>JAKSZU010000027.1:24971937-26171937 GCA_026018925.1 Tupaia tana
GCAGCTTGAAAAACATACCAAGAACATGTGCCTGAGTGCCCCAAATCCCAACAGGATGGCAAAATCGAGAAGAGCCTATGATGTGACCATGTCCCATGTGGGGGTTCTTGCTATCTCTTTCTCTATTTATCTCCTCTGTCTCTGGCAAGAACACACACTCTCTGGTGATTTAAAAAAAAAAGAAGAAGAAGAAATTAAGTAGAGTCATGGCGTACAAAGAAATTTCTAGTCTCTGAATGCCCTTGTTAATGAGCTGAAATTTACACTGCACACCCAAGGTATTCAAATTCTCTTGTCCTCCACCTCCTCCACCCCATCTCCTTTCTTTCTAGATAGTTTATAAGACAGGAGGGACAAACCATCACCTTGGTGCTCCCTCTAACTCCTCCAGTGCCCATCCTCAAACTCTTTTCCTATACAACAGTGTCTTGGTAAAGCAACGTTAGACAAAGCTCAATGCAATTTTAGAGAGAGGTTGATCCTGCTCCCTATCTCCCTAAATACCACCACACACGGCTCTATAATTGGCTTTGGGGACAGGCAGCTTAGATAACATTTCAAGCCCATTTTTCTGAGTATCATTTATCAAAAGAAAGTTATTTAGGTGAAAAAAAGATGAAAGACTATTTAGTTGAGTTCCCTGGCTAGCAAGGGAGTCAGGAATAAAACCAGACATAACAGTAGAAGGACAAGTGACCCCCAGATTAATGCAGGGTCAGGGTTTTTAAAGGATAGAGGAAAGCTGAATGCACGAACTAGTGGTTTTAGTTCAGACAGCAGTTTTTAACTTTAATAAAAACTCCCGGGTAGAGGTCATTGCTGTTTTTGTGCCTCTTGCTAATGGTCGTTGGTACAATCCCAATACTATCAGAATAGTGTTTTTCCAGAAGTATTTTTGCAAGTCTCATGGCTTATTGTTTACTCAAAGTTAAGGATACAGGGGAAAAACATAGCAAAAAAGGAAAAAAGAGGGCAAAGTTAGAAAACAAAGGGGAAATTTGGCCCTCTATCATATGGATAAATTAATCCTTTTTTCTACACAGGAATCGTGGTTGGCATCACTAATGAGAGCATGTAGGCAAGAACATTTGGGAAAAGGATAAATTTCCCTCACATGCAGAACTCTCCAACTCCCATTCTAGAAGGTCCTATCTGCAGATCCTTCTATATCCCTGACTTCTTTCCACTCTGCTCAAGAAACATCCCTGCTCCTTTGTACAGACGTACAGTCATCTTTGGGAGCCATCTTTGTTGAGACCAATACACTATGCTCACCTCTGCAAGCCCCTAGAATAGGTGTAGAGATTATGAGATGTTCAGTTCTGCTTACCCAGTGTTCATCCTTCCTGGCCACTGGCCTGGCCTGCTGGCTGAACTTCACAGGTTTGTCTCTGTAACCCAAGTTACCTCCTCCCTTCTAAACTGGCTGCGCTCTCAAGGCTGGAATCTGGGATTCTTCCTTCAGGTTGCTCATGGTTTCTTCTATTGGTCCTTCAAGCTCTCAGGATCTCTTTCTTTTATCACCACTTCTTCCTTTCTACTCTACCTAGGAATTCTCCATCAAAGGTGTAGCAGGTTCATCTGGAAAATCCTGGGGGCCCTCCGGGAGATGTCTACATTAGATTGGCTAATTTTAGGATCCCAGTTAGTGAGGTTGAAAAGGAAGCCATGGAGATGTCCCTGTAGGAACCCTTGGTGTGGAACTTGGAAATCCCCCCCCCCCCCCCCCCCGCCTTAGGACATGGGGCCTGCCATCTGCTGGAAGAGGGACCCTCCCACTCCTTTCCAAAACAGACATCTGTCAACACTACCACTGTCCTTGTCTCTAATTTGAGTAGTATATCTTCTTGGAGAAGAGGACAAGCTTTGGATTTCCTCAAATTAAAACAGTCTCCCTGGGTCATTTCACAGATGAGGAATCTTAACCCAACTTTCCTAGACAAGAAGCATGAAGGTAATAATGACTGTGCAGCTTCACTGTGACATCACCTCTTCCTCCCTAGCCAGAAGTGTGGACAGGATCCTAGTTAGTACATCAGACAAATTCTTAAAAGGCTCCCCTTCTGAGCAGACATACTGTTAAAAGCTCCTGCTTTGGATCTTTGAATTACATAAAGAAGCCTTCAAAGTAGCATCCTTAGTAGGCATTGCTCACTCCCTGGGGACCTCTCTGTGCTCAGTTGCAAACTGCAGAATTCTATGGGGCAGCCCTGCGGGAATAGCAGTTCAGCTTGCTACTTTGCCATCCACCTAGCACAAGACAATGTTCTGATTCGATATTAAGGCCAAGTGATATAAGGGAACTTCAAACAGTTTGTGGAAAACGAAATGAAAGTGCAAGTTGATTTTGGTGCAAAATTTTGAAATTTATGCATAGTTATTCATCATACACATTTTCTGTAAACTTTCTGAAAATGCCACTAATTAATAGGCCATGAATTAGTAAGTTACTTAACATTTCAGCAGGCCTTGATTTTGTTCACTGTTGTCTCTGATGCCCATGGTGGTCTCTGAGCAAGATGGGGCCATTAGAGGATTTCAAGAGAAGAGGAGTATGATCTCTTCTATGGTTTGAATGTTTCCACCAAAGTTTATTTAATCTTTGTTTTGAGGTATGAAGAAGGTGGAAACTTAACCCAACTATAGTATTAAGAGATGAGGCCATGGGATCTGCAGTTAGCATAATGGCCATGTCGTTGGACTCCCACGTAGTCGACCGTGGTTCGAGTCCTGGACCTGGTGGCTTAAACTCATGCCAGGCGCGTGTGCGTGCGTGCCCAAGATCCCCAGAGGAGAATGGAGGAGAAGGGATTGCGGCGTGGCCATCCCCCCTGGGGGGTGATTTCTCGCTTTCTGTCTCTCTGTCTCTTTCTGTCTGTCTGGTGAGCGCACGCGCCCTATAGCAAAAACCTCTCAAAAAAAAAAAAAAAAAAAAAAAAAAAAAAAAAAAGAGATGAGGCCTAATTAGGATTATATAAATAATCAGGGTAGAGACTCCATAATTGAATATCAGTAGCTTTATAAGAAGAGGGGAAAGAGGCCATAGTGGATACATCTTCTTGTTTTTTCATCATGTGATGCCCTGTGCTATCTTTAGACTCTGCAGATGGTCCCCACCAGCAAGAAGGCCCTCGCCAGATGCAGTCCCTTGACCTTAAGAACCTTACACCAGAGGTTGCCTGTGCAGGGCCTAATGGCCGGCTGGCACCATGGCTCATCCCCTCCTCCACCTGCCTTTGGACTTCAGGTTTGTGTCCTGAGACTTTACGATGAACTTGCACCCCTCTTCACCCCATCCAGATATGGGTTCAAGCGCATGGACTTGCTGAATGCCAGGCTGCCTGTGACTGCAAGGTCTAATGGCCAACTCCTCTCCCGCTTGCCTTTGAACTTTAGGAAAAACATCAATTTTGCGTCACCCACAGACAATACAGTGGAAGTTGTGGAAATGTCAAAAAAGCGATTCAGAGTGTGGTATTATTCGTTGAAGATAATTTTATAGTTTTATCGACTGGACTAGGGAGAAATGTTCACATGTTGGAATATTCACTTTGTAAGCTGAATGACATGATTAAATGTATAAAAGAAAATGAAATAAATAGAAGAGAGAGATGCAAGAGAAAAGAGACAACAAGCTCCAGGAGATGAGAAAATACTTTCATGATTTGAAAGAAGAAATAGACACCATAAAAAAGAATCAAATGGAATTGTTAGAGATAAAGAACGTGATGCAGGAAATTAAAACCTCCCTCAAAAGGGCTACAAGTAGATTACATCATTCATAAGATCAAATTTCAAATGCAAAAGACAAAACCTCTGAACTAGAAAAAGGTATTGAAAAGATTGAGAAAACAACCAAGAAAAATGAGGCTAATATATGAGAAATACTAGATCCTATCAAGTACTCCAACATCTGGATAATTGGTATCCCAGAAAAGGAAGAAAATAATAAGGGCATTGATAATTTATTTCATGAAATCCTAGAAGAAAACTTTCCAAACCTAGAGAGGCAAACCCAAGAAATACATAAGACCCCCAAATAGAATCAACCCAAGAAGATCCTCTCCAAGAGACATCATAGCCAGATTAGTCAAAATCACAGACAAAGACAAGATACTAAAATTGGCAAGAGGGAAACATCAAGTTACTTACAAAGGTCATCCCATTAGGCTAACATTGGACCTCTCATCAGAAACAATGCAGGCAAGGACAGATGAGGAAATACAGTCAAAGTGTTCAATGAAAAACAATTTCTACCAAGAATACTATACCCGGCAAGATTATCCTTCATATGGGAAAAAAAAAAAAAAAAGGATAGAAACATTCTCGGATAAACAAAACCCGAAAGAATTTACCAACTCCAGACCAGCTCTTCAAGAGATTCTGAAGCAAGTGCTATATCGGGAAAACTAAAAAGTCAGAGTGACAGTTATAAGAGAACAAAAAATAACCAAGAAAAAGGCTCACTTGAGCCGAGCCAGGGGCGGGAGCGTCAGGCCACACCCGCACGCCCTCTGCTGGGCTTGGCGTCTCCTGAGCCTCCTTGTGCCCTCACGCGCCAGGCCTGAGACGGCCGGATTGGCGGCCCACAGCGAGTCGTCTACCGCCCTGCCGGTGGAGGGAGAGGCGACTCCGGCCCAGCCGGCGTCCCAGAAGGAACTGGAGAAGCCAGGCCCAGGAGTAGAGTGGAGTGGAAGAGGACAGCAAGGATGCCGACGACGACGAAGAAGAAAAAGAAAAATAGTCTCATTGTGGAAGGCAAGAAGGAAAAGAAAAAGTAGAGAGGCTGACAATGCAAGTCTCTTCCTTACAAAGAGAACCATTTACAATTGCTAAAGGAAAGGGGCAGAAACTTTGTGAGATTGAAGGGATACATTCTTTCTGAGAAAGAAGAAAACAGATGAACTTAGAAATCTACACAAACTGCTTTACAACAGATCAGGCGCAGTGTCCTCATTAAAGAAGAGTGTGGGTCAGTTCAAGTGGCTTTCCATTTGAAAAAGGAAGTATCCTATATAAAAAGAAGGAAGAAATGCTGAAAAAATTTAGAAATGCCATGTTAAAGAGCATCTGTGCGGTTCTAGATTTGGAGAGATCAGGTGTAAATAGTGAACTAGTGAAGAGAATCTTGAATTTCTTAATGCCTCCAAAGCCTTCCGGTAAACCATTGCCAAAATCTAAAAAATCCTCTAGCAAAGGCAGTAAAAAGGAACAGCACAGTTCTGGAATGGCAAGGAAGGCTAAGCGAACCAATTGTCCTGAAATTATCAGATGAATCTAGTAGTGATGATGACCAAAAGAAAAACAAGGAAGAGTTTTCAGATGATAAAGAAAGTGAAGAGGAGCCACCAAAAAAGACATCTAAAAGAGAAAAACCCAAACAGAAAGCAACTTCTAAAAATAAAAAGTCTGCAAAAAGTGTTAATGTTAAGAAAGTTGATAGCACTACCACCCAGAAGAATCAAAACAGTTCTAAAATAAGACAGTGAATCCAAGGATAGTTCACATGATGAGCCTTTAATTAAAAAGTTGAAGAAACCACCTACAGATAAAGAGTTAAAGGAAACAGCAAAGAAATTATTGACTGATGCTAACCTAGAGGAAGTCACAATGAAGCAGATTTTCAAAAAGGTATGTGAAAATTATCCTGCTTATGATATAACTGAAAGAAAAGAGTTCATAAAAACAATTGTTAAAGAGCTAATTTCTTGAGATAGAGGACAGAGACTGATGACTTGTTTCCATAGATCTGAAGATCCAATCTATACCATTATACCAGCAAAGAGAATGTATTTCCTTTTCTAAATCCTCGTTAAACATTGTGTTGGTAGACCTTACTGCTGACCTTTTTATCTTGAGTGTTACACAAATTTGAGTTTGTTGTTTTAAATTGCATTTCTATGCAGTTTTTAGTTTAAACTCTTGCATGGCAGTAATTGTCCCTTGCTTTATAGTTGTATTTTGTACATTTTGCATTTCTTTATTTAAGATAATAGATTCTTGAACTATTGTGGTTTTTAGTGCACTTAATAATAGCTTTCTTAAGACATAATTTTAATCAAGTAGAATAAAAAGTATTGTGGCTAGCATTTATACATGCAGAGACTACTGCAGCATTTTTTTTTTTTTTTTGAGAGAGATTTTTGCTATAGGGCGCGTGCGCTCGCCAGACAGACAGACAGAGACATTAGAGACAGAAAGCGAGAAATCACCTCCCAGGGGGGATGGTCACGCCACAATCCCTTCTCCTCCATTCTCCTCTCGGGATCTTGGGCATGCATACACATGCACCTGGCGTGAGTTTTAAGCCACCAGGTCCGGGACGTGAACCGCGGTCAACTATGTGAAAGTCCAGCAACATAGCCATTACGCTAACTGCTGGTTCCCTACTGCAGCATTTAGTATATGAAATATTTTGCATACATATCTCTCCTGTCAGTGGCAATGTTCAGTATATTAAAAATACACAGGCTACAGCTGTCCATACAACTAAATTGGAATTTTTCTCTTTCATGTATATATGTGTCGAATTGTCAGCATGACAAAAGTGAAAGATACTATTTTTGTATTTTTAAAAACCAATTTGTTGGGACCAGCAGTTAGTATAATGGCTATGTTGCTGGATTCCCATGTAGTCGACCGTGGCTCGAGTCCCAGACCCAGTGGCTTAAACTCACGTGGGGTGCTTACCCAGGATCCTGAGAGGAGAATGAAAGAGAAGGGATTGCAGCATGGCCATCGCCCCTGGGGGCTTATTTCTCACTTTGTATCTCTCTGTCTCTCTCTGGCTTTCTGGCAAGTGCCCTATAGCAAAAAACTCAAAAAACAACAACAACAAAAACAAATTGTTGTATATAAAGGTTTTTTTTTTATTTGTTTTGTGCAGATCACTTTTTAAACTGACACAGGCAGGTGTGGGACGTCAAATGTCAGTGTTCAGCCAGGTGGGGTGAAGGAGCAGAGAAAGGCAGAGTCCAGTGATGGGACACTGGAGCAGTCCTCAGCTCTGTCTTGAATGTGTCATCAGTATGTATGTAGTGTTAGTGTTAACTCTGCAAGTGAAGTGTCTACAGAGAAATTTTATATCAAGGACAGACTAACACATCACAGCTTCAAAACCTTTGGGAAAAGGTGAAATTGAGTATAAGCACATCTGGGTTATTGTAAATGAACTGATTTTTATTAAATGTTTGTATGAAATGGCCACCTTCATAATTAGGATAAAAGCATCAGATATGACGCCAGAAGATTACATGCAGGCAATAGTGGGTTTCTATCACATTGTGTTTCTCCAAAGCATTAATATAAATTTCAATATTTAAGAAATGTAATGTATTATGGAATCAGGCTGCTATGTTTTAAATTTTGGCCAATCAAGGTGATCAACCTATGGACCACTCCCAAATAAGATTAATTTTGTCTTTTAAGCTGACTGCAATCAGTTCTTTATATGCCTCTGATTTTCAAAGTAAAACATGCTGCTTATGGCAGAATTAGACACTTGATGCCAACTGAATGCATAAAACTATTTGTATCGAACAGAAATATAAAAATGATATATATTGAATGGCAATTTTCACAGGTTTGACTTATTTCTTGATACAAGACACTTAGGGAAAAGTCCACTTAATACTTTTGAAGGGAATAAGCAACTAAATGAGAACTGATGATTGGCCTTTGATAAATGTCTAAATTTGTTCACATAAACCTTGCCAATAAAAATAGTATAAACCAGTGGTATCTCAAAAAAAAAAAAAAAAGAAGAAGAAGGACCAGCAGTTAACATAATGGGTACGTCGCTGGACTCCATGTAGTCAACCACGGTTCAAGTCCCGGACCCAGTGGCTTAAACTCACGCCAGGCGCATGTGCGTGCGTGCCCAAGATCCCGAGAGGAGAATGGAGGAGAAGGGATTGCGGCATGGCCCTTCCCCCTGGGGTGTGATTTCTTGCTTTCTTTCTCTCTGTCTCTCTAGCTAGTGCACATGCCCTATAGCAAAAAAAAAAAAAAAAAAAAAAAAAAAAAAAAAAAAAAAAAAAAAAAAAAATCAAGAAAAGAAAATGGCTCACGTAGTGATAAGAACAGGTCCGGAAATATCGATAATAACATTGAATGTTAATGGATTAAATTCTCCAGTTAAGAGACACAGACTGTTCTTTTTTTTTTTTTTTTTTTTTTTTTTTTTTGAGAGGTTTTTGCTATCATAAGGGCATTGATAATCTAGTCCATGAAACCCTAGAAGAACTTTCCAAATCTAGAAAGGCAGTCAAATATCCAGACCCAACAAATTCAAAGGAACCCATATATAATCAACTTAAGAAGATCTTCTCCAAGACACATTATTGCCAGATTGACCCAAACCACAGACAAAGACAAGATACTAAAATTGGCAAGAGAGAAACATCAAGTTACCTACAAAGGATATCTCATCAGGCTATCGGTGAACATCTCATCAGAAACAATGCAAGCAAGGAAAGAATGGGAAAATATATTCAAAGTGTGAAGTGAAAAAAAACTTTTAAAAATAATTTTATTTATTCATTTATTTATTTTAATTTGACCAGAGAGGCACAGAGAGAGAGAGAGAGGGAAAGTGAGAAAGCAAGCCACCAGGTTCAGGACTTGAATCGTAATTAGCCATGTAGGAGTGTCCAGCACCTTAACCACCACGCCACCTGCTGGTCCTGTGAAAAACAATTTCAACCAAGAATACTATACCAGTCAAGATTATTTTTCATACGGGAAGAAAAGACAAAAACATTCTCAGATAAACAAAACCTGAAAGAATTTACCAATACCAGTCTGGTTCTCCAAGAAGTTCTGAACAGAATGCTATACTAGGAAAACTAAATACAGACACACAGAAATAAGAATTCAAAAACAACCAAGAAAATGACCAATTTAAGGGTAGGGACAAGTCTGGAGTTGAATGTTATCTGCCAGAATTCAAATGGAAAGATCAGACCACAACGGAAGAGAGATTAATTACATGAGACTCAACTGGTAAAATAGAATCTTATGATTTTTAACTAAAACATTGCTGATTTTCTTCTATGCTTTGTTTTCCAGATATAAGTATTTTTGTCTTCTTTTGAGCTGATGATAGGTTCATGTACCTACTATTTGAACAGAATCCTAACCTGTTTCCTATAGTTAAGTCTTAAACAAATTTCTCTTAACATTTTTTGATTTTGGTTTATTAAAGCTAAAACTACTTTTCTTGAAATTAAAAAAATATTTTAAAAAATACCTATTTAAGGACTGCAGTAAGCTGTGTAGCCTTAACTAGGTGCTACTTTATAGTGTATTCATTCTACTCACAGTTTCATGTCTAAAGTCAGACATGTGTTCACAGATGTGTATATATCAGCTTAAGTTGCTATTGAAAGTATTTAGATTAATTAAGATATTTTGTGAATCAATAAAATGTGTGGGGGGGGGGAAGAAAGCAAAGTAGCTGTAGATACCAGAGACAGTGAGGAAGGAGGGTGGGAAATGGCAGAGGATGAGAAATAGGGAATCAAAAAAGAAAAGAAAAAGAGAAAATATATAAGAAACAAGAAATGGAAAATTATTTGTTGATGGTAACATGTATGATTAAGCCAATATACAATGTATTCTCAATGAGAAATTGCATTTTGTATGCTGTGAGGATGTTCAGTGAATGAATGTAAAATAAATAAATTTTAAAAAAGAAAATAAAAAAAGAGAGAACAACAACAATAAAAGAAGATTTAGTCTCTGAACTGGATTTCAGGCCAAAGAACCTTGCTTGTATATTCTCTGTCTGCTATGGTTCCACTGTCCGCCTAAATGCATTCATTGAAATTTGGTTTTGATGGATTAAGAAGGTAAAAGCTTAACCAGACTATGATGTTGAAAGGTGGGGCCTTTGGAAGGAGATTAGGATTAAGGTCATCAGGGTGGACCCTTATGATTAATTCCTGTTGATTTTATAAGGTGAGGGACTAAGACAGGGACACGTGGACACAGAATGCACACTCTCCTACACTCTGCTATGTTGTGATGTAGCCAGAAGACCTTCACCAGATTTCTCCCCTGGACCTTGGAACTTCAAACCATGAGCTTGGTAAACCTATATTCTTTTAAATTACCCAGACTCAGGTATTTTATCCCTCCCCCTTTTGTTTTTAATTGCCAGAGAGCATATGCACCCATGAGGAAGAGATAGAGAGACAAAGAGAGGGAGAAAATACCCCCAGTGGGGTATGGCCACACTGCAATCTCTTCTCTTTTATTTCTCCACCTTGTTGGGACTTGGGTACACATACACACATTCCTGATATGTTTTTCAAACAACTGGGGTCAGGATTTGAACCTCATGGTCAGCCATGTGGGAGCTGGGTCCTTTAACCTTTAACCTCCTTAAATCTTTAACCGCCTTTAACAAGGCCACATATTTTCTGTTATGAGCAACGGAACAGACTAGAGCACTGTTCTTCTAACAAAGGGACTAACTAGTTTTCCTTTTTCCCAAAAAGTTTATTTCTTGCATGAGCAGCAGAGACATGGAGAGAGATAGACAGAGAGAGAACACTCCCAACAGGGTCCTAATGCTGCAGTCCACCCTAAGCCTCAGCCAGTCCCAGATCACAGGCACATGCTCTGAGGGAAATCTCCAGACACAAACCTGAGAGCTTCCCCCACCTGGCCAACCACATAAAGTGCAGAGTTTTATCACTGAGTCATCAGCTGTCTCCCTCTTTTCACTTTTTTGTGTTTAGCTCACCTTACTGCTCATTTGCTCTTGGAAAACCGGCTGTCGTGTCGGGAACGGTGTATCTGCTTCTATCTTTGTCAACAGCAAACTTACTTTGAGCTCTGCCCATCTCAAATGGGTCAAAATTCATCACTTTGTGTATGTCAGGCAGTCCATACAATTATAATCTAGGAGCTATCCTAAACAAAGAGTCAGAAATGAAATCTGAAAAACATTTCCTAAATATATTTTACAAATAATTACTTTCAAATGACAGCAAAAAGTATTTCTTGTGCCCAAGCCAAAGTTAGTGCACATACTTTTGAAAATTCTTGCTACAGTGACAATGGCATTTGCTGGAATATTGCACTGACAAGAGGAAAGACATTCTTGTGACTAGATACTAAATGAAAATCATCCCCAAACATTAGCATAATGTCCTTCATATCTTAGAATTTTGTGAACTGATGCAAACAGCTCCTGTTTGTCAGAGGCTTTATAAGTGGTATGGAAAATAAGTATCCCATAGCTGGCATCTATTAACAAGATGAACATATGAGGCACATTATTTCATGACTCCCACTGGCTCCCAGAGGTGTAATTAGAATTGAATTTTTCATGAACATCAACATCATTTTCTTTGTCCACTATGCTGTGTTTTGTGCTTGACTATTTCCAGCATTCTATTCAAGGAAAAAGAAAAGGCAAGAGCAGAGGCATATTCTCATTGACCGGAAGCAGTTCTGTGACTTTCTCTAAGAGTGTCTATAGGCCCCTGCCATGGAACTGGGGAGCCTCTTGCAGGTACAGCCTTTCCTCACCGATTCTGCCTATTCCTGGCTCACAGGGAGGATGGGCAAAGACTCAGCATAATTACTTGGAGCTGAGACTCCTTTGTAGAACAATCAGATTTTAGAAATAGGAAAAAAAAGGAAATACAAAACATCTTCATTTAATCCTAGATTTACTTTCTCTGTGATTTAAAAATAAAATTATTTATTTAATTTTATCTATTCATTCATTTATTTTAATTTGACCAGATACACACACACACACAGAGAGAGAGAGAGAGAGAGAGAGAGAGAGAGAGACACAGAGAGAGAAAGAGAGAGGGAGAGAGAGAAAGAGAGAGAGAGAGAAGGAAAGTGAGAAAGCCAGCCACCAGGTCTGGTACTCGAACTGTGGTTGGCCATGTGGGAGTGTCTGGCACCTTAACCACCATGCCACTTGCTGGTCCCCTACTTTCTCTGTAATTTTTAAGTCCTCAAAAAAATATGAAAGTAGTGACATGGCTGAGGTTGTTCTTGTTCTTCCTCTGGCTTACTTAGGTGGATGGTATTGTAGCTGTCTAAAATCTGGCAACTGTTTCTGTTAATAATTGAGATGTGAAACAAAGGGAAACAGTTTATTCAGCTATGAGTACCGGGAGTGGCCAAGAGCCAACAGGCTCACAACCAATTCCCAGGACATTACACTTATATCATTACACTTGATTATCCATTGTTATGTGTAACATAAATTTAGTTACTTCAGTGTTAAGCTGATCCTCATGATTTTCCCCAAATTGTTCTGTGCACCTTTATCTTCCACATGACTTTTATGACCCTGTTTTTGTTCTTATGGTGACACTGAATCTGTTGACTCCAATTTGTGCTATACATTGATAAACTGAGGGAAGCTACAACACATTTCCTTTAAACTATATTTAACAAAAAAATTCAAATGTCTGAGTAACTATCACGTTAAATGATAACATTATTACAATTTTCCCAATTAAACCTGTCAATGGACAATAACCAACTCTGTAAAAATAATAATTAATGTGGCTTTTTTCTAAGCAGAATATGAGTGACCTAGGCCCGGAGAGGAGGCAAAACATGTCTGTCTTGGGGTAAAAAGATACAGGGGTTCCTTTTACCTGATTATGAGAGCAAAACAGGATTTGGAATTTAGTGAAGAGTTTTTCCATTGGTCTAACCAAAAAAAGGTGAGGGGGGGGGGACTTGTAGGTTATAGGTGGGCTTACAGTTATTTGATTGGTGATTGGAAAACAAAGGTTGCTGAGATCAGAAAAGAATGTACTTTAACAAAGACAAGGAGGCTTAATATACATCACAAAGATACTGTGCTAGGGGCAGGATGTAGGAAGAATCCTATTACCACTGGGTCAGATGGTCTATTGACGTTTGTGGGCATGACTCCCTTCAGGCCCTCTGGAAAAGATTTTGATAAATAGGAAAAGGCAGTCAGACTTCTGTCCTCAGTCCATCCTGTTGGCCAAAAATCATTACTCTAAATGCATGTGTAGGCCACAAAATTGACAGGTCCCACATTGCTAGGAAGGCTCATTCCTAGGAGTCAGGTCCTATGGCGCTGGGAAGGCTCATTCCTAGGAGTCTTGATGTTGTCCATTATTATAGGCATTGGTGTCCTGAGGGAAGAACATGGCTGACTGATTCAGTAGCCAGTTATCTCTGGGCAAAGGAAAAAGCCAGGCCTCACAGTTCAGTTGGGGAGTGGTAATGTTTTTAGACCTGTCAATGGCAAAATGAAAAATACCTATAATGAGTTGGTAGCAGTTCATTACAACAGAGGTAAATGACAAAAACAATTTTTCTTTTTCTTTCTTTCTTTTTTTTTTTTTTTTTTTTTTTTTGAGAGATTTTTGCTATAGGGTGCGTGCGCTGGTCAGTAAGACAGAGAGAGACAGAAGACAGAAAGCGAGAAATCATCCCCCAGGGAGGATGGCCACACCGCAGTCCCTTCTCCTCCATTCTCCTCTCCGAATCTTGGGCACGCATGCACATGCACCTGGCTTGAATTTAAGCCACCGAGTCCAGGACTCAAACTGTGGTCGACTACATGGGACATATAGTCGACATAGCTATTACACCAACTGCTGGTCCCCACAATTTTTCTATTTTACACAGCATTTTAAGACAACAAATGTATGACTGACAGTGTTATATCAAGATCATTAATCTTATAAATCTATGATTTGAAAATATTTTTGTACCAATAATGTGTATGTAAATAACATTGAAAAAGACTTAGAAATCAGTTGACAATGATCCTTATAAAAATTGATACTCTTTTACAAAAATGAGATGCATCCTTCGAGTTTTTCCAGGGGCTCAACTGGAAAACACAAAAGTCAAGTTTAGGTCTGGAAAAATGTTTAATTCACAATTTGATCTTTAAGAAACATGTCAAAGATGTCAGAAAACTCAATACAATATTCAATTACAATAGGATCATAAGACACTGAGTATTTAAGTTGGTAATTATAAAAAGTTACACAATTAAAAAGTTTAACCCTTTAAAGTTCTATTTTTCAAAATCCCACTAAATACAAACATAAAGCATAAAAATTCATTTTCTTAAGTAGGTTATCAAGCTGTAAAGAAATCTTCTGCAGAATGTTTGCAGCTAACTGAGAGCAGATCAATGCTTCATAAACCTTGGTTTTTGCAGAAAATCAGGAAAAAAAATAACTATCAACTTTTAGGAAAACTTATAATACTTTTCTCAATTGTCAACTTGTCATCTATTTCTTGTCATCTGATAAAATAATTTTATCAGTCTTAATAACTTTATATATTATAATATTATATTATAATATATTATATTAAATATATATATATATATATGTCATTTTACTTTAGCACAAATACTCTACCATACAAAACATAATTTTTTTTATACAGAAACTTTTCTTTCTCACTGTTTTCTACCTTGTCTAAATAGTCTCTAGAAAACTTCTTTTCAGGAAAAAAAAAAAAAAAGGACATGTCTATACAAACTCTAGTCAGACCCTTCTGTTACTGTCAAATGAGACCCCAGAACTGTTCCAGCCTACTCCAAGGTCACAGTGGCATGTAATCTAATCAAGGTGTCAGCAATTTGCATGCTGCTCTCCTTTAACCCTTCCCATACTGGACATCAATTAATTTTAGGTAGGATGGGCTGAAACACTTCTTGACTTCAAATCCCCACCTAGGGGCTTTAGGCAATGAACTTCATGTATATTTGAAAACAACCTTAAATAACCTTTTATTTACACCACCCCCTAAATAATTATTATCTAAAAAAATGTATTTTACATTTGCTTATGGATTTTTACCAAAATTGTAATGTTTTATAACTTTGTATGTAAAATTACATATATTTACCTTAATTTTCAGCCTTTTGTGACATTAATTTTTTAAAGAATTATTTATTTTATTTTGTTATTATTATTATTAAGTATTCCCAGAGAGAGAAAGAGAGGGAAAGAGAGAACAATAAAACAAGCTGCCAGGTCTGGGGCTCAAACCACAGTCAGTCATGTGGGAGTCCAGCATCTTAACCACCATACCACCTGCTGGTTCCTGTAACCTTAATTTTTTATAAGTAAGTAATTTGACTTGTCATATCTCAACTAATTTTTAGCTATTCAAAACTTAACAGTTTTATATTACTCAAAGGATTTTAACTTAAGAGATGACAAATGTTTTACCAATATTAATTTAACATAGCATAATTCCTTTTAAGATCTTAAATTACTTGAAAATTTTATAACATCATACTTAAAATCACCTGATTTACCTTTAAAAGCTATATGCCTGGGCTAAGAACAAAAGATACCAGAAAGTCAGTTATTTATTTCCCTATTAACTTTTCATAACATGTTAGATATGTATATCATATGGATATTAGATATTCACCTTAAGTTTCTGATAACTCTAAAATTTATTTTTACTAAATCAGTAATACCAAAACAATTTTGTCATTTGATTGGTAAAACCTAGGGACAATTATGAAGATATCTTCAATTGTATCCTTAAATTTGTAGCTGGCTTATTTTCTTAATATGAACTTGAAAGCATTTGGATTAAATGCTATGAGCGCTCTTTACTTATATGCCAAATTTAATAGAATTCCTTAAAGACTTTGCCACATAAACATAACATACAACATATATAAACACGTGTAGAATACAAAAGAACATATGAGAGATATGGCTAGCCATGGTTCGAGTCTTGGACCTGATTAGAGTCTTGGACCTGGCAGCTTGCTTTCTCACTTTCCCTCTCTCTCTCTCTGTCTCTATTTCTCTGGTCAGATTAAGATAATAATAATAAAGGAGACTAAAATCAAATAAAATAAATCTTTGAAAAAATAAGTAAATAAAAGTATCCCTGTGTTAAAACAAACTTACCCACCTGGCTCTTGGCACCAGGAAGGTTGTTATTTTCCTTTTGATATCCCAGATATGCAAATTTACCACTGGACTGGGACAGGAAGACAACATCCAGACAGTGCATCTAGACATGGATGCTAATTCCTTCAAAGACCACCCTGGGCGTGTCTGATGAGATAATTAAATTCCTCCTGTGAGAAATGTGTAAATGCAGGAAAAAAGAAAAGGAAAAGAAAAAGTGCAAGAAACCAAAACAAAGAAGCCAAAGACTGATAGACCTTTCCCTGCTAAATATTCTTTATCAACCACTAGGAAATATCAACACCTAATCTCATGCCAGTGGCAACTGGCCTATTCTAGCAACTGCTCACTCAAATGCCTTTCAGATTTGAGGGTGAATTTTCTCCCTATTAGAAAGCTTTATATTTTGGGCTGGCAGGTGGTATGGTGGTTAAGGCATTGTACTTCCCCATGGCCAACCACAGTTTGAGTCCCAGACCTGGTGGCTTGCTTTCTCTCTTTTTTTTTTTCTTTTCTTTTTTAATTTTTAAAATTTATTTATTTACATTTATTCACTGTACAAATAAGATTTTCCATCCAGAATACACTGCATATTGGCTCAATCAAGGATATTACCATCAACCAATAATTTTCCAGGTCTTGTTTCTTATATATTTTGCCCTTTTCTTACTTCCCCTTGATTCCCTACCTCTCACCTCTGCCGTTTCCCACCCTCCTCCCATACTGTCTATGATATCTACAGTTGTTTTCATGCCATTTCCCCCCCACATTTTATTGATTCACTAAAGATCTTAACTTAAAAACTTGCAATAGCAAGCACAGGTGACATATACATATCTATGAACACATACATATGACATATACATATCTATGTCTGACTTTAGGCATAAACCTCAGTGAGTGAAGTGAGCATAATATAAAGTAGTACCTAGTGGGGCAATATAGCTTACTACAGTCATTAAATAGGTATTTTCAATGCATTTTTTAATTTCAAGAAAAACAGTTTTAGTTTTAATAGATTAAAATTTAAAAATGTTAAGAAAAATTTGCTTAAGACTTAAAGCCAGGAAAAAGGTTAGGATTCAGTTCAAATAGTACATAGATGAACCTATCATCAGCTCAAAAGAAAACAAAAAATCTTAAATCTGGAAATCAAAGAATAGAAGAAAATCAATAGTGTTTTATTCTAAGTCAAAAAATTCTAGTTCACCAGTTCAGTCTCATGTAATTAATCTCTCTTCTATTGAATTTGCAGTGTTACTGTGGCCTGATCTTTCCATTTAAACTCTGGAAGCTAACGTTCAACTCTGGACTTGTCCCTACCATTAGGCTGGCCATTGTCTTGGTTGTTTTTTGTACTCCTATTTCTGGGTGTCTGACTTTAGTTTTCCTGGTATAGCACTCCCTTCAGCACTTCTTGAAGAACTGGTCTGGTGTTAGTAAATTATTTCAGGTTTTGTTTATCTGAGAATGTTTTTGTCTTTTTAAAAAACCCATATGAAGGATAATCTTGGTGGGTAGAGTATTCTAGGTTGAAATTGTTTTTCACTTAACACTTCGAATATATTTTCCCATTCTTGCCTTGCTTGCGTTGTTTTCGATGAGAGGTCCAGCACTAGCCTGATGGGATATCCTTTGTAAGTAACTTGACGTTTCTCTCTTGCCAAATTTATTATCTTGTCTCTCTGTCTGTGGTTTTGGTCTATCTTGTTATGAGGTGCCTTGGAGAAGATCTTCTTGGGTTGATTCTATGTGTGGTCCTTTGTGTTTCTTTGTCTGGATATTTGAGTGTCTCTCTAGGTTTGGAAAGTTTTCTTCTAGGATTTCATGGACTAGATGATCAGTGCCCTTATTACTTTCTTCACCTTCTGGGATACCAATGATCTGAATGTTTGGGCATTTAATGGTATCTACTATTACTCATTTTTTTAGGTTAGTTTCTCAGTCTTTTTGGTGAATTTTTCTAGGTCAGAGGTTCTATATCTGAGATTCAATCTTCTGCTTGAGCTAATCTCCTTTTAATACTTTCAAGGGAGGTTTTGATTTCCTGTATTACTGCCTTCATCTCTAACAATTCCGTTTGATTCTTTTTTATGATGTGTGTTTCCTCTTTCAGATCTTGCAAGAACTTCCTCACCTCCTGGAACTCAGTGTCTCTTTTATTCTGCATATTCTGGACTTTGTTGTCTCTCTTCTCTTGCATCTCTGTTAGCTTTGTCACTACAAATATTTAAAATTCTTTATTTGACATTTTCACGAGTTCCCTTGTATTGTCTGTGAATGATGAGGAGTTATTCTTTTCCCTTATGGGAGAGATTTTTTGTTTTGTTTTGTTTTTGGCTTTTCATATTTCTTGTGCTTCTGCTATGGTTTCTGGTCATGTGATGGATTTTACTTTTCCCCTTGGCTTTGGAGTTAAACCTGTGCATTAAGAGGCATGCAGGAAGAGGTGATCTGTAATCTCTAAACAGTACCCTTTTTTCCCCTTTGAGCAGCAGATTCAATGGAAATTGAGTATTACTCTGACCCTAAAAGTATTCAGATATTTGGCTACTGAGCACCCAGACTTGTCTGGAAAATCAGTGTGTGAAGGTTGAGCAGAAAAATGAGAAAGGTTGAAAGAGAGAGAGAGAGAAACAAGACAAAAACAATTTTTAAAAAGAGAAAAAAAAATGAATTTCAGCAAAAATTGAAAACTGCACAGCACACTAGCATGTCCTGAGAATGAAGCCACTAAGAACTCAGATATAGATGGCTGGTGATTGGCTTGTCCTGTGGGGGTAGGGAGAAGGGTAAGAATTAGCAAGACAGGAGCCAGCAGGTGGCACTATGGTTAAGGGTGTTGAACTCCCACGTGGCCAACCACAGTTTAAGACACAGACCTGGCGGCTTGCTTTCTCACTTTCCCTTCTTCTCTCTCTATTCTGGCTTTCTCTGGTCAAATTTAAATAAATACATAAATAAAGTTCAATAAAATAATTCTTTTTAAAAAACAATTAGCAAGACAAAAGAGCAACAGAGAACTAATTTTAAAAATTAAGAAAAATTAAAAATATATATAGAGAGACAAAGAGAATAAATAGGGTGCTTTAACCTGGCTCCGAGCTAGATCTGGGGAGGAGTGCAGGAAGATAAAGTCTGGGCATAAGTGATCCTAGTCCCTGAATGGGGTTGCTCCTGGTACCTTGCTTTTTGACTTTCCCTCTCTCTTCTCTCTCTCTCTCTGGTCAAATTAAAAAATAATAAAAATATGGACCAGCAGTTAGAGTAATGGCTATGCCACTGGACTTCCATGTAGTCAACCGTGGTTGGAGTCCCAGACCCCGTGGCTTAAAACTCACACCGGGCGCATGTGCGTGCGTGCCCAAGATCCCGAGAGGAGAACGGAGGAGAAGGGATTGCGGCATGGCCATCCCCCCTGGGGGGTGATTTCTCGCTTTCTATCTCTCTGTCTTTCTCTGTCTGGCGAGTGCACGCATCCTATGGCAAAAACCTCTCCAAAAAAAATAAATAAATAAATAAATAAAAATAACTTTTGAAAAGCAAAATAAATTCTTACTTTTTTAGTTAAAACTTCTCTTTTCCTATTTCACATGCGTTTGTGGTTTTTCATTCTGCATCTCAGGACAGGTCTCAGAGATTTGAACCCAGAGCCTAAGATTTTATACCCTGCAGATGTCTTTCTCTTCCCATAGCAGCATGCCTTGCAGACAACTCCCTGCAAGCTTCTTTGAACAGCATTAAGTTTGTCAATGAGCTGGCTTTCTCCTCAATATGATAGCCAAGTTCTTCTGTAGGTCTCTCCTCTTCTCACATAAAGTCAGCTTCTCAGAGTCTAAACAAGCCTAAATAAAAAGAAGCTCAAACAAAACCCCTGTGACACAGTTAAAACAAACAAACAAACAAACACCCCTCAACTCAGTTTTTCATTGGCAACCCATTTACCAGGACTCATTCCCTGCCTGGAAGCTCTGGTCTTTCTTCCCTCTCTTAACTCTGCACTTCATCATTCCTTCTGTGTCCATGTCTCTATGTCCTCATGAGCATGAGACAAAAGAACAAAATTCGTTGCTGTTCTTGTTCTGGGAGTCGGGCCCAAGCACCCCAACTTCTTGCATCACAGTTTTCTTGCATCATTATCTTAAAACTATGAATGAGCAAAAAGAAAAAAAATAAAAGGGAAAAATACTAAAGTAGGCAGAGCAAAGAGAAAAAAGGAGAAGTTTCCAAAATTACCAGAAAAGACACAAGTTGGTCAAAAATGAAATTAAGCAAGGATCCCCTAAAAAGGGATGGACCCTCAGCTTCCCTTTTTAAGGAAAAGGTAAGGACTTTTCAACTTAAAAATTAATAAGGGTCAAAATTGAGATAAAAGAAAAAAAAACTTTTCTAAGGAGCTTGGAATCCAAGGTTCATTTACATTGTAATGACTCACAGTAAAAGGAAAAAATTTGGCTTTGGTTATGATAAACAAGAAGAAAAAGACTGAGAGAAGACTATACCATCAAGTATAAACACAAGTCTTAAAGGAATAACAAAAATTTAAGATGTTTTACAAGATAAAAACTGCTGGGTTTTTTAGTGTAATGGCTATGTCACTGGACTCCCACATAGTCGACCGTGGTTCGCGTCCCGGACCCGGTGGCTTAAAACTCATGCCGGGCGTGTGTGCGTACATGCCCGGGATCCTGAGAGGAGAATGGAGGAGAAGGGATTGCGGGGTGATTTCTCGCTTTCTATCTCTCTGTCTCTGTCTGTCTGTCTGGTGAGCGCACGCGCCCTATAGCGAAAACCTCTCCAAAAAAACCCCAAAAAACTAAAAAAAAAAAAAAAAAAAAAACTGCTGGGTGTGAGCCAAAGAGAAGAAAAAACAAACAAACAAACAAACAACAACAACGACAACAAAACCAGGCTTACTGCTGCCAAAAAACTGATGATTGTTTCCTTCTAAAATGGAAAATGTTATCTAAAATCTTGCATATCAAGGAGACCCACCAGATGAACACACCCTCTTAAACTGATTACTGAATTGATCATGCACTTGAGACTTCTGGCTTAACCAAAATACAAAAATTAAAGAAAACAAACAAACTCTAGAAAATTAGTCCCTTTCAGAATGAGCTGTTCTGCTCTTTGCACTTGACAACTGCAGCAAGGCTAGACTTTCCTTCCTCATGTCATGTGCTGAAGGTTTGTTCTATACTGTTACAGAAAACCAGATGCTGAGGAGCAGAAAACAACACTCGGAGAGATTAGGAGAACTGTTTATTATGTCAGCAGGCACTGAGGAGTTAGCACTCTGAATCTCTGTGCCCCCCGCCCCCACCCCAGGGGTTGGACATGGTCTTTTATAGGGGAACTGGGGAAGGGGCTCAGAATCCATCCTACACTAGTGTCAAAGGTAGGAGGCAGAGAAGACAGAAGTCTAATGTATTTAAGGTACTAATCTATTCAAGATATTAATCTATTCAAGGTACTAATCTATTCAAGGTTTTCAGGTTACCCTGTAGGTCTGGGGAGGGGCAGCTATCAGCCCTGAGATATTCATGAATTCAGGGTCTCTCCATATCAGTAGTATCCTGGAGAGTGAATCAGATTTGAGTTTGTTGACAATAACTATTATGTCGATCAATCTGCCAATGTGTATCTTTCCCAAGTTTATCTCTGGTAAGAGAGAGGGTAGGAAATGACAGAAATCATGGTAAGAGAGGGTATAAGAAAAGACAGAAATCATTTAGACAAGGGAAGTTTTTGTCACCTTAATCTTTTTTTTTTTTTTAAAGAATTATTTTTTTAATTTAATTTTATTTATTCATTCATTTATTTTAATTTGACTAGAGAACTAGAGAGAGACACACATGGAGAGAGAGAGGAGAGTGAGAAAGCAAGCCGCCAGGTCCGGGATTTGAACCGTGGTCAGCCATGTGGGAGTGTCCAGCACCTCAACCACCATGCCACCTGCTGGTCCCGGCACCTTAATCTTAGAAGTGTTGTAGAAAACCAAATGCTGAGGAACAGAAAGCAGCACTCAGAGAGATTAGGAGAACTGTTTATTACGTCAGCGGGCATGGAGGAGTTAACACTCTGAATCTCTGGCTCTGACTGGGTGCTGGACACGGTCTTTTATGGGGGAACTAGTGAAGGGGAGGTCTCAGAATGTTAGGAATGGAGAAGGGGCTCAGAACCCGCCCTACGCAGTGTCAAAGGGAGGAGGCAGAGAAGCAGGAAGTCTAATCCATTCAAGATACTAATCGATCCAAGCTACTAATATATTTAAGGTTTTCAGGTTATCCTGTAGCTCTGGGGAGGGCCAGTAAGTTTGCTGAAAGGCAGAAACTTCAGGCAGCTCTCAGCCCTGAGTTATTCATGAGTTCAGGACCCTTCCATATCAGAAGCAGCTTCTGTTATTTTCCTCGAGACAGTCTCAAATTTATTTTTGTTAACTTTTTGTAAGGAGTTAATGTTACCATTTTTTAAAAATGAATTTTAATACCAATTAAAGTAGCAATCTCATTCCTTTTCTTCATGTGAGATCCAGATTTCCTAATTTAGCATGCAAAAAAGACTGATTTAGGAATATCAAAGCTTCTGCCTGAGAAAATTCTAACCAAGGTCACCTTTTGTAAGTTCATCCCATTTATCTAAATACCTGCAGGTCAAGGCACCATAGATGTGGTACCCAAAATGGAATGTCCTCTTTGCTCCTTTTAAACTGTAGGTATTTTATTTTATATTATATTCTAAGGTTTATCTGATTTTAAAAGTGTAAAGAATGGGCTAACGATGCAAGAAAATAGAAATGAAGAGCCTTTATTGAGAACGCTCCTAAGCGAGGTTTGCTGGTCTGACAGAAAGAGAGGGCCAGAGAAGTCAAGCCCTAGGGAGGGGTTTAGCGATTTTTATACGGGTGTAGGGAGGGGGAGTGTCTTAGAGGTAGGAACCGTCCATGTATGGTAGTGGTTTAGGGGTAGAGCAGACTACTGCACCATGTAGGGTCTGGTGCTGTGTGCATAGTAGAGCACCATGTGTGACATTCGGGTCAGATCCAAGTGCAGTGTAGATCTGATGACAGACTAGATCTGGGTTGCATCAGCCGACTGTGGCATGGTGTCCAACCCCTAAGTCCAACCTGCCCAGGCCTCTGGCCTAACAAAAAGGAGAAACCAGCCTGTGGAAATCTAAGGATTTTAATGTGGTGGACCAAGGTGAGGCTTTTTTTTTTTTTTTTATTGTCTCTTCACTAACTGTCTCTCCATTCTTACATCGAAATCACTCATCTTAGGTGTCTCAGTTCCCTTCAAGAATTTAATACCCTTGAGGGGAGCCCAAAATGCTTGAGTGATCAGCTCTTATTTTGCGTTTATTGAATGCGGGCCTGTTATTAATTATTGTGCTTGGGATTCTCTATAGGGCCACTACTCATTCTAAGAGGAGGAAATCTCCCCCTTCCAGACACTTACCATGGGGCTCCCAGTCACTTGGGTGCCTACCCACAGGGAGGAGCAAGTACTCGTTATATTCAGAGCTGAGAGGCTCAGTCTCTCATTTGTTTATGAATAAGACAGTTTGTTTAGGCTTTTTTCAGTGCAAATGAAGCAGTTTTTAAGAAAGTAAAAGAGGAAGACCCTTCAGAATCCACCTTTTTTTCTTTTCTTTTTTCTCTCTTTTTTAATTAATGCACTCTCGTACATTTGGTTTTTCTAACTACATAACTTCTCCCTTAGAGGGAAGCAAACCACTACCCCTTCTCCTGGAGGAGAGCAAACCACTACCCCTTCTCCTGCAAGGCTTCAAACCATTACCCCTTCTCCTAGAGGGGAGAAAACCACTACCCCTTCTCCTAGAGGGGAGAAAACCACTACCCCTTCTCCTGGAGGGGTGAAAACCACTACCCCTCACATAAAGGGGAGTAAAACACTACCCCTTGCATGGAGGGGAGCAAACTCGACTACCCAGAAACAAAGAAGCAAACAAACAAAAACCAGAGCCAGAGAGTGCAAAATGGGCCCACCGCTGGTACCAGGCACCGGGTTCAGAGTGACACCTTGGAAGACCTCTGGTTCATCTCTGGTCCATTTGTGGTTGCGATCCTATCGATGGAAAATAAGCAACTCTGTTTAAAAAAATTAATGCTGTTACTTCTAAGCAGAATCTGAGTGACCTAGACTCAGAGATGAGGCAAGACATTGCCTTTCTTGGAGTGATCAGGTACAGGGTTTCCTTTTATTTGATTTTGAGAGCAAAACAGGGTTTGGAATTTAGTGAAGAGTTTTTCCATTGGTCTGACCCAAAAAGATGGGACATGGGGAAGTGGATAAGGTTGTGTGTTGGTTATAGGTGGGTTTACAGTTTTTAGGGTGATGATTGGAAAAGAAAGGTTGCTAAGATCAGAAAGGAATGTATTTTAACAGTGATAAAGAGGCTTATTATACATCACAAAGATACTCCAATACTCTGCCAGTGGCAGGATGTAGGAAGAATCCCGTTACCAATGGGTCAAAATGGTCTATTAATGTTTGTGGGCATGATTCCCTCTAGGTCTTCTAGAAAGGATTTTGGCAAAATAGGATAAAGCAGACTTCTGTCCACATCTCTCTGTTGTCCATTACCAAATACGCTGGCAGCAACTTTGAAATGAAAAAGTAAGAAAAGTCAAAAAAAAAAAGAAGCTGAAGCTCTTGAATTTTCACTGTTTAAAATCAAACCAAAAGCAAACATGAATTCTACTATACTCAATATCTTCAAAATATATCATTTGGACAAGAGAAAGACTAAGAACAAAAATGTTTCCTGAGATCCAAACATGTGAGCCAGAGTGCCTCTCACATGGCTTTCTGACAGAATTCAGGAGCAGTCACTTAATTACTGGCACCAAACAAAGTTGTGGAAGTCTTTGCCAGGTACTTTAAGAAACTGAGAAGATAATTCAGTAATAAAGCAAAGCTCTTCTCATCCACAGGTGTGTTGGCCAACACCACCTCAATTCGTACAAATTATCTCAGTAGATGTGGTGCTCCATGAACCTGGGACACATGCTGATCTGAGAAGATTTCAGCACACTGTGGTCTCTCAAACTTGCACAACTGATTGCTCAGCGTTACACTGAAGTATTCTTTTATTCCTACCACAACTTCATTAACAGCATACTCTTCACTCTTGGTGCCTTGAGATTTCTTACGATTTGCATAATCCTCTAAAATGGAATCCACATTCTTCTTGGCAAGAAGACAAAAGAGCTGTTCTTACCAGTCATCAACATGCCATGGTTTTAACTCTTCAAGAATCTCTAATAACTTCAACTCTGATCATGAATGTTTCATTATTTTTAATAGAAGGATCTACCTGGGCCCTTTTCTCCCAAGGAGGCTGAGGTGTTTCACTGGTACTGCTGCCGTGTCCATTCCCAGGTTTTCTGGGTTTTGTTTGTTTGTTTGTTTTCACATCAACATTTCCCTGTTACAGATCAGATGTCTTTCCGGGGGCAGCCCCTCTCTGTAATATGCTCCTGATCACCTTTTTGAAGTTCTGCAGATTGGTGTCTCTTCTCTCTGGAATCCACTCATCTCAGTTTTTATTCCAACCACTGTAATATATAAAATATTGCACTTGTTTGTCCTGTATGGCAGTTTTTTACACATTTTGTAAAGAAGATGCCCGTGGGAGCCAGCAGGCGCTGTAGTAGTTAAGGTGCTAGATTCCTACATGACCAATCATGATTCAAGTCCCAGACAGGGAAGCTTGAAAGTCACACCAGGTGCATGTGCATATGTGTCCAAAATTTCTGAGAGAAGTATGGAGAAGAAGGGATTGTGACATTGCCATCCCTCCAAGGAGTGATTTCTCACTTTCCCCTCTCTGTCTCTCTCTGAGAGACACACACCTTATGGCAAAAACAAACAAACAAAAAAGCCCATAAAAACACAGCGCTCACTTACCCTCCTGAAAGGCAGACTTCTGACCCTATTTCTGTGCCATTTATAAGTGCCTCCTCCTTCTCCCCCAATACCACCCTCTCCCACCCTGACTCAACCACATTGAATTTCTTACAATTGCTAACTCCATGGTCCAGTGCTCTGGTGGCCTGGGTCTACCTTGCCCACTCAGAGATTCAGCCCTTGTCTCAGCAGGCCTCCTCTCATGAGTGCACCCCTAGGCCCTGGGAGTAACTTTGGAAATGTTGCCATTCTGTTGCTCAGCTCTCTGGCATCCAGGGCTTGCCCCATCCACCAGGAGACTCAGGCCTGGTCTCTGCAGGCCTCCTCTGAGTGCACCCTTAGCTCCCAGGAGCAACTTTAGAACTTTCAGCACACCAGCCTGTGCACTGTGCCCAGTGTAGCAAATGACTTGATCCTCTCCACTAAATTGTATCTCCTAACCTTGCTACCACCTCACTAAGAGCTGAAAGTTCGGTAGAGGAGCCAAGCATCTGGAGGTACTCATAATTGCTCTGACCAGGGAGACACAGCCCTTCAATAGGAACATACCTGAGAACTAAAGGTGAAATTTCCTCTTCCAATACTACAGAATCTATTCTAATAAATAGAAAAAAAAATGAATATTGCACCAGATGACCAAAAACCAGCACAGAATTTTGAAGAAAAATGAGAAAACAAGGGGGTAACTGTCCCCCAGGTGAGTGTAGTAACCCTTCACCAACAATGGATAGCACAGAGAAATACACAGAAATGGGCACTAGAGACAAAGTGGAAAGAGAGTGTGGGAGGGAAGGAGCATAGGATAGGAAATTTGGAGGGAAAATGGAGAGGTAAGACACTTGTAGGACACAGATAAGGTTTATTATCTATCAATGAGCATGTGTATAATAGTCTCGACTGGACTAGATTGAGGTGTATATCATGCTGGGTAAAGTCTCTTCACAATCCAAATAATGTATAGGGATTTGATGTATGAATAATAATTTTAAAAAGTTTCTGGAACTTTTACTTGCTCTATTTCCTTTATCTATCCCCAGCTTTGTGGAAGTCTTCAGTAATGATAGATACTAGAAGCTCCCAGGCAAGGGGATGGCGTTTGAGAGAAACTGGTTAACAAACACAATAATGCACATTTACAAGTGGAATAGGTTATGAAACAGTATCTCACAGTAGGGTGAAAAATATCACTGACAATTTAATACATAGTTTGAAAAAATCCAGGAGAACAAATCTTGAATGCATACTGCAATGTTAAATGTCGAGGATGGCAAATATGCTTATGTCCTTGATTTGGTTATTATAAACTATGTATATTTTTGTTTGTTTGTTTTTTGTTTGTTTGTTTGTTTGTTTTGGAGAGGTTCTTGCTATAGGGCACGTGCACTCGCCAGACAGACAGAGACAGAGAGAGAGAAAGCAAGAAATCACCCCCCCAGGGGGGATGGCCACACCACAATCCCTTTTCCTCCATTCTCCTCTTGGGATCTTGGGCACGCACACATACGCACCCAGCGTGAGTTTAAGCCACCGGGTCCGGGACTCAAACCACGGTCGGCTATATGGGAGTTAAGCGACATAGTCATTATGCTAACTGCTGGTCCCGTGTATATGCTTTTGAAAAGTCATACAGTAGCCCACAAAGATGTATAATGGTTGTATGTAAATCAGAAATTACAATTAAAAAAAGGTAAGCCAATATTACCATAATCACAATCTGACAGCTTGCTGGAGGGGGCAGAATCAGTTGGAGCTCCTTAAAATCTCATTCTCAGTGAATTGTTATTATTTGACCTGTCTGCTATTTCTCTGGAAAAACATACTCACAAGGGTATCCTTATTTGACCTGACTCTCAGGTAATCCAGTGCAAACAATCTTTCTCCCAGAGTCATTTGTTGAATATAATAAAAGGTAATTGTTTAGTATCACAGCTGCCTGAGGGAGTGGATAAATAGTGAAACAGGAAATAGGCTACCCAAAAACTTAAAAGGAAAGTTTTTCATGAGATCTGTAAAGCTCTAAGATGGTCCTGAAAATCTAGAAGACACTTGCACACATATGGCAGAGCACATGGCCAATATACTCAGAATATACCTGAGAAGACCCTAAATTCTCACTTCTGGCAAAGCTAATAGCTCTGTAAGAGCATGGAATGAAAGTTTTTACAGAGACCTGCATTGCCTACTTGAGCATTGAAAGTGTCCCCCAACATTCACACAAAGCCCAAGCCTAGATGAGGGGATTCATGGGTTCCCAAGATGTAAAGAAATCTTTGTTCAATCATTAACTGACCACCAAACTAATCAAGCAGAGAAGATGACGTAGAGCTAGAATTACATGGCAGTGATTCTACCATGGAGGGAAGGGTTATCCTGCTCCCATGGCTTGGTTGGTTATTGGCCTAATAGTAACTCTCTTGATGCCCCCAAACTCACTAGGGATTTTGCACTGGGTTTGTTTGGAAAGGGCACCCTTGTTGATTTCTGAGTTGCCTTTGGGATCATTCTTACAACATCTCAGAAAATAGGTTTTAGCTTCTAGTTAGATGGCTGACTCCTTACCAGACTGTTGTTTTCCCTTCATGTTTTCTCTCAAACAGACCATCTCACACTTACAATATAGATAAGCTGAGAATGTTCCAAGCCTTTAACTTTTGCTTCCTTTTTGGGTGAACAATGTCAGTTTTGAATCATTTTTTAAATCATTTTCATGCATTTTGCTATAAGCAGTCATGAGAAAGTTGCTCCTCAATGCTTTGCTTAGACATCTCTTTAGCCAAATATCCAATCTTATTGCTAGAAAGTTAAACCTTCCACAAAACACTAGGACATGAACACAACTCAGTCGGGCAAGTTCTTTGGCATTTTATAACAAGGATGACCTTTCTTCCACGATCTAATAAGATGTTCCTCATTTCCGCTGGCTATCTCATCACAATGGCCATTACCTTCCTATCAAAACTCTGTTCAGGATTACTTAAGTATTCTCTAGGAAGATACAGGCTTTCTCTACAACTCTCTCTTTTCTGTATGGGCCCTTACCAGAATCACCTTTAACATCTCATTCATGGTAATTTTTTTTAACTATTATTCATTCATTTATTTATTTAAATTTGACCAGAGAGGGACAGAGAGAGAGAGAGAGAGAGAGACAGAGAAAGCAAACAGCTAGGTCCAGGACTCAAACCATGGTTGGCCATGTGGGAGTCCAAGCACCTTAAGCACCACGCCACCATGCTGGCCCCCCACGGTAATATTTTTTATAGTACACACATCTAAACTCATGCATGCTGTATGCATTACCCAGTCCCAAAGTCACTTCCACATCTTCAGGCATTTGTTACAATACAATAGCACTCCACTTTTTCATACAGATTTCTGTCTTAGTGCGTTTTGGTTACTTTAACAAAATTCTATAAACTGCAACAGAAATGTATTTCTTACAGTTTGGGAATCTGGGTAGCCTAAGATCAATGTGTTAGCATATTCAGAATAACATGCCTTGCAGCATTAGTTTTAGTACCAAAGTATTAGAAACGACATAAATTATTTATTATTCTGAAACTAGTTGAATAAACTACAAAATATTCACAAAATGGAGTTGCTATGCAGCTGTAATAAAGAATTAAGTCAGTCTCTGGATTCTAATATGGTGAGATTGTTAGAAAAAAAATGTTAAGTGAAAATGCAAGTTCAAGCAGGAAATAAATTATTCTCCCTTTTTACTGTAAAAATGAGGGAGAAATAAAAGTGTGTGTAATTACTTTGCTACATTTTTCTAAAAGAAATAGTGAAAGGGAAGGTCAGGGACTAATTAAAAAGATGGTGCTGTATAAGGCATTAAAGGAAAAAATTTCCAAGTATCTTTTCATGTTGTTTTTCTTGGCTTTTGAGTTATGTAATGTTTTACATATATATATATATATATATATATATATATATATATATATATGAAAAAACTATATTAGAAAGAAAAGCTAGCCCTAAAGTAGAAACAATGTGGCTAATATGAGCACAGAGAGGAGTGTCAAGTGCCTTGAACACAGTACCATGCCTGTATATCTCAGTGGGATATATTATAAATAACACAAACACAACAGAGAAATCTTGAACTTCATTTAGTCATTTCACTGTTTATAGTAAGATGAAGATGGTGACGATGAAACCATCTTAGGCATATCATAGAGCTTGGAAGTCACAATGTCCCAGTGAAGCAATTACATTTCTAGCACAGGGGTCTTTGTTTCTAATGGTCATCTCTGACTAAAAGTAGGTAGAATTAATCACACTCTTCACTTTCTATTTTGTCACTTACTGAAATTCATATTAGATGGTATTGACACTTCTGCATCATCCCCCCCCCCCTCAGTTTTTTCTCTCAAATCATCTTTTGGTTGTTTTGTTCTAAATTATGGTAGAACTCCTCTGTTTGGCCTCCCAACTCATCAGTCTATTCCTTAGCTATGCATCTGCTCTATTCAGCATTTGTGTGTGTCTCTCTTTTTTCATTTTTGCAATTGGCTTGTTTTTTAGCCACTTCTGCTTAATATGAATTTTTCTTTAATCTAGCTGAAGTTTTATTTGCTTGATTAACTGTGCTTCCTCGGGTGTCCATTCTTCTGTCTTTCCATTAATATTTTTATTATGAACTGGATGTATTTCTTAAGTGCTTGTAAATTTGGGTTATGCTTTATTTTTGTGTGTTTTAGTTGTCCTAAAAGCCTGTCTGTGCACATTGTACCAGTGATGCAGGCCAGGGTTGACAAGTAGCTTCATGAAGAATGTCCGGGATTTCTGGATGTGGGAGCTGCTTATTTCTAATTGAATTACCATACGTGAAAGATATTGCTGCCTTTTGACCTAAGCATCTACAGTCAATGCGCCCACCTGAATGCTAACGCTGATGCTTTTGCTCAACATAAGAAGAGGAGGTGTTCTTCCTGCTGTATCCCACCCAGCACCCCTTCAGATATCTATACTCTTTAAACTAGAATACCTTCCTCCTTTTCATGAGTTTTCTCCTTTTTGTTTTGTTTTGTTTTAATTGCCAGAGAGAGAAAGCACCCTACAAATGGGGCCTGGTTATGCCGATCCTTTTTCCTCCATTTCTCCATTCCATCAGGGTTTTGGACACACATGCATGCACATGTGGCCAGTGTGTTTTTCACGCTGGACAAGTCAAAATTCAAACTGTAGTTGGCCATTTGGGATCTAGTTCCTCACGCACAGTGTTTAATCACAGCACTAGGGAGGTGGCCGAAGTCCTGTCTTTTATGTTTTGAGATTTGGTTTCCTTTTTTCAAACTGATCCCATTTGCCTTCTGACTTTCAGAGACCACTCAGAATTTCCACTGAAAACAGACATCTTCTCTTGCTTTCCAAAATAGTTACGCATTTTTGAAGGATGTATTTTCTTAATTTTCCAGAACTTTGCATGGAGCGCCTGCAGCAGATTCATGTGGTCTTCTTGGTTCAAGATAAGTATTTAAAAAAATACACACACACACACACACACACACACACACACACATATATATATATATAAACCAGGTAATTAGGCAACATTGACACGGATATCCTTGGGTTCTCATAGGAAAGATATGGAAATTGCAAAATTAGGATCTGGGATATTTCCCATTAACAATCCTAAGACTGAAGGGAAGAACTCGAGAGGGGTTCATGGTGTTCTTGAATCCACTTCCATCGTGGTAACAGTGGGTTGGTTACCATCTGAAGATATTAGTATTTTCTGAAAAACATTCAGATGTGTACTGCCCAGAAGCTAAATCAATTGTATTGATTGTATGATGATAAATGATCCTAAGGCACAAGCCATATGTTACTTTATCAAATGAAAGCCTCTTTGAGCAAGCTTCAATGAGAATGTTAAATGTTTTGCAAGTAGGAGCTTTAGAATTACAAGTGGGAGATAGTCACCATTGTGGAAAGAGGAAAAATAATTTGCAAGTTGATGGGATGTTATATGATACAGCAGAAATCACACATGAGAAGTGATAAAGGTAACAAGGATACTCGTCCCAGTATGGTGGCACAGGCAGTAAGGTGCCACTGAGCAAATGCTGGAGCCACATAGAAGACCAGGGTGTGGATCCCAGGTGGACTTGAAACTTGTCAGGTGTGCTTGTACCTATGATCCTGGCTGGCTAGAAGGCTAGGGAGGGAGATCATAGCATGAAGATACTCTGTCAATGGTGTCTCTCTTTCTCTTTCACTCCCCTGCCTCTCTCTCTCAAGAAATAAATTTCTTTAAAAAAACCCTTTTAAAGATATTAATATTCTGCTTTCCCCATTATCTCTGGGAATGAACAATGGACAGTATCTGCCACCCTCTGTGGGTTTCTTCTGCCTGGTTCCTGACCCTTCTGAAGGTAGGAGTGGAAATCTTAACAGTAAAGAATTCTTGACTTCGTTTTTGGTGGTGTTGGGTCTAGGTATGCTCTTAACTCCTGTCACTTTGGTTTCATCTCAGGCTCCTCAGACTGAGGCAGGTGGTGCTCCACAGCATCCCAGGGGTATGAGAAGCCACCACATTGAAGAGCCGATTTTATTTAGACCCTCAATGTTGCTAGAAAATTTCAGAGAAAAAAAAGCCCACAATTTTACATAAACACACAGGTGGAGTAGGAGACAATATCAACATTATTTTCATTATTAGTAGTATTATTTACCAGAGGGTATATGTGCTCATTAGAGAGAGAGAGAGAGGAGAAAGCACTCCCTCTGGGGCATAGTCATGCCACAATCCCTTCTCCTCCATTACTCCCTTCTGGGCACACACACATGCACACCTGATGCGTTTCTCAAGCCCCAGGTCTGGGATTGAATTGCGTGGTTGGCCAGGTGGGATCCAGACACCTTAACCATCATGCTACTGGCTGGCCGTCAACATTAACTTTTTTAAATCAAATATGAGATGTCAAAAAAAATGATAGAATTATGGAGAGTGGCTCTCAGCTTTGTCACCACACCTTTTAGAGTGTTTATTGGATTCTCTTCTTCACCTTTCTTGAAAGTTTAACTGCAAGAGTTTGGGAAGCCATATTTACAGGAGCAGGTCTATAGACAGACTCATGCCACACCCACCACTCCCACCCCCTTTAGCTTGCGTTCCTGATTGACTGCCACTGGAAGCTAAAAACCACATTTCTCAAACTTCTTTGTAGCCACAGTTCCTTAGTTCTAAATAGAGCATGTATTTTTTTGAGATTATCCGAAATCAACCACCAAGATGGTCTTCCTGATCCAACATGTGGGTGCTATGGTGCCCATCTGCTTGTCAAGTCTTTTGTCAAAGGCCCTTCCGCCGTGGGGGGAGCGTGGTGAGGACGTGGTCTGTCCCCTACGGCAAGAGCTGCTGGGTAAGGCTGGACAGACGGCGGTGGCCGGGGACTGCCATGCCCGAGCGAGCGCGCACCGCTCGGCCCTGTCCTCTGGCCGCACGCCAGCCCTTGGTCCTGTGTCTGCGGTTTAGGAATAAAGCTTCATTGTCAACCGTCCCTCTGAAACAGTGGTCATCGTTGACGACGAGGCCGTGCCCGAGGTGGAGGGACACGTGCGGCAGGAATCCGGGCCCCAGGGGCTATTCGGGGTCGTGAGCTCCTCGAGGGCAGCCGTGGTCCTGCCTCTGCTCACCCCGTGGTCGGGGGCTTTTGCGTATGGACAGAGGGGAAGGGACGCTGGAGCCAGAGTGCCGGAGCGGGGTGGCGTCACAAACCCTCCCGGCCGGTCCTCACTGTCGCGCTCCCCCGCCCAGGCCTTGGCCCCCACCTGCCCCCGGGGACGCAGAGTGAGCGCAGCGGGCAGTGCGCACCGTCCTCCCTGCAGCAACGGCTGGCGTCTGCAACTGAGTCACTAGGCCATCGAGGGGGCAGGGAGGCTGGAGGGAGCAGCCTGGTAGAGGCGTGGAAGAGGAGGCTGCGAGTCCCTTGGCCCAGGGCGTGCTGCTGGGGGTCGGAGCAGCCCCAGGGCTGGCCTGAGACCGAGACGCGGTAGGCAGCCGTCGCCCCGCGGAGTCGCAGCTGTGGGTCCGCCAAGGGAGGCGGGTGAGGCGGTGAGACTGCCCACTCCCAGGGACAGGCCTCGGCCTGCGGCGGCTGCAGGGAAGGACAGCCAGGGCACTTTCTGGAAGGACCGTCCACACTTGCTCGGGGACGAGGTCTGGGTGAGGGCACAAAAGACAGTGGAAAGAGAATGGATCAAGACCCAGCTCCCAATCTGGCCCCAAAGACCCTGTGGCCTGGCTCTCCCCTACCCTCCTGAGGCTGTTCCGTTGTCATTCCAGGAAACATCTTAAGTCTGTTCGCTTGGAAATATTCAATCTGTGGTCTATTATCAGGAAGAGAGAAAAGGAGGCTCCTTACTAGCAATGTTCATCAGATTGAAAATGGATTCCAGAGGTGTTTAGGAAACAAAAATCAACTGAACGTGGGGCAAAGAAGTGAGGGTGTTGCCACCAGGTTTCTGGACTGGCCAGTTCCCACATCAGATGATACTAGCAGAGGAACAAGTCTGGAGGAAAACAGTAAACTTGACATTAAAAGTGCTGAATTGAATTTTGTAAAGAAAAGCTCAGACTGGAGATGCTTATTTTATGTAGGTTTGATCAAATACAGACCTAGAATTTGGGCAAGATATTTGGTCTTGGAAAATGGCTTTGAGAATCCTAAATACATTCAAGTTGAAATGAGAGGAACCCTCATAAATCAATAAATGACTGGTGGGATTTGGGGTGTTTATTTCCCATATTCATTATAAGTGAATGATACTTCGTATTTTCAGAACTGGAAGTTGAGCTAACTACTTAACTCTATTTCTTTTTTTTAAGAAAGACAGTATGGTTCCAGATTTTTGGTAGTCTCTAAATAGGAGGTTTTCTCCACAAACCACTCTTAAAGTGTAAGCTACCAAAGATGCACCAAGTCCAGAACTTGAAAAGAGCAAAGAAGGGACCAGCAGTTAGCGTAATGGCTATGTCGCTGGACTCCCACGTAGCCGACCGCAGTTCGAGTCCCGGACCTGGTGGCTTAAACTCACGCCGGGCGCGTGTGCGTGCATGCCCAAGATCCCGAGAGGAGAATGGAGGAGAAGGGATTGCAGCGTGGCCATCCCCCCTGGTGGGTGATTTCTCGCTTTCTGTCTCTCTGTCTCTCTCTGTCTCTCTGGCAAGTGCATGTGCCCTATAGCAAAAACCTGTCAAAAAAAAAAAAGGCAAAAAAAAAATAATAGCAAAGAAATGGAAATGAGAAAAGCTGTGTTTCCAGGCATTGTTCAATGCAATTTTCATATACTGAAGGTGAAAATAATGTGTGGTGTTAGAGGGAAGGAGCAAGCATTTATTGAGTGTGCCTAGCCTTAGGCCCTGAGTCCTATAGCAATCTTCCCAATAACGTGGCTCTTCAGGAATCGTCAATTGATTGGTCCATCCATCAATCATTTAATCAATCAAGTACTCTTTGAAGTTTCATTGCATTTGCTTCTCAATGTGTTAAATATAGAATTATTTGCTCCTTTGGTAAACATGATCTCATCTGTTTCTTCATCTTCTTCATCACTATCATCATCTTCATCATCTCTAATTGCTTCTTCAGTAAAGTATGACACTGCTCTTGGGATTATACTTTCACATAAAAAGGGACCAATTTTGGGACCAGCAGTTGGCATAATGGCTATGTCGCTGGACTTCCATGTAGTTGACCACTGTTCGAGTCCCAGACCTGGTGGCTTAAACTCACACCGGAAGCATGTGCGTGTGTGCCCAAGATCCCGAGAGGAGAATAGAGGAGAAGGGATTGTGGTGTGGCTATCCCCACCGGGGGATGATTTCTCACTTTCTGTCTCTCTGTCTCTCTTTGTCTTTCTGACAAGCGCATGCTCCCTATAGCAAAAACCTCTCACAAAAAAAAAAAAAAAAAAAAAAAAAAAAAAAAAGACCAATTTCAAAGTCTGTAGCAAGGATATCTTTAGCAGCATCATCCAGATCTCCACTCTCAGGAACTTCAGGAGGGGCAAAAAAATTTAAAGAAAGAGTCACTGGAAACTTTTAGTCACAGTACAAACTGTTCCATATCACTTGTGTTTCTGCTTCTGCTTAATGGTTTTCAAAGTGACATTCCTTTTTTCCAATCTATCTGACACCCTGTACAACCCATAATTGCTGACCCATCAAAAGAAAAGGGATAATAATCATCTGGGTCTGACCTCATTCTGTATGTCTTTGTCAACAGTTCATTTGTAAAATATTCATTGGGTTCAAAGTAAAATTCTAAGACAAAATTCATAAGCTGTCCAACATCTGAGAACTTCACTTTAACAATCTATCAAGTACTTCAGAATAGGTTCATTGTGTTCCTGAACCATATCTCTGAGCAAGTCAACATTCTAAAAAACAGTAAACCAGGGACCAGCAGATGGCATAATGGTTACCTCGCTGGACTCTCATGTAGTCGACAGCAGTTCAAGTCCTGGACCCAGTGGCTTAAAACTCATGCCGGGCACATGTGCATGCATGCCCAAGATTCCAAGGGGAGAATGGAGGAGAAGGGCTTGTGGCGTGGTCATCCCTTTGAGGGGTGATTTCTCACTTTCTCTCTCTCTGTGTTTCTGGCAAGTGCACACACTCTTTAGCAAAAATCTCTCTCAAAGAAAAAAAAAAGTCAACCAAAATTCAGGAATTCCTTTAGAGTCTTCTTCATCATCATCCTTTTTCTCATCTTCAATCTTAGCCTTTTTCTTTCAGCTCTTCCAAAATTTCATCTTCCTTATCCGATTTCTGTTTGCATTCTTCTTCTGTAGATTCATAAATTACATTATGACCTCAAACCTCTTATCAAATAGGGGCCGATAGAGAACAGCATACTTCCTTTCAAGATCATGAACTTCCTCATAAAATTTGGCTTCTATCTGTGTACATTTGACTTGAAGGTTTTACAGAGCATTCACTCATCTTTTAACTACCATAGGCAAGCTTCAGTGGATCCTGTTGGTGTTTCTACCAGACCCTCAAGTCTTTCTTGAAGGGCTGCAAGAATCTGAGGATTTTGAGTCACATGAACAGTCAGCTGGTGCACTTGCATTTTGGGAAGCTCAAGGCTTCATCCAAATGCCTATCTATGACTCCTGACAGTCCTCTAAAGGCAGACAACACATATCAAAAAACCTTTGATTTTTGTTTCTTCACCAGTTTCTTCTTCTACTTCAACATCATCCAAATATTGATCCAGTTCATACTGTTCTTTGTTGTAAATGTCTGCCATGTTACAAGGACTTCAAATATCGGCAGCTCAAACAGAGAGGCAGGCTTCTGGAGCTGCACAGGCAGTGACTCAGGGCAGCAGGAGCAGGAGGAATAGGAGGTGGCCCTCCAAGAAGATGACACCAAAAAAGAATATAAGTTTCTGCACAGAAAAAGATACTATAGTGTGAATTGACACCCCTCGGAATGGGAGAAAAGTTTTGTAAACTATACCTCAAATAAGGGACTGAAAATCAGAATACACAGGGAACTCAAGCAGCTTACCTGGAAGAAAATGGGTAACCCAGTTAAAAGATAGGAAGATGAGCTGAATAAACAACTCTCTAAGAGGGACATGTGAACAGTCAAAAAGCATATGAAAAAAAAATGCTCAACATCCCTCATCATAAGGGATATACAGATCAAAACTACAATGAGATACCATTTAACCCCAGTCAGAATGGAAAAAAAGAATTATAATTGCTGGCAGGGAAGGGGAACTCTCCTACATTGTTGGAGGGAATGTAAATTGGTCCAACTGCTGTGAAGAACAATATGGAGTTTCCTCAAATACCTACCACATGATCCAGCAATTCCACTCCTCGGTTTCTCCCCAAAGGACAAGAGGACACTCAGTTGGAAAAGTGCTTGCACATCTATATTTATTGCAGCATTATTCACTATTGCTAAGACATGGAACCAACCCAAATGTCCACAAACAGATGAATGGATTGAAAAAGTGTTGCACATATACTCCATGGAATACTATTCAGTCATAAAAAGCAACAAAGCCTTGGCATTTGATAGAAAGTGGATGAATATCAAAGATTTATTGCTGAGTGAAGCAAGTCAAGTTATGAAACAGAGACATCGTACATCTCCACTTAACATATACCAACTGTCTATGGTAGAGACTGAAAGACTGGAGGACATAAAAGCCTTGAAAATTATGGACACTAGAGACAAAGTGGAAGGAGAGTGGGAGAGGAGAAGAGTAGGAAAGGAATATTGGGGGAAAAATAGAGAGGTAAGACATTTGCAGGACACAGATATGGTTTATTACCTATTGATGATGCTGCGTATAGTATTCTCAACTGGGCTGGACTGAGGTGTATATCATGCTGGGTAAAGTCTTTTGGCAATATAACAGATGTATAGTGATTGAATATATAAATAATGGATCAAAGATCTAAACCTAAGACCTCAAACTATAAAACTACTGGTGGAAAACACTGGGGAAACTCTGGAAGACATTGGGGTAAGTGTTGGGGTAAGCAAAGACTTCTTAAGCAAGAACCCCAAAGCACAGGCAATAATCCTCCAAATAGACAAGTGGAATTACATCAGATTAAGGACTTTCTGCACAGCAAAGGACACTGTAATCAGTGTGAATTGACAACCCTCAGAATGGGAGAGAATTTTTGTTATCTGTGCCTCAGATAAGGGACTGATAACCAGAATACACAGGAAACTCAAGCAGCTTACCTGGAAGAAAATGACTAACCCAATTAAAAGATGGGGAAATGAACGGAATAAATAACTCTCTAAGGAAGACATATGAACAGCCAAAAAGCATAAGAAAAAATGCTCAACATCTCTCGTAAGAGAGATACAGATCAAAACCACAATGAGATACCACCTAATCCCAGTCAGAATGGTGAAGATTAAAAAAACAAATAGTGGGGGACCAGCAGCAGGTGGCGTGGTGGTTAAGGCGCTGGACACTCCCACATGACCGGCCGCAGTTCGAGTCCCGTATCTGGCGGCTTGCTTTCCCACTTTCCCTCTGCGCTCGCTCTCTCTCTCTCTGTCTCTCTCTGGTCAAATTAAAATAAATGAATGAATAAATAAAATTGAATAAATAATTCTTTAAAAAAATAGTGATAATGCTGGAGAGAATGTGGTGAAAGGGGACACTCCTACACTGTTGGTGGGAATGTAAAATTGGTCCAGCCACTGTGGAGAATGATATGGAGGTTCCTCAAAGACCTTCAGGTAGAACTACCACATGTTCCAGCAATTCCACTCCTGAGTATCTACTCAAAGGACAGGAGAACACTCAGTCTGAAAAGCACTTGTACATCTATATTCACTGCAGCCTTATTCATGACAGCTAAGACATGGAACCAACCCAAATGTCCACAATTAGATGAATGGATTGAAAAATTGTGACACATATACTCTATGGAATACTACTCAGCCATAAAAAACAATAAGGCCCTGGAATTTGATAGATAGTGGACGAATATGGAAAATTTGTTGCTGAGTGAAACAAGTCAGGCTATGAAAGAGAGACATTGTATGTTTCCACTTAACATATATTGACTGTCTGCACTCTATGGTAGAGACGGAAAGACTGGAGGACATAAAAGCGTTAAAAATTGTTATGGACACTAGAGACAAGGAATGAAAGTGTGGGAGGGGAAGAGCGTAGGAAAGAAAATTTGGGAAAAGAAATAGAGAGGTAAGACGTTTGTGGGACACAGACATGGTTTATTATCTGTTGATGAGGATGTGTATAATATTCTCAACTGGACTGGACTGAGGTGTATATCACGCTGGACTGAAGTGTATATCACAAGTCTCTTCACAATCTAAATGATGTATAGTGATTTGATGTATGACTAATAATAAAAAATATATAAATTACTTTTTAAAATTTTTTAAAAAAAGAATAAAGGGGGACTTGCAGGTGGCCTGGTGGTTAAGGGTGCTGGACTCCCACATGGCATACTGTGGTTCGAGTCCCAAACCTGGTTGCTTGCTTTCTCTCTCTTCCTCTTTCTCCCCTGTCTCCCTCTCTATGTCCCTCTGTCCCTCTTTCTCTCTCTCGCTCTGCCCCTCTCCGGTCAAATTTAAATAAATAAAGTTAAATCATTCTTAAAAACATATATAAGGATTCTTTTATTAGAAGCATAACCAGAACACTATAATCACACCTAAAATTCTCAATAATTATGTCATGAAATATTATGACATGATACATTATGTTTATTTTACTAACCAATAAAGATAAACATACTTGTTTTTCTACCAAACCAAGTACCCATATTGCATTTGTATCTACTTTCTCTTCCTTCTCCTGACCCAGGGTAGCCCCTTACTGTTAAGATAAACCACCTCCCTCCCCAGCTGGAGGGGGGGGCTCATTTATATCCCTTGACATGTGAGTCTGGCCCAGGGACATCATTTATTCTCTTACTTGAGGTTGTTTATTACATTTAAGGGGGAATTCTTAGCTGTTTTCACAGCTCTCAAGCTAGAAAGTAAATAATTATAACAAGTTCGAAATTCTAGTCCTGATTCAAGATCCCTTCAGGGTATTCATTATATTATTGTTGCAGTGCAGTTTAAACATTGTGTCCTTTACTTAAAAGACACCCTTGGGTTTTGTTTGTATCAATTTGCCAGAAAGCAACCCCAAATACTACAATATAAAATTAGCATGATTTAGAGCCCTTTGTTAGCAAAAGCCTCCTGCTGTCAGACTGTGGCCTCCTTTCCTCAGTTGAAAAGCTTTATTGGGCATCAGGGCCACGCTTACCTGATATTGTATAAAGGCTGTGAATACAGAGTTATGGGGTCTTTATACTCTATTTCAGAAGTGAGATGTTTGTACAAATCATTGAGTAACACTTACAGGCAAACTGGGAACTAAAGAAGCTCAGAAGAGTCTGAGTGTGGCCTGGAGCTACCGTAGGAACCGGGTCAGAGCAAATGCAAGGAGGACTCAGAGGATGCACAACCCTCCGTGGCCGGGCAGAGGCAGCTCCGGGGACAGTCTCCTGGGAGAAGTGGTGGGTGGGGGGCAAGTGTTTGGGGGCCAGAATTGTCCGGCAGAGCAGCTGTTGTGGAGGTCAGATGTGAACTTCCGGATGCTGGCACAGTTCCAAGGCCAAGGGGTGCAGAGTCTAGCGAGAGGAGCGTGAGGACCTGGTCAAGGTGAGAAGAGAGACTTCAGGAGAGTCAGATCGGGGTGCAGGCAGACAGTGCCCCCTCACTCTACCCAGCCAGAAGCGCTTGCTGTGACAGCTTTGAGCCAAGGGCATTGTGCTTCTGGTCCGTCCTTCTGCCCTTGAGTGCCACCTGTTGCCAAGGCCCTCAGGTTTCCTTCCTGACCTCTGCTGGCCCTGACCTTTGCCCAGATTCCTGGGTTTTGTTCCCTAGTCTCCTACCCAGCTCTCTTCACTCCTGCTTTCTCTGAAGCCCTGATGTGAGACTTGACTTAGCGCCTCCCTCTATTCCCATCCTTGGCTGACAGACTCTTCTTCTTGCCTTCTGGTCTTCAGACCCCTTTTCTTTTCTCTCCATCCTTCTCTCCTCTGACTGCTACCTGTCTGTCTGAAGCCTTACCTCTACCTCAGATCTGGACAAACTCAAACTATGAAATTAAATTTAAAAGTGCAACTTCAAATCAGCTCGAAAGTTAATTTTAACAAGATAATGGCATTTGGTTTGAATAAGAAAATGGGACTGGGGCCAGCCCACAGCCTGGTGGTTAGAAGAGAGAGATTCTACATGGCGCCCTGTGTAGTTGGGTCCTGGACCTAGAGGCTTGAGAGACGTGCCAGGTGGGTATGCATGCATGCCTAAAATCCCAAAAGAGGGGAAGAGAGAGAAGGGATTGTGGAGTGATCACACCCCATTGGAGATTGCTTTCTCCCTTCCTGTCTTTCTCTGGCAAATTCTTGTGCTCTCTGGCAAAAATAAAAGTAAACAAAAGATTATGAGCAGTCATTACATGGCCAGTCCCTAAAAAATTTTTTTTTAAGAGGTTTTCGCTATAGGGCGCGTGCACTCGCCAGACAGACAGAGACAGAGAGACAGAAAGCGAGAAATCACCCCCCAGGGGGGATGGTCACGCCGCAATCCCTTCTCCTCCGTTATCCTCTCAGGATCTTGGGCACGCACGCACACGCACCCGGCGTGAGTTTTAAGCCACCGAGTCCGAGATGCGAACCACGGTCGACTACGTGGGAGTCCAGCAACATAGCCATTACGCTAACTGCTGGTTCCCAAGTCCCTAAAATTTTTGACTGCCAGCCATGTGGCTCTGGCCTTCCATGCCACATTAGGCCTATTGGGAGTAAAATAAAATGTATTATTTTATTTTATTTTATTTATTTATTATTTAAAATGAGCAGGAAGGGAAATATTTTTCTTTTTCCTTTTTAATTAACTTGGTTTATAAACTAGAAACCTCTGGGCTGGATAATGTCTTAGATTTCTTCCAGTTTCAAAATTTTTATTTCTGGTCTTGCTGTAGCTAAATTGAATAACTCGAATAAATTTCATGTACCTTTTCCAGAAACTAACTAGGTTTGGTGCAACTTTTTATCCTCAGATCAAATGATTCATAGTTTTAATGAGCTCAGTCACTCTATAGACATTTTAAAGTAGGAAGTGGTAGAAATTGGAATAGCTGCCCTTGCTGCGAAATCAACCAGTGTTAGAGGATGACTTTTAAGCCCCAGGAGTCTGGGCTTTTAGCCCTACTCAGCTCTGGCTGAGGCGTGGGCTCAGTAGAGACAGTTCTGGGGGCCAACCAGTGGCATTGTGGTTAGGGCAGCTGCATCCCACATGGCTGACTATGCAGTTTGAGTCCTAGACCGAGCAACTCAAAAAACAAGCTGAGTCATGTGCGTGTGTTTCTTATCCCAAGAGGCGAATGGAGGAGAAGGGATTGCAGCATGGCTCTCCCCCTGGGGAGGTGTTTTCTCACTTTTCCTCTCTCTCTATCTCTGTTTCCGGTGAGTGCACACTCTGTATCACAAAAATTTTAAAAAACAAAAACAAAAAACAAAGACATTTAGGTCTCAACATGGCTGTGTGCAGTTGGGCACCTCTTACCCACACTAGGGTTTCTGTAGCTGAGGAAATTATGGAAGTCATATTCCAAAGTAGAGCTGGATTCAAAACGGAAGTAAATCCTACAAAATCAGGTGCTGGGCCAGCCTGGTAGCGTGATGGATAAGGTATCCAGATCCCACATGGCTGACTATGGTTTGAATCTTAGCCCCAGTGACTTGAAAAACACCCGAGGCTTGTGTGCAGGTATGCCCCAAATCCTCAAGGGATAGAGAAACAGAGGAAAAGGATCACAGCATGACCACAGCCCATTGGGAAATGCTGCCTCCTTCTCCCTCTCCCTCTCCTTCTCTTTTTGTCTGTCTTTGGCAAGCACATGTGCCTTCTGGCAATTAAAAAAAAAAATCCCAGGATGCCAATATGACTATACAAGTCAGAATATTGAATATTTTCCATTGCAAATGGCAGAAAGCAAACATAAAATTTCTTAAGCATATCAAAGGAATTAATTGGTTCACATTAAAAAGTCCAGGGACTGGGGACCAGCAGGTGGTGTGGTGGCTAAGGAGCTGGACACTCCCACATGGCCAACCATGGTTCAAGCCCTGGTGGCTTGCTTTCTCACTTTCCATCTCTCTCTGTCTCTCTTTGGTCAAATTAAAATAAATGAATGAATAAATAAAAATAAATAAATAATTAAAAAAAAAAAAAAGTCCAGGGACGATGTGGCTGCAGGCATAGCTGAATTAGGGACACAATAATATTGGTAGGAACCTCTCTCCACTTTTCTGCTTTCTTTTGTGTTGGCTTCATTCAGAGACAGGCAAATATAATCCCTAAGAGTTTCGAGTTTCTACTCTGCCAGTCAGCTTAAAACCAAGGGAAAAGTGTGTGAGAGAGAGCTTTAGATAGTTCATATACCACACTGTTCACTCAAACCATTTGAGTCAATGATTGTTAGTATTTACACAGAATTATAACGCTGTTATCACAATTGATTTAGACCACGTTCATTATCCTATAACAAAACTTCGTATTTCTTAACAGCCATTCCTTTTTCCCTCCCAACTCACACCCACACCCTCCTAACCCTAGACAACCTCTAATCTAATTTTTGTTTCTGCAGATTTACCTGTTCTGGGCATTTCATGTCAAATAAATCACACAAATTATGATCTTTTGAGATTGTCTTTTTTCATTTAGCCTAAGGCTTACAAAGTTTATCCATGTGGGAACATGTATTAGTACTTTGTTCTTTTTTACTAATATTTCACTACATGGGTATACAATATTTTATTTATCCATTTATTGGTTAATGAACAGTTAGGTTATTACTACTTTTTGGCTATTATGAATAAGGCTGTTTTTTATTTTCTCTTGGGTAGATACCTAGGAATGAAATTGTTGGGCCATGCGATAATTATGTATTTAACCTTTTGAGGAACTGCTGACAGTATTACAAAGCAGCTAAGCCATTTTACATTCCTGTCAGCAGTGTATGAGGGTTCCAATTACTCTGTATCCTCACCAGCACTTGTGATTATCTGTCGTTTTGATTATAGTCACCTTAGTGGATTAAGTGGTATTTCATCATGGTTTTGATTTGCATTTCCCTGATGGCTAATAATACTGAGCATCTTTTCATGTGCTTATTGGCTTTGTGTACATCTTACTTGGAGAAATGTCTATTCAGATTCATAGTCCATTTAAAAATTGGGTTATTTGCAAGTAGGAGCAGCTGCCTCAGTCTTGGGACCTGTAAGAGAAGCTGCCTTTCTAGTACTGATGTCACTTTAGCCTTCACGTAGCCAGGAGCAGAGGACAAATAGGGGCACCTGGACCCTAACTCACCATCCAAAGCCTCTTACTAAGCCTGGGGCTGGAGGGGAGCAGCTGCTTTGGTCCATGCGATATGCATAGCACAACTTTATATACCACACACAATCTAGTTTTTCTGTACAGCCTTCCACTACATAAAGACTAGAAAGTTTTGGTTATATATGAGCCAGAACATCGGCATGTAGTGAGGTCCTATGGGAATTTTCTTCCCACACTCACTTGAGGGAAAAAAAAAAAAAAAAAAAAAAAAAAACAACTCTGTGCAAATTGGAGAGAAGTGAATTTATTATTTAAGACTTGGAAATCACAGCAGAGCCTCAAAAAAATTTTAAAAAATACCCAAATAGGAAATACCTCCCAAAGTAACACAACTCTCCATCAATAATGGATAAAACATAAGAAATTATAGAAATATCAGAAAAAGAATTCAGATTATTTACTGTAACTAAACTCAGTGAGATGCAAGAGAAAACAGACAACCAATTTCAGGAGATGAGAAAATCATTTCAACTCTTGAAGGAGGAACTCCATAAAGACGTAGATATTCTGCAAAATAACCAAATACAACTTCTGGAGTTAAAGAATACAATGCAGGAAATAAAAACCTCCCTGCAAAGTATTAACTATAGATTAGAGCATGTAGAAGAAAAACTCTCTGAGCTTGAAGACAAAGTTTATGACTTAGTCCACACAAGCAAGGAAAAAGTAAAAGTATCCGTTAAACATACAGGAAATCCTAGACACCATGAAACAGACAAATATTCACATTATGGGTATTCCAGATGGTGCAGAGACAGGTGGAGGCTTAGAAAATCTCTTTCAAGATACATTAGTTGAAAACTTCCCAAACTTAGAGAAGAATATGGAAATCAAAGTTCAGGAAATAAAAATATAGATTTAACTTAAGAAGGTCCCCTGCAAGGCACATCATAGCCAAACTGATAAAAATCAAAGACAGTATCCTAAAAATAACAAGAGAAATGCCAGGTTATTTAATGGTCATCCCATTAGACTAACAATGGACCTTCCAACTGAAAAAATGCAGACAAGAGAAAAATGGGACGACATATTGAAAGCTATCAAAGAAAAACAATTTCTGCCAAGAATACTGTACCTGGCAAGATTATCCTTCAAATTGGAAGAAGCAGCAAAATTGCTCCCAATTGAACAGTAGTTGAAAGAATTCACCCAAAGTAGGCCAGCCTTTCAGGAAATACCTAAGATAACTCTACACCTGGAAAAAAGGTGAAATAAATAGAAGAGAACACAAAGCAAGTAGAAGGAAAAAAAAAAAGAAGAGAAAATGACAGGACTAAGACCACATATATCAATAATAACTTTGAATGTTAATGGATTAAACTCTCCAACTAAAAGATTCAGATTGGTTGGGGCCAGCAGGTGGCATGGTGGTTGAGGTGCTGGACTTCCCACATGGCCGACCATGGTTCAAGTCCCAGATTTGGTGGCTTCCTTTCTCACTTTCCCTCTCTCTCTCTCTGTCTCTGGTGAACTCATGCGAAAAAATAACCATAATAAAAGAAAAGAACATTTAAAAAGAGGTTCAGATTGGCTCAATGGATGAAAAGACCAGAACCCTCTATATGTTGCTTATAAGAATCACACATCATTGACAAAGATATATAGAGAGAGAGACTGAAATTGAAGGGCTAGAAAAAGTCATTTTATGTAAACATAAATAAAGAGAAGATGATATTATTATCAGATAAAACAAACTGTAGGATAAAAAGTGTAAGAAAGGACAAAGATGGACATTATATAATTCTAAAGTGATTAATTTATCAAGAATATATAACAATCATAAATATTTATGCACCTAATGCCAGGACACCCAAATATGTAAAAGAAAGACTGCTAGATCTAAAGGGAGATACAGATTCCAATACAGTACTTGTTGGAGATTTCAATACCCCACTGTAATCACTGGGCAGGTACGCTAGACAAAAAGTAGAGAGACACAGGAATTAGTGAACAGTGTAAATCAAGTGAACCTGACGGACTTATATCAAGTATTTCATCCAGCAACTAAGGAATATACTTTTTTCTCATTTCCACATGGGACATTTTCAAAGATTAAGCATATAATAAATTATAAGTCTATATAAATTTATAAGTATGAAACTATACCCTGTATCTTATCTGATTACAATGGAATTAAACTTGAAATCAACCACATAGAGAATCCTCAAAAATACATAAAAACAAGGAAACTAAATAATCCACTCCCAAATGACCTTCAAACTATTGAAAAAATTAAGACTGAAATCAAAAGATTCATTGAAACTAATGACAATGAACACAATACTCTTCATAACCTTTGGGCTCAGTGAAAGCAGTCATAGGAGGCAAATTTATAGCCACTAGTGCACACAAGAAAAAATAGAAAGAGGGAAAATAAATAACTTAATATCATATCTTAAAGAACTGGAAAAATTGGACCAGCAGTTAGCATAACGGCTATGTCACTGGACTCCCATGTAGTCTACTGTGGTTCAAGTCCTGGACCCGGTGGCTTAAACTCATGCCGGATGTGTGTGCTTGCATGCCCAAGATCCCGAGAGGAGAATGGAGGAGGAGGGACTGTGGCATGGCCATCCCTCCGGATGGTGATTTCTAGCTTTCTGTCTCTCTGTCTCTCTCTGTCTTTCTGGTGAGCACACGCACCCTGTAGCAAAAACCTCTCAAAAAAAAAAAAGAACTGAAAAAATTGGGACCAGCAGTTGGCATAATGGCTATGTCCCTGGACTCCCATGTCAACTGCGGTTCAAGTCCTGGACCCAGTGGCTTAAACTCATGCTGGGCGCATGCCCATGCTCACGTGTGTACGTGCCCAAGATCCCAAGAGGAGAATGGAGAAGGGATTGTGGCGTGAGCATTCCCCTGGGGGGGGGGGGGGCGTGATTTCTCATTTTCTATCTCTCTGTCTCTGTCTTTCTGGCAAGCGCACACACCCTAGAGCAAAAACCTCTCAAAAAATAAAAAAATAAAAAAAGAACTGGAAAAATAACAATAAAAAATAATAAAAGAAAAAGGAAATAGGAAAGATTAGAGCTGAAATAAATGAAATAAAGAGTAAAAGAATTATACAAAAAAAAGCAATGAAGATGTCAATATTACAATTGATATGTTCAAAATATAAAAAAATATGAGAGAATACTAAGAGTAACTATATGCCAACAAACTTGAGTGAAAAGAAAACCTAGATGAGGTGAACAAATTTCTGAACAATTACAAGTTACCTAGGTTGAATTAGGATGAAATAGAAAGCCTGAATAGACCAATCAAAGTGGAGAAACTGAAGCAGTTATTAATGGTCTCTCCTCCCAACAAAGAAAAGCCCAGGTCTAGATGACTTCACTTCTGAATTCTACAAAACTTTTAAAGAAGAGCTAATGCCAATTCTTCTCAAACTATTCCTAAATATTCAAAAGGAAGGAATCCTATGAGCCTCATTTTATGAAGCTTCTATTACCTCGATACCAAAACCAAACAAGGACATAACAAAAAAGACACTACACACCAATATCCCTGATGAATATTGATGCAAAAAATCTTCAACAAGATACTAGCAAACCAAATCCAACAACATATCAAGAAGATTATACACCATGACCAAGTAGACGTTACCCAGGGGATGCAAGGATAGTTCAACATACATGAAACAATAAATGTAATGTACCACATTAACAGAAAGAAAGGTAAAAATCATATGATTATATCTATAGATGTAAAAAAAGCATTTTATGAAATACTTCATGATGAAGACTCTTAGCAAAATTGGCGTAAGAGATATTCTTCAACATAATAAAAGCCATATACAGCAAATTTACTGTAAAAATCATGCTGAATTGGGAAAAGCTAAAAGTCTTCCCATTAAAAACTGGAACAAGATGGGACCAGCAGTTGGCATAATGGCTATGTCGCTAGACTCCCAGTCAACCGCGGTTCGAGTCCTGGACCTGGTGGCTTAAACTCACGCTGGGCACATGTGCGTGCATGCCCAAGATCCCGAGGAGAATGGAGGAGAAGGGATTGTGGCGTGGCCATCCCCCCTGGGGGGTGATTTCTCGCTTTCTGTCTCTGTCTCTCTCTCTGTCTTTCTGATGAGTGCACGCGCCCTATAGCAAAAACCTCTCCAAAAAAAAAAAAAAAAAAAAAAAAAAACTGGAACAAGGCAAAGCTGCCCATTCTCTCATATTTTTTTTTTAACACTGCTAGTTGATGCAGTTAGACAAGTTATTTTGGCAATTATCAAAAAATAAAAGGCATTTAGATAGGAAAAGAAGAAGTTAAACCATTCCTATTTGCAGATGATTTGAGTATATACATAGATAATCCAAAAGAAACAAAGAAAAAAAGCTTCTAGAAATGATAAATGAATTCAGTAAAGTTGCAGGATACAAAGTCAATATACAAAAATCTATAGCATTTTTATACATAAACAATGAACAGACCGAGACAGAACTGAAGAAAGCATTCCCAGTTACAATAGCTACAAAAGAAATAAGATACCTAGGAATAAATCTAACCAAAGACGTGAAAGACTTCTTTCTATAAGGAAAACTATAAAAAACTGAAAAAAGAAATTGAATATGATACCAAAAATGGAAGGACAACCCATGCTTTCGAATTGGAAAAATTAATATAATCAAAATGTCAGTCCTACCCAAATTAATTTACATATTCAATGTGATTCCAATCAATCACCTGAAATGTTTTCACAGAAATAGAATAATCATAAAATTTTTCTGTAGTAAAAAGACATCACATTGCCAAAGTACTACTGTACCAAAAAAAAAAAAAAAAAAAAAAAAAAAAAAAAAAAAAAAAAAAAAAGGACACATCTCACTACCAGACTTTAAAGTATATTACAAAACACTGATAATCATAATAGCTTGATGTTGGCATAAAAATAGATACATAGACCAATGAAACAGACTAAAGAATCCAGAAATAAATCCCAAATCATGCAGTCAATTCATCTTTGATAAAGGTATAAGACAATACAGTGCATTAAAAAGAAGTCTTTTTAGAAAATGGAGTTGGAAGAACTGATATCCATCTGCAGAAAAATAAAACTGAACCACTATCTTTCACCATTAACTAGAATGAACTCAAAATGGATTAAAGATTTAAATATGAAACCTCTAATACAAAACTACTGGTAGAAAATGTAGGGGAAACTTTTGAAGACATTGGTGTAGGCAAAGATTTCTTAAATAAGATCCCTAAACCACAGGCAATAGTCCCTAAAATAGACAAGTGGGGTTACATCAGCCTAAAAAGCTTCCTTACAGCAAAGGAAATTATAACTACAGTGAAAAGAAAACCCTCAGAACGGGAGAAAATATTTGCAAATTATTCTTCAAGTAAGGGATTGATATCTAGAATAAACAGGCAACTCAGGCAGCTCACCCATTAAAAAAATGAATAATCCAATTTAAAAATGGGCAAATGAATTAAATATGCAACTCTCTAAGGAAGACTTATGAATAGGCAAGAGGCATATGAAAAAATGTTCAAAGTCTCTTGTTATGAGGGAAATGCAAATTAAAACTACAATGAGATTTAATTTAACCCCATTAGAATGACTAGGATCAAAAAATAAATAAATAAATAAAGAATAACAAATGTTGGCAAGGCTGTGGTGAAAAGGGAATCCTCTTACACTTTTGGTGGGAATGTAAATTAGTCCAGCCTTTGTGGAAAAGAATATGGAGGTTTCTCAAAAGCCTAGACATAGGACTTTCATATGACCCAGTAATCCCACTACTTGGAATTTACAAGGACATCTGCACATCCATGTTTATTGCTGCATTATTTATAATTGTTAAAACATGGAACCAACTTCAGTGTCCCAAACCTGATGGCTGAGTTAGAAAACTATGGTACATGTATGCTGTGGAATATTACAGAGCTATTAGAAGCAATGAGATCCAATGGCTTGAGTAAAAATGGATGAATATAGAAGATTAATGTTGAGGGAAATAAGCCAGACTTTGAAAGATACATGTTGTATATCCTCACTCAGTTTGTATTGAGTGCTACAGCAGAGGTTGCGAGACTTGAAAATGTGATGGTGGAGAGGATGGAAGTGATTGCTAGAAACTATATGGGGGAAGAGCAGAGGTAGAAAGTGGGTGTCAGAGGGTGAGTGTGAGGTACAAGGGGAAGAAACATTTGACAGATGCAAAACTTTGAAAAAAGAAAAAAATAGAGCATGTTCATTATGAAATTAACTAAATTCTGTTGTGTAGCAGGTTGCTTCACAAATTGGTTTAATTATATATATTTATTACGATTAAAGTATGCTTGATGACCAAAACAATTGGGTCATTTGTCTTTTTAATTGTTGAATTGTAAAAGTGCTATAGATTCTAGATATAAGAATTTATCAGATACATGATTTACAAACATTTCTCCCGCTCTGTGGGCTGTCTGTTCCCTTTCTTGATGATATTCTTTGAAGGACAAAAGGCTTAAATACTGAGGAAGTTCAATTGCCTATGCCATTTTAGTCTTTTCCCTATAGCTTTTTTTCTTGAGTCAATTTTGTTCTATTCCTCCTTTACAGCTCTTTTGCATTAAGTCAATATTTTTTAGTGTAAAATTTTAATTCCTTTAATAGTGTTTCACTGTATTTTTTAGTTGTTTTCTTAGCGGTTGGAGATTTTCTTAAAATTTTAGCAAGAGGGAACCAGCAGTTAGCATAATGGCTATGTCGCTGGACTCCCATGTAGTCGACCGCGGTTCGCGTCCCGGACCTGGTGGCTTAAAACTCACGCCGGGCACGTGTGCGTGCGTGCCCAAGCTCCTGAGAGGAGAATAGAGGAGAAGAGATTGCGGCGTGGCCATCCCCTCTGGGGGGGTGATTTCTTGCTTTCTGTCTCTCTGTCTCTCTCTGTCTGTCTGGTGAGCGCATGCGCCCTATAGCGAAAACCTTTCACAAAAAAAATAACTTTAGGAAGAGACTTGGAGGAAACTTCTATTGGCTCATTTTGGGTCACTCATCTGAGTTCATCGCTGTGCTCTGATAGGCCAGCTCAGTTCATTTACTTGCTCCTGTAACTTGAGTTTGGGCTCACTGTCACACAAATTCCGTGCACTAAAAATGGGAGGGACTGGTTCCTTAAAGGGAAAAATGAATGTTGGTTCCAGAGATTATGTTTGACTTAGGTAACAGAAAATCTAAATAAAAGCAGTATAGACACATCTGGGGCTCCTTCTTGTAACACAGTGTGTTGGATAACCAAGATCAAGGAGTCTCCAGTTCTCTCTTTGAAAAAAAAAAATTCATTGCTAGAGGGCATGTGTACTTGCCAGAGAGAGAGAGAGAAAGAAAGAGAGAGAACCTCCAATGGGGCGTTGTCATGTCACAATCCTTTCTCTATTTCTTCATCCCATTGGGGCTTGGGACACATACACATGTGCTCAGCATGTTTCTCAAGCTGCCTGTTGGGGCTGGGATTCAAACCAACATTGGCTATGTAAACTCCAGCTTTCTTCTATTTTTGAGGTAGCATTTAAAAGAAAGGGACAGGAGTAAGTGGCACCTATATCTAGAAAGTACCACTTTCCCAGAAATTCTAACCAACTTCCAAAAGATGTTACTGGGCATGATATGTCATATAAACTCTCTTATTATGCAGGGAGCTGGGAACTGGAGTATTTAATCTGGGCAGGTGGCAGCCCTGGCCATCCCCAATAGCGTGAAGAAGAGAAATCAAGCAGGCCACTAGCCAGCTCTACCCCCAAAGAAGGTTTGGATATGGGAAAAGCAAATCACCAAATTTGCTAAAGAGGCAAATGATCTCCAGTTACCTTTGCGAAGGGTGGCAAAGACACATTGACTGCCTTTCCTTCACTGTCTCAATCACCCTCTCTACTGCTGGCATTCCCCCCACCTCTAAAATAAGAGACTTGAGCTTGAAGGCTTTCTCGGGTTTAGCTCCTAGGGGAACTGAACTAAGGTAGTTTACATCTGAGGAGTTGAATTATTAAAAGATTTGGAAAATTGGGCCAGTAGTTTTGACAGCTGATGATGGTGGTTCTGATGGATTTGCTTATGTGATTAGGGGCAGACAGACAGCATTGATGGACATGGCATTGTATCAATGAGATGACATGTCGGCGTCACTTCTGCAGAGACGACACGACACCCGGTTCTTCCTCACGCAGTCTTTATTCACAGGTTTCCTTTACTTTTTCCTTTCTTTCCCCCCTCTCCCTCCCTTTACTCCCGTATATATAGGATCCTCCCGACGGCCCCGCCCGCAAGTTCCTTTGCCTGTCTGAGGCAAGTACTGGAGACACGCCTCCCTATACAGCCAGCAGCGTTATCTTGGCTCGGCGGCCAAAGGCGGCGGCCAACAGTTCCCCCTTTTTGTTTTTGTCAGGAGAAGGTAGAGGTCACGGGCCCCAGATGTGGTGGACTTGCTTACTGACCTGTGGAAGAGCCCAGGGGCATTCCCCAGGTCAGCCTGTCCGATGCCTTTTTATGGGGATGGGTGTGTTGTCGGCATCAACCCATATGCACCCGGACTTGCCTTCCTCCAGGTCCCATCAAGGGCCCCTGGAGTGCAGTGCTTTGCCTCGCATCCTGAGCTGATAGGGGTTTACTGCATCTGGGCCAGCCAAGCCGCGGGGGAGTATCCTTCTTCGACAGCTGCAAATGCTTGTACGAGGCAAGAGGAAAGCGCGTGGTCGCAATTGCATTGGGCCCTGAATCTGTACAGACAGAGAAGGCAACCCCCACATAGGAAGACAAGGAGGGGGCCAAGGGACCCCATCCCTGCCCACTCCTTAAGATGGAGCACAGCTTGAGAGATCCACTGGCGAAGGCGGCATCAACTCGTGTTGAGTTAATGTGGATGATGCTCCACCGGAGCTTCTCAGAGACGGTATCAAAGCTCTGATTCCAGGGACCTGTAAGCTACTGGGAAAGTCCATCGTTGTTCAGACTGAGCCCCCTGGGGGAGCGTCAGTGTCCCCAGGAGGAGAAGGCATTCCCAGGCCATCATCAGGGCTCGGTGTATCAGCAGGCAGGTTCTCCTGGGATGGAAGGCATCGTACCAACCTCTCTGGGACCCACACTGGGTCTGGTTCGTCCTGTGGGAAAACACAAACAGATCCTCTCGACCAAACCAACACAGGGTCTGGTCCCCTCCAGCGCCCCGTGAGGACATCCTTCCATTTTACTTTTCCCTGCTTGCTCGGCCCCGATGCATGGTGCCTGTCGGCAGCCGAGCGCCCTTGGGAATCGAGCTGAAAAATATTGAGTGTTAAGAGTGCTATTGCGATGCGGTCTTTCGGGGAGTGACCTTTGCTGACTCCCCCTTTTTGTTTTTGTAGGAGCTCCTTGAGGGTGTGATGAGCCCTCTCTACTACACCTTGACCTTGAGGGTTATATGGTAGGCCATGTGTGAGCATGATTCCCATGTGGTTGCAGAATTGTGAAAATGACCGGGCTGTATAACTGGGGCCATTATCTGTTTTAAGCTGTTGAGGCTGCTCCCAGGCTGCCCAGGCATTGAGACAGTGACTTATGACATCTTTTACCTTTTCTCCTGTATGGGCAGTAGCATGAATGACGCCTGAACAGGTATCCACCGAAACATGGACATACTTAAGTGTCCCAAATTCTGGGACATGTGTGACATCCATTTGCCAGAGGTGGAGTGGTTTGAGGCCCTTGTTTTTATAGGGGAGGATTGCATTGTGACATTCTTTTGTACACTGTTCAAATATAAGCTGTTTGACCAAAGGCATGGCTGCATCCGCATCACCAAACATCCTGCCCACCGTGTCCATTATTCTGGCCACAAAATCAGAGAAGGGTTCTGTGGGGCCCTGAGTGATTTTTGTAAGGTTGGCCTGCGGTTCCCCTTTGTTGGGAAGCATTTTCCAGGCCTTGATGGCTATTGAATTGATGTGATCGTAAACTGCCTGAGGGTATCCTGTTTGTTGATTAGCGAACCTGCCCTGTCCCATATACATATCCACATCCCACGCTGCCTGCCCTGCAGCCCTGTTCCGAGCAGCTTGGGCTTGCGCCCCCTCAAGGTAAATGGCTTTCCAGTCAAGATACTGACCCGGGGACAGGCAAGTCCTCGCGAGCGTTCCCCAATCACTGGGTGTCATACAGTACCGCTGTAAAGTCTCAACGAGGCCGAGAGTAAAAGCTGCACCATTCCCGTATGTCTTTATGGCCTCTGCTAAAGCCTTGATGGTCTGATAATCTAGGGGCTCATGATATCTATTCCCAGCATTATCTGCAAAAACGGGAAATGTCTGAATAGGCCCAAGCTGTCTGGCCTCCCGCCAAGCCCCTGGGCAGAAAGAAGCTCCACCCTCTGGGTTCTCCTTTTGTGGGGTGGAGGGATTATGAGGGGGAGGAGCCGTGGGTAGAGGCCGGTCTTCCTCCTCCTGGGCAACCTCCCAACCTTTAACTTCCTCAACTAATTTTCTTAGTTCTTGATCGTCATCTTCCCCGCAGGCTTCCGCTATCTTGGCGGCCCCATTCTCTTCCTGAGAGCGCTGCTCCCGGAGGGACTCCAACACCTCCTGCCCCTCCCTCACCTTCCGCACACATCTTTGATCCTCAAGGCATGCTTGGACAAACCTCCAGAGTGGCCTAACCCCTCCAGAAAGCCTATTGTCCTCCGCAGCCAGGTCTAGGTCCCTGCCTAGTTTATCCCAGTATGTGGGTGTGAGCTGCCCCGAATGGAGGAACCAGGGAGCGACATCATCCACCTGATCTATAAAGTGCTGAAGTGTTTTATCCCTCAATTTAAGCCCTTTCGACTTTAGGAGCTCTCTGAGCGCCTTGACGATCGGCTGGGATGGCCCAGCCCCCATCGTCCTTGTTCCCTTTATTCCTTACTTTTAGCCAATGGCTTCAGTCTGCCTCTTTCCCGAGGTTATTATCCGCCTCTTTACCGAGGTCTTGTACCCGCCTCTTTACCGAGGTCTTTTTTATTTTTATTTTTATTTATTTATTTATTTATTTATTTATTTTTTATCCGCCTCTTTCCCGAGGTCTTGAATCCGCCTCTTTACCGAGGTCTTGAATCCGGGACCCCCGCCCGGTACTTACCAGCTAACTGCCCTGTAGACTTGGAGGTTCTGAACCTTCTCCGGTCCTTCCTCACGCAGTCTTTATCCACAGGTTTCCTTTATCCGCCTCTTTGCCGAGGTCTTTCCAGGACCCCCGCCCGGTACCAGCTAGCTGCCCTGTAGACTGGGAGGTTCTGAACCTTTTCCTCTTTCCGCCTCTTTAACGAGGTCTTTTGCCTTTGTCCCCGTAAGTCTTCCCCGTACGGGCCACCACTTGTCGGCGTCACTTCTGCAGAGACGACACGACACCCGGTTCTTCCTCACGCAGTCTTTATTCACAGGTTTCCTTTACTTTTTCCTTTCTTTCCCCCCTCTCCCTCCCTTTACTCCCGTATATATAGGATCCTCCCGATGGCCCCGCCCGCAAGTTCCTTTGCCTGTCCGAGGCAAGTACTGGAGACACGCCTCCCTATACAGCCAGCAGCGTTATCTTGGCTCGGCGGCCAAAGGCGGCGGCCAACAATGACAGTCACGAGGACTGACCCACCAGCACTCCATCAATGTCACATCACTGGGTGTTGGATGACCACTTCCAGCATTTGGTACCTGCCCTGCCGCACTCTGCTTCCTGCTTAGCAGCCCTCAGACAAAGAAGACATATTTCAGAAGTCTCAGAATTTATTTACCTTATTCATAGTTCTTTCCTGCTTTTCAGGCTATGTAGGATTAAGGCTTCCCAGTTTTGCCTTCTTTAAGCATCTGATGGGAGCTTTGCCAGAGTATTTCTAAAGCCAATTCTCAAGCGCCATATCTCGACCGACTGTGAGTTGATAATTCTCAGCTTTCTGCCTTGAAATGTTCCATAGGACTCCACCAGAGACTTTAGGAGGAAGGCAGGCCAGGAGAAGATCTGGAGAAAGAAAACAAGTCTGTTTTTCTAGAATGGAGGCAGTTATCCCTGGGGCATGCAAAGACAGCTCTCTGGTCTTGGTTCTAGGTAGGCCACTTGCAGGCAGGCCCCTACATCTATGTGTATTACACTCTGTCCCATCTCCAGATCTTTTCCTCTATGTCATCTTGACCAGGTCTGAGATGATAGATCGGGAATCAGAATCTTAGTGGTTGTATTTGTGCTTCCTTCCTCTCTTGCCTGACTCTTTACCTTTTATGGAATTTCTTCCTTTTTAATAAAGAGATCTTGGACCTAGCCTACCTTTTGGACTTTGTGTTTTTTGTGTTTTCGTGTTTCAAAGCAAAGCTTGGAGACCAATGCACAAAGGTTTGCTCTAAGCATAATGGAGAGTGCCAGAAGATGACTGTGGCACTGGGAAGGGGACTCTGACAAGGAAGATTGGGAACTGATGAAATGGTAGTATGGATATTACTTGGGGCTCTAAGGTGGGATCTAAGACCCTCCACACCTCAGGCCTTGACCTAGGGTTGCAGAGAGACATGACAACAGGAATCTCAGTTCTCAGATTCAACAGAGTGCCAGCTTTAGAGCCTAGGGGAGGGAGGTGCCTAGGTGAGCAGGCCTCAGATGGTGCCACAGGGGCCACCACCGTCCATGCAGTGCAGAGAGGCCTGGAGCTGGAACAGGAAGCCTTATGATGGGGAACCTCCTGAGCAGAGGCAGTGGCAGGGAGCACAGCTATCAGCATAAAACGCTGCTCTGTACCCAAAGACCAAGCTGGGACAGCCACGGCTTAGTTAGTAGGCACCAGTGCAGGGAGACCAGCAGTCGGAGCAGGCTGGGAGCAGCTCAGAGCAGGCTGGCAGTGACCCAGAGGGTGCATGTGGAGCCCAAGCCTCCCTCCTCTCCGTGCCAGGAGGATTCACGTGCTTTTCCCTGCACTGAGAGGAGTCTTGGAAAAGAGAAGTAAGGAGGCTCCTTGATAGTGGGAATCATTCCAGAAAAGAAGTGAAACTTCAAATTAGTTAGAAGGGGCAGAATCTTTTTTTTTTTTTTTAACTGCCAGAGAGCACACATGCTTGCCAGAGAGAGACATACAGAGAGAAAAGGGGAGAAGGAGAAAGCACCCGAAGTGGGGAGTGATCACACTGCAATTCCTTCTCCGTTTCTCCATCCTGTCAAGATTTTGGGCATGCATGCACACACTCCTGGCATGTTTTTCAAGCCACCAGGGCCAGGATTAGGACGACAGTCAACTGTACAATCCAACTCCCTTAACTACTAGGCCAAAGGACTGGCCCCAGAATTCCTTTAATTAGCACATATTTATGTTTTCTGCCTTTAGAGGAAAATGACTAAAGCAAAAATGTGGTCAAATGTGTGTGTGAGTGTGTGTGTGTGTGTGTGTGTGTGTGCATGTTTTATTATCTGAGTCTTGGCGAGTCAAGTTTGCTGCTGCTATTTTTGACACAAATGATATACCAGACATCTGATTATTATACTCTCATTCAAATATCATATTTCCATAGATTAACAAACACATAAACCTGAGACCCAGAACTACAAAGGGGAAAAGAAATATCAAAGACAGGCTTGGGTCTTCGCATTTTCTCACCAGTGCCCTCCCATCACACTAGGGACCCTTTCCTTGGGTTGAGTGTGATTCATTTCTAATCACGAAGCGTTCAAAAGCACAAAATTGCATCAGAATAAAAGCCCAGGATGATGACAGAAACAGGGTGGTGATAAATGTCGACTCCTGCGGGAGAAATTGCTCCTCATTTTTCCTGTGTGGATAATCACCTCCCACAGGCCACCGCGTGAACGTGCCCTTTGCCATGGGTCTCCGGCCTCATGCATTATGGATGGCTCCTCCGAGCAAGATCAGCACCCAGATCAACCACCTCCTGTGGACAGCTGTTGTCCCTGGTGCGGGGAAACAGGAAAAGTAAATCTATGATAAGAAGCAGGCTTATCTTCAGGGTCTTGGTCCAAGGGTGAGGCTGGAGATAGAAACCCCACCCTGGGTTATCACTTCACACTCTACAATCCCCTGGGTTTCTTAGCAAAGGCTAAGGCAACTGCTGAAACAGCCATCACTCGGGAGACACAGAGCCCTGGCCAGCTCTACTTGGTACAAACCAGCACTGGGTGCACACCTGACCACACCCTTTCCTTCCCTGTAGCCTTTCCTCCAACTTCTAGAAGAGGATGACTCGCTGGATGCCAAGCACCCTTCAGGGGTAGGTCACTATGTCTGCAGCCTTCAGGAGTGAAGGGGAGCTAGATTTCCCAAATCTATCTAGAGAACACTGGCCCCTCTGATTCTGCAGCTCTGCCTCAAACTAGCCCTTCTGGAGCCATATGGGATTCTGGGAAGGCAGCCATGAGTATTCCGAGGGGGACAAGTGCCACAGGAAGATAAATTTGGTACACATTACACACTATATTTTCTTCTTGGAGCGTCATAACCTACTAGATATTAAAGGTCTTGGGAAGTCCTGCACTTAAAGATCACCATCTGGCTGCTGCTCCGGAGTGTCCACTTGTAGTAGTGGCTGTGACTGACCAGGGCAGCATGACGTAGGCCTAAACAAAGACTTTTTTCCCCAAGCCCCACCCCACATGGAAAGAAGGTAATAGTCTTCGTAGCCCAACACTTCTAACAACAAATCTCCTGACCTTTGTACTACTGCAGAATTAGAATAACTGGACTTACCGAGCATGTGCCTCCCCACTGCAGGAAAAATGCACGTGCAAACCCCACCTGGATCAAGACCTGACAAAGCTCTTCCTGACCAAGATAACCACTGCTCCCCTCCCCCAATTATTCCTTGGAAATCCATTTTCCGGGACCCCTCTCTTCTTGGGAGCTCTGTTCCTTTCTTCTCCTTCAATAAATTCTCTGCTTAAAAAAAAAAAAAAAAAAAAAAAAAAAAATCATCAACATCTGCTTTTCTTTTTTCTTCCTTTTTTCTTTCCTAGACAGTGAGTGCATTTCTGAGAGAGAGAGAGAGAGAGAGAGAGAGAGAGAGAGAGAGAAGGAAAGTGAGAAATCGTCCCCAAGGGGATGCTCAAGCAGCAATCCTTTCTCCTCCGTTTCTTCTCTCGAGATTTTGAGGAGGCACGTGTGCACCCACCTGGAGTGTTTTTTGAGCCACTGGGTCTGGGACTGGAAATGTACAGCTGACCATGTGGGATCCAGTTGTCTGAACCACCATGCCATTTAGCTGGTCCCTGCTTACTTTGAAGTGAATTAACTTTTCCAGTCTTATCTGAGCACAGAGCCTAACTTTAACATGGAGCCCTCGCTAATATCACCCACTAATTTGGCCCTTCTGTTAATATTGGGCAGTCAGTCTCCCATGTCAGGGTGGTTGCCATGAGGTTAGGAAGTTGTTCCCTTTGTCCTTGTTAATAAATGGGTAGGGGAGAAGAGGATTACAGCCCTGACTGCTTCCAGGTGGGTTCTTAAACAACCCACGTCAGGAAAAGGCAGACCATTCAGTGCCAGGGTGACTGCTACAGTTTGGATGCTAGTTTGTTCCTAAGGGTTCATGTTTTGGAATATGGTACCCATTGGAATGGTGTTAGAGGTGGTGAGGCCTATCAAGTAGTGATTAGCTCATGGGGGCACTGGCTTCATGAATGACTCCTGTTTCAAGAGATGGAATGTAGGGACCAGCAGTTAGCGTAATGGCTGTCTCTGGACTCCCACGTAGTCGACCATGGTTCGAGTCCCGGACCCGGAGGCTTAAACTCACGCCGGGTGCGTGTGCGTGCGTGCCCAAGATCCTGAGAGGAGAATGGAGGAGAAGGGATTGCAGCATGGCCATCCCCCCTGGGGAGTGATTTCTCGCTTTCTGTCTCTCTGTCTCTCTCTGTTTTTCTGGTGAGCGCACACGCCCTATAGCAAAAACCTCTCCAAAAAAAAGAAAAAAAGAGATGGGTTCTCATAAGAGGAGGTCGTTATGAAAAGAAGATGGCTGTCCCTGGGTTGTTCTCTCCACACTGACCCGCCATCCTCTCTGCTTACGTCAGCTACATTGTGTTATAGGCTGGCCTGATGCCTGTGTCTTTGGACTTCCTAGCCGCCAGAATAATGAGTTAAATAAATCTCTATTTCTTTATAAATCACTCAGTCTTTGGAATTTCTGTTCAGCAATGCAATAACAGAATAATACAGTAACAACCTTCCTGGGTTGCCCAGCACAGAAGGGTTGATATCCGCCTTCCAAGAACATTCACTAATGACGCCCTCTCCTCCCCATGTGTCCCAGTTTGTATGATAGGTCACATAGTCCCTGCCATTGTGAGCCTGGGAGAGCCATTGCAAAGGCTAGATGAGACCCTCAGATGAGGACTGAGTGACAGAAAGGGTCTAGGAGGTTTGTGCCCAGAAACTGGGAGGCCTCAGAGAGGATCAGGGGGCTCCAAGATGGACAAGATTTTGTCTGGAAGCGGGACAGAGTCAGGCAGGATGGAGGCCGGCAGGAAGCTAGCACTGGGTCTCAGGGATGCTCCAGTGAGCAAAGCCAGGACACCTACATGGCACTGCACTGCTATGCCTGGGTTTTAGGCTAAAAAACATAAAATAAATTTCTTGGGACTATCACAAGTTTTTCTCATGTTTGTGTGTCAGGAGATCATTCACTGTCGCCTTTGTTTTTAGTAAACTTCTTGGAAATGTCTGTCTGCAGCAGATGTGCTGAAGAGTAAAATGGCTTTCTTTTCTTCCTTTTAGTTTGCTATAGAGCACATGCACTCACCAAAGACAGAGGGAGAGAGACAGAGAAAGTGAGAAATCGCCACTCAGAGGGGATGGCCATGCTGTAGTCCCTCCTCCACTCTCCTCTCTGGATTTTGGATACTCATTCACATTCACCTGGCATGTTTTGTTTTTTGGTTTCTTTGAGAGGTTTTTGCTAAGGGCCCATGTGCTCACTAGAGAGACAGAGAGACAGAAAGTGAGAAATCACCCCCCAGGTGGGATGGCCATACCCCAATCCCTTCTCCTCCATTTTTCTCTCGATATTTTGGGCATGCATGCATGAGTTTTAAGCTGTCGGGTCCAGGACTCAAACTATGGTCAACTACGTGGGAGTCCAGCAACATAACCATTACACCATATGCTGGCCCCACCCAGCATGCTTTTTTAAGCCACAGGGTCTGGCACTCAAACTGTGCCGCTGACCATGTGGGATTAACCTCCATGCCAACCACTGGCCCCTAACGCTGTTACTATGGACCACAGTGCTTTAAGGGCAGTAGAGCTGTCTCGAACCTGGGTTGTGGAGGTTGGGAATTTGTGTTGGGAAATCCCCAAGGGGTGGATGACAGCCGGAAAGAGGTGGGCACAAGTGAAGTTCCATGGCAAGAGATGACTCTTGACCCGGGCACTGAAAGATTAGGAGGATTTGGGGAGATGAGGGAGAATATAGGAAGAGACAGTGTCCCAGGCAGATGGAACAGAATAAAGCAAAGGCACCGTAATAGTTTCTACTGATATTGCAACAAATAACCACAAACTCATGTTTCAGAACATCACCATCTTTCTGTCTTATGGTTCTGGAGGTCAGACAACCGCAGTGGTTCTGAATGGGCTCATGTCAAGCATCGGCAAGCTGCATTCCTTTATGGAAACTCTAGAATTCATTTCTGGTCTTTTCCAGTTTCTGGGAGTGGCCCTCATTCCTCTCCATCTTCAACGCCAGCCATGACCAACTGAGTCTGTCCTTCACAGCGTCACTCTGATTCTGACCTTCCTGCCTCCTCCTGTCACTTAGAAGGATCCTTGCGCTTACACCAGGCCCAGCTGAGTAATTCAAGATACTTCCCCTCTAAAGGGTTGGCTTAGTCACACCTACAACGTTTCTTTTGCCATGTAAGGTAACATACTCACAAGGTCCTAGGACTAGGGATGGACGTCTCTGGTGGGGCACTTATTTTGTTTGTTTTGTTTTTTTTTTTTAGAGGTTTTTGCTATAGGGCGCATGTGCTCGCCAGACAGACAGAGAGAGACAGAGAGACAGAAAGTGAGAAATCACCCCCCAGGGGGGATGGTCACGCCGCAATCCCTTTCTCCTCCATTCTCCTCCTGGGATCTTGGGCACGCACGCACACGCGCCCGGCGTGAGTTTTAAGCCACCGGGTCCAGGACGCAAACCGCGGTCGACTATGTGGGAGTCCAGCGACATGGCTATTACGCTAACTGCTGGTCCCGGGTGGGGCAGTTATTTTCATTGTTTTGCTTGCCACAAGTACCAAGTGAGGAGAGTGTCCCTCAAAATCAGGGAGAGTATTTTTTGGGGGAGTTGGGAGGAATGTATGAGGGAAGACATAGAAGCAAATTGTAGACTGGAGATTCAAGAAGGGAAAGGAATTTTTTTCTTTTTTCTTTTTTTCTTTCTTTCTTTCTTTCTTTTTTTTTTTTTTTTTTTTTTTTTGTTTGGAGAGATTTTTTGCTATAGGGTGCATGCGCTCACCAGAAAGACAGAGAGAGACAGAAAGCAAGAAATCACCCCCCAGGGAGGATGGCCACGCCGCAATCCCTTCTCCTCCATTCTCCTCTTGGGATCTCAGGCACGCATGCACACGCGCCCGGCGTGAGTTTAAGCCACTGGATCTGGGACTCGAACCTCGGTCGACTACATGGGAGTTCAGCGACATAGCCATTACGCTAACTGCTAGTCCCAAGGAATTTTTTCTAGATTCTATCTAAAAGGTATAAGTGACAATGGACCACACCCTTTGCTAGAGCAGCAAGAGGCGCAGGCAGGGTGGTGGCCCAGGGACAAAGCCCACGCAGCCCAATATGGTGACCACGGTACAGGATGATAAACTCGACATCCTGGGGGCTCAGTTCAGTAAGAGGAGATTTCCGTTTGCGGGAGTTTTGCATTCTCTGAACGATTGTTACCTGTCTTCCTCAGCAGCAGAATCATGTCTTGCCATTAAATCCATATACAAAACAGGCTAAAGCAGAGACAGACTGGGGCAGGGGAGAGGTCCCCAGAACTACCTAGTTCTTTGCCCATGGGGACTCCCGAGGACCTCCGAGGTATGGAACATGGCTGGAAAGCCTGCAGCCGAGACCAGAAGACCATGTGGTGAAGAAGGACTTGACATGCTTGGATGAGTCAAATGGTCAGATGTGTCACGGTCCCCGGGTGGAGTTGCTTCCAGCAGGTTTAAACAATGGGCATCACTTGGAGCTCCCCAAGAAGCAGACCCTGAGACAAGGATTTGAGTGCACGGAGTTTATTTGAGAAGTGGCAGGAGCATGGTTGGGTTAAGGAGAAAAATACTTGAGTGAGGAAAGGCAGCCAGGAAGGGTGTGCTATTGAGCCAGCTACTGCGGTGAGCAGCCAGAGCTTCACCATAGGAGGCAAGGGCAATGGGAGCCAGGCTTGGCTGCAGGGCTGGCACCGACATCAGTACCTGATCCCTCCCACTCCCTTCCCTGTAGCCAAAGCCCCAGAAGAGCAGTCTTCCAGTAAAGATGGCCGATGGAAGTTAGTCGGACGTCATGCCCAGAAACAGCAAGGACCTTGAGAGACTATGATGCGTGCTTACAGGGACCAAGCGGTGTCCCCATCAATGGGTGTAGGGACAGCTGATATGTCCACTCCGCCTATTTCTCTATCATCACCCACCTGTGGTCTCTTCCCGATGGTTCTAGAGTACTTTAGTTTCCTTATGAGAGCCCCCATTCCGCTCTGCAGTCCCTGGATGAGCACTGTCTGGAGGGACCACCATCCTTTCAGCTACCTGGCACTCACAGCCCCCACAACAGCCCTGAGATTTCCCTTCACAAAACGACTTCTCCCTAGTGTGCAGAGGGAAACCCTCTTCTGAGTCTGTCCCTGGGCGTTCTGAAATGCCCATCTCCATGAAATTAAAAGGCATTCAGGGGACCAGCAGTTGGCGTAATGGCTATGTCACTGGACTTCCATGTACCCAACCGTGGTTCGAGTCCCGGACCCAGTGGCTTAAACTCATGCCAGCGCGTGTGCGTGTGTGCCCAAGATCCCAAGAGGAGAATGGAGGAGAAGGGACTGCGGCATGGCCATCCCCCCTGGGGGGTGATTTCTTGCTTTCTGTCTGTCTCTCTGTCTCTCTCTGTCTTTCTGGCGAACGCATGCACCCTATAGCAAAAAGCTCTCAAAAAAAAAAAAAAAAAAAAAAAAGGCATTCAGTAAGTCTGGACAGAGAGAGAAGAAGCATTCCTGGTTCCAGAAGCTCCTAACAGACCAGAGCCAGCTTTTTAACATGATAGGGATGTGAACTCAATGTCCACTGGGAAACCAGCTTCGGTTCTGTGCCAAGAGCCTGTAATTATACCAACCAAGCGAGGGTACTTGAAATGATGATTAAGGCATGAATGAAAAAAATAAAAGATCCTTTTGTGTTTATGCTCATTATGCCTCTTTTTGATGATTAGACCAAAAAGTGCCTTTCAGACAATTAGCTTAATTAGCAGATTATATTTTCATGCTGGACTCAAGCCATGTGCCCAGCAGTTGATCATAGTTGGACAAGGATGCATTTGCCCTCCTGCCTTCCTCCTTCCACCCACCGCCATCTCCAGGGACACGGCTCTCAGTGCAGGCCTTGCCTTGGCCCGTCTCTCAATGGCCTCTGGGCCGAGTCATTTCAGACTGTGGGACCCATCCTGCTTGGGCAACCATGGCTCCTCAAGGCAGTGGTCTATTTGTTTGGGGAGGAAAGGTGAGGGATAGGTGGAGACCAAACTTCTCAGCTCCAGCCGACATACTAGTCCCTGTGCCCTTCCTAGACGCCACCACCACTCTCCACTTCAGCGTCTCTCCCCAGGGCCACCTGTTCTGTCTGACTCGTGCGTTCTACATCCTACCCATTCATCAGGCCCCTGAACCTCCTCTGTGAGGCCTTTCTTGTTTCCCGTAAGACTCTGCATGCATTTCTTCCATGATTCTCATCACTTTAAAGTCATCTTTATTTAAAAGGTAGCCTAGGTCAGCCTATGGCCTGGTGTCTAAGGAAGCTGGATCCCACACGGCCAACTGTCAGTTCAAGTCCTAGACCCAGCAACTTGCAAAACATGCCAGGTGCATGTGTGTGCATGCCCAAAATCCTGAAAAGAGGGAGAGACGGGGGGAGAAGAGATTGTGGCGTGACCATGCCCTCTGGGAGGGGGGAGTGCTTTCTCCCTTTTCCTCCCTCTCTGTCTCCATCTGGCCCACTCACATGCCCTTTGGCAAATTAAACAATAGATAGATGATAGATAAAATAAAAATGGCCCAGCTGTGATCGCAGACACTGGACACCCATACTTGGCAGTCTGGAGCCACATGGAAGGTTCAATTCACAGTCCAACCTAAAGGCCAGGAGTGGGCTTCTATGGTCCCAGAGACTTGGGAGCTGAGGCAGGGGGATTGTGACACAAGACCCTGTCTACAGCACCACACACATGCACACACAAACTTAAAAAAGACATGAATTTATTCTTAATATAAAACACAAACCAATGTGGAGTCATCTAGAATAAACAGGACAGTCCTCCAACACTCCTCTTCTCTCTCCCAACCTCTTTTCAGAGGTTATCAGTGGGAACAGTCGACAGCATTCTGAATGTCATCCAGTGCCTGCTCGTTTCACTGCATGGCGTGCACCTTGGGGATTTTCCAATCAGGGCTTATAGTTCAGCTTCGCACTTCAGTGGTTGGTGAACTGCCCCATGTGTTACCAGCCCACTCTGGGAAGTCTTGGGGCTACAGGGAATTTGTAACTGATGGAATTAAAGTGCAGGTGTGTGCATATAAATTTGTTCCTTTTCCTCTTCCTCACCCTCCTCTTTCTGCTTCTCCTCCTTCCTCTGCTCTTTTTCCTCTCGCCCTCTTCCTTCTCCCCGTCACCCTTTATATAAAATGGAGAAGTCTTAAGTCTATTCACGTAATGTCACTCTCACTCTTTGGCATTCTGATTTTCTTTTCACTCCAATACGTGTCAATGGATATTGTAATTCTGGAATATTTTTAAATACGGAAAAGTATAGAGAGCAATATAATGAACATCTGTACACACATTTTATAAATGCTAATCTTTTGAAATACTTTCAGAGCCTAAAAAACTAGAAAAGAGAAAGGAAAGCATATGTTACAGTAAAGCCAAATCCTCTCCTTGCACATCTTTTCCTTTGCTCCTCGACATGTTTAAGTACTCACTACTCTGGGACCAGCAGCTGGGACCAGCAGCTAACGGCTATGTCGCTGGACTCCCATGTAGCTGACCGTGGTTCAAGGCCCGGACCTGGTGGCTTAAACTCACGCTGGGCGCGTGTGCGTGCGTGCCCAAGATCCCGAGAGGAGAATGGAGGAGAAGGGATTGTGGCATGGCCATCCCTCCTGGGGGGCGATTTCTCGCTTTCTTTCTCTCTATCTCTCTCTGTCTTTCTGGCAAGTGCATGCTTGCTATAGCAAAAACCTCTCCAAAAAAAAGTACTCACTACTCTAGCCTTGTTGTGTACTTTTTCCAGCCTTGTTTTTCACACTTCACTGCTGTTGAAAGGGAACAAAAGATCAGATTTTTTTTCAACCTGTATGGTGCATGGCAGTGACAGTGTGGTAACCAACCACGGACCAGCCTGGTCCTCTCAGTGCTGCCCCCTGAATGCCAGCCTGGACATAAGTGCCTTTCCACGAAAATGTATTGTCTCGGGGGCCTTCAATAAACAACCTCATAGTCTGTTCCCTTTTGAACTTGTTCTCTCATTCAATGGTATGCATTCGGATTAATCTCTAAAAATACTACCAGTCCAGCTCACTCCTATTAACACTATACCATCTTGAGAGTGACAGAAAAAAGCATCACATAAATGCAGCCTGTTTAAAAAAAAAATGCAGCCTGTTTTAAAAGGACAACACCAGGCCAGGAACCTCACAGAGCCCAGGGAGACGTTTCCATGAGGATTAGGCCTAAAGGAGTGCAATTCCAATTACTTTATATACTTGCAGAATTTGTTTGGGCTTTTATGAAATCTCGCTATGCCTATGAACATGGAAATGTTATACTTGTTGGGAGGAAAGTGAAAAAATTAGAACAGGAGAATAGGGAGGCATTCTGCTACTTTGCGAAAGGACAGGAAGGTCCTCTCCTAGCATCAGCAGTCCTGAGAGGAGATGTAAGGTGCCCCTGGTTCAGGCGGGAGAGCTAGGATGAAGACGGGAGGCCTTCTTGGGCTGTCTGGAAGTAATCTGACCACCCAAGTAAACCAAAGATCCAAAGCCCTCTACTAATTAGGAAAGAGTATGGTGGCAAAGAGAATGGGTTTTGAAATCAGCGTATTAGAATCTGCTATCTCGGGGACCAGCAGGTGACTGAACAGTAGTTAAGGTGCTGGACGCTCCCACACAGCCAACTATGTTTTGAGTCCCAACTATGTTTTGGCTTGCTTTCTCACTTCCTCTCTCTCTCTGTCTCTCTCTCTCTCTCTCTGTCTCTCTCTTTGGTCAAATTAAAATAAATGAATGAATCTGCTGAAGGTAATTTTACAGTATTATCAACTGGACTAGGGAAGTATATATACATGTAATAGTCACTTTGTAAGCTAAATAATGGGATTGAATGTATAAAAGAACAAGAAATAAAAAATAAACGAATGAATAAAGTTAAATAAATAATTTTGAAAAATAGAATCTGCTGTCTCCCTTAGGTGGGATCTTGGAAAGTAAATAAGAAATCCAGACAGAAGGCACAGGTCAAGCCCACACAAAAGTGGGAAGCAGGGAAAGTCTGGACTTAGGACTCCCACAAAGACAACAGTGCATCTTCCTCTCCCTGCCCCTCCCTACTATCAAAACCATCGCTAGGACCAGCATTTAGCGTGATGGCTATGTCGCTGGACTCCCACGTAGTCAACCACCGTTCGCTTGAACTCACGCCGGGCACGTGTGCATGCATGCCCAAGATCCTGAGAGGCGAATGGAGGAGAAGGGATTGTGGCGTGGCAATCCCCCCTGGGGGGTGATTTCTTGCTTTCTGTCTCTCTGTCTCTCTCTGTCTGTCTGGTGAGCGCATGCGCCCTATAGCAAAAACCTCTCCAAAAAAAAAAAAAAAAAAAAAAAAAGGAAAAGAGAAAAAACATTGCTTAAGAAAGAGGTAAGTGTTAGTCACTTATACTCCCTAGAAATAAATATGTCACTCTGTATCTCCTCAGGTATATTTGCTTTATTTTTCCCAAGAAGGACATGAGATGTTCTGTCCCTGCTAGGTCAGGTCCAAGGACTGAACAAATAATGAGAGGTGAAATGGGACAACTCTCATACAGGAGAATCTGTCAACGTGTAACAAAATGATAGATCCATTTACTCTCGAACCTTGCCATCCCACTTCCAGAACCTCCCTTTAAGATGTAGTACCTGGCGGGGGGCCGGCAGGTGGCATGGTGGTGAAGGCCACTGGACTCCCACCTGTCTGACCACAGTTTGAGTCCCAGAGCTGGCAACTTGCTTTCTCACTTTCTCTCTTTCCTTCTCTCTCTCCTCTCTCTCATCAAATTAAAATAAATAAATAACTAAATAAACAAACAAACAAATAAAATAAAGTTAAAAATAATTCTTCTTTTTTCTATCTTTTTAAAAATATATATAAAAAGAGGTTGCTGGGCACAGACGCTGGGGCGAAGGCGACTGCGGAGAAGGGGACTGCTTGAGAGCGCGTCTCCGACTGAGCACTTGGATTCAGCTCCTTCATTTCCAACAATGGAAGAAACTTACATTGACTCTCTGGACCCTGAAAAGCTATTACAATGCCCTTATGATAAAAACCATCAGATCAGGGCCTGCAGGTTTCCTTATCATCTTATCAAGTGCAGAAAGAATCATCCTGATGTCGCCAACAAATTGGCTACTTGTCCCTTTAACGCTCGCCACACGCTCGCCACCAGGTTCCTCGGGCCGAAATCAGCCATCATATCCCAAGCTGTGATGATAAAAGTTGTATTGAGCAAGATGTTGTCAACCAAACCAAGAACCTTGGGCAAGAAAACCTGGCTGGGAGTACGTGGCAGTGCCCTCCTTGTGATGAAGATTGGGATAAAGATTTGTGGGAACAGACCAGCACCCCATTTGTCTGGGGCACAGCCAACTACTGTGGCAACAACAGCCCTTCAAGCAACATAGTTATGGAACATAAGAGTAACCTGACTTCAGGCATGCGAGTTCCCAAGTCTCTGCCGTATGTTCTGCCATGGAAAAACAGTGGAAATGCACAGTAACTGGATATCTATCTCATCAAATGCCAGACCCTACAAGACTCTTGCTTCTTTCTGCTACTGATGGGTTCTTCATTTTTCTCCTAATCTAATTATAGAATGATAAACTGTGACTTTCAAACTGACAAGTACCTTTTTTTTCCTCCCCCTTTGAGTCCTCATTCATTTGATGCAAGAACCTTCATACTGAGAAGAACTTCCAAATAAACCATCGATGTAGATAGCATGATAGTTGGTTAAGTACTATCTTAAAGGATCCAGCCAAAGTAGAAAGGAAATTTGGGTTGGAAAAAGTAACTATATTTCTGTTCTCTGATACATATGAATGATGTTCTTTTTAGCATTTATAGAAATAGGCCTTTTCTGATCACATCTGTTTATTCAGTTCCGAGATATTGATAGCATTTTATAGCAAAATACCCAGTTCTTGTTTAGAATCCTTGGGACATCTTGCTCCCTGAATATTTCCAACCTAGGATAGGTTTGTTTTATTTGTCTCTTCACTTTCCAATTCTGAACATTGTGCTAGCTATCTTAGTAGGTGTGGATTATGTAGAAATGTATATTAGAATGGAGGACTATTGTTCAGGGGGAGAAGAAATAGACTTTCTACCTGTTTGTGAACCTTGATTAAGCTTCAAAGCTTAAATGTGTGAAGGCCTTGCTGACTATCCTGGAATCTGTGCATAACAAGTTAGATTTCTGATTCAAGGCTATCCTAGTTTTGAAGGACCTTACAAGAAGACTTGATAATCTTCCCAAACCAAAAAAAAAAAAAAAAAAAAAAAAATATGTATATATATATATATATATATATATATATATATATATAAAGATACAGTACACAAATACTAAATAATATATGCAGGAGGCATGCTATAGTGATCTTATATACAATAACAAAAGAATGAAAAATAATCCAAGCGTCTATCCGGAGGGGACTGGGTAGACTGACCTACTTCTCCCAGCATTTTTGTTTTTTGAAAAAAATTTCCCAAAGGGCATGTGTACTCACCAGAGAAAGACAGGGAATTAGCAAGAGAAAGTGAAAAGGCAACCCTCATGGAGAATAGTCACACTGCAATCCCGTCTCCTCCATTTCTCCTTCCTTCAGGAGATTGTCTCCCTCCTTGCAGGATTTTGGTCATGCACATGCACCCAGAGTGTTTCTTCAGCTGCCAGATCGGTGACTCTAACCACTCTGTCAACCCTGCGGGACCCAGCCATCCTAATCTGCACACCACTGACCGACCCAACTTGTCTCAGTCTTGGAACTGAAAGCCCCTTCAACAGGGAACACCAGGGAAGCCCCGGGAAAACATTATCCCATTGGTCTTTAAGAAAGGCTTTTGTTTGTTGGACCAACAAGACATATGAAGCTCCCCTTGTATTTCCCTGCCCCAACCCTGAGATTAGCCACTACTCTGAGGATCCCTCTTTCCTTTCAGGGGAAAGGAAATGATTAGGAGGGGAATGATTAGAAGCTAAGATCTAGGTGTGTGGTGTTCTCATTGCTTCACAGGACATTGTTTCCAGACCCTCTTAGTGAGCAGAAAGAAGGGACACAGAATCCTGAAAGGAGGGAGGGAAGGAGGAGAGGGCACTGTGGTGTGGTCATTCCCCGTGAGGGGTGCTCTCCCACTTGCCTCTCTTGTTTGTTCTCTGTTTTTCTCTGGTGAGTAGACACACTCTTTGGGAAATTTTCAAAACTCAAATACATGCAAATAGGTATCTTGAATTCATGAGTTTATATTTACTCCAATTCAAATTGAACATTATAAGCTTTCTATTATCTCTCTTTTATTTTGCATGTAAATCTCTTTTCTCTTACTACTAAGCTTTTTGGTTCCTAATAATATTAGAACACATTTACTTACTTGCTTAATTCTGTTGGGTTGTCGGAAATGTCATGGCCTATTTTCTGTTTTTCTATGCAAAACTGTGTCTTGACTTTTCCAACAACCCAGTATAATACGCACAGAATAGTTTCAATATTTACTTCTTTGCTTTATTTTACAATGTACCTAAAGTTGTTCCAAAATTAAAGCACTGCTATTACTTCTAGTAGTACAATTATAAAGTGTCTCTAAATATTTTTTTGTAGTTCTTTTTGCTCTTGGAATAAATCTCACAAAGGATATACAAGCAGAGAACCGTGTCAGAAATGTCTGTAAAAGATTTTTTTCTCAGTATGGCTATGTTACTAATTTGGTATGTAGTTAAGTCCCTATAGCATACTATGTTTTCACTTTTAAAGCTTGCCTTACTTTTTGGTTTAATTTTGCTTTGTGAATATGTAAATTTCTTGTGTAGTCAAAATTACATAAAAAGCTGTATTCAGAGAAGTCTCATTCCCATTCCTATTCACTCCTTCATTTTCCTCATCCTAACTCCTATGGGCAACACTTTTTATTAGTTTCTAGCATTTTTTATAAAACTAGTGAAAATGGGAGAAGTGAGCTGCATTTGAGCTGTGAGCAATCCCTTTCAGGGGCTAAGAAAGCTAAAGATTTTCTGCTTGGACTTCACCCTCCCGACCCCAAGATCTAGAGTAAAGAGGCAAAGAACAGGCCCTTTGAGAAGCCATCTGCATTTGAGTGGTGAGCAATCCCTTTCAGAGTCTAGGGCAACTGAAGATTTTCTGCTCAGATTTCACCCTCCAGACCCCAAGATATAGAGTGGTAGGGTACTCTCTATATTCTTCTCTCTGTCTCTCTCTCTCTCTTTAATTTTTTTAAATTATTTTTTATTCTTAATGTAAAGCACTACTTGGCTCTTGGTAGCTCCTTTGTCTTGCCAATTCTCACCTTTTCTTTCCTTCCTCCCATTTAGGAGAAGCAAAGTACAGGGTCTTTGAGAAATCATCTACATTTGTGCTGTGAACAATCCTTTTCATTTTTTGCTTTTGTTTTCCTTTTTTTTATTTCTTTGTTTTGTTTTCTTTTTTCTTTTACCTTTATCACTTAGCTGCTCAGTCTCCACACACTGAGTATCTAGACAGGTTTAAGTGCACAGTAGCTAAAGATCTGAATACTATTAGGGTCAAAATAATCCTCAATTCCCACTGAATCTGCTGAACAAAGAGAGAAAAATGGTACTGCAGATCACTTCCTCCACGCCTCTGAACACTCAGATTTAACTTCAAGAAATTAGGAAGAAATGTATAATCCATCGGATGACCAGAAACCACTGCAAAGGCACAAGAAATATGAGAAACCAAGAAAATTTCTCCCCTCCATGGGAAAAGAACAACTCCTCATCATCCACAGACAATACAATGGAACTCATGGAAATGTCAAATAAAGAATTTAGAACATTCATAATGACAAAGCTAACAGAGATACAAGAGAATAGAGACAATGAACTCCAGAAGATGCGGGAGAAAAGAGACAACAAGTTCTAGGAGTTGAGGAAGTTCTTTTTTATTTTTTTTCTTTTTTGAAGAGGTTTTTTGTTGTTGTTGTTTGTTTGTTTGTTTGTTTTTGCTATAGGGCACGTGCACTCACCAGAAAGACAGAGAGAGATAGAGACACAGAAAGCTAGAAATCACCCCCCAGGGGGATGGCCACGCTACAATCCCTTCTCCTCCATTCTCCTGTCGGGATCTTGAGCACACATCCACATGCGCCTGCATGAGTTTCAGTCACCAGGTCTGGGACTTGAACCTTGGTCGACTACATGGGAGTTCAATGACATAGCCGTTACATCATCTGCTGGTCCCGAGGTGAGGAAGTTCTTGCATGAGCTGAAAGAGGAAATACACACCATGAAAAAGAATCAAACAGAACTGTTAGAGATGAAGGTTGTAATACAGGAAATCAAAGCTTCCCTTGAAAGTATTAAAAGCAGATTAGATTATGCAGAAGATTGAATCTCAGTTGTAGAAGACAGAACTCCTGACCTAGAAAAATTCACCATGAAGACTGAGAAAATAACCCCCAAAATGAGAATAATACACAAGTAATACTAGATACCATTAAACACCCAAACATCCAGATAACTGGTATCCCAGAAGGTGAAAAACTAATAAGGGCATTGATAATCATGAAATCATGGAAGAAAACTTTTCAAATTTAGAAAGGCATTCAAATATCCAGATACAAGAAATACAAAGGACCCCCACTAGAATCAAGTCAAGAAGATCTTCTCCAAGGCACATCATAACCAGATTGACCAAAGCCACAGACAAAGACAAGATACTAAAATTGGCAAGAGAGAAACCTCAAATAACTTATAAAGGATATCCCATCAGGCTAACATCAGACTTCTCAATGAAAACAATGTGAGCGAGGAAAGAATGGGAAAATATGTGTAAACTGTTAAGTGAAAAACAGTTTCAACCAAGAATACTATACCCACCAAGATTATACTTCATATGGGAAGAAAAGACAAAAACATTCTCAGTTAAACAAAACCTGAAAGAATTCACCAACACCAGACCAGCTCTCCAAGAAGTTCTGAAGTGCTATACCAGGAAAACTAAAGACACACACACAGAAATAAGAGCCCGAAAAACAACTAATGAAGTGGCCAAATTAATGATAAGGACAAGTCCAAAGTTGAATGTTAACTCCAGAATTTAAATGTAATGATCAAACTACAACAGAAGAGTGATTAATTACATGAGACTGAACTGGGGAAATAGAATTTTATGACTTCTGACTAAAATATTATTGATTCTCTCCTATGCTTTTTTTTTTTTTTTTTTTTTTTTTTTTTTTTTTTTTATTATAGGGCACGTGTGCTTGCCAGACAGACAGAGAGAGACAGAGAGATAGAAAGCAAGAAATCACTCCCCAGAGGGGATGGCCACGCCGCAATCCCTTCTCCTCTATTCTCCTCTCGGGATCTTGGGCACACACGTACATGCGCCCGGCATGGGTTTTAAGCCACCGGTTCCGGGATGTGAACCACTGTCGACTACGTGGGAGTCCAGCGACATAGCCATTACGCTAACTGCTGGTCCCTATGCTTTGTTTTAAGGAATTTTTTCTTTAAGGATTTTTTTCTTCTCTTGAGCTATTGATAGGTTCATTTACCTTCTATTTGAACAGAATCTTAACCTTTTTCCTGGCTTTAAGTCTCAAGAAAATTTCTCAATATTTTTTTATTTTGACTTATTAAAGCTAAAATTGCTTTACTTTAAATTTTAAAATACATTAAAAAATACCTTTTTAATGACTGCAGTAAGCTATATAGCCTCGGTGAGATGCTACTTTATAGTATGCTCATTTACTCACTGAGTTTTATGCCTAAAGTAAGACATGTGTTCACAGATGTGTACACATAAGCTGAACTTGCTATTGAAAGTATTTAGACTAAGATATTTTGTGAATCAATAAAATGTGGAAAAAATAATGAAAGTGTGTATATGTATATGCATTCTTATTTCTTTGTCTTTCTTTCACCAGAGGTTACATCCTTTAAACACTATTATGCACATTGACTTTTTTTTCTCACTTAGCAATACATCCTGCAAACATTCCCCATCAGCACAGGAAGGTCTTCCTTGCTCTTGTGGACAGAAGTCTAACTGCTTTTTCTTAATTTTCTAAAGTCCTTTCTAGAGTGCCTGGAGGAGTCATGCCCACAAACATTAACAGACCATTTTTTTTCCATTAATAGGATTTTTCCTACATCTTGTCCTTGACATAGTATCTTTGAGATGTATATTTCAACTGATTACACTATATTCTTTTGTTCATCTCTTCCTAAGACACAGAACTACTCTTCCTTTGAGATGTAGATTAAGCATTTCTTTTATGAATCTCTTCCCAGGACACAGATCTTCCCTCTAATCACCAACCTAAAAATTGTGGAACACACCTATAGCCTACAAGTTCCTGCTTCCACATGTCCCACATTTTTGGACCAGACTAATGATAATCACTAATTTTGTCTGTCACTCTCAAAATCAAATAAAAGGAATCCCTGTGCCTGATCACCTGACAGGCATGTTCGCCTTCTCTCTGGGCTTAGGTCACTTATAATCTGCTTGGAAATAAACAACATTATTTATTATTAATTATTAGAGTTGGTTATTTTCTGTCAACAAGATGGCGACCATGAAGGGACCAGGGATGAACTGGATATCTTCTGAGGGGTCACTTTGAATCCAGTGCCTGGTACCAGCAGTGGGCCATTTGTGCCCTCTCCAACTCCAAGCCGCTCTTCGAGGGAGATTCAGTAAGTCCTCTGGCCCTGGACCTCCCAAAATTTGGTAGACAGTCTGGTTTATTTCTAAGCTGGTTTTACTTGTTCATCTGTCTTTTGTTTGCCTGTCTGTTTTGGATAACCCAGGTTTGCTCCCCTTGGAGCGAGAGGAGGCAGTTTGCTCCCCTTGGAGTAAGGGGTAGTGGTTTGCTCTCTCTGAACAAGGTACAGTGTTTTGTTCCCCTTTGAGTGAGTAGTAAAAAAAATCAAAAGTATAAAAGTATATTAATTAATTTTTTTAAAAAGGAATAAAAAAGAGAGAACATTCTAAAAAGTCTTTCTCCTTTGCCTTCTTGAAACTACTTCAATTGGCTACTATGCGTTTACAATGGAGAAACCAAATTGTCTTACTTATAGACAAATGAGAGACTGACACAGAAAAATAAAATAAAATAAAGACACTTGCTCCTTCCTGACAGGTAGGCACCCCAGGCGACTGGGAGCCATACTGGAGGTGTCTTGGGGAAGGGGGGAAGATTTCCTTCTCTTAGGACTAGTAATAGCCCTATAGAGAATCCCAAACACAATAATTAATAACAGGTTCATCCAATAAACGCAAAATAAGAACTGACCACTCAACCGTTTTGGCCCTCTTCAAGGGTATAAATTCTTGAAGAGAACTGAGGCACGTAAGATGAGTGATCTCGACATGAGAGTGACATTTAGTGGAGAAACACTCAAAAAAACAACACACTAGTCCAGCACATTAAAATCTTTAGATTTCCACAGGTCGATTTCTCCTTTTTAAAAATAGATTTAAAATAAATAATAATACATCTACAGTATAAAAAGAGCAAAGAAGACAACCCCTTTTGGACACCACAACTAGTTTTATGTATGACATCTATGGCACCATGACCTATGAGTATTTAGACAAATGAGAAGAATTACAAAAGGTGATCTTGATTAAAAATTTTTTCAGACAAAAACTTCAATAATTCTAAGTCTTCTTACACTAAATTTAAACATCTGTATCTCAAAAAAAAAAAAAGAATGAGGTCATGAGGTCAATTAGTATTAAAAATTCATTCAAAAAGATAATAAAATTAACTCCTTATAAAAAGTTAACAGAAATAAATTTGAGACTGTCTCGAGGAAAATAACAAAAACTACTTTTAAAATTAAGAAGGTGCAAAAAAATAAAAACTCCTCTTGTTCAGACAATTTCTGTCTTTTCCTATTCCTTCTCTTACCAAAAATTAACTTAAGAAAGATACACATTGACAGATTGGTCATACAATGGTTGCTGTCAACAAACTCTAATCTAGTTCTCTCTCCAGAATACTATGGGCCAAATCTTAAATACATGGTACAAGGAAGGAAAGCCTAGCCTTGCTACAATGTACAGAAACAAAACAAGACAGCTTATGCTGAAAGGGACCAGCCTACTAGAGTTTTATTTTATTTTTGTATTTTGTTTAAACACAAAAGTCTCTACTGAACTGATCATGTACTTATCCGTTTTAGAGGGTGTGTTCATATGGTGGGCCTGCTTGATTTATAAGGTTTTAGATAACATTTTCTATTTTAGTAGAAAACAACAGTTTTCTGACAGCAGTTGGCCTGGGGTCTTTTTTTTTTTTTTTTTTTATTCCTTCTTTTTGACTCTCAGCCAACAATTTCTATCTTGTAAAACATCTTAAATTTTTGTTATTCCTTTAAGGCCTGTGTTTATACTTGGTGGTATAGTCTTCTCTCAGCCTTTGTCTCCTTATTATAACCAAAGCCTAAGTTGTTCTTTTATTATAACCAAAGCCTAAGTTGTTCTTTTACTGTGGGTTATTACAATGTAAATGAACCTTGAATTCCAGCCTCTTTAAAAAGATATTTTTTTAAATCTCAGTCTTAGCCCTTATTTTCAAGCTAGATTCATAGTTTTAAGATAATGATACAAGAAGTTGAGATCCATGGACCTTACACCCAGTACAAGAACAACAGTGAACTTGATTCTTCTGTCTCATGCTAATTGGCCAATAGAGGGACTGTGGACAGAAGGCTTGACTGCTTTTTCCTATTTTTCCAAGGTCTTTTCCAAAGGGCCCAGGGAGGGTCATGCCCACAATCATTAACAGGCCACTTTTTTTCCCATTAACAGGATTCTTCCTACATCCTGTCCCTGACATAGTATCTTTGAGATGTATATTTCAATGGATTACAGTATATTCTTTTGCTCATCTCTTTCCAAGACACAGAACTTCTCTTTCTTTGAGAAGTAGATTAAGCATTTCTTTTATGAATCTCTTCCCAAGACACAGATCTTCTCTTCCAATCACCAACCTTAAAATTGTGGAACCCACTTATAACCTACAAGCTCCTCGCTTCCACATGTCCCACCTTTTTTGGGCCAGACCAAAAGAAATCACTAATTTTGTCTGTCACTCTCAAAATCAAAAAAGAACCCCTGTACATGATCACCTTGAGAAAGGCATATTTGCTTCCTCTCCGGGCCTACGTCACTCAAATTCTGCTTGGAAACAAACCACATTAATTATTAATGATTAATTTTTAATTTTTAGAGTTGTTTATTTTCCATCGACACTCTTGTCACACCTGCATAGCATGCCTTAGCTGCATAGAGTAGTGTCCTCAATGGTTCCCAGTGAATGCCTTGGTAGGGGTTGGGAAGACGAGGATAAGGGGCTAAGGGAAGGACAGAAGAGTGGTCAAAGACTTCTATATTTTATCCTTTATAATTATTCATTGCCTAATGTCCTATTAAAAAGACAACATATTGCTTCTTTTTAAAAAACAGCCTTCATATTTAGGACAGTTTTAGGTTCACAGCAACATTGACCAAAAGACACAGAGTTCCCATATATCTACTGCCCCTGCAAACACACAGCCTATCCCCACTATCAATGTCACCCATCAGAGTGGTACAAGAGAACTTCAAAAAGTTCATGGAAAAAATAGATATAAAGTACAAGTTAATCTGAGTGCAAATAATTTTGAAATTCATGCATAGTTTTCTGGTAAGACACATTTTCCATCAACTTTCTGAAGGCCTCTTGTATACTTCTTATAATTGATGAACCTATCATCATCACTCAAAGTGATTAACTTATCATCATCATCCAAAGTCCATAGTTTACATTAGGGTTCACTCTGGGTGCATTACTTTTTTAATTAGTAGAAATTTAAGTGATACAGGTCATGGTGAGATAACCACTAGGAACATATCCTAAAAGCCAGCTTGAAGGGCATCCTGCTGGCCAAATTTGAAATAGTCAGAGTATCACAAAGAATAATGACTGTCATTTATTATAAAACACTGAGTCAATAGTGTAATCTTCTAAAAAGAATTGGGAAGAGAGAAAAAATTCAGCTGCTACCATCAGTATAACTAATAGATCAAGTCCTTCTGCTGAAAATAGATAATTAAAGGACAAAAGAAGACATCTGCTCTGCCTTTTTGTTTTTGAATGGAAACTTTAGCTCATCCCCAGTTGATTAGGGGAAGCTCATCTCTACAGAAAAATACCAACTCATAAACAGAGAAAGAACAATAGACTTAGAAAATCACCATTTTGTAATCCCCAATGTAATCACCAACTTAAGCAACAATTATTCTTGAATGTTGCCATAGTCTTTTCAGGATTCTACAACAAAGTGCTAGAGACTGAGTGGCTTGTAAAAACCAGAAATTTATTTCTCATTTTTCTGGAAGCTGATAGTCTAAGAGCAGGGCGCTAGCAGATTCATTGTCGGTAAAGGTGGCTTCACGATTCATAAATGGTACCTTCTTGCTGTGTCCTCACAGGATGGGAAAGGCAAGGCAGCTCTCTGGTGGCCTCTTTCCTAAAGACACTAATCCCATTCATGGGGGTTCCACTCTCGTGTCCTAATCACCTCCTAAAGGCCCTGCCTTCTAATAACATCACATTTGAGATTAGGTTTTAATTTAGGCAGAACACAAATTTTCAGACCAAAGCAAATGCTTAAATTATTAAGTGAATACATATTCACACTGTCCCAAAGTATCACCCCATCAATTACAAAGGGAACATGTGCTTTTACAATGAAGAAATACTAGCTTAAGTAATTAAAGTAGCATACCTTACAATTGGACCTGACATTATGTGTCTCCTGAAGAGATGGAATATGGAGGATACAGCATTATCCGTGGCTGTCAAAAATCTTTAAAGCAGATCCAATCAAGCTTTGTGTGAATTTTTAATCTAAATGGAATCTAGGGAAGTACAAGAACAACTCAAGTGAGCCGAAAAGAAGCATCAAATTAACCAAGACCATGAGACATTGCCCAAGATAATTGGCTTAACCACTTTGAAAATTAATGTGGGGCCCAGCAGATGGAAGAGCAGTTATGTCGCTAGACTCCCACATGGTCGACCATGGTTTGAGTACTGGACCCAGTGGCTTGATAATCACGCCAGGCATGTATGTGTGCATGCCCAAGATCCTGGGAGGAGGATGGAGGAGAAGGGGTTGCAGAGTAGCCATACCCCTGGGGAGTGCTTTCTTACTTTTCCTCTCACTGTCTCTCTCTCTCTCTCTCTCCCTGGACAGCATACATGCCCTAAGGTAAAAACCTCTTAAAAAATTAATGTCATATGAAATATTATTTTAGGTTAAAATAGACTATATAGATATAGCCATTGTAATGCATAAAATCTGATTAGATTCTAGTTTTTTTTTTTTTTAATGGACAGAGAGCAGGTGCACTTGCCAAAGAAAGAGAGAGAAAGCAGCTCTCACTAGGGTGTATTCACACTTCAATTACCTTTTCTCCATTTTTCTATCCTCTCAGGATTTGGGGCACACATACACTCATACCCAGTGTAATTTTTCAAGCTGCTAGGGCTGTGACTTGAATTATGACTGGCTATGTGGTATTTGGCTCTCTATACATAGGGTTTACCCACTGTGCTATGGGGCAAGCCTTTTTTCAAAAAATAACTATAAAAGATACTTTGGGTTCCCATATATCTACTGCTTTACAATCGAAAAAATTTAAATTTGAGTCTAATGTTGGATGACATTAGGGACATTAGGAATTAGTGTTGATTATTTTAAGAGATATAAAGACACTATATGTATGTAGCAAAATATTTTTATTTTTAGGAGATTTGTGCTGAAATAATTATTCATGAGTTATCATAACTCCAACATACTTTAATCAAAAATAAATGTATAGACACAGAGATAAAGCAAATGCAGGCAATGTTTACAGTTGTTAATCTAAGTAGATAAAGAAGTATTCACAGCATTATTTTTTCAAATTTTCTATATATTTGAAAGTGCTTAATAATAAAATGTAGAAAAAATGCAGTTGTAAAAAACAAACATGGGGGGACCAGCAGTTAGCGTAATGGCTATGTCGCTGGACTCCCACGTAGTCGACCGCGGTTCGAGTCCCGGACCCGGCGGCTTAAACTCACGCCGGGCGCGAGTGCGTGCGTGCCCAGGATCCCGAGAGGAGAATGGAGGAAAAGGGATTGCGGCGTGGCCATCCCCCCTGGGGGGTGATTTCCTGCTTTCTATCTCTCTGTCTCTCTCTGTCTGTCTGGCGAGCGCACGCGCCCTATAGCAAAAACCTCTCCAAAAAAAAAGAAAAAAAAAAAAAAAACATGGGAACCAGCAGTTAGCGTAATGGCTATGTCGCTGGACTCCCATGTAGTCGACCGCGGTTCGCGTCCCGGACCCAGTGGCTTAAAACTCACGCCGGGCGCATGTGCGTGCGTGCCCAAGATCCCGAGAGGAGAATGGAGGAGAAGGGATTGCGGCGTGACCATCCCCCCTGGGGGGTGATTTCTCACTTTCTGTCTCTGTGTCTCTCTCTGTCTGTCTGGTGAGCGCATGCGCCCTATAGCAAAAATCTCCAAAAAAATAAAATAAATCAACCTACACTTTAAGAAGAAAATATTTATTTTCAGGGGAACTAGATAGCCCAAAATGCTGAGGGAAAGCTTGATGTGTCAGAAGAATTCTAACTAATTGATGTAGAAAGACTAGCAGGCAAAAAAAAAATATATATATATATATGTATATATATAATTTCATCAACACTATGAAAATGGTTGATTCAGGCAAGAATTTTTTTTTGTTAGAATTATCAGATGAACATTTGATGGGAACTGAACATTCGTATAGCACCACAGGAATGTCACACCAATCACTTCTAGTGAAGGATTCAGATGTCAACACCCTCCCCAGCAGTGAGACCTGGGATCACTCAAGAAGGTGTAGAAAAACAGCTCCGCTCCGGTTCAGAGACATAACTGGACCCACATGGGCAAAGGCTAACCTGAGTCCTGGCAGAACACCTTGTGATCCTCCCAGGACACGAAAAGATAGGAGGCTCGTTAAGAAGGTTGTGAGGCCATCTCCCACTCACTTCCCTGAGAGGTTGTCATGAAAGTTTCTCCACGCCTCTCAGGCTCTGATGAGGTATAGTCCCTTCTGCTCCACCCCTTCACTTCCTACCTCAGAAGATTGCTACAGAATATAGCTCTGCCTAGCGTCACTCTACATTTGGCTCCTCAGCAAAGAGGTAGGCTAATACTTGTGTTGTAGTCATTGGTTCAGTGTCATCTTTATGGAATGTGGGACCAGGATCGGGGGAACAGGTGCTTTTGGTGTATTTCTTCTCACTGTCTATGTAAGTAATAAACTGTCTGAATCTAAAAGTGGTTTGTGCATTTTTACTGATCAGACCAGTCAGGTTTAATCTTGGACTTCACCTTGTCTTGTATGTGAGAGCTTGACAAAAGGGTCATGCCACCATCATGGCCTCTCAAAGTGGTACACTATGAGGTACACAGTATACTCTAGTGGAAAAAGGTTCAACTTTGACCTCATGCTAGTGTCACACAAAGGGGGTTCAAGATTTCAAAAGATTTAAGGACATGACCAAGTGCAATAGATCCTTGACCTAAAACTGGTTTAGGCCAGCTGAAAAGGGTACTTTTTGGTCAATTGGGAAATTTTGCATATGGTATAAATATTCGATCAAATTAAAATTTATCTGAATATAAGATTGGAAGCAAGTGGCTTACAAAACTGCATAGTATGGTCTTATTTTTGGTTTAGAAATGTGTATAGGGAAAGATCTTAAGGGTATTTCAGTCATTGATTGCCATAATAATGCTGTATGACAAAATGGACTCATCCCACACACCACTTTCAGTGTTATGTAACAAATAAGCATTCATTTCTTGCTCTCATCTGCAGGTTATCTGGAGTTTTCTAAGTTGGCTTTGGCTAGGCTGCAGGTTAAGCCCAGGTGCACTTCATATATCTCTCACTGTTCCTAAGGATGAAATGGACCAGTAGCTCCTCTTGTTAAGTTCCCACTAAATGCCATCGATGCTTGAGTTTTACAACTACAAGGATGCTGGGCCAATGTCTACCTGAGTATGTCCTTCTGTTGACAAGAGTGGAAATGAACAAGGCCAGCCATGTGAGAACACTTCATGCCACTGATTGTATCATATTTGCTGATATACCACTGGCCAAAGCAAGTCACACGGTCAACTCCAAAATGCAGAGGCAAGGAAGTTTAGCCTGCCCACTATGAGGCCATGACAAGGTATGGGTACAATACCACTGTAAGGCAATAGAGAAGTGGGACCAATACTTTAAGCTACTACAAAGGGTATACTCAAAGCCAAAATTATAACAGTAATCATTTAGTGATAGGTATACGATGTTTGATTTTTTTTTTTTGAGATTTTTTTTTTTTTTTTTTTTTTTTGCAAGAGGGTGTGTGTGCTTGCCAGAGAGACAGACAGAAAGCGAGAAAGCACCCCCCAGGGAGAATAGCCATGCCACAATCCTTTCTCCTCCTTTCTCCTCTCAGGATCTTGGGCATGTATGCACACATGCCCAGCATGAGTTTTAAGCTGCCAGGTCCAGGACTCAAACTGCGGTCTATGGACTACGTGGGAATCCAGCAACATAACAATTATGCCAGCTGCTGGTCCCCTGATGATTGATTTTTAATTTTTTTTACTTATTAACATTTTCTAATTTTCTACAACAAATATATACTCTTCAAAAAATGAGCAAGTTAATTTAAAATTGAATAAATATACAACTACTTAGAAGTTTTACCCTATCCTTTCCACCCTTCCATCCCCAATTTCATATCAACTGGGAAGAGTTTATTCTATTTAATTAAATGAACTTTGTTTTTTTTAATAGGCTGCTCTGTTTCAGACATTAAAAGTCATGGGGGAAGCAAGATTATTGTGGGAAGAATAGAGGAAGATTTCTTTCTTCCAAAGTCACCAGATAAAAAGCCCTGTTGTCCATATTGGGAAGTTGATGAGATGGACAAATGCCAGATTCCAGAAGGCCTGTCTTGGAGACTTGTCTCAGGACCTTCAGGAAGTGCTCCTGCATTGAGGGTCCTCGTGTGCACTTCCCATATATCAGCACTTCATCCCAACCCTTCTAGAATTCACCTTGCAAGACGCCAGCCTTGGAAGACTCTGCCTATTGCCAGGACTAGGGGAGCAGAGCATTGGGTACGACTAGGCCTGGGGCCATCTTGCCTTCCCGGATGCACTTCCTGAGAGATGAGTCTGGGGGCACCAGGCAGAAGCTACACCATTGCTGTTCCAGGTCTCGCCTTCCCCAGTATGCCTCACACTTGACTCCAGTCACCCTGTAGGAGGAGCAGCCTCTAACCTCCTTCATGCCAAACTGGTGCCTTCCTTTCTTTGGGTTCTTCCCTGTCCCCAGCCTTGGTTCCCAGTGGGCTTTGTTCATACCTCCATCCCAGCAGCCAGGGCCTAATTTGGGGGTTACTGGGTATGTGTCTACCTTCTCCCTGAGACACAAACCTCACCTCTGATCGTCCTGTTTCTAGTTCAGTATAGGGCTGTGTTTGTAGTAGGCACTTAATCATCATTTGCTGAGCAAATACGTGAACAGACAACAACAGGTGTGGATGGCTTGAGTGTGACTACAATGACCTGGTGGCCTTAGACTTGAGCTATGAGGACAGCCCCTTCTAGTCAGTGTTCCCTCTCAGAGATAGTCATTGTTGACTTGCCAGTGGGACAACGGTAATACAACACTTTGCAATGCCGAGGCCACATGGGAAGGTCCCGAGTTCATGTCCTGAGGTTTCCCTGTGCTGGGTACACATGTGTGCCTGTGATCCTGGCTGACAGACGCTGGGGGTGGATTGCAGCATGAAGATCTTGTCAGGAGTGGTTCTCTTTCTATGTCTCTGTCTCCCTCTCTCATGGGGACAGAGACATAAAGTAAACTTTAAAGTTTTAAAGTTTAAATAAACTTTTTTTTGTAAAGGAAAAATAATGCTGCTTCATACCCAGAGCTAAAGCTTTGGTTGCCTCAATGATTCTAAAAAGTTCCCTGTGTTGGGAAGTTAGCATAATGGCTATGTCATTGGACTCCCATGTAGTTGATCGCGGTTCAAGGCCCAGACCCAGTGGCTTAAACTCACATTGGGCACATGTGCTTGCATGCCCAAGATCCTGAGAGGAGAATGGGATTGCGGCGTGGCCATTCCCCCGGGGGGTGATTTCTTGCTTTCTGTCTCTCTGTCTCTCTCTGTCTTTCTGGTGAACACATGTGCCCTATAGCAAAAAAAAAAAAAAAAAAAAAAAAAACCAGTGTCCTGTGCACACATCTAGTGGATGACTGACTGCCCTCTGAACCCCACCAGGACAACTAACCTTCTGACAAAAGTTGATATGCCTATGTCAACCTTGTTCCAAGGACTGTAGCAACAACACACATAATAAACCCATGATATGGTACATAGTTAGTGTTTAAATCAACAAGTATTTAAGTCCTCCCTAAACACCAGGCAGATGGGACTCTTCTAAGTCCTGCCCCCGAGGAAGCATGTAAGGAGCAGTAAGTGGGCACAGACAAGGAGAATTTGAATATCGTAAAGCAGAGGTCACCCAAGAACAGACTCCTCGATCAGTCAAGAACTGAGTGGGAGGGATGAGTTTGGAACAAGATATGAGAACCAGCGAGGCCAAGAGAGGAAAGGTGCTCCCAGCAGTGGTGAGGGTGTGGCAAAGGCCAGACTGGGGCACCACAACAGGAGACGAGCTGGGGAACTGTTGTATTTCTAAGGAATAAGGTACCCGCAGGACACCCTGGTTTCTCGAGGCAGGATCTGAGAGAATTTCTTTCTTCTTTTCGTAACTGCTAGAGGGCAAATGTGCTCATCAGAGAGATGCAAAGAGAGACAGAAGGAGAGGGAGAGGGAGAGGGAGAAAGGATCCCCCAATGGGGGTCAATGCCTGCTCTTCCATTTCTCCATCCTGTTGAGTTTTGGAGCACATATGTACATGCACATGCACCTAGTCTCAGTGGCCAGGATTTGAACCAGGGTCAGCCAAGTAGGATCTGGATCCCTTTACTACTAGGTTATGTGGCCACTCAAGAGACTCTTTTATTTTTAGTTTTTTTCCTATAGGGTGCACACACTCACTGAAGACAGAGAGAAAGAGGGAAACTGAGAAATCATCCCAAAGGGGATGGCCAAGCTGCAGTCCTGTCTCTGTTTATCTTCTCAGGATTTTTGGGCATGCACACACATACATTCCCAATGCATTTTTCAAGCTACCAAGTCCTAGACTTGAACCACAGAATCAACCATGTGGGATCCAGCTGCCTTAACCTCCACACCACTGGATGGCCCTTAAGGGATTTTCTTGAAGCATGACTAAAGATGCCACTGGTCACCACAGGGGGAGTACTTCTGAATGCCCTCTGGCATGAAGCACCTATTCTGTCCTCAGTTCTGCCATGGACAGTGCTCAGGATGGAGTGAGCTATGATGCCATCTCACTCTGAATTCAAAATAAAGAATTATTTATTACAAAAATAATTGTTCTTCATCACATTACATTTGGAAAATGCAAAAAAGCATAAAGAAAAAAATAAGTCACCTACAGTCCTGTGAGAGTTCATTGTGGCTGATATTTCCTGTGCTCAGGGTCAGGCACATGGCATTGCAGGTCTCAGAAGAACCCCAACTGGTAGGTGTTCTCGTGGTCTCCACTCACTAGATGGGGAACCTTAGGCACAGGAAAGACGAACAATGTGCAGTGTCAGTCTCTGGCAAATGAGAAAGGCCACCGTCTAGCATAGGCAGCCTGGGTTCCAGAACCTTCTTTCTTAGCCACCAGCAACATTCTGGCTTATACCTGCAGTTCTGAACTAGGAACTGGGGAGATTCTGAGCCCTGCAGTAAACTCACAGGGTGTTTTAAATATTCAACAGAAATAGAGCAATGTCTGTTAGACACAGCACAAATACTTTTTAATTGCTAGAAGGAAAGTGAACTCACCAGAGATGGGGAAAGAGGGAGAACGTGCCCCCACAAGGGGAATAGTCACGCTGCAATTCCTTCTCCTCCATTTCCCCATTCTGTTGGGATCCTGGGCACTCACATACATGTACCTGGTATGTTTTTCAAGCAGCCAGGGCCAGGACTCCAACCACACATGGTCATATCGGATCTGACTCCTTTAACCTTTAGGCTGTAGGGCTTACCCCAAATTACTACCATTAAGTTGTCTGGATCCACTACTTGGTAAACAAAACTGTTAGTTTTTTATTTGGTGGTGATGGAGGGCAGGGGTAGTGTCTAGGAGATCTGTAAAAAAATGACTGAGATATTGGGACCAGCAGTTAGCATAATGGCTGTCGTAGAACTCCCATGTAGCCGACCGCGGTTTGAGTCCCGGACCCGGTGGCTTAAACTCACGCTGGAGAGGAGAATGGAGGAGAAGGGATTGTGGCATGCACAGTGATTTCTCGCTTTCTGTCTCTCTGTCTCTCTCTGTCTTTCTGGTGAGTGCACGCGCCCTATAGCAAGAACCTCTCCAAAAAAAAAAAAAAAAAAATTTCTGAGATATTAAAGGGTCTATGAACATTTGAGAATATTTACTTATGGTATTCTATGAAGGCATATACTACCTTCTTTTTTATTTTACAAAAATAGATGCGTAATGTATATGCAATTTCCTTTTTAAATTTCTTTCATGGTTTTGAGAATACTTTTGCATGTACTTAAATAATTTATTTTTATTTAGCTAATATTCCACTGATATATATATATATGTATATATATATATATATATTCTTTTAAAATCTCTCTCTTTAGCAATAATATGAAAGAATTTATAACATAAAATAACTTTGACTTTTCCAGCCCAGCATTATAATCAGCAGAGATTGCAAAAGAGCAACAACACCAGAGGATTATCTTGAGAAAGACTTCGAAAGAAGAAAAAGAGACTGATCTTTGCTAGCAGATGGTATATCACAGAATACTTGGTAGGCAGGACTGGATCGAGAAGGTTTATTTTCTCAACCATATTTAAAACCAAACTGTCTCTGTAGTTATAGAGTCGCAAACAAAATTACACAAAATTATAAGAAAAAAATTTCTCTCTCTTTACCAATAATGTCGGGTCAACATCTTTGTAAATAAGGACACCACATTGTTTAACCAGAGATGTATATTTGCTTAAGACTTTCAACACATGACCGAACTACTCTCAGAAAGGTTTTTTTCTAACTCCATATCAACCAAGTGCATCCAACTAGCAGATTCTCTGTATATTCACCCATCCTATCTATTATTATTTTAAAAATACTTGCCTTTGAGGAGATTTTAAAATGCTTCCTTATTATTGTTTTAATATATTACCTCAGTTGCTAATGAGTTTGGAAATGCTTTCGTTTGCTTGTTGGCCATTGGTGGTTCTTTTGTGAACTGCCTATTCACGTTCTTTGCTCAGTTTTCACTTGGAATGTTGATCTATTTCTTATTGATTTGCAAGGGCTCCATCCAATTTTAATGAAAAGTCTAAATCCCCATGCAGCTGTCAGAAATGCTGAGGGCTGCAGTTCTCTGCAGATCTAATTGTTTTAATAAGTCCTCCTAATGACTCAGAGGCTAATGAAGGTGTAGGTCTGATTGATGGAGCTCAGAAAAGCTATGTAATTAGAAGTTTCCTTTCCCAATCAAAAGAGCCAACTATATTTATCAGTGCAACTTCCTACTTTTTCCCTATTTTGAAAAACACATTTAAATATATCCCACTGATGTTGGCAGAGGGGTGGGAAGGACATTAGACTCCTGTCTGGTTGTTATATAACTCCCCAATTAGTTTAGGGTCTCATTTCCTCTTTTAGGTTTCATATTTTGTCTTTAAAGTGGAAGCCTCAGATCTCTGAGGTTCTTTCCTGCCTTGGCTGCCTTCAGAACAAGGAGGGAGGGTGTCACCTAGCAACCAGGGTTCCGCTTATAGCAACAGAAGCCTCAGCCCTGGCCAAGAGAGGAAAATCACCAGTTGGAATGAAAAGTTTTCTCTCTGACCAAGAGACAGCCAACGGTGCAGCATCTAATAAGATATGAGAGCTCCAGCTTCCCCCAGAGGAACCCAGGCTCACAGGGGCACAGAGGCAGAGTTGGGGTGGGGACTGGTGGGCTCCAGGGCAATATTTGGAAGCTTTGCTCCCCACCCTGAGAGGTAAACCTAGGTCCATGAAGGAGTTCTAATTCCCCTCAACCCTGGAGTGATATGACCTCTTGGATCCTTTATGCTTTGCCTTGGTCAGTCCTGGAGGGAAGGAGGGAGGTACCAGGCTCAAAGCCTCACTCAAGCATTTCGGCATTCAGCCTCTCCCTGGGAGGTTCAGCCTTAAAACCTCCAGTGCATTCTGTATGTGTCAATCAGAAGGGGCTGGGCATCAAGAAGTGGGGAAAGGCTGGAGTTACTCAAGTTCTGAGAAGAGGAGGGAGTTCTGGCTGGTTGGCATACCTGCCCCTATTGAATAACTACAGCATCTGTCTTTGAAACAACCCTTCCTCCACACACATGCACACACTCCTCAAGGACTCCCACCTCCTTATTTTCTCTTATCTTTCTCCATGGACTTGCTCTGCCCAGTGGAATATTACTGAGCACCAGAGGAGCGGAATCCTTAAGCGTCCTTCTATGGTTTGGCTTGCTCTTCGGCCCTCTGTTTTGAAAAGACAAGCCCCAGGCAGCCTCCAGTTTAAGGAGAATGAAGCGAAATATGTGCAGATTTCAACTTATTGTAGCTTGAAGTGAAGCCATCTCAGGCCCATCAACAAGAAAAACAGAATGTTTGTTGTAAGTCATTGAGCTTTGGGGTCTATTTGTTAAGCAGCTTTATTGCAGCAGTACCTAACTAATACACTGTTAATTACTCCCTGTTACTCTTTCCTTCTAGGTGTCCTGGCACCTTTATTTTCTGAATCCTAGAGTTTTTCTTCAATTGCACGGGCTTTATCATATCCTTCTAATAGATTTCTCTCTTTGCTAAGATTAATTGGAATTAGGACTCAGCAGGTGGCATGGTGGTTAAGGCACTGGACTCTCACATGACCCACCATGGTTCGAGTCTTAGACCTGATGGCTTGCTTTCCCACATTCCCTTTCTCTCTCCCTCTGTCTCTCTGGTCAAATTTTAAAAATAAATAATAATAACAGATAAAATTAAGTCAATTTTTTTGAAAAAGATTGATTGGAATTGACTTCTGTTACTTATAACCCATAACCCTGACTGGTAGAGATCCTCTACCAAATCTCTATAGAATCGCTCACAATGCAATCTGAATTCAGAGGTTTCCTTAAACAGCCTGAATGGTTATTTCCAGCCTTACACCACTCCCCCTCGGGTAGCCTCTCTGCACCTAACTAAACAACCTATGTCCTGAACGGATTCTCTAGGATCCTGGCTAGGGGACTTTGCACACGTGCTTTTCCTGGAGTATCTTCTCTCCATCTCCAACTGCTAAATCCTGTGAAACTAAAATATCCCTCCTCTATGGAGCCTTTCCTGATTCTTCCCTGGGATTTCCCTCTCCCCTCTGCAATACTAGAAGCAGCTGTCTCTGGTTTGAATGGTGCTTATTTTTCTCTGAAGAACTGCTGTTGTTTATTCTCCTACTAGTGGGGAACTTGTCCAGGTGTAATGACACATAGGAGGCAGAGGAAGATCAAGTCCTTTCAATCATCCTCATCCCTGTTCACTGTTTTCCAGTGACATTTACTGACCTGTGGGTCCAAGAGCCCTGTATTGTTTCCTTTTGCATCAATCGTGCTAAGCTCAGGGTCTGGAAAAAAGGTGCACTCTACAGAGTTATTTGAATTCAGGAATGAATGAATGTCCATCTCTCGTAGAATCTTGGGCCAGAATAAGTATATATTAGGAAAATACAAACAATAGTGTTTGTGGCCAATCGTGAACTTCCTTTGATCTGAGGTGGGACATGGCCATCATTTCATTTATCCCATCTAATGATAAAGTTGGGTCTGTGGTCAGCCACAGACCAAACGTTATTAGAAAAGGCCCAAATGAAACACCCAGCATGTAGAACTCACTCAGTGTTGGCCCAGCTACAGTGGTACGCACTGCTAAAGCACTGCTGCTCCATAGGCAGGGACCACGTGGGAGGCCCGGTCTAGTTCCTGGCCCAACCTAAAGGCCAGGAACAGTGGCCTGCTCCTGTAATCCCAGCAATTCGGGGAGAAAGAGGATTACGATCTTGAGGCTGGCTTGAGTGAGACCCAGAATGGGAGCATGTGACTGTAGTCCCAGCTGGGAGACTGAGCAGGAAGACTGCAACAGTGAGACCATGTAAAAAATAAATAAATAAAATACAAATTCAGTAAGTCATCCCTAGGATAGCTGATAGGACCATGTCTGCCTCTGCTCATTGATTCCGTACATGGACTGAGAGCCAATGTGGGGAAGCAAAAAGCCAACATTCAAGCAGACAATAAAGGAGAGGACAGGACCTGCAGATGATAGCTCTCGATTCCTTACAAGGAGTAGAATATTTTGTGGCAAAGCAGACTACAGAGCCCCGATGCTGGAATTTTCCATCAAGTCTTCCTACACAGCCCATTGATGGGGAGGCATCACCATTCTCGTGCCAACCTCCCCAGCCACAAAGGCTGCTATTCTATGCCCAGGAGGATTCTTAAAATATATTACTGCTTGCCTCTGTGGGCTGGAGCCAGCTGTCTCAGCACAATCGGTTCCTAAATGATCATTTTCTGCTCTTTACTTACAGCGATAATTGGTGTCATAGTAATTGGTCAGCCATGTCCACTTCTGTTCTGAGAGCCAGGGCTTGATCAATCAGGGAAGAAACCCAGACCCAGGGTGGAAGGAACCAGGTGAGTGTTACATGGTGGGACAGACAAGATGTGGGAAATCAGAAAGATCTGAGTTGACATCCTGGCTCTGCCACTTGTTGACCTGTAGCCTCTGCCTTCGTATTTGTAGAATGGGAGTGATAACGGAGAACCAGCTCTTCGGGGAATCGAGATGTGGTGAATACTGTATCTGGCATGTAAAGGTGGTTAGCGAATATTATCTTACTATATAAAATGAGCAAGAAGGCTGTCTTAGGCTGGGAACCCCCAAAAGCATATGCTGAGTCAAGGAGTTGCATGCAAGGGATTGATTTGGGAGATGATTCTAGGAAACACCAGTGTGAGAGGGAGGGCATGAGTCGATGGAGGAAAGATAGCAGTCCAGGTGCTTGAGTGGTAGGTTATCCCTGCAAGCAGACCTTTGGGGGACCTCTGCCAAACGGTGGAGTTTACCTCAGAGTTGCCTTCCAAGAAAGGATGAGTAAGTGGGGGTATTTATCCACCATTGGTGAGGGCTTCCATGGGTGGGGCTTAACCTCCCAGCACAGGTCAGTTCCTCGTGCCTGTTCCGTGGGTTTAAGTAGCCAGAAAAAGCTAGCTTTCTTTCTTTGTTTCTTTTAATTAATTAATTAATTAATTAATTTTTAATTACATTCAATTACTGTGTGTCTTCACAGCATACCAAATGAATGTTTCCATCCTGAATCCACTGTTCAGGATGGGAAAGGTTGTTCAGTCAAAGATACTACCATGCATATTATCATTAACAGATAATTTTCCATTTTCATGTGCCTTGAATGCTTTACTTCTTTCTTTTTCTCCTTGATTTCCTTCCTCTCACTACACTATTCCCTCCTACACCACCTCTAGTATCCACAGCTGCTCCCTATGCCTTTATACCTTTCGATTTTTCAGTTTCTGCCATAAAGTGTGGACAGTCAGTGTGTATACACTATGGACTACTACTCAACCATAAAAAACAATGAGACCCTGGCATCTGATAGAAAATGGATGATTATGGAAGATTTACTACTAAGAAAAGCAAACTAGACTATGAAAGAGAGGCATTGTATGTCCCTACTCAGTGTATATGAATGATTTTCTTTCTTTTTCATTTTTAAGTTAAATTAAGTTTTTAATTTTTAAATTTAATATAATATATGTAAAGCATCCTCCTCCCCATGGAGAATGGCCATGCCATAGTCCCTTCTCCTCCATTTCTCCCTCTCTTGGGGATTTTGGAACACACACACGTGCACGCACACGCACACACACACACACACACACACACACATGTTCAATGTATTTTTTCAAGTCACTGATCTGGGACTTGGACCATTAGTCAACCACCACACCGTGGGCCAGTCACCATCAGAGAAAGCTTTCTTCAGTCACAGCTGCTGGGAATTGGACATCATGGGGTCCATGCACACAGGAATGGTCAGAGTGGAGCACTGACAGCAACTGCTACAAGAGCCTTAAGCTCATCAGGAGAAGCTAGATCGGTCATGTTAGGTCTGAACTTGAACTTGAATTAGGGTGCAAAACCTAAAAGTTGGGAATTGATGCAGGCAGCCCTGGGAGGTAGGGCACGAGTTGGGAATGAGGCAAGGGTCTTGGAAGGCCCAAGCTCTGTGTTTCTGAGTGCTGGCACATGGAGTGGCAGATCACTTCTCTCTGTTGTGATGACCTGGGGCAACTTGGAACTGTACCGAGAGTCTTACCCGTTCTTTTCAAAATGTAGGGGCTCCGTTTCATACACTTACCTTTGTCCTGAACTTAGTACAAGCTGTTTAGCTCATCCCTGGCATGAGGGCAGGGAAGAGAATACACATGTGTGTGCAGGTCACAGGAATGTTGAAGATGACCACTTTTCTCTTTGTCACCTGCAGCAATTTCACATTAGGCTGAGCTGAATAGCACATGAAGAGATGGGCAATCTGGAAGGGACTGAAAATGGAGTTAAGGAGTCCTAGCGTGACAAAAAGGCTGAATTCCGTGTGAATCCTTCTGAGGCACAGCTTCTAATAAAGGCCAGCAAAGGGAATGTTCACAGATGCCTTAAGCTCCGTAAGTCAAGTGTCAGAAATTCCCTCTGGGTTTAGATTTGGATGGATTTCTTGAGTTCCCTGGATGCTTTGAAGAAAGAAAGAAAAAAAAAAAAAAAAAAAAACTATAAAAAGTGCTCGGCTTCGTGACTTCCAAATGTAAATATAATGAAATGACAAAGTCACACCAAAGTGCCTAATCATCCTCATGGAAAAAGTTCAGTTCCCATTAGCACATTCCTCGGGGCTTATAAATGTATGTACTGATAATAATAGTTATCATTATTACCACCAGGATAATTATCATTATTCCTATCTTAGCAAGTACCATTTCTTGAGAATCTCCTATCTTCTAATTATCTTATTTTCATCTTATTGCATTGAAGCCTCACAAGAATTCAGATATGGGGAGACAAAAGCCACTGAGAGGCTGATTGCTTTGCTCAGGGTTGCACAGCAGGTAAGGGGCAGAGCTGGCATTTAGCACCACAGTCGTCAGGTTTCAAAGCCTGCTCTTTAAGGTACTCACTCTAAGGGCTGGGTGATATATTTGACATGGATTTCCTCTTTGTGGTAAAATGCTCTTCTTGTAAGTATCAAGGTCATTTCTTTTTCCTTTTTAGAGAGGTTTTTGCTATAGGGCACGTGCTCTCGCCAGACAGAGAGAGACAGAGAGACAGAAAGCGAGAAATCACCCCCGGGGGGATGGCCACGCCATAATACCTTCTCCTCCATTCTCCTCTCGGGATCTTGGGCATGCAAGCACTTGTGCCCAGCATGAGTTTTAAGCTACCCGGTCCGGGATGCAAACCGCGGTCGACTACATGGGAGTCCAGCGACATAGCCATTACGCTAACTGCTGGTCCCTCAAGGTCATTTCTTGACCTCTTTGTCTACTCTTCACTGTTGCTAGAATTTTCAACCCCCCGTAACTGCATAAGAAAGCCATACTTTTGACTTAACATCAGGAATTGATGATGATCCATACCAACCAACCATCAAACCCACAGATTTAGAGACCAGATCCAATATGCATAACTGCCTAGACTGGCCTATATGGTGCTTAAAATTAATTTGAAGTTATACATGTAACTTGGAAATTTAACATCAAAACCAGGATTTTCAGACTTTTCTGAAAAAAAAAAATCATAGAATCAACACTGATGGCAAATCACCCTTTAATTCACCACGGTCCTCACATGTCTCTCTTAAATCTGTCACTGGTGCCAAGTTTAGGAACCACACAGCACTTTGTGTTGTGGTCTCTTTTTCTAAAGAGTAATTAGACTTTCCTAATTCCTTTTTACTCCTCTTTCCTGGTCTCTTTAGGTATTTGGTGATTAAAAATCAACCCTTCCACCCCCATGCCATCCTTTAGCTACTGCAGGAACCACTTTGAGTTCTATCCTGTTATCTTCTGAATGGCACAAAGACACTAACTCAATTTTAGACGGACCTTTCGAAAGTTGTGGCTCTAACACATGATATTGTGATCTTAGGCAACTCTGTCAGTTTCTCCGGTCTCAACCTCCTCACTTGAGAATTAAATCCTGGTCACTTTACCTACAGATAGCTAGCCGAAAGTCAAGTCAAACGGCTAATTTGCCTAAAGCACTGACAGCCGAGTGATCAAGCCAATCATTTGATTGTTTAAAGTATCCCGTTTTCATTGGCCAGCTTTCATCTATTCTCCGTAAGGAGATTTTACAGAATATTCAACTGTGTCTGCCCTGGCTCTCTGAGGCTGTGGTTGGACACCAAAAGGCTGAGAGCAGAAAAGGCCAGGAGAAAGAGACAGGAGGGAACAGGACTAAAGAGAAGCAGGCTATGAGACCAGCAGTTAGCGTAATGGCTATGTCGCTAGACTCCCACGTAGTCGACCACAGTTCGAGTCCTGGACCCGGTGGCTTAAACTCACGCTGGGCACATGTGCATGCATGCCCAAGATCCCGAGAGGAGAATGGAGGAGAAGGGATTGAGGCGTAGCCATCCCCCTGGGGGGTGATTTGTCGCTTTCTGTCTCTCTGTCTCTCTCTGTCTCTGTGGTGAGCGCATGCACCCTATAGCAAAAACCTCTCCAAAAAAGAAAAAAAAAAAAAAAGAGAAGCAGGCTAGGCAGGAGGATACCTAAAAAAGAATATGAATGTTCTTATACATACATTATCCTCATGAATAAGAAAACATGAGTGAAGAATGTGCTCATAAGAATTCTCTTATTAAAGAATACGTCACATTTCTCTCTACTCCATTGCATCCCTTTGCGTCATCCTCAGACTCCAGCAGCAGTGGGAAGTAGAAACAAAGATATTGAATATTTTGTTTAAATGCTGCTATAAAGACAAAATTAACACTGGCCAATTAAAACTAAATAATTAAATGAAATAAGTTCATTGATAGAATTCATCATTCAGCCAATTGGGAAATATTCTAGAACTTTCCTCATAGGATCTTAGGGAGGGTTAAACGAGTTCACAGTGCCAAGGTGTGTAGCACAACACTCCATCAACAGCGACTCTTATTACGGCTCTTCTCAGAATGGTGCCTCCATTGTCCTGTCACCACACAGATCTGAATCAGCTTTAACTCCGTCCTCCTGCCCACCCTCAAGGAGAGTCAAAATTAAGACCTATCCACATGAGGACAACTAGAAGAGACTCTCAAGTGTATGGAAAGAAGGGAATTAAAGATATCCTCAGAGGCAACCCATGAAATCAGTTCATGCTGGAGGTGGTGAAAATACAGAGGCTCAGGGACAAGCCCCGGGCCTACAATGGAATCAACCCTTCTCAGAGAAACTAGGTCTGTCAATGGGTGTTGATCAGCCAGGGAAACCTGAAGTGAGAGAAACAGACTGCTCATGGGTGCACCCACCCTCTGCCCTGGGAAGCCTGGAGCCAATTCTAACTTACAACGCTCAGTCCGAGCCACTGTGGGATGACTTAACAAGGCTTTTAAGGACAAATTGTGCTCACCCAGCAGATGTGAACCTCCAGGCTGCTTGGAATTAGTCATTTTCTTTCTGATTTATGCTCAGGTTCCTCAGTTGTTATGTGTATTCAAGCATCCAATCATTTCTGGGACTTAAAAAATTGCATTTCTGAGCTCACATGGCTGATAGCCAGACCCTGCTGAGTGACTCGTTCTCCACAGGAACTGTCCTCAGATGGGGGCTTCTCTGTATGATCAGTGCCTGGACTTCACTCTGGCTGAGGGCTTTTCCCACAAGTAGCCTCAACTGCCTCAACAAGATGCCTACCCTGGAGCAGAAGGTAGGAAGCAAGGTTGCTACAAAAGGGAGCTCAGTTTGAAGTTCCCCAAGAGGCACCAACTAATTGATCAGAACTTATGGCCTTTCCTCATATTCCTGGCAAGAAAGGGGGAAGGTTCCTTCCATATTAGTCTTAAAATCTAATTGAGGGAAATTCTGTTGCCTAGACAATGGCTTATTAAATTTTTCAGCAAAAGCATGGATTTATAAAAAATTGTCCCTGATCTATAAAACTAGGGAATGTCATAAATCTCCTAGAATTTATAGCCGGCCTTACTATATATCATGCTCAGAAATTGCATTAGGCATGTAAATGAGATGGGCAGAGGGCTGCAGGATCCTGAAACAGTGAGTTGATATTCTGGAGCAGTCTGACTTCTGTTCTTCCAAGGAGAAGGTAAGGGCAAAGGGGAATGGAGCGTACTTTGAGCACACAGAGGACCTGCTTTGTCCAGGTACTGGGTGGGTAACCTCGACCGCATCATCTTTAACCCACACAAGATGCCCATTTTGTGGATTTCTAAAATCTGCATTTCTTTGAGTAGCAAATGAGAGAAGCCCATGTGGCTAGCTTAAACAAAAGGAGATACTTACTAGGGAAATATTTCTGGATCCCACAAGGTAAAAAGGAAAAGCTACCCCAAGGCTGGAAAAAGACAGGAGCTAACGGCAGATCTGTGGACTCAGCAGAGGTTTGCCAACCGCCTCTCTGACGTGCTGACATTGTCATGACTCAGCTCCCCGAGGCTTTTGCTTCTAAGATCAAGGACAGTGAATGTGAGGGACATGCCAAAATTGGGCTCCCTCCTGGATCCGTCAGGAATGACCAAGAAGGTAGGGACACATAGCGTAGACAAAACCTATGAAGGCTTATCCACAAGGATTCATGGGCTGTTCCCAGGATTGCAGGATTAGTGAGCCAACAGCCACTTAGTGGGTGCAAAGACTCCAGGACTCCAGCAGAAGGTGCTTGGATTTGTACAAAATCAGCATATCTGTCTCTTCTGGCTTCTCCCAGGCATTTCTGTTATAGGGGCCTACAGTGTTCATTGGGGCATATGCTTAGGGATAGCAGAAAATGTGGCCTCTGAAATTGTGAGGTCCTATCGACTCTCAGTGGCCTCAGAGGACTGGCAGCAGAGTTTCCCTTGACAAAGTTATAGATCCATTCTATTGCTGTTATCCTGACTTCAAGTGGCCAGTCCAGCTTGCCCAGAGCTTGTCTTCTTCTTCTTCTTTTCATCTCCTTCTTCTCCTTCTTCTCCTTCCTCCTCCTCCTCCTCCTCCTCCTCCTCCTCCTCCTCCTCCTCCTCCTCCTCTTCTTCTTCTTCTTCTTCTTCTTCTTCTTCTTCTTCTTCTTCTTCTTCTTCTTTTCTTCTTCTTCTTCTTCTTCTTCTTCTTCTTCTTCTTCTTCTTCTTCTTCTTCTTCTTCTTCTTCTTCTTTTTGAGAGAGAGAGAGAGACTTTTACTGTAGGGCACAGACACTCACTGGAGAGAGAGAGAAAGACAGAAAGTCAGAAAGTGAGAAATCATCCCTGAAGGGGAATGGCCATGCTGCAATCCCTTCTCTTCCATCCTCCTCTCAGGATCTTGGGTACGCATGCACACATGGCTGCATGAGTTTTAAGCCGCCAGGTCCAGGATTTGAACTGCAGTCACTACATGGGAGTCCAGCGACATAACCATTATGCCATCAGCTGGTTCTATCTTGTCTTAAGGCCCTTACTAAGTCTACAGATGATCTCAGATACCTGAAATACTCATTTTGCTAATCTATGCCCAAGTGCTCAGCACTGGCCACATGGTTGATTCTCAGCAGACGAAAAGAAGTCATTTAACGGATTGTTTTGTACCTACCTGTAAAACACCTGCCAGCACCCATGCTTGGGTCAGGGACTCCTCGCTTTTTCCCAATTCACCTCAAGTCTGCTCATTCCATGTGTCAAGGTGTGCTACACTGCACCCCCTTCCTGAAACCCTTTTCTGTATTAATAAGGTTGAGAGCTGCTAACGTGCTGATTCAGTGCTTGTTGTACTGGAGCAACACTAAAGACCTTATTTTTCAACTGACAGAGGAGAGTGTGCTCACAAGAGAGAGAGAGAAAGAGAGAGAGAGAGAGATAGCACCTTCCCCGTGGGGTGTGATCACACCAAAATCCTTTTTCCTCCATTCCTCCTTTCCAACAGGATTTTGGACATGCAAACATAACTGGCATGTGTTTTCAAACCACCAGGGCCAAGATTCGATTCATGATCAGCCATGTAAGGTCAGGCTTCCTGTGCACATTTCTTAACCACCGCACTACAGGGCCAGCCCTACATTAAATATTTTGCATGTGTAATCTTGCTTAATTCTCTCAGCAACTTGAAGAAACTGTACTATTTTCCATTTCTCTTCTCATTTGACAACACCGAGGTGCAAAAAGATGTCACAACAGGCCCAACAATCGCACCTTGCAAGTAGCAAAACAGGATTTGAATCCTGACAACTTCAGTCCAGGGCCTACATGCTTAATCCCATGCTACTTCTGTTTTGGTTGTGATCAACAGAAAGAGCAACACTAGTGGGCTTCTCCATTCATCTATGAATGCGTTACCAGCACTCCAAACTAAGTGGCTACCACCAATGGCAGTAATTGATTTTGCCCACAGATCCGCGACTTGGATAGGGCTCAGCAGGAACAGCTTGTCACTAGAACTCATGGCCACAGCTAAGACAGCTGGATTGAGGCAGTGGACCTACTTCCAAAATAACTCACTCATCATGTTGTTGGATTGGTGCTGGTCATCAGTTTTTCTTCACACAGGCCTCTCTGTGAGGAGTCTGGGCTTCACCTCAATGTGGTAACTGGGTTCTAAGAGCGAGCATCATCAGAAACAAAGTGTTAGCTGCTTGTTCTTATGGCCTGATCCTGGAAAATGGCACAATGTAACTGCCACTCAATTCTAATAGTCATGCAACTACTAATTAATAGAATCCAAGGACGGCCATAAACCCTACCTCTTACACGGAGGAATGTTAAAGAACACGGGGGGCCATATTTTATATCTACCATCACACTAGCTCAAACAAAAGGGAGAATTGATTGGGATTCATGATGTATCATGGATTCCAGAAGGACAGGAACCAGAAAGACCCAGATGCTTTAGCACTAGGAGTTATGTCCCGCTTGTTCAAAATTCTGCCATCAAAGTGATTCAGCCCACTATCTTCTAGACTCCATACTTCTCATTGGAAAATCCATAACTCCTCAAAAAGTCATCAGATGGCACATTCAGGTCAGGTTATAGACTAAATGTTTGTGCCTCCCCTCCCAAATTCATATGTTGACATCTGAACACTCAATGTGATGATATTTGGAAGCAGGGCTTTTGGGAAATGATTAGAATTAGATGAGGTCATGAGGTGGGGCATTCATGATGGAATTAGTGCTCTTATAAAAATAAAGGAAGGGGGCTGGCAGGTAGCATGGTGATTAAGGGCACTGGACTTCCACATGGTCAACCACAGTTCAAGTCCTGGACCTGGTGGCTTGCTTTCTCATTTTCTCTCTCTCTCTCACTCTCACTCACTCTGTCCCTCTCTGGTCAAATTTTAATTAATTAGTTAATTAATTAATTCAATTGGATTAACTAATTCTTTTAAAAAATAATAATAATAAAATAAAAGAAAGCCAGTAGGTGGTTTAGAGTTTAAAGTACTGGATTCCACATGCCTGACTGCACCGTTTGAGTCCTGGACCCAGTGACTTGAAAAACACACCAGGCATGTGTGTGTGCATGCCTAAAATTCCAAGAGGAGAGTAGAAGAGAAGGGATTATGGCATGACTATTCCTCAGGGGGTGACTTCTCACTTTCTCTCTCAGAGTTTCTGATTCAGTAGGTCTAGGGTGAGCAAAAAGATTTGCTTTCTAGTTCCCAAGTAATGATGATGGTCTAAAGACCACACTTCAAGAACCACTACTTGGGGCCAGTAGATGGTGTGGTGGTTAAAGGCACTGGACTCCCACATGACCAACCATGGCTCAAGTCTCAGACCTGGTGGTTTACTTTCTCACTTTCCCTCCCTTTCTTTAAGTCTCTCTCTAGTCAAATTAAGAAATAGTAATAATGGTAACCGGCAGTTAGCGTAATGGCTATGTCACTGGACTCCCACGTAGTTGACCGCGGTTTGCGTTCCAGACCCGGTGGCTTAAAACTCATGCCGGGTGTGTGTGCGTGCGTGCCCAAGATCCCAAGAGGAGAATGGAGGAGAAGGGATTGCAGTGTGACCATCCCCCCTGGAGGGTGATTTCTCGCTTTCTGTCTCTATGTCTCTCTCTGTCTGTCTGGCGAGCGCATGCGCCCTATAGTGAAAACCACTCAAAAAAAAAAATAGTAATAATAAGTAAAGCTAAAGTTTTTTTTTAAAAAAAATTATGTTTTAAAAAAATAAAAGAACCACTAGTTTAAAGAACAATCTGCATTCTAGGACTTCTCCTTCTTGGAACTTCTGGGGTGTATTAGTCCAGTGTACTGTTAGTGAATATCCTTTCCACCAGCGCATATCGTTGTTGGGAGTTTCCCTTGCACTGCTAATGTTGGGCTGACCCATGTGACTTTGGTCTAATGGTTGGTGTTACTTCCCTGCCCCTCAACTTTGTATTTGGCCACGTTATTCCCTTTGGCCAGTGGGCAGTGAGGTCTTAGTTTGAAATATGCTTGAGTAGTTGGGCTTGGCTTCTTGTGTTTCTGCCATGAAAAGCACTTTTAAATATTTCCGGAAACATGAACAACAGCGAAGCACACCTTAGCGCAAATACGAGCTGGAGCCAAGTCCTACTGAGATCAGCTTAAATCAAATGACCTACAGACATGAGAAAATAAATGTTTACTGTTATAGGTCACTAAGGTCTGGAAAGGATTGTTATGCAGCATTATCGTGGCAAGAGTTAACTGATACAGTGACAATATTGGACCTTTCCTGTTCTTTAAACTATTCCTTGACCCCTTTCATTTTACAGATGCTTACCCCACCAACCTGATAAAATCATGAATTTTTCTTTGCCACATTATGGTATTTTAATCTATATTAATTCATCTAAAAAGATATTCTCTTTTTCTTCTAAAGGGGTTAATTAAACCAAAGGTTATTTAAGAATTTTATTTTAAAATAATAAAACAATAGAGAAGGAATGAGTTGGCCCATATTATTTCCTGGTTGTATAGAGTGATCAAAAATAATTTGTTTAAAGTAGACATGTGATCCTGAACTTCAAACAAAGCCGGAAAAAAGGGAAGCAGCATTTATGGCACATTTAGAAGGAGGCAGAATTTACTGCTCCATAATATTTCCATAATAAATTAGAATGTTCTGGGAAATAAATGTATCCAAAATGGCTAAAAGTGAATCCAAATCACAAGTATTTAAAAGGTCAACTCAAGAAGAAGACTGAGTCCAACATGAGAGCTGAGATCTAGTGCTTTCAGGGAATAAGAGAAATGAAGATGTTCTGCTGAGAAGTCACCCTTCTCTCTGTCTCTCTCTGGCTCTTTCCATCTTTCTGTCTCTGTCTTTTCATTTTTTAAGTTTCTATTTTAAAAATTTTTTAAGGTAAAGTATTTTCTTAGCTCTGAAATCCTCCTTTATCTTGGCAAAAATTCCCTCTCCTTCCACCCCTCTAATTTAGGAGAGGCGAAAGGGGCAGGCCTTCAGAAGAAGACTGAGTCCACCATGAGAGCTGAGATCTAGAGTTTTTGCACAGTACGCTTCCACGCCACAGTTTTTGCTTTTTGTTTTTTACAATAAATATATAAATTTTTGTCTGTTTCTTTTTTCTCTTTTTTCTTTTTCTCTTTCTCTATTTTCTTTTTTTCCTTTTACCTCATCACTTTGGTGCTTAGCCTCCACACACTGAGTGTCTAGATAGTTCTACGGGAAACATAGCCAAGCATCCAAATACTATTAGGGTCAACATATTTCTCAATTCCCACTGAATCTGTGGCACAGAGGGGGGAAAACAAAACAGCAAAGAGTTTGCAGATCACCTCCTCCTGAGTGTCTCTGACTGCTCAGATTGAACTTCTAGAAATTAGGAAGAAATGTGTAATCCATCAGATGACTAAAAATCACCACAGAGGCATAAGAAATATGAGAAATCGGGAACCAGCAGTTAGCATAATGGCTATGTCGCTGGACTCCCACGTAGTCGACCATGGTTTGCGTCTCGGACCCGGTGGCTTAAAACTCACGCCGGGCGCGTGTGCGTGCGTGCCCAAGATCCTGAGAGGAGAATGGAGGAGAAGGGATTGCAGCGTGACCATCCCCCCTGGGAGGTGATTTCTCGCTTCCTGTCTCTATGTCTCTCTCTGTCTGTCTGGCAAGCGCACGTGCCCTATAGTGAAAACCTCTCCAAAAAAAAAAAAAAAAAAGAAATATGAGAAATCAAGAAAATACCTCTCCCCCCCAAGGGAAAAGAATAACTCCTCTTCATCCACAGACGGCACAATGGAACTCACGGAAATGTCTGGTAAATAATTTAGAATGTTCATAGTGACAAAGCTAAGAGAAATGGAAGAGAAGAGAGACAATGAACTCCAGGAGAAAAGAGCCAACTAGGTCAAGGAGGTGAGGAAGTTCTGAAAAAAGCTGAAAGAGGAAATACACACCATAAAAACGAATCAAATGGAACTGTTGGCAATGAAGGCTATAATATATTAAGTCGAAACCTCTCTTGAAAGTATTAAAAGCTGACTAGATCATACAGAAAATCGAATCTCAGATGTAGAAGACAGAATCACTGGACTAGTAAAATCCATCACGAAGACTAAAAAAGTAGCCCCCTCCACAATGAGAATAATAAACAAGAAATACTTGATACCATTAAACGTCTAAACATCTGGATAATCAGTATCCCAGGTGAAGAGACTAATAAGGGTATTGATCATCTATTCCATGAAATCCTGGAAGAAAACTTTCCAAACCTAGAGAGATATTCAAAAATCCAGACCCAAGAAATACAAAAGACCCCAAATAGGATCAACCCAAGGAGATCTTCTCCAAGAAGCATTATAGCCAGATTGATTAAAACCACAGACAAAGAGAAGATACTAAGATTGGCCACAGACAAACGTAAAGTTAACCTACAAAGGATATCTCATCAGGCTAACAGCAGACCTCTCATCAGAAACAATGCAAGTAAGGAAAGAATGGGAAAATACACTCAAAGTATTGAGTGAAAAATGATTTCAACCTAGAATACTCTACCCACCAAGATTATCCTTCATGTGGGAAAAACAGAGACAAACACATTCTCAAATAAACAAAACCTGAAAGAATTTACCAACACAGGACCAGCTCTTCAAGAAGTGCTGAAGGGAGTGTTATATCAGGAATACTAAAATCGGACACCCAGAAATAAGAGTACAAAAACAACTATGAAAATGGCCAGCTTAATGGTAGGGACAAGTCCAGAGCTGAACGTTTTCTTCTAGAATTTAAATGGAAAAATCAGATCACAACAGAAGATAGATTAAGTATATAAGTCTGAACTGGTGAAATAGAATTTTATGACTTTTGACTAAAACATTATCGATCTTTTCTGCACTTTGTTTTCCAGAGTTAAGGACTTGTGTCTTCTCTTGAGCTGTTGATAGATTCACCTGTTTGAACTGTTTGAACTGAATCCTAACCTTTTTCCTGGCTTTAAGACTTCAGCAAAGTTCTCTTAACATTTTTTGATTTTGAGTTATTAAAGCTAAAACTGGCTTTCTTTAAATTAAAATGTATATTTAAAAAAATATCTATTTAATGACCTAATAATAAGCTATATATCCTCAGCTAAGTGCTACTTTATAGTATATTCATTCTACCCACAGAGTTTCATGCCTAACGTCTACATGTGTTTACAGATATGTATATATCAGCTGAACTTGCTATTTAACATATTTAGATTAAGATATTTTTGAATCAATGAAATATGGGGAAAAATAAAAAAGGAATGGAAAACAATTGCAGATACCAGAGGCAGTGTAGGAGGCGGGTGGGAAATGGCAGAGGGTGTGAAATAGGGGGGAAAATATATATACAAGAAACAAGAAATGGAAAATTATTTGTTGATGATAACATGCATGATTAAGCCACTTGACAGTGTATTCTAGATAGGAAATCACATTTTGTATGCTCTGATGATGTTCAGTGAAAGAATGTAAAATTAATTAATTAAAAATAAATAAATAAAAGGTCAACTCTTGGAGCCAGCAGATGGAGTAGTGGTTACATTTGTGAACTCCCACATGGCTGACCATGGTTCAAGTCCCAGACGCAGTGGCTTGAAACCCACGCCAGGCACATGTGCATGCGTGCCCAAGATCCCAGGAGGAGACTGGAGGAGAAGGGATTGTGGCATGGCCATCCCCCCCTGGGGAAGGGGGGGGGTGACTTCTCACTTTCCCTCTCACTGTTGCTGTCTCTCTCCAGGGAGAGCATGCACCCTAAGGCAAAAACCTACAAAATAAATAAAGAAATAGCTAACTCTTTAAATGGGATAGTTTAAGCAACTTTCTGACCTCTTTGACAAATCTCATTTCATTGGACAGCTATCACTGTAGACTATACGATTTTACAGAAATAAATCTGCCTTTACTCAAAGAAATCATGATAGAAACTGTTCTTTATTATACATTTGCCCCTAGAAATGTTCAGTGGGAGAAACCTCCTAAAGGTGAATCTCAGTCACTGACTTTCATTATAAACTAAATGGATTGCACTCTGACATAGCCTCCCTATATTAAAGCACATAAAGCCAAAAACTACGGATTTCTGTGAGGGAGAAGAAATAGCCTTGAGATCGCACTGTAGTCTAACAACCACTTTAAAGATTTTAGAAAACATCAATTGTGACAAAACAAAGCTGGCCAGTTATATTCCAGAGAGGATATTAATAAGAATATAGACCCAGGCCCAACCTGGTGGTATAGCTGTTAGTAAACTCAGCTGCAGTGTTGGAAGACATATGGCCAATCATGGGTTCAGATCCCCCAGGTCAACTTGAAAATACTCCACCACATGCCCAGGATCCTAAGACCTGGAGGGCCAGAAAGAAAGATTGTAGTGTGGCAAGACCCTGTAGAGGAAACTTTCTCTCTGTCTCTCTCTCTGTCTCTCTCTCCTCTTTTTGTCTCTCTCTCTCTCTTTCTTATGAGTATGCACATGATAACTATCATAAGCAAATAAGTAAACTTAATTTTTTTTAAATAAATAGGCAGGGACTGGACCAGCAGTTAGCGTAATGGCTATGTCTCTGGACTCCCACGTAGTCAACCATGGTTCGAGTTCCGGACCCAGTGGTTTAAACTCACGCTGGGCACATGTGTGTGTGTGCCCAAGATCCCAAGAGGAGAATGGAGGAGAAGGGATTGCGGTATGGCCATCCTCCTGGGGTGGTGATTTATTGCTTTCTGTCTCTCTATCTCTCTGTCTGGCGAGCGCATGTACCCTCTCCAAAAAAACCTCTCCAAAAAAAACCTCCCAAAAAACAGTAAGTAGGGACGAGGTAAGCCGTGAAGAGCATTTTCATAGCCATGATGCATTGATAGGACCCAGACTATAACTGGATTACATAGAAAGGATGGGGCATGTGCTCCTGGTGGGCTAAGTTGCAGACAGCTGAATCTCCATCTTCCTAGGGGAAGGCAGCCCTCAATTTTACACAAACCAAGAAGTAGAATAAGAGCCTATTCTTCAGGGAATTGGAAGTAAATATCAAAAACATCAACTAGAAGAGCTGAATGTATGTTTTTCCTTTGGAGAGGAACAAGACAGAAAGATGAGGGAGTGCGGATTTCCAGTCTCTGGTGTGCCGTATAGTATGAGCTTATATAATTCTATGGAAAAATTAATCACTAAAATAAACAAATTACATTCATGTAAGTGCTTTTCACTGTAATAAGTACCGAAGAAATTAACCTAATTAAATCAGACCTCTCTGATTTGTATAGTCCTTTTAGTCTCTCTTCAAGTAAATGAATCCCCTGCTGAAGAAGAGCAATTGTTACGGAGGCCCTCTGGGGTGGTAGGGGCCACAGAGCACCTGAACTCATAACCTGCCCTCACCACTTCCTAGCTGTGTGGACTCAGCTAAGTTAATAGAACTCTCTGAGCCTCAGCTTACCCATCTGTAAAATGGTAATATTAACACCTACCTGATTTGTACCTTGAAGGAGTATAATGTCAAGAGTTTGTACAGTGACTGACCAAGAATAGGCACCCAATAAATAGCAGATATAATAAAGGACTAAGAAAACCAATAGAATTCTACTTATTTTCTATTACAGCTATAACATGTTGCCATAAATAAGTGACTTTATAAAACACGAACTTATCATCCTACAGTTCTGGAGGTCAGAAGTCTGAAATCCAAGTGTGAACAGTACTGTGTTCCTTCTGGAGCCTCTAGAGATGAACCTACTTCCTTGCCTTTTCCAGATAAGAGAGGCTACATCGTTTAGATCTCTGCTTCCACTATCATCTCTCATCTCTCACTCTCACCCCCCCTCTCATCAAGGTCCCTTGTGTTACTCTGAATCCCATGGGGTGGTCCAGAATGACCTCCCCATCTCAAGATCCTTCGATCCAAAAATCGCATCTTCAAAGTTCTTTTTCTCGTGTAAGGTCACATGATCACAGGTTCTGGGACTAAGACTGAACATCTTTTTGGGCCATTATTCTGCTTATTACAAGGATTATGCAGGTTTTTAGACATATCAACAAATTAGATCATTTTAAAGTTCTCTCTTAAATTTTTTCTTTAAAATTTGGACAATGAAATTTGTTAATTTTAAGGAATTATTGTTAATTTTTTAGATGTGATAATGGTTTTGTTTGTTTTCTAAGCCCTTATTATTCAGAGACGCATATTAAAATATTCACAGATTAAATGCTATGATGTCTAGGATTTGCTTCAAAATAATCTCTTATTCTGAAGCAATGGGTGGGATGTGAAAGAAGCAAAATTGACCACAAGTTGATAATAAAGGAAGCTGAATGATAGGTACAGGGTAGTTCATTGTGCTTGGCCTCTTTGTGTTTAAATTTTCCATAATAAAAGGAGTTTTAAGATTTTATTTTCACCTTTTATTTCTCTACTAACTTCTTCCACCTCAAGCCTTAATATAAGCAGATCTTCAAAAATTCATTAAAAATATGTATCATGAAAAAACCATGCATAGATTTAAAATCTGTTTGCACCAAAATAAACTTTTACTTTTTAATTACACTTTCCAATAACATCATTTATTTATTAGCTTTGCCCAAGGGCCCACATACTCCCAAAGAGAGACAGAAAACCAGAGAGAAAGAGGGAGAAGGAGAAAACACTTCCCAGTGGGGTGTGGTCACACCATAATCCCTTCTCCTCTATCCTATCTGGATTTTTGGCACATTTGCACACATACTCCAACTCCACATGTTTTTAAGCTGCTGGGAACCATGTGATCAGTTGGCTCCGTCAACTACTAGGCTGTGGGTTAAGCCCACATGTTTGTGCTTACCTCTAATAAATTACTGCAAGAGCTATACACATTTATCAGACTCTGCCTCGATGTCGCTAGATTGTTCTCTAGAGAAGTAGATGAGGGCCAGCAGAAGGCATGGAGGTTAAGGTGACTGTGTCCAACATGGCCTACTCCGTGATTCAAGTCCCAGACCTGGCAACACATATGCATGCGTGCCCAAAATCCCAAGAGAAGAAATGAAGAAGGGATTATAGCATGGCCATCCTCCCCTGGGGGGTGCTTTCTGACTTTCTCTCTCTCTCTCTCTCTCTCTCTCTCTCTCTCTCTCTCTCTCTCTCTCTCTGTCTCTCATGAGTGCATGTGCTCTGTAGCAAAAAAGTAAATAAGTAAATAAATGAAAGTTAAACGATGTACTATTTATTTATAATTTAACCATAAGTCATTTAAGCCAATGATAAAATAAAGTGTAGTGTTTAGGGTTGTTTAATTAGCATCATGCTTCATACTTTTTTGCAGCTAGTGATTAATCTTTTACTTACTCTGTTCTCGATTAGAAATATGAAACTATAGAGCAGCCCCATAACCTAGTGGTTAAGGGAGTCAGATCCCACATGGCCTTCCATGGTTCAAATCCTGGTCCCAATAGCTTAAGAAACACTCCTGGTGTGTGTGGGTATATGCCCTAAACTCCAACAGGATGGAGAAATGGAGGAGAAGGGATGTGGTACCACACCCCATTGGGGTGCTTTTTCCTCTTCCCTCTTCCTCTGATTCTGTCTGTCTCTGCTGAGCACCCATACCCTCTGGAAATTTATTTTTAAAAAGAAAGAAAGAGAGGGGAGAGAGAAAGAGAGAGAGAGAGAAAGGAGAGAGAGGGAGAAAGAAAGAAAGAAAGAAAGAAAGAAAGAAAGAAAGAAAGAAAGAAAGAAAGAAAGAAAGAGAGAGAGAGAGAAAGAAAGAGAGAAAGAGAGAAAGAGAGAGAAAGAAAGAAAGAGAGAGAGAAAGAAAGAAGGAAAAGAAAGGAAAAAAGAAAAAGAAAGAAAGGAAAAGAGAAGAAAGAATGAAAGAAAAAGAAGAGAAGAAAGAAAATGGAAGAAAAGAAACAAAGAAAGCGAATAAAAAAGAAGGAAGGAAGAAAGAGAAAGAAAGAAGAAAGAAAAAGAGAGATAGAAAAAAATCATAAAGAGAAAGAAAGATGAGTATGTAGGCAGGCTATATCCAAAGTGATAACATACAGTTCTGCAGTGTTGGACACCACATGGCTGACTACAGGTTCAGATCCCAAGTAGACTAAAAGCACACAGGTACACACACACACACACCCTGACCAAGTTGGAGGGTTAGGGTGGTAGAGAGGAGAATTGCGGCATGACAAGACCCATCAAGGATGCCTATGCCTCTCTCTCTCTCTCTCTCTCTCTCTCTCTCGGAAAAAAAAAAAACTTCGAAAAAACAAACTTAAAAAATAAAAATTAACTTGTACTTTAATTCTATTTTTCCATCAATGCTTAAAATCCCCTAGTATTAGTCCATGCCCCCATTTTGTTTGCTTCTATTCCACATTTTATCTCATCACTTCCTCTTCTGAGGGTGATAATCTTCATGATGGTAATGATAAGTAATATGTGCTATATTTCATTGACTCTTAATAACGACTCAGTGATGCATTATTATTTTTATTGTCTATTATTATTATCATCATTTTGCAGATGACAGAAGTAAGCTTAGTGACATTAAGGACCTTGGCCCGGATCTAGAGTAGTGGAGATGGAATCCAAATGCCTACCTTATAAGGTTGTCATGAGGGATTTAATGAGGTACTTTATGTCACTACCTGGCATGGACCTCATACAAACAAAAAAGTTTCAAGTATGTCAGTTCTTTTGTTTGTTTGTTTGTTTGTTTGTTTGAGAGGTTTTTGCTATAGGGCACGTGCACTCGCCAGACAGACAGAGAGAGACAGAGAGACAGAAAGTGAGAAATCACCCCCCGGGGGGATGGCCATGCTGCAATCTCCTCTCCTCCATTCTCCTCTCAGGATCTTGGGCACGCACGCACACGCGCCTGGCATGAGTTTTAAGCCACCAGGTCTGGGACACGAACCGTGGTCGACTACGTGGGAGTCCAGCGACATAGCCATTACGCTAACTGCTGGTTCCCGAGTATGTCAGTTCTTACTACTACAAAAGAGTTGAAGAGAAGATAGGAACTGCCCTGTCAGTGTTAGAACCTGACCTCTCCTGTGAAGGCGATTACAGATCTCACCCAGAGCCGCTCAAGCTGTGGAGGGAGCACCCCATCAGCACCTCATATGCTCTTAAGAGACTGTACTCACCTTGCCTTAGTGCTTCTCTCCTTCCCCTTCTCACTCTCCTCACTTCTACTGATTTCCTTCATTTATTTATTTATTGGTTTTTGTTTTGTTTTGTTTTGGAGAGGTTTTTGCTATAGGGCGCGTGCGCTCGCCAGAAAGACAGAGAGAGACATAGAGACAGAAAGCGAGAAATCACCCCCCAGGGGGAATGGCCACATCGCAATCCCTTCTCTATTCTCCTCTCAGGATCTTGGGCATGCACACGCATGTTCCCGGCGTTGAGTTTAAGCCACTGGGTCCAAGACTCAAACCATGGTCGACTACATGGAAGTCCAGCGACATAGCCATTACGCCAACTGCTGATCCCTGATTTCCTTTTAACAGGTGTGCAGAGGGTAATTTCCCAAAAGAACAAAAAGGCTAGGGTCTGAGGAAAGACACTAAGGGGAAAAGTAGAGAAGCAAGACATTTATGGGACAAAGAAATGGATGATCATCTGTTGAAGATATGTGTATAGTATTCCCACCTGGACTGGTGAGAAATGCATTCATGTTGAAACATTCACTTTACAAGCTAAGTGACTTATGTGATTGAATGTATAAAAGAAACTGAAATAAAACATGGAAATTGATTAATTAATTAATTTTTAAAAAAGAACCAAAGGGAAGAGAAAATACACCAGGAATATGACGTGTCCAGCTTCCAAGCCCAGCATCTCTCCCTCAGTCATTCAGCAACAGTGATCACTTGGCTACCTGCCATCCTCCAAGGCCCTCCAGTTTCCAAGCAAAGACCACCAGCCAGCCCTGGCTCTGCCTTGATCACCTCCTGTTTCTGCCTGAAGTGGAGGAAGCCCTGTTCGCCAAGAGATCTTCACTTCCCAGGCTCCAAGGTAGCAACAAACACTGCAACCACACACTTGTCACAGCCTGGAGAGAGTCTGTGAGCCGAGAGTGATTCCCAAATATAGCCTCATTTCTCTTTCTACTTCTTGCCCGTTTCTCACCTGGTAGGTGGGAACCCTTCCCAGCAGCACGTTGCGAGAGTGGGCTACCAGAAGAAAAACACGAAGGGAGAGTCATATGTAAAACAAAATGGTTGGCAAGAGTTAGAGACACCCTCTCACCCACCTGTTCACACACTCGGTAGTTAGAGAACTATTTCTGTAGTCCCCCACCCAGGGATCAGACTCTGCATCCGACACCTGCACAGCCTCCTAGCAATCATGCAAAGCTGGGCTTTATCTTGATCTTAAAAGTGAAATCAGGGTCTGGGAGATGGCATGGTGGTAAAGGCATTGCACTCCCACATGGCTCACCAGGATTTGCATCTTGGACCCAGCGGCATGAGAATGAAGCACGTGCAGTTGTGTGCCCAAAATCCCAAGAGGAGAATGGAGGAAAAGGGGTTGTGGCATGGCCATCCCCCCCTTGGAGGGGTGGTAATTTCTCACTTTCCCTCTCCCTGTCTCTTTCTGGCAAGCGCTCATACCTTACGGCCAATAAATCAATAAATATTAAAAAAAAAAAATACCCTCCAAGATGTCAACAGCTTGAGTAAATGCTCAGGCTGGTAAGTGGCAGTGTAGACACGGCTCTGTCTGATGATTTATCTCCTTCCACCAGACCTGGGACTTATTTAGGAGCTCAGTTTTTCCAAGCACGCCTTGGTACTCTTTGGCTATCTCAGGGAGTCATGTGAGATGCGCAGAAGCCCCCAGGAGAGCTGCAAACTGGGGATGCCTGTGGGGGCTAATCCTTCTGGAGACCCTCAGCACCAGCGGTGACTTCCAAGGGACCTGGACGGGAACAGTTACCAGCAAAATTCTTAAACAGTTACCAAGAAGCTAGTTATGTGAGCCTTTGGAAGACACCAACGAAAGAGGTGAGGGGGGTGCTGATGAGTAAGATAAGAGAGACACCAAGAATGTATGGTGTCCCAAAAGACAGTGAATTAATTGGGGTTTTTATTTGTTTGTTGTTTGTGTTTTGTTTTTTAAGATGTTTTTGCCTTAGGGCACATGAGCTTGCCAGATACAAAGAGAGACAAAGACAGTGAGAGGGAAAGTGAGAAGTCACCCCCCCAGGGAGATGGCGACTCTACAATCCCTTTTACTCCATTCTCCTCCCAGGATCTTGGGCATGAACGCACACGTGCCCAGCATGACTTTCAAGCCACCAGGTCTGGGACTCAAACTTCAGGCAACCATGTGAGAGTCCAGCAACATAAACACTACACCATCTGCTGGCCACATGAATCGTGTATTTTAAGAAAAGGGAGTGGGGCTAGCCTCATAGCCTAGAGGTTAAGGGAGTTGGATCCCACATGGTCAGCCACACTTCAAATCCTAGCCCAAGCAACTTGAAGAATATGCTGGGCATGTGTGTAAGCCAAAAAATTCTGATACGAAAATTCTTTTGAGGAAATGGCAGGGTATCAAAGACCAAGAGAGTTTTTTTTTTTTTTTTAATAGGAGATATTACCATACATTTTTATGATGATGTAAGCAGTCAAGCAAGGAAGAAAGAAGTGATTATGCATCACCACTTACCTCTTGTAATGTCTGAGAGTAAGCCAGAGGAGATGGAACCCAGGATCCCAGCAGAGAGGCTGGCCTGAGCGAGGAACATCAACAGTTCACCCACAACAGCAGGGGCAAGGCAGAGTGTGTGGAGGATGAGATGTGAGAGGAGACTCAGTGACACCAACCAACATGGCTTTGCAGGGTTTTCCTTCTCTGAATATGAATAGCTACTTGAATTCAAATGCAGAATAAGTTCTGTTAGCTTGACCAGGGCTGAGTAGCTGGGCGGATATGTCAGAGAGAAGAGGGGAAGAAGGACAAGGGTGTGCATGTGTCATCATTATGATGATGACGCCTCTGGAATCTTATTTTTTTTTTTTTTGAGAGGTTTTTGCTATAGGGCGTGTGCACTCACCAGAAAGACAGACAGAGAGACTGAAAGTGAGGAATCACTCCCCAGGGGGGATGGCCATGCCGCAATCTCTTCTCCTCCATTCTCCTCTCAGGGTCCTGGGCATGCACGCACACACACCAGCGTGTCTAAGCCACCAGGTCCAGGACTCGAACAGCAGTTGACTACATGGGAGTCCAGCGACATAGCCATTACACTAACTGCTGGTTCCCAATGCCTCTGGAATCTAAGTCAGGCAAGAGAAGTGAGGACACAAGGAAGGTGAGAGACAGTAGAAAAATGATAGAGTCAATCCTTAGCGACCCTAGCGTAGTCAAAGAATCATTGGCATTAGATAACAGTTAGAAGAATGCAATAGAAAGACACAAGGTGTGGGACCAGCAAATGGTGTAATGGTTACACTGCTGGACGCCCATGGAGTCGACCACAGTTCGAGTCCTGGACCTGGTGGCTTAAAACATGCAAAGCACATGTGCATGAATGTCCCAAATCTCGAGAGAATGGAGGAGAAGGGATTGTGGTGTGGTCATCCCCCTGGGGGTGATTTCTCACTTTATGTCTGTCTTTCTCTCTGTGTCTCTCTGGCCAGTGCACATGCCCTATAGCAAAAAATCTCTCAAAAAAAAGAAAAGAAAAAGAAAGATACCAAGTTGTGTTTAAGAGTAGGGCCTTAAAATTGAAATACTGAAGGCAATGGAGTTTCTAGCAATGACAGGACTAAGGTATGGCCATGGGGCAGTGGCTAAAGGAAAGCAGAGGACAAGATCTTTGTAGGTGATGCCCTCAAGGAACTGAAATGCCAGAGTGCTGCTGGACTATCTACATAAACACTAAAGCCACCAAGAAAGAGGACTCCAGTAGAGGTGAAAATGCAATGAGTCAAGAACCAAAATCTTCAATGACTAAGGGGCAGAGACAGAAAAAAGGAGGAAAAGCACTTGCTTCAAAGGAACTAAACAACGTTAGTGGGGAAGGAGGATGAAGCAAAGAGGAACAAGAACTCTCTGAATCAGCTCTCTTCCCAGCGGTATGTCAGATATAAGATTCAACGCAAAAACCAGACACAACTTAAGGGGAATTCTGGAAAGCAGTGTCCTCACCTAAGGGTGAATGAGATACAGTCTTTTTTCTTCCTTCCTTTTTTTTTTTTTTTTTTTTTTTTTTTAGAGAGAGAGATTTTTGCTATAGGGTGCATGCACTCACCAGAGAGATAGAGAGAGACAGAGACAGAAAGTGAGAAATCATTCCCCAGGGAGGATGGCCTTGCCACAATCCTTTCTCCTCTATTCTCCTCTTGGGGTCTTGGGCACACACACATATGCGCCCGGAGTGAGTCTTAAGCTGCCAGGATTGAGACTTGAACCGTGATCAACTGTGGGAGTCCAGTATTGTAACCATTATGCCACCTGTGGTCCCAAGATACAGTCTTCTTAATCTAAGAACTGGCTTGGCCATGCTGTAGTACAGGATACACTTGGCACAAGGCAGCCACAGGCAAACACACACACACACACACGTGTGTTCACACACACGCATGTATGCTGTCCCTGGCCAGATTGGTAGAGTGATAATGGCAGGTTGGTAGAGTGTTTTTACCAGAAAGCAACATGGTTCAGGGTAGCAGGACAAGAATCCAGGAATCAGAAGGTCCTTATCACCTTATATCTGTTCCATCAACACCACTGTGTGGCCGGCCCAGCCAGGGTCATTTCCTATCTGTAGATAGGAAAAATAGAGAGTTCGGTGACTCAACAATAAGTGACAGAGCCAGGAATCAACCTTGTGACTTCTGACTTTTCCCAGTTCAGTGCTTTTTGCACCAACCAGTTTATCCCACATTTCCTAAAGATCACACTTATCTGGAGATACCTTTTTAATATACAAAGTCTTGGGCGCTAGCCCTGAGTACATGGATTCCGTAGTTCTGGGGCATGGCGTTCCAGGTGATATTTATCATTATAGAAGTTTGAAAGTGGTGTAGATCACCCCACTGTCTTCTCTATGGATTGATTTTGTGCAGTTGAAAAGTTTCCTTAGTTTCTCACCTTTTGGTTGGGGCACCATGACAACATCTCACAAACATGTACCAGTTGCCTCTCTTCGATGCAATAGTTTAATGCAAAAGCTGGAGACCTAATTTTCCAGCTAATGGATGGGATGGAAAATTAATACCCATACAGTACCATGATTTGAAGAAGGATCTTGTTCTGGGGAGATATCCATCCCATCCTTTCACTTACTGAATTAGAGTAAAGCCAGTTATCTAGCCCCTCCAAGTCTCGGTTTCCCCACTTGTAATACAGTTAAAATTCATATTTACCTTTTAAGATTTTACAAGGTTTGTAACTATTTCATGTAAATATCTGTGTGTAACATTTCTCAAATTGGAGTTAATATGGTATGTGGTAGTTACTAGGGCAGAAGTAATAGTAGCAGGAATAGTTGTTCTTTAGATTTCCTAATCTAGCTTTGATCATTCTGTAAACCAGACAGCGAAGTCTGGCCCCAGAATGAGTGCTCATCGTAATGCCCATTATGAGTGTATTTGAGAGTGCCAAGCCAGGTGCTGATGTTGGGAAACCCTAGAGAGGCTGTCCCAATCAATACGCTAACATTTGCTTTGTCCTCATGCCTCACACCCATATTGACACAAGTGGCCATTAGGGAATGATGAGCCGTGGCAGAAGCAATGGCTTGGAAGGAGGCGGCAGCACTCTGGGTTTGGCACTTGAGGAGATAGTGTTATAATCAATTGCAGGTTGGCATTAATGTCTGGGTTAAGGTTAGGTGGAGGTCAGGTGCATTATCACTCTTGAACCCATCCTCGGAAACAGTGTGTGGCTCCCAGCTCAATAAAGAAGTAGTGCTCCAGGTCTCAACAGCCTTTCGCTGACCTCAACAAGTGTGGCTGCCAGCTAAACAGACAATTATCTGAGGAAGACATATGAACAGTCTGAAAACATATAAAAACATGCTCACAATCATTTACCATAAAGGAGATGCAAATCAAAACCACAATGAGATACCACCCAACCCCATTCAGAATGGCTAAGATGAAAAAGTAAGGAATGTTAAGTGCTGGAGAGACAGTGGAGAAAAGGGAACTCTCCTACACTGTTGGTGTGAATGTAATTTAGTACAACCACTGTGGAGAACAATATGGAGGTTCCTCAAAGACCCACAAATAGAACTGCCATATGATCCAGCAATTTCACTCCTGGTTATCTATCCAAAGAATAAGAATATACTCAGTTGGAAAAACACTTGCATATACATGTTTATTGTGGCATTATTCATAATTGCTGAGACATGGAATCAATCTAAATCTCCAAGAACAGAAGAATGGATTGAAAAAGTGTGGCTCATATACACTACAGAATACTACTCAGCCATTGAAAAAGACAAAAACCAAACAAACAAACCAAATAATGAGATTATGGCATTTGATAGAAAGTGGACAAATACGGAAGATTTAATGCTAAGTGAAGCAAGAGAAGCAAATCAGACTATGAAAAGCATTGTATGTCTCCACTTAGTATATACCAAATGTCTGCACTCTGTAGCAGAAACTAAAAGACTGGAAGGTATAAATCATAGAGAAAAACTGTGGATACTGGAGACAGTGTGGAAGCAGGGTGAGCAACGGGGGACAGGAAACAGGAGGGAGGGAATCAAGGGGAAAAAAAGCAGAGTTTAATAGACACAAAAATGGAAAATTATCTGCCAATGATAATGTGTTTTGTAATATTTTTGCTGGACTAACATGCAGTGTATTCATGTTGGCAAAATTCATTTTGTATGTTGTGAAGATGTAAAGGGATTAAATGTAAAAATAAAATAACATCACCTAGGGCAAGCAGGTGGCGTGGTGGTGAAGGTGGTGAACTCTCACATGGCCAACTACAGTTCGAGTCCCAGACCCAGCAATTTGAGAATCATGCCAGGCACATGTGCATGCCCAAAATCTTATGAGGAGATTGGAGAAGAAGGGGTTGTGATGTAGCCATCTCCACTAAGGGATGGTTTCTTGTTTCCTCTCTCTGTTTCTGTTATTATTTGGCAACACAAAACTTATGGGTAAAACCTAAATTAAATAAATAAATGAATAAATAATAAATCCACCTATATATCTAACAGTGGGGGAAAGTTAAATAAAATACGGTACATACATAGGATGGAACGTAAGCCAGCCCTATAATTTACTTAACACCATGATGAAGCAGGTGCTATAGACAGACATTCTCAATGCTACTCCAATTCTTTCCATATGAAGGCTGAAAGGGGAAGAAATATGTTTTCCAAATCCCATTGTGTCTTGGGTCCCACAGGTGGCCTGGTTTCTGATGAGCACATATTTCTGCTGCTCCTTCTGCTACCAGGTCTTGGGTGGGCGTGCCCAAGAAGGCCAGGCTGACACCTGCTGTTCTATCCCATGTAAGGAGTCTATCAGTTAAGAAGTTTCTAAAACAAACCTTGTTCTGCTTAAAATGGAAGTACACAGAAAGGAAAGATTTATCACCATGTTTGTTTTCCTTCCTAAAAAGTGAGGCACAAAACTATCCTACAGCATTGTTGAAAATAATAAAAACTCTATACATAAAAAGTACCAGAAGGATGGACCAGCAGTTGGCATAATAGCTATGTCGCTGGACTCCCATGTAGTCGACCATGGTTCGAGTCCCAGACCTGGCGGCTTAAACTTATGCTGGCCACATGTGTGTACGTGCCCAAGATCCCTAGAGGAGAATGGAGGGGAAGGGATTACGGCATGGCCATCCCCCCTGGGGGATGATTTCTCGCTTTCTGTCTCTCTGTCTTTCTGGCGAGCACACACGTCCTATAGCAAAAACCTCTCAAAAAGAAAAAAAAAAAAAAAAAAAAAAGAAAAAGAAAGAAAAAGAAAAATAAAAAGTACCAGAAGGAAATGCAACCAAAACACAGCAACAATTTTCTTTTGATACTGAGATCACAGGCGGACTCTTCTTTTTAATTAACATTTATATATTTTTAAAATTTCTCCAATGCATGTGTTATTTGTAATTTTTAAAACTAAATTTTCAATTTTATCATGAAAAAGCAATTGTCACTTGATTCCCTCCACAGTACAAAGAGGATTTGGGGGTCTCAGTTTTACCTGTGTGTCTCAACATGGGCATAACTGGAACCAAAGGCCCTGCTTGCACCAGCCTCTCTTCCTCTCTGACTCCTCATTGCTTCTTCTGTAACTTTTCTTTCCTTCCCTTCTTATTATTGACATTCAAGGACATATCTAGTTTTCCAGACAGTTTCCTTCCTTCACATCCTCCATCTGAGATTAAATAATAATCAGGGTAACAGTAATCACAGTAACAATCGTAATGTAACAATATAAGCAGAGACCTTTGACTCGGGTTGAGTAGCTAACTTGGTTTATTCGCATCCTATATCCTTGGATGAAGCAAACTTTTGTGTTTTCCCATCTGGAGCTCTCGAGCAATGAAGTAATGAACAGAATCAAGTGAAGCAGCAAACAGAAAAGCATCTTCATTCACAAGATACAACTGGTGAGTGTGGTGGAAGCCACTCGGGTAGCTACAGTTCACAGCCGTCCAGCCAACGCGGCAGAGAGTCAGAGAACCGGCAGTGCTGTGACCAGGTGGGCCTGTGGAGAGGAAAGCCAGGGAGAGTGGAATGGAGGGAGCTTCTTCAAATCGGAACTCACATCTCCAGGGCTCCACAGCTTGGCCCAGCCCATTTATACCATCTGCCCAGCCCCTGGGGCATTGAGTCTGCCACCCCACTGCAGTTGCCACCTTTCTGAAGGCTCTTGTGCATCTCAAGTATGTCTCTGTTGTGGTCTCTACCACATCCTGGCATGACTGCTGGTCCTTCCTCCATCCTGGTGCCCACTCCCTCTCTCTTTCCATAAACCCCACCCAAGAAGATGGGGAGGCTGAACTGTGAACTGTGAAATTTCTCTCCAATCCTGCACGTGAAGGTCAACTAGCTTCTCTGAAGGAGCTGTGGAGAAGATCTGTAGCTTGCCCAAGGTCCTGGTGAGCCCTTGGCAGGCCCTAGATCTGAAATCTGAACCCTTGTGCCATGGGCCAAGGCCCCTTTCCCCTTTCTGTGGGCCTGCTTCACTCCTTACCTTTCAACTCCTCAACCCCGCCTAGGACTGATTTCTCTATTCTTTTCTCCTGGTGTCCCTGAAGGTATGTCCCTTGTTTCCAGCCCCTCTGCTTGCACCCAGACCTCAAGTCCTGCTATCCCCACTTACAAGCTGAGAGAGTCACCAGACCAGCTGTAAGCCATTATATCCTGCTAAGTCAGACCCACCCACCAGCCAAGTCTCTATGGGTCTTCCAATTGGGGGGTCCCACAGTGGAAGGAGGGGCTGTGGCCCCCTGGCTGCTAGTAGCTATAGAGCAGTAGGAAAACACACATTTGTATTTTTGGGAATCCTAAGGCTCTCCATAGCCTCAGGGCAGATGTCACAGAAGAGACTCCTGAGGGTAGGGGGGAATTTAGGGTCTTGGTCTTCTTCCTTCCCTCAACCTGGCAGAGCTGCCTGATCTGTGCTTTGAAAAAGACTTGGCTACTTATTAATAAGAGCTCACTTCCCTGGTAACCTGAGCGGGTTAGAAGACCCAGGTTGGCCTGGCCCAGCATATCTGTATGTACTGCCATGCAGTAAAGATGATTTTAATTCATTAGTGTCTACCCTTGAGAGTTAGCTCAACTTCCAAATTCATTGGAAAGGCCAAACCTTGTACAAAAGGTATTTCAAACACTCGGAAGGCAATTAACACTAATAAGGGGAGTTCTACTTCAAAATGCCGTCTGTTCAATTAGTGGTAAAAATGGGTTAATGAATAAGTGGTGTTGAGACCAATGGCTGACCATTTGAGAAATATAAAGCTACTTTTCAGACCAAAATCAATTCCAAGAGGACTAAAAGTTTAAGCACAAAAACATGAAGTCATAAGAAATTCATTCGTATTTAGTACAAATGTAGTACTGTGCTTATTTTGGGACAGTGCTGCCTAACATAGAAGAAAGCATGGCTCACTTCTTTACGATCTTGGAGTAGGAAAGACCTTTCCAAGAAGGAGATTTTATCTAATCCTAGTAGCCACAAAAAAAAAAAAAAAAAAAAAAAAAAAGTCAAGAGTCTTAATTCTGTGAAGCTATAAAACTCTTGTATAAGGAAAATACCATAAACACAGGCAAATACAAATAAGGAACCTGAAAAAGAAAACAGTGCACATAGACATGGTGGACAAAGATCTAATAATCCCAATTTATATAAAGGGTATATAAAAATTGGTAGGGAGGAAAAAATTATCAACTCAATAGAACAATGAGCTAAAAATATGAAAAATTGGTTCACAGGAGAATGGTCAGTAAGCACATGAAAAGATGCTCAACTTTCTTTGCAATTTAAAAATGCAAAGCGTGGGGGTCAACAGATGGCATAGCAGTTACGTCACTGGATTCTCACATGGCTGACCATAGTTTGAGTCCCGGACCTGGTGGCTTGAACCTCATGCCAGGCACGTGTACATGCATGTATTTCAAGAGAAATGGAGGAGAAGGGATTGTGGCATGGCCATCTCCCCTGGGAGGTGATTCCTCACTTTCCCTCTTACTGTCTCTGTCTCTGTGTCTCTCTCTCCCCCCAGTGAGTGCACGTGCCCTAGGGCGAAAACCTCTATTTAAAAAAAAAAGGCAAAGCACAATAGAAAGGTATTATTTTATACCTCTCAGTTCTTCAAAATTCCACAAGTTTTTTTTTTGTTTTTTTTTTTTTTTGAGAGAGAGAGATTTTTGCTATAGGGTGCGTGCGCTCGCCAGACAGACAGAAGAGAAAGACAGATAGAAAGTGAGAAATCACCCCCCGTGGGGATGACCATGCCACAATCCCTTCTCCTCCACTCTCCTCTCGGGATCTTGGGCACGCAAGCACATGTGCCCGGCGTGAGGTTTAAGCCACCGGGTCCAGGACTCGAACTGCAGTCGACTACATCGGAGTCCAGCGACGCCATTACACTAATTGCTGGTCCCAAAATTCCACAAGTTTTCAACATCCCAGGCTGGTGAGCTGGTGGACCACAGCCACCTTACATATGTGGCAAGGTGCTTTTCTCCAAATCGCAATTTAGAAACTGGTCTCTCCAACTTTTAAATGTGCCACATAGTCCCACAAAATCCCCCGCAGGAGATCTCCCTAATGATATTCTTTAAAGCTTTCAAAGCAAGATGGTTATGGTGGGATTGTTTGAAATAACAGCAGCAGCAAGAAAAATGGAAACAGCCTAGATATTCATCCATAAGGAAATGGTAGCTAAATCGTCTGTATCCATACATTGGGACATGCTAAGCAGTATCAAGGCAATGACAGAGTGCTTTAAATAATGACTGCCAAGATTCACTACTCTATTGATAGGTCAGAAAGAAAAAAAAAAGTTGCAAGTCAGCGTGTACACTGAGATTCCATGTGTGTTTTGAAGTGTTTGTACATGCATTTTCCTCTGATATATAAGACATGTTAACAGTGGTGACCTTGGGGAAGCTGCTGGTAAAAGGGGATGAGTTTTTTATTTTTTTATCTTAGAAATAATACATGTAAAATGGGACAGGCCCCATAGCATGGTGTTTAAGAGAGCTGGATCTCACATGGCTGACCCCCACAGCCCAAATTCCAGCTCCAACAGCTTGTAAAACATACCAGGGGCATGTGCATGCAGACCCAAATGGAGAAACGGAGAAGGGATTGCAGTGTGACCCTGCCCCATGGGGAGTTCTCTCTCTCTCTCTCTCTCTCTCTCTCTCTCTCTCTCTCTCTAAGTGCACACATCCTCTGGCAAATGAAAAAAAACTTCATATGTTATAAATGGCTTCTGGGTAGCGGCCTCAATTGTGGCCTCAGTTTTTCTTTTTTTTCTTTGGAGAGATTTTTTTGCTATAGGGCACATGCGCTTGCCAGACAGACAGAGAGAGACAGAGAGACAGAAAGCGAGAAATCACCCCCCAGGGGGGATGGCCATGCCACAGTCCCTTCTCCTCCATTCTCCTCTCGGGATCTTGGGCACGCACACACACGCGCCCGGCATGAGTTTTAAGCCACCGGGTCCAGGACGCAAACCGCGGTCAATTACATGGGAGTCCAGCAACATAGCCATTACACTAACTGCTGGTCCCCCGGCCTCAGTTTTTCAACCCATATTTAGGAGTGCACCGACTGTGGGCCAGGCACAGAGCTAGATGCTGGAGTATAGAAGCAAGAAAAATGAACAGAAGCTCTGACTGAATTTAGTTTCAAAATAAAAACACAGTAAAAGAAAAAAGAAAGAAAGAGAGAAGAAAGAAGAAAGAAAGAGAGAGAGAGAGAGAGAGAGAGAGAGAGAGAGAGAGAAAAGGAAGGAAGGAAGGAAGGAAGGAAGGAAGGAAGGAAGGAAGGAAGGAAGGAAGGAAGGAAGAAGAAAGAAAGAAAGAAAGAAAGAAAGAAAGAAAGAAAGAAAGAAAGAAAGAAAGAAAGAAAGAAAGAAAGAAAGAAAGAAAAAGAGAGAGAGAGAAAGAAGGAAGGAAGGAAGGAAGGAAGGAAGGAAGGAAGGAAGGAAGGAAGGAAGGAAGGAAGGAAGAAGAAAGAAGAAAGGAAAGAAAGAAAGAAAGAAAGAAAGAAAGAAAGAAAGAAAGAAAGAAAGAAAGAAAGAAAGAAAGAAAAGAAAGAAAAGAAAAGAAAGAAAGAAAGAAAGGAAAGTCCTGACCTCTAAGCCAGGCTTAACTCCTGTGCTGGATTCTGAACACGGGCTCCCTGGCACACAGGGGCCCTGAGATCTAGTAGGAGATGCCACCCAGGCTTCTGCCAGTGAGAGGAGTCCACCTGCAGGTCTCCCACCCCCGTCTCTGGTCCTGCCCGGAAACCCTGATCTGGTCTCACGGAGCCCTGGGCAGCTGTCCTTTGGCTGCTTTCCATACAGCCACAGCAAGATCTCCAAGGTGCCGGCCATTCCCACCTCCTTGAGTAGCCTGGCAAAAGCTGCGGCTTGGACTAGAACAGATCCAAGACTGATCTTACTGCTGAGGTCATGGTGAATTATTCTACTTCTCTGTGCCTCTGTTTCCTTTTAAATGGAGAAAAGAGCGCTCATTGCAGAGGGATTTGGGAAGATTTCACGATGATGTGCATGTATTATAAATACACAAAGACTACACACTATAGCAGTCAAGAAACTGCAGCTATAGGGACCAGCAGTTAGCATTAGCATAATGGCTATGTCGCTGGACTCGCATGTAGTCAACTGCAGTTCGAGTCCTGGACCCAGTGGCTTAAAGTCATGCCAAGCACATGTGTGTGTGTGAGTGCCCAGGGTCCTGAGAGAAGAATGGAAGAGAAGGCATAGCTGCGTGGCCATCCCCCCAGGGTGATTTCTCGCTTTCCATCTCTCTGTCTTTCTGAAGAGCACATATGCCCTATAGCAAAAACCTCTAAAAAAAAAAAGAAAAGAAAGAAAGAAAGGAAGGAAGGAAGGAAGGAAGGAAGGAAGGAAGGAAGGAAGGAAGGAAGGAAAGAAAGAAAGAAAAAGAAAGAAAGAAAGAAAGAAAGAAAGAAAGAAAGAAAGAAAGAAAGAAAGAAAGAAAGAAAGGAAGGAAGGAAGAAAGAAACTGAAGTTATTATTAAAAGAGCGCCTCTTTTTTGCCCAACGGTGCATGTACTCATCAGAAGGGGGTGGGGGGCAGAAAGCAGCCCCCATGGGGAATGGACACTTGCAATTCTTCCTCCTCCATCACATACACTCATCACGTTTCTCAAGCCACCAGATCCAGGACTTGAACTGTGAGGTTGGCCATGTGGGATCCAGCTCCCTTATTCACCAGGCCGTGGAGCCAGCCCATAAATGATCTTTTATTGTAAAACACATGTTTTTAACAGGAACTTGGAGGGGAAAGATGCATACAACTTTAAGTTCAGAACCAGAAAGATCTGCAAAATTATACCATCCAGAGAGGAGGAAATACGACTTTGTTTCTAGATCTAACTGGAAATTACAATGACCAGAAATAATCAGGCAATTATGAGATGTGAGTCAGAGGCAAAGAGGCAAGGGAAGGTGGAAGTTTGTAATGGTGTAGAGTCCACTGGATAGTACAGGCCAGCCATGGTGTAGACAGTGGTGGTGGCAATGCATTCTGGAAAGACAAGGTTTTCATGCACACCATAGATTCAGCCTACGAAAGACCTAGACAGACATGGGAGCAACACCCCCAAACTGAAGACTGGGTCAAGAGACCTGGATACCAATATCTCCCCAGATGGTTATCTGGTAAAAAGTCTGACTGTCACCCATGCAACGGTAAGCAGAGACAAGCAAAAGCCACACAACCTGTCTATTTGGCAAATACTGAATATGAGCAAGTCTGTCCTTAGCTGAGGGCAAAGAGGATAAAACGAACATGGCGCCTATGGGAAAACATTACAAAGAGAAAAGGGAGCATCACAATGAAATTCAGAGGGACATTCTTTTGAAAATTATATACCGTAAAATGCAGTAGTAAGATTTCATAAAACTGACATCCTCAGTAAGCTGTAACAAGACATGGCCTCTGGAAGAAGCCATGAGAAGGAAGAGACAAACGACGACAACAACAAAAAGGCAACAGAAGTGAATAAAGGGAACCAGCAGTTAGCGTAATGGCTATGTCGCTGGACTCCCACGTAGTCGACCGCGGTTCGCGTCCTGGACCCGGTGGCTTAGAACTCACGCCGGGCGCGTGTGCATGCCTGCCCAAGATCCCGAGAGGAGAATGGAGGAGAAGGGATTGCGGCGTGGCCATCCCCCCTGGGGGGTGATTTCTCGCTTTCTGTCTCTCTGTCTTTCTCTGTCTGTCTGGCGAGCACACGCACCCTATAGCAAAAACCTCTCCAAAGAAAAAAAAAAAAAGAAGTGAATAAACAAACACAGAATTACCAAGAAATCAAAAACTTAATCATCAAAATTGAACACACATTTATAATGAAAACAACAAATTTTAACAACCTAGACATAGAAAAGAGCAATTAAGAGTATCTCAGAAAACAGGGACCAGCAGTTAGCATAATGGCTATGTTGCTGGACCCCCATGTAGTCGACCACAGTTCGCATCCCGGACCCGGTGGCTTAAAACTCAAACCGAGCACGTGTGCGTGCGTGCCCCAAGATCCCGAGAGGAGAATAGAGGAGAAGGGATTGCGGTGTGGCCATCCCCCCTGGGAGGTGATTTCTCGCTTTCTGTCTCTCTGTCTCTCTCTGTCTGTCTGGCAAGTGCATGCACCCTATAGCAAAAACCTCTCCAAAAAAAAAAAATAAATAAAAAGAGTATCTCAGAAAACTTAAAGAAAATATCACATGTAAAGAAAACATATTGAACTTTTTATCTATGAGAATGGGAATAAGACAAGGATGCCACTCTCACCAGTCTTATTTAACATTTACTGGCAATCCTAGTCAATATAACAAGGCAGGAAAAAGAAAGAAAATTAATCATAGTGCCAAATATCAAAGCTAAGGCAATCAAGCCGTTAGAAAAAAATAATATCCAATCAAGGAGGGGGGAAAAAATGGCAAAATATATAAGAAACAAGAAATAGACAATTACTTGTTGATGATAACATGTATGGTAATATCCTTGATTGAGCCAATATACAGTGTATTCTGGATGGAAAATCTCATTTTGTATACTGTATTGATGTACAGTTAATTATTATAAATAAATAAATAGAAAAAAAGAATATCCTCAGGACCAACAAATAAGCAAATATTAGTTTAAAAATAAAGCCATAAGGAAAAGTAACAATAAATTAGGCTATATTAAAACAAAAATCTTATGCTTATTAAGAGGATGAAAAGGTGACTGATGGACTGAAAGAAGATGCTTGCAATGCATGCATCTTACAAAAACTTTTTATCCAAAATATATAAATACCTCCTACAAATTAATAATAAAAAGACAATCCAATAGAAAAACTGACAAAAATTGGAACAAAATTTGGGTGGGGGGAAGATATCTAAATGGTCAAGAAACATTTGAAAATGTGCTCAACCTCATTTTATCAGTAAAATGCAAAGAAAACCATAATGCAATACCACTACACGTCATAAGAATTAGAAAATACCAAGCATCAATGAAAATGTGAACAAATTGAAACTCATGATTGGTGGTAAGAGTATAAATTGATAAAAAAAAAAAATCTCTCCAGTAAACTGTTCGGCATAATATGCAAAATCTGAAAATATGCATATCCTATGACCAGCAATTTTATTCCTTAATATAACCTGTGAAAAAAAATTATATTTACCAAAAGATAAACATAAAATATTCATGACAGCACTAAAAATGGAGAAACTATCTAAATGTCTACCAATAAAAGAAAATGAATAATTCATGATGTATCCATACAGTGGGATAGTATAGTATATAGTCATGACAATAAGTGAAACTATAACTAACCACAACAAAATGAATATAATGTTGAGTGAAAGAAGTCAGATACAGGTCCAACCACCAGCAAATTTCAGAAAGCTTTCTGGCATGGTGGTTAAAGCGCTGGACTCCCACATGACCAACCATGGTTAAAGCCCTGAAGCCAGCGGTTTGAAAATCACTCCAGGTTCGTATGTGTGCATGCCCAAAATTCTAAGAGAATAATGGAGGGAGAAGGTATTGCCACATGGCGATCACTCTTGGGGAGTGAGTTCTCACTTCCCTTATCTCTCTGTCTCTGTCTCTCTTCAGCAAGTGCACACACACCCTATGGCAAAAACCTAAAAACTAATTAATTTTTTTTAAAAGATAAAAGAAAAAAGGAAAGTTTTCTTTCTTTTTTTTTTTTCTTTTTTTTGGAGAGCTTGTTTTTTTTTGTCGTTTTTGTTTTTATTTTGCTATAAGGCACGTGCGCTCGCCAGAAAGACAGAGAGACAGAAAGCAAGAAATCGTTCCCCAGGGGCATGGCCATGCCACAATCCCCTCTCCTCCATTCTCCTCTCGGGATCTTGGGCATGCACGCGCATGCACCCTGCATGAGTTTAACCCACTGGGTCCAGGACATGAACTGTGGTTGGCTACATGGGAGTCCAGTGACATAGCCATTACACTCACTGCTGGTCCCAAAAAAGGAAAGTTTTCTTAAGCATAAATCTGGTTAAAGAGGGAATCAGAGTTGTTATTTTGGCTATGAATAAAAAATAATCATTAGTATACCAAAATATATAAAGAGCTCTTTTAAACCAATATGATGAGTTGCATAAAAATAAAAAAGCAAATGACAAGAATTGGGCTGGGACCAGCAATTAGTGTAATGGCTATGTCGCTGGACTCCCATGTAGTCGACTGCGGTTCGTGTCCCCGGACCCGGTGGCTTAAAACTCGCCAGGGGAACCAGCAGTTAGCGTAATGGCTATATCACTGGACTCCCATGTAGTCGACCGCAGTTCGTGTCCCGGACCCAGTGGCTTAAAACTCACGCCGGGCACGTGTGCGTGTGTGCCCAAGATCCCAAGAGGAGAATGGAGGAGAAGGGATTGCGGCATGGCCATCCCCCCTGGGGGGGTGATTTCTCATTTTCTGTCTCTCTGTCTCTCTCTGTCTGGTGAGTGCACGCGCCCTGTAGCAAAAACCTCTCAAAAAAAAAAAAAAAAAAAAAAAAGAATTGGGGAAAATCACCCCCCAAAATCAATATTTAATAAAAATAGGGAAAAGCATTTTAATGGGATATAAGGAACGGCAAAAGAAGATAAGGGGGGGATGTTATTCACTTTTCAAATAGCAGAGGTCTGGGGATTAGTAAAGGCTCAGTAACTAGGCATTTTATTAAATTCTTTATAGATTTATAAAGTGAAACAAGCGTACCAGAGAGTCATTTCACAGCATGCATCAAGAACTTTCAAAGTATTCAACAACTTGAAGGAATTTATATGACAAGTAAAAATGAGATATATACGTAGAGACTTATTTCAAGTATGTTCATCCTAACATCCTATATAAGGCTAATTAAGATGGGGGTGGGGGGTAACTCGAGATAATTTGTTTGGTTATTTCTTTCTTTCCTTCTGTGAACCTGCGGGAAACGATGAACAAGATTCCATCTGCTTGAGGACTGTTCACGTGCAGTGGTCAAGATCTGGGTAAGACTGAGGTCCAAGTGGTGTGCTAAATTACAGGCTGTATAGGGGCCAGCAGGTGGTGGGATGGTTAAGGTGCTAGGCTCTCCCATGGCCAAACACAGTTCAAGTCCCAGACTTGGTGACTTAAAACTCAAGCCCAGCACGTGTGCATGCATGCCCCAAACCCCAGGAGGAGAATGGAGAAGGGATTGCACCGTGGCAATCCCTTCCATCCATCCCCCCTGGGGGGTGATATCTCACTTTCTCTCTCACTGTCTCTGTCTGGCAAGTGCAAGTACCCTATAGCAAAAACCTTCTAAAAAAATGCAAGCTGTATAATAATGTGCCACTTACCATGCTCCCATCCCGTCTTTTCCTTTTACAATTTCCTTGGCACATTTAATTGTCTCCTTTAAATTCGGATTCAGTAAAGCTGTGGAGAAAATAAAGTGGAATGATATCGTGCCACCATGTGACAGCTCAGAGTGATGTCAGGGCAGGTGTGGAGTCAGTGTAATTCCCAGAATGAATCTCTTCCTAGACTTTCTCCTTGCCAACACAGGGAGGCCGCAGGTTGTAATCACCTTTTTACCATATCCATTGTGGTTGCAAACTTCCAGCAAGATTATTTCCCCCGTCCTTAGAATCTCCTTACTTTGGGGACTTTCTAGCTCAACCCTCTCTCCTGACGGTAGCTTTCTGGGTCCTCACCCGCTATAAGGTCTCCAGTGTACCTCTTCACGGTGCTTAGGCCTGTCTACAGTGACCGTTAAACCTACACTCTAGTCGGTAGAGAATCAGCTCATGGCCTAGTATCTGCTTCAATCCTCTCTGAAATCTTGTTTCTCTTTTTTTTTTGGGGGGGGGGGGGAGGGGAGAGGTTTTTGCTATAGGGCGTGTGCACTCGCCAGAAAGACAGAGAGAGACAGAGAGACAGAAAGTGAGAAATCACCCCCCAGGGGGGATGGCCACACCACAATCCCTTCTCCTCCTTTCTCCTCTCAGGATCCTGGGCACGCATGCACATGTGCCTGGCGTGAGTTTAAGCCACCGGGTCCAGGACTCGAACCGCGGTCAACTACATGGGAGTCCAGCGACAGAGCCACTACGCTAACTGCTGGTCCTTTGTTTCTCTTTCTAACCTGTCAATTTCTTTTACTTTTTTGCCAACACAAGTACTTAAAAGATTTTTTTTTTCTTTTCCTTTTTTTATGTCTACCTAGTAGGCATGTTCTCAGGATATCTAGTTCACCATAATTTCATCACAACACCCAATATCACCTCTATTACAGACAGATTGAATTGTGGTGGAATACACACACTCACACACACACTCTTCAAAAGTTTGTAAAAATGTGAATTATGAAAAATTATGCATGGAGTTCAAAAACTTTTTGCACCAAAATAAACTCATGTTTTTTTTCAATTTATTTATTTGCATTCATTCACTGCACATCATTACAGCATACAAAATGTGATTTCCCATCCAGTATATACTGCATAGTGACTTAATCATGCATATTATAAAAAATTTTCCATTTCTAGTTCCTAGAATTATTTTTACCCCTCTTTCTGACCCTTTGTCCTTTCCCACCCTCTTCTCACACTATCTCTGGTGTCTACAATTGTCTTCCATTCCTTTCCCACCCACATTGTATTGATCACACAATTTCTTACATAATCTAACTACTTTCAATGGTGAGTTCACTTGTTACTATTAAGAAAACCAGTTTTAACTTAATCAAAGAAATGCCAAGGAACTTCGCTTAAAGCCAGGAAACAGGTTAGGATTCTATTCAAATGGTAGGTGCATGAACCTATCAGTCTCATGTACTTTATCTTCTGTTCTGGTTCAATTTTCCTGATTAAATTCTGGGATATAATATTCAACTCCAGACTTGTCCCTACGATTAAGTTGGCCACTTTCTTAGTTTTTGAACTCTTATTTCCATGTGTCTGTTATTTAATTTTCCTGACATAGCACACCCTTGAGAACTTCTTGGAGATCTGATCTGGTGCTGGTAAATTCTTTCAGGTTTTGTTTATCTGAGAATGTTCTTGTCTTTTCTTCCCACCCGAAAGATAATCTTGCTAGGTACAGTATTCGTGGCTGAAATTGCTTCTCTCTTAACACTTTGAATATATTTTCCCATTCTTTCCTCGCTCGCATTGTTTCCGATGAGAGATCTGCTGTTAGCCTGATGGGATGTCCTTTGTAGGTAACTTGATGTTTTTCTCTTGCCAATCTTAGTATCTTGTCTTTGTCTGTGGTTTTGGCCAACCTGGCTATAATGTGTCTTGGAGAAGATCTTCTTGGGTTGATTCTATGTGGGGTCCTTTGTATTTCTTGGGACTGGATCTTCAAATGCCTCTCTAGGTTTGGAAAGTTTTCTTGCAGGATTTCATGGAATAGATTATCAATGCCCTTATGAGTCTCTTCGCCTTCTGGAATGCCAGTTATCCGGATGTTTGGACTTTTGATGGTATCTAGTACTTCTCGTATCTTATTCTCAAATTTTGGGGCCATTTTCTCAGTCTTTGTGGTGGATTTTTCTAGGCCAGCCATTTTCTCTTCTACATCTGAGATTCTATTTTCTGATTGATCTAGTCTGCTTTTGATACTTTCAAGGGATATTTTGACTTCCTGTATTATAGACTTCATCTCTAACAGTTCCGTTTGAGTCTTTTGTAAAGTGTGTAATTCCTCTTTTAGATCTTGCAAGAATTTTCTCATCTCCTGGAACTCATCAACTTCTTTCTCCTTTCGCTTTAGCAGTTCATTATCTCTCTTCTCTTCCATCTCAGTTAGCTTCACCATTATGAATGCTCTAAATTCCTTATCAGACATTTCCATGATTTTCACCGAACTGTTTGTGGATGAAGAAGAGTTACTCTTTTCCCTTGGAGGAGAGGTATTTTCTTGTTTTTCCATATTTCTTGTGATCCTGCGGTGATTTCTTGTCATCTAATGGATGGTGTATTTCTTTCAAATTCTTGAAGTTCAGTCTGAATGTTCAGAAGCAAGCAGACAGAGGTGATCTGGAATTTCTTTGCTGTTCTGTTGTGATCGCTGGTGCAGCAGATTCAGTAGATATTGAGGAATATTTTAACCCACTAGCTTGTTTGCTAGAGACTGGATTATCAGTAGAAAATCTTCATTTCTCTGTGCCCTGAAAAACCTAGTTCGCAGGAGCCATGTGGAACCTTCTTCTCACTTATATTTGAATTCCATTTTGCCACAAATGTTTTGAAGTCCCCTTGAATGTGTGTGTTCTGTGTGTGTGTGTATAATGTGAATATATGAATATATGAGTATGTTTTATATATATATATATATATATATATATATATATATATATATACATATATTGTGTGTGAACATTATGTGTATATATACATATATTTATTCTTATCAGATGTAAGTTATGGGCCTCCTATTTTCTCTCTTTTTGCCTTGGCTACCAGAAGTTCAGTATGACATCAAATGTTCCAGTGTAGTCATTAAATTATACTTTTAATGTGTATGTCTTGCCAACTAGATGATTATTATAATTTGCTTTAGGCCCTACGTGATATTTTACATGAATTATCCCATTTAATGCTCACAGTAATCTAAGAGGGGGGCTTATGTTGTCCCTGTTCACAGATGAGGAAGGTCCAAGAAGTGGCTTAAGACCTCAGATCGGTCATAATGGAACAGGTGGGGTTCCTGCAGTGTCCCTGCTCACTTTCTTGCTTTGCACCCCTTCCTCTCCTTGAATCCAGGGTCAGTTTTAGTCCTTTCTGGAGCCCCGAGGCAAGTCATAGGGCTCAGTACAAAGCAGGCACCCCCCAGGCCACCCACAAACGCTGCACGCCTTCTCCATAAGTTCTCCACTGTCTCCGACAGAGCCCTGGAGCTGCAGGCTTTAGAACACCTCTCATCCATCAAGGTGGAATGATGTTTGCCTTATTAGGGAGGCTCTGAGGATCCTGGGGTACTCGGGCCCTCTTGCTGCAGAAAGAGTCTCTGGTTTCAGGGAGACCTGGCCTGGCTGTGTGGCCTCTTGGTTGAGCCCCAGGTCACTGGACTATGTTTGGGTTTGCCTCCAAGCTCTAGCAGTCACTGCTCTGCAGCCTTTGGCATATACTCACTCTCTCTAGTCCCCAATTTCCCCGTTTATAGCATGGGGCTAATAATATGGCCTACCTCGTGGGGATCATTGCAAATACTAGATTAATTAATACCTAGGAGGGGCTTGAACAAGTCCCTGGCAGTTAGGAAGCACTGGAGTGGCAACTCCTTAAAGCCTGGCATTGGGTGGGTACTCAATAGATACTCCTGAAACAAGTGAAACTGGGCCAGCCACCTCTTCTTGACCACAGGTACTTGGGACCCCCGGAGAGCAGTGGGCAAGCACCCATTGGATGGCCAGCTTCTGCCTTCTCTCAGTGGCTGCTTCTGTGTTTCAAAGTGAATTATCTGTCCCCTTGGAAAAGGAGGTAGTGGCTAAGTCTGAGAGGAAGCAGGCCTCGTTGGAGCCTGTGCTCCCAGTCTCTGGGCTCAGCTGGGCTCCAATGCCTACAGCCTCCTCTCGACATCCCAACATCGACATCCCAACACCTTCTGTGTCTGCTTGGACATGGGTCTCCCTCACTCCGCCCCGGCTAGTGAACCTGACTTACCACAGCCTTTCCTTACCGACCACCCTGGCTAGTGAACCTGATTTACCACAGCCTTTCCTCACCGACCACCCCGGCAGGGCAGCACTCTGCCTCCTTGGGACCCCACCTTGAGTACAGCTCACCGAGCCCCTGCCAGGCTGTCCTCCTGCCTCCTCCAAACTCATCAGTTCTAGCCATTGCGGAGGCAGATCTCTGAACTCAGCACTGCAGCCTCAGTGCTCCAGCATGCAATGGAAGGAGGGGACTTACCAGAGCATGACACGTGGCAGCGTTTCTTGCCATGGCCGCACCACTTCGTGTCGCGGATCTGAAAGAGGCCAAAGCCAGTGTAGCCACTATTCTCATAAACAGCCGTGGGGTTGAACTTGCTCTCAAAATAAGCCAGGCACACCCCTAAGATGAAACAGGAGGCATGCGACTCTGAAGAGAGCTGGGGTTGGGGTCACCTGGACAGAGGACGGAGGGGAAGGAGGTGAAGAGACAGGGGCTGAGAGGGGCCTACTCACAGTTTTCAAGGCTGTAGCCCTCATAATAATCCAGGCCTCCTTGGTGGAGCATCTTAGCCACTGTGCAACGCCCCAAGACAGAAGCACTGCTTGGAACCACCAAGTAGCCAATGAGGGAGAGGACCACAGATGCCTTCATCTTCTCCAGGCTCCTGGCAGCTCAAGGTGACAGTGTCCAGGTGAGTGGGTGGAGTCACGGGTGATTCCTACCAAGATCACAGGGACACTGGCCCTCTAAAGAGAAAAAAAAAAGGGCACAGTGAGGTGGGAGCATGCAATCCAGTTTATTCACAAAATGGTGGGGGTGGGGAGGGTGTTGGTCTCAGGGACTGGCCCATAGCCTAGTGGTTAAGGGAGTCAGATCCAACATGGCTGACCATGGTTGGAATCCCAGTCAGAGGGCGGAGCACAGGGATGGGAGGGGCTTGAAAAGCATGCCAGGCTCCTGTGCACACACATCCGAAATCCTGACAGGATGAATAAATGGAGAAGGGATTGTGACGTGACCATACCCCACTGGGGGGGTTCTCTCTCTCTTTCTATCTTTCTGAAGCTCATGCACCCTCTGGCAATTATGTTTTTGAAAAATGAGCGGTATCCCCTGTCTTAACCATGATACTTCTTCCCTTCCTAATTATCTGCTTCGTGTCACTGCGAACCTGGGACACCTGAGACCCTGCCTCTTCTCCTCGTGGCCTCCCACTTTCTAAAGAAATTGCCATCTTTTTTTTTTCTTTCTTTCTTTTTTTTTTTTTTTTTTTTTTTTTGAGAGGTTTTTGCCATAGGACGCGTGCACTCGCCAAACAGACAGAGAGACAGAGAGACAGAAAGTGAGAAATCACCCCCCAGAGGGGATGGTCACACCACAATCCCTTCTCCTCCATTCTCCTCTCGGGATCTTGGGCACGCACGCACATGCACCCAGCGTGAGTTTAAGCCACCGTGTCCGGGACTTGAACTGCAGTCGACTACATGGGAGTCCAGAGACATAGCCATTATGCTAACTGCTGGTTCCAGGAAATTACCATCTTTAAAGTCCCTCCCCAACCCTCTTTCATGTCAGTAAAACACACTGACATCTTGGTTTGTGTCTCATTCATTTTATTTTGACCCTGGATACCAAAGCTCAGATACTTCCCCCTTATTGTAAAAGGAGAGCTTGCTCATTAAATACATTTGGAAAACAGAAAAAGAGAAAGAAAGAAAGAAGAAGAAAGAAAGAAAGAAAGAAAGAAAGAAAGAAAGAAAGAAAGAAAGAAAGAAAGAAGAAAGAAAGAAGAAAAAGAAAGAAAGAAAGAAAGAAAGAAAGAAAGAAAGAAAGAAAGAAAGAAAGAAAGAAAGAAAGAAAAGAATTAAGAGAGGAAGAGAGGAAGAGAGGAAGAGAGAAAGAGAGAGAGGGAGGGAGGGAGGGAGGGAGGGAGGAAGGAAGGAAGGAAGGAAGGAAGGAAGGAAGGAAGGAAGGAAGGAAGGAAGGAAGGAAGAAAGGAAAAGCTGGTCGTGGGCACAACCACTACTGTTGTGTTGAATTCTTTCCATCACTGCCTACTATCGTGGAATATAATCTCAGTTGTGGTCTTATCCTTTACATAGTCTCGTCCTGGGACTTCTATAAACCAAACCCCACTGAGATTTTCTCTTGCTGTCCATGCAGGGGGACAAACTAGGTTCTTCCCAGACCTGCCGCTTGTCACTGGGCAACAGCAGAAAATCACCTACGCTCACACTGCCTCTGCTCTCTCGCCTTTAAAATGGGGAGGGGGGGGTGGTTCTCGTGGAGCCTCCAGAGAACTGCGTCTTGAATTACACGTCTTCATTTTTGTTGCCACCATCCAAACCCATGCTGTGTCACCACCAGCTGCTTCACACCCAGCCTCCTTACCTCCACCCCCTGAGCCAACTCAGGCAGGTGGTGTTTTCTAACATGACTGAGGAATGTTCCTGAAGCATATACAAAATGTCACTTTGAGGACAGCTAAATCCCCTATTCCTGTCCACAGCAAACCCATACTTGCTTGTCCAAGTTCTTCATAACTTTTCTGTTCCCCGCATATTCTTTTTCAGAAGAGAACCACTGTCGACTCAGAGTCTCACAGAACTTCATCTCAGTGCCTCTCTACACCTCCCGCCACCGTCTCCTCAAGACCCTGTGTCTACTCAGTCTTACCTTGGTGCTCTCAGGGTCAGTTCTTCCCCATCTACAGGGTTCTGCCATGCCTTTCCCACCCACATTTCGATCTGTCTTCAGGCCTTTGTCCGAGTACCAACTCCTTTAAGACCAATGGATCCTACATGAAAGTTCCATTCCCTCTCTGAGCTGCTATCACCCGCAGAGTCCCTTCTGTGATACCTAGCAGGTGTTGTCCTGTCTTATTCTATATCCCATCCCACAAAAAGAATGAGTAATTAAAAATTAGAACATATATGGGCCAGCTCCATAGCTTAGTGGTTAAGGGAGCTGTATCCCACATGGCTGACCACAGTTCAAATCTCGGCCCTGATGACTTGAAAAACACTCCGGATGCATGTACATGCATATTTAAAATCCCAGGAGGATGGAGAAATGGAGGAGAAGAGATTGCAGTGTGATCATGCTCCCCTGGGGGTGCTTCCTCCCTCTCTATCTCTCTGTGTCTCAGTCTTTCTCTGGCTGCCCCCTTTGGCAATTAAAACATAAATAAATAGGGCACATCTTTCTGGCATGCCCCATGGCTCCTAACATTCTCTCTCTCTCGCTCGCTCTCTCTCAATATGTATCTCTCTACATATAGGTAGAATTTTACAGATATAGATAAAGATCACTTAGACATTTATCTTTCTGTTTGTCACCATTCACAGATGTATACATATCTTCCAGGCTCTTCACCTGTGTTGGAGTGCTCACTTTGGTACTTACTCTAGAAAACTCTTAGTTCTGGGGACTGTCGTGTGCATGGGAATGTTTAGGAGCACACGCAGCCTCTAGATACCAGCAGTTCCGCCTTCTCACTCATGACAAACAAAAAGGCCATCACCATCTCCCACCCCCCCCCCCAGGGACAAAATTGCCTGTTAATGACCCAATGTCTAACTTGGGTCAAAGTTAGAAATCAGTGTATTAATGAATTAGAAGAGCTGCACTTTCAAACATTTCTTTAAACCCTCAAGCTGTGAGATGTTGCAGATGTCACCATCGCAGCATCCACCATCTAGGGGGAGCTCAGACTTGGAAATCAGACGGCCTGGTCCAAATCTCAGCTTTTCCCCTCAGTGACTAGGACCCCAGTGATCCCACTGGTGGTTTTAGACAAATCACTCAACCTTTCTATGCCTCAATGTCTTCACCTATTGTAGAGCTTAAGATAGTACTTACCTAACTGTGTGGATGTGAAGAGTAAAAATGAAGAGTTAAATAAGAAAAGTACAAGATCCCCTACAGACACCTGCTTTTCCTATCTTGGGTTGCACCCCACGCCCTTAGCTTAATGACTGAATTTCCATGCAAATGGGGAAAATGCATGTTTACACTTCCCGAAAGAACATGCAATGTCAGACAATTCTGTCTCCCAGAGAGCAAGTCCCATCTCAACTCACACAAGGCATGCCGAGGCCTCTCTCCTCTTCTCTCTCCCTCTCCTCTAGCAGCTGATTCATTAGGGAGTCTGTGGGCTGTTCTCCGAAAGCCTACCCACCTCTCTCCATCTCTGCTGCCATTATCTCTGACTAATGGAGAGGTTTTCTAACCATATTCCTCTACGACATACTCCTCTCTTGGTTCTCTAGACCCATTCTCCACACAGCAGCTAGAAAGGCCTTTCTAAAAACATGTATCCAGTTACATCACTCACCTCTAATAGACTCCCCTTGCACTTTAAATAAGATCCCAATTGCTCAATCTGGCTGACAAGACCCTTCCTGAACTAATCCTTGATCCCCTTTCCAGTCTGAGTCCATCCTACTCTCTACTGTCTTCACCTTCGCTCCATCACAGTCACCTTGCCTATTTCTTTTTCTTCAATGTTCCCATTGCATTCCCCTCACAGGTCCTTTGCACCAGTTCTTCCTTCTGTCTGGAACGTGATTGCTCTGACCACCACATAGCTTGCTCTTCCTTGTCATGGTCAAATAAGTTCCCCACCTCTAAAAGGATTACTTAATCACTGCCCCATCACAGAAGATGGCTTTTATTTTGTCCATAATATAATATCAGCAACTAACTTGTTCATTGATCTATGCATGTGCTTTTTGTCTTTTTCCCATGCTAGAGTGTATGTGTGAGGAATGCAGAAACCTGATCTGTTTTGTGCCCAGAATTTAGAACAGAACCTGGCACATAGCAGGCGCTCAGTGAATCTTCGTTGAATGACTTAATGAACCAAATCCTGCTTTCCCCAACAGGACTGTCACCAGATGACAATGAGTGAGTCCACTGGTGACTGTCTCCTACAGTTGGGTATTGTCACACGTTCTGCCTCCTGCCTACCTTATACCCACTCACCAGCCCACCAGTCCTTCCGGAGGTCCTTGGTGTCTTCTCCGGAGAAGAGGAAGAGCCTTCACTGTGACAGCTTCGACAGTTGTTGCAAGAAAGTTCTTCTACCTATACTTGGCTGCCTGCAGTTTTCGGATGCCACTTCTTTAACGACGCATTTGCCTTCACTCAAAAGCCCCTAAACTACAAGTCCTTTTCCCTGACATGCTCTTCTAGAATCTTTTCTATGACATCAGTTGCTATGCACCAGAATATTCTGAAAAAGAGAGAGATTTGTCAGCATCGCATTTGTGTTCATTTTCCATTGCTGCTGAAAAAAAGTTACCACAAATTTAGTGGCTTACACAACACAATTTGTTATCTTAAAGTTCTGCAGATCAGAAGTTGGACATGAGTCCCCAAGGCTAAAATCAAGCTGTCAGTAGGGCCATGCTCCTTTCCAAGGGATCTGGAAGAGGAGTCATTCCCTTGCTCATCCAAGGTGTTGGCAGAATCGAGGTCCTTGCAGTTGTAGGAAGGAGATACCCGTTTCCTTGTTGGCTGTCTGCCGAAGGCCATTTCCAGATGGTATGGGTTGTCTCCATTTCTTGGCTCTGTCTCTGTATCTCTATCTTTAAAACCAGCAAGGGTGAGTCAAAACCTTTCCACGCTTTTGATCTCTTCTTCCTCTTCTTTTGTCAAAGTTTTTTTCTGATCCACTCTCTCCCTTCTTCGCCACTTCTAACAACTCATGAGATCAGATTGACTCACCTATATGATCCATGATTGTCTCCCCATCTCAAAGTCCTTAAACGTGATACATCTGTGATGTCCCTTTTGCCATGTAAAGTAACATACTCAGAGATTTCAGGGGTTGGGGTGTGGATATATTGGAATAACCAGTATTCTGCCTACCACAGCCTTTTTCTAAACCCCCAACTCTCTTCTGTGTGGAGCAGTGAGAAAGGCCCTTATTTAGTCTCCCTACTCATGGGGGAATCGTAGCCGAAGACATCCTCTCTGAGAATCTGGTCTATCTCCTTTGTGGTGAAGGCATTGCACTGGGTTATCTTTAAGATCCCCTTTAGTTCTGTGATACAATTCTAACATTTCCCCTCAAAAGCTCATGTCAGAAACTTAATTCCTCTGCCCTTATTAATGGATTAATGTTACAATCACAGGAATGGGTTCATTGTTGTAAGGATGGCTTTGTTATAAAAGGGAATGGCTCCTTTGCCCTCCTGCCATGCAAAACTTTCTGCCATGTTATAACGCAGCAAAAAGGCCCTCACCAGATGTTGGTACCAGGCCATTAGACTTCCCACCCCACAATCATGTGATAAATAAATCTCTATTCATTATAAATTACCCAGTCCATGGTACTGTACTACCTCAACAGAAAACACAGTAAGACACTCCACAGGTTAAGAGATATTAGGGCGACTAAGGGTAAATTGGTCTTTTGAAACTTCAGAAATCCTCTGGCTGAACCAATTAAGACTGGAAATGAGCAGATTAGCTTAAAATGATAAAATGGAGAATCATAAGATGATAATAAAACCAGGCCATAAGCACTGAAGCTTAAACCAACAAATGCCTATTTGCTCAACAATCTTTATGGTTGGCTCTTTCTTAAACAGGAGTTATTGACTAGAGTGCTATCTAAACTTTTTTGTGTAAATCATACAGTGTTACAGTTCATATTTACTTTCTGTATTTTTAAAGAGAAGCAAGAACATAAAGACATAAGCAAAACAATGTCTTCTAGATTTCCCTTCTATACTTTCAAGATTTTTCTAAACTGCCTTAGTTATATTGTCTACTCTTACTTTAGCAAAATTCTTTTTAATAAGTTGCCTTTATCAATGATTTCAAAGCACTCAACTTAGTTCTGATTATCACCTTAAGTTAAGGTAACCAACTCATATTTATCTGGGACGGTAACTATGAGTTGCTAAATATAGGTCACATTCTTTATTCCTTTTACTCCTTGTACTGAAATTGTTTACAGATTAATACTGATGGTACATCTCTACTTCTTTTTAATTTTTTAATTATTATTATTTGCACACTTGATTGCTATCCATCATTTAGATTGTAGAGACTTTACCCAGCATGATATATACCTCAGTCCAGCCCAGTTGAGAATATTATACACTTCCTCATCAATAGAAAATAAACCATGTCTGTGTCCCACAAATGTCTTACCTCTCTATTTCTCTCCCCAAATTTCCTTTCCTATGCTCTTTCCCTCCCACACTCTCATTCCATTTTGTCTCTAGTGTCCATAACAATTTTTAATGCTTTTATGTCCTCCAGTCTTTCCGGCTCTACCATAGAGTGCAGATAGTCAATATATGTTAAGTGGAGACATACAGTGTCTCTCTTTCATAGCCTGACTTATTTCACTCAGCAACAAATCTTCCATATTTGTCCACTATCTATCAAATTCCAGGGCCTTGTTGTTTTTTATGGCTGAGTAGTATTCCATGGAGTATATGTGCCATGATTTTTCAATCCATTCATCTGTTTGTGGACATTTGGGTTGGCTCCATGTCTTAGCAATTGTGAATAATGCTAAAATAAATATAGTTGTGTAAGCACTTTTCCAACTGAGCATTCTACGTCCTTTGAGCAGATACCCAGGAGTGGAATTGCTGGAACATATGGTAGTTCTATTTGAAGGTCTTTGAAGAACCTCCATATTGTTCTCCACAATGGCTATACTAATTAACATTCCCACCAACAGTCTACTTTTTTAACTCTTCAACTAGATTTTCAGCAATCACCAGTATACTTACTGCTATAGAGCATTTTGCAACTTGATGTATTTGTAAATAGCTTTTTGAAGATAATCCTGAAATTTTATACCTTTCAAAATACTTCTACTCGGGAACCAGCAGTTAGCGTAATGGCTATGTCGCTGGACTCCCACGTAGTCGACCGTGGTTCGCGTCTCGAACCCGGTGGCTTAAAACTCACGCCGGGCGCGTGTGCGTGCGTGCCCAAGATCCCGAGAGGAGAATGGAGGAGAAGGGATTGCGGCGTGACCATCCCCCCTGGGGGGTGATTTCTCGCTTTCTGTCTCTATGTCTCTCTCTGTCTGTCTGGCGAGCGCACGCGCCCTATAGCGAAAAACCTCTCCAAAAAAAAAAAAAAAAAAAGAAAAAAAAAAATACTTCTACTCAAGATGGACTATGATGATGTATATAATATTGTTTTCGACTTGATCAATATACAATGCATGTTTTCTTTGAAAAAACTATATTGTACACTGTTAAGATGAACGTCAACTGGGACTAGCAGTTGGCATAATGGCTATGTCTCTGGACTCCAATGTAGTCGACCACAGTTCAAGTCCTGGACCTGGTGGCTTAAACTCATGCCAGGCATGTGTGCATGTACACCAAAGATCCCAAGAGGAGAAAGGAGAAGAAGGGATTGCGGCATGGCCATTCCCTCAGAGGGTGATTTCTCGCTTTCTATCTCTTTGTCTCTCTCCGTCTTTCTTGCTAGTGCACGAGCCCTATAGCAAAATCTCTCAAAAAAAAAAAAAAAAAAGACATTTTTTTAAAGATAGACTGTCTCATTTTTCCCCAGCATCAGAAGAGTGAACAGAGGTCTTTCAGGGTTGACCTGGTTACTAGAACTCTTTTGTCTCCCCAGCACCTTCATTGCTGTTTGTCCAGACTTCCCTTCCTGTGTGGAGACTTCATTGCATCCAGCAGAATGAGGACAGTGGGTCTCTGAGGTGTGCGGGAGAGCACAAATCATGCTACTGCTACTGTTATTGAGGCTGCAGCACAGATACCATAGAATTTTTTAGGGCAGAAGTTAGTAACCTATATCCCACAGGCCAAATCTGGCCAGTCAACTGTTTCAGTAAATAATTATTGAAAAACAATCATGGAGCCAGCTCTATAGCTTAATGATTAAAGAAGAAGGATCTGACATAGCCAATCACAGTTCAAATCCAGCCCTGGCAGTTTAAAAACATACTGGGCACATGTGTGTGTGCTCAAAATCTAGAAAAAATTGAGAAATGGAGAAGGGACTGTGGCTTGACCATGCCCTATCAGGAATGCTTTTGCCCTCTACTTGCCTCTCCATTTCTCTATCTCTCCAGCAAGTATATATGCCCTCTGGCAAAAATAAGAAAAAAAAAGAAGTTGCTTCCTTTGTTCCTCCCTACCCACGGCATCTTGTCACATCAATACATCAGACACAATTTGATCAAGAAGAAAACAAAAGGAAGAGGAAGATGCTGTTGTTGTTGTTGTTTTGTTTTTTTCATGGTAAGTTGACCAGTATCCCAAGTTATCAAGGCAAAGCATTTAACAAAGCTTCAAACAAATGCTGTTCAATTTCCATCATGCTGACCTCCTAACTCCAAGCTTCCCGTGGAAATGCCTGAAAACGGCTACTGTCAGCTGGAGAATCACTGCCTACTCATCTTCCATTCTCCAGGTCTGGTGGCCCAGGAAGAGACACCGATCATTAACTTTCTTGGTCCAAGTTAACCAGCAAAGCTCGGAGACTCCTTCTTCCACAAGTGGAGAGCACCTGCATATACATAAAGGCTGCCTAAGACTCCAGAATGCAGAAACACTTGTGTTAGGGAGACTTTGCCAACTGTTTCACCACAGCTTTGTTTTGTTTTGTTTTTTTTTTTAAGGATCATTTGTCAGCTATAACTCAACAGGGAGACACGTTTGGCTACTTCAAGTCCCAAGTCCCTTACCATGGCAGCCAGGAGCTCTGAGCTGGGGCCAGGTTCAACCTCTTCTGCTTGGAGATGGGAAACAAATCTTGAATCACTGAGTCTCACTTGCTCTCATGGGATCGGGGCCCCTTGGATTGCCCCAGCTCTTGGCCTTAACTGGAGGTCTCAGGAACCATCCCCAGCAGATGAATCACCATCTGCTCTGCAGACATCACCAGATACCACGGTCTATAATTACATTTGTATCTGTGTCAATATCTGCATCTATATTTGCACAGCGTCTGTAAAAAAAAGTGCTTGTAGACAAGAGAAGATGCTGTCCCAGTCAATCCTACAGATACTCAAAAACATGTGAGATAGAAGTTCTCCTTTAAATTGACCTAATTTACCTGTTTTGAAGATTGTTTCTTGGGGACCAGCAGTTAGCGTAATGGCTATGTCACTGGACTCCCATGTAGTCGACCGCGGTTCGCATCCCAGACCAGGTGGCTTAAAACTCACGCCGGGCGCATGTGCGTGCGTGCCCAAGATCCCGAGAGGAGAATGGAGGAGAAGGGATTGTGGTGTGGCCATCCTCCCTGGGGGGTGATTTCTCGCTTTCTCTCTCTCTGTATCTCTCTGTCTGTCTGGCGAGCACACGTGCCCTATAGCAAAAACCTCTCAAAAAAAAAAAAAAAAAAAGATTGTTTCTTGACATGAAGACATTGATAAAGAGCAACCTCACTACTAACTTATTTTCTGCCTCTCCTTCCAGTGGCCCCAAAGGTCATATTGGGGCTTGAAGATGAGACATCTAACTCTTCTTATGATTTATACATGAGCAAAACAGTAAGAAGAGTAGGACCAGAATTCAGGGCTTCTGAGTTCCAGAGAAAGAGGGCTAGGAATACATTCTTGGTTGTGCAATCAAAACCACTCTTCCCTACAATAACTTCAGTATTATTTTAGTATAGGACAGAGATTCCTTAATTTCAAGGGAAATGGGACCTGCCCCTGGCCTGTGGGCGGAATGGAGGGGAAAGTGCACTGGGGGTACAGAGCTTCGGACTCTAGTTTCCTCCTTGGTAAGAGAGACAAGGAGAGGGTCCTTATTCTGGGCCACTCTGCATCCTCTGAACTTGGCTGCAGGAAGTGGGGTGCTCAGAGTTTCTGCTGCCATTTTTTGGCAAAAAGTAGCCTAGAGGATGGCATAGCCTGACATAACTGACCCCGAATCACTACCAGCAGCTGCCCATCTCCAGAGTTCTTCTTCAAGAAAAATAAATCCATAAAGACTTGTGTGAACCCTCTTCGGTCATGTATCGTTCCTTGCTGCTGAAAGCATCCCTAACTGATTCAAGGGATCTGTGTAAACCTGCCATACTTTTATTTTGAAATCTAAGCATTGTAAACTGTGGCGTTGCTTGCCTCGTTTAAAAATATTCAACTGGTCTCGGAAAGGAAACAGTCAGCCCTGCTTCTGTGTACGCAATGAATGCTTGTTCTGAGGCAATGCGTATTTGTAGTCTTGAGAAAGGCCGGTGGAAAAGTGGAAGGGCCACGGAGGCATTTTTTGTTTCATGAGCACTCTCCTAATTGCCCATAACAGGACAACCCCCCCCCCCGCCCCCAGCTGTCCACCACGCACTGAGACAGATGGAGAAGGCGTCAGGCTGTGCCAAGAGAAACACTGCACTGGGAGTAGGCAGAGACCCATCATGACCCTCGAGTCCAGACATGGCAGGAGGCAGAAGCATCATTCCAGCCCTGGGAGGCCTGCAAGCCCACATTACAAAGGAGATGAGAAAAATGAGCAAGAACCACCTCAGCACAAAGGGCCCTGCAAGAGGAAGGAAGACGGAAAGGCACCAAGGAGTCAGGTTTGGGGAAAGAAAGGACATCCCCTCAGATCTACAAGGCTGTGGTAGAGTGGCCAACTGTCCCAGTTTATCTGGGACCGAGGATTTTCCCAGGACAAGGGACTTTAAAACCAAGAATGCCTTGGTCGTGGAGCCTCTGAAAAGGAGTTAGGGGAACCAGCAGTTAGCGTAATGGCTATGTCACTGGACTCCCACGTAGTCGACTGCGGTTCTCATCCTGGACCCGGTGGCTTAAAACTGACGCCGGGCGCATGTGCGTGCGTGCCCAAGATCCCGAGAGGAGAATGGAGGAGAAGGGATTGCGGCGTGACCATCCCCCCTGGGGGGTGATTTCTCGCTTTCTGTCTCTCTGTCTCTCTCTCTCTCTGTCTGGCGAGCGCACGCGCCCTATAGCGAAAATCTCTCAAAAAAAATAAAAAAGAAAAGAAAAAGGGAGTTAGGTGAGCACATGAGGTACACCTGAGCTACAGCCCCGTATCCTCTACCCTAATACCCCAGCCATGTGGAAATAAGCTCCAGAGAAAGCCTGACCTCTGGCTCGGGGAACTCACATGAATCATCAGCTACTCATGGGGTCTACATGAACAGAAGCCAATAAAGGAATGAATGACTCCAACTGGGTAACTGCTTACATGCTCTGCTTTCAACACAATCGTCTTCCATTGACTCAAGTGTAAATTCCATCAGCTAACCAACACTGGGAATGCACTGCTCTTCCTGTGAGGCCCTCTGGGGTGAGTGTCTGCCATGACCCTAAAAAAGCACACTCACACCCATGTCATACTTGCACCTTTTTGCCCTAAAAGAACATAGCATTCTAAAGCATTGATGTGGACATAGGAAAGATGAGTCACAATCCAGAAGCTTAAGATAAGAAGAGGGGCCCAGAGGAAGGTGACTATTCTAATGACTTTTCCTGTGGACCAGGCTCTCAGGGCATGATTTATACAGGTCATCTTCTGTTATATTCTTTTTTATTTTTTTTGGGGGGGGGGAGAGGTTTTTTGCTATAGGGCACGTGCGCTCGCCAGACAGACAGACAGAGACAGAGAGACAGAAAGCGAGAAATCACCTCCCAGGGGGGATGGCCATGCCACAATCCCTTCTCCTCCATTCTCCTCTCGGGATCTTGGGCACACACACACACGCGCCCGGCGTGAGTTTTAAGCCACCGGGTCCGGGACGCGAACCGCGGTCGACAACGTGGGAGTCCAGCGACATAGCCATTACGCTAACTGCTGGTCCCCATCTTCTGTTATATTCTTGACAGTCCTGCGAAGTGGTACTCTTACCACCCCCGTTTTACAGGGGCTAACCTAATGCTTACAGGATCTGGATGACCTATTCAACCTATCCAAGGTGACACAGATAGTAAGTAGTGGATCCAATGTCTAACTCCAGCGGTCAACTTCTTATGCTCACACTCTCTGCTTTTGTGCCTCAGGACAGAAGACCTGGATGGGTCCTGATGCCGTTACTGCTGCTGCTGCTGCTGCTGCTTCTTCTTCTTCTTCTTCTTCTTCTTCTTCTTCTTCTTCTTCTTCTTCTTCTTCTTTTTCTTCTTCTTCTTAGGCTTATTCATTTTTGTTTATGATAGAAAGTGTGTGCACGTGTACTAGTGAGAGAGAAGCACCTGGGTCTAGTCACACCGTGATCCCCTTCCCACAGCCTTCCAGCTGCTCAGGATTCTGGGCACACATGTGTGCCCTGGCACATTTGGGGCCACTGCATGATTTGAACCCATGATTGTCCATGGGGCTTCCAGCACTGCAGTTCAGTATGCTACTGACTGTGCCACCAGGCTGAGCCCTGATGCTGCTTCTTAATGCTGTGTGACCTAGGACAAAAAAAGTCACTTTCCAAGCATCCATGTCCCTATGGGAAATGGAGCTAGAAGTAGCGCTGGCCTTATCAGGCTGTGTGGAAAGTTCCCGATCCACAATAAGTGCTCTGTGAATGCCAAGGAAAAGGGGGTGCAGAGGCAGCATGAGCAGGCCAGGCTGCCAGGTGAGGAGGGCGTCCTAGGCAGAGCCGGAGGCAAAGAGGATCAGCTGGCAGTTCTTGAATCAGATCAGAATCACACTCCAAACCCAGGAAATCTCAACGAAGGAGAGTGGGGTCCCGTCATCAGTACGGAAGTAACTCTCCAGGAACTCTGACTTGCAGCTAGGGTGGCAATCATTGGCCCAGCCCTTTGGTATTAGGTATTTGGACCTCAGAGGTGCATGGGTATCGCCTGGGAGTGTGTTAGACATGCAGAATCTCAGCCTCACCCCAGATATGCTGAATTGGAATCTACATTTTAACCAGGTCCCTGGGTGTTTCTTGAGTATCCTGAAGTCTAAGTATCTGGGACTTGCCTTTGAGTCATACAGATAAAGAAAATCAGTGAAATGCCAGGCAGGCTTTGAACCTGATTAAAATCCAAAGTGCAAGTTGGAGGGGAAATGAGGGGTAGCTATTTACAACGATTGCTCACGGATAACCTTATCTCTTGGCACACGCAAAGGGCAAGAGCGGTAGGTCTCAGTGTGTTTAAACTTCAATGAATCCGTGATTGTGGACGTTCAGGAAACCAGGGGTTCTGCGGTCACCCAATGTTTGTTCACCCGCCACTGTATCCGCCAGAAGACTAACATTATCTGGTGTCAACAATGCACACACAAGGTCTTGGCCTGGGATTAGCAGGAAAATATCAGCCTGTGTGAGGCCTCAGAATCACTATAAGGAAATGATTCCCACAAAGCCTTTCCTCACCCACAAGCAGATCTCAGTCCCTGGGCAAACAGGGCCTACTGAGGCAGACTCTGGGGCAAGTAAGTGGTAACTGGTTTCTCAGCCAAGGCGTAAACTTACTCCTTGTAGATAAAGCCTAAATAATATTGGAAGAGGGCCAGCTCCATAGTCTACTGGCTAAGGGAGCCAGATTCCACAGTTCGAATCCAGTCATGGCAGCTTGAAAAACATACCAGGCATGCGTGTATACATACCCAAGATCCAGACAGAATGGAGAATTGGAAGGGAAGTGATTACAGTGTGGCCATGCCCCACTGAGGAGTACTTTCTCCCTATCTCTCCGTCTATTTCTGACAAATTCATGTGCCCTCTGACAATAAAATACTGGATGAGACAGTCTATGCTTTATGAAATCTTAGCACAGCAGTTTCCAAACTGGTCAGCTAGAGAGCTTGCTAAAACACAAGTTGCTGGATCCCATCCCCAGAGTTTCTGACTCAACATGTCATGATTTAATAAGAAGGTGTGGTATGGTCCATGGGTATTGCTTCATTTGAAGAGTAAGCAACCTCTGTCACATTGTGGCCCCCACCATAGGGCTTGCCCAGGAGAAAAAGGGGTCTATAGCTTTTAGAGCCTGAAAAAATGTTATGAACTAAATTCTTATTGGTATTTACTATTTCTAGAGACCCAATGAGTTTGATAACGGCAGCTAAAGAGCAAATACCATGTCTTATATAGAAAGAATTCAAGAAGACAGTATAGGACAGGCCCTGTGGCCTGGTAGTTAAAGGAGCTAGATCCCACGTGGCCAAAAGTGGTTCACATCCTGGCCCTATAGGCTTAAAAATCACAGTGGATAGGGACCAGCAGTTAGCGTAATGGCTATGCTGCTGAACTCCCATGTAGTAGACCACGGTTCAAGTACTCGACCCAGTGGCTTAAACTCACATTGGGTGTGTGTGTGTGCGTGCCCAAGATCCCAAGAGGAGAATGGAAGAGAAGAGATTGTGGTGTGGCCATCCCCCCTGGGGGGTGATTTCTCGCTTTCTGTCTCTCTGTCTCTCTCTGTCTTTCCGGCAAGCGCACGCACCCTATACCAAAAACCTCTCAAAAAAAAAAAATCATACTGGGTATCTGTACTCACCCAAAACTCCAACAGGATGGAAAAATGGAGGAGAAAGAATTGCACCTTGACCATATTCCATTAAGGGATGCCTCCCTTTCTGTCTTTTTCTCTCTCTCTGGTGAGTGCACACACACTTTGGCAATTACAAAATTAAAAAAAGACAGTACTTATATTTTTCTTAAAAGACAGTAAATATATGAAGTCTCAGTTTTTAAAAATCAATTTAGTCCTGTTCAAGATGCACATTATCTGAGATTAGCCAGTTCTTTTGGGTCATAGACTCATTTAGTAATCTAATAGATAAGCTATGGCTCCTCCTCCTAAAAGATGTTCACCTGTTGAAAAATCCATTTTGTAAGACAAATAATAATGTGATTGAATGTATAAAAGAAAATGAAATGAAAAATAAATTAATTAATTTTTAAAATAAAATAAAATAAATAAATAAATTTTTAAAAATGCAAACCATAACTTCATAGAGTCTCCAGACCACTAAATCCCTTCCTGGAGCCCATCTCAGAATTTTCTAAATATGACTAAAATAGAATTCTGTTGATTTTACTTCCTGTTACTCATTCACATTTCTCCTGATAACATCACCCTTCTGTCTCGTAGGGTGCAACCACTTTCAGTCCTTGAGCTCAAGATTGGAGGATGTGACCTAGGGGTGAGCCAATCAGTACCTCCCATTCCCCTTGCTAAAGTGATTGACTCAGGGATAGACCTATGATCTATTTGGGACCAATGAGACTCCATGAAAGTTAAATAAAGACCCTATATGCTTTTCTGTTGAAGCCAACCAGGAAAACTATAGTCATAGGAACTACAAGCTAGAAGTTGACATCTTAGGACCATAGTCTTTGTGAGAATGGATTCAGCACAAAGCAAGCAGAGCTCAGAAATGAAGAGAGAAACCAGGTCCTGAACAGGGGGCTGGAGCCCTGCAGTCCAGTCAGCTCTACCCCTGGACGGTTTAGCAAATAAAGTCAATAAGCCCATGCCTACACCAGTGTGAGTCATTTGCAACAGAAGCATCATGATAGATCATCGTCATTAGTCTGCTGGATGTTTCCATGGTTCTTTTTTTCTTTTTTTATTATCATCCTAATCTTGTTTATATTACATTGGGTTGCATATAACTTTACAGTGTATTCCATTGCTTTTTCAAAAGGGAATGCCATGCATGTCAGTCCATACAGAGCCATTAATCTCCCCACTTCATCATTCAATATCTTTTCATTGTTTTTCCCAATCATTATTATTATTATTCCAATTATTTTTTAAACGATCAATCGCTATTTTTCATTTTGCTTGTAAAAAGACTTTACCCATCATGAAATACTTCTCAGACCAATCCAGTTGAGAATACTATACATGTCATCATCAACAGGTAATAAGCCATATCTGTTTCCCACTGACGTCCTGCCTCTCTATTTGTTCTCTTGCTATCTTCCTCTATCCTCTTCTCTTCACCCCCCCATTCCACACTGTCTTATTCTCATTAAGTACTTTCACTGCTTTTATGTTGCAGCTGTCAATTCAACATATAATGTCACTATACAAATGACCTGATGTTGACCCTCCCCCTACTTTCAGTAAGTCTCTTCATTCCTACAGTTAATTCTTATCTTCTCCCAGACTCCTTCGTAAATAAACCCCTTGCAATAAAAGATTTCTCCACTTACGTGAACCAGTAATGTTTATCACGTACTGCAGAATTAAAAAGCCTAATATCCTACGCTACCAGACCGCAATGAGTAAAAAATAGCAATCTGACTAAAGCACTCTTGCCTGAGGTCCAGCGTTTGAGAAACAATAAAACAAGTATTCTGAAATCAAACCCTTGGATGCTATCATTGTGATTAAAATGCAATTTTAATTAAGTGTATTCTTAGGCCTCAAGGATAAATATGTCATTTCTTCAGACTACAAATGATTGATTTCTGGAAAGCCAGAGCAGCAAGAGGCTTCTGCCAGCCAGATCCCAGGATTAAGTGAGTTCCTAACAGCCCTACAGAAGGGCTGTGACAAGCAGTACAGTTTGATCTCTGCAGCCAGGCAGACCTGAAATAAAATCCCAGATTCTCCACTTACTAACTTATGCCACTTCTTTTTTTCCTTTTTTTTTTCTTTTTTTTTTTGAGAGGTTTTTGCTATAGGGCACGTGGGCTCACCAGAAAGACAGAGAAAGAAAGAGAGACAGAAAATGAGAAATCACCCCCCAGGGGGGATGGCCACACCGCAGTCCCTTCTCCTCCATTCTCCTCTATGGATCTTAGGCACGCACGCACCTGCACCCGGCGTGAGTTTAAGCCACCAGGTCCAAGACTCGAACCACGGTCGACTACATGGGAGTCCAGCAACATAGCCATTACGCTAACTGCTGGTCCCTAACTCATGCCACTTCTGAGTCTCCATTTAGCTCCCTATAAAAACGGTTGCATTAACACTTCTCCTGCAAAACTATTAACAGAATTTGGCCTCCCCCTACAGACGTCAAGCTCTTCGTCATGCACAAGCACAACCCCCAAGGTATTTAAGGCATCTGCTTACAGTTTTGCACATAAATAAAGGGGAAAAAAACAAACATGCATCAAGCTTCCCCCACACACACACATACACACACACACACACACACACACACACACACACACACTGCAATACTGCAATTCAGGGTAAATAAAGAGTTGAGGAGTTTTAACTCAGAGAGAGGAAGGAAAGATAAAAGTAAAACATCACCAGTTTGCAATCCCTGACAAACTAGCGGATTTGGGCACTGAGCGTCAGTGACTGTCCCCACTCCCAGAACAGACAGCGCCGGGCAGTGAGTACTTCCTGACGGGAGAACACAGTACGTCCCTGAAGTGATCTTTCCAAAAGAACATGGAATGAATCTGATCAACCATCTATGAAGCCATGAGTTTTCAAAAACCACAGGGGGCAGAGTAACACTTTTTATGTCACCATGGAAATGAAATCAACAATATCCAGCTCCCCTGAACTTCTGTAGATACATAACATAGTTTCTTCAACAGACCAATTTCAAAATACTGGAGACATGGAGAGTGAACCTACTGGTTACAAAAGACATGCCAATCAATGGGAATACCTGGACTTTATTTGGATCTTGATTGAAATGAACTTCCTGCAAAATAAAGTTGGGCTGATCTGAGAAAGCTGAATACTGACTAGATACGTATTTAACAATTGCTACATTTTAGATGCAATAGTGATATTGTGATTATGTTTTTACAAAGAAATATTTACCTTTTGGGACCAGCAGTTAGCGTAATGGCTATGTCGCTGGACATAGCCGACCATGTAGTCGACCATGGTTCGCGTCCCGGACCCGGTGGCTTAAAACTCACGCCGGGCGCATGTGCGTGTGTGCCCAAGATCCTGAGAGGAGAATGGAGGAGAAGGGATTGCGGTGTGGCCATCCCCCCTGGGGGGTAATTTCTTGCTTTCTGTCTCTCTGCCTCTCTCTATCTGGCAAGCGCACGTGCCCTATGGCAAAAAAACTCTCAAAAAAAAGAAAAAAGAAATATTTACCTTTTAGAATACATACTAAGATGTTCATGTATATAAGTAAGTACTTTCTGGGATTTGTTCTAAAATAATCTGGGAGGAGAGTGAGGGAAGACATTAATACTGACCATCACCGAATGGTCAACAAGTGGTTCATGTGGGTTCGTAATATTATTCTCTAAATTTGGTGCATGTTTGAAATATTACATAATTAAACTCTCCTAAACACTAGTGAGCGGCATATATTTTATTGAAGGTTTGGGAAGAGGATGGGGACCTGGCCTGTGAAAAACAAATTTATACAAATGTTCTCAGTAGGCATCCTTGCCTTGCTCACATCTTCTCCCTTCCTTTTGCCTCACTGACATATTCTCCCTCCCCTAACACCTCCCCAAAGCCACTACCCCATTCTCCCCTTCCAGTCCAGTATACTCCACTCAGACCCCTAGCTTCTGAAAACAAGGGCTTTCTTTTTTTTTGGAAAGGTTTTTTGCCACAGGGCGTGTGCGCTCACCAGACAGACAGAGAGACAGAGAGACAGAAAGCGAGAAATCACCCCCCAGGGAGGATGGCCATGCTGCAATCCCTTCTCCTCCATTCTCCTCTTGGGATCTTGGGCACGCACGCACACGCGCCCGGCGTGAGTTTTAAGCCACTGGGTCCGGGACACGAACCGCGGTCGACTACATGGGAGTCCAGCGACATAGCCATTACGCTAACTGCTGGTCCCTGAAAACAAGGGCTTTCTGTGGAGCCCACAAGCCACAGGCTCCTCAAGCATGCATTCAGCCTACCACAGGCAAAGGGGCTGGCCCACGGTGGCTGGTCGATCAATGGTCACTTCTTCCAGAACGCAAAACCCATCTAGGTTTCATGATCCAAAGGTGAGCACAGGAGTTGAGATTGGATAGACTCTGAAAGAAACAAAAGTGGAGTCACCAGAAGTATGCAGCAACCCAGCTCAAAGTCATTTGGGAACTTTTTAAAAATAAATGCTGAAGGGACCAGCAGGTGGCGTGGTGGTTAAGGGGGGCTGGACACTCCCATATGGCCAACGGCGATTCAAGTCCCGGATCTGGTGGCTTGTTTTCTTCTCTCTCTCTTTCTCTCTCTCTCTCTCTCTCTCTCTCTCTCTCTCTCTCTCTCGTCAAATTAAAATAAATGCATGAATAAATAAAATTAAAATTAAAGAAAAATATATTTTAAAAATTATGGTAATAAATAAAGTTAAATAAAATAAAATCATGCCACCTGCTGGCCCTTCCAAAACATTTTTAATTCACTTAAAATAAAGGACAGTCCTGATCCCAAACTCTGGCAAAACAGTTCCTCTGAATTGCCTTAATCCACCACTTACTCAATGAAGAATTTAATGAGCAGTTTATAGAGAATTCATTGATGCTTAACTTTTAGTTTATTTTCTTATATGTAAAATAATGGTAGTAGTGGTGCCTAGTTCTTTAGGCCTCCCTAACTTCTCCTGAATTGCCCTTCCCCAGTTTCTATCTTTATTTCCACTTTTACTTTACTTAGCACTAGCTAATATACTGCGTCATCAGGAAAGTCATGATGCATTTTTACATTAAAAAAAAAAAGTCATGTCTTTCCCAACGACCTCACAGTATATATTTTACTTCTATTTGATTAGTATCCTCCTCAAACCTCACACTGGAATGCAGCCTCTGGAAGGGCTGTGGTTTTTCTGTGGTGTCCACCGCTATATCCCCAATGCTTGGTGCAGTACCCAACACATGACAGACACTCAGAAATTACGTGTTAAGTGCTAGTCAACTTCCATTGCTGTGAAGATTAAATGAACTAACAGGGGTACTTAGAAAAACACCGGGTACAGGAGAAGCATACAGTAAAGAGTCACTGTTGTTAATATTATTTTGACCAATTAGCTTTTTAGAAACAGGTCATTCCATGCAGCAATCTCCAGAGTTTTTTGTTTTTTTTTTTTTTTTTTTGAGAGGTTTTTTTTGCTATAGGGCGCGTGCGCTCGCCAGACAGACAGAGAGAGACAGAGAGATAGAAAGCAGGAAATCACCCCCCAGGGGGGATGGCCACGCCGCAATCCCTTCTCCTCCATTCTCCTCTCGGGATCTTGGGCACGCATGCACACGCGCCCGGCGTGAGTTTAAGCCGCCGGGTCCGGGACTCGAACCGCAGTCGACTACGTGGGAGTCCAGCGACATAGCCATTACGCTAACTGCTGGTCCCCCAGAGATTTTTTTTTAAATCCTACCTCATCCACTTTTCCCTAAAACAAACACCTCCTGGTTACTAATCAAGACCTGAACAATCCTCCATAAAAAGAGTTTATTTCAAAGCCAACTGGGCACTCTGTGCCCCAGACCTCTTCCACTCACATCCCACATGGGTTGAGGCTTCACTGCCTCTGCATCCTGGGGTTTCCCATAGAAATACTCCAAAGGCCTTTGGAGTCCCAGGGGGACCTCTCTTGTTGAGTAGTTTTTCCCCTTCCCCCTCAAGCACTTCCCATCATCAAATTCCTTCACTCCCTTCCCAAGCTCCTTCCCGCCCCCCTTCCTTTCTATCCACCCAGAGAAATGTGTGGTCCCCGTGAAGCCGTCTTCTCAGAGTGAGCCCAAACCACGAACATCAACTCCAGAATGGAGCGTGTTCTGACCAGATGATTTCTCTACCTTCATAACAGGGGAAGGGTCAACCCCTCCACTGATCTTTTTCTTTTTTTTTTTTTTTGGAGAATTATTTTATTGGGACCAGCAGTTAGCGTAATGGCTCTGTCGCTGGACTCCCACGTAGTCGACCGCGGTTCACGTCCTGGACCCAGTGGCTTAAGACTCACGCCGGGCACGTGTGCGTACGTGCCCAAGATCCCGAGAGGAGAATGGAGGAGAAGGGATTGTGGAGTGGCCATACCCCCAGGAGGGTGATTTCTCGCTTTCTATCTCTCTGTCTCTCTCTGTCTGTCTGGCGAGCGCACGCGCCCTATAGCAAAAACCTCTCCAAAAAAAAAAAAAGAAGAAGAATTATTTTATTTAACTTTATTTATTTGTTAGTAGTAGTAGTAGTAGTAGTATTTGATCAGAAAATGACAGAGGGAGAGGGAAAGTGAGAAAGCAAGCTGCCAGGTCTGGGACTCAAACCATAGTCAGCCATGATGGGAGTCCAGCGTCCTTAACCACCACCCCACCTGCACTGATCTTTTCTTTCTGTGGCAACATTAGCAATCAATTCCCCCTCCAGTAGGCTCCATGACAGCTCTGTCTGGCATACCCCCAGGAGATCCCACAATTATTAATGAGCTTCTGCAGACCAGACTGTAGCTTGGCTCTCTCTGTGCCCTCCCGTAGGAGCTCCAGGTTGGACATTGAATAGTTGAGGCCTACTTACTGAGCAGACAGGGTGGTAGCTCGTGTCTTACCTACAGCCCACACTGAGTGGTCCTGCGCTGTAAACTCTGTGGCCATCAGCTGGAGCATCAGCAATTTCCTCTGTTCCTAGCTCCCAGATTGGGGAGCCAAAAGCCTTGCTGTTTTGCTAACAGAGGGATCCTGGAGAAATGAGGCACGTACCTAACTGTCTCTTCCAAATAAACATGGCAGCCTCAAAGGGAACGCTAGGGTGCAGTGATGCTAGCACTTCTTCCGTGGTGGGCAAGTGTCATTATCTCAGATGTATTAGTCCATACAGATAAATAACAGGAATTTAGAGAAAGTAAGGATGACTGCCACGTGGAGAGAGAACAAAGCCCTGAGGGGACAAAAGCAAGAAAAGCTTGTTTAAAAAGACAGGCATCAAACCTAGCGAGGGAAGAGGGGGAGGGTGGACAGAAATCCCAGTCATTCTGGGTTTTCTCAAAAACAAAAAAAAACGGTGTAGCAATGAAACAAGTAGCAATGGTTGAATAACAGACCTGACAGCTAGAACGAAAGTAGAACTAAGGTGGCAACGGGAGGGGAAGAGATGAAAAAGGAAAAGAAATCTTCTGACACACAAAAGATAAAATAAAATGTGTTTAACCCAGAAGTAGGGCACAAAGAGAGTTTCCAGTCAATTGAGAAGATTCTGTATTTGGCACAGTGGGGGAGTGAGGAAGGAGGAGTTGAATTTTCAGGCTATTCCCAGCCACTTAAGAGACCTGGTAGGGGGTCATCCAGGAGGATTCTGCTCGGAGCCTCCTTCCTGTAGAACAAGTAGGGCAGGCCTCCTGCTGTCCTCCTGGTGGTAGAGGGGGCAGGAGGGGTGGCAGCAGAATCTCCATAGTTGGCGTTCTCATCCCTTGGCCTTCACAGAACATGCCTCCTCGACACAACCACCTGTTGGGGAACTACCTATGTCTAACATGGCTCTTTCATGGTAAAGCCTAGACTCTTGCCATTCTTTTCCAATCCTGTGTTCACACTCCTTCATATTGAATCACGGGATGACAGAATGTAAGGCTCTGGGGAGAAGAGGGGGACAGGGCTTAAAATGTCATCTTCAATTAGACACACAAATCCCTAGAAGATCTTCCTAAAATCGGGACCAGCAGTTAGCATAATGGCTATGTCGCTGGACTCCCACGTAGTCGACCGCGGTTTGCGTCCCGGACCCGGTGGCTTAAAACTCACTCCGGGCACGTGTGCATGTGTGCCCAAGATCTCGAGAGGAGAATGGAGGAGAAGGGATTGCAGCGTGGCCATCCCCCCTGGGGGGTGATTTCTCGCTTTCTGTCTCTCTGTCTGTCTGGCGAGCGCACGCTCCCTGTAGCAAAAACCTCTCCAAAAAAAGAAAAGGAAAAAAGAAAAAAAAGATCTTCCTAAAATGCTAATTCTGAGTCACAAGAATAGAGTGGGACCAGAGAATCTGCATTTTTTCACCTCCCAGGTGATGCTCATCTGCTGCTCTCCAGACCACACTTACAGAGTAAGACTCTAGACCCAGCTGTTCGATACCACAGACTAGCCACATTACATAAAACTGAAAATTCAGCTTCCCAATCATACCATATTGGTCAGAACAGGACAGAACATTTCACCATCACAGAAAGCTCTACTGAGCAGCACCGATAGACCAATGCCCCCACTGCAACAGATTGAATGTTTATGCCTCCCCAACCCCCAACTCTCACGTTGAATCCCAACTCCCTGTGTGATGGTATTAAAAGGTGGGATCTTTGGGAGTAATTAGATCATGAAGACAGAGTCTTCATGAACGTGATGGGACCCTTTTAAAGGGACCCCAGAACACTCCCTTGCCCTGTTTTTGCCCTGTGAGGACACAATGAGAAGTCTTCACTCTGCAGCCCAGAACTACTCTTCACCAGAACCAGCCATGCTGACGTCTTCCAGGTCCCAGAACCATGAGAAATGAATTTCTGGTGTTAATGATCTTCCCAGTCTAGGGTACTTTGTTATAGCAGCTCAAACTGACTAAGATGTTCCCTCAAGAAGAAATCTTTTCTCTTTCTTGTTGGATAGAGAGCCACTAAGTTGCTATCTTAGAGATCTTGGATTTTTTTTTCCTTCTTTTTTTGGAGAGGTTTTTGCTATAGGGCGCTTGCGCTCGCCAGACAGACAGAGAGAGACAGAGAGACAGAAAGCGAGAAATCACCCCCCCAGGGGGGAATGGCCACGCCACAATCCCTTCTCCTCCATTCTCCTCTCGGGATCTTGGGCACACACGCACACGCGCCCAGCACGAGTTCAAGCCACAGGGTCTGGGACTCGAACCGCGGTTGACTACAGAGGAGTCCAGCGACAGAGCCATTACGCTAACTGCTGGTCCCGAGATCTTGGATTGTTCACTCCCACATGGTGTTGGCTCAGCCCAGCTGCATGACCAGCTCCTTTTCTGACTTTGCTGTTCACAGCCAGGTACTGCCAGTTTGGAGAGGTGAAGGGACCCAAGACACACCCTCTTATTTACTTCTAGGTAGCCGCTTGCATTTGACAAACATCTCCGGGGTCAGGACAGCCTGACAAAAGGACTCATTTATCGCCTAAGGCAGTTGTAATCCAAGGCATCTTGCCCCTGCCCTGTTTGATTCATGGCTCTAGGAAAACCAAGACTTGAAGAGTTCTTACATTATCGATCTCTCAGGCTTTCTCTGAGAAAAATGAAATAAACACAGCCTTGCATACACTACTTAGCCGTTCACGGGCAAACAGTTATGTGGGTATTGGTTTTATGTTCAGGCTTTTGGGGAGAAAGAGGAGGGGCTTCTTCTCTTTCTGAAAGGAACATAGAAGATCATGAAACTTGTCATGTCAAAGTAACAGCTTGCAGGTCCTTGTTCTTGAAACCACATGTTGGTGGCATGATCATAGTACACAAACTCAGGTGGTAGGAAATGTAGCATTTCTCATCATTTCATGAATTTTATGAATCATAACCTTTTTTTATTTGCTAGAGAGTGTATGAGCTCCTTGAGACAGAGAAATAGAGGAAATGTGAGAAAGCACCCCAAGGGAGATGGTCATGCCATGATCTTTTCTCTCCCATTCTCCTTTCAGGATTTTGGGGAAGCATGCACATGCCTTGGCATATTTCCCAAGCTACTGGGCCTGGGACTTGAACTATGCAGGCAGCCAGGTGGGATCCAGTCACCTTGCCACTACACCATAGAGTGGCCTGATCATTTCTATGGGAAGTCCTGTGTAGATGGGATGTACCTTCTAGAACTCTCTTTAGAAATAAAGAGATTATTTCCATGGCTTCCGGGAGAGCCACTGGCAGAGAGCCCTCAGCTGTCAGCCCCTGCAGGGACTAGCTCAGCCTAAGGAAAAGTCCTCAGCCAAGGTGAAGTCCCTCCGCCTGTGGCTGCATAACCTGGTCCATGCAGGGATATACAACCTCCGTGCTCCAATTCAGGACAACGCTGAATGGGCTTCAGCCATCCCAGCTCCCGGGCTCCCTGTAGGGATGGCTGAAGTCTCCACTGCATTATAGTCCAGCTTCTCCTTCTGCCCAGTCCTGCTTCCATTTTTGTCCCTTCACAGAAGTTGGTTCTAAAAGCATGCCTTAATAAACATCCTGCAAGCCAATCTTCATCTCAGAATCTGCTGCCAGGGAATTACAAAAGACTGTTTTGCTGTCCCTTGTTCTGCCTAATTTCCTACAGCAATTTAAAAAAAAAAATGTAAATTAATAGGACCAGCAGATGAAGTAATGGTTACCTCACTGGACTCCCATGTAGTTAACTGTGGATTGAGTCCTGGACCCGGTGGCTTAAAACTCATGTCAGGCACATGTATGTGTGTACCCAAAATCCTGAGAGAATGGAGGGGTGATTTCTCGCTTTCTATCTCTCTGTCTCTGTCTCTCCAGTGAGCACACGCACCCTATAGCAAAAATCTCTCTTAAAAAATATAGATAGAGATACAGATAGATAGATATATGATAGATAGATAAATGATAGATAGATAGATAGATAGATAGATAGATAGATAGATGATTAATAGATAGATATAGATTACAGCAGAAGTAACACTGTACCTTTGTGTCTATTGCTGGACCAGGCCTTAAGAATCTAACAGTTTCCTGCATTTTGAAATAGTCTCCACGGAAGCCCTGAGCCACCTTGTAAGAAGCTGGACCACCCTGAATCTCCACCTACTGTCAAGGCTACGTGTAGGAGTACAGGTCTCAGCTCCAACTGAGTCCAGCCTTCCAGCTACACAGCCACATAACTGAAGCCGTTTTGATCAGCGAAATCAGCCGTCCCCAACCGAATATTACTAAATGACCCTCAGTTAGTGCCACATGGAACAGCAGAGTCCTACCTGCATTTCTAGCTCACAAAACTGTGAAATATATGAAACTGTTTTTTCAGCTGCTGTTGCTCTATCTTAGGGACATACTGGCTCTTTTCTTCCTCTCCACCTCTATCCCTAGTAGGTGAATCCTTTTTGTTGAGGAGCTAGGCTGTACAGGACAAAGGACTGGAATCTTTCTTTTCATTCATCCTATCCTCTTTCAGATTAGTCAGACTTAAGTTCTTCCCACTCTCTGCCATTTTGATTTTCAAAATGGAAATTCTGACCTCCTTTCTGCTGCGTCTTCCCTGCCCTGAGGCAGGAAACCATGTAAAGCCAGACTGGTCAAATTGGGGTAGGAGTCAGAGATCTGAAAAGAAAATACAGAGGAAACATGAGATAGCTTTATTTTTTTATGGCATATGTTTCTTTTTATTTTTTTATTAAATTCACATTTTACATAAAGTCCCCATTATGATGTATACAATATACATATATATATATATAGTTTACAACAGAGAACTCTACATTTTTTGTGTGTTAAATGTTTCTTCCCTTTGCCCCTCACGCCCACTCTCTACCACCCACTCTCTACCACCCACTCCCCTCCTTTACAGTCTCTGGTATCTACATTTATCCTTTCCACTATCATATCTTCAGATCTTTCTCCTTCTGCTAGAGTGCTGATATTTTTTTTTAATCATTGCACATCTTTACAGTGTACAACATGGTTTTTTCCCAGCATGAGCACAGTGCACATTAGTCAAGACAACGACACCACCATATACATTATCATCAACAGACAACTTTTCATTTTTGTGTCTATTAAGTGTGTTGTTTGCTCCCTGAATCCCTCCCCTCCGCCCTCCACCACTCATTCCCATTACCTCTCCCATACTGTCTCCGGTATCCGCAGCTGCCATCCCCGCTATCATACCCTCCAGTTCCTTCAGTCCTTTTTTCTCTCTTTTTTTTCAACTATCAGCTCAAAAAGTTTTCAACAATAGGGAACATAGATTCTATTCAGGGTTGGATCAAGGGTGAGTCTCGTGCAGTTCCACAATTGCAGGTGAGTCTCCATGGAATACAGTTTCAGGAAAGCGGCCCTGGTAAGCAGAGATGGTTATCAGTTGATGCGGCTCAGCATCCATCCTGTGATCACCGGGAATGGTGCTGTGGGGATCTACAGCGTGAGTCATCCTCGGGTATCTGGCTTCCCCAAGAATGGTAGCGTAGTTCTTGTTTTTCCCCGAAGCAATGCAGGGCTGGCAACCATCGTCTTCTCACTGTCCATAGGCAGAGAAAATCCTCCCACACAATATATTTCTCAATTGGCTCAAGACAGCTAAAGTTTCTTTCTGCTGCTTATAGTTGCAAGTTCTTAATCCTTGTTTTTGGCTTCAGTTTGCCGCCCACGGCCGGCAGCCACGCGCAGGCACAGGCCTGGCGGCCACGCGCAGGCCCAGGGGTCACACGCAGGTGCAGGCCCGGCGGCCACGTGCAGGCACAGGCCCGGCGACCACATGCAGGCTCGGCGGCCACGCGCAGGCGCAGGCGGAGACCTGGCGGCCACGCGCAGGCCTCGCGGCCACGCTCAGACCCGGTGGCCACTCACAGGCCCGGGGGCCACACGCAGGCCCGGCAGCCATGCACCAGCCCAGCAACCAAGCTCAGGCTCAGCGGCTGTGCGCAGGCCTGGCGGCCACGTGCAGACCCAACAGCCACACGCCAGCCCCGAGCGCGCGAATGTGCGTGGGACCCGGTGCCACCTCCCACTCGCCTGCCTGGCCAGAGAAAGGAAGGACGGCGACCTCGGCCGGTCCACGCCACCGGCCCGCGTCGGCGCTGAGCGCGGGACACACCCAAAGCCGGAGAGGCAGTGGGGGCCGGGCGGTCCGGGCCACGGAGCAGAGCCCCGGCCACACAGGCCCGGGCGTGCAGGCCCAGCCAGCACGCGAAGCAGAGCCCCGCGCCCAGGCCCCGGGCAGCGCACAGGTGCCCGGGCCCCAGGCAGCGCGCCGGCATATGTTTCTATTCATAGATAATTTTTTAAAATTTTTTCTTGTTCAAGATATACTTTTTCCATGAAATGTTTAACATATGCATATTTATTATTTACATTTAACCATTATACATCTTTACAGTATACATGGTTTTTCCCAGCAAGAATACAGTGTGTATCAGTCAAGACAAAGACAATACCATATACATTATCATCAGCAAATAACCTTTCATTTTTTATGTCAATTAAGCATATTAGTTTTGTTTTGTTTTTGTTTTTATGAGAAAACATTTAAATCTTAAACTGCCACCACAGAATTCTACAGACTTCAGAGGTCAAGATCCAAACCACTGGGACCACCAGTTAGCATAATGGCTATGTCGCTGGACTCCCATATAGTCAACCGCGGTTTGCGTCCCAGACCCGGTGGCTTAAAACTCATGCCAGGCCCATGTGCGTGCGTGCCCAAGATCCCAAGAGGAGAATGGAGGAGAAGGGATTGTGGCGTGGCCATCCCCCCTGGGGGGGTGATTTCTCGCTTTCTGTCTCTGTCTCTCTCTGTCTGGCGAGCGCATGTGCCCTATAGCAAAAACCTCTTTAAAAAAAAAGAAAAAAAAGATCCAAACCACTTACATTATGGACAAAGAAACTAAACACAGGAAGGTTATGTGATCAGCGTCACATTCAGGGCTGAGTGGTAGGACATGGACCTCACCCTCAGGGATTCTGACTCCTACCCTATGCTCATTTGACAAGTGTTCCAAAAATGTGAGTGACCAGGCTACTTACTTCATGCTCAGTTATTCATGTTAAAAACATAACTCAGTCTCATGCACGGCTGATGGAAGTGTAAACTGATACAATGACTGCAGACTTCACCCCACAACTAGGCAGATACCTAAGAGAAATGAGTGCATGTCCCTCAAAAGCGTTCATAGCAAATTTATTCCTGATGGAATCAGTCAACAGGAGAATGGATGAACATTGTGCAAATGGACTACTTTCTTGCATCTATCGTACACTGGACTACTGCTAAACAATTTTTTAAAAACTGAGTATTTAAGTACAGCAAGTGGCATGGTAGTTAAGGTCCTAGATTCCCACATGGATGACCATGCTTCAAGTTCTGGACCTGGCAACTTGACAATCACACCAGATATGCATCCCCAAAATCCCGAGGGGAGAATGGAGAAGAAGGGATTGCAGTATGGCCTTCCCCATAGGAGATGATTTTTTGTTTTCCCTCTCTCTTTCTGTCTCCAGAAAGCACATGCACCTATGGCAAAAACAAAAACAAAAAGACCCTGAGTATTCAACAAGACAGATGAATCTCGCAAGCATTGTGTTGAGCAAAAAAGACACACAAGACCATGTACTGTATGATTTCATTTATGGAAAGTTCAAGGATAGGTGAAAGCAATCTGTGAAGATAGAGGTCAGAAAAGTGTTTAATCTCTACATGGGAGGATTGGCCAGAAAGAGGCAGGAGTGAACATTCTATATGGTAGAAATATCCTGTATCTTGATGTGAGAATTTTTTAATTTTACATATATAATTTCGATTAAGAAAACAAACTTATATGCACACATGTATGCACCTATCCTATGTGCATATCAACCACACTATACATGTATGCATTTTTATTTTATTATTTTTTGTTATTTAGAGTTATCACTATACATCTTACAGTATACAACGTGGCTTTTCCCAGTGTGAATACAGTGCCTATCAGACCAGTCAAAGACATTACCATATACATTGTCATCAGCAAAAACTTTTCACTTTTGTGTCAATTAAATGTATTGGTATTTTCCCCCATCCCCCTCCCTCCCTTCCCCTGTTACCCACCCCCATGTTACTCAATCCTTACTATCTCTAGTATCTACAGTTGCCCTCCCTGCTACTATACCTTCCAACCTTTAAGTTTCTGCAATAGAGCTCAGACATTGGGTATATATTGAATGGAGACATACAAAGTCTGTCTTCCATACTCTGGCTTGCTTCACTTAGCATTAAGCCTTCCAGATTCCTCCACTTCCATATTCCATCCAATGTCAGGGGCTCGTGTTTTATGGCCGAGTAGTATTCCATAGAGTACATATGCCACATTTTTTCAATCCACTTGTTTATTTTTGGAAATTTGGGTTGATTCTATGTCTTAGCAATTGTAAATAATGCAGCAACAAACATGGATGTACAAATGTTTTTCTGAGTAAGGGTTTTCCTATCCTTTGGGTAAATATCTAAGAGTGGAATTAATGGGTTATATGGTAGTCCTATTTGTAGGTTTATGAGACATCTCCATATTGTTTTCCACAGTGGTTGTACTAATTTGCATTCCCACCAACAGTGTAGGAGAGTTCCCTTTTCGCCACAACCTCACCAGCACTTATCATTATTTATATTTTTATTTTTGGCTATTCTGACTGGGGTTAAGTGGTATCTCATTGTGGTTTTGATTTGCATTTCCCTTATGATAAGAGATGCCGAGCATGCTTTCATATACTTTTAGGTCGCTTGTATGTTTTCTTTGGAGAGTTGTCTGTTCAGCTCATTTTTCCATCTTTTAATTGTATTGATTTTTTTTTTGATAAGCTGCTTGAGTTCCTTTTATATTCTGGTTATCTGTCCCTTATATGAGGCATAGTTTTCAAATATATTCTCTCACTCTGCAGGTTGTATCTCACTCTAATTATTGTTTCTTTTGCTGTGCAGAAGCTTCTCAGTCTAATATAGTCCAATTTGTGTATTTTTGGGACTATTGTCTATGCCTCGGGGTCTTCTTTATGAAATCTTTGCCCACTCCAAGGTCCCCAAGAGTTTTCCTTATGTCTTCCGCTGCTAGTTTTATATTTTGAGGTTTTATGTGTAGATCCTCAATCCATTTTGAGTTGATTTTTGTTAGTGGTGAGAAATAAGGATCCAGTTTCATTCTTCTCCCAGCACTATTTACTGAAGAGATTTTCTTTTTCCCACTGGATTGTCTTGGGCCCTTTGTCAAGGATCAGTTGACTTTATGTTTTGGAGTTCATTTGAGGGTTCTCAATTTTGTTCCACTGGTCTACCTGTCTGTTTTTGTGCCAATACCATGCTGTTTTAATTATCATAGCTTTGTAATATGTTTTGAGGTCAGGATGTGAGTTGTCTCCAGTATTTTTTACCCTTGCACAGAATTGTTTTGGAGATATGGGGCCTTTTATGATTCCAGACAAATTTTATGATTTTTCTTCTATTTCTATGAGGAAGATCTGTGGTCATTTGGTTGGAATTGCATTAAATTTGTAGATTAATTTGGGTAGGATTGACATCTTGATTATATTAATTCTTCCAATCCAGGAACACGAGACTTTTTTTCCACTTTTTTGTATAATTTTTAATTTCTTTATCAAGTATTTCCTAGTTTTTCTTGTAGAGATCTTTGATGTCTTTGGTATGATTTATTCCTAGATAGCTAACTGGTTTTGTGGCTATTATAAATAGGATTGCTTACTTCAATTCAATATCAGTTTGTCCATTGTTAGTGTATAAAAATGCTATAGCCTTTTGTATGTTGATTTTGTACCCTGCCACTTTATTGTATTTATCACTTCCAGGATTTTTTTTGTGGAATCTTTTACAAATAGAAATAATTTCACTTCTCTTTTCCTATTAGATGTCTTTTGACTCTCTCGTCTAATTGCATTGGCTAGAACTTCCAGTATTATGTTAAAAAGGAGCAGAGAAAGTGGGCAGCCTTGTCTTGTTTCAGTTCAATATTAGCTATGGGTTTGTCATAGATGAATTTTATTGTGTTGAGGAATGTCCCTTCTATGCCAATTTTCCTGAGAGTCTTAATCATGAAGAGATGTATTTTATCAAATGCTTTTTCTGCATGCCTTGAATGATATGATATGGTTTCTATCTTTCCTTTTGTTATTGGGATATATTACATTTCTTTTTTTGTGTATGTTGGACCATTCTTGCATCCTTGGAATAAAGTCTACTTGGTCATGGTATATAATCTTTTTAATGTGTTGTTGAATAGGATTTTCTAGTATCTTCTTGAGAATTTTTGCATCCATATTCATCAGGAATATTGGCCTGAAGTTTTCTTTTTTTGTTATATCATTGTCTGGTTTTGTAATTAGGATGATAGAGGCTCCTTAGAATGAATTTGGGAAGTTTCTTTTCTTTTGGATTGTTACAAATAGTTTAAGGAGAATTGGGGTTAGTTTTTCTTTAAAAGTTTTGTAGAATTCAGAGGTAAAGCCATCAGGACCTGGACTCTTCTTTGCTGGGACACTATTACTGATTCTATCTCATTGCTTGTTATGGTCCTATTCAGACTTCCCATTTCTTCTTGGTTTAATCTTGGTAAGATATACATGTCTGGAAATTTGTTCATCTCATCTAGGTTTTCTTGTTTGTTGGCATATAATCACTCACAATATTCTCTGATGATATTTTGTACTTTTGTTATGTCCATTGCAATAACGTCTGTTTCTTGCTGATTTTATTTATCTGGTTCCTTTCTCCATTCTTCTTGATTAATCTAGCCAAAGGTGTATCAATTTTGTTTATCGTCTCAAAGAACTAGCTTTTGGTTTCATTTATTTGATGTATAGTTCTTTTATTCTCTATTTCATTTATTTCTGCTTAGATCTTTATTATGTCTTTTCTCCTGGAATTTTTTTTGGGTGTTTTGTTCCCTGGATTGTGCAGTTGCCACCTTCTGCTTTTTATCTTGTGGGCACTAATTGTTATGAACTTCCCTCTTATGACTGCTTTTGTTGTGGCCCATAGGTTATAAACACTTGTTTGTTCATTACCATTGGTTCCTACAAAACTTTTTATTTCAGTGTTTATTTTTGAGGGCTCTGTCTGTAGTTGATTTCAAGTATGATTCCATCGTGGTTGGAAAAGATGCTGTATATAGTTTCTATACAGCAAATTCTGTACAGAATTTGTAAAGGCTTGTTTTGTGTCTTATCATGTGACTGATCTTTGAAAATGTTCCATATGGGGGTGAGAAAGATGTATGTTTTGTGGTAGTTGAATGAAATACTCTGTAGATGTCTGTCAAGTCCATTTCATTTATGGTATCATTTAGATCTTGTATCTCTTTGTTAGTTTTTTTTTATTGTTGTTGTTTAGTTGATCTGTCCAGAGGAGACAGTGGAGTGTTGCGATTCCCCAACAATTACTGTGTTGCAATCTATCTCTCCCTTGAGGAATGGTCTCTCTTTGATGTATTTAGATGTTCCAGTGTCGGGTGCATAGATACATACAAGTGTTGTATCTTCTTGGTGAACCAGTCCTTCTAGTACTATAAAATGTCCTTTGTCTCTTCTTATACCTTTCATCTTAAGTGATGATACTGATATCAGTATCACAACTCCAGCTTTTCCATTTGCATGAAGTATCTTTTTCCAGCCCTTCATTTTCAGTTTATGTATGTCCTTATGCATGAGGTCAGGTGTTTTTCTTGTAAGCAGCATATAGATGACTTCTGCCATCTATATTCATTCAGCCAGTGTGTGTGTTTTCTTCTTTTTTTTTTTCTGAGAGAGAGAGAATTTTGCTATAGGGTATATGCACTCACTGGTGATACAGAGAGAGAAAGAGAAACAGAAAGTGAGAAATCATCCCCTATGAAGGAAGGCCATGATGCAATCCTTTCTCCTCTCTTCTCCTCCTGAGATCTTGACCACACACATACATATACACCCAGCATGAGTTTCAAGCCACTGGGTCCAGGACTCAAACTGCAGTCAGCCATGTGGGAGTCCAGCAACATAATCACTATGCTATCTGCTGACTCTGCTAGTCTGTGTCTTTTTATAGGAGAATTTAATACATTAACATTCAACGTTATTATTGATATTTGTGGACTTATTCCTGACATATGGTTAGTCATTTTCTCAGTTTTTTTGTTCTCTTATTTCTATTTGTCTTGCTTTAGTTTTCCTAATACAATACTCCTCTGAGTATTTCTTATAGAGTTGGTCTAGTATTGGTGAATTCTTTCAGGTTTTCTTTATCTTAAAATAATTTTGTTCTTCCCATTTGAAGGATAATCTTGCTGAATATACTATTCTTGGTCAAAATTACTTTTCCTTTAATGTTTCGAATACATCTGCACATTCTTTCCTTGTCTGCGTTGTTTCAGTTGAAAGGGCTGATATTAGCCTAATGAAATAAACTTCATAAGTAATGGATGTTTCTCCCTTGTCATTTTTACAATTTTGTCTTTACCTTTGATTTTTACCAATCTGGCTATGATGTGCTGGGGGAGGATTTTTTATGTAGATTCTATTTGAAGTCCTTTTTATTTCTTGGGTCTGAATTTCTCCATGTTTCTGTATATTTGGAAAATTTTCAGAAATTTTCCATTCCTTCAGAACCTTCTTCACATTCTGGAATACCCATTATATAAATATGTGGGCATTGCATAGTGTCTAGAATTTCTTTCTATATATTGTTCTCTCTCTCTCTCTCTCTCTCTCTCTTTTTCTTTTGCTTGTTTTCCATTCTTTTTGGTGGTTTGGTCTATGTCAGAGACTTCGTCTTCAGGGTCAGAAATTCTTTCTTCTTTCTTCTGCATGGTCCAATCTCCTGTTAATGCCTTCTAGAGAGACTTTAATTTCTTGTATTGTATTCTTCATTTCCAGAAATTCTGTGTGATTCTTGTTTAGAGCGTCCATCTCTTTACATAATTCCTCTTTCATGTCCTGAATGTCCTGAAACTATTTTCTCACTTCCTAAAGCAGATCGTCTATTTTATCTTCCATCTCATTGAGTTTTCTCATTATGAATGTTCAGAATTCTTTTTCTGACATTTCTGTGTATTCCTTTGTGCTGTTCGTTATTAGTGAGGGGCTACTGCACTGACCTAGGGGAGAGTTACCCCCCTTGTTTTCTCATGTGTCTTTAAGATCTGCCCTAGTTTTTGGCCATCTGATGCAGTGTTCACTTTTTCCTGTTCATTAAAGTAGATTCTGTAGTATTAGGAGAATTTCACCCTTGGTTCCCGGGTGTGTTCCTATGGAGGGCTGTGTCTCCCGGATCAGAGCAGTCAAAGGTAACTTCAGGCGCTTGACTCCTCTACCAAACTTTCAGCTCTTGATGAGATGGGAGCAAGCTAAGGAGACATAACTTAGTGAAGAAGAACTGGTCGCATGTGCGTGCTGGTGTGCTACAAGTTTCAAAGTTATTCCTGGCGGCTGAGGGTACAAGGCCTGTTGAGAACAGGCCCAAGTCTCCCAGTGGGTCAGCTGAGCCCAGGACACCAGAGTGCCAGGCAATGGAATCCTGCAAGTTTCAAAATTACTCCCAGAAGCTGAGGGTGCATTCATGAGAGGAAGCCTGCTGACACCAGGCCCAAACCTCCCCTTATGTGTGCATTGTTTTAATGCCAGGAGAGCATGCACACGCCAGATAAAGAGAGCGAGAGAGAGTGGTAGAGAGAAAAAGAGCATACTCAATAGGGTCTGGTAACACTGCAATCCTCCTTTCCCCATTTGTCCATCCTCTCAAGATCCTGGGCGCACACACATGCATTCTCAAGGTGCTAGGCCAAGATTTGAATTGTGGTAGGCTTCGTAGTATCTGGATCCATCTATACAGAGTGCTGAACTTCTCAGCTATGAGGCCAGCCCTACAGGTGTTCATTTTATATGAAAGGGTATTCAAAACAATTGTAGTCAGTGGAATTAAAATACAAGTTTATTTTGGTATGGAAAAATTGAAATTCAAGCAGTTTTTTCATAATATGCATTTCCCATAGACTTTTCAAAGATTCCCTCATATATATGTATGCATTTTTTAAAATTTATTTATTTATTTTCATTTGTTATTATTTTTTAATTTGACCAGAAAGAGAAAAAGAAAGGGAAAGCGAGAAAGCAGGCCACCGGGTCCAGGATTCTTATTGTGGTTGGCTATGTGGGAATCCAGTGTCTTTAACCACCACTCCACCTGCCGGCCCCTGTATATATGAATTTTATAAGTAAATATATTATATTACTTACAAATCACAGTCTCTAACACAAATTAAGATGATTCAATTATTTGCAAACTTGCATTTTCAGTTATTTTATTTTCTAAATAGCAGACTCACTGGAGATTGTATATTTCTACTCTCAAAAATGCCAGGGAAAAAACCCTTACACCTAGATAGGCCAGGCAACCCTCTCCCTTCCATGACGTCTTGCTCGTAGAAACTCCCCTTCGCTTTCAGGTCCCATGACTTCACACACTGTTCCTTATGTCTGGAAGATCCTCCCTTTCTTCTTTATTGGTCTAACTTCTGTATGTCCTTCAAAACTCAGCCATCCTTCTGAGTATCCTCTCATTGTCCTTCCTGACACAGTGCACAGCCAATGGTAGGAAAGAATCCCCATATGCTAGAAAAGAATCCCAAACTGGATTAGATTCAGGGACACCACAGCTGTTTGACAGGGTTTCTGTAAATAAGAAATCTCCAACATTGCTGAAATTAATCTGAGGATTGAGGAAACGAAGGTTCATAAAAATAAAAGTGCTGTGAATGCAACTATGTAAACGGGAAGGCGCTTCTTCTTGTGGAAACTAATTGCCCTCTAAGGGCTGATGGCAAATAATGAGTAATGAAGGATGCCAGAATTATTTATATAGATTTGGCTACTGTGGCTTTGATAAATTTATCATGAAATGCCCTAAAGAACCTCAGTGCCAGTGGGAGCTTATTGCTTCTGCGATCACAACTTGAAATGCATTTAAGGTTTTGCCTATAACTGGGCTTCAGAAACATCAAATGCCTGAATATATGTGTGTGTGTGTGTGTGTGTGTGTGTGTGTGTGTAATATATATACATTCTCATTGCTCACTCAAAACCTACATGTTGGTAGAAAAAGGAAAGTGAAGGCATAAAGAAAAGGGTCAGGTCTGTTCAACCTGAATATTTGGACAAAATAAAGGCAGTCAAATTTGAGAACAGACATTAATTCAGGACTGGCTTTGTCACTGTGAATGTGAAGGATTCCAGAGAGATGGAAACTCAGAGAAGGAGAGAACCTGTCGAAGGGGCAGCTGCAACACAAGCTGTGACCCTGTCCTCTCCATCTTCAGAAATAACTCAAGAAATACAGAATTAGAGGAAGCTTGCTAGATGCCAGACAGATTTCTGAAATGTGAAACAATGTCTGAAACAAACATGCAGACTTGAAAAAGATCACAAGATGGGCCAACCACCTTCCTATAAAACAGGTTTCATAGCCTCATGAGAAACGCATTCAGGATATTTTGGGCTACGCTATTCTCCTATCCACCACTGGAAACATAAGATCTAGAAGCAGAAAAAGACTCTGAATAGACAAAGGCTCCTAAGGTCCCTCTGGTGATTTTCCAACTTGAGGGGACATGAGAATCACCAAGGTGCCTCTTGAAAATGCTGTTTCCTGGGTTTCACTCCAAATAATGCTGATTCAATTCAGCAGGTGTTGGCTGGAGTTCAGAAACTAAGCATTAATCAAGCACCATGTTGCTTCAGCTGCGCATAAATAAATAAATAAATAAATAACACTCCCTTCATGCCAGTAGACCTACTATCTATGTGGTTCTTGCTGCTGTTTGTTTAAATTCTTTGTATACTCTGGTTATTAATCCCTTGTCAGATGTATGGCTTGTGAATATTTTTTTCTATTCTGTAGGTTGTCTCTTCACACTTGATTGTTCCATTTGCTGTATAAAAGATGTTAGTTTGATTTAATCTTATTTGTCTATTTTTGCTTTTGTTGCCTGTGCTTTTGAGGTCTTATCCAAAAACTCCTTGCCCAGAGAAACATCCTGAAACATTTCCCCTATATTTTCTTCTAGTAGTTTCATAGTTAGGAAGCTTATATTTAAGTCTTTAATTGATTCGTGTATATGGTGAAAAGTGTAGGGGGGGTCTAGTTTCATTCTTCTGCTTATGAATATCCAATTTTCTAAGCCCATTTATTAAAGAGATTGTCCTTCTCCTAATGAATGCTTTTATTTATTTATTTATTGGAGAGGTTTTTGCAATAGGGTGTGTGCGCTTGCCAGAAAGACAGAGAGAGACATAGAGACAGAAAGCGAGAAATCACCCCCCAGGGGGGATGGCCATACCGCAATCCCTTCTCCTCCATTCTCCTCTCGGGATCTTGGGCACGCACACACACGTGCCCAGCGTGAGTTTAAGCCACCGGGTTTGGGACTCATACCACGGTCGACTACATGGGAGTCCAGCGACATAGCCATTACGCTAACTGCTGGTCCATGAATGCTTTTTGTACCTTTGTCAAAAATCAATTGGCTGTATGTATGTGGATTTATTTCTGCATTCTCCATTCTGTTCCATTGGTCTATGTGTCTATTTTACTTTGCTTGTTTTGTTTTGCCAGTTACTATGCTGTTTTGGCTACTAAAACTTTGTGGTATATTTTGAAGTCAGGTCATATGACACGTACAGCATTGTTCTTTTTTTGCTCTGCATTGCTTTAGTGTCTTTGTGGTTCCATACAAATTTTATGATTTCTTTTTCAAATTCTATGAAAATTTCCATTGGTATTTTGATAAGAATTGTGCTGAATTTATAGTTCACTTTCAGAAGTATGGCAGTTTAAGAATATCAATTACTCCAACCCAAGAACATAGGATGTCTTTTCATTTTTTCATAATTTATTTCATATGTTTATTATAGTTTTTATTGTAGAGTTCTTTCACCTTCTTGGTTAAATTTATATCTGAGATTTTGAATTTTTAAAAAGCTATTGGAATTGCCTTCCTGATTTCTTTTTCAGCTAGTTCACTATTGAGTATAAAAATACTCATTTTTGTACTGTAAATTTACCAAATTCGAATAGTTTTTCAATGATATCTTTAGTTTTTTCTATATATAAGATCGTGTCATCTGCAAACAGGGACAACTTTTAAATTTTTTTTTTTGAGAAGTTTTCTCTATAGGGCGCGTGAGCTCGCCAGACAAACAGAGAGAGACATAGAGACAGAAAGCGAGAAATCACCCCCCAGGAGGGATGGCCACACCGCAATCCCTTCTCCTCCATTCTCCTCTCGGGATCTGGGGCACACACGCACACGCACCCAGCGTGAGTTTTAAGCCACCGGGTCCGGGACGCGAACCACAGTCGACTACGTGGGAGTCCAGCGACATAGCCATTACGCTAACTGCTGGTTCCCACAACGTTTAAATTTTCTTTTCTGATTAGGATGCCCTTCTCTCTCTTGCCTAATTGTTTTGGTTAGGACTTCCCTGTCACCTATGTGTTGACTGTCCCTTCAAAAATCTCTGATTTCACCCCTACCAACACTGACACCTGATTAAGCACTGCCTCACGCCATCTCTCCATCACTACACACACACACACACACACACACACACACACAAAAAAAAAAAAAAAAAATCCTCCACAAGACTTTTGTGGGTATTAACTATTTAGTTAAGACATTATGAGGGAGATTCAGAGGAAGGCTACATTTCCAGGCACATGATATTTCATTACAAACTTCCCCTTTGGATGTCACTCCCCCCACCCCCATCTTCTTAAGCATTAGGCATGCTCAATCTCTCTCTCTTTCCTTATCTTTCTCTAACAGCTCTACACCCCTCCTGGTCTCCTCCCTCCTTCATCTGGTGTAACTCTACCAAATTTAACTCTACCAACTTGAGCACTCATGCTCTGAAAAAAAAAAAATTCTCTTCATGCTTGCACATCAATATTTATTGCAGCATTATTCACAATTGCTAAGACATGGAAGCCACCCAAATATTCATGAACAGATGAATGGATTGGAAAAGTGTGATACTTGTAAACTATGGAATACTTCTCAGTTGTATAAAAAAAAAAGGGGGTGAGGGGAAGACCAGCAGTTGACGTAATGGCTATGTCACTGGACTCCCATGTAGTTGACTGCGGTTTGAGTTCCAGACCCAGTGGCTTAAACTCACGCAAGATCCTGAGAGGAGAATGGAGGAGAAGTGATTGTGGCATGGCCATCCCCCTGGGGGAGGGGGGGTGATTTCTTGCTTTCTGTCTCTCTGTCTCTCTCTGTCTTTCAGGTGAGTGCACACACCCTATAGCAAAAACCTCTCCAAAAAAGAACAAGATTCTGGCACTTCATAGAAAGTGGATGAATATGGAAGACTTACTGCTCAATGAAACAAGCCAGATTATGAGAGACATTGTCCCCACTTAATATATACTGGATGCCCACACTCTATGACAGAAACTGAAAGATTGGAGGATACAAAAGCAAAGAGAATGATTGCAGATATTGGAGACAATGTGGGATGAAAGTAGGAGATGGGGGAGGGTAAGAGGAAAGGAGTCAAGGAGAAAAAGAGAGAGGCGAGACATTTTAGGGACACAGGAATGGAGGATTGCTGATGATAACGTGTATGATAATACCTTTAACTGAACTGGGGTGCAGTGTATTCATGCTGGGAACATTTATTTTATAAGCCATGATGATGTACAGTGATTGTATAAAATAAATTTTTTAAATATGTCAAATAGGGACCAGCAGTTAGCGTAATGGCTGTGTTGCTGGACTCCCATGTAGTCGACCGTGGTTCACGTCCCGGACCCGGTAGCCTAAACTCACGCCGGGCGCGTGTGCGTGCGTGCCCAAGATCCCGAGAGGAGAATGGAGGAGAAGGGATTGCGGCGTGGCCATCCCCCCGGGGGGTGATTCCTTGCTTTCTGTCTCTCTGTCTCTCTCTGTCTTTCTGGTGAGTGCACGCACCCTGTAGCAAAAACCTCTCAAAAAAAAAAATAAAAATTAAAATAAAATAAAAATATGTCAAATAAATTTTTAAGTATACATTTGCTCAATTAAACCTAAAAAAATTCTCTTCGGCTGCCAGAGTTCACACTCCACCCTTCAGAGGCTTATAGGTAACAGAGAGCCTTTTTCCAGCGTCCATGGCAAGGACATGGTGGGGCTCCCCTCTGATGAGATGTCACTTAAGAAGAGGCCAGGCAGAACCGAGAGCCAACCATACAAGAAGACCCAAGAGCAAGATGATTACACAGGTGAAAGAAGGCCAGCACGCCATCAGGAAAATGCAAATCAAAATCACCATGAAACCTGGTCCCACAGCACAGCAGTTAGGCACTGTACATGGGGAACTAGGTCCCACCTGGGCAACTGTGGTTCAAATCTCAGGCCTGGTGGCTTGAAAAACATGTTGATCCTGTATGTGGATGCCCAGAACCCTGATACAATGGAGAAATGAAGGAAAAAGGGATTCTGGCATGATTATAGCGGGATGTTATGTCCATGTGCCCTTTTGCGATTAAAAAAAATAAAAGAGAGATATCACTATACATCCATTAGAATGCCTAGAATCAAAAAATCAGATAATAAATGTTGACAAGAATGTAGAAAAAGTGAAACCCTTCTACGTACTTGCTGGCAGGAATGAAATAGAACAGCTACTTTGGAAAACAGCCTGACCATTATTTCAATGGTTAAATACAAGATCAGCAGTTAGCATCATGGCTATGTCGCTGAACTCCCACGTAGCCGACCACGGTTCGAGTCCCGGACCCGGCGGCTTAAACTCAGGCCAGGTGCGTGTGCGTGCGTGCCCAAGATCCCGAGAGGAAAATGGAGGAGAAGGGATTGCAGTGTGGCCATCCCCCCTGAGGGGTGATTTCTTGCTTTCTGTCTCTCTGTCTCTGTCTTTCTGGCGAGTGCATGCGCCCTATAGCAAAAACCTCTCCAAAAAAAAAATACTAAACAGACACACAGACATGGTAAATATCAGATAGGAAGAGAAGTAGACCTCCGGGCTTCCTCCTCAGAGCTTCCCACTTTCATGTTGTACACATTTGGCTTTTAAATAAGGTTTCATTTAAGACTACAATCAAACCTTCATTACAAGCCTAAAAAAGCTAACTTTAAGTATTTCAAAACTCTGCCCACTAGTCCCAAGACAGACCAAGCTTCACATCGGGGTGGCCGTGGCATCTCAGGTGTAAATGTTCTTTCCAAGTTTGGTCTTAGTGATGTGACTTCCAACAAGCCTCTCTCCCGAGCCCTATGACACTGAATTTCCTGTTACTTTCAGCAAAAATCATGCTTCCTAGCAAACGTACATCCAACTGGTCATCAAGATTGAAGCTGCTAATAAGGCCCATGCCTTTCTGATTTAGTTTGGGTCTTTTGAAAATGCCTTGAATAAATTCAGATCTTCCAAAAACGTCAGGGACTTTGACTCCAGAAGTGCCAATCCTCAGCCAGTTTGCTGAGTGCTGGATGCGTCTCTCGATCACACATCACTGTCTTCTCTGACAAGCCTGTCTTTCACAACGGGTGCACTTTTGGCCTGGTGGCTGAGGAATATCACCTGCCAGAACTAAATCCCCACTTCCCCTGTCTCACAGGTCCACTGTACTGAGATGGTGACGTCACGCGGGGTTCCCTGGGCCTCGGCAGAGTCCAGACCATGCACCTTCTCAGCTTATTCAGCAGATCCATGCTGAGGAAGACACAGGGACGTTGCAGCCATGTCCGCCAGAAGGGATGGCCAGCAGCTTTTCTCAGTTTCCAGAATCTCTGCAGGCCCTCTCCCTTCACATCTCTGTCCTGCTCACACGGGACGGATGGGCTGGGTTCTCTCTGATGCGATACCTTTGGCATCAACAGGACAGCAGTCCCTTCTGGGAAGCAGCACAAAGGGCCGATTGTTGCATTTTCTGGCAGACAATAGGAGAGGGAGATGTGAATGGACCGAGTGTGCCTGTCCAGAGACAGTCTGACGACTGTAATAACAAATGCCCGGAGGCCGTGGGCGTGAAAAGTCAGGGCAGGAGTCTGGGTGGAACCGCAGGTAGATTTCAGTGCGACCCTCTGGGCACGGCCGAAGGACGCTGGGAAGCATCTGCTGTATTTCCTCCGGCACCCTGGCTCTTCCTTGGCCCCAACAGTTAAGACCTCTGAAGGGAAGGATAGAGAGGGCAGGGATTGGAGAAGAAAGAAATTACGATCTTGGTTTGACATTTACATTTTAAAAGTCAGCTTTGAGGGACCAGCAGTTAGCGTAATGGCTATGTCGCTGGACTCCCATGTAGTCGACCATGGTTCAAGTCCCGGACTCGGTGGCTTAAAAAACTCATGCCAGGCGCGTGTGCGTGAGTGCCCAAGATCCCGGGAGGAGAATGGAGGAGAAGGGATTTTGGCATGGCCATCCCTCCCGGGGGGTGATTTCTCGCTTTCTGTCTCTCTGTCTCTCTCTGTCTGTCTGGCAAGCGCACGCATCCTATAGCGAAAACTTCTCCAAAAAAAAAGAAAGAAAAGTCAGCTTTGAGTTGACTCGAGGCATAAAATGTACAGGAAATCTAGAAACTTCAAAGACCTGTGGTGTAGCTTGGAGCCAGTTTTCCCTGCATCAAAGGAGAAAAACCTCTAGAACAAGGGACTAGCAGTTGGCGTAGTGGCTATGTCGTTGGACTCCCATGTAGTCGACTGCGGTTCGAGTCCCGGAGCCGGTGGCTTAAACTCATGCCAGGCGCGTGTGCATGCATGCCCAAGATCCTGAGAGGAGAATGGAGGAGAAGGGATTGCGGCGTGGCCATCCCCCCTGGGGGGTGATTTCTCACTTTCTGTCTTTCTGTCTCTCTGTCTCTGTCTCTCTGTCTGGCAAGTGCACGTGCCCTATAGCAAAAACCTCTCCAAAAAAAAAAAAGGGAAGAAGAAGAACCTCCAGAACATTGAGAAGGTGGCGAGAGAGCTAGACATTAGGAATCCCACTAAAAATGGCCCTGCTCCCCAACTCACCCACAAGACCAAACCTGTGAGAGATGAAGAGTACTACAGAGACCCCCGCAGGTATGGAGATTCTGTGGGAGAGGGTTCCATGCCTAGAATCGCCAGATATAATGCAATCTTTGGGACATACTTAAACCAAAACATCATTCATTACATTATTGAATTTCATTACCTGCAATTCAAACTTCACTGAGGGATCTACATGTTTATTTGCTGGATCTGGCAGCTCTAATTGCATCCTCCTTGGAGGAGAAACCTAAAAAAGCCTCCTCGCCCAAAGCCAGACAAGAACAAGGAAGGGCAAAGGCAAAGGGCAAAGGGGAGATGGGGCAGTCTGGGGCAGGAGAAGGAAAACAGTTCCTTTTGCATCAGAGAGATCCCCAAACTCAGTTCTCAGACGTCAGAATGAGGAGGACGGCGTCACCACATGCAGAGAGCACTCCCCGAGGGTCAGGTGGGTGCCGTGTCCTCAGACAGCACCAGTGTGGACTGATCACACACACATTCACACACACAGACACACGCACACATATACCCTGCGTGCCTCTGCACAGAAACGTCAAAAGCCCACACTTACTAAGCACTCGCCACACACCAAGGGCTGTTTACAGAACATATGCGTACTCTTTCCTAAATGCATCATGCCTTCTTCGTGAGCTCCTCTAATCCCGGCAACAACCCGAAGGATGGACGTGGAGCTCTGGGGGGCAGTGGCAGGGGTCCTTCTGCAGGGCAACCACAGGGATGCTCCCACTGACAATTCCAGACCAGCAGGCCACAGCCACCGGCCCTGTGATGGGAGGGCAGGCACAGACATTCCCCGGAGCATGGAGTTGGTGAGCCCAGCACAGAAGACATTCAGGGGTCCCCCGTCATTCCTCACATCAGCACTGGCCTGCCAGGGTCGCAGGGAGACACTGGGTCCTGTGCAGCAGGATTAGGAGATGAATTCAAGACATTCAGGATCAGCCCCAAAGAGAAGGAATCGCCCAGGAGAGAGCCCACCATGCACCCCCACAGGCCCCCACACACTGCGCGAAGCCAGGCTGCAGGGAGCCTTCTCGTCTGGAGTGGAGGTATTTCATTTGCAGTGGTGTTGGGAGCTGCTTCTCCCAGCTGCAAAAGACAGACTGTCTTTTTTTATTTTTTTATTTTTATTTTTTTTTGGAAAGGTTTTTGCTATAGGATGCATGTGCTCACCAGAAAGACAGAGAGAGACAGAGAGACAGAAAGTGAGAAATCACCCCCCAGGGGGATGGTCACGCCGCAATCCCTTCTCCTCCATTCTCCTCTCGGGATCTTGGGCACGCACGCACACGCGCCCGGCGTGAGTTTAAGTCACCGGGTCTGGGACGCGAACCGCGGTCGACTACATGGGAGTCCAGCGACATAGCCATTACGCTAACTGCTGGTCCCAAGATAGACTGTCTTAAGAGCTTCCCAACATAGTCCACACGTCATGAACCCTGGAAATATGACAATGCCCAATAAAGAAGCATTTCTATCCCCTTCTCTGGATTTTCCTTTCTCCCCTTTTTCTCAGAAAACAGTGTCTTCCATGGGCTGTGGCTAGTGACAGCCACGTGGGAGCGGAGTGTAACACAGGTTCGTGTTGGGGTGACATAGCACAGCAATTAGGCAAGAGGAGCTCGGAAACTAGCCTGCCTGGGTTTGGAGCCCAGGTCTGCCTTATGCTGGCCATGTGACATTGGATGAGTTACGGAAGCCTCCATTTCCCCTTCTGGAAAATAACAATAAGAATATGATGTGCTTCACAGGCGTTTCTAAGGAATAAATGGGTTAATATATGTAAAGATCGCAGAGTGAACCTGGAATAAACTTCAATAAATTATGATTCTGGGAGATTGGGGCTTCACCTGTAAACTGCTGCAGCAAAACAACTACATTATAGAAAACTGGGGTACACAGTCCAGGGCGTGAAATCAGCAAGCGGCAAAGCAGGAACCCCCATTTTATCCAGGTTCCAAAGCCTGGACTCTCTCAAACTCCTCTCCTTAAACTGGGCAGATTGAATGGCTTTCTAAGGTCTTATGACTATGATGCCACTGCCACCTGGTGGTAATACTGCCACATGGCATGTGACTGGGCTCCTACTGAGAACAGGAGGATGGAGGTGTCAGGATGGAGGAACCACCAGGAGGGAGCAGTCCGACCAGAGGGTTGCCGCAGGTCCCCAGAGCCTCTCCGGAAGCCTTGTCCTAGAGGGCTCAGGATTCCCAGGATCCGAGTCTCTCCTTCAAGGAAAGGCCCTTTGAGACCAAAGCTTGCAGAGATTTGTCTCTGTCACCAACATATCCAGGCACTGGTGGTTCACCAGACTTCCCAGCTCGCAAGCAGGGGACAGAATGGTCAAGGCAAGGGGACACAGGACCAGATGACGGTGAAGATGCCGTGATGCAGGACTAGAAGTACAGGGCCTCACTCCAGGCAGTCCACTTTGGGTGGAGGCACTGAATGAGGAGTCCCCTTTATAACTGTGCCCCTGTTTGGCCTCTCTTTGCCAATTTCCCCACACGGGACAAAGCCCTCTGTGCTCTGGGCCCTCCTGACCTGTCCAGCCTCATTTTTCTGTCTCCTCACACCCTGGGGCAGTCCCATACTTTGGATAAATGGCTAGCATTTGGCCTGCTCCTTGCAAAGCCACTTTCTGGGAAGTGCCTTTCACACACACTCCTCGTCCCACCACCATGAAGGCTCCTACAGACATTATTATGCAACAGTCTTACACGTTATATCCCATGTGAAAGGCATCTCTGGGCACACCCCAAAGATTAAGGCGTGAACGGCATCCCCCGGAGGCTTGCACAACTTCGTAGAACACCCACCACTACTGTCCACATGATTGACTTGGTGTGGGCAGCCACATTCCACCATGTAGACAAGAAAGCAGGCAGTCTATGAGAGAGAGAGAGACAAAAATCTTTCATCTTGACCAAACTTTAGATAGGCTCTTCTGAGCCTTCTTTTGGACTAGGCCTCACTCAGTTTTAGCAAATGAAAAATGGCAGACTCTCAGCAGAAATGATTTTGCCCACCTCCTCACTTAAGCACTTGAACACGCACTATCGTGGTTCTTACTGATCCTAGACTCCTTGTCTGCCCACCTGACAAAGCTCGGTGCTGCCAGAAGAATTTAGTAGACAGGTCCCTGAAACCCTCCCCCACCTTAGAGCGGATACTTGAGAAAGCTCAGTGTTGTCAACCCTTCCTCTCCCCTTTTAAGAGGTAGAGCTTGCACCGCCTAGGACAGTCTTCTTCAGGACTGGAGAGCCATCTCTTCAAAATGCAAACATCAGAGCTCTGCTTTCCCACGCAGGAGGCTCCCTTCTCTAACTCACCTGCTACCTCCTGTAAAGGCAAGGGATTAACAAGTCCAGTCTCTGCTCTGGTCCCCTTCACTCCCCCTCGCCGCTCCTTCATTCTTCCTTTAGAACACTTGACACCTCTGCACAGATCGACGTTGAGCTCAGTGCACTTTGAGTCCTCTTCCCCATTGCGATAGTCATTGAATAGTCTCTTCTTAATGCTTTAACTAGTGTCTGGCTTTATTTTTTTTTTAAATGCTAGAGAGCACATGTGAGGGAGAGACAGAGAGGGAAAAAATACTAGTTCCCAATGGGCCATGGTCATGCCACAAGCCCTTCTCCTCCTGTCAGGATTTACAGTACACTCGCAACATACATCTCACGTGTTTTGCAAGCCTCTGGGGCCAGGATTTGAACTATAGCTGGCCATGTGAAATCCAGCTCTTTAACAACTGAGTTATAGGGCCATTCATATCTTTTTTATTTTTAGGTTATTTAAATATTTTCTTCTTGAGGGAAAAAGGTATTCTTTTTTTTTTTTTTTTTTTTTTTTTTTTTGGAGAGGTTTTTGCTCTAGGGCATGTGCGCTCACCAGAGAGAGAGAGACAGGAAGCAAGAAATCACCCCCCAGGGGGGATGGCCACACCGCAATCCTTTCTCCTCCATTCTCCTCTCGGGATCTTGGGCACTCATGCACATGCGCCTGGCATAATTTTAAGCCACCAGGTCCGGGACTCGAACCGCAGTCGACTATATGGGAGTTCAGCGACGTGGCCATTACGCTAACTGCTGGTCCCAGGGCAAAAGGTATTCTTGATAGAGTCTTCACATCACGAACCTTCCCCCAGTCCTGTGGCCAGCCAGGACATGGATGCCTAGCTGGAGTAGACCCAGGCCATGAACCTAGAGCCTTTCCATATGGCATCCAGCATCATGCGACAGCCACGCTACTGCCTGAGCCACCACGTCTAGGCCTATAGTATCCAGCTTTACCCTTGACAAGAGAAAGGAGCAACAATGCGATGAGAAGCAGTTGTGGGAAATGAGGACTAACATCCCCAGTGCCCAAGTCCCTGCTTCTAGGTCATTCCAATATGCTCCATCATTCCTGCCCCTAGGCTTCCAAGACACCTTGTCACATAATAAATCCCCTCTTACCTACAAAAACTCAGATCAGTTTTTTGTTACTATGTGAAATTAAAAAATAAATAAAGAGCTCATTTCTTCCAAAAATAGGGCTGGAGGTAACTGACCCCCGAATGACCATGAAATCTTCCCTCTCCCTTCACCGTAGGTTTAGCCAATCACTGATTCGCAGGCTCCTTAGTATGGCGTTGACCAACCGACGACTTTTGATTACTCCCCGACCTTACGTCTATAAGACCTTGCTGTACATCATTCAGGGTAACTTGGCAATCGTCCTGACTTGGGCAATCGTGGGCCTTGGCAATCATCCTCACTTCAGCCTGACTGAATAAATTCACCTTTGCTTATTTTACTTTGCCTCAGCTTTCTTTTCTTAGGTTGACATTTCTAACTAACCTTTACTGAGCTTTCCTCCTCCTGATGTGCCCTTCTCCTCCCCGCTGCCTGCCTGGTTCAGACTCAACCATCTTTCAACACAGCTCCAGCATTAACTCCTTAGAGTCTATCCTGCCCACTCATTCGGCAAATCCTGTGTGTGCCTCTAACACACTCAGAGCCCCTCTAACACAGCCGTGTACTCAGAGAAATCCTTGGAGTTTATGTAGGAAAACCACTTGGCCAATGGAATGGAAAACAAATGGTGCTTCAGTGGAAAACTATGCATGGTCTAAAGCACTCTGGTCTGGGCTATCTAATCCTGATTTTATGGGGTCTCATTTGCAACTCTATAAATTATAGGTAAGTGATAACAATGCAAAATTACTGTTGCCTAGGGACATGTAAATAAATTCTGTACAAGGGAGGTACAGTCCGCCCTTCCATGAAAAAGCCAGTTTTGCATCTAGTTGAACATTTGTTTCAATACTCCTAATTTAACTATAAATATGTCCATTCTTGCATTTTTATAGTTTCCTCATTAATGAGCTAAATAAAATCTGTAATACGTATTCATTTTTATACCTATGTTATGATCTTATCCATTTTTTAGAATTGCCCTTTAACAGAACATTAGGGCCTCTGGTTTTCATTTAATAACAAAGGCTGCCTTGAACTGGATGTTGTTTTATGGGTTTTCCTTTCATTGTTTCACAATGGTATTCCTCAGCCCCTAGAGCAGTCCCTGGAATACAGCAAACATCTCTTGTAACTAAATCAATAAATCTTCTCAGCATGTCAAGTAACTGCTATTGTCATCTCCTTTAAAGATGAGGAAGCTAGGGTACTTAACTGTAGGTGGAGAGGGAGGATTCGAACACTTTGGGTCCTCAGACTAGGGTACTTAACTGTAGGTGGAGAGGGAGGATTCGAACACTTTGGGTCCTCAGACAAAACCGAGAAAGAAAATAATCTCACTTAATTTCCTTTTACTGAAGTATGAAAACTTCCGAGAGGAATGTTCAACAGAGTTGTCATTTCTCCTTGGCTCACATCGTGTCCATGTCTTCTGTGAATCGATCACCAATGGAATGAAATAAACTTTGGGCCACCAGGGCCATGCCTGGAGTTGGCGGTGAGTCAAACTCATGAGAAGGCGTCTGACTGAAACAGGTTCACAGCCAACAGTGTCGACTTCACAAAACTCTGCAGTTATCTCTGCCCAGGCTCCACCAAGTTGGCCAACTTGGAATCCTTTATTTTTGTCTCGTTAAACTAACTTTTTATTTACATATTATTTACATCAATAAGAAGGGGTTGGCCTCATAATGCAGCAGTTATGTGGTGTACAGAAGAAGCTGGATCCCCACCATCATCCAAGGTTCAAGTTCCAGCTTCATCAGCCTTAAAAACATGTTTGGTGCACACACATCTTCTCAGAAGCCTGACAGAATTGAGGATTGAAAAGAAAAGGTTTGTAGCATAACCAGGCCCCACTGAGGGATACTTTCTCTCTTGCTCTCTCATACATGCTTACATATCCTTCAACTTTAAAAAAAAAAAAAAAAAAAAAAAAAAAAAAAGAAGAAGAAAGAAAGGAAGAAAAAGGAGGAGAAAAGATGCATTTATTGTAAGTGTATAATTCCATAAGTTTTGAACCAGATATATACAAGAAGGGAGTCTTCACAAATAAGTTCATGGAAAAATACATATTATGAAAAAAACTATGCATGGGTTTCAAAAAAATTTGCAACTGGGACCAGCAGTTAGTGTAATGGCTATGTCGCTGGACTCCCATGTAGTTGACCACGGTTCGAGTCCCGGACCCGGTGGCTTAAACTCACGCCGGGTGCGTGTGCGTGCATGCCCAAGATCCCAAGAGGAGAATGGAGAAGGGATTACAGCGTGACCATCCCCTCTGGGGGGTGATTTCTCACTTTCTGTCTCTATGTCTCTCTCTGTCTGTCTGGTGAGCGCACACGCCCTATAGCTAAAAACTTCTCCAAAAAAAGAGAAAACAATTGCAACTAAATAAACTTATACCTTAATTCCATTTTCCCACAGATTTTCTGAAGTCCTCTCATAGACCCATGTAACTACCACTCCAGTCACAACTTGGGGTGATTTACATCACTCTAGAAACTGTCCTTATATAGTTCTCAGTCTCCACACACCACCGTGAAGCAGTCATTGTTCAGATCATATCACAGAAGACTTGCCAGTCCAAGAAAGTCACAGAAATTAAATCATGTAGAACATACCTTTATATGTATAGATTTTCTTGTTGCTTAAATAATATTTTTTGGAATTTATCCATATTTTTGTATGTCTCATAGTTTGTTCTGTTTTTAATCACAGAGTAGGATTTCATAGCATGAATGTGGACCACAAATTGTTCATCCATTTTCTTGTTAGAAATATTTGTTATTTCCAGTTTAGGGCTTATGAATAAAAATGCTAAGAACATTCACCTACAAGTCCTCTGAGAATCAGATTTTAAATTGGCTGCATGGTTCAAGAATCCCAGACCATGGGTGAAACTAGTCATTTGGTCCCTCTACACACCAGCAGCCTTGGCATATGGGTGACTCAGATTCCATCCAGGGGCCGAGGCTGGCAGGCGATTCCATCCCTGTTTAAGGGATCTCAGGTAAGACAGCACCATCCTGACTCTATGTTTGACTCCCTGACGTTCCCAGGGAAGGTTTTAACTCCTTTTCCTGAAAAGGGCTTGTGTATCCCTGCCTCTGAGGTGCCTATTGAATCCACATTCACCCACCTCCTGGGGTCACACACCTTCGACTTCAACTCACCACTGTGGCCATGGTTACTAGAACCCGGTGAATTCTTTTTTTTCCCCCTTTATGTTCAGATAAGACACCTTAAGTTAAACAATGATTTATTCATCAAATGTTTATTAAACATTAACTATGTGCCAGACATCAGAGATGTAACAAAAAGACAAAATAAAAACATAATTAACAAGCAAACAAACAAAAACCATGTCTAGAGTGTGAGCTGTAGGGCTACTCCCACTGACAAATGCAATGACTCAGATCATGTCTAGACCCCACTCTGATACCTAATCACTTCCCAAGGGCCCACACTTTTCAGCACCATAATCATATTAAGTCACTTTTTATTACCTTCACAATATAACCAAATCTCAACTCATGAACTTTGGGGAAGAACATTCAAATCTGTATGATTAGTTCTGCTGAATAAAACATGAACAATCTGAAATATGAAGAAACATATTTTTGTAACATTCTTTTGCTGAGGCAATTAAAGTCCCGTGCACAATTCTTCAGTCTCTTCTCTGCCATTGGCCACCAGTCCCAGACAGCAACTGCAAAATGGTAGCACTTCCATAAGCCTCACTTCCTGAGTGGCTGAGTAGCAGTCTCCCATCCCACCTGCCAATGTGCAGTAGACTTGTTGTGTTAAATCATCAAAATGTAGGGGATTTTTGTCACCAAAGCATAACTCAGCCAATTCTGACTAATGCAGAAAACTAATACCAGAAAGAGATGCTGCTGTAACAAAAACCTAAGAAATGCCTTAACAGTCAGTGGATAGCAAGGGAACTGATACTGAGGGTAGAAAGACGACACACAAATTTGGGAAACTATCAGATGCAATAATTTGGAAGGTAGATCATGTGACTAGCTCTACAGGAAGGTTAGGAATGAAATAATAGTATCAGTTGATATTGACCTCCTTGGCCAGATATTACATGACAAAGAAGCATTTAGGGAATCATTTGCCCTCCAGATAGAAAACCAAATAGAAAATATCCAGATATGTGGAGACGCACATTACTGAAACAGCCAACTGTTCAGAGATTTAATTATTAGAAGACATCATTGAGGAAGTCTGTGGGTACAAAACCCACCAAAACTCTTCTGACAAACATCTGATCAAAAGTAGAACTTCCCATAAAAGTCTCGTGGCTTTAAAGTATTCCTCTTTAGAGAGAGAGGGGGCAATGAGTTGGGGGGAAAAAGCAAAAGAAATACCCAAAAATTAGGTCTTAGAAATAACTGCATTTATGGTTATAGATATGTGGGACTACCTGGGGCCCAAACAGATGGTAAGTCTACTAGATCTTTCAAATGCGAAAGAAATTATCTTGGATTGAAAGAGTCTTGTGACTGACCCCTGGATCCCCAGTTTTCCTACAAATTTAGCAGAAAATGGGCTAAGACATCTATGCAGCCCCCAAAGAGAATATATTCCCAACCCCCACATCAGATTATCCAAAAAGGATAATGAAGAAAAAAGAATCTCCAATTGAGCAGAACCAAGGCATAGTCAAGGATTCCTCCTTTCCACCAAAGAGACACACAATATCTACCCAGTAGGATTTCAGAATTACCTATGAGACACATTTGAAGATCGTATAAGAGCCTAGGCTAGAGACATACATTTGAGAGTCATAATTATATACAGAGGTATTGGAAGCTCTAAGTCTGAGGGAGATGACCAGGAATGAGTATGAATAAAGAAGGGCTGTGCCCCAAATGTTAAGTCTAGGGACACTGCAAGGTTTAGAAGTTGGAGAACTGAGAAAGAAATAACAACGGAGACTAAGAAAGAGGATCCAAAGAAGTAGATGGAAACCAAAAGGGTCAGAGTCATAAAAGCCAAATGAATAAAGCATGCCCAAGAGTAGCTAGAGACATTTAGCTTGTGCACAGCTGAAAATGTGTTTGTGTACCAGAGAGAGCAATTATGTATGAGTTGTCACTCTAAACAAAAGCAGGACTTAGAAAGCAAAACTCACCACGAGCATGGGGAACAGAGCCTTGATTTTTGTCTGTGAGTAGGATGGTTGACTGAAAACAGGAGAGGCAGCGTGCCCTTGGAAAGGCTGGCAGAATCAGAGTAGGTAGTTCAGTCCTTCGTGAGGTCTTCGTGAAGCCCTGAAATCTCTACACATGAGACACCTGCTTCTGTCCTGGTGTGGCCAGTGTCTTTCTGCAGCTGTCCTCACCGTAGTTCAGCCATGTTATTTCTCCATGTCTGCCATTAGGACTTTTTAGTCCCCATTTTGGTCAATGTTAGCTCCCTGAGAATCCAAGAAAACCACTAGGACTACCATTCCTTTTTGACAAGGAACCATCAGCTCAATTTCAGCTTGGGATAACACCATATATATATATATATATATATATATATATATATATATATATATATACACACACATACATACATATACACACACACACACACACACACACACACACAATCATTTTCAGTACCAGAAGATTACACAGCAAAGTTAAGTAAGAAAGAATATATGGGGAAAAAGTAATATCTACTTCATATCTAGTCTCCTCATCAGCTTCACCCCTTACCAAGAGAACAAATTCCATAGACCAATTAGTCCAATGTTACATTACCAAATGTCTTTGTCTCCCAATTGATTGGTTGTTTTGCTCCCCTTTAGTGATTACCAAGGAATTATAAAATGTGATAGCTGTTGTCCACACTTCCCGTTGTCTGGCTAGGGAGTATTTGAAGGCATCTCTACTACTAGGACTGCGTTAGCGAATCAGTACATACAATGTTATGTTGTCTGCTGAGCCTCTGCAGCCTGAGCATTTCATTTCTGTCATGGCTCTAGTCAAGAATAAATAGAGTTGGGAACCAGCAGTTAGCGTAATGGCTATGTCACTGGACTCCCATGTAGTCGACCGCGGTTCACGTCCCGGACCCGGTGGCTTAAAAGTCACGCCGGGCGCGTGTGCGTGCGAGCCCAAGATCCCGAGAGGAGAATGGAGGAGAAGGGATTGCGGCGTGGCCATCCCCCCTGGGGGGTGATTTCTCGCTTTCTGTCTCTATGTCTCTCTCTCTCTGTCTGGCGAGCGCACTCGCCCTATAGCGAAAAAACTCTCCAAAAAAAAAAGAATAAATAGAGTTAAACAATCACTTATTAGGGCCCTCCCCTTATCCTAGTGGTTAACGGAGCTAGATCCCACAAGACCAACCATGGTTCAAATCCTGGTCCCAGCAGCTTGAAAAACATGCTGGGCATGTGTGGGTATGTATCTAAAATCCTGATGGGATAGAGAAATGAGGGAGAGGGGATCCGGGTACCCACACTTTATTAGGGGTGCTTTCTCTCTCTTTCTCTCCAGTGAGCACATGGGCCCTCTGGGAATTTAAATAATAATAATAATCACTTACTAATTTGCTCAGAAAAATGTTCATATTCAAAAGGAAAGGGGGGGAAAACACATGTATTTAGAATCTTAATATTGAGGGTAGCGAGAGGAGAATGGAGGAGAAGGGATTGCGGCGTGGCCATCCCCCCCGGGGGGTGATTTTGCTTTCTGTCTCTCTGTCTCTCTCTGTCTTTCTGGTGAGTGCACGTGCCCTATAGCAAAAACCTCTCCAAAAATAAAAATAAAAAATAAAATATATATATATATATATATATATATATATATATATATATATAGAGAGAGAGAGAGAGAGAGAGAGAGAGTAGAAGGAAGCCATGAAACTCTGAAGAAGCCAAATGCAATGATCTCCTTTCATCTATTTCTATTCCAGCTAGGATTTGAACTTGTAGAAAGTTCTTATACAAACCAATTCATCTTACTTAGAAGCTGTAGCTCACTGTTCTCTTCCTCATGTGAAAGCAATTTTAGTTGTTGTTTTTTTAACTCTTTGTATTCATGTCCTCCTAAATTGGTTAGATGAATTAGACATACCTATGGCGCATACGCATGACAGGTTCCTATAACCAATTTAATCTCTAAAATTCTTCTCCTAAAAGGTGACCACAGAGAGCGTAGGAATACACTCACACACAACAAGGGAGGAGAAGCTCTTCTCATTTATGGACACAGAGAATTAGAAGTCTCACTTTGAAAACATCAGCCAAAAGCAAGTACTGACACCTGTAAGTCAATTACTGTCCGTGCCTTCTTGGAGCTCCTGAGATCTATCAGATGTCACAGCGAGGGCTGCATTCCAGACCTCCAGGCTTTAAGCTGATAGATGGGTGCCAATCTAGGTCTGGCCAGGCTCACAACCTGAAGACAAGTTTTAGTGCCCAGATCAGAATTACTTACACTCTCACTCTCCAAGTGCAACTCCTGCATACTCTATGAGATTTCTTGATCTGAGGTTGTTATTCACATCAGGAAGTTTGGTAGGAGGTGGGCATACATTTTATTTGGTAGTGAGTTAAGCTCAGACTGCTACACAGACAAGCAAATAACATAGAGAATGCTATTAACAGTTGGGGAAATAAAAAGGATGACTTTTTCACAAAGAAGGATTTGGCACTTTGCCTCTGGCTTCTGGAAGAACCTCTGAGCCCGTGAACTGTCCTTTCTTTGCTTACACAGGAGCTTTGAGCCATTGGACAGTCCATGCCAACGACGTGATATAAATCACATAAAACCATAAGGCAGGAGCCTGAGCCAGAAGCTGTCATCTGGATCTCTAGAGCACTGGAAACTAAGTTCAAGGACCAGCATAGCCAGCCATATCTATGTGACTGACCCCTAGTGGGTGTCCCCTGGCCCCTGGTGGACACCAAGCTTCCCTGGTTGGCAAAACTTGGTGCATATTATCACACACGTTGCTGAGAAAAATCAGCAGTGTCCACATGACTCCCCCAGCAATGAACAATGGGAGGTTACATGCCTGGTTTCTCCTGGACTTGGACCTAGTGTCTTTTCCCATTGCTGATTTTAACCTGTATCCTTTACTGTACCAAACCATCACCATGAATATAAAATCTTTGCCAGGCTCTGCAAACTCAGATCCTGATAGCAAATATTGAAATGGAGTATGGTCATGGGGACCCTGAACTTCAACAGATAAAAAGGTGAACAGTTTATGGTATAGAAGTGTGTAAGTGGGGAGCCGGCAGGTGGCATAGTGGTTAAGGCGCCGGACTTCCTCCCATATGACTGATTCAAGTGCCAGACCTGAAGGCTTGAAAATCAAGCTAGCACATGTGTGTGCGTGCCCAAAATCCCAGGAGGAGAATGGAGGAGAAGGGATTGCAGCATGACCATCTCCCCGGGGGGTGATTTTTCACGTTCCCTCTCACTGTCTCTGTCTGTCTCTCTCCAACACATGCCCTATGGCAAAAGTCCTAGAAATACAAACAAAAAAGTGCACAAATGACTTTTCAACATCGTGATTGAGACCAGCTATAAGTCTGATTGAATCAAAATTTTATGACACAGTGCTAGGCAAATGTCCACAATGCAAAAGCTATCAGAATTCTTAAGACAAAAAGTCAAAAAATAGAACAAATCACTTTGCTGCAACTAACAGAGAGAATAGAATGGTCATGTGCAGAACAGACATGACCAAGAGTCATACTCAGTGAGCAAGAGACAAAGAGTTTGACACTCAGTGAGACTTATCAGAAAGCAGAGGAAGAAGCCAGGACTCAAGGGGAAAACGGAGTGTACGGGGTGTACATTCAGGCTCATCATTTTTTTATTGCTATAGGGCACATGCACTCACCAGAAATGAGAGAGAGAGAGAGAGAGAGAGAGAGAGTGTGTGTGTGTGTGTGTGTTAGGCATGCATGCACATTCAGCTGGTATGTTTTTCAAACCACCAGGGCTGGGATTCAAGCCATGTTCAGCTATGTGGGATCCAGCTCCTTAAACCATTAGGCTATAGGACTGATCCAGGCTCACAATTTGATCAGTTTGAGAGAGGCCATCTTAGTGCCTTAGAAAAACCTCCCAAATTCTCAAAGAATAACTCAGAAATGTTTAGAGCCCCAGCTGAAAGTTTTCTGTAGTTAAGGGAGACTCAGCTTGTAAAAAGGCAAAGTAAGGATTTGTAAGAGCCAAAAATTAGGAGTCTATGGAACAGAGTCTTGTTATTGTCCTTGGGTAGTCCGATGAAAAGCTATCTAGCAGGAAGATTTGCTGTTTAGAGTGATGGAGTTGTACACAGATATGGCTTATTACCTGTTGATGATGACGTGTATAGTATTCTCAACTGGATTGGTCTAAGAAGTATTTCATGATGGGTAAAGTCTTTTTACAAGCAAAATGAGAAATAGTGATTGGTTAAAAAAAATAATTGAAATAATAATAATAATGGACGGGAAAAACAATGAAAAGATATTGAATGATGAAGGGGGGATTTTAATGTCTCGGTATTGACTGACATGCATGGCATTCCCTTTTGAAAAAGCAATGTAATACACTGTAAAGTTATATGCAATTCAATGTAATATAAACAAGATTATGATGATAATAAATAAATTTTTTAAAAATTGGGAGTATAAAAAAGAAAAAAAGAAAAGAGTGATGGAGTAGTCAGGGAAGGCAGTTTTAGTTTTTTGTGTATTTTCTGTCCTGGGGATATTAACCATGGACTGTACGATGCACATCTGCCTCTGTGTCACAGCAGCCGGTGTCCTTTAGTTGGTACCTTCCTGGATCTACGTCATTTTCATCATTATGAGTCCCTGAGGTTTTCCAAAAGAGGAGAATGACCAACGGCATCAAATAGTGATGATAAGTCAAGTACAATACAGCCTGAGAACTGACCATTGAATGTAGCAACATGGAGGCCAAGGTGACCTTGACAAGAGTGGCTGGGGTGCAGCGGTGGAGATAACCTGACTGGAGTCGTGCAAGAGAATTGAAAGGGAGATGGACCGGAAAGCACAAGAATAGAAGACTCTGTTAAGTACTTCTCTTAAAAAAAAAAAATAAAGAATAGAAATGGTGTTGTATCTACAAGGAAATTGGTAACAAAAGATGATTTTTAAGGGACCAGTGGTAAAATGCAGTGCTCTGAGGCAATCCTACATGGAAAGGTTCCTGACTCAACAGAGATCTCCCTAAGTGCACCAGGCATGTGTGTGCCCATGATATGGTGCTGACTCAGAGTTAGGGTGGATCATGGCATCAAAACCCTGCTGGAGCTACTCTCTCTCCCTCTCTCTTTCTTTCATTTTTTTAAGAGAAAAGTGGTTTTTTGTTTGTTTGTTTATTTTTGGAGAGGTTTTTGCTTTAGGGCACGTGCACGCACCAGAAAGACAGAGACAGAGAGATAGAAAGCGAGAAATCACCCCTCGGGGGGAGGTCCACGCTGCAATCCCTTCTCCTCCATTCTCCTCTCGGGATCTTGGACATGCATGCACAAGCGCCCACCGTGAGTTTAAGCCACCGAGTCCAGGACTCAAACTGCAGTCGACTACATGGGAGTCCAGCGACATAGCCATTACACTATCTGCTGGTCCTAGAGAAAAGATGATTTTTAAGAGAAAAGAAATGGCGTTAGGTTCAGATGTTGATAAAAATGATCCAATAGATGGCAATTCCTGTAGCTCAGTGCTTAAGCACTATGTATAAAGAGCTGGATCCCACATGGCCAACTAGGTTCAAATCCCTGCCCCAGTGGCCTGAAAAACATGGCAGGTTTGTGCGTATGTGTGCCCAAGATGCAGAAATAGAGGAAAAGGGATTGAGTGACTATGCCCTATTGGCAGGTTTTCTCTCTCTCTCTCTTTTTCTCCCTTTTCTCTCTCTTCTCTCTCTCTCTCCTTTCCTCCCTTCTCTTTCAGGCAAGCACACTTTTTCTTTTTGGAGAGGTTTTTTGCTATAGGGCACGTGCACTCGCCAGACAGACAGAGACATAGAGATAGAGAGCGAGAAATCATCCCCCAGGGGGATGGTCACGCCGCAACCCCTTCTCCTCCATTCTCCTCTCAGGATCTTGGGCATGCACGCACACGCGCCCGTCGTGAGTTTTAAGCCACCGGGTCTGGGACACGAACCATGGTCAACTACGTGGGAGTCCAGCGACATAGCCTTTATGCTAACTGCTGGTTCCCAGGCAAGCACATTTTTTACTAAAAAATAAAAAGATCAAGTAGAAAGAGAGAAATGATGATACAGAAAAAAAAGAGAACTGTTGAAGCAGTATATTTTAGAAGGCAAGACAGAATGGCATCTAGTGTCCATGTTAAAAATGGCACTGGGTAAGAACACAGACAGTCGGTTATCGGTAACAAGAGAGAAGCTGGAGTGTATGGGTTCAGATACAAACGATAACTATGAATGTGGGATGCAACCATGTGAAAGTTTCTTTCTGATTGCTTCCATTTTCTCAGTGAAATGGAATTTCAGACATGAAACTAGAACCTGGACTTCAGATCTCGACCTGGCTATGGCCCTTAGGTCTGGACTTTGGCCTGGTATTGAACTTGGATTTTCCAGGTCTTTGGACCTGACCTTACATCTGGAAACTTAACTTGGAACTGGGCCTGGGTCTTGAAACTTTTCAGTGGATATGGACTTTGAATAGAGTCCTTGCACTGGGACTCTAACTTCAGACCTCAGAACTGATCCTGGCTTTGACCTTGGAGATAAACAGTGGACCTGGAACTCAAATCCAAACATAGACCTGGACCTGACATTGAAAGCAAACCTTGGGACCTTGAACCTTGACCTCAGGACTAGATCTGGACTTAAGATTTTGAGCTGAGCTGGACCTTAACCTTTGACCACAACCCATACCTTGGTCCTGTACTTAGACTTTGAACCTAGAAATCAGATACTGTCCTTTCACCTGGTCTTTACTGAACCCTAAGTGTGACATACAGCTCAGACCTTGGACCTGGACCAGGACCTAGGCCTGTGAATGATACATCAGAACTGGACTTTGGAACCACAGTCGTTCATGTGGAATCTGGCTCCCTTAATAACCACTAGGCCACAGGACCAGCCCCGTATTTGCCTTTTTTGCATATGGATGTCCAGTTGTGCCAGCAGAATTTCAACAAATGCCAGATCCCACATGACTGACTGCCATCCCTCCTGTGGGGTGATTTCTTCCTTTCTGTCTCTGTCTCTCTGATGAGCGCTCATACCCGATAGCAAAAATCTATCTCTATGGAAAAAAAAGTTGTATATTACACTAGTATGTAGAAATTGTTTTCTTTCTTTTTCTTTTTTTTTTTTTTTTTTTTTTTTTTGGAGAGGTTTTTTTTGCTATAGGGCGCGTGCGCTCGCCAGACAGACAGAGAGAGACATAGAGACAGAAAGCGAGAAATCACCCCCCGGGGGGGATGGTCATGCCGCAATCCCTTCTCCTCCATTCTCCTCTCGGGATCTTGGGCACGCACGCACACGTGCCCGGCGTGAGTTTTAAGCCACCGGGTCCGGGACGCGAACCGCAGTTGACTACATGGGAGTCCAGCGACATAGCCATTACGCTAACTGCTGGTTCCCTAGAAATTGTTTTTATACAATTGTTTCTGTTCTCTAATATTGTTAAACTCACTTATTAGTTCTTACAGCTTCTTAAGTCAATTCTATAGCATTTTCCCTTTAGACTAATAATTACAGTTAATGGGCCATCCCATGGCATGGTGGTTAAGGTGACTGGATCCCACACGGTTGACTGTGCAGGTCAAGTATTGGACCAGGCATCTTGAGAAATACACCAGGTTTGTGTGTGTGTGTGTGTGTGTGTGTGTGTGCGTGTGTATGCCCAAAATCCTGAAATTTGAGAAATGCACCAACTATGTGTGTGTGTGCCCAAAATTCTGAAAGGAGGAATAAATGAAGGGAGAGGGCATTTCAGTATTACCATTCCCCATGGAGAGTACTTTTCCACTTTCTCTCTCTCTCCAGTGAGCACATGCAAATTTTTAAAAATAAAAAAATGAGATGTACAATGATTAAATCAATTTTTAAAAATAATTTTTAAAATAGTAAAATTTAAAAATGCACACAAAATATAAATACAGTTTAATTTTTCCTTTCCAATCTAGATGCTTTCTTTTTTCCTTGATTTATTGTACTGGCTACTCCCAACAGTGCTGGATTAAAAGTGATGAGTGAATACATCATTACCTTCTTCCTAATCTTTAAGGGAAAACATTCAGTCTTTCACCAATAAGTATAAGATTAGCTGTGGGGTATTTGTGGATTTGTTTATAAGGTTGAAAAAATCCCTTTCTATTTCTACTTTGCTCAGAACCTTATTAAAAGGCTTGAATGTAGATTTCATCAAATGCTTTCTTTGGTGTGGATGAAACTGTTTTCCCAAAAAAAGATATATTGAAGGCCTAATCCTTAATACCTGTGAATGTGACCTTATTTGGCAGTGGGTCCTTGTGAATACAATCAAGTTAAGATGAAGTCATACTCAATTAGTGTTGACCATAACAGAGTAGGACTAGTATCCTGAGAAGAAGAGGCTAAGAGAAACACAGCGTATATGGCAGTAGGAGCAGAGACTGGGGTGCTTCATCCACAGGCGAAGAAATGCCAAGAATGATAGGCGACATCAGAAGTCAAGAAAAAGGCCCAGAAGAGCTTCGCCCCTAGAGCCTTCCAAAAGAGTATGTCCCTGTGAAAGAACAAATTTCTGTTGTTTTCAACCATTCAGTTTATGGCACTTTTTGTTTTGTTTTGTTTTCAAAGGTTTTTGCTATAGGGCACGTGTGCTCGCCAGAAAGAGAGAAACAGAGGTTAAGAAAGCGAGAAATCACCCCCTCAGGGGGGATGGCCATGCCGCAATCCCTTCTCCTCCATTCTCCTCTCGGGATCTTGGGCACGCATGCACGTGCGCCTGACATGAGTTTAAGCTACCGGGTCCTGGACTCGAACAGCAGTCAGCTACATGAGAGTCCAGCGACATAGCCATTACGCCATGTGCTGGTCCCAGTTTATGGTACTTTGTTACAACAGCCCTAGGAAAATAATACATTTTATCTTCTAAATTAATTTAGCTAATCATATGTTGTTGTTTGTCTCTTGTTGAAATACTGAATTATGATAACCTATAGGAACTATGGTAATGTCACCATCTTCATTCCTAATGTTGGTAATTTATTTGTTAACTTTTTTTCTTAATTCCAATGTGGTTAGAGAACATACTTTATATGGTTTCAATTATTTCAGATTTACCGAAATTTGATTCATGACCCAGAGTGTGGTATATCTTGGTAAATATTTTGTATATACTTGAAAAAATGAATATTTCTTTAGTTTCGGGGTGGAAGAGGCTAAGAGAAACACAGGCTATATGACAATAGAGACAGAGACTGGAGTGAGTCATCTACAAACCAAGAAATGCCAAGAATTGCAGGCAACATAGGAAGTCAAAAAAAGCACATCAATGTCCATTAGATCAAATTGGTTGACGATGTTTTTCAAGTCTTCAATACCCCTTTTAATTTCCCCTCTACGTGTTCCATTTATTACAGAGATAAACACACTGTGAGAGGCAGAATCATAGCTACTAAATATGCACATGCTCTAGTTCCTAGAACTAGTGAATTTATTACTTTACACGGCAGAAGTAACTCTGCAGATGAGATTAAGGCGACAGATCTTGGGAAAGGGAGTTTATCCTGGATTTATCTAGGTGGGCCCAATAAAATCACATGAGAAGAAAGCCTTTCCCATTTCGGGTTAAAGAAAAATGTCAGAGAGATGCAACATTGTTGGCTTTAAAAATGAAGAAACAAAGGCAGGGACCAAGGAATACTGATGGCCTCCACGAAGTAGAAGAGGCACGGGAACAAAGTGTCTCCTGGAGCCTCCGGAAAGAAAGGAAGCCCAGAAAACTTTGATTTTAGTTCAGTGAGACCTATATTAAATTTCTTTGTAAACAGTTCATAAAGAACTGGTTTTTTTTTTTTTTTTTTTTTTTTTTTTTAAAAAAAAAAAAAGAATGTATGTTTTAAGCCACTAAATTTCAGCAAAAATAGAGAACTAATATAGGTAATAAAATCTTTGACTATCTCTGTGAATTTGTCTAATTCCCCTTGCATTTCTTTCTGTTTTTGCTTCATGTATTTTTTTTTCTTTTCTTTTCTTTTTCTCTTTTTTTATTTTTTATTTTAAATTTTTTGAGAGGTTTCTGCTATAGGGCACATGCACTCACCAGTAAGACAGAAAGAAACAGAGAGACAGAAAGCGAGAAATTACCTCCTTGTGGTGATGGCCACGCTGCAATCCCTTCTCCTCCATTCTCCTCTCAGGATCTTGGGCACGCACACACACGCACCAGGCGTGAGTTTAAGCCACCAGGTCCGGGACTCAAACCACAGTCAACTACATGGGAGTCCAGTGGCATAGCCACTACGCCAACTGCTGGTCCCTTTGCTTATTTTGAAGGTCTATTATTAGGAGCATAAGTGCTTAGGAGCATTTAATCCTTTTTTTTAATCATAAAAGGGTATTCCTTCTCCCTGTTAATAGTCATTGCTCTAAAATTTAGTTTGTCGAATATTTCTTTTGATTATTATTAACCTGACATATCTTTTCCATCTTTAATCTTTAAACCTATTTGTGTCTTTACATTTAAAGAGATTTCTAATGGGCATTTTTTTTTAAGTTTACTCTGAGAAATTCTGCCTTTTAATTGGGGTGCTTAGACTACTTACATTTAATGTAATTACAGTATAGTTAGGATTCTATTTGTTTCATTTTTGCCTTGTTTTCTTTTTCCTCTTTTTTCTGTCTTTTTATTTGGATGAAGTATTTTTATGGTTTAATAATTATCTTCTTTGTTAGGACAGTGGATTCTTTTAATGTTTGCTTTATGGTTTATAATATATTTTGTATATAAAATAATGTATTTCTTCAATTTTGTCACAATATACCTTCTAATGATATTATGCCACTTAACATATAGTACAGACTCTTACAATAGAATGACAGTATAAGGAGCTTGGGAAATTACTCCCACAAAGAAACATCTAATAAATTGATCAGCATTAACAAAGATAATCAAAAGTTCTGAAGACTGACCAAAGGGCTTACCCCAAAATTGGAAGCATTTACTTACCAAAATTAATGGAAACGTGGCACGTAACAGTTATATGGTAAATCAGGTTGATGCTGCACAATGTGGGCAGAGGCTATTTCTAGAATCCAGGTGATCCCCACGGACCCCTCAGGTCTACAACGTCCAGTGTACAAGTTTATAGAGCTCCAAAGAAACTCCATACAGACAGAACAGTAAGAGCTCAGACATTCAGAAATGAAGACTGGACCTCCCCACACATTGAAACCTATCAAAAAGGCTGCCAAGGTCATAGGAACTTAGAATGTGTACAGAAATAGACATCGACCATATGTTCTTCGGATATTATATACATTGTGGCACGGTTTTCTATTCCTCATCCCTTTACATCACTATTGTATATATAGTTTGGTGATTGTGAATGATCTTACTACTGAGATCTTATGTTACAGCATATTGAGACAAAATAGGTTCAGCTGTGATGGTGCAGCAGTAGCACAATGCTCCTGTAAAGCTGGAAGCCATATGGAAGGTCAAGATTCGGTTTACAGATTGACCTGCATATTCCAGGCATAGACATGACCCGAGCTGGCTGAGAAAGGCTTGGGGAGCATAGCATGAGATCTCTTTGAGGGTGCTTGCCTCTCTCTCTTTCCCTTTTTCTCTCAAAGAAAAAGAAAGAAAAATACAAAAAGAATATTGAGATACAAAATGATAGAACTAAAAGAAGAAGAAACATGACCAAAAATATCTAAGATTTAGACTGGATTCAGTTACTGATAAAACGTTAATTGATCACTTCGGAGGAGGAGTATATTTAGTTATGTAACAATATTATATTACACTATGTTTGTTGAGTACCTAAAATTATGTTTGGCGACCTTGGATCTTAACTCTAGTTATGGACTTGACCTTTGGAATTGAATTTTTCTAGGACCTTAAACATGAGTTTTGGTATTGGACCTGACTGTGGGCATGAATTTTAGATCTGGACGTCAGACCAGTACCAAGATGTAGTTTTAGATCTTGGAACTGGAACTTGGATCTTTTATATGGTTTTCAGATATGGACTTAGGCCTTTGTCCTTGAACTGGTCCTGGATATTTAAGTTGACCTTGGACCAGGGATTGCAAGGTTTTTAAATCTGATACTGTAATAAGTGTCCTTGGACATGCATCTGGACCCAGATATAAGCCTTGAAACAGAACTGTGAAACTTGGACGGGAATTCCATTATGATTATGAATTTCACATGAATTTTGGATCTGGGCCTAGATTTTGGCATTTGACCTAGAAATTGCATCAAGAATTGAGACTTGGATATGAGTTTTTGGACCCAGATCTTTGACTTTGTTTTGAACTCACATTAGACCTTACTGTAGGCCTGGAACTTGGACTTAAACCTTCAATTTTGACCTGAATTGTTGAAGAGAGTATTAGATCTGGGATCAGGAATTTAGAAATAGAAGTTGGACTGGGACCAGCAGATGGTGTAATGGCTATGTCACTGGTCTCCCATTAGTCAACCGTGTTTTGAGTCCCGGACCTGGTGGCTTAAACTCACGCCAGGCGCATGTGCATGCATGCCCAAGATCCCGAGAGGAGAATGGAGGAGAGGGGATTACAGCATGGCCATTCCCCCTGGGGGGTGATTTCTCACTTTCTGTCTCTCTGTCTCACTTTCTGGCAAGCGCACATGCCCTATAGCTAAAACTTCTCAAAAGAAAAGAAAAGAAAGAAAGAAAGAAAGAAAGAAAGAAAGAAAGAAAGAAAGAAAGAAAGAAAGAAAGAAAGAAGTTGGACCTTAAACCTAGACCTCAGACATGGATCTCCCTATTGCTTTGCAGAATAAATCATAATGAATATAGCATTAACTAAGCAAAAATCTAAAATAAACACACATACCTCTCAATTACATTGAAGAATGTTGGCAACATTTGTGAAAAATCAGTTAAGAATCACATAGAGTTCTCAGAAGTTCCTATTGAAAGTTAAAGTGAATTAAAGTGAATCTAAACAATATTTGTGTTCTTTGGGGTGGGGGGAGTTTTGCTATAGGGCATGTGTGCTTGCCGGAGAGACAGAGAGAGACAGAGAGATAGAGAGACAAAAAGCGAGAAGTCACCCTCTAGGGGAGATGGCCATACTGTAATCCTTTCTTCTCTATTCTCCTCTAGGGATCTTGAGCCCACACGCACACACACAGGGCATGAGTTTTAGCTGCTGGGTTGGGAACTGGAACCGTGGTCAACTACATGGAAGTCCAGCACCATAACCATTATGCCATCTGCTGGTCCCCATTATTTGTGGGGTTTTTTAATGACTATTATCAGAGTCAATAGGTGGTATAGTGGTTAAGGGACTAGACACACACAGGGTCAACCACAGTTCGGGTCCCGGACCCAGTGGCTTGAAACAGGCTGGGCGCATGTGTGGCCAAAATCCTGAGAGGAGAATGGAAAAGGAGGTATTATGGCATGGCCATCCCCCCAGGGGGTGATTTCTCACTTTTTGTCTGTCTCTCTTTGACTCTTCTGCAAGCGCACACACCCTGTCATGAAAAAAATCTCTTAAAAAATTCTATTGTTATAAAAAGTTTTCTAATTGTTATTTAGAGCTAATTAAGATAAATAAGGCAAGTGTTTGGGAAAACCAGTTTCCTAAGATGGATAAAAAAGATCAGTCTCATATATTGCTCTCAAAAGTATGTTCTCAGTGAAAATTAAATGAAACCAGATGTTCTTCCACAACATCTGAAAATAAAACAAACCCAGAGTCAGAACGAAGTCTATACTTAAGTCCCAACATCAAAGTTCAGGTCCGAGGTCAAAATAAAAGGTCTAAATTCATGTTCATTTTCCAATCTAAATTTCTATCTGGTCTGGCCCAATACCTAAACCAAAGCAAAACTCAAGATCCAGGTTGAAGGTCTAGGTACAAGGTCAAAAGGCCACTTCCAAGGTCAAGGTCCAGGTCTGAGATTAGAATTTATTATTCAATTCTCAAGATTAAGTTCCAGGATCAGTGCAGAGTTCCATGCTCTAGGTCAAATGTCCAATGTCCAAGGCCAGTTATAAGGCCAGTCCCAAGATGAAATTTTGAGTCTTAGGTTAGACCCAAGACACTAGACAGATCTAGGCCCAAGGATGAGGTCCAATGTACATGTCGAGTCCCTGATTCACAACCCATATTCATACTCAAGGTCAGGTCCTAGATCATAACAGAGGTATAAGCCTAAAGTCAATATATGAGATTAGAAGCCTAGGTCCAAGATCCAAGTCCAAGTACACATCCATATCCAAGTTCCAGCTTCAAGGTCACAAACAACGAGAAAGGGCCAACAACCAGTGGCATGGAAGTTAAGGTGGATGAATTCCACATGACCAACTGTGCAGTTAAAGGGCTGGACCTGGAGCTTGAAAATCATGCTGGGCATGTGTGCATGCATATCCAAAAATCCCAAGAGGAGAATGGAGGACAAGAGATTATGATGTGGCCATACTCCCTGAGGGATGATTTCTCACTTGACCTTTTCGTCTCTCTTTCTCTCTTTCTTCCTCTCTCTCACAAGTGCACATACCTTGAAGAAAACAAACAAACAAAAATTTGTAAAAAACCCAGGTTTAATATTCAGTTCTAGCATCCATGTCTAAATAAGAGATCCAGATCAAAGTCAATCTCCAAGGTCAAGTCTAGGTCTGAGGTCCATGTCCAAAGTTAAATATCCAGATGTATAGTTAAGGTCCACGGTCCGAGCTACAATTTCAAGGGTAAGATCTGGTTCAGATCAAGAAGTAGAAAAAATTCACATCCGAGTTCCAGATTCAATATTGAGTAGGAGTGAAGTTAATGATATATGTTTAAAGTCAAAGTAGTTCAAATCTAAGTTCCAAGTCCTGATCAAAAACCAAGTCTAAGTTCAGGTATAACATCCTGGAAAACCTCACATCCAAGGTCAAGGTCCAATGTCCAAGTCTAGATTGAATCAAGTCAATACACAAGGTCAAATTTATATTTCAAAGTCTAGATCCAAGTCCAAAGTCAAGATCCAAGATACATGTTCAAGGTCAAGACAAATATTAAGGACAGGTTCTGATCCCCACTAGAATCAAAGTGCGGGTCAGCCATTCGGTCAAGTTTCAAAGTTTAAAGTCCAGCCCCAAGGTCCAAATGAAATCCTACTAACCACATTCAAGGCCATGCCTAGGTTCTGGTAAAGTCCTATTCTTAGGTCAAAGGTTGACTCTAAAGGTCTAAGCTTAGTTCCAGGATGAAGGTCCAGATCTAAACTCATGTTCAGTGCCAAGGTCCAACCTACAGGTCCTGGTATAAGATACAGACACGTGCATAGATCCAATGTCCATGTTCAAGTCTAATTTATATGCCTAAACTCAGGTCCCATGTGTAGATTAAGCAAGATTCAAGATCCAGGCTCAAGTTTCAGGTTCGGGTATAATTTCTAACTGTAAATTCAGGTCAAATAAACTAATAAACTTCAGAGTCTGAGGTGGAGGTCCAAAGTTTAGATCCAAAGATATAGACATGAGGTTCAAGTCCAAAGTCTAAAATTGACTTCCATATCTACGGTTCTTTTCCAAATTCAAATTCAATGTAGAGGATCAAGAACAAGTTCTAAGATCCAGATCCTTATCCAGGTTTAGATTAATATATAAGATCCAAATTCAAGTCCAAGCCCCAAGTCTGTGGGTTTTTCTAAGGAACTAGAAAAATTCATGACCAATTCCCATGTCCAAAATCCACATCCCAGGTCAGTTCCAGATCTACATTTCAAGTCTGAGGGTGCAAAACACAGTTCTAAATTCTACATCTTAATACAGGTCCTAAGTCCAGTTCAAATCGATTTCATAAGTCTAAGTTCAACATGTAGGACCAGATGAAAGTCTGAGTTTGAAGCTCAAGACCAAGGCTAAGGTCTATAGTCTTGGCCAAGAATCATGTTCCATGATCAAGTTCTAAGAAATCTCATGTTCAGATCCATTTCTGAGTGCCAAGATCAAGGTAAGATGTCAAGGTCTAAGATTCAAGTTCCAAATCCAAGTTCATAAACAAGGATGAGGACTAAGGTCAAGTTCTAGGTCCTGGACAAATTCAAATCCAAGACTGAGATCCTATGTCCAATCCAATGCCCAAATTTATACCCAAAGTCTAAGTCAAAGTCTAAGGTTCAAGGACCAGTTTAAAGTCTGAAGTTCAGGTACGAAGCCCAGGTTTTTGTCTAAGATCTAAGCTCAAGATCCTAGTCTAAGACCAAGGACCAGATCTGAGATCTAGGTCCATGACTGAGTTACAAGTTCATATCCAGGGTTCAGTTACTGATCAAGGTCAGGAGCCATCAGAGGCTGGAAGTCAAAGTTCAAGTCACAGTTCAGGTCCAAGTTTAGAGTTCAGGTCAAAGGTTGATTGTCTAGGTCTTAATTTATATCTGAGGTACAAATATGAATCCTAGAACCAACTCCAAGATACAGTGTTTAAATTCAGGGTTTGGGTTCACATTCAAGGCCTAAATCCAGGAACATGTCCAAGTCTAGGGCCCAAAAGTAAAGCCAGAATTCCATTATTAAAATCCAGGAGCCAGTCCAATCCAAAGTCTAGGTCCAAGATTGATGTTGAAATCAGAAGTCTCCATCCAACGTTCACACCCCATAGTTCTGCCCAGATTTAGGTCTAATGTCCAGGTCCGAGGTCCAAATTTGAGTTGAAAGTTTTAAGTCCAAAGTCCAGTTCCAAGCCATGTTCATTTTCAACATACTGGCCAAAGTCCATATCCAAGTTCAGGAAAAGGTCCCGATCAGAATTCTGGGTCCTAGATCCAGTACCAGAGTTAGAGATGCTGATTCAGCATCCAAACCTATGACAGAAGAAATGTCTATATCAAGATCCAAGAGCCATACAGTCTAGGATGATGCCCAAGGTGCAACTTCAATTCTGGGGTCCAGGTTCAAGGTCCAGATACCAAAAACTGCTTGAATCATCTTAATTTGGAATTGTTTGCACAAATGCCACTTGGATTTGTTTTAACCTACTTTAACTTTCCTTAGGAGCTTTTGATAATTATATGTGATTTGGATTTAGTTTTCACAAATATCGCATGGAATCATTTTCGTTCTAACTCAAAATAAGAGGTTCCTTTTCAAAGTAATGTGTGGTTCTGGGCTCATTTTTGCATATACTGCTGAGATTCATCAGTGAAATTGAAAGGAATGTGAAGGAAATCTGATTTTCAGATTTTACTCAGGTAATGATTACATACTACCTCACAGATTATTTTTCTAAGCAATAAGAAGCTAATTTGGAGAAAAATGCTTGAGACTTGTTTGCATTACTACTGCTTCATTTAAAATTAACCATGTAGGGCCCAGCAGATGGCATAGCAGTTATGTCACTAGACTCCCACATGGCTGACTGCAATTCGAGTCCCAAAACCAGGGGCTTGAAAATCACATTGGGCACATGTGTGCACGTCCCCAAGATCCTGGGAGGAGAATCAAAGAGGAGGGATTGCAGTATAGCCATCCCCCTGGGGGTGATTTCTCGCTTTCCCTCTCACCATCTCTCTCTCTATCTCTCTTTCTCTGTTGAGCACAAGTGCCCTAAAGCAAAATCCTCTTTTTAAAAAAATTAGTTTTTGAGTTCCAGATGTAATTGTTCAGTTCCCTGGCCCTCTCCGACAACTAAAACATCCTGGACTCAACACAACAGATCATCCTAAGACTCTGAAAGGTGAAAAGAAGAACACGGACTGCCTAGAGACCTCTAAACTTGAGGAATAACATGGTGAGTCCACTAGTTTTCTTCATCATCTCCCATATCCTGGACAGGGTACTATATGTTTCCAACACAGAATTATGTGCAAGCACAAACATAAAACCCTCCAAGAAAACCCGATTCTCTCTAGCCAAACGACCAGGAAAAGGATGGCTTAACAACAGAAACCTTTGGCAATGCTTACCCTACTCTAGTCAAACACCAATGGAAGAACCACAACCTGCCCCTGGCAGTTTCAGTGGAGTTATCTTGGATGAAAGTGAGGAGAAGAGGAATTGATCTTCTACCACCTTCTTATTCTAAGAAATGAGTGACACACTCTAATTTTCTTTCCAGGTGATGCTGATGAGTCTAACCAGTAAACTGATACCCCTTTTTCCATCTAACAAAAGCATGTAGCATTCAAATTCCCCTAAAAGGTGGTATTAGTAGCATCCAACAATGGAGAGAGCCTCCAGCCCCACACAGAAGCAATAAGACAATGAGGCAGTGGAGGATAAAACTGGTGACCACAAGGTTTCACTTCCTCCTCTGGTGTTAGCCAGCTTCAAAGGGGAGCTGATCTTCAACCCCAGTCAATGAAACACAAATCGTTGCAAATTGGAACTAGAAACTCTCTATTTTCTTTCTACTGGTGTCAGTGAACCCCAGTTGGGAACTAAACCAATACATGCACCCAGATGCAATAAAACTGAATGATACAGTAAGAAGCAGGTTAGTCAGATGCACACACACCACGTGACATCAGGGCCTAACAGAGAGTGAGTTTCCACCTCCTTCCCCCAGCAACAAAGTGGTATGAGTAAGCCTGTTTTTTCACCTCTCTCTGATGGCAGTAAGTATCAGTGGGGAGCTGTCGTAGGGCAACACCAGGAATTGGTACCCAGCTTTCACTGGAAAGATTTCACTGGTCCAAAGAGAAACTAAACTTTTACCCATCTATCAACAATAAGCCAGCGCCCCACTTTTGCCAGCGCAGTCCTGTCAAGACCCCATAAGAAGCTGAAAAGACAAATTCACCCAGCCCTTGGGATACACCTTAACAGAGGGTCTGCTTGATTAAAAGAAAAAAGAGAAGAGAGATTAAATAGGGTCTAGAATCTTATCATCTCCAAAATGTCTAGGATAGAACTAAAAATAGTCATTTCAAAACCCAAGAAAATCACAAGTGAGAAAAAATTATCAACAGATGCAAACACTGAGATAAATCAGATGCTGAAATTATCTATCAAGGGTTTTTAAACAGCTATCATGGACTAGCCAGTGACATGGTGGTTAAGGCAGCTGGACCCTAGGTGGCTGACTACACAGTTTGAGTTCTAGACTTGGTAGCTTGATAAATAAACTGGGTGCATGTGCATATATGCCCAAAATCCTAAGAGGAGAATGAAGGAGAAATTATTATGGTATGGCCATCCTCCCAAATGTTTGTTTCTTACTTTTCCTCTCTTTCCAGCAAGCACACATGCCCTATAGCAAATTGAAGAAGAAAAAAAGAGAGAAATCCTAAAACTGCTTTGACATATAACTGTGAATCCTCTTGAAGTTAGGGGGAAAAAAAAAGCTTAAAATCTCAGCAAAGAAACATGTCATTTTTAAAAGAACCAGATGAAAACTATAGGACTGAAAGATACAAATAGTAAAAAATGCTGAAAACATTTCATAGTAGAGTGAAAGTTAAAAAAAAAAAATAGAATCTGTGAACTTGAGGACAGATCAATAGAATTCATTCAGTCTTAACAACAAAGAAGAAACAGACTGAATGAAGAAAGGATAGAATAGAGAACTGGTAAATAGAGCCACATTAAAGTAGTCAACTGGGGGCCAGAACCGAGCGAATACCCTGTAGTGAGACCCTGGCAAGATCAGAGAATCTTTGGAGCTACCACAACCACCATGGGGCCCTGGGAAAAGCCAGAATTCCTAGTGTGGCATCCAGAGGCAGAAGCTTTGGAGCCGCCCATGCCTGTGGGGCTGGAGGTGAAGCTGGGGGCCCTGCTGCTGCTGCTGGTGCTCACCCTGCTCTGCAGTCTGGTGCCCATCTGTGTGCTGTGCCAGCCTGGAACTAACCACGAAGCCTCAGCTGCCTCCCAGAAAGCCCTGAGCCTGGTAAGAGCTTTGTGGGCAGTGTCTTTTTGGCCACCTGTCTCCTGGACCTACTGCCTGACTACATGGCCACCATAGATGAGACCTTGGAGGCCCTGCACGTGACCCTCCAGTACCCCCTACAAGAGTTCATTCTGGCCATGGGCTTCTTCCTGGTCCTAGTGATGGGGCAGATCACAGTGGCTTACAAGGAGTAGCTGGGGCCACCACATCGGGAGATGAGGGTTCTGCTGGGGACAGTAAATGGTGAACCTCACCACTAGCATGATGGGCCAGGGGTCCCACAGGCAAGAGGAACCCCCAAAGTCCCCTCTGCCCTATATGCCTGTGTACTGGTCTTCTCCCTTGCCCTGTACTCGGTGTTTGAGGAGCTGCAACAAGACAGGGCTCAGGTCATGGAGCTGGGCCTGGCTTTGCTGCTCCACAGTGGTATCCTGGCTGTCAGGTTGTCCCTGCAGCTGCTGCAGAGCCACTTGCAGGTGGTGTCTGGCTGTGACATCTCTGGGCATCGGGCTGGTGAAGCTCTGGCAGAGTTGGCCTGGCCTCTGCATCAGCTGCACTGGAGGGCATGGCAGCTGGCACCTTCCTCTATATCACCTTCCTGGAAATCCTGCCCCAGGAGCTGGCCACTGCTGAGCAGAGGACCCTCCAGGTCATTCTACTCTTAGCAAGCTTTGCCCTACTCACTGACCTGCTCTTCATCCAAATCTATGGGGCTTCCTTCCAAAGAGAGAGGCAGAGGAGATTGGCCATCAGGTATTCTGACCTTCCTTCCCTCTCCCAGGATGTGAGGAATAGGAAGGAATGGGGAGGACCAGTAGTTAGCATAATGGCTATGTCGCTGGACTCCCATGTAGTCGACCACAGTTCAAGTCCTGGACCCGGTGGCTTAAAACTCATGCCAGGTGTGTGTGTGTGTGTGTGTCCAAGATCCTGAGAGGAGAATGGAGGAGAAGGGATTGTGGCATGGCCATCCTCCGGGGGGGTGATTTCTCGCTTTCTGTCTCTGTCTCTGTCTGGTAAGCGCACGCGCACCCTGTAGCTAAAACCTCTCAAAAAAAAAAAAAAAAAAAAAAAAAAAGGAAGGAATGGGAAGGGAGGCACTGAGGATCAAAGAGTTTTCTGGGAGGTAGGAATGGGATATTTGGGAGACTATCTGACCAACAAGAAGGAAGTTGGCAGACCAAAAAAAGCTGGCCCCAGGCCCAAGGAACAAGAGATGGTCAAGTCACTAGAGACATGATCAGAGAACAATAGGACTGAGGAAGACATTGACTGCAAGAATCAGAGGTAAGATACTACACATGGGCAACCTGACACAGGATGATTGTGGATGAGCACCCAGCTGCTGTGGGGTATATGTATGGAAGGGAAATAAGTCTCAAGTCGGCTGCCTGCTCTTTATTTTGATCCTAGACCCTAAGGTGGACAGAAATGTTGGCTGAGCTGGGGTGGGGCTGGGTTAGAGCGCTGCAGCCACCTACTGCTCCTGCATTTGAAGAACATGGAACCTGGACATGGCGCCCATGCCTAGATGATCAACATCGAGCTGCCCAAACTTTGCTGTATACTCCAGGAACCCAAGGGGGAGGACAAAGCCCACCTCCAAGGTTATTTTGGGGGAGAGAGGGCTGGATATAGGGACCATATTCTCTAGAGTTTATTTTACTAACTGACTTGTTTTGGGACATGTTACCCAAATCAAAGATGTTTCTACACACACAGACACACACAGACACAGAGGGAGTCAACTGACAAAAAAGCAGAAGCAGAAACAAAGATAGTCTGTCCAATGAATAGTGCCAGAATAACTGCAAGTCCACATGCAAAAAAAAAAAAAAAAAAAATCTAAACACAGACCTTACATCCTTCACAAAAATTAACACAAAAAAGATTAAAGACCTAAAAATAAAATGTAAATTTATAAAATTTAGGTACCTTTGAGAATGGTGGTGAATTTTTAGATAAACACCATAGACATACTCTATTTAAAAAAAAATTGTGATGAGGGCTGGCAGGTGACGTGGTGGATAATGGTGCTGGATTTCCACATGGCCGACCATGGTTTGAAGCTTGGTCCAGGCAGTTTGCTTTCTTGCTTTTCCTTTCTCCCTCTCTCTCTCTCTCTCTCATCAAATTAAAATAATAATAATAATAATAATAATAATAACAACAACAAATGGAATTAAGTAAATAATTCTTTTTTTAAATTGTGATGAGACAAATTTAATTAAAATTAAAAATTTTGGGGGACCAGCAGGTGGCGTGGTGGTTAAGGTGCTGGACACTCCCACATGGCTGACCAGGGTTCGAATACTGAATCTGGCGGCTTGCTTTCTCACTTCCTCTCTCCTTCACTCTTGTGTCTCTCTAGTCAAATTAAAAGATAAATGAATGAATAAATAAAATAAAATAAATAATTATTTTTAAAAAATTAAAAACTTTTGCTCTGTGAAAGACAATGTCAATAAAATGAAAGACAACCCACAGACTGCAAGAAAATATCTGTAAAAGACATCTGATAAAAGACTATTATCTAAATATACCAAAAAAAAAAAAAAAACTTTAAAAACTCAATAACAAAGACAGCAGATGGCATAGTGGTTACATTATTGTATACCTACATAGCTTACCACGGTTCAAGTCCCAGACCCAGTAGCTTGAAACTCATGCCAGGCACGTGTGCATGCATGCCCAGAATCCCGGGGGGAAATGGAGGAGAAGGGATTGCAGCATGGCCATCACCCCTGGGGAGGGGGAGGATTTCTCACTTTCTGTTTCTCTATCTCTCTCTGTCTCTCTGGCCAGTGTACATGCCCTATAGCAAAACTCTTTTTCTAAAAAAACCTCAATAACAAGAATATTAACAACCTGATTTAAAAATGGACCAAAGACATGAACAGATACCCCATGAAGGAAAGTATAAAGATGGAAAGTAAACATAAAAAGGTGTTCAATATCTTATGTCAGTAGAAACCTGCAAATTAAAACAACAATGAGATGCCACTGCACATCTAACAGAATGGACAAAGTCCAAAATACTGACGACACCAAATGCTGATGAGGATATGCAGCAACAGGAACTCTCATTCATTACTGGTGGAACTGAAAATGATACAACCACTTAAGAAGATGGGCAATTTCTTTTTTGTTTTTTGGAGAGGTTTTTCGCTATAGGGCGCGTGCACTCGCCAGACAGAGAGAGAGAGACAGAGAGACAGAAAGCAAGAAATCACCCCCCGGAGGGATGGTCACGCCGCAATCCCTTCTCCTCCATTCTCCTCTCGGGATCTTGGGCACGCACGCACACGCGCCCGGCGTGAGTTTTAAGCCACCGGGTCCGGGACGCAAACCGCGGTCGACTATGTGGGAGTCCAGCGACATAGCCATTACGCTAACTGCTGGTTCCCAAGACGGGCAGTTTCTTACAAAACTAAACATACTCTCACCTACAATCCAGAAAATCGCACCTCTTGGTATTTATTCACATGAACTGAAAACATGTCTGCACAAAAACCTTCACAGATGTTTAGAGCAACCTTATTCATGATTGTCAAAACTTGAAAGCAATGGAGATGTCTTTCAGTAAGTAAATGGATAAATGGTGATGCCTAGACATTGGCACTAAAAATAAATGAACTATCCAGCCTTGAAAAGTCATGAGGGGAGGACAAGCCCGTGATGCCATGGTTACATCATTGGACTGCCACATAGTTGACCATGGTTTGAGTCTCGGACCCAGTGGCTTAAAACTCATGCTGGGCACGTGTGCATGTATGCCCAAAATCCCAAGAGGAGATTGGAGAAGAAGGAATTGTGGCATGGCCATCCCCACTGGGGCTTGGGGTTGATTTCTCACTTTTAGTTTCTCTGTCTCTCCAGCAAGCACACATGCCCTATAGCCAAAAGAAAATCTCTAAAAAAGAAAAAGAAGAAGAAGAAAGAAGAAAAAGAAAAGCTATGGAGGAACTTTAAATGCATATTGCTAAGTGGAAGACATTAATCTGAAATAGCTACAATCTTTAAGATTCCCACTATAGTCTTTTCTGGCTGGAACCATGGAGGGCACTCAAGAGAAGAAAAAGAAGGTTCCTGCTAATGGCACAAACCAAGAAAAAGGCTCCTGCTGTGCCAGAAACCCTTAAGAAAAAGCGAAGGAATTTTGCAGAGTTGAAGATCAAGCCCCTGAGAAAGAAGTTTGCTCAGAAGATGCTTCGAAAGGCAAGGAGGAAGCTTATCTATGAAAAAGCTAAGCACTATCATAAGGAATATAGGCAGATGTACAGAACTGAGATTCGCATGGCCAGGATGGCAAGAAAAGCTGGTGACTTCTAAGTACCTGCAGAACCCAAATTGGCATTTGTCATCAGGATCAGAGGGATCAGTGGAGTGAGCCCAAAGGATCGAGAGTTGTTGCAGCTTCTTCATCTTCGCCAGATCTTCAATGGCACCTTCGTTAAGCTCAACAAGGCCTCAATTACCATGCTGAGAATATACCATATATTGCATGGGGGTACCCGAACCTGAAGTCAGTAAATGAACTGATCTACAAACGTGGTTATGGTGAAATCAAAAAGAAGCGAACTGCTTTGACAGATTGATTGCGCGATCTCTTGGTAAATTTGACATCATCTGCATGGAGGATCTGATTCATGAAATCTATACTGTTGGAAAATGCTTCAAAGATGCAAATAACTTCCTGTGGCCCTTCAAATTATCTTCTCCATGAAGTAGAATGAAGAAAATGACCACACATTTTGTGGAAGGTGGAGATGCTGGCAATGGGGAAGACCAGATCAACAGACTCATTAGAAGGATGAACTGAGGTGTCCACCATGGTTATTTCTGTAATCTGGTCAGTAAATTAACAGTGGCTGTTTTCAGACTGAAAAGAAAAAAAAAAAAAAAGGTTCCCACTATATGACATTCTGGAAAAAGAAAAACTATGGAGACAATTAAAAGATCAATGGTTGTTGAGGTTGGGGGAAGGGTGGGAAGATTAGGCAAAGCACAGAGGATTTGGGGGGCAGCGAAACTACTCTGTATGATACTATGAGGATGCATACATGTCATTATGCACCCGTCAAAACATTTAGAATGCTTAACACCAAGAGTGAATCCTAATGTAAACTATGGACTTTGAGTTACAACGATATATGTTTTTTGGAGAGGTATTTTGCTACAGGGTGCGTGCGCTTGCTAAAGAGACAGAGAGAGACAGAGAGACAGAAAGCGAGAAATCACCCCCGGGGGGGATGGCCACGCCGCAATCCCTTCTCCTCCATTCTCCTCTCGGGATCTTGGGCACGCATGCACATGCGTCCAGTGTGAGTTTAAGCCACTGGGTCCAGGACTTGAACCACGGTCTACTACATGAGAGTTCAGCAACAGCCATTACGCTAACTGCTGGTCCTGAGTTATAATGATGTATTTATGTAAGTTCATCATTGTAATAACTGTGGGGAATGTCGAGGGCAGGGGAGTTTGTGTCTGTGTGGGAGCAGAGGTACACAAGAACTCTCTGAACTTTCTGTTCAATGTCGTTGTGAAACTAAAACTGCTCTAAAAATAAAGTTTGTTCATTAAAATGAGGGTATCTCTGAAACAATAACAAAAGACGTAGCATTCATACTACTGTAATTCCAGAAGGAGAGAAAAGCCAGAATGGAACTGGGAGAAAAAGGATATGAATAAAAAATGACTGAAAATTTCCTAAATTTAGCAAAAGACATAAACCTACAGATTCAGCAAGCTCCCCAAATAGACCCATGCAAAAACACATCATAATTAAATTTCTGAAAACTAAAGATATAAAATCATCTCAAATGCAGCCAGAGAGAAACTATGCATTACTTAGAGCAGAACACCAATTCACATGACTTCAGATTTCTCACCTGAAACCATGGATACAAGGAAAAAGTGGAACAATATTTTTCAAATAATAAAAAGTTATACTTAGAGCACTCACAAATAAAATTATACATAAAAATACGCTTCAAAAACACCATGAATAAATTAATATGGAAGCCTAAAATCATAAAAAATTAAGAAACAAGATATAGAGAATGAGAAATAGATAAAAAAAAAGAAAAAATACATACTAAAACAACAAATCATCAATTAATGCAAAAACATCAATAAAAAGACACATATTGGGACCAGCAGTTAACGTAATGGCTATGTCACTGGACTCCCACATAGTCGACTGCGGTTCGCGTCCCAGACCTGGTGGCTTAAAACTCACGCCGGGCGCATGTGCATGCATGCCCAAGATCCTGAGAGGAGAATGGAGGAGAAGCGACTGCGGTGTGGCCATCCCCCCCCAGGGGTGATTTCTCACTTTCTGTCTCTCTGTCTCTCTGTCTGTCTGGCAAGCACACATGCCCGATAGCAAAAGCCTCTCCAAGAAAAAAAAATAGACTATGGAGAGACATTTAGCCACTTTTTTTATTTAATGTAACATGGATGTGCTAAAAAATTATACCTTTGTTTATTCACACTTCAATTGCATTTATGATCAAAATAAATATCTAATATTACTAAAAGAAAATATAATAAATGCTTAGAAGATGAAGGACCAAGGGGCAAAAACAAATTTAACATGACCCACATTTCTTTGGGATTTCTCTGCCTGGTTTTGTATGTTCTATGATTCAGACAATAAAAAGCTCCTGGATCTTATTCTTTCCTCTAAGATCAGTTGTAGAGTTCTACTTTCATACTTAGATATTTGAAATAATGCATATTTTAAGGTTAGTTCCTTTTCTTACTTGAACTGAATTGTGTATGAGAATAATTATGCAGCATCTATGTGGGTCATATCACACCGCAATGCTGTACAGATTGAAGAATGTGGTAAAATATTTATTATTCACTTTGAAAGTAAAGTATGTATGTCTTGCTGTCAAGATGTTGAATACAAATTTTCTCTTACCTTTGTGGCTACTATATCTTGATTTCTGGTCATCAGAAGTCTTACTAGAAACAATATGCTACAGCATACCCAGTTTCATGTGAGAATTTATACCATGCAAACTTTGAGGCAAAACAAACCTCTTAGAGGGTATAGTCTTACTGTAAATGATTGCTCTTTATCAAGTGCTTGAAAAAAAAAATATATATATGCTGTTTTGAATGTGTTCCAAGTACTGAAGTTGATCTTCATAAAGGATGATTTTTGGGGGTCTGGATGGGTCTGAATAATAGATAGCATTTCAGAATAGGCCATTTTCCTGACTGTATTGCAAGGCATGTAGCCTGATAAAGGGCATGAGGTTAGTAATTTCCTATTTGTCTTCATCTACATCCATGTGAAATTGAGAACAAATCCATAAACGTATTTCTCTTTTGGTTCAATGCCATACATATAGTAAGCCTTTAGTTACTAATTGTGGTTTGATCATTGTTTTCTTCATTGTAAAATATACATAAAATAATATCATCTTAATCATTAAAAAAATTAAAAATGTAAGATGTAGTTAAAAGAGCTGAGAAGGAAATTCATAATACTAATATTTATACATTACATTAGAATAAACATATATTACATTAGAAGAGTGAAAACGTCTCTCATTCATAATTTAAGTACCCATCTAAATAAATTTCAGAAAAAAGAGAGCAAAACAAACACAAAACAGATAGAAAGATATGAAGTAATAAAGATCTAAGGAGAAATCAATGAAATTGAAAACCAAAAAACAGGGGTCAGCAGGTGGCATAGTGGTTAAGGCTCTGGACTCCCACATGGCTGATCACAATTTAAGTCCTGGACCCAGAGGATTGAAACTCACACCAGGCATATGTGCCTGCGTGGCCAAAATCACAGGAGGAGATAGGGAAGAGATTATGGCATGGCCATAGCCCTAGAGGGTCATTTCTTGCTTTCTCTATCCTTCCAGGGAGCTTATGTGCCCTATAGCAAAAATCTCTCTTAAAGAAAAAGAATCAATGAAACAAAAAGTTGGTTGTCTTAAAAAATAATTAAAGATTAAACCCCTATCTCCTTTGGACTGATCATCTAACCAAAAAATAAGCAAAGAGCTACAGGATTTAAACAATACTACAAATCAAATGGAATTGACAGACATCTATAGAACCTTCCACCCAAAACCCACAAAATATACATTTTTCTCACCCCCACATGTAACCTGTTTGAAGATTGACCACATGATAGGGTACTAAATAAGCCTTTACATATTCAAAGCTATGGAAACTATATTCAGCATCTTCTCTGAACATGATATAATTAAACTTGATATTCATTTCAGAAAAAAAAAGCATGAAAATATGCAATCATATGGAAACTACCCCTACTCCTGAATGACTTCACAACTGCTGAAGAAATTAAGACTGAAATCAAAAGATTCATGGAAACCAATGATAATAAATATATGAGTTTCCCTATTCTACGGGACATAGAGGGAAGCTCCCTCATAAGAGGGAAGTTCATAGCAATTAATGCACATAAGAAAAAGACGGAAAGATGGCAAATGGACAATCTAACATCATGACTCAGAGCATTGGAAAAACAACAGAAAAAAAGTCCAAAAATGCCAAGAGAAAAGAAATAATGAAGATTCGAGCAGAAATAAATGAAACAGAAAATAAATTAACCATACAGAAAATAAATGAAAGCAAAAGCTGGTTCTTTGAAAAGATAAAAAAAAAAAAAAAAAAAAAAAAAAAAAAAAAAAAAAAAAAAAAAAAGTCACACCATTAGCTAGATTAATGAAGAAGGAGAGAAAAAAAGAACCAGATAAATTAAAATCTCAAAGAAACAGGCAATATTACAACAGACATAATCAAGGATACTATGAGCAACTAACTATATGCCAACAAACAAGAAAACCTGGATGAGATGGACAAATCGCTGGACACATATAACCTACCAAGATTGAATCAGGAGGACACAGAAAATCTGAACAGACCCATAATGAACAATGAAATTGAATCAGTAATAAAAAACCCCCTAACGTTGAAAAGCCCTGGGGCTTCACTTCTGAATTCTACAAAACTCTTAAAGAAGTGCTAACCCCATTCTACTCAAGTTATTTTTTAAAACCCAAAAGGAAGGAACCCTTCCAAATTTATTTTATGAAACCTCCATCACCCTCATCCCCAAAACAGATAAGGGCATGACAAGAAAGAAAAACTAGAGACCAGTATCTCTAATGAATATAGACACAAAAAAACTCACAAGATACTAGCAAATTGCATCCAACAACATATAAAAAGATTATACATCACGACCAGGTAGGCGTATTCCAGGGGTGCAAGGGTGATTCAACATACACAAAACCACATATGTAATACACCATATTAACAGAAAGAAAAATAAAAACCACATAATTACCAATAGATGCAGAAAAAGTGTTTGATGAAATACAACATCCCTTCATGATTAAGACTTTGAGCAAAACTGGTAAAGAAAGGACATTTCTCAACACAATAAAAGCCATATATGAAAAATCCCTAGCTAACATTATACTGAATGGGGAAAAGCTAAAAAGCTATTCCGCTAAAAACTGGTACTAGAAAAAGCTGCCCACATTCTCCACTCCTTCTCAATATAGTGCTGGATTCCTAGCCAATGCAATCAGAGAAGAGAATAAAATAAAAGGCATTTGAATAGGGAAAGAAGAGGTGAAATCATCTCTATTTGCAGATGACATGATAGTATACATAGAAAACCAAAGGGTATCCATGAAAAAACTCTTGAAAGTAATAAATGAATACCATAAAGTAGCAGGATACAAAATCAACATACAAAAATCTATAGCATTTCTATACAAAAACAACAAGCAGACTGAGGTAGAACTGAAGAAAGTAATCCCATTTACCATAGTCACAAAAAGCAAAAGATTAATAGGAATAAATCTAACCAAAGAAGTCAAAGACGTCTGCGGGGAAAACTATGAAAATCTAAAAAAAGAAATTGAAAATGACACAAAAATAATGTAAGGATGGACCATGTTCCTGGGTTGGAAGAATTAATATAATCAAAATGGCAATTCTACCCAAATTAATCTACATATTTAAAGCAATCCCAATCAAATTACCAGAGACATTCTTCACAGATTTAGAAAAGAAAATCATAGGGGGCCAGCAGGTGGCATGGTGGTTATGGTGCTAGATTCCCACATGGTCAACCATAGTTTGAGTCCTGGACCCAGTGGCTTAAACATCACAACAAGTAGATAGATAGATAGATAGATAGATAAATAAATAAATAAATAAATAAATAAATAAATGTTCAAAATTTTTTTAAAAAAGAAAGAAAAGACAATCATAGAATTTGTCTGGAATCATAAAAGACCCCATATAGCCAAAAACAATCCTGCACAAGAAGAGTGGAGTAGGAGGCATCTCACTCTCTGGCCCCAAAATATATTACAAAGCTGCGATAATCAAGATAGCATGGTATTGGCACAAAAACAGACATGTGGGTCAATGGAACATATATGCAGAAATAAACCCTAAAACATACAACCAACTGATTTTTGACAAAGGGTACCAGTCAATCCAGTGAGAAAAAGAAAACCTCTTCAGCAAATGGTGCTGGAAAAATTGGGTATCCCTCTGTAGAAAGACACACCTGAACCCCTATCTCTCACCATTAACAAAGATCAGTTCAAGTGCATCTTAAGACCTCAAACTATAAAACTACCAGTGGAAAACCCTGGGAGACATTCGAGTAGGCAAAGACTTCTTAAATAAGACCCCCCCCCCAAAAGCACAGACAATAATCCTCAAAATAGACAAGTGGGATTACATCAGTTTAAGAAGTTTCTACACAGCAAAAGACACAGTAAACAGTGTGAGTCAACAACCCTTGGAATGGGAGAATATGCCTCAGAAAAGGGACTGATAACCAGAATGCACAATGACCTCAAGCAGCTTACCCAAAAATTAAAAAATTATCAACCCAGGACCAGCAGTTAGCATAATGGCTATGTCATTGGACTCCCATGTAGTCGACTGCGGTTCGAGTCCTGGACCCAGTGACTTAAACTCACACCGGGCACATGTGCATGCGTGCCCAAGATCCCGAGAGGAGAAAGGAGGAGAAGGGATTGCGGCGTGGCCATCCCCCCTGGGGGGTGATTTCTTGATTTCTGTTCCTGTCTTTCTGGTGAGTGCACGTGCCCTATAGCAAAAACCTCTCCAAAAAATAAATAAATAAAAATAGTAAAAAATTATCAACCCAATTAAAATATGGGAAAATGAGCTCTACATACACTTCTCTAAAGAAGACATACAAACAGCCAAAAAGTATATGAAAATCTGCTAAGCATTCCTTATAGTAATGGGTATGCATATCAAAATTACAATGAGATATCACTTAACCCCAGTCAGAATGGCAAAGATTTAAAAAAAAAAAAAAAAGGTAATTTTGGGCAGGGCTGTGGTTAAAGGGGAATTCTCCTACACTATTGGTGGGAATGTAAATTGGTCCAGCCACTGTGAAGAACAATATGGAGGAACCTCAAAGATCTACAAATAAAACTACCACATGATCCAGCAATTCTACTTTTGGGTATCTACCGAAAGGATAGGAGAATGCTTAGTCAAAAATTGTGTGCAGAGAAGATTCCTCATGGCTCCTGCAAACTAGTTTTTTCAGGGTACAAGAGAAATAAAGATTTTCTACTGATAATTCAGCCTCCAGCAAACAAGCTAGCGTGATTGAACTTCAAGAATTAGAAAGAGGGGACCAGCAGTTAGCGTAATGGCTATGTTGCTGGACTCCCACATAGTCGACAGAGGTTCGAGTCCCGGACCCTGTGGCTTAAACTCACGCTGGGCGCATGTGCGGGCGTGCCCAAGATCCTGAGAGGAGAATGGAGGAGAAGGGATTGCAGCGTGGCCATCCCCCCTGGGGGGGTGATTTCTCGCTTTCTGTCTCTCTGTCTCTCTCTGTCTGTCTGGTGAGCGCACGCACCCTGTAGCAAAAACCTCTCCAAAAAAAGAAAAGAGAAAAAAAAAAAGAATTAGAAAGAAACATGGGACCAGCAGTTACCATAATGGCTATGTCGCTGGACTCCCACGTGGTCGACCGCGGCTCACGTCCCGGACCCAGTGGCTTAAAACTCACACCGGGCGCATGTGTGTGCGTGCCCAAGATCCCGAGACAAGAATGGAGGAGAAGGGATTGCGGCATGGCCATCCCTTCTGGGGGGTAATTTCTCACTTTCTGTCTCTCTCTGTCTGTCTGGCGAGCGCAAGTTCCCTATAGCAAAAACCTCAGGAAAAAAAAAAAAAAGAATTAGAAAGAAACACACCATCTATCAGATAACTAGAAATACCACAGGATCACAAGAAATATGGGAAAGCAAGAAAATACCTCTCCTCCAAGGGAAAAGAATAACTCCTCTTCATCCACAAGCAGTTCAATGGAAATCATGGAAGTGTCTGATAAAGAATTTAAAGCATTCATAATGATGAAGCTAACAGAGATGGAAGAGAAGAGAGACAATGAAGTACTAAAGAGAAAGGAGAAAGAAATTGACGAGTTCCAGGAAATGAGGAAATTCTTGCAAGATCTAAAAGAGGAATTACACACTTTAAAAAAGAATCAAACGGAACTGTTAGAGATAAAGTCTATGATACAGGAAGTCAAAATCTCCCTTGAAAGTATTAAAAGCAGACTAGATCATACAAAAACTAGAATCTCAGATGTAGAAGAGAAAATTGCTGGCCTAGAAAAATCCACCACAAAGACTGAGAAAATGGCCCAAAAATTTGAGAATAATATACAAGAAGTACTAGATACCATCAAACGTCCAAACATCCAGCTAATTGGCATTCCAGAAGGTGAAGAGACCCATAAGGGCATTGATAATCTATTCCATGAAATTCTGCAAGAAAACTTTCCAAACCTAGAGAGGCACTCAAAGACCTAGTCCCAAGAAATACAAAGGACCCCAAATAGAATCAACCCAAGAAGATCTTCTCCAAGACACATTATAGCCAGGTTGACCAAAACCACAGACAAAGACAAGATACTAAGAATGACAAGAGAAAAACATCAAGTTACCTACAAAGGACATCCCATCAGGTTAACAGCAGATCTCTCATCAGAAACAAGGTGAGCGAGGAAAGAATGGGAAAATATATTCAAAGTGTTAAGAGAAAAGCAATTTCAGCCAAGAATACGATACCTGGCAATATTATCTTTCATGTGGGAAGAAAGATAAGAACATTCTCAGATAAACAAAACCTGAAAGAATTTATCAGCACCAGACCAAATCTCCAAGAAGTTCTCAAGGGTGTGCTATATCAGGAAAATTAAATACAGACACACAGAAATAAGAGTTCAAAAACTAAGAAAGTAGCCAACTTAATCGTAGGGACAAGTCTGGAGTTGAATACTATATCCCAGAATTTAATCGGGAAAATTGAACCACAACAGAAGATAAAGTACATGAGATTGATAGGTTCATGCACCTACCATTTGAACAGAATCCTAACCTGTTTCCTGGCTTTAAGCAAAGTTCCTTAGCACTTCTTTGATTTAAGTTAAAACTGGTTTTCTTAATAGTACCAAGTGAACTTACTATTGAAAGTAGTTAGATTATTTAAGAAATTGTGTGACCAATACAATGTGGGTGGGAAAGGAATGGAAGACATTTGTAGACACCAGAGATAGTGTGAGAAGAGGGTGAGAAAAGACAGAGGGTCAGAAAGAGGGGTAAAAAAAAATATTCTAGAAACTAGAAATAGAAAATTTTTTATAATAATATGCATGATTAAGTCACTATGCAGTATATTCTGGATGGGAAATCACATTTTGTATGCTGTGATGATGCTTAGGGAAAGTATGTAAATTAAGTTAAAAAAAGTTTCAGAAAAAAAATATCTATTCGATGACTGCAGTAAGATATATAGCTCCAGCTAGGTAGTACTTTATAGGATGCCTAAAGTTAGACTTGTGTTCATGGAAATGTATGTATCAGCTGTGTTTGCTATGAAAATATTTAGATTAATTAAGATGTTTAGTAATTCAATAAAATGTGGGGGGGAAACAGTATAGAAAGTAAATATAGATACCAGAGACAGTGTGGGAGGAGAGTGAGAGATGGCGGAGGGTAAGAGATAGGGAATCAAGGATGGGGGGGGGTGGCAAAACATACAGGAAACAAGAAATGGAAAATTATTTGTTGACAATAACATGTATGTTGATGTGCTTGATTGAGACAATATACAGTGTACTCTGGATGGAAAATCTCATTTTGTATGCTGTAATGATGTATAGTGAATGAATGTAAATAAATAAATTTAAATTTAAAAAAAATTCCACCTCCCCCTGAAAAACAAAACAAACAAACAAAAAACAAAAAAAAAAAAGAATATACTATGGCATGTTCTATAATTCATAAATAAATATCAGTAAAGCAGATGATTAAAAAACACTATTTATTGATTTAAGAAAATGTTTTGCATCAAAATAAACTCTTTAATTCTAAAAAAAATAATTGTGTGCACATCTATGTTTATTGCAGCATTATTCACCATTGCTAAGACATGGAACCAACCCAAATGTCCATGAACAGATAATGGATTGAAAAAGTGTGGAACATATACTCTATGGAATACTACTCAGTTTTATAAAAATCAACAAGACCCTGGCATTTGAAAGTGAATGAATATGGAAGATTTAATGCTGAGTGAAGCAAGCCAGGTATTGCTTCAGAGAGACATTGTATGTCTCCACTTAACATATACCAGCTTTCCACACTCTGCAGCAGAAACTGAAAGATTAGAGGGTATAGAAGTATGGCTCCTGAGATCTAGTCATTTTGGGAGAAAGGAAGATGTCCCACTGCTAACTGGGCCTCCAGCATACAAAACCCGTGTGAACAGCCCTTCTTCAAGAGACAGACAGCACCATGCCTCCTGCGATCTAGCCATTTTGGTAGAAAGGAAGATGTCCCACTGCTAACTGGGCCTCCAGCATACAAAACCCGCGTGATTGAACTTCCAAGTTTGGGAAGAAACCGACCATCCACCAGATGACTAGAAATCGCGGCAGGACCACAAGAAATATGGGGAAGCAGGAAAATGCCTCTCCCACAAGGGAAACGGATAGCTCCTCTTCATCCACACACAGTTCAATGGAAATCATAGAAATGTCTGATAAAGAATTCAGAACATTCATAATGGCAAAGCTAACAGAGATGGAAGAGAAGAGAGACAAGGAACTGCTGAAGAGGAAGGAGAAAGGAGTTGAAGAGTTCCAGGAGGTGAGGAAATTCATGCAAGATCTAAAAGAGAAATTTCACACTTTACAAAAGAATCTGATGGAACTGTTAGAGATGAAGGCTATAATACAATAAGTCAAAATCTCCCTTGAAAGTATTAAAAGCAGACTAGATCATACAGAAAATAGAATCTCAGATGTAGAAGAGAAAATGACTGGCCTAGAAAAATCCACCATGAAGACTGAGAAAATGGCACAAAAATTTGAGAATAATATGCGAGAAGTACTAGATACAATTAAACATTCAAACATCCGGATAATAGGCATCCCAGAGGGTGAAGAGACTCATAAGGGCATTGATAATCTATTCCATGAAATCCTGCAAGAAAACTTCCCAAACCTGGAGAGGCACTCAAAGATTCAGTCCCAAGAAATACAGAGGATCCCAAAAGAATCAACCCAAGAAGATCTTCTCCAAGACACATTAGATCCAGATTGACCAAAACCACAGACGAAGACAAGATACTAAGACTGGCAAGAGAAAAAAGGCAAGTTACCTACAATGGGCATCCCATCAGACTAACGGCAGACCTCTCATCGGAAACAATGCGAGCGAGGAGAGAATGGGAAAATATATTCAAAGTATTAAGGGAAAAGCAATTTCAACCAAGAATTCTGTACCCAGCAAGGTTATCGTTAATTTGGGAAGAAAAGACACGAACTTTCCCAGATAAACAAAACCTGAAAGAATTTACCAGCACCAGACCAGATCTCCAAGAAGTTCTTAAGGGAGTCAGTAAAATTCAATGCAGACACACAGAAATAAGAGTTCAAAAACTAAGAAAATGGGCAACTTAATTGTAGGGACAATGTTTGGAGATGAATATTATATCCGAGAATTCAATCTGGAAAATTGAAACTTAACAGAAGAAAGATTAAGTACATGAGACTGAACCGATGAAACAACATTCTGTGACTTGACTAAATTATTGCTGCTTTTCTCCTAAGCTTTGTTTTCCGGTTTTAAAAGATTTTTGTCCTGTCTTGAGCTGTTGATAGGTGCATGTACCTACTATTTGAACAGAATACTAACCTGTTTCTAGGTTTTAAGTTTCAAGGAAATATCATTACCAGTTCAAAACTACTCTTCTTGAAATGACCTGCTGAAAGTAGTTAGATTATTTATGATATTGTGTGGTCAACAAAATGTTGGAGAAAAAGGAATGGAAGACAACTGTATATAGCAGAGATAGTGTAATAAGAGAGTTGGAAAGGGCAGAGGGTCAAACATGGGGTAAAAAACACATATATACGTATACATATGTATGAAAGTAGAAATGGAATATTATCGATAATAACATGCTTGATTAAGCCACTATGCAGTTTATTCTAGATGGGAAACCACATTTAGTACGTTGTGATGATGCTCAGGGAATGAGTGTTAAGTACTTAAAAAAGAAAAGTTGCAGGAGAAAAAAAAAACGGTAAAACTGTTCGTATCCATTTTTAAAAATGCATATTTGATGACTGCAGTAAGCTATATAGCCCCAGCTGGGTACTACTTTATAATATGTTCATTCTACTCACTGGAGTTTATGCCTAAAGTCAGACTTGGGTTCATGTATAGGTATATATCAGCTGTGCTAGCTATTGGATATATTTAGACTAAGTTCATTAGCAAATCAATTAAATGGGGGGGAGGCATAGAAAGCAACCATGGATACCAGAGACAATGTGGGAGGAGGGTGGGACACGGCAGAGGGTGAGGGATAAGGAATCAAGGATAGCAAAACAAAAAAAAAAACAAAGTATACAAGACATAAGAATGGAAAATTATTTGCTGAAAACATGTATGTTGATGTGCTTGATTGAGCCAATACACAGTGTATTTTGGATAGAAAATTCATTTGTATGCTGTCATGATGTATAGTGAATTAATGTAAAAAATAAATAAATTTAAAGAGAAAGAAAAAGAGGGTATAGAAGTATGGAAAATGATTACGGATACTGGAGACAGTGGCCAACTTGAACGTAGGGACAAGTCTGGGAAGAGAGGTGAGGAAGGGGGAGAGTATGAGGGAAAAAAATCAAGGAGAAAAATAGAGAGGCAAGAGATTTATGAGACAAGAATGGACAATGATCCAGAATGGATGATTATCTGTGGATGCTAATGTATAGTATCCTCAACTGTACTGATATGAAACGTATTCATGTTGGGTAAATCCACTTAACAAGAAAAGTGACATATAGAGATTGAATCTATAAAATAAATTAAAATTTAAAATTGTAAATCTCTTATAATACAAAGATAAAATGAGAAATAAATAAAAACAACCTGTATCATAGTGAAATACTACAAATAATTTTATGATCATAAATTCAACTAAAGAATGGAAAAATGCTTGAAGCCAAAGGTTTACCAATATGAAATGGATAATTATTTTTTCAACACATGAACTTCAGGGTGTTTTGGGGGAAATGGTGTTTGAGCTAATGATGTACACACTTACATTACATGTCTATGTTATTCTCACTTGGGTGGGGCTATTTTCTCAGTCTTCATGGTGGATTTTTCTAGGCCAGTGATTCTGTCTTCTACATCTGAGATTCGATCTTCTATATGACCTAGTCTGCTTTTAATACTTTCAAGGGAGGTTTTGATTTCCTGTATTACAGCCTTCCTCTCTAATAGTTTCATTAATTCTTTTTTACAGTGTATATTTCCTCTTTCAGATCGTACAAGAACTTCTTCACCTCCTGGAACTTGTCTGCTCTTTTCTCCCACATCTTCTGAAGTTCATTGTCTCTCTTCTCTTCTATCTCTGCTAGCTTTGTTGCTATGAATATTCTAAATTATTTATCTGACAGTTCTGTTAAGTCCATTATACTGTCTGTAGATGAAGAGGAGTTTTTCTTTTCCCTCAGAGGAAAAGTCATTTCTTGCTTGCTCATATTTCTTGTGCCCCTGTGGTGATTTCTGGTCATCTGATGGATTGTGCATTTCTTCCCAACTCTTGAAATTCAATCTGAGCATTCAGAGGCATGCAAGGGAGGTGATCTCCAGTCTCTCTTCTGTTCCATTTTTCATCCTTCGTGCATTAGATTCAGTGTGAATTGAGGAATATTCTGACTATAATAGTATTCAGATGTTTGGATACCGTTCACTTGGACCTGTCTAGACAAGACACTCAGTGCATGGAGGCTGATCAGCCAGAAGTTAAAAAAAGAAAGAAAGAAAGAAAGAAAGAGAGAGAGAGAGAGAGAGAGAGAGAGAGAGAGAAAGAAAAAAGAAAAGAAAAGAAAAGAAAAGAAAAGAAAAGAAAAGAAAAGAAAAGAAAAGAAAACAGAAGAGGAGGAGAGAAAAGAAAAAAGACAATCGAAAATTTTATATTTTAATTTTAAAAAGCAAAATATGAAAACCATGCAGTGCACATACGTACCGTGTAAAACCAACATTTCACAGCTCAAGTTCAGTAGCCATCTCAGAAGGGCCTGGCTTTGTGACTCTCTTAAATGGGAGGAGGTAAAGGCACGAGTCAGCAGGATAAAGGAGGGGGGTTGAGAGTCCAGAAAATACTTTACCTTAAACAATTTTTAAAAAAGACAGGGAGACACAAAGAGATAGAGAGAGAGAGGGAGAAGGATACAGAAGTTGCCCTACCACTCTAGAAATTGATCTAGAGGATGAAGTCTCAGCAGAACATCTTCATTTTTGTGCCTGAAAGCAGTATTTCACAGCTCAAGTTCAGTAGCCATCTCAGAAGGTCCTGGGTTTGTGCCTCCAAAATAGATCATTTTTAAGAGGTTTTTGCCTTAGGGCACATGAGCTCACCTGAGAGACAGACAGACAGACAGACAGACAGACAGACAGACAGAGACAGTGAGAGGGAAAGTGAGAGGGAAAGTGAGAAATCACATCTGGGAAATGGTCATGCTGAAATCCCTTCTTCATTCTCCTCCTAGGATCTTGGGCATGCATGCACATACACCTGACGTGAGTTTTAAGCCATAGGTCTAGGACTCGAACCACAGTCGGCCATGTGGGAGTCCATGACATAACCACTACTTCATCTGCTGGCCCCTGAAATGGATAATTTAAATAATCCTCTAATCAGTAAAGAAATTAAATTTGTAACCCAAAAGTTCCTAAAAAATAAATATTCAGGTCAAGTTAGTTTTACTAGAGAATTCTATCAAATACTTTAAGAAAGCCTAACACCACATTTACACAATCTTCACCCAGAAAAACAGAACGGAAAGGAATACATCCCAATTCATTTTATGAAACAGGTATTATCCTAATTATAAAAACAGACAAGACATCACAAGAAAACTACAAATCAATATCTCTCATGAATTTAGACACAAAAAAATCCTCAACAAAATATTAAATATATGTTACATATATAAAAACAATTATGTTGCACATCCAAGTGTGATTCATTCTGAATATTCATGGCTGGTACAACATTCAAAGATTAATCAATGTAATTCACCATACCAATAGGCTGAAGAAAAAGTCATATAATCATAACAACTGACAGAAAAAGCATTTGACAAAATCTGACATTCATTCATGATAAAAATCTTAGAAAACTAGGAATAAAGGGAAAGTTTCTCATCTTGATAAAAAACATTTACCAAAAATACAACAGATAACATCATACTTAACCATGAAAGACAAATGCTTCCCCCTCTAAGATGAGAAAAAAAGATAAAAATTATCTGGTCTCACTATTGCTATTCAATATGTACCAGAATTTCTAGCCCTTGCAATGAGAAGAAAACATATATAAGACCATATAGATTGGAAAGGAAAAATAAAGCTGTTCCTATTAGCAATGACATGATTTTCTATGTAGAAAATCACACATATGCAAAAAAATAATAAAATTCCCAAGAAAAGTTCCCAAAATAAATGAGCTCAGCCAGGTAGCAGAACAAAAGATCAATAAACAAAAATCAATTGTATTTCTATATATTAATAATTAACCTACCAAAACTTGAAATTAAAAACACAATACCATTTATAATAGTTCCAAGTAAAGTAAAATACTTTGGTATTTCTCTGTTTAATCACGTACAGAATGTATCCTAAACACTTTAAAATGCTGATGAAAGAAATCAAAGAAGACCTAAATAGAGACACATTGTGCTCATAGGTGGAAGAGTCAACCTAATAAAGGTAGGTTTAATGTATTAATGCATAACTCCTATCAAAATTCCTGCAAGTGGAGACCTGACAGTGACATGGTTATGAAACATGACATTCTGTAAAGCTGACCCAGGTGGAAAGGTTCCAGTTCATATCCAGAGATCTCTCTGAAATATCCCTGAGTACACCAGGCACATGTATGCTGGGGATCCAGAGCTGACTGAAACTGGGGTGGAGCACAGTGCTGGGACCCTGTTATGGAAGTGGTATCTTTTGTTTGTTTTGCCAGAGGGCATGTGCACTAGCTGGATAGAGAAAAAAAGAGAGAGAGAGAGAGAGAGAGAGAGAGAGAGAGAGAAAGCACATTCTCTATGAGGAATGCTCATATCACAATCCCTTCTTCTCCATTCTCCCATCTTTCAGAATTTGGGGCACACACACGCATGCACCTGGCATGATTTTCAAGCTGCAGGGCCCAGGACTTGAACTGTGATCACCCATGTGGGAATCAGTGCCTTAACCACCACAGCACCTGCTGACCTGAGAAACTAAATTTTTCATTCACACAAAAACATGTACATGAATAAATGTTTACAAAAACTTTACTCATAATTACCCCAAAATGGAAACAACCCTAATGTTCTTTAACAGATCAATAAATAAACTGTAGTGGGGCCAGCAGGTGGCATGGTGGTTAAGGTGCCAGACTCCCACATGGCTGATTGAGGTTCAAGTCCCAGACCTGGCAGCTTGCTCTCTCACTTTATCTCTCTCTCTCTCTCTCTCTCTCTCTCTCTCTCTCTCTCTCTCTCTCTCTCTCTCTCTCTCTCTCTTTTGAAAGTGCCTTATAGCAAATTTTAAAATAATGATAACAATAAATAAAATTAAATAAATAATTCTTAAAAATAAAGAATTAATTGTAGTACACACATAACTTCAAATATTACTCAGCAATTTTAACTATGAATTTTTTATAACACCAAACAACTTAGATGAATCTCCAGATGAATATGCTAAGTGAAAAAAAGTCAATCCCAAAGCGTTACATAACACATACTACATGATTCATTTATATAACATTCTTGAAATGACAAAATTATAGATATGGAGAAGAGTTGCCAGGAATCCATATTGGGAGCGAGAGCTTGGGAGAGAAAGGTGGATGTGTCTACAAAAGACAAGAGCGGGCCAGCACAATGGTAGTACACTGCTCAAGAAAAGCCAAAACAATACAGGACAACCATAGTTCAAATCCCTGTCCCAGTCAGCCTGAAATTCTCTGGGCACACATGTAAGTGCTCAAGATCTGACACCCTGGATGATAGGAGATCACATAATGACCAGGCGATGGAGAATGTCTCTCACTCTCTCACTCTGTCTCTCTTCCTCTCTTTTACATGCTTGAACTCTATCATGAATAAAGAAAAAAAATATTTAAAGGACAGCAATAAAAATGTGTGGACAAATTACCCCTTTACTCCAATCCTGCCAGAAAAGTAAGTTCTCTTACTACCAATATAGTTCCTTTGCCAACAGTGTATATTAGCACTTAAAATCTTTTCAACAACAAACTTTTTTCGGTCCAATTTGTCATCGTTTTTGATTAGTGAGGGGATGATGAATATTTTCACATTTTTTATTCAGGTGTGTTTCTTCTTTTGTCAAAAGCCTTTCTTCTTCCCTGATTTTTTTTTTTTCCTTAACAAAAACTGTATTCAGTTCATTCAAAAAACCTGGACAAAATAAATTTCAGTTGTAAATTCACAGGTACCAAAAATAAAAGTGATATTTATAACCATGGCTTACAATTTCATGAAAAACTACAATTTCCCAAAAGACCGTAAATGTTTTGCATACTAGTTAGACCTTTCTTTTAGGCAAAGTGCTGTTTCGATGACAAATAAGTTTTAAAATAGACACTTATAGTGAACTATTTCAGACAAAAAAACAGATTTTGATTTGTTTTTCTCTTGTAAACAAGTTTATCATTTATAATCTTTTTTTTGTCTCACACTCACCACCCACTCTCTACCAACTACTTTTCCCTACTAGCATACACACCAATCCTCTCCATATCACATCTTCAGATCTCTCAGTCTCTGCCATAAAGTGCAGACACTCAGTACAAATTATTTTTTTGTTTGTTTGTTTTGTAGAAGTTTTTGCTATAGGGCACATGCACTCGCCAGAAAGACAGAGAGAGACAGAGAGACAGAAAGCGAGAAATCACTCCCCAGGGGGTTGGTCATGCCACAATCCCTTCTCCTCCATTCTCCTCTCAGGAAAGGAGAGGAGAATGGGCACACACACACACGTGCCTGACGTGAATTTAAGGCACCGGGTCCGGGGCTTGAACCACAGTCAACTACATGGGAGTTCAGCGATATAGCCATTATCCTAACTGCTGGTCCCAACACTCAGTAAAAATTGAGTGGGGATATACAATATGTACCTTTTAAAGTCTGGCTCACTTCATTCAACATTAAACCTTCTATATTCATCCATTTTGACTCAAATGATAGATTCATTGTTTCTTGTTGCTGTGTAATATTTCATAGTATATATATGCCATGGTTTTTCAACCCAATCATCAGTTTTTGGACACTTAGGTTGGTTTCATGTTTTAGCAATTATAAATAATGCTGCAATAAACATGGATGTGCAGATGTCTTTTTTATTGTTTCCTTAGCTTTTGATACCAAAAAATGGGATTTCTGGAAGTTCTATTTGTAGGTTTTTGAGAAATCGTCATATTGTTTTTCACAGAGGGAAGACTAATTTACATTCCCACCAACAGTGTAAGAGAATTCCCTTTTCACCACAGCCTTGCCAATACTTACTGTTCTTTATTTTCTTTACCCTAGTCATCCTAACTGGGGTTAAATAATAACTTATTGTGGTTTTAATTTGCATGTTCCTTATGGCGAGAGACTGAACATGTTTTCATATGGCTCTTGGCCATTCATAATTCTTGGAGAGTTGCCTATTCAATTCACTTGCCCATTTTTAATTGGATTATTTCTTTTTTTATGGGCAAGTAGCTTGAGTTCCCTATTTGAGGTATCAATCCCTTATCTGAGGAATAATTTGAAAATTTTTCTCCCATTCTGAAGGTTGTCTTTTTACTTTGGTTATAGTTTCTCTTGATGTGAGAAAGCATTTTATCTCGGGAACCAGCAGTTAGCATAATGGCTATGTCGCTGGACTCCCACGTAGTCGACCGCAGTTCAAGTCCCGGTCCCGGTGGCTTAAAACTCACGCCGGGCGCGTGTGCGTGCATGCACAAGATCCCGAGAGGAGAATGAAGGAGAAGGGATTGCGGCGTGACCATCCCCCCTGGGGGGTGATTTCTCGCTTTCTGTCTCTATGTCTCTCTCTGTCTGTCTGGCGAGCGCACACGCCCAATAGCAAAAACCTCTCAAAAAAAAAAAAAAAAAAAAGGAAAAAGAAAGCATTTTATCTCAATGTAATTATCTATTTTAATGGGACTTATCTATTTTAGGGACTATTGCCTGTGCTTTAGGGTCTTATTTAAGAAACCTTTGCCTACTTCAATGTCTTCAGAAGTTTCCTCTACATTTTCTACTAGTAGTTTTGTGGTTAGAGGCTTTATATTTAAGTTCTTGATCCATTTTTTTTTACTTTATTAAACTACTGAGTTTATTTCACATGTATATTTTTGTCCCCCCACCATTTCCATGTCTGACCACCACTACTACTGTGTCCTAGCATAACATTCCATACATACTTAAAACCAAGCAAAGGGTGGAGTTCCATCTTTAAAAACTAAACAGGCATGGAGCCTACAGTTGGCGTAATGGCTATGTCGCTGGACTCCCATGTAGCCAACCACAGTTCAAGTCCCGGACCTGGCAGCTTAAACTTATGCTAGGCATGTGTGCAAGCGCGCCCAAGATCCCAAGAGGAGAGTGGAGGAGAAGGGATTGCGGGGTGGCCATCCCCCCAGGGGGTTGATTTCTCGCTTTCTGTCTCTCTGCCTCTCTCTGTCTTCTGGTGAGCGCATGCGTCCTATAGCAAAAACCTCTCCAAAAAAAACTAAACAGGCATTTTGGACAACACATTCTTGTCAATAGAATCTGGACAACATTTATCAAACATGGTAGGTAAAGTTCTCACTCTGCATTATAAAAAGGACAGCCAGATATCAACTGTTACAGAAATGACATAAGACAGAAAAATTTAACAAACTGTTTAAACTATTTTCTTAAAGAGACTTCCTCCACTGCCAGAGATCTTGAGTAGCCTCCTGGTCAGTCATCTGGAAGAAATTCTTCACATAATTGATAAACTTGGCTTCCACTTTGGGAAGAGAGCCACCTTTTTCTATATCTGCTTGCATTTTTGCTTTAATGTCTTCTACAGAACTAGGTTTTTTTGGTGTTTTAGGAGTTTTTTCCTGTTTTTTGAATGATTCTTGACCTTTTGATCTTGGTGTTGATGGTTTTTTGAGTCTTTTCCATTCTGGTTTGATTTTTGTGCATTTTTGCCAGGAGTATCTCACATAGATTTCTTCACTAGAGCTTTTTCTTCTGTTTCCTCATCTTCAAAATCATCATCATCTTCTTCATCATCATCTTCGTCATCATCATCTTCGTCAGCAGCAAGTTTTACTTTTTTCTGTGGAACCTTGCTACAACCTCCGGGGGCAGATTGCTTTCCAGATATTCTTAAGAGTTTCACGTCCTTTTCCTCTTCTTCTGACTCCGCATCTTCTTCCCCAGCTAATAAGTACTGTCCACTAATATGCACAGGCCCTGAACCTCGCTTCAACCTTAAGATCACAGGTGGTGCTATTTCAAAGCCCCCAAGGGAAACCATTGGCTGTACAGACATTTTCAGTGTTGCCAGTGTTACTTTAATTAGACTGCCTTCATAATTCATTGCCTCTGCTTCATAATGTGCAACTCATCCTTTGCACCAGCCCCTAAGCTGACCATTCTTAAAGATAACTGGTGTTCCTTTTCATCATTATCCACTTTAAAGGATAATCTTTGTCAGCCTTTAGTTTACAACCAAAAAGATAGTTCTGGGGCCTCAGGGGTCTCACGTCCATGTCCTTTGAATCTTCCATGGGGTGGTGGCACGCACTTAGGTGAGCGAGAAGGCTGACGGACATAAATGACGTACGGCTCCCAAAAACAGCCATGCAGGACGAAATCACTCCAGAGTCTTTGATCCACTTTGCGTTAATTCTAGTTAATGGTGAGAGATAGGGGGACAAGTTTCATTCTTCTGCACATGGATATTAAATTCTTCCAATACCATTTGCCAAAGAAACGTTCTTTTTTTCACTGCATTGTTTTATACTCTTTATCAAAGATCAGCTGTCTGTATGATTTGGGGTTTATTTCTGGATTCTCTATTCTGTTCCATTGGTCTGTGTATCTATTTTTGGGCAAGTACCATACTGTTTAATTGTCACTGCTTTGTAGCATACTTTAAAGCTGAGAAATGAGATGCCTCCTAGTTTACTATTTTGATACAGTATTGCCTTGGCAATACAAGATCTTTTTTAAACTCCAGACAAAGTTTATCATTTTTTTTCTATTCTTGTGAAGAATGTCTCAGGCAATTGGATCAGGATTGCATTACATATATAGATTAATTTGGGTAGGACTGACATCTTGATTAAATTAATTATTCTGATCCAAGAGTACAGGATGTCCTTCCATTTGTTATATCACATTTAATTTTTTTTTTTAGTTTTTCATATTTTCCTTGTAAAGATCTTTTACTTCTTTGGTTAGATTTACTCTTAAGTATCTTATTTGTTTTGTAGCTATTGTAAATAGGATTGCTTTCTTCAATTCTGTCTCAGTCTGTATATTATTGATGTATATAAAAAGTTATAGATTTTTTTAGATTGATTTTGTATCCTGCAACTTTACTGAATTCATTTATCACTTGTAGGAGTCTTTTTTTTTTTTGATGGATTCCTTAGGATTTTCTAGGCATATTATTGTATCATCTTCACATAGGAACAGGTTAGCTTCTTCTTTTCCTATCTGAATATCCTTTATTTTACTCTCTTCTCTCCATTGGCTAGGACATCCAGCATGATGTTAAAGAGGAGTGGAGAGAGTGGGCAACCTTATCTTTTTCCAGTTTTTAATGAGAAAACTTTTAGCTTTGTCCCATTCAACATGATACTCATAGAAGGTCTGTCATATATGGCTTCTATTATGTTGAGGAATGTCACTTGCACCCCAGTTTGGTTGAGAATCTTGATCATGAAGAAATGTATTGTATCAAATACTTTTTCTGCATCTATACATACAATCCTATGATTTTTTTCTTTCTTTCTATTAATGTGGTGTATTACATTTATTGTTTTACATATGTTGAACCATCCTTGCATCTCCAGGATAAAGCCTACCTGGTCATGATGTATAATCTTCTTGATATGCTGTTGGATTCATTTTGCTAACATCTTGTTGAAAATGTTCGTAACAATATTCAATGATTTTCTTTCTTTTTTTCCGAGATGTGAAGGATTGATTTGTGCAAAATTTCTTTCTCATTAATTTGTAGATCTTCTAATTTTACTTTTAACTATAGAATATTTTGGGCCAATAGGTAGCATAGTGATTAGAGCACTCCACTCCCACATGGCCAACCACAGTTTGAGTCCCAGGTTTGGCAGGTTGCTTTCTCTTTTTTTCTCTCTCTCCCTCTCTGTCTCTCTCTGCTGAGGGCCTATGCCCAATAGCAAAATGTAAATAATAATACATTAAATTAAATATTCTTTTATAAGAAAGAATATTTCAAATAAACAGAAAATATTTTTTTTAAAAAGACAACAGGGAGCTGGCAGGTGATGTGGTAGTTGATGTGCTGGACTCCCACATGGCTGACCATGGTTCAAGAAGTCCCACATGTGGTGGCTTGTTTTCTCACTTTCCCTCTCTCTTTCTTTCCGTGTTTCTCTCTGCTCAGATTAAAAATAATAATAATTAATAAAATTTAATAAATTTTTTTTGAAAAGACAACAGAAGAAATCATTGTGGTGATGGAACTGTTCTGTGTCTTGACTACATCGATGTCAACATCCTGATCGTGACATTGTACTATAGTTTTGCAAGTTATTACCATTGGGTAAAATGTATACTGGATCTCTTCATATTTTTTTTTTTTTTGGAGAGGTTTTTGCTATAGGGCGCATGCGCTCGCCAGACAGACAGAGAGAGACAGAGAGACAGAAAGCAGGAAATCATCCCCCAGGGGGGATGGCCACGTCGCAATCCCTTCTCCTCCATTCTCCTCTCAGGATCTTGGGCACTCACGCACATATTTTTCTTATACCTACATATGAATCTGTAATTATCTCCAAAGAAAACATCCAATTAAAATTTGTTTCAAATATAAAAAGGTGCTACATATATTCATCTGAATTCTCTCTAACTCACAGGGTTAAAAAAAAAAAAGCCAGTCAATAATACATGTTTTTTTGGCTCCAGATTTGTATGCCAACAAACAATAAGTACTTTCTAGAATAATTTTTGAGATTGAGCTTTGTTTTTACTTATCCGGCTTGTTTTCTCAAATGTGCTTTTATTCATCTTACTTTGTCTACAGTAGGTAGAATTGAAAAGAAAATGAGTTTCTGAGTGTTTTTATTCACATTTGTCTCTAGTTATACTAAAAAGCAATAAGTTACTTGAGAGAGGAACATCCGATACTGAATTTCTTTGCTTCTTTCCACAGATGCTGCCAGGATTCATCTTTGTCTACAAAAATGTCCAATGTTGTCCTTTAGGATAATTTATTCCCCCACTCTAAGATCCAATTCGAGATCATATGCATTTGTTTGGCTGCCTTATTATTTCACTTTCTTTCATTTAGAACAGTTTTCGCCCTTTGTTTGTCATGATGTTGACGTTTTCTGAGTTCAGGACCACTGTTTTGTAGAATGTTCCTCAGTTGTGTTTGCCTGATTGTTCCCCCATGACTCAGGTAATGTGTTTAATGGCACAAATGCTATATAAACGATGCATCTCCAAGTATCACATCAGGAGGCAATTGATGTCAATTTGACCCATTATTGGTGATGCTAACTTCACTTAGCTAAAGTAGTAGTATCTGCCAGAATTTTTCAGTCAAAGGATGGCTTTTTCTTACCAGTTTTAAATTTTTTTAAGTTGCCAGAGGGCACACACACTTGCCAGATAGTGATGAAGAAGCAGAGAGAGAAAGAGAAGGAAAGTGAAAAAACAGACCCCAATGGGAAGGGGTCATGCCACAATCCTTTCTCCATTTCTCCATCCTGCTGGGATTCAGGGCAAACAGGTACATGTACCTGGCATGACTTTCAAGTCATTGGGGCTAGGATTCAAACCAAGTGGTCAGCCATGTGGAATCTGATTCCCTTAACCACTAGGCCTCAGGGCTGACCCTGTTGATGGGAGGTAGTTAAAATATTTGGTAGTAATTTATCTTGATATTTGAAATGTCATGTTTTGAGTAGAAAGGCAAATATCTTCACATTTTTACCTGTCAAAATGTTGACTATAGGGCCAGCCAGTGACTTGTGGCTAAGGCAACTGGATCTCACCTAGTCTACTACATGGTTCAAGTCCCAGACCTGGCAATGTGAAAAAAAAACCAAAATGTTGACTCTACTAAGGCAAACCTTGGTGTTACCATTTTCCAACTTTGGATGATAACATCACTAATATTTTGCATGGTCGCCCCTCGAGCACCAGGAAGTATTTTTTGCACAGGGCTGAACACTGTCCGGGTAAGTGCTTGTAGCTCCAGCATCTCTCGTAGTGAATCCAGTTCATACACCATGGTGGGCTGAAAAGATGGTTGTTTCTCTTTGGGAATTTTCAGCAGAATCGTGTATCTTTCTCCTCTAGGCCTCAGAGCTGTGATAGTAGTGGTGGCATCCCCAGATGTTCTCCTTATGCTATTTTCAATGTCCACAGAGTCCACATAAATTTTTTTGTTTTCATGTGCATGGGTATACATTACTCTTATGTTTTAGAAAAAATTATATTTATAATGAATCATTGTCTTTTTATTGCCGGAGAATACACGTGCTCACCAGAGAGAAAAATTAAAAAAAAAAAAAAACACCAACCCCAAACAGGGCATGGTTATGCCACAATCCCTCTTCCCACAGTCAAACTTCCTGTCAGAATTTTGGGCACTCATGCACATGCATCTAGAGTGTTTTTTAAGCTACCTGGGCCAGGATTCAAACCCCAGTTAACCATGTGGAATCCAGCTCCCTTAACTGCTGGGCTATGAGGTCCTTATTAATTCTTAAATAAAAATAATTTATGAATCCACAAATAAAATAAAATCAGTTTGTTTAATACTAATTAATGCATAAGCATTAATGGATTATTAATTGGTAGTAATTTATCTTGATACTTGAAATATTCATGTAGCTCACATGCCTGAGAATTCAGAGCAAAAATGTCGTTGAGAGAGCTGAAACCAGACATGCAGGGATGGCTCCTGAGCAGCCTTCAGTCCTGCCTTCAGTCATTCTTCATCTACCAGTCCTTCCCCCACATGATTAACGTGAGAGCCCTGAGCCCCAAGCCAGATACATCCCAGTATCAAGTAAGGGTGTACTTTCCCACTCAAGGTACCAAAGGGTCAAAGACCCAAGTCAACAAATAGCTGGATGAATTTGAGTTCTTCTAACCAGACTCTTCACCCTCCTCCCTCTCTTCTCTTTCTCCTTTTTCCACTCTCTCCTCCTTCCCTTAAACATCCTCACTTCCAGGTGAAGTTCAGAAGGTGTGGAGGCTGATCAACAGCCTGTGAAGAGCACCACAGAGCCACGACTCAACACACCTTTCTGGTTTCAGGAGAGCCCTGTATTGGAGTAGGAGCCTTGTGCTGGAATTCGCCTTCCCTAGTTCCTGACAGGCCACTCACTCCAGCTTGGGGGACAGCCACCGTGGCTCTAGTCCCTACAGCACCAGACTGGGCAGGACCCAAGGAGGGCTTTGCGACATGGCCTCTGCAGCCTGCAGTGCACCGCTCTGCCCAGCGCTGAGGTGCTCTCAAGCAATGGGAATCTTCCTTTTTAAGGTTCTCAACTTCATTACCCCAAGAAAAATCTACTGTCTCTGTGATCAACCAGACTACCCTACATTTAGAAGTCCCTTGTAGTCTGGTACAGCCATAAATTGTTCCACCACATACTGAGGGTAAGTAACTTCATATTTCTCTTTTATTCTTTAAATTCAAATTCATTGTCATTCACTCTTAGTCACCCACTTAGATGAGTGAGAAGTTTCATATTGGACAATGTCTTGCATTAAATTTCCCAGAAGCAGAGCCTAAGACAGTGTTTATTGAGGGAAGGACTGAGGCTAAGGGGACTGGGGGAAGCAGGCCAGGGCAGGGGAACTCGGGGAAGCTAAGTAAGGAAGGTTTCAACCAGACTTAGCTTCAGCCTAATCCCACAAAGTTGGTCTCACGCTGAGGCAAGGAGCCAGACTATTTTTTTAATTTATATATTTGTATTATTATTCATACATTAAATCACTATACATCATTTAGATTGTGAAGAGACTTTACCCAGCATGATATACAGCTCAGTCCAGCCCAGTTGAGCACCACACACATCCTCGTCAACAGATAATAGACCTTATCTGTATCCCACAAGTGTCTTACCTCTCCATTTCCCGGCCCAAATTTCCTACAATCTTCCCCTCCCACACTGTCTTTCCACTTTTAGCCAGACTATTTTACCCCTGTGTTGGCTGGTCTTTGGCCTTGAGCTGCCCAGGAGTAGAACAGTATAACCCCTTGAATGATGTGATATGGCTCCCATGGGTAGGCAGAAGGCAGTTCTCCAGAGAAGGAGAAAGCCATGAGCAGTTAGCACCACATTTGCAGCAACTAGGCTTGGCATTCCATCTGGTGAAGGGCATCTGGATAGGACACTCCATCATCTGTGGAGGGCACTGCATATGGAAGCCATCTTGAGCTATCTGCCATCTTGAGCTATCCACCATCTTGGAAACTATTAGGCTTCACTGCCTCACTGAGCAAACCGTTTCTCAGAAATCATATGACCAACTGTTCTCCCTGGAAGTGGTTGGATTTCTAGGCAACGGGAGAGATCCACCCACATCAATGATTGGTTCATGCTGTTCTATCTCATTTGCATTTCAGGCAACCAATTGGTGCCCACCAGCTGTATATAACTCGCCATTTTTCCTCAATAAATGGAAGACGGAAGAAGAAGACTTGATCAGCACCTCCTATTGTGTGTGCGTGTGTTTGTCCTATCTCTCACTCCCTCCCCCAGGGAACCTATTCGACTGTCCCCCGGGTCGGGACAATCATCCACTGCAGTAGATGTTCCAGGTCCCTGCCTTTTAATCCATTAAATCCCTGGGGTCTCCAACTCTCATGGATGCAGGAAAAGTTTAAGGCATTCACTTCCTGACTTCCCATAGATCTACTGACCTTGACCCCAGAGGCCCACTCACTAACTTAGGTTCAGGGACCCACACCTCTTAGAAACCCATGGTCATCCTATAATGGAAGACCGAGACAAAACAAGGAAAGCAAAAAAGTCTATTTGGAACAAAATGAGGATGATGGCTCAGACGCCCAACATCCAAGTTATCCTGAGCAATGTGAAGCAAGGTCTTTTAGATTTTAGAATGATTTTAAAGACAAAAAAAAAAAAAATCACAAATGAGGGGCATGGGGTGGGGGAGCTCAGTATGCAAACAGTAATGAGCAAATATTCTCCCTGGGGGCAGAGTGGGCTCAAGAAGTGGACAATAGCTCGCGACAAACTGTTCAGCTGTGTCAACATTCTTCCATCTTCCCTCCTGTGATAGGAGCTTAGTTAATGAAACCACCAGGAGAGGACCGAAGGTAATTGCTCTCTTCTTTGGTGGGTCCGATCTAGAGGCAGAGAATGGAATATTACAGCAAAGTCCTTTCTTGTACCTTGGGAAAGAGAAGAGATTAAAGATGTTCAAGAGACAGAGGCAGGTGCAGACTGCTAGGTCAGTCGCCTTCAGCTTGCCTGGGTTCAAACTCCTCAACTGCTCCTTGGCCCCCTTCTGGAACAAACAGCTCTTTTGTTAATTATTTTTATTTCACACCTCACATGTTTTCTTCAGACCCCAGGAATTCAACCCTTCCTTGGAGTCTAGTCCACCAACCCTCATTCCAACTCTTGAAGAAAAGCCTACCTATTCCTGGATGATCTATTTTTACCAGGAGCCTATGAGGCGGCCCATCCTCCCAAGTAGCCTCTTCTTCCCAGTCGAACACAAAGAGCTGTTGACGCCTCCCTGGCAGCAAAGAGCACCCAGGCCTTGGAACCAGACTCCTGGGAGTGCAGTTTTGTCTCGCATCCCTTCCGGTGGGTCTTTGGCAACAAGAAACAACCACTCTCCTGAGACACACCTAAATCACCCCTGCGGCCTCCAACCAGTTCCGTCTGACTGCGAGGGAAGGCCGTTATGTAACTTCACCTTTGTGTGCAGGGGAAGTGAGTGGCACCGGGCAGGACCTGCCCTTCCAGGTGGAATGTGTGTCTGTTGCCCAGTGAGGGTAATCCAGGCCTCCACCCTTAGTCCTGTGAGGACAGGGGCTGGCTACTCTCCGACATGTCACCACGATGCCGCACCACACATGGCAGAGACTGTGGTATTTCAGGTGCTGAGGGGACCCCGCCATCCTCCAGATCATCAAGATTCTATGGGGTCTGGGCTGTCAGGTGGCCTGGTGCTTAAGGCGTTGGACTCCCACACGGCTGACCATGGTTCGAGTAGGCTAATAGGCTTACTTTTTCACTTTCCTTCTCTCTCTCTCTCTCTCTCTCTCTCTCTCTCTCTCTGGTCAAATTTAAAATATAATAATAATAAATAAAGTTGAACAAATAATTTTAAAAAAGAAAGATTCTGTGGAGTCTCTAAATCCATCTATGGCTTCAATGGCAGTTCTCTGTTAACTGGCACACTGGATACCCATGCTATGCCTTGCTCTGGCCTCATCAGCCCCAGCAGGAGAGCCTTCCCGTGGGAGTCAGAGATTTCTGGATATGTTCAGAGAGACCATCAGAAGTAGAGGAGGAACCCTAAATTCTGTCTGACTTGGGATCTTCTCTGGGTTTCAGCTTTCTCAGTGGTGGGCAGACAATCTCTCACACTGTTCTGACAGGCATGTTGCCTGCTGGCTCTCCAAGCATCCCCTGCTCTGTCTTCCGCTTCCATAGACTGGGTGCTGCAAGATGAAAGCCTCCTCCATACCGTCAGGGACCTGAAGCTTCCAACCCTCCCCCCAAACACTGACACCTTGCAACTCCAGCAGATAATCACACTCCTCAGTCTTGGGGCCCCCCAAGTCACTCAGCTACATAGCACTTCCCAAAGACCATGCAAAATGGCAAAGTAAAGCATATTTATGATACCTAAAGATGGTACCATCACAGTGCAAGAGTGGGGGTAGACAGCCTGTCCACCATTATGTGACAGTTCCCTTTGCTTCTCCCAGCCTCGGTTTCCTCACTAATGTAATGGACACACATAAGCAACAGAATCAAGGCCAAGGACCTGACTCTTCTTAACACCTAGGCAGTGGCCACTGCTCTGCCCACACTGTATTTCAGCTTATTTTTATACTACAGGGAGAACAGAACAGCAGCCCCCTTCTCACAGAGAGATCCTGCACCCACATGATTCAGGAATGGTGATCGAACCCAACACGACCCTCACTTACAAAGGCCTGGTACAGCAGCAACTGTGTACTTGCTTCTCTGAGCCAAAAGTGGGAGTGGGATTAATTTGTGTCTTGATAACTAGCAATTCCTGCCTTTATCCCAGATAAGCAGAGAGGCTTTGCTGAATATGAAAAATAACCCCCTGCTGTCAGCTGTTCCCTCTAGCCCCAGCACAACCACTTTATTCATGGAGAGGACCCAGGGCCTTAATGACTTTGGACTCAAGCTTCTGAAAAGACTTGTGCTAGTTTCTGAAAACAAATTGATCAGTTCTCATTGACGGTTTTTTGTTGTTGTTTTTTTTTTTTTTTTTTTTTTTTTTTTTTTAAATAAAAAGCCCAGTTCCTTTCTAGAATGTCCTGAGAACTCTGTTCTCATGCCTGGCCTGAGACCAAGCCCTGATCTTGACATTGTAGAGGCTGAAACCCCAAAAGAAATCTGAACCTAGGGTCACAGAAGTGCTTACACCAAAAATACCGTGGCCAGAACAATGGAACAGGGTGTTAATTACAGGCGATGAGGAAGAATTTCTTGGGAGGGAAAACTTAGTGGGCTGAACAGTCTGATTTATTTGGTACCCCTAGATCCAGCCCAGGGGTTGACATGTAGCTGCTCAGGAATTCTGACGAGGGAGAGCAAATTGGATCTTGGAACTTAGAAAGAGACCCTTCCAGACAGGAGGCTGGAGAGTCCTATAGGATGGATCTGGAAGGGGTAGACCTGGCCGGAGCACAGAAGGAGATACACAGACAGCCCGGCAGTCTGGGGCCCCAGCTCCACTCCAGGGAGCCAGCCCTCAGGCGCTTCCTCCTACAGAGGCCACTCGAAGAGCCGGTCCAGCCACCAGCATACGTCTTGGCCTCCCAGCAGCTCAAGAGAAGCATGCATTGCCAGACACTTGTCTTAGAAGCCACTGCCCTCATTAGTTGGCGTATGATCAGCTGCTTTGAGGCTCAACGCCCCGGATGTTTTAGAGATTTGCAAATCGCCAGATTAAAAAACTAATTGTAGCATTTGTCCTAAGCCTACCGCATCCCTGTCAATGCCCGGTTTTGTTTCATTTCTGGTGGGAACTGCGTGAGCTGTAAAAAGACCCTGGCCTCAAAGGGATCCTGAACGAGCCTGAGTCTCAACCCATTGAGGGTGGGAGTGGGTGGGAAGTAGGGATCTAAATTCTGAGGTGGCCTTGGCTATGCCCCGGGCCTCTGTATGCCAGGCAATAGCATTCACCCTCAAGGCCACTTTCCAGAAGTCTTTGGAGGAGAAGGGAAGAGCATTTGAGGGCACTATCCAACTGCCCAGGGATGGGCTGGGATCTGGGGCCTGGGGACTCAGTCTCTCTTGGCCCCACCCCACCCTAGGAAGAGGAAGGACACACTGGGCTGCAGAACAGAAATGGGGAAGTAGTCAGGTTCCACGGCCACCAGTTCACATAACCCAGCACTGACTCCAGAGGTGCTGACTGACCTAGGTGGGCAGAATCTCAGCTCTGCCCCTGGCCCTCCACTACCTCGAGCTCATCCCCAGGTGCCTGAGTCCTCTGTCTTCCATAAACCCCCACTGCCTCCTAGTCTCCCCATAGCCTGACTCCCTTCCCTTCTTACTGTCCTGCTGAAGAGGGCTTTTTAAAACACACAGTGGCCTGTGCCATTGCCCTGTCCCTCTGCCTCCTCGAGGACTCCCATTGCCTGAAGAAAAGTTCCTCAGGCTGCCATCCCAGCTCCTCATCCCAAAGGAGTACCCAAAGCAAAGCTCTCTACAACTGGGCGATGGACTTAAGCATGTTGGTCTGAGTGCTAGGTCTACTGCTTAGGTGTGCGCCCTTGGGCAAGGTGCTCAGCTTTTCTGCGCTTCCATTTCCTGGGGGTAATAACAGCAGTCTCTGGGACCAGCAGTTGGTGTAATGGCTATGTCGCTGGACACCTATGTAGTCGCCTGCGGTTCGCATCCTGGACCCGGTGGCTTAAAACTCACGCTGGGCGTGTCTGTGTGCGTGCCCAAGATCCCGAGAGGAGAATGGAGGAGGAGGGATTGCGGCGTGGCCATCCCCCCTGGGGGGTGATTTCTCACTTTCTGTCTCTCTGTCTCTCTCTGTCTGTCTGGCAAGCACACGCGCCCTATAGCAAAAACCTCTCCAAAATATAATAATACAATAATAGCAGTCCCTAAATCCTTGCATTCACAAGGATTAAATGAGTTAGCACATAGAAAGCACCAGACATAGTGGTTGGCACATGTTAAATGCTCAGTAAAATGCAGCCCTCCTCATCTACTTCACAATGGATTTAATTTTCTGTCACTGCAGCAGAGCAAGGGCCCAGAATCAGGAATAAGTTGGGTTGTGAAAGCCAGGTACAGTGGTACATGCCTTACAGTCCCAACTACTTGGGAAGCTGAGACAAGAGGATCCCAAAAGAGCAAGACTCTGTCTTGAAAAAAAAAAAAAAAAAAAAAAAAAAAAAAAAAAAAAAAAGAAAGAAAGAAAAAGAAAAAATTCCTGTGGTTAAGGGAGAAAGATCATACATGGCCAACAGCACAATTTGAGGCCTGGACCTCATGGCTTGAAAAACACACCAGGCGCCTATGCGTGGATGCCAAAAATCCTGAAAGGAGGGGAAAATGGATGAGAAAGGATTGTGGTATGACCACATCCCACTGGGTGTTAGAGAGAGAGAGACAGAGAGAACACACATCCTCTGGCAATAACTTATTTTTTAATTGACAGAAAAAAAAAGAAAGAATTTGGATTGCGGTACATAAAGTAATTTCTTACGCGCCTGAGCTTAAGGGCCCAGCAGGAGCTGTCTTGACCATGCAGGACACTGAAGGGTCAGCACTGAAAACTAAGCCCTTCCTTAGCTCCCAGGGCCTAAGGAAGACCCCGCCTACCCATGGGAGAGCTCTGGAGTTCCACTGAGGCTCCGAGCTTCCTTCCGCAGTACCGTGCTCAAGCCTTCCAGGGCCAGGCTCTGCCAGGAAGCAGTGGGTGCTAAATCTCTCCATCCGTCAGGAGAAAAGTCTGTTTTGAGGGTGGACTTGGGGTGCTCCCACTGCTCCCTTCATCCCTCCCCCACCTTGCTCTCTCACCTGGAAGTCGTGCTGGTCATGTCTTGAGGCTGGAGTCCCTCTCTTGTTCCCCAGGGTCCTTGGACGCAGAAAGGCTGCCATGCAAGGCAAGAATCTCTTGCTTGGGACCATGTGGCCTGAGAAAGTGACAGACCTTGATTAAGGCTCTCCATGGAACAGGAAATCTTAGCCCAGGGTCCTCTGACCCCTGAGAAATTTGTAAATGGAAATCTAGGGGCTCTGGATCAGCAGTTGGAGTAATGGCTATGTCGCTGGACTCCCATGTAGTCGACCGCAGTTCAAATCCCGGACCCAGTGGTTTAAACTCACGCCAGGCGCGTGTGCGTGCGTGCCCAAGATCCCGAGAGGAGAATGGAGGAGAAGGGATTGCGGCGTGGCCATCCCCCCTGGGGGAGGGGGATTTCTTGCTTTCTGTCTCTCTGTCACTCTCTGTCTGCCTGACGAGCACACACGCCCTATAACAAAAACCTCTCAAAAAAAAAAAAAAAGATTATTTACTCTCATTACTACTTTAAATCACTGTGGTTGGGCCAGCCCCCTAGCAAGGCAGCCAGGTCCTGTGCAGAAGCCAGATCCTGCGAGGCTTAACAGAGTTCAAGTCCCATCCCTGGCAGATTCAAAAACGTGCTGGGCATGTGTGTACTTGTTCAGAATCTCGGCGGAAAACTGGAGGGATAAGGATTGCAACATGACCAGGCCTCTTCAGAGATTTTCTGTTTCTTCTCTCTATCCTTCTCTCATGCACATACTCTCTGGCATTAAACAAAATTGCTGTGATTACTCAGCCTGTTAGGTCCTGTGATTTGAAACATGAATAAAGAAATACCTGTACGTGGACCAGCAGAAAGCATGGATGTTAAGACAGCAGATCCTATGTGGCCAACTGTGCAGTTCAAGTCCTAGACCCAGCAGCTTGAAAATCATGCTGGGTACATATACATGCATGCCCCAAATCCTGAGAGGCGATGAGGAGAAGAGATTGTGGCATGGTCATCCCCCACTGGGGGTTAATTTCTCTCTCTCTCTCTCTCTCTCTCTCTGGCAAGCACATATACCTAAGAGCAAAGCAAAACAAAACAAACAAACCAAAAAAAAAAGTACATACTCTGTGATACAAACTTGTTTTTTCTATTTGATAGCTATATTTCAATTATTACCTTTGTAATCCTTTATGCTTTATTTTTATGCATTGAAAAACATTATCCTAGGATCAGACCTGTAGAAAAGTGACTAAGAGATCCAGGCTTTGAATTCAAATACCAGCCCTGCCAGGTACACATGTGTGCATGCCCAAAGTCCTGATAGGAAGGCAAAATGGAGGGGAAAGGATTATGGCTTGACCACATTCCACTGGGGTAGTGCTTTCTCTCTTTCTCTCTCTCTCTCTCTCTCTCTCTCTCTCTCTCTCTCTCTCTCTCTCTCTCGCTGTCTCTCTCTTATGCATGTGCATGTGTGCTTGCACACATACCCTCTGGAAATTATATATATATATACACACACACACACACACACACACACATATATATAGATAGATATAGATAGATATAGATATAGATATAGAGATAGAGATAGAGATAGAGATAGAGATAGAGATAGAGATAGAGATACAGATATAGATATAGATATAGATATAGATATAGATATAGATATATATTCCTAACTAGGGTTCACAAGCTTCAGAAAAAGATCCATGGTATTAAAAAATCCAAACTCTGGCCATGGTGAGACCCCTCAGAAAGAGAAAGAGGGTGATCTCCAGTTACGAAGTCCTCATTTAATCTTTGCAGAGGTGAGTCAGTAAATCTTAGAGACCAGTATTCTGAAGCAGAGACTGGGCAACCAGACTGCCCAGAAAAAAACTTTCTTCTATCTTGTCTTTATTTTACTGTTTTTTAAAAACTCATATTTACAGTTTCAGCTTTTGAACTTCTTTCTGATCACTCTGGGAGACTCTGAGGTCCTGGCTGAATTGTACCCCCCTCCCTTAAAGGTAAGACCTCAACAACTTTCTTTCCTCCAGCTCTCTAGAGTCATCTCCCAAATAAACTACCCATACCCAAGGCCTTTGTCTCAGGTTCTGCTTTCAGAGGAACCCAAACTAAGATACATAATAAGAGAATGTTTAAGCTGTGCTCCTGATAGAAGCCACATTTTCCAGCTATGTGTTTTAGGAGGTGACTGCGCACCTCCAAGTTGTTCAGTTGCTAAAAAAGGACATGCTGTCCTCTTTCCCCTTTACCTCTTCCCACTGGCTAGAAAGCAGAAGTAGTGGTGAGCCAACTTGGGCAAGGACCTTCTTTTTTGGTATTCACAGCCTCGTGTGGCCTCCCGCAGAGAAGCAGGAACGATCTCTGTGGCCAACAGAGCACAACAGAACTGATAGCATGACTAGACATCCAAAGTTAGTCACAAAAAACACTCTAGCTTCCATCTTGGTCTCTTGGCTTCCTCACTCTGGAGGAAGCCAGTCACCATGTCATATGGACAGCCTGTGCAGAGGTCTAGGTAGAAACTGAGGACTCCCGCCAATGGCCATGCGAGTGAGTCACCTTGAAAATGGATCCTCCAGCCACACTCAAACCTTCAGATGAATGCAGCCCCGGCTTAAATCTGACTGTAAACTCATGAGCAATCTTAAGTCAAAACCATCCAACGAGTTGCATCCAGATTCCTGACCCACAGAACCATCAGAGATAATAAATCATTTATTCAAGCCACTATGATTTAGGGTAACCTTTTCAATGTTAAATAACTACTATGGGTTGAATTATGTCTCTCCCTAAATTAATATATTGAAGTCCTAACCCCTAGTACTTCAGAATGTGACATCACTCAGATATAAGGTGTTTACATAGGTAATCAAGTTAAAATGAGGTTATTGTGGCAGGCCCTAATCCAATATGACTAGTGTCCTGTTAAAAAGGAGAAATTTGGAGTCAGACACACATGCAGGGAGAACTCCATGTGACGATAACAGCCGAAATTGAGGTGATCCTTCTACAAATCAGTAACTGGTTGTAGAATAGAGAAACTATTTGTATTTGTATGGATGGATTGGATGGACAGCTGGTACCACTCCACAGTGGAAGCTGACATTCTGGTAGCACTGTTCCTCCCAATGTAGTTATCAGGATATCCAACATGGGAAGGACTGGTCTACAAATCAGTCATACACATGTAACCTACCAAATCGATATAGTCTTTTCTGTATCAGATAACCCAGAGTTATAAACTATTTTGACATTTGCTACCAGTGAGTCTAAGTTCTAACTTGCATAAATCTAGAATATGCATTTGTTTTTGTTTTTCACAAACTCTGGAATGAATGTGTGCCTGTGAACATTGAGAAATGAAATGAGAGTGCTTCTCAGTCGCACAAATGCCTAGCTTCCTCTTGAAAGAGGGTAAAATAGTAACTGAAAAGCGAAGTTGTCTTAACTGAATTGAATCTGTAAGTTTGAATTAAGCAAATGTACAGAAGTAAAACCTCCTGTAGAAGAAATTGTGAAAAATAATGGGACCAACAGTTAGCATAATGGCTATGTAGCAGGACTCCCATGTAGCTGACCACTGTTCTAGTCCCAGACCTGCTGGCTTAAACTCACGCCAGGCATGTGTGCGTGCATGCCCAAGATCCCGAGACGAGAATGGAGGAGGAGGGATTGAGGCATGGCCATCCCCGCTGGGGGGTGATTTCTTGCTTTCTGTCTCTCTGTCTCTCTCTGTCTTTCCGGCGAGCACACGCGCCCTGTAGCAAAAACCTCTCCATAAAAAAAAAAGAAAGGAAGGAATTGTGAAAAATAATGATTTTGAGAAAATTTCCATGTCATTAAAGTTTAGAAAAGAATTAAAGATGCGCATCATTTTGTTTATTTCGCATGAAAAACATTGAAGAAATAAACATTTTTTATTTAAATTTTATTCTTCTTATTTTTTAAAAACATTCTATCACTATACATCATTTGGCTTATAAAGAGAATTTACCCAACATGAAATACTTCTCAGATTGGTCCAGTTGAGAATACTATACATGTTATCATTAACAAGTAATAAACCATTTCTGTGTCCCACAAATGTCATGCCTCTCTATTTTTTCCCCCAATTTCCTTCTCTATACTCTTCCCTTCTCCCCCACCCACCCTGTTCCACACTGTCTTCAGTGTCTATAACTATTTTCACTGCTTTAATGTCCTCCAATATTTCAATCTCTACCATAGAGTGTGGAGAGTCAGTATACATTAAGTGGATACATACAGTATCTTTCTTTCATAGCCTGGCTTGCTTCACTCAGCAATAAATCTTCCATATTCAGCCACTTTCTATCAAAAGCCAAGATCTTCTTGTTTTTATGTCTGAATAGTATTCCATAGAGTATATGTGACACACTTTTTCAATCCCCTCATCTGTTTGTGGACATTTGGGTTGGTTCCATGTCTTAGCCATCATGAATAATGCTGCAGTAAACATTGATGTGCAAGTGCTTTTCTGACTTAGCATTCTCCTGTCCTTTGGGTAGATACCCTGAAGTGGGATTGCTGGATCATATGGTAGTTCTATTTGTAGATCTGAGGAACCTCCATATTGTTCTCCACAGTGGTTGGACCAACTTACACTCCCACCAACAATATGGGGGAGTTCCCCTTTCACCACAAGCCCACCAACACTTATCTTTTTTTTTTTTTTTTTTAATTTTCAATCTTCACCATTCTGACAGGGGTTAGGTGGTATCTCACTGTGGTTTCAATCTGCCTATCCCTTATGATAAGGAATGTTGTGCATTTCCTCATATGCTTTTAGGCTGTTCATATGTCTTCCTTAGAGAGATTTTTGTTCAGCTCATTTTCCCATCTTAATTGAGTTAATCATTTTTTATCAGGTTCCCTGTGTATTTTGGTTATTAGTCCCTTATCTGAGGCATAGTTTACAAAAATATTATCCCATTCCAAGGGTTCTTGAGTCACACTAATTACTGTGTCTTTTGTAGTACAGAAACTTCTTAATTTGATGTAATCCCACTTGTCTATTTTAGGGATTATTGTCTGTACTTTGGGAGTCTTATTTAAGAAGTCTTTGCCTACCCCAATGTCTCCCAGAGTTTCCCCAGTGTTTTCCACCAGTAGTTTCATATTTTGAGATCTTAGGTTCAGATCTTTGATTTATTTTGAGTAGCTTTTTGTTAATGCTGAAAGATGAGGATTCAGTTTCACTTTCTGTGGGTAGTTACCAGTTTTTCCAGCACCATTTGCTGAAGTTTTTCTTTTCCCACTGGAGTGACTGATGTCCTTTGTAAAAAATCAGTTGGATGGGATCAGCAGTTGGTGTAATGGCTATGTTGCTGGACTCCCATGTAGTCGACCATGGTTCAAGTCCTGTACCCAGTGGCTTAAACTCACGCTGGGCGCATGTGTGTGCGTGTCCAAGATCCCGAGAGGAGAATGGAGAAGGGATTGTGGTGTGGCCGTTCCCCCTGGGGGGTGATTTCTCTCTTTCTGTCTCTGTCCCACTCTTTCTTTCTGGCGAGTGCACACGCCCTATAACAAAAACCTCTCAAAAAAAAAAAAAAAAGTCAGTTGGTTGTAAGTTTTGGGGTTTATTTCTGGGGTCTCTATTCTATTCCATTGGCCCACCTGTAGGTCTTTATGCTAATACCATGCTGTTTTGATTATCACAGTTTTGTATTATATTTTGGGGTCAGGGAGTGAGGTGCCACCCACTGCACTCTTCTTGCAAAGGATTACTTTGGCAATATGAGGTCTTTTAGGATCCAGACAAATTCTGATTGTCTTTACTAGATCTGTAAAGAATGTCTCTGGTATTTTGATTGGAATTGCATTAAGTATGTAGATTAATTTGGGTAGAATTGCCATTTTGATTATATTAATTCTTCCAATCCAGCAACATGGGATGTCCTTCCATTTTTTTATGTCATTTTCAGTATCTTTAAAGATTTTCATAGTTTTCTTTGTAAAGGTCTTTGACTTCCTTAATTAAGTTTATCCCTAGATATCTTATACATTTTGTGACTATGGTAAAAGGGATTCCTTTCTTCAGCTCTACTTCACTCAACTTATTCATATATAGAAATGCTATAGATTTTGGGGTGTTGATTTTGTATCCTGTCACTTTACTGTATTCATTTATTACTTTGAGAAGGTTTATTTCATGGAAACCTTTGGATCTTCTAAGTATACCATCATGTCATCTGTGAATAAAGATATTTTCAACTCCTCTTTGCCTATTTGAATGCCTTTTATATTATTCTATTTTCTGATTGCATTGCCTAAGACTTCCAGCACTATATTGAAAAGCAATGGAGAAAGTGAGTGGCCCTGTCTAGTACCAGATTTTAGTGGAAAAGATTTTAGCTTATCCCCATTCCATATAATGTTAGCTATAGGTTTTTCATATATGGCTTTTATTGTGTTGAGAAATGACCCTTCTATGCCAATCTTGTTGAGTCTTAATCATGAAGGGATGTTGTATTTTGTCGAATGCTTTCTCTGCATCAATTGAAATGATCATATGGTTTTTATCTTTCTTTCTGTTAATATGGTGTGTTATATTTAGGGTCTTGCATATGTTGGACCACCCTTACATCCCTGGAATAAAGCCTACCTGGTCATGACAAATAATCTTTTTTATATGTTGTTAGATATGATTCGAAAATATCTTGCTGAGAATTTTTGCATGTATATTCATCAGAGATATTGGTCTGTAGTTTTTCTTTTTGTCATGTCTTTATCTGTTTTTGGAATGAGGATGATGGAGGCTTCACAAAATGAATTTGAGATGTTTCTTTCCTTTTGGATCTTTGGAAATAATTTTAGTAGAATGGGGGTTAACTCTTCTTTAGAAATATTGCAGAATTCAGAAGTGAAGCCATCAGGACCTGGGTTTTTCTTTGTTGGGAGATTATTTTTTATTTTATACTAATTCAATCTCATGGCCTGTTAGGGATCTATTCAGGTTTTCTTTTTTTTTTTTTTTTTTTTTTTTTTTTTTTTTTTTTTTTTTTTGAGAAGTTTTTGCTATAGGGCGCGTGCACTCGCCAGAAAGACAGAGAGACAGAAAGCGAGAAATCATCCCCCCAGGCAGGATGGCCATGCCACAGTCCCTTCTCCTCCATTCTCCTCTCAGGATCCTGGACACACATGCACATGTGACTGGCATGAGTTTAAGCCACCAGGTTCGGGACACGAATGGCAGTCTTCTACACGGGAGTCCAGCGACATAGCCATTACGCCAACTGCTGGTCCCTATTCAGGTTTTCTATGTCCTCCTGTTTTAAGCTTGGTAGATTATATGCATCCAAGAATTTGTCCACTTCCTTCATGTTCTTTTGTTTGTTGGCACATAATCACTCAATATCCTCTAATGATGTTTTGTATTTCTATTGTGTCTGTTGTAATGTTGCCTGTTTCATTACGTATTTGATTTATCTGGCTTCATTCTTTGTTTTTCTTTATAAGTCTAGCTAATGGTGTATTGATTTTGTTAATCTTTTCAAAAAACACCTTTTTCTTTCATTTATTTTCTGTATAGTTCATTTATTTTCTACTTCATTTAGAAGAAATAAATCTTAAAGGATTAGCTAATATGATATCAAAGTATTGGATGTGTGGCTCTGAATATGCACATTTCAACATATAGGCATAAGTTTTTATAACCACAACAAACTAACTAATACAGAGAATGCCCTGTGCAAAACACAATAAATTTTCCAAGCTAAGCTAAAGATTTCAGTCTATAGTATTTGGAATTTAGGCTCCAGTCCTGTCTTTGGATGAATCACTGAGTGTGTGGCAAAGTCCATGCTTTTAACCAGATTTGAACAGAATAGCCTCTTGGCCCAGGTTGAAATAGATGAAGTATATGGTTTCATGTGTCACATAACTACCAAATTTCCTCCCTTCGATGCAGTGCCAGGTGGGGTTGTATTTCCTGTCAAACTCTCTTAATATGGGCTACAATGAACTTTTCTATATTATATTTCTCCAATGCCTAAGTCTCACACTCCACTGAGTCCTGTTACATCTCTTGCAACACGTCTGCATCTTGTTTAATTTTTTAATGTTTTTGTTTTTAAGTTTATTTTTTATTTTTTAATTATTATTATTTATGCATTCAATTTGGTATACATCATTTAGAATGTAAAGAGACTTTACCCAGCAATGATATATACCTCTGTCCAGCTCCATTGAGAATACTATACACATCATCATCAACAGGTAATAAACTATATCTGTGTCCCACAAATGTCTTACCTCTCTATTTTTTCCCTAAATTTTCTTTTCTACACTCTTCCCCTCTCCCACTCTCCTTCCACTTTGTCCCTAGTGTCCATAACAATTTTCAATGCTTTTATGTCCTTCAGTCTTTCAGTTTCCACCATAGAGTGTGGACAGTCAGTATGTGTTAAGTGGAGACCTACAATGTCTCTCTTTCATAGCTTGACTTGCTTCACTCAGCAATAAATCTTCCATATTAATCTACTTTTTATTTAATGCCAGGGTCTTGTTTTTTTTTTGTTGTTGTTGTTTTTTGTTTTTTGGCTGAATAGTATTCTACGGAGTATATGTGCCACACTTTTTCAACCCATTCATTTGTTTGTGGACATTTGGGTTGGTTCTATGTCTTACCAATTGTGAATAAAACCACAATAAATATAGATGTGCAAGCACTTTTCCTACTGAGCATTCTCCTTTGGGTAGATACCCAGGAGTGTAATTGCTGGAGCATATGGTAGTTCTATTTGAAGGTCTTTGAGGAACCTGAACATTATTCTCCACAGTGGTTGGACCATTTTACATTCCCACCAACAATGTAACAATGTAGGAGAGTTTCCCTTTCACCACATTCCCGCCAGCACTTATCTTTTTTTTTTTTTTTTTTTTTTGAATCTTTGCCATTCTGACTGGGGTTAGGAGGTATTTCATTGTAGTCTTGATCTGCATTGCCCTTATGAAGAGGATTGTTGAGTATTTTTTTCAGATGCTTTTTGGCTGTTTGAATGTCTTCCTTAGAGAGTTGTGTATTCAGCTCATTTTTCCATCTTTCAATTGGGTTAATCATTTTCTTCCACATAAGTCACTTGAGTTTCCTGTGTATTCTGGTTATCAGTCCCTTATCTGAGACATAGTTTACAAAAAATTATCTCCCATTCTGAGGGTTGTCAAGTCACACTAATTACTGTGTCCTTTGCTGTGCAGAAACTTCTTAATCTGATGTAATCCCACTTATCTATTTTGGGGATTATTGCCTGTGCTTTGGGGATCTTGCTTAAGAAGTCTTTGCCTACCCCAATGTCTCCCAGTGTTTCCCCAGTGTTTTCCACCAGTAGTTTTGTAGTTTGAGATCTTAGGTTCAGATCTTTGACCCACTTTGATTTGATGTTTGCTAATGGTGACAGATAGAGGTACAGATTCATCTTTCTGCATGTGGATACCCAGTTTTTTCAACACCATTTGCTAAAGATGTTTTCCTTCTCTCAATGGATCGACTGGTACTCTTTGTCAAAGATCAGTTAGCTGTAAGTTTTAGATTGCATTTCTGGGGTCTTTACTCTGTTCCATTGGTCCTCATGTCTGTTTTGTGCCAATACCATGTTGTTTTGATTATCACAGCTTTGTAATATATTTAGGGGTCAGGAAGTGAGATGCCACCCACTCCACTCTTTTTGCATAGGATTGCTTTGGTAATACAGGGTCTTTTATGGCTCCAGACGAATTCTATGATTATCTTTTCAAGATCTGTGAAGAAAGTCTCATGTAATTTTTTAGGGATTGCATTAAATATGGCATAAGTATCTTAAATGGATTTTTTTCTTCTTTGGTTTGTAATTCGGTGTCTATTATATCAGAAATGGAAACAAAAATAAGGGAAAATAACTTTAAAAAAAAAAGAAAAGAGAAATGCCAAAGATTGCCAGAAAACTATCAGGAGTGAGACAAGAGTCACAGGACAGATTCTTGTACAGCCCTCAGAAGATACCAGCCCTGCCCACACCTTGACCTCAAACTGAGCCTCCAAAACGGTGAGAAACTAAATTTCTATTGTTTAAGCCACCCAGTTTGCGGTATTTTGTTAGAGCAAGCCCTAGAAAACCAATACAATAACAAATACTGGCAACAACCAAGGGATGGTAGAGGAGCAGGATAGAAGGATCCAGGCCCTGAACCTCCACGCCAGCTATGAATTCTGTGATAAAGAAATGCACATCTATCTTGCTTAAGCCAGTTTTGTTTCTTTTTGTCTCTGTCATGTGTTGCTGAAACTATACACACATTTATAGCTTTCTCCCAACATGTGAAAGAGGAACACATTTAGGAAAGACTGAGAGATGGACCTGAGAGAACCACAGTAACTTTATTCACTCTACAGAGACAGAGCTGAGCAGCCTGCTAAGGAAAGATAAAGGGCAACAGATAGAAGAGAGAACTTAGGGTCAGGAGCTTCTCACTGTCCTACAGCTAAAACAAGCCACAGGTACTTCCCCTCCTCTTCCCAAGACAGACTCTTCTACTCTGCTATCCCTGGACAATCTGGAAACTTCCAGTATTAGAACTCTTTCTACTTCATGTAACAGAAATGCACCATATACTGGCTTAAGCCATGAAGGGCTGTATATCTCTAAACCGGAAAAATCCATGACTGTTGGAACAGCTGGATTAGGAGATTCAGACAATGTCATCAGAAATCTGTCTCTATCATTTCTTGGCTTGGATTACCCATGTGTTAGCTCAAATCTCAAGCAGGTAAATATGACCACAACAGCAGCAGGCTTCTGCTTTCCCAGCATTAGAGCAGACAAGCATGCTTTTTTTCCCATACTTCCAGCAAAAGTTCCAGGACTTGTGTTCATTGGCCCAGTTTGGGTCATGAGACCATCAGTTTGACTCTCACTGGCCACCCTTGAGGCAAATACTGGAGCCAGAGAAGAGGAAGCACTCTATCCAACCACTGAAACGTGAGCTGGGAGTAGGGAGGCTGTGGTTTCCACCCCACCAGAGGTTACTGGAAGACAGCACTGTGTGGATGAGTTTTCACACTGATACCAGGACTAAGGAATGACTCCAACAGCTGAAAAACCAGCCTGTGCCAGGGTAGAGCAGCTGGTCACAGTAAGACATGCCCATCCCATCTGTGAGGAGCAGAGGCCAAGACCCAAACCCCAGTCCAGCCCCAGATCAAAGGGTCCTCAGGCCCAAGCTTTCCCTAGACCAAAGATGGGGCATTGTTTTTAATATACACAGTTCTGTACCTTCCGGCTTCAAGACACCTCCTCCTCCACTCTCTACCATCTCCCCAGTTCTCTACTGTAGGTTACACACACATACACACTTTTTTTTTTAAGTTTTTGTCATAGGGTGCTTGAGCTCAACAGAGAGACAGTGAGAGGTAAAGTGAAAAGTCACCCCCCAGGGGGTATGTGCAATCCCTTCTCCTCCATTCTCCTCCTAAAAGTTTGGGCACACGCACACATGTGCCTGGCATGATTTTCAAGCTGCCAGTTCCAGGACTTGATCCACCATCAGCCATGTGCGACCACCACACCACCTGCTGACCCACACACACATTCTTTGACCTTGAGTCCAAGACCTCACTTCCCTAGTCCCCCATTCCCTTCCGAGTACAGTTCCCATAAAGCCCCTCTTCTGGTCCACACAATCCAGAGAAGTGAAGCTGACCTGAGGCCCCTACTCACCCCTATCTCATCCCTACAGGGAATTCTGGTCTCCCAGTTAGCCTGGGCTCCAGGATGGGGACTGGACTTCCTCCTTACTCCCTTCTCAGCCTAGGTCCTCTCCCTGCAAGGCCAAGCAGACAGGTCTACACTTAATAGGAGCCGCCATAAGGCAAGCAAAGTCAGCAGTCAATCCAGAGTGGCTTCTCGGGGTGGCAGCAGGTGTCGGGGCTCACTTGGGCTGCAACAGAGCCACTGAAGCTGTCAGGGCCCCTGTCCCTGTTATCCTGGGGCCTGTCCCATCCCAGCAAAGTAGAGACCTAGGGGTAGGAGTAGCTAGCAAATGCCTCGGGCCTGAGCAGGGTCCAGGGTAGGGGGGACATGAGTGGCTTGTGTAGCTCAGGCTGTTTTTACCCAGACCTGTGCTGAGTCCCGGGCTGTTCCACCAGTTCCTCCCCTACCCTAGCACCTGACCTCGGAGCTCTTGACCAGGTAGGCAGTGCACACTGGGCTGGTAACTGAAGAAGATGGCTGGGTGGAGAAAGGGCAGATACAGGAACTCCTCCCAGGCGTCCCCCGAACTCCCCAGTTCTGAGGCACTGGCTCCCCTCCAGGGCCTCTGGACTCAGAGACTCAGATGCCTGCTGGGAACTGGAAAGATACTCTCACTTCCCAAGTCAGCCGTGTGGGCTGGAGATGGAGTCAGGGTCAGGGGTCATCATGGGGTCAGAGGTAGGCTCAAAACGGTCCTGGGATCAGAATCCGCTATCATCCTGGGGTCGTGGGTCACTCTGGGCTGAAGCACATGGTCAGGATCAGAAGTCCATCTGGATTGAGGTCTAGGACCAGGACTAGGGATCAAGTAGGGTCAGGGGTCAGGCTTAGCTGAGTCTTAAAGTCAGACATATCTAAACAGAAACTCCATTTCTCTTGCTAAGCCAGCCTTCATTAACACACTCTCCTGGTGTCCCCACCCAACCCCCACATGTTCCCAGGAGGGGTGGCTAATGTGGATTCAAGCCCTGAGGCATGGGAACGTCTTCCTGAGAGCTGTGTGGGGAAGGCATTCCCAGCAGAACGGGCCAGTGCAGGCTAAGGCACAGGAGCATGAAAGAGCACACGGTGAGGCCAGCAGGTGGCATGGTGATTGTGGGCACTGGACTCTCACATGGCCAACTGCCATTCGAGTTCCAGACCTGACAGTTCTCTCTCTCTCTCTCTGTACATCTCTGGTCAAAATAAAATACATAACTAAATAAAGTTAAATAAAATAATTATTAAAAAGAGAGAGAGAGAGAGAAAGAGCATAGTGTACTCCAAGACAGAGAGGCAGCCTGGAGGGGCAGGGGGCCTGGCTGGGCTGCAGGCCAAGAGGGGGCTGCGAGGCCCAGATGGGGAAGAGCCCTAAGGACTGGGGAAGGAAGGACCCAGAGAGGTTTCCCTCAGGGTTGGGTGAAGGGACAGAGCTAGAAACCTGGGGACAGAGTCGGCCTCATGGCCTGGTGGCTAAGGGAGCTGGATCCCACATGGCCGACTGCACAGTTTGAATCCTGGCCCGAGTGGCTTGAAAGCACACCAGAGCTGTGTCCAATCTCAGCATCTGGGTTGAGTATTACTGGTTTTTAATTTATTAAGAAGAGCTTCAGGGCCAGCCCCATAGCCTAATGGTTAAGGAAGCTGGATCCCACATGATTGACTGTGGTTTGAATCTTGGCCCTGGCAGCTTGAGAAACATACTAGGAACATGTGTGTACCCCAATTCCTGACAGGACGGAGACATGGAGGAGGAAGGATCATGGTATGACCATCCCCCATTGGAGGGTGCTTTCTCCCTTTCCCCTCTCTCTGTCTCTCTGCCTTTCTCTGGCAAGGGCATGCACCCTCTGGCAATTAAAAGAAAAAAAGAAGGGGGGCTTCACAATATGTGAAGTGGATAAAATAATGTAGCGATCTCCCCGTGCCCATCACTTTGTTTCCTTGTGCCCTCACCACAGCCATGATGGTTTTGAAGGAAAGCATGGAGTTGTCATCTCATTTATGAATGTTGTAGCATGTTATCTCAAAAGGATAAATAATCTCATTACACCCAATACCATGTTCACACCTGCAAAACACCAGAATCCCTTAGTACCGTGAAATACCTAGTCATTATTTAATTTTCGTTCCTCATCCTGTAAGTGCTTTTGTTTTGTACCAGTTATTTGTTTAAATAAGAATCACACATTAGAGGGACCAGCTGGATTCCCACGTAGTCAACCATGGTTCAAGTCTTGAATCCAGCAGTTTAAAACCCACGCCAGGCGCATGTGAGTGTATGCCCAAAATCCGCGAGGAGAATGGAAGAGAAGGGATTGTGGCATGGCCATCCCCCCAGAGGGGGATGATTTCTTACTTTCTGTCTCTCTGTCTCTGGAGAGCACACATGCCGTACAGCAAAAATATATCTCTTTAGAGAAAACAAAAAGGAATTTAAAACAGAGAATCTCACTTCATCTCTTTGCATCTCTCTTTTCTTCGCAAGTTCTCTTTAGAAGAAATTGAATTGGTGGTCCTACACCCCAGCATCCTATAGTCAGTGTTTGCTACCTGAATCCCCGTGGTTTATTTATCTATCTCTACTACCAGTGAGAGATACAGGGAGAGAGAAAGAAGAAGACAGCATGTTCAACATGGTCTTGACCCCATGGTCCACTCCAGGTCCCAACCTACCCCAGATCATGGGTTTGCATGCATCAGGCGGGGGAGAAGCCAGAGAGTCTGAGGAAGTGCTGCAGAGGCAGGTGGGCAGGTGGGCGGGTGAGGAGTGAGACCAAGACTACCTAAGCCAGGAAGCCAAGGGATGGAGGGAGGAGGTGGGCTCTCAAGAGACTTCCCCTTTCTCTCCCTGCTCCAGCATTCGGCTTCCTCCTTCCTCCCCTCCTGCACCCTGCTCATTCCTTTATTTCTTCCCCAAGTTCCTTCCTCCACCCACTCCCCAACCTCCCTTCCTTCACCATCCCGCCTCCCCTTCTCTCCATCCTCCCCTCTCCTTCCTCCTCACTCAGCATCTTGCCGGCCTGGTGCCCAGCCCTGCACAGGTGCTCCCGCGGGTCGGGGTTTCTCCAAACTAGATTACCAGGCAGCTCCAGTCTGCTTCTCCGTCACCACCACCCCCGGCCTCCTGGCCCTGATCTCTCCTTGCTGGGGCTGCTCCATCCAAGGTTCCTCAACGGGAGGCAAGAAGAGCAGGCGGGAGCCACTGCTTCCTCTTCAGAGCAGGCACCACAGCAGGGGCAGTTCTGGCCCAGCTTGGAAGGGGTAGGGGTGGCGGGAGGCTGTAGGGCCCACCTTAGCAATGAGAGCGCAAGACGGTCTTGGCTGTTCTTCCTGGAAATGAGTTCTCTGTGCGGATTCCTCACTACAGGCAAGGGGTGAGGCTGGAAAGAAAGCAGAAGTGGCCTGCGAGACCATTTCCTGTCCAGGCCTTGTTTACAAGCACAAAGCCTGGGAATGGGAGGAGGGAGGGCTTCCCTGGGATCCCCCAACCTGCCTCCATTAAGCAGCTGCCTCCCTTGATCCCCACCTACTCCTGCCCTGTTCCCACCCCAGGAAGCGAACTGCAGAGCATACAATGTTGCTGGACCCTAGGACCAGCCCCATGGCTGAGTGGTTAAGGGAGTCTGATCTCACATGGCCCATTAAGGTTCAAATCCTGCCCCAGGATCTTGAAAATTGGAAAAACACGCTGGGCGCATGCTCAAAGTCCCAACAGAATGGAGAAATGAAGAAGGGATTGTAGCATGACTAGACCCCATCGGGGGTGCTTTCTCTCTCTGTCTCTGTCTCTTTCTCTCACTCCCTCATTCCTCCCATCCCCACCTCTGAGGAGCGCATGTACCCTCTGGCAAGTTAAAAAGAAAAGTGCATTTAGTGAGTACCGTTGCTTGACTATGGGCATGAGCAGGTCACAGGGACCCCAGAGGCTTCTTGCTGGATACCTCTGGCTTTGGTAAGGGCAGAAGAAGGACCAGAGCTAAAGACCCCCTTGCTCTCCCTGCCTAGTCTTACATGTCCCAAGCCTGGCCTCAGTCCTAGAGCCCATCCTCCAGTCTGGGGAATCACACAGTGATTCGTAGGTCAGATCCTAAGACCTGCTAATGGGTAAAAAGGAAGTCGAAGACTAGCCTGATGGTGTGGTAGTTAGGACGGCTGGATCTCACATGACTGACTGCACTGTTCAAGTCCTAGACCCAGAAGTTTGAAAACACATGCAAGTGCCCCAAATCCCAAGAAGAGAACAGAGGAGAAGGGATTGCAGCATGGCCATCCTCCTGGGGAGGTGGAGGGCACTTTCTCTCTCTCTCTCTCTCTTCTCTCTCTCTCTCTCTCTCTCTCTCTCTCTCTCTCTCTCTCTCTCTCTCTCTCTCTCCCCCTGAAAGCACATGTACCCTATAGCAAAAAAAGAAGAAGAAGAAGAAGAAGAAGAAGAAGAAGAAGAAGAAGAAGCAGAAGAAGAAGAAGAAGAAGAAGTCATCAAATGGACAATGGCTCTAGCATTTTCCAGGACATTTCCTCAGAATCCCAAGACCCTAGGCTGCACCCTCTTGCCACATGGAAGCCCAGACTCCAGGCCCATCACTTTCTGGGAATGGTTGGTCTATGAAGAGCATGCTATCAGCCAGGGTCTTTTTCAATCGACTCTCACCTGGGACTTTCATTTTTTCCAGCATATTCCCTTTTTTTCTTTTTTTTTTCTTTTTCTTTTTTGGCAAGAGGGTGTGTGAACTAGCCAAAGAGAGATGGGGGTGGGGGAGAGAAAGTACTCCCTCCCATGGGGACTGATCATGCCACAATCACTTCTCCTCCCTTTTGGGATTTGGGCATGCATACACGCCCAGCCTGTTTCTCAAGCTTCTGGGCCCAAGATTCAAACTGTATGGTCAGCCATGTGGGATCTGGCTGCCTTAACCACCAAGCCACAGAGCTAGCCCCTACCCTTATCTTATTAACACACACACTACTCTCTGGTGGCATCAACTATGTTACTTAAACTCTATGTGTATCTTTCCACAGTATCTCCCCTTTCCAGAATCTCTGCCCAAGGCTGACTACACACTGATTCTCCGGAATCCAGGGCCGGGAGGAGGGGAGAGTCAGCCAGAGAACTCTGAGATCTCCCATGGAGTTCATCTGAGCCCTCCCAGGGCTGGAAGTGCTAAGCACCCCCACCACCCCCGCAGGAATCTACTGCCTCGGGAACAAGCTCTGTGGCCCCAGCCACGTGCTTTTCCTCTGCCACCGACTGATCATGAAAGTTACTAAGGCTCCCACATGCGACCCCTGCCCCGGAACTCAAGGTCAGGTGGGCAGCACAGTCAGGCTCTCCCTGCCCAATCCTGCTTTTTCCTCCTTTCTCTCTCACAGGGCCCGTCCATCCAATAAACCTCCACCCTCTAACTCCATCTCAGCATCTGCTCACTATCGACCTGAACTGACGCCTGTAGTTGGCACATCCCTCCCCCCACGGACCAAGCGATGGCGTCGGCCTTTATACAACCAGTCTCCAGGCTTTGTCTGCCCATGTGCCAAGTCAGGCCAATACTTCCTCTGTCACCTGCACTCCTGTGAACTTTGTTTTCATCCTAGGTGCAGCCATAGCACCAAAGCAAGATCCCCAGCCACCTCCCTGCCCTGCCCAAGCTGTGCTCGGCTCCACGGTGGAGGGCAGCCATGTCTAAGTCCCATGTACATCCTCAGCCCTGTTCCTCACAGGCTCAGGCCAGTGGAGGGGATAAAACACTGAGAGCTGAACAGATGATACTTGATTAATGCATGCGGTTATAGAGCAGATGAAGAAAACACTCTTGTTTAAATACCTGTCCTGGGGTCTCCTGCCCTCCCCCAGACCACAGCTTGGAGTTCACACCATCTTCACACATAAAGAATTGGCCTCCAGGGACCAGCAGCTAGCGTAAAGGCTATGTCGCTGGACTCCCACGTAGTTGACCGCGGTTCGAGTCCCGGACCCGGTGGCTTAAACTCACGCCGGGCGCATGTGCGTGCGTGCCCAAGATCCCGAGAGGAGAATGGAGGAGAAGGGATTGTGGTGTGGCCATCCCTCCTGGGGGGTGATTTCTCGCTTTCTGTCTCTCTGTCTCTCTCTCTCTGTCTGGCGAGCGCACGCGCCCTATAGCAAAACCTCTCCAAAAAAAAAGAATTGACCTCCAAAGAAAGGGCAGCCTGGGCAGGTGAGCTGCCAGCCCCACTGGATGGATAAAAGCCCAAGGATGCAGGCTGGCCCTGTAGCCTAGTGGTTAAGGGAGCCGACTACAACACAGTTGACAGTTGTTTGAATCCTGGTCCCCAGAGGCTTGGAAAGCATGCCAGGTGCATATGTGTATGTACCCAAATCCCAACAGGATGTAGAAATGGAGGAAAAGAGATTGCAGTGTGACCACACCCTATTGGGAGGTTCTGTCTGTATGTCTCCCTCTGTGTCTGTCTCTCTCTCTCTTCAATGTGCCCTCTGGCAATTAAAAACAAAACAAAACTAAGGATCCAGGTCCCTTCCACCGAGAGGCTAAGCTGGCCTGCATCCAGATAGCAACGTGGGCAGCTCTGGCAAGGGAATCCTCTCCAGGCCAGGTCATTTCCTCACCTCGTCCTGGCCCGGCCCCCCACCATGCAGGTCCAGGCCACTCTATGGTCCCCCAACCACCTGTCTCACTCCCCGGGTAGAACCTGCCACCATCCAGTTCCTGAGCTGGGGGCCTCGAGGCAGTGAGTGCACGACTCTGAGTGCTGAAGGACTAGAGGAAGTGGAGGCGAGGGCTGAACACACCCGCAGGCAGGAGGCAGGCAGGAAGCCAGGCAGGCTTGCATGAGTAAGTGCAGATTCTCTCTCTGTTGTCATGGGGGAAGGCAAATGACTGTCTCTCCCCCCTCCCTTCCTACCCCCTGCATCTTCTGCACCAGTATGATTCCAACATCCAGGGGGGAGGCAGGCCTTAGGCCAGAGACAGGGGACAGGTTCCAGGGATCCCAGAGGGGAGCCCTCAGAACAGACCACCCAGGCGGGAATCTGTGCAAAAAAGGCACAGGGAGAAAAAGAACAGGAGGTCACCTTGGCCCTTCTTCCCATGCATCCAGATCGTTGAGGCAAAGGCAGACTCCAGAGGGACTGGGCTTTGCAGAGTGTATGGGGGTAGGGGACAGAGCTTCCAAGAAACTGCTTCCCATCACTTCAGGTAACCTGTCTGCCCCACCTGTGCTTCTGACCGCCCGCCTCCTTCCCAGATCACCTGCCAAAGCAAAAGGACGGTTTCTCATCAGACCTTCCAGGGTGCCCCAAGAGTGGGCCCACAGTTGACCTCATACTTGGCCTGTCTCAAGACACAGGATGTTCACGAACAATGAGTTAAAATGTGGTCAAAATGAGCGGCGTTTGACTTCTTTAGGGTTTTGGTTTTGCTGTTTATCGTTTTGTTTTGTTTCTCTGCTTCTTTCAAGTCTGAATGTTTTGTGCCCTTTGACAGGTAAAGAGGGGTGGGTCCCCAGGGGAACAATTCTGGAAGAACAAAGAGGTGATTTTCACGGCAAAGAATCTGCAGGAAAACTATTCTCCCTGAGTCACCTTCTCCCTTCCAGGGAGCCAGGGAGCCAGGGAGCCAAGGCCTCTGGAGTCCCTGCTGGTTACTCTCCCTCCTCCAGCCTGGCCACCCAGCCCTCCAACAGGGAGGGAGGTCACTGACAGCCTTAAGACAGCCTCTCCCTCTCCCCTCACCCTGCCCACCAGCCACCTGTCAGGGGTCATGTGGCCAAGTGGGGTCTGGCTCCCTTCTAGTCCCCCAATCTTCATTCTCACCAATGCACTTTTTTTTTATCTTTTTTTTTTTTTTGAGGTTTTTGCTATAGGCGCATGCGCTTGCCAGACAGACAGAGAGAGACACAGAGACAGAAAGTGAGAAATCACCCCCTGGGGGGGGTGGCCACGCCACAATCCCTTCTCCTCCATTCTCCTCTCAGGATCTTGGGCACGTACGCACACGCGTCCAGTGTCAGTTTAAGCCACCAAGTCCGAGACTTGAACCGCGGTCGACTACATGGGAGTCCAGTGACATAGCCATTACGCTAACTGCTGGTCCCACCAATGCATTTTTGAGGACCCCAGATCCATGTCTTCAGAGAAAGAATAAGAAATTCAACAGGCAGGGGGCATAGAGTAGTAACAACAGGCTTTTGGCATTTTGCAGCTGGCTAGGTGCTTGCTGTGTGTGTGTGTGTGTGTGTGTGTGTGTGCGCGCGCGCACGTGTGTGTTGGGGAAGAGGAGCCAGTGTTTAGGAGAGCCAAAGCTCACGGATTTTGCTGCTCACATCTAGCCCCTAAGACACCATGCCAGCAGGACTGACCCCAGAATAAGGACATGGTTCCACTGCCCTGCTGGGGAGCTGGCTCCTGAGACTGGGTACACAGAACAAGGAGAGGCCAGGACTCCTGATCCCTGAGCTTAACAGTGGCCGTTTGCAGCTGTGGAGAGCTGAGAAGATGGCCCAGGGGCAAGTGCTCCTTGGGGGTTGGCTCCAAACTCCAGAAAGGCTGCAGCAGGACCTCTGTGACTAGCTCACTGCCTGTCTTTGGAAGGGGGGTGGCAAGAGTTCCCCAAGTCCTCCTCTGGCAAGGGGAGTGCCACCAGCATCCCCACCTCGTGTCCCCAGTGCACAACACAGGATCTGGAGCAGTGGGGATTAGATGGCAAGTGTGCATGGGAGAAAAGGAGGAAGGAGGGAAGAGGAGAGGAGGAGGAAGTGAGGGGGAGGGAATGGTGTCAGGGAAGAAGGAAGGGGAGGACGAGAGGGCAGAGCGCTGACTCCTTCCGGGCGTTTCCCTGACTTCCCTTAAGTCCATGAGGGGAAGGGTGGGGAACCCCATGGGTTAGGGTTAGGGAGCTGCGATGCACCTGCTGGCGCCTCGCTTTTTGACCTCCAAGTGGCCGCATATTCTGCCGCAAGCGCAGGGCTGCAGCCAGCTCCACCTCTCCACTAAACTCCTAGAACATTAAGCTACCCTCTCCCCGCCGCCACGACCGCCACCTCCAGCCTCCTGTTCGCCCGTGTGAGCCCTCAGAGGGAGAGGGAGAGGGAGAGGCAACCGCCTGCGCTGGGTCCACCAGAAGACACACTCCCAGGGCGCAGAAATACTAAGCCCTGAGAACGGGAGTGGAGAGAGACTGGCCCGGTGTCACCCAGCGGCCGACTCCCCGAGTCTGGGGAGCGCAGCCCCAGAGCAGGTGACCCGGGTCCTGCCCCTCCCTGGACCTCGGTCTGCCTGGCTGTAAGACAGACAAGGTGGGGTGAGGACAAGGTCTGGCTCGCTCCCCACCGTTCCTGCGGTCTGGGGCCCGCGCACTGGGAGCAGGCTTTTCCTCCCCGCGCGGGGGGCGCTGGAGCTTCGGCCCGGCCTCCCTCGGGAGCCTCCTGGGCGGAGACGCACGAGGGCGCGGACGCGCCACCCTCCTGGAGCAGGGCCCCCTGGCATGAGAGCGGGGGGTGCTCAGCGGTGCCGATGGCGCCGGTCCAGGGGGCCCCCGGAGCAGAGGCGATCCCAAGGAACGCAGAGCCTGGCCTTTCGGACGCGATGGACGAATCGGAACAGTCGGAAATGGATCGAACTTGGTGCCCGCCTGGCCCCAGCCGCCAGCCCACCGCCTGGGGAAGCCAGTGCCCTTCCTGACCCCGAGGGGGCTCCGCGCACCCAAGCCCTTCAAGATGTGTTAGTGGGAAGTGAAGAGGTGGGCTAGGAGGCCTTCTGGAGGAGGTGGCCCCGAAGGCAGACGTGAAGAGCTCCCCGGGGTGGGACCGACAGGGCGTGCAGAGTTAGGAGAGCGCAGCCGGGCTCTTGAGAAGGTCGTGGGCCAAGAGGGGACATGCTGGGGGTCCAGTGACCCCCGGGAGACGAGCCCCCGCGGGAGGAAGGCCCGCGGACGCCTCCCGGCGGAGCACGGACGTGCGGGACTCGCAGACGGCGCGCGGGGACTCCGCTCGCTGGGGCGCCCCGGCTCCGCCCCGCACCTGCGCGGCAGCCCCGCCTCCCCCGAGTCATTGGCCAGACCCACCGCCCGTCAGGCGAGCCCCCGGGGCCCGCCCCCAGCCCCCAGCGGCGCCTTTTAGCGCTGGGGACCGCGCCGGAGCCACTCCGCAGACTCCGGCCGCCGCCGCCCGCCAGCCCAGCTCGGCGCGGGGCCGCCCGCCGCGGCTCGGAGCGGACCATGCGCCTGCCGAGCGCCCCCGCGCGCCGGCTGCCTGTGCGTGCTGGCGGGCGCGCTCGCCTGCGCCCTCGGCCCCGCGGTGAGTGTCCCCCGCCGCCCCGCGTCCCGGCAGCTGCGGCGGGGCCCGGCCGCTCGTGGGCGCGTCTGGGCAAGGGCGGAAAAGAGCGCCCGGCCCTCGCCTCGCCCTTTCTCTCTGCCCCGACCGGATCTAGACCCGCGGGGTGCGGTCTCGGTCACCCCCAGCCCCTCGGGCGCAGCCGGGAGCCTGCATAGCGAGGCGGCGGGGTGGGGGGAGAGGCAGGGTGGAGGAACGCGGGGCAGGGGGGCTGGAGAGCGAGCCCCTGACTGCCTTCGGTGCAGGGGCCGGGGTGCGTGCGAGGGGAAGGCCGCGGGCGCGGGTACCCTGGTCTGAGCTTGGTTGAGATGGCGGGTCTGGCAGGCAGCGGGCGAAGGGAGGCTTTGAGGTCGTCACTGTGCTGTGCCCGTCTGGACGTGCTCGTGGGCCTCGTGTGTGCGGACGCGGAGTGACATCTCAGCAGCAGGCCCGGGTGCTGGGATCCGTAGGACCTGGAAAGGGGTACTTGGGGCCTGGAGGGGGACAGGCAGATCCCATGCCATGCCCTCTCACTGAGCAGGGCAGAAAGGCAGCGAGTGCAGGGTGGAAGGTGGCGGGCAGTGACGTTCGGGGTTATGTTTAAGGGGCGACCAGGCAAGTGCATGGGAGAAGCGGAGTCGGGACCCGGGAGCCCACAGCAGTGGCCCCTGCTCTTCCCCACCTGGGTCAGTTTTAGCCGTGTGCCCCATGCGTGGGTGTGCTCCCGTGTGTCTGCGGTGGCTCACCTGGTGGCAGGGTAGACCCTGGCAAAATCACACATAAATGTCATCTCTCTGAGACCACGGCATCTACCCAAGGCCAATTACAGATGGGCACAGTGAGTCCCAGAAACCCCAGGACTGTCTCAGACAGGCCCTGAGAAATCGGGAGCTGCTGTTTGGACAGGGCCTGAGCGCCAAGTTGGCTGGGGGGACAGTGGGGACTCGATATCTTGTCCATTCTGCCCCAGGGTCTTCCCCCCTACCATCATCCACAGCGCAGGAGTCTCTGCTTCCATGCAGCTGATGTTGTGCATGCCCCGGACTGGCAACTGGTGGGGGCCTCCCCTCCTCCCGTCATTGCCCTGAGGCCCGCCCCCAGGCTCGGTGAAGCCTTCCGGAGTACTGGCCCTGAGGCCACTGCTCGGTACCACTTGTAGCTCTAAGTGTCATGAACCCTCCAGGCCTCGCCAACAACCCTCTGGCTCTCTCAAGCTGGGCTCAGCCACTCCCTCTTCCGGGATGAGCCCAGGATCTTGGGGCCACCACTGGCATGCCTCCCATCCCTGTAGGCTTTGGAATCCAGAAGCAGAGTGGTTTCACTGGGCCCTCCTCTCACCCCAGCCTACATCTGCCCCCCACCTCCTGAGGACAGCCCCAGCCTGGCTCCCACAACACCTGCCTTCCCCTGTCTTTCCATATCTTGTTCATTTAGTGCTAACTCTATCTCCTCCTCCAGAAAGCCTTCCCGGATTTCTTCAGCCCACTCAGCTCTCTCCTCTGAGGTCTCTCACCTACCCATGTGCCCACAGTCCAGGGCAAGGCTGGGCCCATAGAGAGAGGAGAGGGCCTTAGCCAGGCCTGAGGACTCCCATTTCCCCTCTCTGCCTCTCCCCACCAGCCACCACGGGCTCTCTCATGGAATGGACACCAGGCAATCCTGCTCCAGCCGGACTGCGGGGTGGGGGGCTGGGGGGCGGACCTTATCGGTCATAAAATGGCAGCTGCAAAGTTCAAGTCGAAGGCCCGAGGCCTTATCGCTCCAGTTTATGGTGCCCTGACCTCAGCCCGGGAAGGTGAAATCTCTGAACAGGGAAGCAAAAAAAGGAAAGAAAAACCTCCAGTGTCTCCGAGGAGGAAGTCTGTCCCAAGGCCACCTGTTCAGGCCTCCCACTGCCCCTGCCCCCTGGACAGAGGCACGGAGACTCCTCACCTGGTAGCAGAACTGTTCAGGGCAAGCCCGGGAGGGAGTTCCAGAGGAGGAGCAGACCCAAGCCATGCCCTGGGAAGAATCCTAAGCTAGGGGAGACCAGACCTAGTGACCCAGGAGAAATTGACCATGTAGGTATAGGGTCCAGCCTCCCAGAACTGGAGTTGCTGAGAGAATCAATCATAGCAGGCCCCCTGGAGGAGGAGGCCCTGAAGGGTTTGGCCAGGACAGATTTTCCCCCACACCATAACAACAGCCTCTCTGGGCAGGACCACTGGGCCCAACTACAGGAGGAGAAAGTTCCCAGCTCCTCCCAGAGTCCAGAATGGCCCAGGGGCCAGGGAGGCTTAGCTCCCCCAACTGCTCTGAGGCAGGCAGCTGGCCACCTGCTCCTGAGGGCCTTACCTTGTCACGGGCCTCTCCGGAGGCTGTCCACAGCTGCCAGGTTCTCTTGAGCCCCCAGAAGGCCAACCTATGAGTCGGAGGGAATTGAATCAAGACTCCCCAGCGAGGCCTGCCCGGGTTCCAGCAGCACGGTGCTGACAGAGGCAGCTCCCTTCAGGAGTGTCCCCCTTCTGTCCCGATGCCTGAGACTCAGCCTGCCCCGAAGTTTCTGGGGCTTCCCTGGAGAGCCTGAACTGGGGCAGAAGCCCGAGTCCTCACCTCATGCCGTGGCAATGGCCGTTTGACCTGGGGAACATCCCTAGCCTCTGTTGATGGGCCTCAATTTCCTCATCACAAAGGGGGGATGAGAACCCTTGAGCAGTGTACAGGAGAGGTGGCAGAGAGGCCTGGGCTGCAGCAGCTCCGCCTCCAGACGGGCCCTCAGCTGTGAGCCCAGGCAGCCCCGTTCCCAGGGCGCAAAGGGGTTGATCTTCAGGCAGGGCCTCGGTGAGTTTGCAGGAGTAAGGACTATGTGAACCATGTGGTGGGACCTCTCACCTCTTGACCCCTAGTTTGGGACCCCATGGAGGCTTACACAGCCCCCAGAACCCTCAGGGCAAGCAGGAGTTCTGGGGAAGAGAGAGGTGACTGTGTAGTAGCCAGGCAGATTAGAGGTAAGACTCTGGGCACAGGTAGGTGATGCTGTCCAGGGGACAGGGGCAGTGGGAGGCTGACAGGTGGCTTTGGGACAGGCTTTCTCCTCAGAGAGGGCTGGATGGTGAGCGCCGGACCTCCTCACTCCTCACACTGCGGGCAACCTCAGTGGGAGTCCACCCCTGGCCCGACACCTCCACCCTCCCGCCATGTTGGGCCCCTCGGGCCACAGATAAGGAATGGGACCTGGGGACCGAAGGAAGCCTTACCTCTTCAGGCCCCGTCTGCTCAGCCTCCCAGCCTCCTCCCTCCTGCTTGGCTTCTCAACACGAGAGTTCTCCCTGGACCCAGGGAAATTATAGTATGTACCAACTCACACACCTTCGAAGTATTTCTAGGGAAGAAAAAGAAACACAACTTACACTCCACTGAGTTTATTTTTCACTTTCTTTTTCTTTTTTATTTTTTTTATTATTTATTTTATTTTTTATTTATTCATTCATTGACTTTTTAATTTGACCAGAGAGAGACATAGGGTGAGAGTGAGAGAGAGAGGAAGTGAGAAAGCAAGAGTTGAGTCCAGGACTCGAACCCCAGTCGGCCATGTGGGAGTGTCCAGCACCTTAACCACCACGCCACCCGCTGGTCCCCTATTTTTTACTTTCATAGTGCACATTTTCAAACACATAAACAAATAGGTTAGTTTAGTGAACGTGCAACACCCAATTCCCCTTTGACCGTTGTTAACATTTAACAATTAATATATGTTTTTAATTGCCAAAGGGCTTGTGTGCTTGCCAGAGGAGAGGGAGGAGAAAACACCCTCCAGTGGGTGGATGGCGTGGTCACACGTCTCCCAACCCTCTCTCCGTTTCTCCCTCCCAGCAGGATTTTGGGCACGCGCCACACACCCGGTGTGTTTTTCAAACTGCTGGGACTGGGATTTGAACGCAATTGGCCATGTGGAATCTGGTTCCCAATGCATAGTGCCTAACTACCGAGCTATACACGGTCAGCCCCAATTAATATTTTAAATTATTTTCCTTTTTGGCTGAAGTATATTAAAGTAAATGATAGCCTGACCTTTTGCCTCAAATTATTTCCAAATGCATTTCTAAAACCAAAGGACATTTTCCTGTATCACACCTAACACAATTAACAAGGATTCTTTAATATCTAATCATCAAATATCTACAACCAGCTTTTTTTTGAGAGGTTTTTTGCTATAGGGCACGTGCGCTCACCGAAAGACAGAGAGAGAGACAGAGAGACAGAAAGCGAGAAATCACCCCCCCAGGGGGGGATGGCCACGCCACAATCCCTTCTCCTCTCGGGATCTTGGGCACGCATGCACACGCGCCCAGCGTGAGTTTAAGCCACCGGGTCCAGGACTCGAACCGTGGTCAGCTACATGGGAGTCCAGCGACATAGCCATTACACTAACTGCTGGTCCCTGCAACCAGCTTTTAATCGAGCACCACGAGACCTTATCTGGTCTGACAGCCGGAGCTTTCATGTATCTGATGGGACTGCTGACAGGGGGGCGGGCCAGTGAGGATCGAGCTGGACCCCGCTGGACAGTCCTGGCATCCATTGCTTGTCGTTGTGGCAAAGAAATGAGGATCCGTATCTCTGAGGAAGTGTCCCTCGCTATCTAACTTGAAAACAAGTTCTTCCTGCACAACGGGTCTCCAGAGGAGGGGAACAGGTCACTGACTTCTGGGTGCTGAGGACTCCAGCCTCAGGGCTCCCTGTGCTGGGGGTCCAACCCACTGCAGGTAGCCCAGCACAACATCCCCCATAAACTGTGTTTGTAAACTGGGTCCTATACGCCCCAATTCCCCAGGGCTCCCCAGAATAATTTTCTAGGGGATAGAAGACTTAAACTCCATGCTTAACCCGAGTCGCCACCCCCTGCTTCATCATCACCATCGTGATCATCTGCAAAGAAACCTGGACATCTCCATGCCCCCAAGGAAACCTTCCAGAAGAGCCCTTAGAGGGAGAGAGCTAAATGTCTTTGCTTGGAATCTGCTGCTCACGAGAGCCCCTGTCCCAGCACCACTCTGAGCTGTAAGAAGTTCTTTCTTGCCCCAAGCCCAAACAGGATTTCTCTGCCTGCCCTTCTTCCTTACCTACCCCCCAAACGAAACACACACACACACACACACACACACACACACACCAGTTTATTCTTCTCTTCTACCACCCAGAACTCAGTCTTTCTCTAAAAGGAGGTATGGTTAGCAAAATTTTGATTTGCAGAGAGGAAAGGCCTTGGACTGTTGGCAAAGCAATATAAAAATACCAGGAAGATGGGCCAGCTCTGTGGTATGGTGGTTAAGGCAGCTGGACGGTCAACCATGTAGTTCAAGTCCTAGGCCAGGTGGGACCAGCAGTTAGCCTAATGGCTATGTCTCTGGACTCCCACGAAGTCGACCGCGGTTCAAGTCCCGGACCCGGTGGCTTAAACTCACGCCGGGCGCATGTGCGTGCGTGCCCAAGATCCCGAGAGGAGAATGGAGGAGAAGGGATTGCGGCATGGCCATCCCCCCCGGGGGGTGATTTCTTGCTTTCTGTCTCTCTGTCTCTGTCTGTCTGGCCTATAGCAAAAACCTCTCAAAAAAAAAAAGAGAGAGAGAGAGAGAAACACACTGGGTGCATGTGCACGCATGCCCAAAATCCCAGAAGGAGGGTGAGGTGGAGGAGAAAGGATCGCAGTGTGACCATTCCCCATGGGGAAGTGCTCTGTCCTCTCCCCCTCTCTCTGTCTTTCTGTCTTTCTCTGGCGGGAAACACATGCACCCTCTAGCAAAATAAAAAGAAATACAGGGAAAGAGAGAGGAATCAGATTGTAGTCAGACTCGAGCGGTATTGGCAGACTCAAGACCTCTGTCCCCAGTAAGTACGGCAGCCACTGTCAGGGTGTGGGACATTCAGACCGCCTAGAGTTATCCAAGGCATTAACGCCACGGCTAGGCCAGGGTGGAGACGGCAGGGCCAGCCCGGCATGAGGGCTGGGCTGGGGCTTTAGCAATACCTGCTAATTCTGTTGTCAGTTCCCTGGTGCCATGCTAGCGTCCTTCACGTGTGACTCTTGACACAGCTGGAGAAGCAGGTGGTGATGTCGTTGTCCCCATTTTACAGATGAGGTTGGATAAAGTGCGCACAGTCACCCAGGTAGGAAGTGGCAGACAGCCTGCTTTTGGGACCTGTGACCTTCACTTGGTTCTGTATCCTCACTAAGGGAAACTGCTTTTTCTTTTTTCTTTTTTCTTTTTTTTTTTTTTTTTTTTTTTTGGGGGGGGGGGAGAGGTTTTTGCTATAGGGCGCGTGCGCTCGCCAGACAGAGAGAGAGAGACAGAGAGATAGAAAGCGAGAAATCACCCCCCGGGGGGGATGACCACGCCGCAATCCCTTCTCCTCCGTTCTCCTCTCGGGATCTTGGGCACGCACGCACACGCACCCAGCATGAGTTTTAAGCTACCGGGTCCAGGACGCGAACCGCTGTCGACTACATGAGAGTCCAGCAACAGCCATTACGCTAACTGCTGGTCCCAGAGAAACTGCTTTTTCCAGAAGGGCTGGGTTGTGTCGTTTGCTGCCCTGGGACTGTAGAGGTATTTCCTAACTAGTCACATGCACAAATCTGAAACGACAGCTCCGTGAATTGTCACACGTGCGTATACGTGGGCGGTCTCCACCCAGATCAAGCCAATACACATCCTGTCGACCCCAGCAGGCTCCCGCTGCCCCTTCCCAGGAAGTCGGGGTCTTCTTCCAACATCTTTCAGTGCCATCTGCCCAGCTGGGAGTGTGTCTCCCCTCTCCCGAGACTTCTGCCTTCCGGTCCCATGTCCCTGGCCCCTGCCTCCCTGCGCCCTTCCCTTCTCTCGTCGACCCTTTGCCTCCCAGTTCCATGCTCTCCAGCTCTCCCCAGTAGTGTCGCCAGGATGGAGGGGGAACCTGAGAAGCGAGGTTGTGGCCTGAGAGCCTTGGACCACACTGCTTTCTCTCTGGGTCCTCGGTTTACTCCTGTGTCTCTTTGTCACCCCTGTCATTTCTGTTCCGGGAGGGGGCTTAAATGATCCGTGGGATGTGAGATCATCTCTGTAAAGGGCTGGAGTGATGGGGGTGATGGTAAAGGAACCCTTGCCCTGTGCTCCCCATTCCTCTGCCTCCACTCTTGGTCCTAGACAGGAAAACCCTTAGACAAACCTCAGCGCACAAAGCATCCATGTGACTCCTGGTGCTTGCAGTTTGCAAGCAGAAGTTCTCCTGTCTCACCCTATCCAGCCTGCTGCATAACATGCTCCCTGAGAGACCAGCCGTTCTTTTTTTTGGAGAGATTTTTGCTACAGGGTGCGTGCACTTGCCAGAGAGACATAGAGACAGAAAGCGAGAAATCACCCCCCAGGGAGGATGGCCACGCTGCAATCCCTTTTCCTCCATTCTCCTCTCGGGATCTTGGGCACACATGCACACATGCCCAGCGTGAGTTTAAGCCACCCGATCTGGGACTCGAACCACGGTCAACTACATGGGAGTTCAGCAACATAGCCATTATGCTAACTGTTGCTCCCAAGACCAGCTGTTCCTCAGAGGGACCCACATCCCCTGCTGCACTGGCTCTGGCGCCTTCAACTCCTCCTGCCATAGTTCCTGGGCCCAGGATGAGGCTGGGGTTCTAATTCTAAGCAAGTAGCTGAGGTCTCAGGCTTCCCATGAGGGGATGACACAGTGGCTTACAGACCTGAGGCGAGCCCATTCCGCCTTTCAGAGTCCCTCGCATCTCAGCCGATGACCCGCCACACCTTCACCCCACCACCGCCTGCAGCCTTTGCCCATATCTCAGGGAGCCCTATGTGGAGGGGAGAAAGCAGGGCTTTGTCCCACCCCCGTGCCACTTTCTCACTCCACCGTCTGTGTTGGACTGAACTCTAAGAAGTGAACTTAAAGACATCCCGAGCCTGCAGTCAAGCTGAGACGAGAGTGTGGGGCCACATCAGGCCCCAGCACCCTCTCTAGGACAGGAGTTCCTGAGCCCAGAAGAACCCCAGACAAGGGCAAGAAAGCCCATAGCATCTCCTCACTTCTGGTCTTCTCTGTTGTGGTCCTGGCTGGCCGTGGGAAGTGTCTGATGGGGAGCTGACAGGAGAATTCAGTCTCTGGTTGGCAGCGACTGCCCAAGTCTGGTTAATCCCACCTGCTTTGTTGGGCTCTTCCCTCTGTCTTCCTTGCCCGTGCCTGAACTCAGGCTTCATCAGTTTCTACCTGGACTGCTATAGTTGCTTTCAGCCCCACCACCTGCAACCTGAGGGACCTTGGTAAAATATAGATCCCCCATTCTCACTCTCCTGCTGCAACTCCTTGATTGTCCCCTAAGCCAGCACTCACATTTCAGAATTGATAGTCAGGGGCTGGCCGCATAGCACACTGGTTAGGGGAGCTAGATTCCACACGGCCAACTACGGTTCCTCTCCTAGCCCTGGCAGCTTGAAAAACACACCAGAGTGTGTGCTGTGTGCCCACAATCCTGATGGGAGGAAGAATGAAGAGAAAAGAATTATGGCATGACCACACCCCACTGAGAGGGTTCTATCTATCTATCTATCATCTCTGTCTCTCTCTTGTCTCTATGATGAGTGCACATGCGCTCTGACAATAAAACAAAGAAAAACTGGCATTCAAGGCCCTTCCTAATCCCGCTCTTCCCTGTAAGTCCTGATCTGCCTCCCGATGTCCCCAGAATTCCTCGCTGCAGTCACGCCAGGCTTCTCCTAACCTTGAGTGTGTTAGACATGTTCAGGCTCCATGCCAGTGCACATGCTGCTCCTGCTTTCTGCAGTGCTCTCGTTCTCCCTCTGATTGTCTAAGTCTTCCAAGTTACGAGTTCTTCCGAGACCTCCTTCTGCCCACATTCCAACTATATTCCAGCTCTGTGCCACCACACTCCAGCTATCTCCCTGGGATCAGCAGGCTTGACTGTTTTCAGCCAGGGAATTTTCAAATTCTCTCCATATGCCTGGAGCCAGAGGGATAATGAGGATGTTTAGAATAGGGAAGTAAGTGGAAGAGGAAGTCCAAAGTCTGTTTGAATTCCTCACTGATAAGGGCTAGAGGGAGCTGCCCTGTCCCTGTCCCTCAAAGGGCAGTGGTTGACCAGATGGTCCAAGGCTGGGCTGTGAAAAAAGATTGATGAACTCCAGACCAGTGGTCAGAAACTTAGCTCCCATCCGGGAATGTGGATTTGCTGGGTGACCTCAAGTCCCTCTTTGGGTCTCCATTTCCTCTGTCCTGCTCCAGACAGGGTTCAGCACTAAACTAAATTGTGCCAAAGACAGAGCTCTTCTTCCAGACCACCCCCACTTTATTCAGATACCTCAGGCTTCCGGATTATCCGGGGCCAGAGTGGGGAGCTCTGCACGTTCCTCTCCCAGGGCTCTGTGGCTGTGCTGCTGTGGCAGCAGAGCTGGCTAGAGACTCTTACCCAACTACCCTCAGAGAGTAGCAGGCAGAAGCTGCTAGAAACCCCAGGTGCCCACAGTGATTGGAAAAGAAGTACGTCTTGGAAAACTGCAAGGCTGCAGCCCTGGCTTAAGAATGCTCAGAAAGTGGGACCAGCAGTTAGTGTAACGGCTATGTCGCTGGACTCCTATGTAGTTGACCACGGTTCGAGTCCCGGACCCGGTGGCTTAAACTCACGCCAGGTGCGTGTGTGTGCGTGCATGCCCAAGATCCCAAGAGGAGAATGGAGGAGAAGGGATTGCAGCGTGGCCATCCCCCCTGGGGGTGATTTCTCGCTTTGTCTGTCTGGCGAGCACACATACCCTATAGCAAAAACCTCTCCAGAGAAAAAAAAAAAAAAAAGAATGCTCAGGAAGTGAGGGCATCCTTTGCCCTTTCCTCAGACACCTGGTTATGGGGACAAAAACTCAACTAGCTCAAACCATAAAGAAAGGTATGGCTCCTATTGCTGGCTGCAGGGCTGTCTGCAGGTGTATCTGAGTCCAGGGGCTCAGGCAATGTGGACAGGACCTGGTTTTTGTCCATCTGTCTATTGTGCACTTAGCCATGTGGCCTTCATCACTGTGCTCTGTTTGTCAACAAGACGGCGGCAGAAGCTCCAGCCCCTGCACCCTTTGGGGTTTCCGGTCCAATGGGAAAAAGCAAATCCACTAATCACTTCATCAAGAATCCCAGGAGTGAGCCTTCTAGCTCTGAGTGGCCTAATTTGGACACTGTGGCTAGGAATGCCCTAAGTGACTTCAGTTCCTGTTCCAGGTCAATCCCCTGGAGGAAGGTTCGTCAGAACCCCATGAAGTAGAATAAGAACCAAGGTGGTTTCCCAGACAGAGATAAGGGCATGGTGCCAAAGGAGTCTAGGCTACTGGGGGGCAGAAACAGCACACGTCCACTACCAGCCCTCCTGTTCTGACGTGATAAAAACAAGCAGCAGAAACAAGAGAGGCTAGGGAGGGGCCAGGACGCAGAAGAAACCCTGTTGTAAGTGGACAGTGAGGCTGGCGAGACAATAGGGAGAAGGAAGAGGGTGCTCCAGGATGCATAAGACCGACCAACGGCAGGACACAAGCAGGCATAGTCAGCCCCGGGCTCCTCTGCCAGAGGCCACCTCTGGGACCACCTGACCACGCTTCTCCTCACATCTGAGGATGAGCATGACCCCGTAAGGCAGAGCGTCTTGAGCTTTTCAGTTGGAATGACTTATGAGAAAGAGAAGCACATGATCTCAAAGAGGAACCACCAGATTTCCTCCAAGGCTCATATCTTTTCTTTTAACATTCTACAAATAACTGTAACCAGCTCCGTAATAGCTCTGTGTTATTTTCCATACGCCACGTCTTAGATGACTGGCCAGCTAATGCCTCCACCCCAAGTGGCTGGCAAAGTTAGTGGCCCAAGATGGAACCCGCACTCACTGCATGACTTCCAGCTCAGGAGCACATGGGCAGGTGGGGTCCAGATTCTGGGAAGTCAGAGGGGACCTGGACAGGAGGACTTCCCTTGGACCTGGGCTAGGTCAGCCATGGTGCTAGCTGCATATGCAAAAGCTGGATCTGGGTGACCTCTGAGACAACGAAGCCCATGACAGCCTACAAAACATGAGGGCTGTGGAGGCACAGGGACTCGGCCATGCAGCCTCGTAGTCACTGAGTTACCCAGCCTTGACTGGACTCCCCCCCTGCAGAGCAGGGGAGCGCTCCCTGCTGGTTGGGATGCAGATTTCTCAATGGAGTTGACTTACTTAGGACAGTGGTCAAGTGCCAAGTACTCTGGTGCCGCAGGCCAGGCAGAGAAACCCTTAAAGGAAGGAAATGAGGGGAAGCCCCTCAATTTACACACTTTCCACAGACTCACTTCAAGGAACCCTTCACCCAGCAGGAAAGGTAGCTGAGGCCCATTTTAGCCTGCAGAGAAACAGGCCCAGAGAGGTGAGAATCTGGTCCCCAGGTGGATAGGCAAGTTGAAGGAGACACTGAGAGTCTGATTCTGGAGACGTTCCCATACCCTGTCCTAGGGTCCTGGTGGAGATTGGCTCTCCTCCCCAGGCAGAGGTGAAGAAGCATCTGCAGTTCCCAGGATAGCAGGCCCTTTCCTAAAGTCACAGACAGAAGGTGTCACCAGCCTCAGAAGTCCTCCATGGAGGTCTTCCCCCAGCCTTCCCCACCCAAGAATCCCTAGGCCAGCTTTTTCTGGCTGTCCCTGAGTGGCTGTCACTCCCACTCACATTTCTGCCCCAATGCCAACATCCACTGTCATCCTGATGTGGACTCACCCCTGATCCAGGCTTCAAGAGAGGGGAAGGGAGAAGCTTAGATGTGATCATCTATTCTCGCCACCTTCTGGAGGCAGCAGAGGCCTGGTGGGATCTAGAGTCACCCTGGTGGGGACGTTACTTCCTTAAACCTCCCCCATCCTCATTTGGTCTGGTTTAAATTATGTAGAAGCTAAGGCATAGGGCCTCATTAGGCAAGTGAGACCTGGTAAGATGCACCAGTCCGCTTCCCAGCCTGGTGACCAGACTTCTGGATGGGCACAGAGATTTGCAGTCACTCTGGACTCAGGTCCAGCCCTAAGAACCCAGAGGCCAGGGACCAGCAGTTAGCGTGATGGCTATGTCGCTAGACTCCCACGTAGTCGACCACGGTTAGAGTCCTGGACCCCGGTGGCTTGAAACTCGCGCTGGGCACGTGTGCGTGCGTGCCCAAGATCCCGAGAGGAGAATGGAGGAGAAGGGATTGCGGCATGACCATCCCCCCTGGGGGGTGATTTGTCGCTTTCTATCTCTCTGTCTCTCTCTGTCTGTCTGGTGAGTGCACGCACCCTATGGCAAAAACCTCTCAAAAAAAAAAAAAAAAAAAAGAAAAGAAAAGAAAAGAACCAGAGGCCAGAATCCAACTCCAATAACACAGTACCACTAGCTGCTCCCCCACTCCCACCACCACCATCATCCAGAGAGACTAAGGCAGGGGCAGAGGGCTCCAATCAGGTGGCAGAGTCCAGTAGGCCAGCTCAGAGCTCTCAGGAAAGGCCCTCTCAGCTCTGCCTGGGGTCACACATCCACAGAGCTCTTAACAGCTGCAGTACCACTGGGGGAAGCCAGGATTGGGCCCTTAGGAACACCCAGCTTTGGGGACAAAGGACAACAGTTTGGGTCAAATGCAGGTTGGGCTCTGGGTTCAATCTGGAGTTGGGATTGGGGGTTCAGTGTGGAACTTGGATAAATGACCGGACTCAGCGGGGGCCCCTGCTCTCGGAGCCTTGGGCAAGAGGCAGGCTGTGGACCGGCTAACGGCCCTCCCCGTCTGTTCCCAGGGTGGCCACGCAGCCAGGCTGCAGCAGGAGTGTGAATATCTGAAGATGATCGAGGTACAGCACAAGCAGTGCCTGGAGGAGGCCAGGCTGGAGAACGAGACCACAGGTGAGGCCTCCTGAGAAGGGTGGGGCTGCAGACGCCCCTGGAGCCCAGGTCCAGGTCACGTTCCTTCCCCATGTGCTGGCTAGGGACCATGGGCAGGGGCGGCACTGCAGAGCTGCTGGTTGGTGAGGAGAGGCTGGGAGAGCCAGATGGAAGGAGGGAGGGGCTGACAGGCCCCCATGTTCCCCTCACCTCCTCCCAGGTCTGGGGAGCACCCATCATCACTGAAGAGTGCTTACGGCGACCAGCAGCAGTTAGCGTAATGGCTATGTCACTGGACTCCCATGTAGTCAACTCCGGTTCAAGTCCCGGACCCAGTGGCTTAAACTCACACCAGGCGCATGTGTGTGCGTGCCCAAGATCCCCAAGAGGAGAAAGGAAAGGATTGCGGCATGGCTATGCCCTCTGGGGGGTGATTTCTCGCTTTCTGTCTCTCTGTCTCTCTCTGTCTTTCTGGCGAGCACACGTGCCCTATAGCAAAAAAAAAAAAAAAAAAAAAAAAAAAAAAAAAAAAAAAAAAAAAAAAACCTCTCCAAAAAAAAAAAAAAAAAAAAAGAGTGCTTACTACATTGGGGTTCCACAAAGTACATGGAGTCAACTCTGCCTTTACAGTCCCTTCTCTTCTCTGGAAAAAGGAGAGGTGATGTCCCCAGCTGCCAGCCCACCTGGATGCTGTATGATGGGGCCCAGAGGGCAGACCCCTCCCCGCCACACGCAGGAACCACCTGGAAGCCTGAAGCCATCTTGGAGTCTGGAGCAGGAACGGGCATCAGGCTAGTCCAGACAGATCTAGAACCATCAGCATGGGGAGGGGGTGAGGAACCGAGGCCCAGGTCCTTCCTCACAACCGAGGCTCTGCCACCAGGACACCCAGAAGACCGATGGTGCCACCGCCCACACACGGCCCTAACCACAAACAGGAGCACGTGCTCTCGTTGCCATTCCAGGCAAGCTCAGCAAGCCAGACGGGCCGTCAGCTCCTTATCTCGATGGGACAAGTCCAGGTCAGCCCCGGAGACCCAGCACACAGGGATGCCGACTCCTCCTCCTCAGCTCAGGGGCCTGCGAGAGCCTCCCCTGGCAGTGTGCAGGGTGGGACGCAGCTGCCCAGCCCAGTGCCTGGCCAGCATCGACAACAGCACCCTCCACTTGGCTCAGTAGCTGGGGGTTGAGCCAGACTTGAGAAAACAGGCAGGTTTGGAGAAGCAGAGAGGCTAGGAAGTGAGGGGCACTGGGACAGACTGCCCCTGGAGGTGGGTGTCAGGCTCAAGGCTCGTGGAGGGGGAGCGAGGGCCAGCCCTAGAGCAGTGAGGAGGCTGACTGCTCTGGGCCTCCATCCCAGGCCTCCCCCAGGCTGGGTCTCCTATTACGTAACAGCCCTGCGCAGGCGCAGGGGGCACCTTTAGTCTCCCTGCTCCCGTGCCCTGTCTGAGTCCTCTTATGTAACCCCACTGTGTTCCCCCGCGTGGCCTTGACCCAGACTCTCTGTCTCCTGCACGGAGTCTCAAAGAGGGGTGGCCCCTGGGGCCAGCAAGTGGCACAGAGGTTAAGACGCCTGGATCCCACATGGCTGACTGCATGGTTCAAGTCCCAGACCTGGAGGCTTGAAAAACAAGCCAGACACACGCGTGTCCATGTGTGCGTGCCCAGTCCCGAAAGGAGAAAGGAGGAGAAAGGATTCTCACTCCCTCCTCTCTCTTTCTCTCTCTCTCGTGAGCACACACACCCTATAGTTAAAATAATCAAAAAGGGATGGTACCCTGTCCCCTGGGGAAGACTGACACTAGGTCAAGGGGTAGCTGAACCTGCCCGCTGCCTACACGTCCCACCCCCGCCAAGGCAGGAGGCAGGACCAGGCTGCAGACAGGCCTCACCAGGCCCGGCAGCCCCAAGAGGCCCAGACTCAAACTCCAGGCCCCACTGCAGCACCTCCCAGGCCCTCAGGGCAGGCCACCCTCGTGATTCTGATGAGGTCACTGCTGGCACAGGGTGCCCGGCAGGTGCCAACACCCTGTCACCAGACAGCCTGCCTGGGATCCACAGGAGGGCAGGCACAGGTCTGTGGACTGAGCCCGGCTGTACCCTTGTGTAGGGCTCGGTGTTGGTGCACACCCTGGTGTGTGTCCCTGGGTGTGTCTGTGCCTCTGGGGTCTAGAGCTCTGTGTTTGACTCTGTGTGTCTCTGTGATTCAGAGGCGTGTGTCTAAGCCTGGTCAGGCCTAAACGTGTCTGCCTGGCACGCTGTGTCTCTGGGTGTCAGATATGAGTGTGTTTGTCGGTGTGCCTGTCTCTGGGACGTCCAGATGGGGGTGTCTGTGCCTCTCTGTCTGTGAATTATGTGTGATCTTTCCATGCCCAGGTAAGTGCACATGCATGTGTGTTTGCGTGCGTGTCTGCTTCCATGTGCCCGGAAGTCCATGTCAGTATCTGTGTCTCTGTGTGCACTCAAGTCTATAAAAGGACACAAGAGGCCCCGCCCCACTGCGCCCTGCCGCCTCTCGCCCCAGGCTCAGGGCTGGGCTCTGTTGGGGTCACAGCCCCAGGGCACACACAGCCAGCCTGGCCCTGTGTTTCTGTGGGCTATGACATGCGTGATGTGCCTGTGGGGTCGGTACGCAGGGAGTCCTCCCAGAGCCCAGCCCAGGACCACATGCCATTCCAGATGCCACAAATTTTCATGGCTGTCACCCCATCCTCTGCTTCCCTCCCCTGGCTGCTTCCTACAGGAAGCCCCCCGACCACATCCCACATACCCAACACTGGCCTCTCCTCCTGGGCTCCCAAACCTGCCTGCCTACCCGACCCTCAGCACCAGTCCCCAGCCCAGCCTCGGTTGTGTAAGATTCCTTGAGAGCAAATGTGACCACCCTCAGGACAGGGCGCAGGCTCTCTCTTTTCTGTCCCACCTCTGGTGAGACGGAGCCCAGAGCCGGAGATGTGGCGGGAATCCACTCCGCAGCCTGTACCGGCACCTGGAGGTTCAGAGAGCCTGAGCCTGGCGGGGACCCAGATCCAATAGCTGGCCCCCAAAACAGGGAGTGCCAGTGCTGACGGAGAGGGGTACACAGCCCAGCGGGAACATCCCCAGACAATTGGCCTGTAGCCCATCAGACCAGGAGCAGAGCACACGGGTAAATAGGCGGCACCGCAGAGGCAATGCGACCTGGGGCCACTGTCCCCATCCCCCGGTGCCTCGGTTTCTCATCTGTGAAATGGGACGGTTACGTAAGTTATTTATCTAAAGAAAGTAGTACAGTTCTGGCCTCATAGCTCAATGGCTGAGGGTTAAGGGAACCAGATTCCACATGGCTGATCACAGTTCAAATCCCAGCTCTGGCAACTTGAAAAATACACTGGGTGTGTGTTCATGTGTGCCCCAGATCCCCACAGGATGGAATAATGGAGACGGGACTGAGCATTCCCACAGCCCACTTGGGGGGGGAGGGGTATCTCTCTCTCTCTCTCTCTCTCTCTCTCGTGCGTGCACACACACAAGTGCACGTGCCCTCTGACAAAAAAGAAAGGCAGGCCGGAAGCGGTTAGGACAGTGCCGGCATCTATTCAATGAAGACCTAGGTAATTGCTTGCTGATATTATTAACAGGGTCTTGAACCGCGAGCAGGATTTGACTGGCCCCAAGGGCCCCACTGTGGCCTCCAGAGAGGCTGGCGCAGGAATGGGAGAAGGACTGAGCCTAGAGGGAGACCACAGGAGCCCGCAGGACAGGCAGGGACAAAAGTGGCAGGGTCTGTGAGCAAGGGAGACTGTACTCTGACCAGGCCACAGGGACCCCGGTGTTCCCCTCAGCCTTCAGCTGCAAATGCCACCTGAGCACGTGCAGCCCCAGAAGGTGGCCTGCCCCTACTGCTGCCCCATGCCAGCGCCAAGCCCCGAGGCTCTTGCCCGAATGGGGACACCTGCACCTCCTCCTTCCAGTCCCCCTTCTTGAGAACTTGTGAACCTTCAGACCTGGGCTGGGCTGGGCTGGGCTGGGCTGGGCCCAGCTGGCGTTGACTTTGGCTCGGGGGTTGGGCTTCCTGAGCAAATCCATGGGCCTGGCAGGGTTGACGTGAAATGCTAAGCCTCCCTCAGGAGAGGGGGGTCCAGAGTAGTCCAGTTACTCAGAGGCGCCAGAACCACGGCATTCGCATATTTGCCCGTAAAGGAGAGCTGCAGAGACCCGACCAGGCACCCGCCAGGTGCTGTGGGCGAAGAGCCCCGGGGTGGGGACACGGCCAGCCGGGCGGAGTTTTCTCTGAGCTCACGCCTGATGCTCCCTGCCCCAGTTCCAATCTGACTGAGGGGCAAGCGGCGTTGCTTTGTGAACTCTGCAATGACATCTCAAGAGCTGGCTGCACCCCAGTATACTCAATCCCCCTCCATACTCAACACCTCCTTTTCTTTTTTCTTTTTTTTAAGAGGCTTTTGCTATAGGGTGCATGCACTCATCAGAAAGAGAAAAACAGAGAGACAGAAACAGAGAGACAGAAAGCGAGAAATCACCCCCCACCCCAGGGAGATGGCCACGCCGCAATCCCTTCTCTTCCATTCTCCTCTCGGGATCTTGGGCACGCACGCACACGCACCCTGCGTGAGTTTGCCACTGGGTCCGGTAGTTGAACTGCAGTTGACTGCATGGGAGTCCAGCGACATAGCCATTACACCAATTGCTGGTCCCAACACCTCCTTTTCATAGCAAACTTTCCTTTTTTATAGTGTGCACTTGTCAGAGAGGAGAAGGTACCCCCGCCCCCATAGGATGGATGCAATCCCTTCTCCGTTTCTTCACCCCCTCGGGATGTGGGGTACACATGCATACATACCTGGTGTGTTCTCAAGATGCTGAGGCCAGGATTTGAACTGAGGTCAGCCATGTGGTTCTGGCTCCCTTAACCACTGACCCTGTAATAAACTTTTCCAATGTCCCCTCTACCATCAGAAAATGAAATTCAGGACACACACGCATTCATTTGTTTTGTTTTGTTTTATTTTGTTTCTAATGATGGTCTAGCTGTAATGTAAAAGAAAAAAAAGGAAAGTGATTTATGATAAAATTCTGTCTACGTGTTGAGGTGTGATTGCACTAAAAGATTAGAGAAGCAGCACAATGTCTGTGCCTAGAAATATAAAGAACGGGAACATGAGAACTATACGAGCATATTGATACGTGTGCACGATCGTGTCGGTGACTCACAGCCAACGGGCAGCACTTTTGTAGGTAACACGATTCTCTAAAACACTGCACAACTCAGTCCAGCCCAGAACAAAGCAGAGCAGAGTTCTTTCCCTTCGCTCCATGGTGGCGTTCCTGGAGAGCCCCGTGTACGTTACACGTGGAAGACGGTTGGTTACATGTGAGTGGAGCGAAAGCCGAGCCTGGGCTCGGGCATCACAAAGCATGTCACCTACACAGTGCCCAGTGGCTTATCTGAAAGTCACATGGAACTGGAGACACCTCCTCGTTGTGCAGGACCCTCGGCTTGCCTGGCTGGCATTCCTGGTGCCTGCCCATCAAATGCCAGCAAATGCATCAGACTCAAGCCCACCAGTGTCCACACCCCTCCCCAAGGGTCTCCCTTGCCTCCTCTACATCTCCCCATCAGGGCAGGCCCTGCGCAGTCTGGCCAGGCCGTGCCCTCCGTCTCAGACAAGAGGCTCCTCCCGATGGGCACCTGTGGGCTCAGGTCCTGGACGAGGGGCACCCGGCGACCATGCTGACCCCATGTCCTGTGCCTTCCCCACACAGGCTGCAGCAAGATGTGGGACAACCTCACCTGCTGGCCGGCCACCCCTCGGGGTCAAGCGGTTGTCATGGCCTGTCCCCCCATCTTCAAGCTCTTTTCCCCCATTCAAGGTAAGAGCCCTGCGTTGAAGGGAGGAGGGCTGGGCTGGAGTGGGAGTCACCTCTCAAGGAAGTGGGAAGGCGAAGGCAAGTGATCAAAGGACTGAGCAGTCCAGGGGGGCTGTCTGGCAGAGGAGGCAATGGCTCTGGGTCTCTGAAGGACTCATAGGATTTGATTAGCTCTTCACATAAAGATAAGCAGCGGGAAGGGCTCACTAAATATTTGCCCAACAATCGATCATTGATTGACTGACAGCACTTGATTGAATTACGGCGTTCACATTTCTGTGTCTTGGCTGGTCATGATTCAGACTTGTCACTGCCTTTTGACCTTTCGAGTTCCGTGAAATGGCCGCACAGCTTTGCTTACACAGCTTGTAGCATTTGTTCCAAAAAGGGGTGTTCACCTATGAAGTAGAAAAGGGGGTGCCGCTTTTCTTCCCCCAGGAAGCAGGCATTCTTCCTCGAATGTTGCTAAGTTATTGAAGAGGCCGACCGCATATATTCAGGGAGCGAAGTCCCTGTCTTACATCCCACGCTGGGCTGGACACACGGGGAGAAGCAAGGTGAGGTGGCCACCCACCTGCCCTCGGCCCACATCTAGTTGCAGAGACTCTTGGCAAATGAGACAAAGCAGCATATCATAAACGATCAGACATCCCAGGAAAGAGAATGGAGCTGAGACCAGCAGTTAGTGTAATGGCTATGTCGTTGGACTCCCACGTAGTCGACCGCAGTTCACGTCCCGGACCCGGTGGCTTAAACTCACGCTGGACGCGTGTGTGTGCGTGCCCAAGATCCAGAGAGGAGAATGGAGGAGAAGGGATTGCGGCGTGGCCATCCCCCCGGGGGGGGGGGGTGGTGGTGGTGATTTCTCGCTTTCTGTCTCTCTGTCTCTGTCTGTCTTTCTGGCGAGTGCATGTGCCCTATAGCAAAAACCTCTCCAAAATAAATAAATAAATAACATCCAGGTGTGTGCATACCCCAGATCCTGACAGGGTGGAGAAATGGACGAGAAGGGATGGCAGTGTGACCACACCACATTACAGAGGTCCTTTCTCTCTCTCTCTGTCTCTCTCTCTGGTGAGCACACACGCCCTCTGACAATCAATTTGTCAATCAGTTAAAAGGAAGAGCAGGGCTGGGTGGGAAGGACTGAGGAGGAGGAGGTAGGTAAGGACTCAGGGTAAGCAGAGGAACCTTGGGCATCACTCACTCCCGGTAGCCTTTCTTTCTCTGGATCCGGTTTTCCTGTTTGTAAAGTGAGGGACCAGCAGTTAGCGTAATGGCTATGTCGCTGGACTCCCATGTAGTCGACCATGGTTCGCGTCCCGGACCCGGTGGCTTAAACTCACGCCGGGCACGTGTGCGTGCGTGCCCAAGATCCCGAGAGGAGAATGGAGGAGAAGGGATTGCGGCGTGACCATCCCCCCTGGGGGGGGTGATTTCTCGCTTTCTGTCTCTCTGTCTCTCTCTGTCTTTCTGACAAGCGAATGCACCCTATGGGGAAATAAAAAAATCTCTCCAAAAAAAAAAAAAAAAAAGTAAAGTGGGGACGGTGGACTGACAGGTGGTGGTTAAGAGTGCTGGACTCCCACATGGTCGACCACGGTTTGAGTCCTGGACCTGGTGGCTTGCCTTTTCACTATCCCCTGCCTCTTTCTCTCTCTCTCACTCTGCCCCTCTCTGGTCAAGTTAAATAAATAATTGAATAAATAAAGTTAAATAAAATAATTAAATTTTTTAAAAAGTGGAGATAGGAGGTGGATCACGTGGTCTCTTTGGGGTGGGTGATTTTGCTCAAAGTCTTCGTATGGTAACCTCCATGGTAAAGGAGAGACCCCAAAGCCCTCGTGAGGAGATGGGGGGCAGTCAGGCATGCCACAGGAGACCAGCCTGGGCAGGCGGGAGGCGAACTCCTCCAGCAAGTTCCAAGGCGCGACCCCTCAGCAGGGCCTGGCAACCCTTTCTCTCAGTCCCCAAAGTGCCTGCTAATGGCACCCCTCCAACGCTGTCCTTCTGCCCTTGCTGGAATGTGTCCGAGACGCTGGACTCCAGCCCACCACCTGGCCAACCCCAAGGCTGCATCCTCATCGGGGCCCACGGAGCTTTGTGCAGATGAGGAAAAGGCAGCCCTTCCTCAGAAGGCGTCGGCCTCTTGCCGAGCTACCTAGCGGCACGCGGAGTGAAAGGAAGTTGATTTTAGCTCCTGTCGTCCATGAGGCCGTATGCAGTGCCAAGTCTCTAAAAATGATCTGCAAGAAAAGGAAACTGGTCAGGGGCTGAAAACACAGAGGACCGAGGACGCTTTCCAGGCAACTAGATGACAGTGCGAGCAGCTGACCTCAAACTCTAGAGGAAGGAGGCCAGCAGAGGGCATGGAGGCGAAGGCGCTGGATCCCATATGGCCAGTTCGAGTCCCAGACCTGGCAACTTGAAAATTACGCTGGGTGTGTGTGTGTGTGTGCCCAAAATCCAGAGAGGACAATGGAGGAAGAGAGGGATTACAGTGTGACCATCCCCTCAAGGGGTGATTTCTCATTGACCCTCTCTGTCTCTCTCTGGAGAGCACATGCACCCTACAGCAAAAACTTTTCTTTGGAAGATGTTTTCGCTATAGGGCGCATGCACTCGCCAGACAGACAGAGAGAGACAGAGAGACAGAAAGTGAGAAATCACCCCCCAGGGGGGGATGGTCACGCAGCAATCCCTTCTCCTCCATTCTCCTCTCAGGATCTTGGGCACGCACGTACACGCGCCTGGCGTGTTTAAGCCACCGGGTCCGGGACTCGAACCGCAGTCGACTACATGGGAGTCCAGTGACATAGCCATGATACCAACTGCTGGTCCCGCAAAAAACTTTTAAAAAATAAATAAATAAAAAGAAGAGAAAAAGAGAAAAAAGAAAGAAAGAGAACAAATTCTAGAAGCACTGGAAAAGAAGTGTGATGCAGAGTCAGAAAGACGTCATCGTCCCAGGCAGGATACAATACCCTGAGGAGGGGGTTGGTGGGCAAGGGATTGCTCACCAAAGTCCAAAATATTTGTGGGAGCCTATTTATTAATAAATCATGATCTGAGCATCCTAAATCTGTGGTGTTTTTACCTTCGAATGTTTAAAGAGACGTTTAAAAATGATTGCCAGAGGGCACGTGTACTCTCCGGAGAGAGAAAGAGGGAGAGGGAGAAAGTGCCCCTCCACAATGGAGCGTGGTCACACCACAATCCGTCTCCTCCATCTGTCCGTCCCCTTAGTACTTAGGGCACACACACACACACACACACACACACACACACACAGAGCATGCCCCCAGGGCTGGGATTAATCAGGTGGGATCCAGCTCCCTTACGCACCAGGCCACAGAGTCAGCCCAAGATTTTTTTTTTTTTTTTTTTTTTTGGAGAGGTTTTTGCCATAGGGCGCGTGTGCTCCCAGACAGACAGACAGAAAGCGAGAAATCACCCCCCAGGGTGGATGACCACGCCGCAATCCCTTCTCCTCCATTCTCCTCTCGGGATCTTCGGCACGCACACACACATGCTCGATGTGTTTTAAGCCACCAGGTCTGGGACTCAAACCTTGGTCAACTACATGGGAGTCCAGCGACATAGCCATTACGCTAACTGCTGGTCCCAAGATGTTTTTTTTTTTTAAGTTTACTTTTCATTTATTTCTTCCATGAGTGAGACAGATACAGAAAGAGAGACAGAGACTGCACCCCCAGTGGGCTCTTCCACTCCGACCGCCCAGTCCTCAGCTGCATCCAGGCTGAGTCTGTGACAAGGAGCAGCGTTTACGTCACTCCGGGGTCAGGGGCAGCCCAGGGCTTGGGCTCCGGCTGAGTCCAGGAATGTCAGCTCTGACCGTGTCGACAGTGTCGGAGGGACCCCCAGTGGCCCCGAGGGGACTTCTCTCTGCCTTGAGTGCCCCTATGGTGCCCCAGGTGTCTGGGCTGGCGCAGCTGGGACCTGACAGTGGGCGTCGGGGGCGCAGGGTGGAGTTCTCTGTCCTGTGCCAAGCGGAGACCGCCAAGCCCCAGCCTCCTCTCTGCCCTGCCCCACCTTCCCCCAGGCCGCAACGTGAGCCGCAGCTGCACCGAGGAGGGCTGGACGTCCCTGGAGCCTGGCCCCTACCCTCTTGCCTGTGGCTTAGATGACAAGGCTTCGAGCTTGGACGAGGTGGGCCTCCGCGCGCCCCTACCCCAGAGCACCTCGACCCCCTAGGCACCTTTCACCCTCCCCTACCAAAGGGCGAGCTTGTTGTCAGCATGGGAGCCAGGACTGCCTCCTCAAGCTTCCTCACTCTCCTGGCCTACCTGAGGCTCCCACACAGGGTGCAGGGGGAGCTTGCTCCAGGACAACACACAGGACGTGGTCTCCAAACCAGCAGCGGCTGTAGCCACCCCCTGCCTCGTGGGAGCTTGCCTCAGCCCTGGAGGTGGCAGGGCAGGCAGATACCATTGTCCCTGTCATGTCTGGAGGGGACATGGGGTGCAGGCCCTGGAAGGAACCAGCCTCAGATACCCAGCAGCTAGCGAGACAGGGACAGAGACAGGGCCTGTTGTCCTCGGTCCCAGAACAGGGCTGTGCCTTTGAGCAGTAAAGCACCGGTGGGCTCTGCAAGGATTTGACACGAGCCACTTAGGGGTGCTGGTGGGGAGGCTCGTGCATAACTGGAGTCCTTAGCTAGGAGCCCCTCACCGCATTGGGGTTCGAGCCCATGTGTATGCCTGCCTGTCAGTCTGTGATGACACCTGCCCTGCCCCCAGACACCCTTCTCAGGCAGGGTTTTCACTCTTCCCGAGGGGGCAGCAAGTTCTTCAGAGGCCTTCGAAGCCCTTGGGAGCCCTAGGCCCTCATTCTCCTAAATCTTCCTAACCACGTGCCTCTACCCAGGGCTGTGTGGCAGGTGGAGAGGAAGGAAGGCTTTGCACAGAGTCTGTCCCTCTGTACGTGTGTCCATGAAGCAGACACCAGGGAGAGGGGGCCAAGCAAGGAGCCTGGGGCCCAGCTCTGTCCCACCTCCCCCAGAAAGCCCAGATGGCCCTCGGCCTGCCACCTCCAGTGCCTGAGAGCCCCACATGGGATTTGGTCCCACCACCATCATCGCCGTTCTGCGTTCCCTGTGTATTCCCCCCTCAGACAGAGGCCCTCACATGGGGTCCTCGGTGCCCTAGGCTGCTGAAGCCAGAGCTGGCACAGAGGCTGCTGCATGTGACCGAAGAGTAAGCCATGAGTGCCCAGCACATGAGAGACTTTGTGCGTTCCCTCACGAAGGAGCACAGAGAGGGAGCGAACCCAACCCCCGCCACACCCAGGCAGAGTCCTATCCAGTCTGTGGGGTGTCGGAGGACTGAGGGATGCCACTCAGCTACCCGGGAGCACTGGGCCTCAGCCTCCTCCTCCACCTAGGCAGGGCGGACAGGAGTGTGTAGGGCACCCCCCTCCACCAACACCCCCTAGCTAAGCCCTCCTTACCAACCCCACCAAGATCCTCGCCCACCTCCCTCCTGCAGCAGCAGACAATGTTCTACAGTTCTGTGAAGACCGGCTACACCATCGGCTACAGCCTGTCCCTCGCCACGCTTCTGGTCGCCACGGCCATCTTGAGCCTGTTCAGGTGAGGCCCCGCCTAGGCCTCAAAGCAGACCTGGCAAGTGTCACTCCCATGTTCAAGCCCAGCCTGACCCGGTCATGCCTACCTCCCCACTCTGGCAGCAAACAGAGCCTGCCCCAGCTCACTGCCACGCCAGCCTCCCGTGGAAATGTCAGGCAGCCAAGGTGTTCTCTGTTGTAGCCTAAGCCCCCACAGGATGGCCCTGCACCCCATATAAGACACCTGGGGCAGGCCACACTCAAGGCTGAGGCACTGGGTGGTCCAGAGACACAGGAGGAGGGGGTATCTGGGGGCTGGGTCCACACGTTAGGTTGGGTCTCACTTCCTGCCCCCTAGAGGCCATACACCACCCCATTCCCACTGCCTTGCTCAGAGCATAGGACAATGCTGGCTGGGGTGGGGGTCCGAGGCCTCCCAAACTCCTAGACCTGCCCGCTCTGCACGCAGGAAGCTCCACTGTACGCGGAACTACATCCACATGCACCTGTTCATGTCCTTCATCCTGAGGGCCGCTGCCGTCTTCATCAAAGACATGGCCCTCTTCGACAGCCAGGAGGTAGACCACTGCTTCAAGGGCTCGGTGAGGACCCCACGCCCTGGACACCTCCCTCGGTCTGCAGCTCTTCTCTCCCCCGCCCTTCTCCCTCTCCCCTCTGTCATCTCTCCCTCTCTCTCTTTTCTCTCTCTTGATCCAAGGATAGCCAAACTCCCACTCAAACCCACCTGGCGACTTCTCAAATCTCATTCTCTTCCCAGTAACAAGAGGTGCCGCTTGGTCATCTGGCCCCTGCCCATGAGAAACCAAAGTGGGACTTGGGACACGCCACAGTCACAGCCCAGAATCCCCCTGTTGCTAACTTTCTGTATGGTCTTGGGAAGCTCCCTGCCTCGGTTTCCCCATCTGTGCAAGGACTTCCGAGATTCTTGCCAACTCTGCCTCCTGCCTTCACATGGCTCTGCTCACATTGCCACCTCTCCTTCCGACTCCCCACCCCTCCCCTCGCCATCTGGTGTTGATCAAACACACGCAGCACTCCTCTTCCAGTTCTGGGCCTTCCTAAGGAAAGGAGGTGAAGGCAGCATCTAGAAATTCCTCTCCAGTAACCAAAGGGCCCATACCCAATGCCCCGAGCCAGGTCAGAGAGCTTCAGACCAGCCTGGGCTCCTGCCCATTCCTGTGGTCAGTGATTCATTGGTTCAGGAGTGAGCCCAGAGGCAGTATGTTATATCAGAGGTCAGCAGTACCCTTCTCCCCAAAGAATGAACCTATCATGGTGGGTCTCAGGCATCTCAAGAGGGAGAGAAAACATAGGACCCCATCAGACATGGGAGGCATGAGTCAGAGAGCCTGTCGGGGGTCTCCCTGCTTCCTCTGTGGTCCTCAACTGTCTGGGGAACCCCTTTTTCCACTAGCTCCTCCAACCCCCAGGAGGAATGGCCACCCTCCCCTCTATTCCTTGTCCTCGTTTCTACTTCTCCCTCCTCTACCCTCTTCTCAGTCCATCTGTCTTCCACACTTCCATCTAGACCCCTCTCCATAGGCCACAGCCCACAACCCCACCCATTCAGTGGACTCTTGCAAACTCAAGTGAGAATTCTCCCTCATACCTCTTCCAGCTACCTTTGATCCTAACTGAGGTAAAATTAATGTGTGGGAGTGGGGTGGTTTTAAGGAGATGGGCAGATTGGTGGACGGTGGAATGAGTAGATGTGTGAATGTGTGCACAGGCAAAGGGGAGATTGGACAGATGTCAGTGGGTAGACAGATGGACTGATGGGTGGGTGGGTAGGTGAATGGATGGCTAGATGGCTAGGTGGGGAAGATGGCAGATGAATGAAGAGACAGATAGGTGAGTGGGTGAATGGATCGTAATGGGGAGATAGATGGATGGATGACAGGTGGGTGATGGGTGAGTTGGGAGGGGAGGACCAGTGTGTGGGTGGTAAATAAAGGGATCGGTGGGAGGATGGCTGGCTGGATGGGTAGATGGCTGGCTGGATATATAGATGGGAAGATGGATAGATGATGAATCAATGGATAAATCATTAAAATCGCCAGCTTATCCCAAAACAAACATCAGGAACAATCGGAAAACCACTGAGTACATATTTAAAAGAATAGTGAGAAACCATAAGGAGATTAAATTGGTTGTAGCACAGCTATGTTCCCCCTCCAACCCGCCCAGGCAAAGGCGTGGGCTTCTAAGTGCCCTGGCTAGCCCTGGCTCGCCCGTGACCTCTTTGCTTCTCCCCTGCAGGTGGGCTGCAGGGCAGTCGTGGTCTTATTCCAGTACTGCATCATGGCCAACTTCTTCTGGCTGCTGGTGGAGGGCCTCTACCTACACACCCTGCTGGCCATCTCCTTCTTCTCCGAGCGGAAGTACTTCTGGGGGTACATACTCATCGGCTGGGGTATGGTACCAGGGAGGGCTACTAGGCTGGGGACAGAGGGCAAAAGACCTGGGAGCTCACCAGGGGGAGGATGCCAACCCTGCCTGCAGTCTTGGGTCTTGCTAAGCAGCAGGTCCTGATTGCATTGTTCTCGGCCAAGGGTTGACCAAAGTCCCCCAAAGTTCAGGCCCTGGGCCGGCACTCTCAAACTACAGCTGCATTTAGGGCTTATGAGTAGGACCAGTTCCAGAAACATCCTTCTTTCCATTGTCCCTTCTGTCCCTGAAACACTCTGATCCACTGCCGATTTGTGCGGTGCCTCTCTTAGAAGCAAATGAGATTGTCCCTCTAGGCGGTCCCAGCCCCTCGGGCATACAGCTTCAGCCCCAAAGATGCTTCAACGGGGCATCGTGGCGCAGTGAACAACCTGTGCAACCAGCGGCAGCGCTGGAAACCCCCCTTCCTCCCTCCCTGTCTGGTTCGTTCTCAAAAACCTCTCCCTCACGCCCTCTACCCCTGCTCCCTGTCCCCTCCCCTCTCTCTCTCTCCTTGGCTCTGACAGGGGTGCCCAGTATATTCATCATGGTGTGGGCCATCACCAGGATCTACTTGGAGAATGAAGGGTAAGTGACACTTCGTGCTTCCCCCGGCTGCCGTCACCTGGGCAGATCTCCTGGGCGAGGATGACGCCCCCACAGCATGGGTGCAGGGGAGGCTGGAGGGAGACCCAAGGAGCAAACTACTCTAGGCACGGGGTCTCTAAAGGACTTGGAGGCCCAGCCAGGGACAACGGGGAGGACCGCCAACTTACTCTCCCTGGCTGAGGACAGCCTCTCTCGTTCTCTCCCACCATGCTCTGCTCAGATGCTGGGACTCCATCGACTCCCCATTGTGGTGGATCATAAAGACCCCCATCCTCACCTCCATCTTGGTAAGGCCGCCTCTCACCGTTTAGAGATTGGGAAACTGAGTCCCGGGTTGGGCAGGTGGCTTATCTCAGATGACACGAGCAATGAGTATCGAGTCAGAGGGTCAGAGGGACACCTAGGCTTCCTAGGGCCTCACCCAGGTCCTCGCCTCCCCCTTCCACCAGCGCCTCCAGAGTAAGAGGATTGGGAGGCGTGGCCCTTAGCGATGTGACAGCCTGCCCAAGGGGAGAGGGGCTAGGGAAGAGGTAAGATGGAGGGCCAGCAGGACCCTGGGGAAGACAGGCCATGAGACCTCAGGGTGCTGGATGCCTCCCCTCTAGATGGCCCGACCTCACACCCTCTCCCCGCCTCTAGGTCAACTTCATCCTGTTTATTCGCATCATCCGAATCCTGGTTCAGAAGCTGCGCCCCCCGGATATCAGGAAGAGTGACAGCAGCCCATACTCGTGAGTGTGCGTCCAGGGCCCTGCCCCAGCCCTCAGATCATCCCCACCCTCCTGAGGTCACCCTGAACCTCCAGTGTCACCAAAAAGCCACATTGCTCCTGCCCACGTGCAGCTGCACGGACTCTACCCGCCAGCCTGCCAGCATCCCAGTCCCAGCCCTGCCTCCGCCAGGCTGCCAGCAGGGCCTGTGTCTATTCCTCCTGTACTGCTCCCGTTCCCAGGGGTGCACCTGCCGCTGAGGTGACGGGGTAGTCCATGCTGTTCACACTTAGCACGTGCCAGGCACGGAGAAGGGATGCATTACGTCACAGCAGACGACTGCCCTGGGGAGCCCGCAGACTCACAGTGAGACAGCCAGGCCCGGGACTGGGTGTTCTCCAGTAACAATAGCGGCACTGCACGCTTCAGGCATGGGCTAAGGGGTCCCATGCTCATCTGATTTCAGCCACAGAGCCCCCGCAAACTATCCACACGTTACAGAGAAGGAACTGACGCACACTCCCCCCTGCACAAGGGCGTGAGAGCGCATCTCCATGAGCAGGGAGCAGAGGGCATGCATCCGTGGGACAGGGATCATCCTCCTCGATTGGAAATGTGTGGGGCTATCATCCGTGCTTGGGAGGACCGCAGAAAGAGGCAGGATTTCATGGGAGCCACAGGCTCGAAGGGAGAGCTAGAGAAACATGAGACATCAGCACAGCCTCCGTGGTGCGGTTGCTAGCGTGCTAGGCTACAGAGCCGGGAGCCGCAGACCAGCGAGGTGTGCTCCCTGACCCAGGCAGCCCGAAAACACACTGGGCATGTGCCTGGGATCCTAGAAGGCTGGAGGACAGAGGAAGGGCATCGTGGTGTGACCAAGACCCATGGAGGGCGCTTCTCCCCCTGTCTTTCTCCCTGTCTCTCTTGGGCATCCACATGGCCTTTATCACGAATTGTTTTTAAAAATAAAAAGAAGCATGGGACCAGAAGTTAGCGTAATGGCTATGTCGCTGGACTCCCATGTAGTCGACCACGGTTCGAGTCCCAGACCTGGTGGCTTAAACTCATGCCAGGCGTGTGTGTGTGCGTGCCCAAGATCCCGAGAGGAAAATGGAGGAGAAGGGATTGCAGCGTGGCCATCCCCCCTGGGGGGTGATTTCTCGCTTTCTGTCTCTGTCTTTCTCTGTCTCTCTGGCACGTTCATGTGCCCTGTAGCAGAAACCTCTCCGAAAGAAAAAAAAGAGAGAGAGAGAGAGAGAGAGAGAGAGAGAGAGAGAGAGAGAGAAAGAAAGAAAGAAAGAAGAAAGAAAGAAAGAAAGAAAGAAAGAAAGAAAGAAAGAAAGAAAGAAAGAAAGAAAGAAAGAAAGAAGAAAGAAAGAAAGAAGGGGGGGAAGAAAAGAAGAGAGAGAGAGAGAGAGAGAGAAAGAAAGAAAGGAAGGAAGGAAGGAAGGAAGGAAGGAAGGAAGGAAGGAAGGAAGGAAAGAAAGAAAGAAAGAAAGAAAGAAAGAAAGAAAGAAAGAAAGAAAGAAAGAAAGAAAGAAAGAAAGAAAGAAAGAAGCATGACAATAGGAAAAGGGAGGCTGTGGGAAGGCCAGTCCGTCTGCAAGCCCGTGGATAGGAACAGCAATTGGGGTCAGTTCTGTTCAGAAAAGACAAACTTGGGATGTCCCACAAGGGCTTTCTAGTCCCGGGGTTCTAGAATGTTCTTCGTAGCCTGGCTTCTCTTTGGGGAGTGTGTGCTGTGGTTCTGAGCTTCCCCGCTAGAATGTCACGAGCGGCTGGATTTAGGATTCTATTCTGGAACCCTGTGAAGCTGTCTGATGACACTCAGACTCCCCGCCGGCTGTGACAGCACGCTCTCCTGCCGGGTATGTAGGAGGCGCTTCCCTTCCTGCTGGAGAAGGGGCGGCCCCGTGGGGGTCTGCAGTCTGCTGAGGGCCTGTGCGCCCTCGTCCTCCGCTTTGCCTGTGGGGCCTCATTCCCCCCAACATGCAACTGCTCCAAAGGGCTTGAGTCTGAAGCAGAGTCGGTCATTGCCGGCTCCTGTGGAGGAGAAGGAGAGGGGACAGCTGGCAGCTGGCAGAAGGGGTGGGGGGAGTCGGAGACAGAGCTCCCCGTGGAGGGGCTGTCAGCTCCCGCTCTCCACCTCCCCATAAGCCTTCGATGTAAAGAAAGCCTCCATCTGTCAGCCTCGGGTGTGCGTGGGAAAGGTTCTCTGCAGCCAAAAAGGGGTGGCAGCACACAGGATCTTGGCATGGCTTGGAGCCAGGTCCAGGAAGGAGAGGGAGGGCCAAGGCCAGGTCCTCTGCCCCCGCTTGCTGTGGGACCTCAGGCTCTGGCGAGAGCTCCCTGTACTGCCATGGCAGCAAAGACAGAGGCAGAAACCTCTCCAGACTGTCCACTAAGACCTCCCCAGACATCACCCAGCCAGGGAGCCAGGGGTTCACAGTGTGGACCAGCTATGAGGTCGGATGGCTGGGAGGCCGGAACCAGGATGAGGTTCTACCGTGGGAGAGGGTGAATCATTTAGAGCAGGTGCCAACCCCACAGAGCATACAGGCTGGTAAATGGGAAGCTGGTCTTTCAGGGCATGATGACAGTGTGTACATTGGAGTGAGGAGGTGGGAACAGAGGGCTGTGATCCCAGAGAAGGGGCAACGCCCAGAAAAGTAGACACTGCAGAGAAGCCAAAGACAGAGGGCTTCTCTGATTACCCCTGGGTTGTCACTGTTGTCCAGACACAAACTTGGATACCTACCACGTGGCCTGGTCGGCACCTACGTTAGGAAGGTTTCCTTCCCAGAAGCCCTCATTCCCAGTAGGAAACTGTCCCTCAGTGATGCACTGCACTTTATAGCACCCAAAGCACTCCCAAGCTAACAGTGGGCCCCATTCTGTATCTTGGCTAGGCTGAGCATACATTTATCCCATTAGGTAGACTGGGAAAACTGAGGCCAGGGAAAGGAAAAACAGTATCTCCTCCTGTTTGAGAACATCTCCCCAGTAGCTGAAATCTTACCATTCTGCATCATCCTCAGGGTTCAGCATTGGCCGCTCCTTTAAACCCTCTCCCCCAGAAAGGTGAAACTAGAGGGCATTTCCTTCTCTCTTATGCTTCCCTCCAAGCTAGGGGAGCTGAGATGGGAGTGCAGAGGCACTGCAGATGTGGGACAGGAGCACATGTGACATAACGGGCGCCAATAGTCTGTCCTCACACATCCTGCCAGATCCTACCGTGCACATGTATGGACACGCCCCCACAGCCTGCCCTCCTCTGTCCCCAGGAGGCTGACCAAGTCCACGCTGCTGCTGATCCCCCTGTTTGGAGTGCACTACACCATGTTCGTCTTCTTCCCAGACAACTTCAAGGCTGAAGTGAAACTGGTCTTTGAGCTAGTTGTGGGGTCCTTCCAGGTAAGAATGGGCTACATCCTCTTGCCTTTAAGGGATTCAGCTGAAGGCCTTGGCCCCTTGCCACTGGATCCCCATCTTCTCTTTGTAATAAGTGCTGGTTAAGCACCTGCTTTGTGCTAGGCCCTTTCCTTAACCAGGGGAACACGGGCTGGGGCCAGCGTGGGGCAGGGCTGGAAGCCCCAGGGTCTGACCTCACCTCTCCTACCCACTTCCTCCCAGGGCTTTGTGGTGGCCATCCTCTACTGCTTCCTCAACGGCGAGGTAAGACCCTCCCAGACCTCGGGAGCCAGGGAACGGAAGGAACTGTCAGGCCCAGGGCCCAGGAATAGTGATGGACATGTGCAGAGCAAGGATGGGCTAGACCTTGCTACTCTGAGTGTGGTCCTCGGGCTAGTAGCACTGGTGTCGCCTAGGGCCTTGATTAAAATGCAGATCTCTGAGGGAACCAGCAGTTAGCGTAATGGCTATGTCGCTGGACTCCCACATAGTCGACCGCGGTTCGAGTCCCGGACCCGGCGGCTTAAACTCACGCCAGGCGCGTGTGCGTGCGTGCCCAAGATCCCGAGAGGAGAATGGAGGAGAAGGGATTGCGGCGTGGCCATCCCCCCTGGGGGGTGATTTCCTGCTTTCTGTCTCTCTGTCTCTCTCTGTCTGTCTGGCGAGCGCACGTGCCCTATAGCAAAAACCTCTCCAAAAAAAAAAAAAAATGCAGATCTCTGAGACCACCCCAGATCTGCTGACTTGGAACCTGCATTTTAAACCCTCCCGGCTCCACCCCGGGGATCTGTGCACACCAGAGTTCGAGAAGCATCTAGTTAAATGGCTGTGTGCAGGAGTGAGTGGGGAAGGGAGGGGCTGCAATGGAGTTGCCCTAGTTACAAAGCCCAGAATTCCACTTGGATGGGCTCGAGTGAGCTGGAGGACAGAATGGGAGAATCGGGGGCCAGCCACCGGCAGGCAGCGTCCTTCCTTCTCCTTGGGCTGCAACCTCTGATCCTCTCTGCCTCCCTCCTCCTCTCCGAGGTCTTGATTTGAGCTTGCATCCAACCAGTCCCAGTTTCGCACACCCAGTACAAGTCTGGGTCCCTTTACTGTGGACTTGCCAGAGAGGGAGGGCTGGCTCCCGAGAAGTCTAAGCAGTGGAAGGAGCTCCACCACAGGCCTGACCCCCCTCCCTTCCCCTCTCAGGTGCAGGCAGAGCTGCGTCGGAAGTGGCGACGCTGGCGCTTGCAGGGCGTCCTGGGCTGGAAGGCCAAATACCAGCACCCACTGGGAGGCAGCAACGGCGCCACGTGCAGCACGCAAGTCTCCATGCTGACCCGCGTCAGCCCGGGCGCGCGCCGCTCCTCCAGCTTCCAGGCCGAAGTCTCCCTAGTCTGACCGCCTGGAGCTCAGGGGCCTAAAGCGGCCCCTCCTGCACCCTCTAGCCCACCCTGGTCGGCACCGGGGGCAGAGGCCTGCCTGGACGCAGCCAGCCCACCCCTGGGCTCGGAGGCTGCCCCAGCCAGCCCCCAGGTCCGACCATTCCAGCAGAGCGCAGCCCTTGCACCTGCCTGGAGCGTTTCTATGCAAGCAGAAGAGCTAGGAGCACCTCGCAGGACGTGGGTGAAACTCAGCTATCAGACTCCCCCTCCAAAGACCCTGTCGGCCAATCAAGGACAAGAAATGTTCAAACTCTCATCTGACTCCGCCCCCTGGTAACTTCTCTGGCCAATCAGAGAAAAGAACTACCCATCCCCAAACAGCGTTGGCGTGAACTGAGCGCAGAAAGGCCGGATCCGGAAGAGTCGCCCACAACCACCGCCCCAAAATTCCACCATGCTGTCAAGCTCCCTTGGGTGGGGCGCTACCATTCTCGCATCTTTCGGAAGATGCAATCCTTCCCTCTTAGCTGCCAGCTCTTCGAGGTGAGGGACTTTCTCTGCCTCGGGTAGAAGCAGTTGTGATTTGGAGTTCTGTTTGGGGAGCACAGCCAGTCGTTGTCCCCACTGAAGTGGAGTGGTCCAGTGAAGTGGACTGTCCTAGGGTCAGTCTGGTGGCTGGGACAATGCAGCCCAAGGACCGAGGAACGCTGAGGCCCCTGGGAAGTGAGAAGACTGGCCTCAGCGAGTGTTGGTGCCTCAGACTAAGCCTACCACCTGCTCTCCAAGCCTCGGTGGCTTCATCTCTCAAGTGGCATCAGTCGTACCAGCTCTGCGCAGCATCATGGACTGGGAACAACCAGACTCAAGAGCTGCCCTCCACCTATGTGCCAACTCTTCCATCCAGGTTCGGAGATGGGCCCTAAATCAAGCTCACAAGGCAATTTTGCAGACCAAGAAACTGAGTCCCAGAGAGCAGGTACTTCACCCTGCCACATAGACAAGACTTGAACTCAGACCCAGCTGATGGGAAAGCAAAAGCACAGGCTTTTAACAAACACTACCTTTTATATATTGTAACCAGTTGGATTCTCTTGGTTATTTGTATGGTCACTGATATTGTTATTACCATTACTCCTGAGTCCTCGGTTCCGTCCTCCCCTCCCTGGAGTGTGGCTAAGGAGTCCTCCAGCTCATGTATGATCTGGACCAAAGCCGGGTGTTCGTGGTACCCTCTGCCTGCCCCGCATCCCTGTGGCCACGCAGCTTCTTACCCATGGCCCCACCAGCAGCAGATCTCAGGACTGTGACATGCTTGTGTGACAATAAATTTTGGCTTAGATTGGTTTGGTTTCCCCAGTGGTTGACATTCGCACAAGGCCTAAAATGGGGACTGGCTTCTAACTTGCAGCCATCAACCCCAATCCAGGGAGGGGTGGTCCAAAACATGGCTGAAACTAGATGCCACCATCTGTCTGGCTTTGGACAGAAAACACACATTTCCGAGTGAGAAGCACACAGTTCTGAGAGCTTTTAACTCATCTTTCTAAGTGGTATCCTCTTTTCTTTTTCTTTTTCTTTCCTTTTTTTAATTGCCAGAGGGCATGTGTGCTAGCCAGTGAGGAAAGAAAGCACCCCACAGTCCCAATCACACCACAATCCCTTCTCCATCTCACCATCCTCTTGGGGTTTAGGGCACACACAATCATGTGCTGGGTATGTTTTTCAAGCAGGGCGAGGCCACGATTCAAACTGGTCAGCTGTGTGGGATCCAGTTCCCTAACTGCTAGGCGATGGGGCCAGCCCTGCATCCTCTCCTCTGAGTGTGGTCAGTTAGACCAGGCCCCCACTGTGTCCCTCCACCCCCTAAGTCTAGCCAAGAGGAGACAGCTCTAGTCGTGGATCAATACAAGACAGCTTTCTGAGCTGCCATTGGTCCCAGAAACAGTGAAGTGTGAGAACAGTGAAGCTCCCTCACCCAGCTGGGGCTCATCACTCACACTCTGGTCCCCCTGTCACCTCTAGCCAATAGCTCTCTGAACTGGCTCCCAAAATCCCTTCCACCCCCATACTTCTTAGTAAGGCCCAGAAGACCCAATTCTGGCCTTTTAGTCCCAATTCTGTGTCAGCCTTTCTCAGAGACCATGAGCAGGTCCCTGCCCTGTCTGGGCATCAGTTTCTCCACCTGCACAGAAGGGAGGGTGCCACATGGCTTCATGCAGCTCTGAGTGGCTAACGGGAGGGGATAGCCCAGAGCCCTCTGCCACAGGCTGCGGTCACTCTCACAGACAAGGAGCAAACAGGATATAAGATGACTGTGACACCATGACCCGGGGTTCAGCCCAGAGCGGGTAGATGAAAGACAGCACAGATGCCAGAACACAGTGTCTGAGCAGAGACCCTGTGAGTAATAGAAAGTTCTAGATGCCGAGGCAGCATGAAGAAGTAGATGGCGACAGCAAGCGATGTCTCCAAGGCCATTGCCCGAGCTTCCCTCCCTTCCGCCTTACAGGGAGGTTGTCTCGCTGAAGGAGGAGGAAGAGGATAAAGATGGTAGAAAATTAATGGGTCAGGACATGCGGCAAAGGCGCAGATGTGCCTGCAAGCCTCCTTCAGTGCCTGGTCCTTCTCAGCAGCATTCCAGGACCCGTCACCAAGCACCCACAGTGGCCTAAGCCAGGGCGGTCAGGCTGAGAGCAGAGTGACTGTGAAGGCATGCATGTTGACTGGTCACCTAGCCTACACAGCAGGGGCAGGCTGTCCATCTAAGGTCCCACTTCATGCTCTGCCCTGTGCGTGGGTAGCAAGGACTGAGGAGAAGACTGCCCTTACCCTTGAATTCGGCACCCCCGAGCCTGCTGGAGAGAGCATTTGCAACACTTTCCCTCCCCTCTCCCTGCCCAGATCAACTGTGGTGACCCCCCAGTGAGGTGCTGGTGTAGGGAGCAGCTGGGGTGGGGGACCCTGGGTCCTGCTGCATTCTTCCCTGAGAGGCTCACTCCCCTACCACTCCAGGGCACAGGGGTGAGAGACGGGCCAGGCAGTGTGCCCACACTCCCTCACCCAGCTGGGGCTCATCACTTGCACTCTGGTCCCCCTGTCACCTCTAGCCAATAGCTCTCTGAACTGGCTCCAGAAATCCCTTCCACCCCCATACTTCTTAGTAAGGCCCAGAAGACCCAATTCTGGCCTTTTAGTCCCAATTCTGTGTCAGTCTTGCTCAGAGACCGTGAGCAGGTCCCTGCCCTGGCTTGGTGATCATTTTCTCCACCTGCACAGAGGGGAGGGTGCCGCATGGCTTCATGCAGCTCAGAGTGGCTAACGAGGAGGGGATGGCCCAGAGCCCTCTGCCTCCTGTTCTGCCCTGGAGGACAGCCAGCCCGGGGGTGCTGAGGAAAACGGAGGTGGAAGGCTGTGCAGAGAACAGGTCAGAGAAGTGGCAGGACTCCTGGAGAGATGACCTCAGGCTAGAAGAAGAGGGGAGGAGAAAAGCCCGCAGATCTGTCAAAGCAAGGTATCTGCAAAGGAAGGACATCACTGCCTTCCAGATCAGGGGCCCCACAGGCTGCCCGAGCCGTGTGAAGGTCAGGAGGAAATCCCACACTAGGCTGGAGGGGACCCACCCACCGCAGTGCTTGAAACCCCCCCTGTTAGAGCCTCATGGCTTCAGAGGAAGGCAGAGAGCCCTGGCGAAAGAGCAGAGTTCTCACCCAAGAGGATAGACGGTGAGTGAAGCAGCAAGACCAAGACTTGGGCAATGAAAGGGAAGACATAGGCAGCCCCTGCCCAGAGGTGATGGGAAAAAGAAAGGTCAGGGTTGGGCACTCAGGGCCAAGAAGAAGATAAAATGCTCTCAGGCTGGCAGAGGCTGGAATAGCTAATGTGGCAGGGTGACCACAAGCAGGAGTTCTCCCCGTCTCCTTGGCCTCCCCCAGGTCTCAGGGCCTCCTGCCTTCTGGGCACCTGTCAGGCCAAGCCAACTTATCTCTGTCGCCACCTGGTGGGCACTTTAAGGATTTCACCAAGGTTGGCCTTAAGGCCCAAACACCTGGGTGCAGGGGAGGCCTCCGGAGACCAAGTGACACAGAGCAGGCCACATTTCTGAGCTCTATTCCAAGCTAGACACAAGAGGAAGGAGGTGGTGAGCCCATAGTGATGGCCTCCAGGGCCCTGACCTCTCCTGCACATGAACCGTGCTCTTACTTAGTAATCCCAAGGAGAGCACAGACTCCAGGTGACCAGGCCAGACCCTGGGCCCTGACCACGGCCTGGACCCAGGCCCAGGCAGCAAAGCCCAGTTAGCCCAGGTACATACCTCCTGAGAAGACAGAGACAACAAGCTCCCACCACCCCAGCACAGAGAACCACCATCCATCCATCCCCTCCATGGCAAAGGCCGCCATTCTACCACCACAGGCTGTCCATGGAGAGTGGCCAGTCTGACAGCAGAATGGATAAGGGACAGCTTCTCAGGTGAGGTGACCTTGATGTGGCCTCTGAGGACCAGGTGGGGCTCTCTGTGTCTCAAGGAAAACTAATGGACGCCAAGGATGCCTAAATCTAGGTGAGCAGGCATCAAAGACCCTTTCCAGCAGGACCGCAGGAGAGGCTTCTTTTTTCTTTTTCTTCCTTTCTATCTGTCTTTCTTTCTTTCTTAATTGCTGGAGGGCACGTACACTCACCAGAGAGAGACAGAGGGAGAAATGGAGTGTGGTCACATTGCCATCTTTTTTCCTCTATTTTGGAATTTTAAGCACAGACACACACACAGTTGGTTTGTTTTCAAGACACCGGGGCTGGGATTCGATCCAGGGTTCACCATGTGAGAGCTGGCTCCCTTAACCACTAGGCTAGAAGGTTGGCCTGATGCTTCTTAAATGAAGCTAAGGGGGATGATGGTGGGTGTTGTGTGGCTACTCCGGCTGCTGAGAAGGGCCCAAGGGGCAGACCTGGACCACGCCGTCAGCCCATCACCCAGGAAGAGGAGGGCTGGGGAGATGGGGACCTGGTTTGGGACATGCTAGATGTCACGTCTGTGGAACATCTGTTGGAATCAGTGCTCAGGCAGGGATGGGGAGAGGTGTGGAGGGACTGTGTGCCCCCAGGCACTGCTCTCTGGTAGGCTGGGCAGGGTGAGGTGAAGAGTCAGAATCAGCTCTTCCATTCTCATCACGCACCCAGGGCCTGTTTTAATATGCAATGGCCGGCCTCTCTCCACCTCCCCCATGTGGGAACAGGAACTGCTCTTATCTCTCCCGGGGGAGGGGGCCAGAGCCACAGCTGGCAGTCATTAAACACCCTGATCAGGCCAGGGATGGCTGAGATATTAATAGCCAGGGATCGGTGGCCCTGGAGACACAGCCTCCCAGGAAGAGGAACAGCAACCTTGGCAGGCAGTGTGGATGTTCTAGAATAGGTCAGGAAGCCTCCGAGCAATGCCCCAGCCTCTGCGCAGGACAAACTGAGTAAGGGGTTTGCTTGGAGTCATCAAGGAAGTCATGGAGAGCCCGGCCATGACCCCAGTTCTCCAAATCCCAGAGCCCTGCCTCTTCCATTGTATGGACCATCATAGGAGAGATTACTGGGGGTGCCCACAGGAAGAGCAGGCCTAGTTGGCAATACTCATCTGTCTATTTAAAATTTGGGGGGCTGGCCCCTCAAGTAGTCAAGCCCTGTGCATTATGGCTAGCCATGGTGGCTTGGAAAAGCATGCCAGGCTCATGTATGTGCATGACCAAAATCTCCACAAGATGGAGAAACGAAGAAGAAGGGGCTGGGGCATGACCATGCCCGTCAAAGGGCGCTTTCTCCCTCACCCTTTCTCTCTAGCAAATGCATGCACCTTCTGGCAACTAAAAAACATTTTTTTAAATCTTTGTATTTTGTTTACCATGTATTTTTACATTAATTTGATTTTTTTAATAATTATTTTATTTAACTTTTTTATTATTATCATCATTATTTTTTTTTCCAGTTTGATCAGAGAGAGACAGAGAGAGAGAGAGGAAGTGAGAAAGCAAGCCACCAGGTCTGAGACTTGAACCGTGGTCGGCCATGTGGGTGGGAGTCCAGCGCCTTTAATCACCATGCTACTTGCTGGCCCCACATTAATTTGATTTTTAAATACTGCATTGAAATATTATTTATCAGATCAGCCTTGTAGCCCAGTAGTTAACAGAGCTACATCCCACAGTGCCAACCAATGGTTCCAATCCCTGTGCCTTGAAAAATATGGCAGGTGCATGCATGCCCAAGATCCTCGCAGGACTGAGACGTGGAGGGAAAAGAACTGTGGCTTGACTCTGCCCCACTGGGGGGTGATTTCTCTCTCTCATGAATGCACATGGCCTCTGGCGAAATTTATATAAATCCCAAAATATCACTATGGAAGAAACTTTGGAGACCTCTGGACTGGCCTGCAGGTGGTTCAGAGGGAAAGGACCTGCCAGGGTCATTCCTCCTGGAGGTTTACAGCTCCAGGGCTGATTCAGGGGCCCGACAATTCCTCACAGACTAGGTGTTTCTTGTCTGTCCACTCTGGCATCCTCAGTATGTTGACTTTCGTTCTCAGACTTATCACCTCCTGGTTGCTCGATAGCTGTTGCTGCCCTGAACATCCTGTTCTCACAGCCCAGCCACTGACAAGGACAGAATTACTCCTGTGTCTCCTTCTGTCGGTGAAAAGAACCTATCCCAGCATCCGCCTCCTGCAGTCTCCTCAGGCCAGGATTAGGTGATATACCCAATCCCACCTGCAAGAGAGGCCAGGCTTCTGTAAAGGCAGTGCACCTGCTCAGGGAGGAAGGAGGCTGTTGAGGAGGTGAGCAGCAGGGGTGAACTCTGCTTCTGTTTCGGTCAGGCGTGGGATCTGTCGGAGCCCCTCCACCTGAGCCTGGTGGTATAGTCTACACTGGAGGTAACGGAGGTCCTGGTTCCAAGTGGGAAACAGAAAACACTGTAGGCATTTCGTGCAGAAGGAAGTTAATGTAGGGAACTAAATGCAGGAAAGCTGAAAGGGCAGGAAGTTAGGCCACGCACCTACTTTTTTATGGGCGTGCTACTGCAGCCGCCACTTTGAGGAAAATGACTGCCGGTGTCCCTGTTGCACGTTCACTAAGCTGGTAGGATGCCCTGCTGCTGCACAGAACTCCCGTCTGCCAGGTCCCACCTCTCAGCCTCCACGCTGCAGGAATGGGCTCCACCTCCCTCTGCTGCCAGCTTGCTCGGGGTGCCCCTTTCGGCCAGAGCCCAAGTTGCATCAGATCCCCAAGAATGAGGGACTCTGGGGAAGTAGCCTTTAGCCTTCCAAACCCTGCAACACAGGGGAATCGATTATTAAAGGGGCTGGAGAAAAGGCTGAGCCCACACAGGGGCTCAGGCGGCATCGTAGCCTGTGTCCCCAGAAAGCAGAGCCTGAAACAAGGGCCCGTGACCAGGAAACAGAGAAGGATAAAACAGGGAAATGAGGAAAGCAAATAAAACGGTGTAATTGAGCTGGACGCTCCTGGGACAACAGGGACTCATTCGCACTGGGCCCTTTTGTGGGGATAGCAAAACATGGCTGAAAATCCTTCTCCCGAGGGGCAGAAGAGGAGAGCGTGAACTACTGGTTCCCATCAGCTGTCTCTCAAGGTTGGCTCTCACTTCCGGCTTGGTATGTGTGAGTGTCACATGGGTTCCTGCAGGCTTCCCCCACCACGGCCATGCGTCAGAGGAGCTCCGGGGCGGAGTGCTAGCTGTGTGGTGTAGTTGCCGTGAGCAGCTGCCAGGTGACTCCTGCAGGAAGCTGTCGAAAGTTGGCCAATAGGACGTGAGGAATGACCGAAGAGCAAGTCTGGCTTCTGATCTGTGCTGGGGCCCCTGTGAAGCTAAGGGAGCCTCCTTCCAGATGGCCTCGGGGATCCTACGGCACCACTTTCTCAGAGGCACTAACACTGTTGCTTACTCTGTGAGGCCCTGCACCAGTTCACCCAGTCTTTCGCTCACTCCACCCAGCACCAGGGCAGTGACCTTGTTCAAAACCAAAATACTCTGAAGTTCTTCCCAAGCCTACAGGTGGATTCCTTCTTCCTAGACCCCAGCTTTTGCTGGAGATTGGCAGGGGAAAGACAGGAGAAAAATAGCCAAGAAAACTCTACTGAATAAATACGAGATCCCTCCCACAGTCCCAAACACTGAGAACAGTAGCCCCATGCCCTGACCTCAGCGCTTAGTTCTGACACCGACAGTCCCTGCATGTCACACAACCCCTGAAGTCCTGGATGGGAGTAACCGAAGGCTCCAGTGCTATGGAATACAGGTGACCTCCGAAGGCAGACCGAAGTCCTTATGCACTAGGGTCTTCCTAGACGCTCACTGGCCCTGCTGCTGGGAGATCTCTAGCTTGTTCTCTCGGGTGGGGCCCCTCAAACCCAGCATGGGACCTGAGCTGCTCCCCCCCGACCTCCAAGGCAGACTCGCCTCTCCATCCACACAGCAGCAGCGCGAGGGCCTGGTTTCAGCTGTCACCTCCCTTAGGCCCCATGGAGCATGCAGGAATACCCAGGTCCCCCCAGGCCTCTGAGCGCTGAGACCAGCAGGCCTTCTTCTTCTTTTTTTTTTTTTTTTTTTTTGAGAGAGAATTTTGCTATAGGGCGCGAGTGCTCGCAAGAAAGACAGAGAGAGACAGAAAGCGAGAAATGACCCCCCGGGGGCATGGCCACGCCGCAATCTCTTCTCTTCCATTCTCTTGGGCACGCACGCACATGCTCCCAGTGTGGGAGCCACAGGGTCCGGGACATGAACCACGGTCGACTACGTCCAGCGACATCCAGCAGGCCTTCTTACCATGAAATCCATAGTTGCACCACTTTTGCCACAAGGGCCATGTAAGGGGCACAATGGGGTGCCTGAGGGCTCTCTTCCATATACACAGTGCGACACCTGCCCCCATGTTTAGCTTTCCATTTTGGGGGGGAAGATTTCACCCCAGGTCATGAGACCAGAATCCTTTGCCAGATAGATTCTTCTTCTCCTCCTTCCCGCCCCTCACCAGCCATGGGGTGGTAGGATCTGCCTGCCCTCCCTCCCACTCTCCTCCTCCCAGAGGTGGCTCCCCCTTCCTAGACACTCACTGGCCCCGCTGCTGGGGTATCCCTAGCTTCTCTCGGTTGGCCCCAGGGTCTACTCTTGCTGACCAAGCCCCTTGCCTTTCCATAGGTCATTACGACACAGTGACAACTGGCAGAGGAATACAGTTCAGGGCAAGGGTACGACGTTACATCTAACATCAGCGTAGTCGTCAGCGCATTGCTGTTGGATTCAATTATTCGGCAAAGAATTCCGGGCTCCTTGATCTGCCCGGGCTCCTTGATCTGTGTGCACAACCCTAGACACTGAGAATGAAACGGTGGTGGAGACCAGGAACAAGTGAGAACAACTCAAGAAGAGGGCGGGCAGGCTAAGGGGCTGGATGAGGGGATGCTCTGTTAGGGTGGCCAGAGGAGGCCTCCGCGGGGCTGACAGCAGAGCGGGAGACAGTCACTCCGCCTTCCTGATGGTCAGAGGATTTTATTTATTTATTTATTTATTTATTTATTTATTTATTTATTTATTTTTGGAGAGGTTTTTGCTACAGGGCGCATGCGCTCACCAGAGACAGAGAGAGACAGAGAGACAGAAAGCGAGAAATCACCCCCCAGGGGGGATGGCCACGCCGCAATCCCTTCTCCTCCATTCTCCTCTCGGGATCTTGGGCACACACACACATGCGCCCCGCATGAGTTTAAGCCACCAAGTCCGGGACTCGAACAGTGGTCAACTACATGGGAGTCCAGCGACATAGCCATTACACTATCTGCTGGTCCCATGATCAGAGATTTTAAACCATCTGCATCAGAGCAGGGGCCTGGAGACCTTGAGGTCCAGGTCAACACATCCAGTCCCCTGCCTCTGCAGATGCAGCCTGAACAGCCAACATCTGAGAAGAGCCAGGAGGCTGGGGACTCGTGACTTGGGCCTCAGCGTGGCCTGTCCCTCCCCTGGGCAGGACCTCAGGAGCTGCTCCTTGCTAAGTAGCTGGGAGAGGGTGCCCTCCTGGACGTGGTGAGGCTGGTTTCTCAGGCCCTCCCTTGCAGCAGTGACCCAGAGCCCACGGACTGCATCTGGGTGTGGGGACCAGGAGGCCCCCCACCCCCGAGTTCAGTGTCCTCCATGCCAAGTGACAGAGAACAGGCAGCTCTTGAAAAGACTAATATTGACTCTTCAAATGGGAGCTGGCACAAGCTGTTTCCTGCCACTGGCGTCTGGTTTGCACTGCAGGATGGACACCACGGGAGGCACCCCAGGAGACAGGCGCGGTCCCCCGGACACCAGCACTGAGGACGAGACGATGTCTGCGAGACGGGGACCATGCGTGCCAAGGGCCCATTGGCTACTTCTCCCCTCTGCTTGCACACCTCCGCAGCGGGGAGCTCACTGCCTCTCCGACGCGTGTTGGACGGCCCTGTGAGAAAGTTCACTCTGACGCTGGCCCCATGTTCCCTGAGCCTGGCCCTGCTCTGATCCCTGGGGCCTCAGAAAATGTGCCTGGAACAACCCCCCAAGGGCCATGGTGGTCCCAGACACCTTCACCTCCCATCCCGTTGCCTCGGCTTCACTCCCCCAGGCTCATGCTCTGGCTCTATCGGCCAGGCCAGGCTATTCCTGGGGAGGGAGGAAGGACTTCCTCGGGCACCTCTGTTCCCCGCAGCTGTGTTGCTCGTCCTCGTGAGAGCCCTTCTGCGGAGTGCCTCGTGTGGGAAAGAGCCTGGGCCAGGAAACTACTAGTCAGACGGCCTGCATCTGGGGAAGTCCCTGGTGGCCAGAGTCGGCTCCCGCCCCTGCAGTGCCCTCCTCCCGCCCGCCCTTCCCCCCATGCCCAGGCTTCCAGACACCCTCCGTGACTGATAAGCCCCGGCCTCTGCTCCGGCGCCCCTTCCCCAGCCTTCTCAGCCAATCATGCCCACTCCAGGGCCAGGCGCTCCCCGGATCCAAGCTCTCCCCGGGCCCACCTTGTCCTCCCAGGACTCAGCCTAACTGCTGATCCCAGCAACCTTTTCCCTTTTCATTCTGTTATCCCTATGCCTCACCTCAGGCTCCAGTCCTTGGATTTAACATTTGCATATGTTTTTACAAGAGGTTTGGCTTTTTTCTTTTTTTTTTTTTGCATATATTCAAAATATTTTTAGCACTTTGTGTGAAAAGGTTTCTAAAGATATGTGGTTTTTTTTTTGTGTTTTGTTTTGTTTTTTACTGAGATCTAAGGTTTGTTTGTTATTGTTGTTGTTGTTGTTTGGAGAGGTTTTTTGCTATAGGGCATGTGCTCTTGCCAGAAAGAGAGAGAGACAGAGAGACAGAAAGCGAGAAATCACCCCCCAGGGGGAATGGCCACACTGCAATCCCTTCTCCTCCATTCTCGTCCTGGGGTTTTGGACACACACCTGGAGTGAGTTTAAGGCTGCCAGGTCTAAGAACCATGGGTGGCCACGTGGGAGTCCAGCACCTTAACCACTATGCCACATGCTAGCCTCCGAGCTCAAAAAAGTTTGTTTTTTTTTTTAATGAAGAAATTAAATATTTTATTATTATTTTGCTGCAAAGTTGTTGCTTCAACTGTATGAAACAGCAACAGCAAATGCAGTATATTGCAAAACTAAAATAGTACTGTTCTTCAACACCGTACAATTAACAAAAACTTTTCTCCACTCCCAGTTATTTCCAATGGAGAGAAAATGAAGTATTCTGACCCAAATCCAGGAATGGTTATAAGAAGATACAGTGTCATGGAAGGCTTAGGATAACAGCGTTACCCCTAATTACATAATTTTTATAACTAGCTTTTATCACAGGTAATTTCATGAATTCTGAATACTTGAGCCACAACTAAGCATCATCGGGGGCCAGCAGGTGGCATGGTGGTTAAGGGCGTTGGACTCCCACATGGCTGACCAAGGTTCAAATCCCAGACCTGGCAGCTTACTTTATCACTTTCTCCCTCTCTGTCTCTTTCTCTCGCGCTCTGTACCTCTCTGGTCAAATTTTTAAAAATAAATAAAGTTAAATAAAATAATTCTTTAAATAAATGAAAAAATCGTAGAATATAGTGAAAAAGATGCATTTTGTGTTTATTATATGATCATTAGGGAACCAGCAGTTAGCGTAATGGCTATGTCGCTGGACGTAGTCGACCGCGGTTTCTCGGACCCGGTGGCTTACAACTCACGCCGGGCGCGTGTGCGTGCGTGCCCAAGATCCCGAGAGGAAATATTGCGGCGTGACCATCCCCCCTGGGGGGTGATTTCTCGCTTTCTGTCTCTCTGTCTCTCTCTGTCTGGCTTACAGCGAAAAACCTCTCCCAAAAAAAAAATATATATATATGATTATTAGAAAATTAAGGGGGTATTTCTTTCCAGTGGTGGTGCTCAGGGTAGTTTCTTTTTCCACTAGTATTGCTAAAAGTTGCGATTTTAAGTCTTCTATAAACCACTAATTTAAGACAACTACGCATGGGTTAAGTTGCTCTACATTGCTTTATTTAAGGGTTCTACTTTCACTCGTCCATAGACTTTACATTTTCTCAGACACTGCACTCATCAGTCCATCTAGTTCTTTTTTTTTTTTTTTTTTTGAGAGGTTTTTGCTATAGGGCGCGTGCGCTCGCCAGACAGACAGAGAGAGACAGAGAGACAGAAAGCGAGAAATCACCCCCCAGGGGGTATGGCCACGCCGCAATCCCTTCTCCTCCATTCTCCTCTTGGGATCTTGGGCATGCACTCACACGTGCCTGATGTGAGTTTCAAGCCACCGGGTCCAGGACACAAACTGCGGTCGACTACGTGGGGAGTCCAGCAACATAGCCATCACGCTAACTGCTGGTCCCCCAGTCCATCTAGTTCTGAAGGGTTGCTCAGCGTTGTCTTGATCAGTCGGCCATCTTCATAACGAGATTTGTTGACAAGTCCTGGATTTTCTGCAAGATGAGCTCCAAGTTTTGACAATCCATCCATGTTGCAACATTACACCCAAAGCTGGCACTTTTTTTTTTTTTTTTTTTGGAGAGATTTTTGCCGTAGGGCGCGTGCACTCGCCAGGCAGACGGAGAGAGACAGAAAGCAAGAAATCACCCCCCAGGGGGGATGGCCATGCCGCAATCCCTTCTCCTCCACTCTCCTCTCAGGATCTTGGGCACGCACGCACACGCACCCGGCGTGAATTTTAAGCCACCGGTTCTGAGACTCGAACCACGGTCGACTACATGGGAGTCCAGCAACATAGCCATTACACTAACTGCTGGTCTCTGTTTTTACCTTTTTATTTTGACCAGTGCACTTGCCACAGAGAGGGAGAAAGAGAAAGCACCCCATCCTCCATGGGGCATGGTCCCACCACAATCCCTTCTCCTCCGTTCCTCCATCCTGAAGAGATTTGGGGCACACATGCCCACATGTCTGGCAAGTCTTTCAAGCTGCTAGGGCTGGATTTGAACTGTGTGGTAGGCCATGTGGGAAGCAGCTTCCTTAACCACCAGGCCTTGGGGCTGGCCCACTAAGGTGGGTACTTCTGCCTGCTGTGTGCTGCCCACTGCACAGCGAGCCTGTGTGCTTTATCTGTGGCCGATCACAGATTGCTTTCCACCATCAGAGATAATGCTTAGGGACCAGCAGTTAGCGTAATGGCTATGTCACTGAACTCCCATGTAGTCAACTGCAGTTCGAATCCCAGACCCGGTGGCTTAAACTCACGCCGGGCGCATGTGCGTGCGTGCCCAAGATCCCGAGAGGAGAGTGGAGGAGAAGGGATTGCGGCATGACCATCCCTCCTGAGGGGGTGATTTCTAGCTTTCTGTCTCTCTGTCTCTCTCTCTGTCTTTCTGGCGAGCACACGCGCCCTATAGCAAAAAACCTCTCCAAAAAATAAATAAATGAAAATAATGCTTAGATGAATACTTACCTTCATATGTGTCTCTTTTTTGAGGGAGAGTCTTTTTTTTGTTTTTGCTTTAGGGTGTGTACGCTCACCAGAGAGACAGAAAGCAAGAAATCATCCCTTGGGGGGAGGGTCACACCGCAATCCCTTCTCCTCCATTTTCCTCTCGGGACTTTGGGCATGCACACATGCACATGCACACACACATACACACGCACATGCACACACACACACCTGGCATGAGTTTCAAGCCGCCGGTCCCTGACGCTAACTGCCATATGGGAGTCCGACGACACGACCATGACGCCACCTGCTGGTCTCCACACGTGTCTCTAAGTGTCTGTGTGAGACTCTCCCTGGAAGGTACAACCAAGATGTGTGCATACATAACGTGGGTAGGTAGGCTACGCTGAGTCTAGTGGCTTACACGACAGACACCTATTTCTCCGGATTCTGAGGCTCCAAGTCTAAGACTAAGGTGTCTAATGACTATCTTCTTGTGTCCTTCACGCAGTCTGCCCTGTACCCTGTCCTAATCACATCTCGTGCGTGCCCCAGATCCATTCCTGTTGAACTGGGGCCCACCTATCTGGCCTCATTAAGCCTTAATCACCTTCTCTCCAATGACAATGACAGTTTGAGGTCTGCAGCTAGGACTTAAACATCTGAATTTGGGGGGGATACAATTCAGCCCCTAATAGCAACATGGCCCGGCAGGTGGGCTATGCCTGTGGCACACGAGACCCTACATCCCACACTCCACCGGCCCTTGGTGCCTTCCTGCCTTGGTATGTCTTACTGGCATTTTAATACGTACTTTTCTGTTTCTAATGACTGTTCTTAGCTTTGGGGATTTTCTCTTCTGCACTTTTCTCTTGCGATGTCTTTCTTTTCTTGGTGATTTACAGGAATTGCTTCCATATTGATCTCTTTGTTGGCTTCAGGCATTACCTCTTCTATTTTTTAACTTTGCCCACGAAACTCTTAATTGTATGTTATCCAATTCAACAACCATTTTGCCTTAAAGGTTGTGCCTGTGACATTTTGGGTTAAGAAGTATTTTCTGGGCTGACTCCTTAGTCTAGTGGTTAAGGCAACGGTTTGAATCCTGATTCTAGTGATGGGGAAAACCACACTGGGCACATGTACGTGTGTCCCCAAGATCCTAGCAGGATGGAGAAAAGAGTACAGACTGATCTCCCCACAGGGGAGGGGGAGGTGGATGTGTCCTCTGCCTCAGATATTCTTTTTTTTGGAGAGGTTTTTGCTATAGGGCGCATGCACTCGCCAGACAGAGAGAGACAGAGAGACAGAAAGTGAGAAATCACCCCCCAGGGGGATGGCCATGCCGCAATCCCTTCTCCTCCGTTCTCCTCTTGGGATCTTGGGCATGCACACACTCACGCCCAGCATGAGTTTAAGCCACCGGGTCCGGGACTTGAACCACAGTTTGCTACATGGGAGTCCAGCGACATAGCCATTATGCCAACTGCTGGTCCCATGGCCTCAGATATTCTTCATGCACTTAAATAAACTCTGTAGATTCTGCCTTCCACATTGGATGGAGCTGAGTCTGCAGAGCAGGGCAGGGCTCCTTGCAGATACACCCAGGTGGGCCCCTTCCCTCTGAGCCTCCTCCGCCAGCCCACGATGCTCCAGCTGTCGGGCAGCGCTAGTGCTACCTGGCGCCCATCGAGGTGGGGCCCGAGGAGAAGGCCGCTCACCAACCTGACCGTCTCACCAGGCCCTCTCGACCCAGGAGGGGCATCTTCATGGGCCAGGACCCCCCTTGGTTCCTTGTAGGGGCTGCCAGGTGGTAAACAGCCTCTTGTTCCCAGCCCAGCGGACAAAGCTTGGGGTTATCCTGTCACTGACCCCCCGGACAGGCTGCAGCTTCCCCATCTGAGCGTCAGAGAGGTTGAACCAGATGGCGCCTGACAGTTCTGCCAGCTTCCAACTCCCAGGACCCAGAAACTCAGATGTTTATTTTGGAAGCCTTTGCCTTCTTTCCAAAGCGTCTGACTCAGGACAGATGGTCTAGAGACGCTTGGAGCGTGCATTGCCCCGTGCACTTAAAGGATGGTCAGGAGAGGACGGTGCACTTGCTTCCTTTCTGGGAATCTGATCAGCTGCTACAGGAACCACCTCTGACCTCAGCATAGATAGGCCCTGGGCTGAGAAGCCGCCGTGGCCAGCAGCTGCGCCTCCTGGTGGCCGGTCTGTGACTGAGCTGCGCCTGGAAGATGCAGACTTCACCAACACAGTCTAGACGAGGCGCAGAACCCAGAACAGGGAACGCACCTGCCCAGGGGCACCCGATGGGGCAGGGGCGGAGCCTGCAAAGGCAGCAGGCTTCCCAGCCCCCACGGCAGTGCTGTGACTGCCACTTTCATTGAGGATTAATGCCAAAGTCTACAGTAATCCCCCCTTATCCAAGGGCTTACATTCCAAGACCCCCATGGATGCTTGAAACCACAGGCAGCACCAAATCACACTCACTATGCTTCCTCCACCGGGTACACGAGAGTTCCTGAGTGACTAGGGGGCAGGCTGACACATAGTGTGGCCCTGCTGCACACAGGGGAGGCTCAGGGTGGACCAGGACGGTGCGAGAGCCCCTCGTGCTACTCCGGATGGTATGCAATTGAAAACTTGTGAATTGTTTATTTCTGGACTTTTTTTTTTTTTTTTTTTTGGTGGGGAAAGGTTTTTGCTATAGGGCGCATGCGCTCGCCAGACAGACAGACAAGAGACAGAGAGACAGAAAGCAAATCACCCCCCCAGGGGGGATGGCCACGCCGCAATCCCCTCTCCTCCGTTCTCCTCTCGGGATCTTGGACACGCACGCACACGCGCCCGGTGTGAGTTTTAAGCCACCGGGTCCAGGACTTGAACTGTGGTCGACTACGTGGGAGTCCAGCGACATAGCCATTACACTAACTGCTCGTCCCTGGACTTTTTCATTTACTATTTTTAGACTGTGGTCGACCTTGGGTAACTGATACGATGGAAAGCAAAATGATGGCTAAGGGGGAGAGACTCGTGTATTGGAACCCTATGCCTGTCTAGAAGCCCCTGGACACGAGGGCTTACATTTCACTTTCATCGGCCCCTCCCATCGTGCCAGGCCCACATGATGCTGTCCAGGAAAAGGGGTCCTGTTTTCACACCAAGTACACACACTCGCGTTAATAAAGATTTCAGATTTATTCTCCCACCTCTAAAGCCACCTCATTTAATTTATATATACATAGTATATAAACGGCTATACGACATCCTGTTACGTACATTAGCACAAGGTTTTATTACTATGGGACACTTGGTTAAAATGGACCTGGCATTTACCCAAAATAGATCTTTGTTGTTACAGGAAAACCGTAAGAAGCTTGTGTAACACAAATGGTGAGCATTCAAAAGTTACGTGGGGAGGAAATGGTTTTGCCCTGGCTAAACTGGCCGTGGTCTTTTATGCTATTAGAAAAGTTCATTAAACAAAATAGAACCGAGGGGGTCAAGTCATAGGAATGATTGGTTAAATAATGCTTCTGAGGCAACCCTAGAATCGTAGAAATGCACGGGCTGGAGAAGGTCGTAGGGACCAAGCACGGGCGGGAGGAGCAGAACGTCTTTGATATTTTGCCCTAAATAAATGGTGCTTGCAGGCGACGGCTCTGCCGCGGGTACACATGGGCAGATGTTCCCGAACGCGGCCATTCCCAGATCTTACCGACAAGCCCTTCTCCGCCGGTTCCCAGCTGGTACAGTTTCCCCAACAACAGACGACCGACATCATGTCCCCAGGCAGAGAATCGGAGCTCTCCGAGTCTGGGTCAGGGATCTCACGGTTTGGTCCAACCAGAACTGGCCTCCACGGGTCGTCGAGTAACCAGATGCTAACAGTACCACGGACTCTGTGCCCGGGAAGGGGCCGGCAGGTGCAGGGGGAAGACGAGAGGCCGCGAGGTTTCTGGAGTGAGGGGATGAGCCCACGTAAACGACAGTATCAGCAAACACCCTTTGGTAACGGCAGGAGACAGGGCCGAGCTGGGCTGTGCTGCCTGAGCAGGCAGAAGCACCCCACAGTCGGTCCGCTCCGGTGCACAATGGAATCACCCAGAGTTCTCTCGAGACACACACGCACACACGCACACACATGCGCACACATGCACACACAAACGCACATACAACCAATCTGGACATCATGCTGGGGGAGCAGACTGATGCAATCACCATTTCCCAGATGACAAACTGAGGCCAGACGGACAGTGACTGCCCAAGCCAGGCTCCAGGCCCCCTAGTCAGCTGGTGGTGCGCTCCTTCCCCGCCTCGTCTCGCAAGGGCCCCTCCGCTCTCTCCTCCCACCATCAGCTGCACGGGCAGTTTCCCAGACCTCCGCAGGACCGTGTAGGGGCACCGAGAATGTGAGCACGTCTGAGCAGGGCTCTGCTGGGCTCGTGTCGCTGCCATCGACACTCCCCCTGCCTGTCCTCACCCGCACTGCACCGTGCAACAAGGGCAGGTGTGCCGAGAGCCACCGGCCTGCACGGCACAGTGGGCACAGCCAGCAGCACCCCGGCCTGCGTGAAGGTGCGGCATGCCCCACAGGCCAGGGGCAGCTGCTGTCTCCCAGCAGAGAGTGAGACCCCGGCTCTGCACCCAGCTCTCCCTGCTTGCACCCTCAAAGAGCCGGCTTGCTGGCCGTGTTGCCGAGCACTGCTGACCACCACAGCCCACGCCTCGGACTCCCAGGCATGGCGGAGGGCCTCGATGCAATCTGCCCCCATCCTGACGCCCTCCACACACTCTATCGATGACGATTGGAGGTGGCTTTCCCACCCCTCTGGAGACTCCCGTTTCAGCCTCTGTCCACAGGGCTGGCTGGAGTCTGTGGAGCAGAGGTGGAAAGAGGCAGAGGACTTAGAAAACAAGGACACTTGGGGAAAAGCAAGATGAGGCGACTCTACGTGACTGTGTGTTTTAATTTCAGTGTTCCTAACACGCTCTCCCCCACTCCTTAGAGAACTGCACAGCATCGGGCCTTGGTCACAACGCCTGTTAACAGAGTTCAAGCCTGAGAAGCAGAACTACAGCCATGGTCACTTCCCTCCTGCTCCAAGCAGCAGGCCTCTGGGACTGAGAGGGAAGGCCACCCCAAACGTGTCCCCAGCCACCTCTACGCAGGAAAGCCAGGTGGGGTCCTTGTCACAGTAAGGCGAGCCTAGGGACGGAAAACCAGAACCTACACGTTTCCTCACTGGGACACTCGGGGAAGGGGAACCCCTGGCTAAGGGCACTGAGCCACACTCCCACCCTGATGCTCAGAATCTCACAGCACCAGATACCTGAAGTCACCCCCAATGCTCCGTTTTCAACGTCATCTCAGCTAATCCCAGAGCCAGCCCTGTGAGGTTCGCTGGGCAGGTAGCTCTCCCTGTGCACGGCGTTACGGATGGCAGAGAAGAGAGAGTACACATGTCCTCGAGACGAGGTGGGCAGGGAGCACTCGGCCGGCTGGCCAGGCCTGTCTACTGGGAAAACAAGGAGCTGGCACAGCTGTGGGTTCACGGTGGAGTGAGGACAACTCCCGACATGTGGAATCCACTTTCTGGCCTTGAGGATTACACAGGAGACTACAAACACTGAAGCCTGAATCAAGTCAACCCTACACCCGGGATTTCCTGAAGACAAACTGCCAGGACTTCTTTCTTACCATCAGTCTCTCCCTCCAGTGACTGGAGGCTTCTTTTAGCTGAATTTCAGTTAAACAGTGTTTTTCTGGTCATTTATTTGTATGGGTTTTTTTTTTCTTCTCTTGGAGAGGTTTTTTGCTATAGGGCGCATGCGCTGGCCAGACAGAGAGAGACAAAGAAACAGAAAGCGAGAAATCACCCCCTGAGGGTGATTTCCTCCACTCTCCTCTCAGGATCTTGGGCACACACGCACATGCGCCCAGTGTGAGTTTAAGCTGCCAGGTCCGAAATTCGAACCACAGTCGACTACATGGGAATCCAGCGACATAGCCATTATGCTAACTGCTGGTCCCATTATTTGTACTGTTTTTCTAGTGTATTTTTCCCCCTTTCGCAGACATAAATCTCAAACCCTGTGTAGATGCTAATTAAGACTCCATTCAACCAAGTGTGGGTAGGGACCCAATCCCCAGGAAGGACTCATCTTTGAGGACTGCTGCTTTACTGAGTGCTAAATGCGGGTCATAGGCTGAGACAGCCCCCCCCCCCACCCCCAGCAGCTGGGCTCCAGACCTCCTGGGCATACAAAAAGAAAACGATACATTTTAAGTTTCTTTTTTTTTTTTTATCAACTTTTAAAGCTTTTTGTGCTTCTAATTTAAAAGGATTCTTCTTCCCTCCTTGCCTTCCCATTCTATTTTACCACCTCTTTAAAACTATCTCCTAAAAAGCCTGAAAAGTTACTTTCTGGGTGAACACAGAAAATGATGTAGAAGTTAGGGGTCAAATCATATGAGTGATTTCATTAAATACTTGAGGAAAATTATGCAGATGTGAAATCAAAGGATGTCCCCAATATAATTTTCCTATTCAGATGTTTCATGTTTGGTTAAAAATTAAACATTCTATTATAAGAAAACAAAGTTACTATGGCAACATTTTCCCAACATAACTCCAAGTCATATAAACTTGTTTATCTTAATACCAAGGTAGCACAATAACAATACAATACCAGTAGTAACCAAATACAACCGAATTCCCGAAAACTAAATTTCTTGCTTCCTCCACCTACTCAATAACTCTTGCAATGGCTTTCCACCCTTAAAAACAAAACAGTATCTTTTTTTTTTTTTTTTTTTTTGGAGAGGTTTTTGCTATAGGGCGCGTGCGCTCGCCAGACAGACAGAGACAGAGAGAGATAGAAAGCGAGAAATCACCCCCCAGGGGGGATGGCCACGCCACAATCCCTTCTCCTCCATTCTCCTCTCAGGATCTTGGGCACGCACGCACACACACCCGGAGTGAGTTTAAGCCACCGGGTCCGGGACTCGAACCGCGGTCAACTACGTGGGAGTCCAGCGACATAGCCATTACGCCAACTGCTAATCCCAACAGTATTTTTTTTTTAAATCTATCAAGACCACGCAATTCAACCTAGATTATTCCCCGCAGCAGTGATTGGGCTATTCAGACTCCAGACTTTTACCAGCAACAATCCAAAGGGCATACTCCGAAGACAGCCTTCTGAGTGGTACTAGGCAGCCCTGGGTGAAACAGGGAGATCTTTGCTGAAAAACTATGTTCGATCAATTTTTCTGACAATAAAAGAAAGTAACTTTCCATAGCATGTGTTAATTATACCTTTACAAAGCTTAAACTTAACATCTACCTAACTCTTGTTAACATAAGGCTCTTGATCTAATGAAGATTATTGGGCAAAAAGGTATAAGAGGTAATTAACGGGGAGGGCCGCTGGGGACAGGTATACAAGATCGAGTGTTCACAATAATTAAAGTGACAGGCACAGCTGCTACTTAAAAGGCTGAAGACAGCAGCCTCTCCCAAGCGGAAAGTCACTGAATCCATATCATGTCCCTACCCCAGGTTGTGGCCGATTGTCAGGAGCCCTGAAATTCTCGTTTCTGCTTATACTTAACAGCTTACAACCCAGTGGTATTTGTGATTCAGTTGTTAAATATTCATATATGCTCTGCAGCTAAATACCAAACATTTCTGTACCCACAAGGTCCACCACCACGGAAGGTTATCCATAAATTAAATAAACTCATCACAAAAGGCTTTCCCTTTCTTAACGATTTTCTCGGCTTAAGTTTGTCCTCTCCCTAAATGAAGTTCAATTTATATCCAAAATATATTTAAATATTCCAAAGTTATATCAAACCTAAGCTATTAAAAAATGTAAACAAAATTTATCTAGCTTCTATTCGTGACCCATATTTTATGTTTTTAATTCACCCTGTACTGATCCTCTAGGAAAAAAAAAAAAAGAATCGTCATATTTAGACCAAAAAGCTGATTTGGATTTTAAAAAATTTGCCCGAGGGCATGTGCGTTCACCAGACAGACAGACAGAGTGGGAGAGAGAGTGAGAGGGAGGGGGGAAGCACCCCCAACGGGGCATGGTCATACTGCAAACCCCTTCTCTTCCAGCTCTATCCTGTCAGGACTTGGGGGGCACGTGCACATGTACCCGGTCTGTATACAGCAATGCCATGTGCCCACAGGGGCAGGGATTTGAACCAAGTGGTTGGCCATGGGGATCTGGCTGCCTTAACCACCAGGCTACAGGGCTGACCCTGAATGGAATTTTGAAGCGGTTCCTTGGCGGTAACTGCCGATTACTAGAACAAGCGTTATTGAATCTAGTGGTTTATTGCACCACTCAATTTAAAAGACTGAAATATTTCCAATCTGATCTAGTGATAATTCTCTCTGAACGAGCCCCGAGGAGTCTGCTCCCCGAAGTCTACGTGCTGACTGGCGATTCTGCAGTAACGCTCAGCACAAAACCAAGACCGAGTCTCCTGCGCCCTCACGGCTCCCACGGGACCTGCTCGGAATCTCCAATGCCCGGTTTCCAGTCCAGTGTGGCTGAGAGGAACTTCAAGCGTGAAAACTTGAGGTGAAGCTGAGAAGCAGGAAGGGAAGCGCAGACGGACCCTCAGGAGGGAATCGACGGCTCCACTCGGCACACGGGCCCTCCTCACACTCCACAGTCAGACTGCTTCTCCTGAAGCTGCCTTGTCAGTATCTGGTGTGACGACAGAAAAGCCACCCCGACGTGGAACAGGATCTGCCACAGGTTCCTCAGTCCGTGCAGGTAGGTGTTGCCCAGGCAGATGCAGAGCAGCAGCAGCACCACCTTCACGGTCCTGGCTGGACTGTAGAACAGGTACAGGTAACACTGCAATGAGACCACAAGTGCGATCAGAGTAACAGACGGCCGCAAGTTCAGGTCCTACGGCTGCCTCGAGCAGTGCCCTCCCGCTCGCACTAGCTGGTTACACTGAAGTCATTACACGAAGCCTGGACCCACTAGCTAGGCTGCTGCTAATCAAAGAATCAAAGTGGGGATTTGGAAGAGAAAAGGAAAGTGAAATACCGATAGATGTCCTAGGGAGAAAAAATGCATAGTAACTTTTTTAAAGCTTAAGAAATGAAAATAGAGGGGCCAGCAGGTGGAGTGGTGGTTAAGGTGCTAGACTCCCACCTGGTCGACCACAGTTCGAGTCTCAGACCTGGTGGCTTGCTCTTTCACTTTCTCTCCCTCTCTCTCCTTCTCTTGTCAAAATTTTAAAAATAGTATAAAATTAAATAATATATGTAAAATATATAGACAGAATGCCCAGATGGTGGACTGTAGAGAAAGAAGACATGCAAGCCAGGGGTCAACAGCCAGGTAGGGCGTTCCTAACAAGACTGACTGCCCCTTGCCTCAGGGAAGTTTTCCTTCAGGAGCTGTGACGGGCCAGCAAGCCCCTGAGACAAAGTAGTGCTTTTACTACTTCTAGGATGGCCAACAACTACATGTAAACATCTCAGCCTCTCTCGACTACACTGAGTGCCACTGCTCCCTCGAACACGTCCCCTGTCCCCTTCGAAAGTGTGTCTGATTCGGGAAAGGCCTCACAGCAGGGACGGTGACTGATATTCTGTGTAGAACAGTTACACTAAAAAAGGGTCATTCTCATTCTACAAAAAATGGAACAAGTTTTTTAATGTTTAAAACATTTGTTTTAAACACGTGTAATGTTTAAAACCAGAACACAGAGCAATCCGACAAATTCGGCATTACTGTGGAAGGGAGAGAGCTCCGCGCTGAAGGAGCTGTCCAAACAGAAACACGGTTGAAGGAAAGAGGACTCGGAAGGTACCTGCCCGCAGCCTTGACACACAGGCTCTAGGAAACCACACTGCTACACTCAAGAGTTTCGGAGGTTTCGTTTCTTTTCTTTTTTTAAATTTTTGCTCTAGGGCACATGCACTTGCCAGAGAGAGACAGAGAGAAAAAGAAAGGGAAAATGAGAAAGTGCCCCCTAGAGGGGATGGCCACACTGCAATCCCTCCCCTCGGTCTCCTCCAGGGACTTTGGGCACACATGCCTGGTGTGATTTTTCAAGCCACCAGGTCTTAAAAAGTGCCCTAAGAATAAAAATTTCTTTTTTTTTAAAAAAAAAAAAAAAAAAAAAAGCATGAGCGGGACCAGCAGTTAGCGTAATGGCTATGTCGCTGGACTCCCACATAGTCGACCGCGGTTCGAGTCCCGGACCCAGTGGTTTAAAACTTAGGCCAGGCGCGTGTGCGTGCGTGCCCAAGATCCCGAGAGGAGAATGGAGGAGAAGGGATTGTGGCGTGACCATCCCCCCTGGGGGGTGATTTCTCGCTTTCTTGCTTTCTGTCTGTCTGTCTCTGTCTGTCTGGCAAGCGCACGTGTCCTATAGCAAAAACCTCTCCAAAAAAAAGAAAAAAAAAAAAAGCATGAACATTCAGAGAAGGTATTAAAATGCTAGCCCATGTGGAGAACAAGGAAGAAAATTCAGTCAGATTTGTACTAGAATTACAATCTGAATCTGCCTATGGTGGATGTACTGGCTCCTTTCTAGGCCACTCCATAAGTAATAAAGTGCCTACTTAATGTTCTGATTTCCGTTTCCTCTTTTAAGCAACAGATTTGAATGGGAAGCTAGCATTTTTTTGAACTAGTCCTATGTTTAAAAAACCCACAAGCACACGGATGCTATTTCTGCTCAAGGACGGTTCTGCCCTTGAACGACCCCAACGATACCTTCAGGGCAACTTCCTGCCTCACACTCAGGCTGGACCCAACCCTCACCACCGTCTCGTCCCTCCCTCCTTCCAAGCAGACTCGGTTAACAGCCCTGTGGCCTTGGGTAGTGGCTTTCCCTTTCTGAGTCCAAAGTTCCTCCTCTATGAAATGCGACACTTAGCAGGATGGGCCCAAGGTCCTTCCACTAAGGGCTTGTGCGGTCCATGACTTGAACCAAGCCCGAGGCAGCGCAAAGGTGGGACCTAGAGACTTGCTGACAGTCCTAGCAGAAGCGCGGAGTGAACTCCTGGGCTCGACGCACTCACCAAAACACCAATGCTTCACCCACCTGGAAAACACAGGCCACAAAAGGAATAAGAAAAGCCAGGATGTTTCCAATTTCCTCATGGGCAACCTAAAACAAATAAGAACAACACATGGAAGAAAGATTCAGGCGAAAGGAAACACTGTGACGCGGGACGTGAGCCACCTTCCTCCTCCTTAGGGCTGATAGCATTCCTCGCTGGTTGAGACGCAAGTCTCTGTATTTTGTTGTTGCTGCTTTTTTGTTTTGTGTTGTGTTGTTTTATTGCCAGAGGGAGTACGTCTCACCAGAGAGAGAGACAGAGGAAGAACGCACCCCCCAACTGGGCACAGTCAGGCTGGAATGCTTCCTTTCCTTCATTTCTCCATCTGGTCAGGCCCCATCAGGATCTTGGGTACTCAAATGCACAAACCTGGCGTGTTTTTCCAGTCGCCAGGGCTGGGATTTGAAGCGCAGTTGTTCATGGGATTAGGCTTCCTACACACAGCATTTACCCACAGTGCCACCAGGCTAGCCCAAATGCCTGTCTATGTACCAAATCAGGGGTTGGCATGTAACTGCTTTCGAAGGCCAGGGCACACCATGCACCCTCCCGTTGCCACGAATCCTGGCTAAGTTGTCCACCCAGAATAAGCCCCAACCCCTCCACCTCTCAAAATCCTTCTTATCTGTGAACTCCAAGCTTTTCTTTTTCTTTTTTTTTTTTTTTTTGGAGAGGTTTTTGCTATAGGGCGCGTGCGCTCGACAAACAGACAAAGACAGAGAGACAGAAAGCGAGAAATCATCCCCCAGGGGGATGGCCACGCCGCAATCCCTTCTCCTCCGTTCTCCTCTCGGGATCTCAGGCACACACACCTGCGCCCGGCATGAGTATAAGCCACCAGGTCCGGGACTCGAACCGCGGTCGGCTACATGGGAGTCCAGCGACATAGCCATTACGTCAACTGCTGGTCCCTCCAAGCTTTTTTGATTCCTCCCATCCCAGGCACTGCCACCTCATTTGTGCTGCCACCACACTCTGCTTTGTGCCACAAGAGCCCCGGAGGCAGGAAGTATGACTTAACCTTACTGACCAGGTGCCTGTTCTATTGTGTACAAACAACACAACAGGCAGTTGGGAGGTATCTGGTTATGAATAATCACACACAGTTACCACACAGAGGTCAAAACGGGCTTGCTGCCACTCTCCAAACAGATCGGTTCCCATCAGGCTCCCAGTGCAGCACCAATCATGCTTCAGACTGCAGTCACCACGAGCACGGGAGTGCGCGTTACAGCTCTAAGAGCAATAGCTATCCGGTACGACGGTCCTACACCTCTTTAAAGTATCTGCAATACTTCAACAATTTTAAAAAGTATTGGGACCAGCAGTTGGCGTAATGGCTATGTCGCTGGACTCCCATGTAGTCAACTGCGGTTCGAGTCCTGGACCTGGTGGCTTAAACTCATGCTGGGCGCGTGTGCGTGCGTGCCCAAGATCCCGAGGAGAGAACAGAGGAGAAGGGATTGTGGCGTGGCCATCCCCCCTGGGGGGGTGATTTCTCCCTTTCTGTCTCTCTGTCTCTCTCTGTCTTTCTGGCGAGCGCACACGCCCTATAGCAAAAACTTCTCCAAAAAGAAAATTTTTTTTAAGTATTAAGATAGAAACATGCTTTGAGGGGCCAGCCAGCGGTGTGGTGGTTAAGGCAGGTGGATGCCACCTGAGGCTGACAGAGCAGTATGAATCCTGGACCCTGAAGCTTGAGAAACATGACTGGTGCATGTATGTGCATGCCCAAAATCTCAGGAGGAGAATGGAGGAGAAAGGATGGTGGAGTGGCCATCTCCCCTGGGGCGGGGGGAGGGGGGATTTCTCTTTCTCTCTCTCTCTCTCTCCAGCAAGCACATGTGCCCTATAGCAAAAACAAAACAAAACAAAAACAAGAAATCTGCTTTGAGATGAGTAGAGCAACAAAGGGACTCCCTACTGATCCAGTTCTTAGACAAACACACCTTTTGTGTATGTGAAATCACTTTTGACAAGGGGTTTCTGCACTATAGCAACAAATCAGACTATGGTCCCTCTTCCAGGAGAGAAAAAGCTCGAACCTGAAAGTCTAAGAATCAAATTTTTTTCCCTGGGTGAATAATCTAGCCCCTGGAAAGACTTCTGAGGACCCAAGGGCCACATGATCTGATGTCCTTGTAGGAAGTTCTCCATTTCTGGGACCAGCAGTTAGCGTAATGGCTATGCCACTGGATTCCCATGTAGTCGACCGCGGTTCGCGTCCCAGATCCGGTGGCTTAAAACTCACGCCAGGTGCATGTGCGTGCATGCCCAAGATCCCGAGAGGAGAATGGAGAAGCAGGGATTGCGGCGTGGCCATCCCCCCAGGGGGTGATTTCTCGCTTTCTTTCTTTCTCTCTGTCTCTGTCTGTCTGCCTGGCGAGTGCACGTGCCCTATAGCAAAAAAAAATCTCCCCCCCCCCCAAAAAAAAGGAAGTTCTCCATTTCTGACCAATATCCCAGCAGATCCCTTTGGCTTCTTAGAACACCAAGTATAAAAAAGTGACTTTCACGTTTATTCAACTTACCGCAAAGAATACAGTTAAAAATAAAGTTTTGTTTGAATTTTTAAATTTCTAAAATCTCTGAATAAAACTTATAAAGAAAATGTATCCTTACCAGTTTCTTCTCTCATGTGTCCTTCAATTTATTATTACTGTTAAGTTGCCAGGACTGCACGTGGGCTCACCAGAGAGAGACAGAGAGTGAGAGAAAACACACCCCCCAGTGCAGTACGGTCACATTGCAATCCCTTCTCCTTCACTTTTCCATCCTGTTTGGATTTAGGGCAAGAACACACATGTGCCCAGCATAGTTTTATTTGTTTTGTCTTGTTTGGGATGGTTGTTTTTTTTTTAAGGCATTAATAGGTATTTTTAATGCATTTTTTTATTTCAAGAAAAAGTTTTACTTTTAATAGATCAAAAGAAAAAACGTTAAGAGAAACTTGCTTAAAACTTAAAGTCAGGAAAAAGGTTAGGATTCAGTTCAAATAGTACGTAGATGAATCTACCAACAGTTCAAGAGAAGACAAAAATCCTTAAATATAGAAATCAAGGCATCAAAGAAAATCAGTAATGTTTTAGTCTAGAGTCAAAAAAATTCTATTTCACTTGTTCAAACCGATGTAATTAATCTCCTTCCTACTGAATTTGCAGTGTTACTGTGGTCTGATCTTTCTATTTAAACTCTGGAAGTTAACATTCAACTCCAGACTTGTCCCTACCGTTAGGCTGGCCATTCTCTTGGTTGTTTCTTGTACTCTTATTTCTGTGTGTCCGACATTAGTTTTCCTGGTATAGCACTCCCATCAACAATTCTTGGAGAGCAGGTCTGGTGTTGGTAAATTCTTTCAGGTTTTGTTTATTTGAGAGTATTTTGTCTTTTTTTTCTATATGGAAGATAATCTTGCTGAGTATAGTATTCTTGGTTGAAATTATTTTTCACTTAACATTTTGAATATATTTTCCCACTCTTTCCTTGCTTGCATTGTTTCCGATAAGAGATCCATTGTTAGCCTTATGGGATATCCTTTGAAAGTAACTTGTCATTTCTCTCTTGCCAAATTTACTGTACTGTCTCTGTGGTTTTTGTATCTGGCTATGACGTGCCTTGGAGATCTTCTTGGGTTGATTCTATGTTAGGTCCTTTGTATTCCTTGGGTCTGGATATTTGAGTGCCTCTCTAGGTTTGGAAAGTTTTCTTCCAGGATTTCATGGAATAGATTATCAATGCCCTTATTAATTTCTTCACCTTCTGGGATACCAATGATCCAGATGTTTGGGCATTTAATGGTATCTAATATTATTCATATGTTATTCTCATTTTTTGGAGTTATTTTTTCCATCTTTTTGGTGAATTTTTCTAGGTCAGAGGTTCTGTCTTCTACATCTGAGATTCGATCTTCCGCATGATCTAATTTGCTTTTGATATTTTCTCTTTTTTTGGAGAGGTTTTTGCTATAAGGTGCATGCGCTCGCCAGACAGACAGAAAGAGAGACAGAAAGCGAGAAATCACCCCCCGGGGGGATGGCCACACCACAACCCCTTCTCCTACATTCTCCTCTCAGGATCTTGGGCATGCACACACATGTGCCCGGAGTGAGTTTTAAGCCACCGGGTGCGGGATGCGAACCGAGGTCAACCACATGGGAGTCCAGCGACATAGCCATTACGCTAACTGCTGGTCCCACTGCTTTTGATATTTTCAAGGGAGGTTTTGATTTCCTGTATTACAGCCTTCATCTCTAATAATTCCATTTGATTCTCTTTTATGATGTGTATCTCGTTTAAATCATGCAAGAACTTCCTCACCTCCTGGAACTCGGTGTCTCCTTTATCTTGCACCTTCTTGACTGCATTGTCTCTCTGCTCTTGCATCTCTGTTAGCTTTGTCACTATGAATATTTTAAATTCTTTATCTGACATTTCTATGAGTTCCCTTGTATTCTCTGTGAAGGATGAGGAGTTATTCTTTTCCCTTAAGGAGAGAGATTTTCTTGGTTTCTCATAATTCTTATACCTCTGCGGTGGTTTCTGGTCATCTGATAGATTATACATGTTTCTCTAGTTTTTGGAATTAAATCTGAGCATTCAGAGGCATGCAGGAGGAGGTGACCTGCAGTCTGTAAACTACCATTTTTCTCCCTCTGCACAGCTGATTCACTGAAAATTGAGGATTAATCTGACCCTAAAAGTATTCAGATATTGGCTGCTGAGCCCCTAGGCCTGTCTAGAAAATCAGTATGTGGAGGCTGAAGAGAAAAGTGAGAAATGTAAAAGGAAAAGGAATAGAAAAAAAGAGAGAGAGAGAAAACAAGACAAAAGCAATTAAAAAAAATTTTTTTTTCAAAAAATGAAAACCACGTGGCAGGCTAGTGAGCCACGCGAATGGGGTCGCTCAGAACTCAAATAGAGATGGCTGCTGACTGGCTCGTCCTATGGGGGCAGGGGGAAAGGTGATAATTAGCAAGACAAAAAGAGCAGCAGGGAGCTAAGAAGTTTAAAACTAAAAAAGAAATTTAAAAATAGAGAGAGATGGAGAGATAGAGAGAATAAGCAGGGTGCTCTAACCTGGCTATTGGCTAGATCTGGGGGCAGGAGGGTGAAGTCTGGGCAGAGGGTCTTTGGTGGTCCTAATCCCTGAATGGGGTCGCTTAGAACTCAAATACAGATGGCTGCCGATTGGCTTGTCTTGGGGGGGGGTGGGAGGGGCAGGAGGAATGGTAAGAATTAGCAAGACAAAAGAGCAACAGCAAGCTAAGTTAAAAAAACTGTTTTTTTTTTTATTAAAAATAGAGAGAGATAGAGAGAGACAGAGAATAAGTAGGATGCTCTAACCTGGCTCCTGGCTAGATCTGGGGTGGGGGGGCAGGAGGGTGAAGTCTGGACAGAGGGTCTTCAGTGGGCCTAATCCCTGAATCTGTCCAGCATGTTCTGAAGTGACTCCTCTAACCAGATCTGGCTCCCTTAACCACTAGGCCCATATCTCCTTCCATTTAAACTGTAAAAGGAAAAAAAAAAAAAAACAGTTACCTGTAAAGAATGTTCTGCAAGGTGAACTCCACGAATGAGATTCAGAGCAGCACACATGATGTTGAGAATAAGAGAGAGGATACCCAGGGCTGACACTGGTTCCATTCGGAAATTAGGAGCTTCACAATTAAAAAAAACAAGTGTCTAGTGAAAACAATTTCTACATGAAAGAAAAATAAAGACATTAACTAGACCTCCACTAATGATAGGCTCACTATGAACACAGAATTACAAACAGATTAATTTTAAAAACAAGTTAGAGGGGGGGGAAAAAGGCAAGAAATAAAGGACAGAATGGATTTGGGGATCTGAGGTGAGTTTCTTCCAGAAAGAGGCTTCTCTGAACAAACACGGGTACCTGATTTCCTTTCTATGAAACCAGTGGTTTTTTTTTTTTTTTTTTTTTTAAGAGGTTTTTGCTATAGGGCGTGTGCACTCGCCAGACAGAGAAAGAGAGACAGAAAGTGAGAAGTCACCCCCCAGGGGGCAAGGCCATGACGCAACCCCTTCTCTCAGGATCTTGGGCATACACGCACACACGCCCAGCATGAGTTTTATGCCACCGGGTCCGGGATGTGAACCGTGGTCGACTACATGGGAGTCCAGCGACATAGCCATTATGCTAACTGCTGGTCCCGAAACCAGTGGTTCTTGACCAAAGGCAAGTTGTCCCCCAGTGGATACATGGCAATGTCTGAAGACGTTTTTAGTTAGAAAGAGGGTGCTACCGGCATCTAGTGGGTAGAGGCCAGGAATGCTTCTCAATGTCCTACAACGCTCAGGACATCCCCAGTAATAAAGGCTTATCTGGTGTAAAGGTGTCTATGGGGCTCAGTTTGAGAAATCCTGACCTAAAGCAATTTCTTATGCTACCCGAGAGAACAATAGCTTTATTGATAAATTGTTTGTCAAATTCTGAAAGCTTCCAATTATATACCCCAACCCTTTCACTATAAAATGCTCTACTCTTGGGACCAGCAGTTAGCGTAATGGCTGTGTCACTGGACTCCCATGTAGTCGACTGCAGTTCGAGTCTCGGATCCGATGGCTTAAACTCATGCCAGGCGTGTGTGAGTCTGTGTCCAAGATCTCGAGAGGAGAATGGAGGAGAAGGGATTGCAGCATGGCCATTCCCCCTGGGGGGTGATTTCTCGCTTTCTGTCTCTCTGTCTCTCTCTGTCTTTCTGGTGAGCGTACGCGCCCTATAGCAAAACCTCTCCAAAAAAAAAAAAAATGCTCTACTCTTTTTCTGAGGAAAGATTCAGTATCGTGTGTGCTTCTATAGCAACTCACAGTAAGTACAATTTTCAAAACTCTGAATTAATTGGAAAGAGGAGGAAAACATTGATTATTTAGGCAACAAGCTGTTTCTAGAACTATAATTAGAACAAATGCTCGTCTTCTCTTTAGAGGTAACTGCCAAAATTGATTCTGAGTCACACAATTAAATGGTGTTCTACCCACTCTCCTGCTATGCTGAGTCATCCTTTCTTGCTCTTGCACCTCACATACATACGTGCGCGCGTGCACACACACAAACACCCAACCACATCCCGGCTTATGCCTATGGTTAGTATGTGAGCATTCCCACCACGCAATTAAAAAATTCCTGTTAGAACAACACATGCTACCTTAAAGACTCTAGCCTCAGGACAACAGGGTGAGTCAAACCACAGTAAAATGTCCTAGAAAGATAGGCAAGTTGATACTTTCTGAATTTGTTCCTCTTGTCTAAGTATTTAAAAAACAGAACATATATTATAGTTATCCCTGTATTTGTATGTGGCAAGGGGGAAGTTAGGTTCAACCGCCCAGTCTTACTTCTATAAAAGTTAAGTTTATTCCTTTCAAAAAAGTCACAACACAATTTCTGCACAGAAAAATACATCATGACTTTTCCAATGACTCAGTGAATTAGAACAACTTATTGACTGGCTTGAGAGAAATTTATTGATGAAAAAAAGTGAAAAAAAAATACAAAGTTAAGCCAAAAACATAAACATTTTATATACACCCCTTTCAAAATTCAGCCAGTGAGTTTAGTATTAAACAGTTTAAAACAAAATAATTAAGACTGTTACAGTGTAGGCAGAAAAGAATTCAGGCTTTTATACCACTGCAGAATTCTTAGAATGTAAATATTCACTTTCATTAAATATTAGTTTAAATGTATGTAATTATAAATAAGGAATGCAAAAAAGTCATGCTTCATTACGTGCTAAGCAGAGTAGCTAATAGTTAATGCCAATCCGAGTCACAGAACACCAGGGCACTGTGATCACATTCATTAACACCTCCTTCTTCAGATGAGGACTCTGAAATCCACAGGTCGAGGGAACTGCCCAGGTCTCAGGGACAGCCAGACAGTGAGAGCATGAAAGCCCTGCTCTGCCCTCCCCCAAACACACTCATCCCTATAGCCCTCCTCCCGGAAAAAGCACTAGGGTTTCCAAATAAAGATTTATAATGCTTCACTAAGTGATATGACAAGATAAGAATTTGTTGTAAAAAGAAAAACAAAAGTATCAATCTGTACAGTTCAAAATATGGCTCCCAACAAAAGGGAATGAATCTCCTTTACAATACGGTAGACTTTACCTGGTTAAGAAATCAACTCTTTGGGATCAGCAGTTGGCGTAATGGCTATATTGCTGGACTCTCACGTAGTTGACTGCGGTTAGAGTCCCAGATCCGGTGGCTTAAACTCAACAGCCGGGCGTGTGTGCGTGCCCAAGATCCTGAGAGGAGAATGGAGAAGGGATTGTGGCATGGCCATCCCCCCTAGGGGGTGATTTCTCGGTTTCTGTTTCTCTGTCTCTCTCTGTCTTTCGGCAAGCACACGTGCCCTATAGGAAAAACCTCTCTCCCGCCAAAAAAATTAAAAAGTACAGGTCATTCATTAAACTTGAATTTTAAAAAAAAAAGAAGAAATCAATTCTTCAATTCCTGAATTTCACCGTAAGAACAGCCTCCCTCACACTAACCCAGCATCATAATAATGGGTCATCACAAAAGTCAAGACATATTTTTCTATACTTTTCTATGCAAAAATGTGTCATGACTTTTCCAATGACCCAATAGTCAAGTTTTTTATGACAGCAACCTGGAAACAGGATCAGTCCACATTTTTTCCTATATTTTATAATCCTATCCCTTCTGATTTACCAGAAAAAATTTTCTAGTAGAAAGGTCAATGTCTACTGGGGCTTGTCCTTTTATTTTCTTTTTTCTTTTTTTTTTCTTTTTTTTTGGGGGGGCGGGGAGAGGTTTTTGCTATAGGGCGCGTGCGCTCACCAGACAGACAGAGAGAGACAGAGAGACAGAAAGTGAGAAATCACCCCCCAGGGGGGATGGCCACACCGCAGTCCCTTCTCTTCCATTCTCCTCTCGGGATCTTGGGCACGCATGCACACGGGCCCGGCGTGAGTTTAAGCCACCGGGTCCGGGACTCGAACCATGGTTGACTACGTGGGAGTCCAGCGACATAGCCATTACGCCAACTGCTGGTCCCGGGCTTGGCCTTTTATTGATTTCTGAGAACTCTTCAGAATCTATTAACAACATATTAATTTATTCCTATGACTATAAAATAAAATTAATATAAATTTGGAGGGAAAACTGTCAATGTCCACTTGAAATTCCTAACATCACTCGTCTTCACCAACACCAGGGAAAGCAGGCCACTTACCAGGCTCCAGGTGCATCGGCACGTGACCATTCAGCATCCCATTGGCCACATCTGTGTCCTCCAGGGTGAGAACCACTGGAGGCTGGAATTTGAGCTCCTCCTGAATTTTTTCCAAGCTCCTCTGCATCTGAGAGGAGCTTCCACAGTTGAAGTGCCACTTCATTTTCTGGATGATGCTGTCTGCAGAAGGAGAGCCACCCAGGTTGAGGATTTTGATCAACATAGATGGTGTAAGACATATGTACAAAATGAGGTTCACATTTCTCGTTTGTTTGCTTTGTTTTAATAACCAGAGAGCATGTACACTTGCCACAGAGAGACAGAAAGACAGAGAGAAGGGGAGAAGGCACTCCCAATGGGATGTGGTCACACAGTAATCTCTTCTCTCTCTCTCTTTCCATCCTGCCTGGATTTTGAGCACACTGGCATGTTTCTCAAATCACCAGGGATGGGACTCAAACCTCAGTCAGCCTTAACCACTAGGATACAAGGCTGGTCAAAGTTCACATTTCTAAGCAAGCTAGTAAGCAAGCCAGATTCTGAATGATGCCAAGTTACACAGAAAGGTCAAAAGATGACTACACATCAGCACGAATCTAATCAGGCTTCTTCAGGCAGAACAATTAAAATGTGATTGCAGAGAAGGTAATAGAGCACCACAGAACCTCAGGAACGAGAAAGTCAAAGGAAAGTGTCCTGAGTCTTAGCTCAGTCACTTCTGATAGTATAATCCCATGCATGTCACAGAATATTTCTAAGCTTAAAAAATGGGGACAGTTATTCCTGACTTGAGTATCTCAAAAAAAAAAAAAAAAAGCTTGCTGGAAAAATGAATGCTGTGCAAACTAGAATTACAAAATTGAGCATGTACGTTTGCCAGAGCAAGACAGAGAGATGGAGAGCGAGAAGGAGAAAGCATACTCAAACTAGGCATGGCCATACCACAATCTTTCCTCTCCATCTTTCCACCCTGCCAGGAATTGAGGTGCACGCATGCACACACATGGCCAGAGTGTTTTCCAAGCCACTGGGGCTGGGATTCGAACCACGTAGTCTGCGTCGTAGGATCTACAGTTGGTCACAGGGTTGCCTTTTTCTATTATTTCTGTTAGTATTAACCCCTTACCAAACCTTAAGAAGTTTTGAAATGAAGCCTCATACACAGTGGCAGAGCAAAATCATGTCAAATTCTAGTACCGGTGTATTTTGACCTATTTCAGTCCCCTCAGTACTGAGAGCACCTGCTGCCAGGGAAAGGTCTCCTGTCAGTTCAAATACGCTGCTTTAGAAGACACTCTCAGGGACAAGGGAGGAGAAGAACAAGGGTCTACCCAGCTCCAACTCCAACTGATGGCCAAGGGCTGCTGCAGCTACAGTCCGGTTCTGGCCAGTGTATCCTCCTCCTTCACAGGAAGTAGGGCTGAGAGCAGCAGATTGACCAAGGGCAGACATCTTGGTCTATCACAAGTCTGCCAGGCTAAGGCCTGTATACCAGGGAGTACCCCCGCACCCGCAGTGACAACAAAAGAGGGTGCTGACCCACCCCTGCTCAGCTGGCCAGTAGTAGAACACATGAGGGACTGGAAGTGCCAAGGCAGTAGTAGCCCGAAGACCTATGTGGCAACACTCCCAGATGCTGACCTTGTACCTAACCATTTGTCCAATGGTTGCCAGCCCCTTATTCAAGAGCACCAGAGAGAGCAGCTGTTTACACAGAAGGTCCTCCAATTCCCACCGCTACTCCCAATCTCCCAAGAGCTCACAATGAATCACATGAGGGGCTGGCAGGTGGTCTAGTGGTTACAGCACTGGACTCCCACATGGCTGACTGTTATTTGAGTTCCGAACCTGGTGGCTTGCTTTCTTACTTTCCCTCTCTCTATTTCTCTGGTCAAATTAAAAAAAAAAAAAAAAAAAAGATGACAATGAATAAAATTACATAAAATAATTCTTAAAAAAATGAACCATGGGAACCAGCAGTTAGTGTAATGGCTATGTCACTGGACTCCCACGTAGTCGACCACGGTTCGAGTCCCGGACCCAGTGGCTTAAAATCACGCCGGGCACGTGTGCATGCGTGTCCAGGATCCTGAGAGGAGAACGGAGAAGGGACTGCGGTGTGGCCATCCCCCCCAGGGGGTGATTTCTCGCTTTCTGTCTCTCTGTCTCTATCTTTCTGGTGAGCGCACGTGCTCTGTAGCAAAATCCTCTCAAAAAAAAAAAAAAAATGAACCATGTGACAAAAAAAGAACACACACTAAGACTATCATGCTGTGGGGCCAGCAGGTGGTGTGGTGGTTGAGGTGCTGGACACTCTCACATGGTTGACCACGGTTCGAGTTCTGGACCTGGCAGCTTGGTTTCTTGCTTTCCCTTTCTCTCTGTCTCTGTCTGGTCAAATTAAAAAATAATAATAACAAATAGAATTAAATAAATCATTCTTAAAAAGAATAAAAAAGAATATCATGCTGTATTCCCAACCTCTGCACCCCTGCATGGAAAAGAAGTGTCCTCTGGCAAAACAGTGCTTCATATACATCTCTCCAAAAAGAACATGTTTTGTTTTTGCTTTTGTTTTGGCTATTGGGCCTGTGTGCGCTCACCAGAGAAAGACAGAAAGAGAGGTGGGGGAGAAAGCACCCCACGTGCAGCATGATCACAGTACAACCCTCTTCCATCTCAAGCTCCTTTCAGGATTTTAGGCATGCACGCATAAGTGCCTGGCATGTTCCTCAAGCTGCCAGGTCTGGGACTTGAACCACTTGGTCAAGCCATGTGGGATCCAGCCGCCTTAACCACCAGGTCATGGAGCCAGCCCAGGGCCAGTTTTTGTCTTATTTCCAAACTGCTGCAAACTGATACCTTGATAAAATACAATTTTAAAAAATCATAAAAATGTCAACTTACTATAAGAATTCTCAATAGTTTCTCACTTTCTGTACTGACCTCATATGGAAGACACCCTGTGAGTAGGACTGTCCTAGAGTAGGGGTCGGCAAAATTTTCTTGAGTGCCGAGTCATAATTACCTCAGGCTGATGAGCTACGTGGTCCCTGTCACAGCAACTCAACTCTGCCGCTGCAGGCCAGAGCAGCTACAGACAACACATGAAAAAATGAGCATGCTGTTATACGTGATTTACAAAACCAGGCGGCTGGCCAGGCCAGGGGACAGTTTCTGAGCCCAGCCTGAGGGCTGTGGTCAAGAACCCACACAGGTTTTACCCTTCCTCCCCACTGCCTGAAGCTCTGCAGAGAAAAGCCAGCATGCTGGACTTCAGCACCTTCAAGCCACTCCAGTCGCTGTGAAATACCGAGGCTGCTCATTCTTCGGTGACGTGCTGCTGTTGCACCCGACAGTTTTCCTTGATGGTCAGAACCGAACTAAACGGTAAGCTCCACACATACAACGGCAGAGGAGAGGACAAGCTATCTGAAAAGGCGTTACTAACCAAACTCGAGGAAAGCGTACGGCCTGGAGGCTAAGCCGACGCGCGTGGCATCGTAGGACGCTGTGAATTCCCACCACAGGGTCTCCAGGAAGCAGAAGGCCATGGCGGCCGGACACTGGCAGGAGCAGATAGCCATGCAGCCCACGTCCCCTGAAGAAGAAAAACTGAAAGGAAAGAATGCCGTTTGCATCACTAGGAACCAGATCCCTGTATTCCCATCCCACATCCAGACGCAACCCTGCCTCAGCTCTGCACTTGTTCCGCCTTCAGCAGTCCTGTGGCCGCCGCCTCATACACACTGTCCCTTCTGCTAGACCCACTGCTAAGATTTTTATCCGTCCTTGAACATGTCCAGCACAGGGCCTTCCCCATGGCCTAGTAGTGAAGGGAGACAGATCCCACACGGTTGCTCATGGTTCGAATCCCAGCCCCAGCACCTTGAAAAACACACGAAGCAGGTGATCCCAGCAGGATGGAGAGATGGAGGAGAAGGAATTGCGGTGTGACCGTACCCGACCGGAGGGGCACTTCTGTCCCTCCCTCGCCGTCTCATCTTTCTCTGGTGAGCACACAAGCCCTCTGGCAATTAAAAGACGTCTAGGCAGATGAGTCACTGACAGTGTGTGATCCTCTTACTCATTCCTACACCAGGGGTACAGGCTGCCAGGTGGGATTCACCTCAGGCTTCTCTGCACCCACTGAGAAGATGTTTTTCTTTACTCTACATCCACAGATTTTCCAATGCTAAATCACCCTGTCATCTTGAAATAAACCCTGGTGGGTTGTAAGCTTCTACATATTCATATACATACGAGCGCTAGATTGAGTTTGCTAATGTTTTATTTAGGACTTCTGTGTCTATACAAAGTGAGACTGGCCCATAATTTCCTTTATGCTAGTTCATCTGGTTGTGGTACTAAGGGTATTCTCTCCTCACAGAATGAATGGGTCAGCCCCATTGCACAGTGGTTAAGCACCAAGCAGACAGATGAAATGGATTCCACATGGCCAACTGCAGTTCGAAGCCCAGGTCCGGCAGCTTGAAAAACATGGTGGGTATATGTGCCTGCCCTAAATCCTGATGGGATAAAGAAACAGGCAAGGGACCAGCAGTTAGCATAATGGCTATGTGGCTGGACTCCCACGTAGTCGACCGCGGTTTGAGTCCTGGACCTGGTGGCTTAAACTCACGCCGGGCGTGTGTGCGTGCATGCCCAAGATCCCGAGAGGAGAACGGAGGAGAAGGGATTGCGGCGTGGCCATCCCCCCTGAGGGGTGATTTCTCGCTTTCTATCTCTCTGTCTCTCTCTGTCTGTCTGGCGAGTGCACTCACCCTATAACAAAAACCTCTCAAAAAAAAAAAAAAAGAAAGAAAGAAACAGGCAAAAGGACTGCAGCATAACCATACCCTATTACGGTTCTCTCTCTCTCTCTCTCTCTCTCTCTCTCTCTCTCTCTCTCTCTCGTGAATTCATGTGCCCTGGCAGTTGAAGAAAAAAATTATTAAAAAATATTTTTATATTTGAAAAAATTATTAAAAATTGTGGTTTTGTTTTTTGGGTTTTTTTTAGAGATTTTTGCTATACGGTGCATGCACTCACTGCAGAGATAGACAGAAAACGAGAAATCACCCCCCGGGGGAATGGTCATGCCACAATCCCTTCTCCTCCATTCTCCTCTCAGGTTTCTGGGCATGCATGCACACGCGCCAGGTATGAGTTTTAAGCCACCGGGTCTGAGACCTGAACTGCGGTTGACTATGTGGGAGTCTAGCAACGCAACCATTACATCATCTGCTGGTTCCTCATTTTTCATTTTTTAAAAAAGATGACTATGGGGAACCAACAGTTGGCGTAATGGCTATGTCACTGGACTACCATGTAGTCAACCGCAGTTCGAGTCCCGGACCTGGTAACTTAAACTCACACTGGGTGTGTGTGCATGTGTGCCCAAGATCCCTAGAGGAGAATGGAGGAGAAGGGATTGCAGCATGGCCATCCCCCCTGGGGAGTGATTTCTTGCTTTATGTCTCTCTGTCTCTCCTTCTGACGAGTGCATGAGCCCTATAGCAAAAAACTCTCCAAAAAAAATTGCATGTAGAATTTCTGTCTTTCAAAGACATTTTCCTAGCATCATTTTGCTGCAGAGAACTGGCAATCAAATCCTCAAAAGGAAACTACGGATTGATGTACTTTTTTTAACTACTAATATGCTCCTGTATTTTTTTTTTTTTTTTTGGAGAGGTTTTTTGCTATAGGGAGTGTGCACTCACCAAAAAGACAGAGACAGACAGATAGAAAGCAAGAAATCACCCCCCCTGGGAGGATGGCCACGCCGCAATCCCTTCTCCTCCATTCTCCTCCCGGGATCTTGGGCACACACACGCGCACCTGGCGTGAGTTTAAGCTACCAGGTCCGGGACTCGAACCACAGTCGGCTACATGGGAGTTCAGCAACATAGATAGCCATTACGCTAACTACTGGTCCCTGTGCTTCTGTATTTTGATACTGTTCATTTCCTATTGCAGTACTAAATTAAATGTTCACTTTTTCAGTGAAAAAAATAAAAAAGATACAGTGGGGTAATACTTCGTGTAAACCCTTATCCGACAACTGGTGTTCTTTTAAGAGAAAATCACAAAGACAGGGAAGAAGAGCATGTGACCACAGAAGCAGAGACTGAGGTAACGCATTCACTAGCCAAGGCCCGCCAGGCCCGCCAGCTACCGGGAGGGAGCCGCATATGGGAAGGCTCCTTCCTTACAGCATGCAGAGGGAGCACGGGCCCGCCGACACCTGGACTGCAGACCTCTGGCCTTCAGAACCACGAGACAATACACTGCGGTTGACTGAAACCAGCTGGGGTACTTAGCTGTAGCAATCCCAGGAAACCAGCACAGCCCTTTCGCTGTACAAACCGATGGGACTGCTCATCTCTCAGAAAAGGATGTCTCAATTTCTTCTGGGAAAGCAATGGTGACTATTTCATTTACAATGCAAATGAGTAGAACACTTTATATTTCTTTTTCGAAAATCTACTGAAGTACCCAAAATTTAATTCTGAAGTCATAGACTTTGCTTCTATAAAAAAAATGGCCTGTAACAGAAAAAAGGTTTCCTATTTGAGGTACACCATAAATTACTCACAGCACAGGGAGGAAGGCCGTTCACATATGGAGACCACAAGGCTTTAGGGCCCAGGGCACTCTGGAAACAACCAGCACACGCAGGTGCCCAGGATCTTAAGGAGCTGGAGGCTGCGGAAAGGGGACTGGCAGGACGAGACCTAACCAGAGCACTCCTCCCCCGTTTCTCTCTTTCTCTCATGTGCACACTCTCCAAAAAAATAAATTAATAAAAATAAAAAAGAAAGAAGGAAGGAAGAAAAAAAAGGAAGGAGGAAGGGAGGGTGGGGGGGAAGGAGGGAAAGAAAAAAGGACTAACTAACTAGTTAGTTGGTTTCAGACACTCAGAGGAGTTGCCAGTGTGGGCAGGTACAGCCTGGTGTATGGTCCTGAGCACCCAGAGCCCACACCACAGGGTGGCGGCTGTGTTGCCTCCCATCTGGCACCCCCTTCAGGACACAGCCCTCTCTCCCAACAATACCACCGAGCCTGGTGTCAGGCCTGGACATTTTCTTTTTTTGGAGAGGGTTTTGCCATAGGGTGCGTGTGCTCGCCAGAAAGACAGAGAGACAGAAAGCGAGAAATCACCCACTGGGGGGATGGCCACGTCACAATCCCTTCTCCCCCATTCTCCTTTCAGGATCTTGGGCACGCACGCACACGCGCCCGGCATGAGTTTAAGCCACCGGGTCCAGGACTCAAACCACGGTCAACTACATGGGAGTCCGGCGACATAGCCATTACGCTAACTGCTCGTCCCTGGATATTTTCTTTTGTTCGGTTATTTTTAACTTTATTTTCTTCCATAAGATAGAGAGACAGACAGACAGAGAGACAAGCACCCCCCAGAAGGTCCCCAGACCGCAATCCACCCCCAGTCTCAGCTGGCTTAGATCACAGATCCTTGTACAGCCCCTCGGCTACTCGGGGAGGTCCTGAGACGCAAACTTAGAGCCTCCCCATGAGGCTCCGATCACGGCACCACTGTGCCGCGGCCTTGCCCCTGCCTTTTGTTTCTTATAATTCTGAATTTCCCTGAGAGGAGTAGAGCGAGCCATCTTGACACTTTACAATACCCCTGATCCTTTGAGAATGGCCAGCTTCTTACTCAGCGTCCTAGAGTAAGAAAGGGTCTGACACAAGAGGACAGACCGTGGCACCTGGCTGCCTACGTTCCGTGCTGGCTCTAAGGCTCACTAACAGGACAGCTGAGTCTCCTCCTCATCAGACAGACGCGACACCAGCACCCACCTCGGAAACCACTCAGGGTGCACGATCGCAGTACCGTAACCACTTGACTCCCACTCCCTTCGGGCATTCTCCACTCTTACACTCAGTTATATATAGCTCTTGTTCCTTTGTTACTTTAAATTCCTTGCAGAGAGAGACCTACTCTAACTCATTTTCCTCTCCCCTGCTTCTAGCTCATAATAAAAAATGTAAACTTGAAAACTGAATAATTGAAATTTGGGCCAGCCTTATAGTATAAGTTAAGGGAGCCAGATCTCACGTGGTCAGTCATGGTTCAGGTACTGGCCCTGTGAGCTTGACCAACATGCCGGGTACATGTGAGTGCCCCAGATCCTGGCGGGATCGAGACTGGACGAAAAAGGAATGCGGTGTGACCATACCCCAGCGTGAGGTTCTCTCCACGTGCGCTCGGCAATAAAATGTTTTAAAGGAAAAATTAATCCAAAAACAGTACAAGATAAACAAACAAATACATAAATAAGCTAAAACCGAAAACGAGAGCTCTGAGTGGAGTCGTTTTTTATTTTCCTAGCTTTCTCATTCTCATCCTTTCCCCTTCCAGCATTTTAATCTAGTCTCTCCTCCCTCCTCACCTCTTTTCCTTCCACATCTAAGTGTAGAAAAAAATAGGCAGGAAAACTGGTTGACTCCAGATCTCCCAATACTCAGGAGAGCCTCTACGGAAACACACTTCTTCCTAGATTCGGCTATAAATGCCTACAACCTCAGACCACTGGCAGACACCAGACCTACAAAAAAAAAAAAAAGAAAAGAAAAGAAAAAGAGAGAAAGAAAATAAAAAGAATTATTTTATTTATTATCTTTTTTTTAGTGATTTTTGCTATAGGGCACATGCATCAGATAGAGAGATATAAACAAGAAATCATTCCCCGGAGGGATGACCATGCCATAATCCTTTTTCCTCCATTCTCCTCTCAGGATTTTGGGCACGCACACACACGTGCCTGGTGTGAGTTTCAAGCCACTGGGTCTGGCACTTGAACCATGGTCAGCTACATGAGAGTTCAGTCCCTCAACCACTACTCCATCTGCTGGCCCCTTATTATTATTTTTTTTTCTACAAACCCTATTTTTAAGAGCTTTTTGCCTTAGGGTGAGTGTGCTTGCTGGAGAGAAAGAGACAGTGAGGGGGGAAGTGAGAAATCACTCCCCAGTGAGGATGGCCATGCTACAATTCCTTCTCCTCCATTCTCCTCCCTAGTCTAAGGCACGCATGAACACACACCTGGTGTGAGTTTCAAGCCACTGGGTCTAGGACACAAACTGTGATCAGCCACATGGGAGTCCAGTGATGTAACCACTACGCCATCTGCTGGCCCCATTATTATTTTACAATTTGCTACTGGCATGTGTGCTCACCAGAGAAGGGCAGGGGTAAATGAGAAAGCAGGTTGCCAGGTCCAGGACTTGAACCATGGCCAGCCACGTGGGAGTCCAGCGCCTTAACCACCACACCACCGTCTGGCCCCCAGATCTACACATAGTGTGATCAGCGTGATGCTAGCTTCCAGGTTTTGCCGACAAGCTGAAAACATGAAGAGCCTCGCTTACTGTATAGTGAAGTCGCAGCCTCCTGCGGAACCTCGGCCTGGATACTGGGCCAGTCGCGGGGCTAGCTTCTTGAGCCGTCTCCTGCACTCCAGGAAATCTTGGTTGTGGTAAAAGTCAGTAGAGGCCGAGAGGGGGCAGTCCATCCCGCAGCCGTACCACACAGGCAAAGAGGATCATGGACATGGTCTGCAGGAGAAGGCATGGGGACCCCTGAGAAAGCAAGGTCACCGCATTAGTGGGGCCGGATGACGGTACCAGGGGCGCCCTTGACCCTGAAGTGTAAGTGCAGACTGTTCCACCCCCACCCCCACTGTAATTGCAAATGTCGCCGTCCTTTTACTCATTTATGTATTTATTCATTTATTTATTGGAGAGGTTTTTGCTATAGGGCGCACGCACTCGCCAGAAAGTCAGACAGAGACAGAGAGACAGAAAGCGAGAAATCACCCCCCAGGGGGGGTGGTCACGCCGCAATCCCTTCTCCTCCTTTCTCCTCTCAGGATCTTGGGCACGCACGCACACGGCGTGAGTTTAAGCCACCGGGTCCGGGACGCGAACCGTGGTTGACTACATGGGAGCTCAGCGACATAGCCATGACGCTAACTGCTGGTCCCATATTTGTTTATTTTTATTTGCCAGAGAGGTTGTGTGCGCTTGCCAGAGAGAGAGAAAGACGAAAAGAAAGGGAGAGGGAGAAGTATTTCCTCGATGAGGCATGGTCACATCGCAATCCCTTTTCCATGATGTCTCTACCTCGTTGGGATTTGGGGCATGCGTACACACGCAACTGGCTTGATTTTCAAGGCCCTGGGGCTGGACTTCAAACCACTTGGCCATCCGTGTGACCTGGCTCCCTTAATCCCTAGGCCACAGGCCAATCCACACCCGCTGCTTTTATTATTTCCCTTTCCTCTACTGCTATGTCACTTCCAATTTTCCCCTCATTGTACTCCCTGCCTCTGCTTCATTCGTAACCCTCCACTCCCTTCTCTCTAATCAATCTCTCCCTCCCCAGAATGAAGCCAATTAGGATGAGGGAGAAGGAAGCAGGACCCAAAGGCTCGGGAGCAAGAGTAGGAGCAGAGGGCAACAGGCCAGCCCTCCAGGGACAGGAAGGAACGGGACTTGACACTGAGGCGGCAAGCCCTGGGGTTCAGTACCTGCACGTCAAGTCTCCCGAGATGAGTGCTGAGCAGCTGGCTTAGCTGCCATTTCTCATCTGCAGGGAGACGGAGGAAGGTGGAGAGACCCTGAGCACCCGGCCTGAGGCCGCTGGCAGGAAAGCAGACGTGAGGGAGCTGAGAGCACGTCCTCCGGAATCGCTGCGAAGATGTGATGCAGAGCCATCTTCAAAATGATGACTGAATCCCCACAGATGGCTAAAGAAGTCATCTGGCAAATTGTATTACAGTACGATCCTAAATATTTGGCCATATTTGAGCACCATGAAGAAACGAAAGGAAACAGATCTCAGTCCTCATGGTGCCTCTGAGGAATCGGAGACGGGGAAACCAAGCCTACAGCAGCCCTTCGGGATGTCGGCTCCATCTGTCTCCTCCACGGGCACTTACGCAAGGGCACAACCTGCACATCGGTGTGGCCGCCCCGAGGCTGCGGTTAGAGAGGGGGCCACGACAGCTTTAAGGGGCCCTCCCATGCCACGTACACTCTAGCTATCGGGTCCTCCCGGGATCCCCCTTCCCAACACCTCTAGGGACGAAACTTTATTTAGCATCTCAAGTCTTCATCTCAAGAACAGGAGCTCCCAGGACCCACGCTTCTCTTCACCTCTGTACCTCGTCATTCTTTTTTTATTTTTAAGAGGTCTTTTGCTATAGGGCACGTGTGCTCACCAGAAAGACAGAGAGAGACAAAGAGATAGAAAGCGAGAGATCACCCCCCAGGGGGGATGGCCACGCCGCAATCCCTTCTCCTCCATTCTCCTCTCAGGATCTTGAGCACGCACGCACACGCGCCCGGTGTGAGTTTAAGCCACTGGGTCCGGGACGCAAGCCGCGGTCGACTACATGGGAGTCCAGTGACATAGCCATTACGCTCCCTGTACCTCGTCATTCTTACCCTGCATCTGCAGTGACGCCCCTCCGATTTCCTCATATCCAAACACAAATAAGGCCTGTCTCCAAGCCACCCATTACACGACCTTTCTCACACCTGCCCAGCAGTTCGTGTGGTGATTACGGTGCTGGACGGCCACGTGGCCAACAGCGGTTCCAGCTTAAAAATCAAACCAGTGTGTCCAAACTCCCAAGAGAACGAAGAGAGGGGATTGTGGTATGGCCATATCTCCCCAAAGAGTGATTTCTCATTTTCCCTTTCTCTGTCTCTCTCCAGCAAACACATGTGTCCTATGGCAAAAAATCTAAAACAAACAAACAAAACAGAGTTACAGGGCACAAAGCCCTGACAGAAATGGATAGAGATGGGACCAGCAGTTGGCGTAATGGCTATGTAGCTGAACTCCCATGTAGTTGACTGCGGTTCAAGTTCTGGACCTGGTGACTTAAACTCATGACGGGCGCGTGTGCGTGCGTGCCCAAGATTCCGAGAGGAGAATGGAGGAGAAGGAATTGTGGCATGGCCATCCCCCCGGGGGGGTGATTTCTCGCTTTCTGTCTCTCTGTCTGTCTGGCGAGCACACATGCCCTATAGCAAAAACCTCTCCAAAAAAAAAGAAAGAAATGGATAGAGACTATGAGATTGATTTTTTTATGAGATCAATTTAAGATCAGGCCTTAGAGCCTGAACAACTCCAGGGGGCTAATGCTGATGCGGCAGTAAAACACCGCGCTCCTGCGGCTCACTCACATGGGAAGGCTCCCAGATCACACCGAGACATCCCTGAGCACGCCAGGCCCACGCGTGCCATTCTGGTGCAGGTGCGGCTGGAGGTGGACTGCACTGTGAAAACCCTGCTGGATGTGTTCTCTCTCTCTCCTTCTCAGAAACAAACCTCAGACAAAAAAAAAAAAAAAAAAAAAAAAAGGTGGGGACCAGCAGTTAGCATAATGGCTATGTTGCTGGACTCCCATGTAGTCGATCACGGTTCGCATCTCGGACCGGGTGGCTTAAACTCACGCTGGGTGCATGTGTGTGCGTGCCCATGATCCCGAGAGGAGAATGGAGGAGAAGGGATTGCGGCGTGGCCATCCTCCCTGGGGGTGATTTCTCGCTTTCTGTCTTTCTCTGTCTGTCTGGCGCACACACACACACTACAGCAAAAAACTATTCAAAAAAATAATAATAATAAAGAAAAAAATAAAGGAAGTAACTCTGTCAAGAGCCTTCAGCCAGGATACATATACTAAACAGGAGGGAAAAGGCAATGAGTCCATCAGATTCTCAGAGACAGAACAGAAAAACCCCAAAGCAAAGTAAAAGAGGGCCCTGCTGAGGGGCTGAGTACACACACTAAGGTAAGGAAGGCGCACGTATTCCAATTCTCTGCTCAAACTCTCTCGCCAGCGCTGCCTTACGAGACATCTGCTACCTGCCAGGTATAGTGCTAAACCTAGAAAACAGAAATGTCAATACTTCTACATGATAGCAATCTTTTTTTAAAAGAATTGTTTTATTGGGAACCAGTAGTTAGTGTAATGGCTAGGTCGCTGGACTCCCACGTAGTCGACCACGGTTCGAGTCCCGGACCGGGTGGCTTAAAACTCACGCCGGGCTCGTGCGCGTGTGGGCCCAAGATCCCGAGAGGAGAATGGAGGAGAAGGGATTGCGGCGTGGCCATCCCCCCTGAGGGGTGATTTCTCGCTTTCTGTCTCTCTGTCTCTGTCTGTCTGGCGAGCGCATGCCCTATAGCAAAAACCTCTCCAAAAAAATAAATAAATAAACAAAAGGGGAGGGCACAGGTCAACACCATGGCCTAGGGGTTAAGGGAGCTGGATCCCACGCAGCCAACCATATGGTTCGAATCTCAGTCCCAGTGGATTAAGAAACACAGCAGGCATGAGTGTGTACATGCCCAAAGTCCCACAGGGAAGGAGAACTGGAGAAGGGACTGCAGTGTGGCCACTCCCCATGGCACGGGCGGGCGCTGAGGGGCTGCTCTCTCCCTTTCCCCCCTTCTCCATCTCTGACAAGCACATGCACGTGCTAGCAATTAAATAGGGAGCAGGGTCATCTGCACTTGGATTTGAAGTTTATGAATTCAGGTTCTATGTTATTGTGAGACAATGTGTACTCCAATAAGAGATCTGAACGCTGCTCAAAAAGAATGAACTTCCATTTCTGAAAAGATGGAGCAGGACTTTTTCCCACTCCTCCCAATCAATACAACGAAAACTCCCAGACATTACAAATGAAACGAGTGGCAAGTGGCGTGGTGGTTAAGGGTGCTGTCTCTGGTCAAATTAAATGAATGAATAAAAAAAATTAATAATTATTTAAATGCTTCAACAAGCAACTATGAACATAGTGAAAGGAAATGAATAATAAAATTTTCAGCAGGGGCCTAGTTGTTAAGGGAGCCAGATCCCACATAGCCAGATCCCAGACTTGGCAAACACACTGCGATCGTGTGCGTGTGCGCCCAAAATCCCAACGGGATGGAGGTGGAGGAGAGGTGCTTGCAGTGTGACCACACCCCAATGACAGGTGTTTTCTCTCTCATGCACACATACACTGGCAATATAAACAAACAAAAAGGCTATATCGTGTATAAATCCTTTAAGGGACCAACAGTTAGCGTAATGACTACGTCGCTGGACTCCCATGTAGCTGACCGCGGTTCGAGTCCTGGACCCGGTGGCTTAAACTCATGCCAGGCGCGTGTGCGTGCGTGCCCAAGATCCCGAGAGGAGAATGGAGGAGAAGGGATTTCGGCGTGACCATGCCCCCTGGGGGGTGATTTCTCACTTTCTGTCTCTCTTTCTCTCTCTTTCTGGTGAGCACACGTGCCCTATAGCAAAAACCTCTCCAAAAAAAGAAGAAAAAATCCTTTAACATAATTCTCGAAATGACAAAAACCATAGATGGAGAACTGATAAACAGCTGTCAGAGGTTAGGGATGGTAGAAAGGAGGGGAATGGGTGTGGCTATGAAGGGACGGCAAAAAGGAGATCACCATGGTTTTATAATAATTCTGTATCTTGAATGTGGTGATGGTTACACGAATCTACACGTGACTGAAAGGTACAGTACTAATACTCACACTTTACACGAATGTCAGTTTCTCAGAGTTGATATCATACTACTTAAACAAGAAGTAACCAATGGGGGAAACTAGGTGAAGGGTACCTGGGACCTCTCTGTACTATCTGTGCAAAAAAAGAAATTATTTTTTTTTTTTTTTGGAGAGGTTTTTGCTACAGGGTGCATGTGCTCGCCAGAAAGACAGACACAAAGAGATAGATAGCGAGAAATCATCCCCCAGGGGGTATGGCCAGGCCGCAATCCTTTCTTCTCCATTCTCCTCTCGGGATCTTGGGCACTCACGCACTCGCACCTGGCGTGAGTTTAAGCCACCGGGCCCGGGACTCGAACTGCGGTCGGCTACATGGGCGTCCAGCGACATAGCCATTACGCTAACTGCTGGTCCCATGTGACTGTAATTATTCTAACATAAAGTTGGGGGAAAAGATTAATTTAAGGTCCTCATGTACCACTTACTTAAAATATGCTCATACTTTTTTATGTTTAAATGTCATTTTAAAATATCTCCACCAGCAGAACAATAATCGTATCTGCTAATTAGCTACAGTTCTGATGAATTATGCATGAATGTTGAAGGGCATGCTTTATCATGAACAACTCCATAACTACATGGCATTTCCAAAGTGGAAAGTACTACAGTAGCAGGACTCATTAAATAAAGCTGTTTAAATAACTAGTATGCTATTTAGAACAGGAATGCGGTGATATGAATCTGGAAAATTATGCCGCCATTATACAAGAAAATATCATCAACCCCGCCAGGGCAGAGGCAGCCTCAGGCCGCTAACAGAGGCACTGCTCTGTCTGGCTGATCTCACCAGCTCCCTCTATGGGCCAGTGCACCTCATAACCTCGCATATGCTTAGCACTCAAGGGTTGGCCCTGTGGCTCTAGTGGCTAAGGGAGCTGGATCACACATGGCTGACCAAGCAACTCAAATTCTGGCTCCCGTAGCTCAAAAAGCAGTCCAGGCAAGGACCAGCATGTGGCGTGAAGGGTTAAGATCAGTGGGCTCCCACAAGGCTGACCGTGGTTCAAGTCCCAGACCTGGCAACTTGCGTTCTCACTTCCCTCTCTCTCTTTCTCTCTTTTTTTTTTTTTGGAGAGGTTTTTCACTATAGGGCGCGTGCGCTCGCCAGACAGACAGAGAGAGACATAGAGACAGAAAGCGAGAAATCACCCCCCAGGGGGGATGGTCACGCCGCAATCCCCTCTCCTCCATTCTCCTCTCGGGATCTTGGGCACGCACGCACACGCGCCCGGCGTGAGTTGTAAGCCACTGGGTCCGAGACGCGAACCACGGTCGACTACGTGGGAGTCCAGCGACATAGCCATTACGCTAACTGCTGGTTCCCTCTCTTTCTCTCTTTATCTCACTCTCACTCTGTCCCTCTCTTGTCAAATTTAAATAAATAAATAAAGTTAAATAAAAAATAAGTCTTTGAAAAAAATAACTCCAGGCATGTGCGTGGGTACCTGAAATCCCAACAGGATGGAGAAATGGAGAAGGGACTGTGGTGTTCACCATCCTCCACTAGGGGGTGCTTTTCCCCTCCCATTCTCTGGTAAGCATATGCCCTGTGGCAAAATTTTTAAAAGAAAACACTCAATAAAATTGCTCAACAGGGAACCAGCAGTTAGCGTAATGGCTATGTCGCTGGACTCCCACGTAGTCAACCGCGGTTCGCGTCCCGGACCCGGTGGCTTAAAACTCACGCCGGGCACGTGTGCGTGCGTGCCCAAGATCCCGAGAAGAGAATGGAGGAGAAGGGATTGCGGCATGACCATCCCCCCTGGGGGGTGATTTCTCGCTTTCTGTCTCTCTGTTGTCTGGCGAGCGCACACGCCCTATAGCGAAAACCTCTCCCAAAAAATAAATAAATAAATAAATAAATAAATAAAAATAAATGAATAAAATTAAATAAATCATTGTTTAAAAAAAAAACTGCTACACAAATGGATGAATTACCAGAGTGCATTTCTGCTCACTGAAACAAGAAATGTGGTTTGTAGATCCCTTCTCATAATTCTGATCTATATTTTGAACTACTTTCAAAGTATCTACTTGGAGAGAACAAGAAAAAAGTATATACAGATATAAGTTTTTTTAATAATTATTTAATTTATTCATTCATTTTAATTTGACCAGAAAGAAACAGAGAGAGAGAAAGGGGGAAAGTGAGAAAGCAAGCCACCAGGTCTAGGACTCGAACTATGGTCGGCCATGTGGGAGTGTCCAGTACCTTAACCACCATGCCACCTGCTGGTCCCCAAACAGAACTTTTTTCTGTTTGTTTTTTTGCTATAGGGCGCATGTGCTTGCCAGAAAGACAGAGAGACAGAAAGTGAGAAATCACCCCCCCCCCCCCCGGGGGGATGGCCACGCTGCAATCCCTTCTCCATTCTCCTCTCGGGATGTTGGATAAGCACGCACGTGCACCTGGCGTGAGTTTAAGTCACCGCGTCTGGGACTTGAACCGCGGTCGACTACGTGGGCATTCAACGTAGCGTAGCCACTACGCTAACTGCTGGTCCCTAGATAGAACTTTTTAAAAGTAGAAAGTAGAGGTACCAGGTTACGTCACTGAACTCTCACATGGCTGACCACATGGCTGACCACAGTTCGAATCCCAAACCTGGAGGCTTGAAATTCACGCCAGGCACATGTTCGTGTATGCTCAAAATCCCAAGAGGAGAATGGAGGAGAAGAGACTGGGGCATGGCCATCCCCCATGCAGGGTGATTTTTCACTTTGTGTCCTCTTTGTCTCTCTTTGTCTCTCTGAAAAGCACATACACTTTACAGCAAAAATCTCTACCAAAATGAAAAAAGGGAACCAGCAGTTAGCATAATGGCTATGTCACTGGACTCCCACATAGTCGACCGCAGTTCGAGTCCCAGACCTGGTGGCTTAAACTCACGCCGGGCGCGTGTGCGTGCGTGCCCAAAATCCCGAGAGGAGAATGGAAGAGAAGGGATTGCGGCGTGGCCATCCCCCCTAAGGGGTGATTTCTCGCTTTCTGTCTCTCTGCCTCTGTCTGTCTGTCTGTCTGGCGAGTGTACACCCTATAGCAAAAACCTCTCCAAAAAAAAAGAAAAAGAAAAAGAAAAAAAAGTAGAAAATGGAGCCAGCTGGTGGCATGGTAGTTAAGGCAGTTGGGTCCCACATGACTGACTACACAGTTCAAATCCTGGACCAGGTGGTTTGAAAACTATGCACGACAAGTGGAAGAGGAGGGACTGCAGTGTGGCCATCCCCATTAGGGAGGATGTTTAAAGAAAAAAAAAGTACAAAGTGAAATAGTAATCAAATAGGCAGCATCTGTGTTACTACATTTTATAAAAATACAGTTCAGGGACCAGCAGGTGGCACAGTGATGAAAGTGTTGGACACTCCCACATGGTCAACCACAGTTCAAGTCCCAGAGCTGGAGATTTGCTTTCTCACTTCCTCTCTCTGTGTGTGTCACTCTGGTCAAATTAAAAAAATAATGAATGGGGGACCAGCAGGTGGCATGGTGGTTAAGGCACTGGACAATCCTACATGGCCAACCATGGTTCAAGTCCTGGACGTGGTGGCTTGCTTTCTCACTTTCCCTCTCTTTCTCTCTCTGTTTCTCTCTGGTCAAGTTAAAATAAATGAATGAATGAATGAATAAAAAATAACTCTTTAAAAATTAAAAATAAATAAATGAATAAATAAAATGAAACAATTCTTTAAAAAATATATGTAGTTTAATCTGCTTCCTCACTTCCTAAATCCTCTTCCTAGCATCTGTTTATGAATTGCTCATATCATATTAGACTTATGCTAACACCAAAGACTTTGTACCTATGCTGGGAGCTACCCTTGTTCCCACTATTTTTTTAAGAATTATTTAATAAATTGCATGTGTTGTTATTATTATTATTATTATTTAATTTGACCAGAGAGAGAAAGGGAAAGTGAGAAAGCAAGTCACCAGGTCCAGGATTCAAACTGCAGTTGGCCATGTGGGAGTCCAGCGCCTTCACCACCACACCACCTACTGGGCCCCCCATTTTTTTCTCCCCCTTTTACCTTTAACCCTCCCCCAAATCCCTACCATCTGAGAGAGGGAGACATAAAGACCGAGAGACAGAGATAGAGACTGCCAAGACCTGCAAAATAGGAATTGAAACAGTCGTTCGGCGCACAAATACCCAAAGCTAAGTGCTCACCATGAAGCAGTCTGTCCACTGCTCAGATCTACAACAAAGGAGATGAAGCTGCCTACGTAATCCTTAACTGAACTCACCTTCAACCACAGGACTTAAGAACTGGTTACCTAATTCGTAGATTCTGCTGGCTCTGAGCTGCTGGAGGGTGGGGTGGGGAGAAGGGTAGGGGTCAACTCTCAGTTGTTAGGAGCTGAGATGGGACCGAACTTGACAGGAACTAACATTAAATGCCAAGCGCTGGGCTGGGAACTTTTACCGGAATGTTATCAAGTGCTCACAATTGTCTAGAACACAGGAATAACTTACTGTGGACCGGAGGGAAAGCTGCATCTCCAAGGCTCAAGAGGCAGGCAAGTTTCAAACTCAAACTTCCCTGGGGGGCCAGGCAGTGGCAGGAAGGCAGCGCTCCGCTGATCCACGTGGGAAGGAACCAGGTTCTAGGCTTCCCTGAACACATCTGGTGTGTGCCCACGGCCCAGGGCTGCCTGAGCTGAGGGTGGATCACAGCATGAACACCCAGCTGGTGGGAACGGCGTGGGTACCAATCTCTCTGTCTCTGTCTCTGTTTCTGTCTCTCATTCATATCAGAAACAAACTTAAAAAACAAAAACTGGGCCAACCCTATGGCCTCGTGGTTAGGGAGTCAGATCCCACATGGCTAGCCCATAGCACGGCAGTTAAGACAACTGAGTCCCATGTGGCTGATCAGGTGGTTCGAGGCCCAGACCCAGCGACCTGAGAAACACATCAGGTGCGTATGCATGGGTGCCCAAAATCCCGACAGGAGTGAGCTAGATGAGAAGGGACTGCGGTGTGACCATTCCCCACGGAGGGTGCTTTCTCACGTCCCTCCCTCTCCCTTTCCCTCTCTTTCTCTCAGGCAAGCACACACACCCTCTGGCAAATTGTTAAAAAGGAAAGGAAAACACGCTGGGCCCATGTGTGTACGCACAAGCCCAAAATCTGAACAGGATGGAAAAATGAAGTAAAAGGGACTGCGGTAGGACCACATTCCAGTGGCGGGTATTTTCTTCCTCTTCCTCTCTGTCTCTCTCAGGCAAGGGCATATACCCTCTGGCAAATAAAAAATAAAGACAAACAAGCTTTTCTTACTTGAAATAAACAAAAGCCTATGACCTTGCCACCACACCTGGTTTCTTTAAATCGAAACTTCAGGATTACAGTTACTCTCTTTCTCTAAAATAAGGCCTTCCTCTCGAGGACTAATACTAAAAGTGAGACCTGTTAGATGAAAGAAACTAACTTTACCCCAGTAACTGCTCCTTAGCCACGGCTTACACCGAGGTCAGTTTTCTGCTCTCGCCTTCAATCACTTTTGGATACTACGTTGATCCCTAAATTCCTTCTAAGAGGAAAAAACACTGGGGGGGTGGGGGGGCTCAAGATATTCTCTGTGTTAACACGGACAATAAAATCAGAGCTATCACACTGTCGAAAATGTATTTTCTAGAGGAATTTCTATTAAACTACTTTTGATGGTTTTCCCTTTTATTTTTCTAAAATGATCTTTTTCAGGAGCAGCTCTTTTCTTTCTCAAATGTAATGAAGATGTCTCCTAGCCATCGGTCTGGGTTGTATTTTATTTTTCTGACCATTCACACACACACACATATATAGACGCACACACACACACACACACACACACAAAAAAAAAAAAAAAAAAAGAAGGAAAAAGAAAAACATATCTATCACCCATTGCTTTCCATTCCTGGGAATATTCTTTCACAGCTCTGAGCGCTACAAACCTAATCCCTTTATACACAACCTTGTGGCTCTGGAGGTCTATGCGCAGAGCTGTCGTGGGATAGCCCACACCTGACGTTCGGAAAAGTTAGTCCAGTCCATGCGGTACTCCATACGCCACGAATGACCCGTGGGCGCGCAAAGGACGTTTGCAGTTCGAATTACACCCTCGGACCCGGGCTCGGCGCATCAGGGCACGCCGCCCCCGCCCAGCTCGGACACTCCCCGTCCCCGCCCACCTGGGCCGCTCCGCCCACCCGCTCAGCCCGGGCTCCTGCAGCGCTCGCCCGCGGTGGTCGGGGCGCGCGGAGCGGCCGGCGGGCGGCAGGGAGGACCGAGGGCTCCGGGGGCTCCAGGAGGCCCGGGGGTCCCGGCCGGGCGGAGGGCGGGACGCGCCCGGGCCGCCCCCACCTCCAGGCCCGCCCAGGCCACACCCAACCCCGCCGGCGGCCGGCTAACGGGCCGCGGCGCCCGCCTCCGCGCCAGCCCTCACCTCGCCCGAACGGCGGCCTCCGGGAGTCGGCGCCCCACTGCCGCCGCCGCGCCGCCCGCCGCCGCCTCGGCCACCCTAGCGGACCCGGAGGGCCCGGCTCAGGTCACCGGCGGCCCAAGCGCAGGCAGGTGGCGATGCGCGTGCGCGGGCCGGGAGTTCCCATTCGCTGCTGCTAAGCGACCCTCGCACCTGAACCGACCAATCCTGGCGCGCTCTGCGGCCCGCTCCGAGAGGGGCGGGGACCGAGCGGTTCTTAAAGGGATGCGACCTGGGCAGGGGGCGTGCCTCGGTGCGCCTCTCCGTGTCCCACCTCCCGGCTCCCACCCGCGTGGCTCTGTGGTCCAAGCCTAGAATAGAATGCTCACGTCCAGAGGTGTCAGGAAGCTTCTTGGTCTGAGCTCGAACACCTGCCCCGGTAGCCCACAGGTCGGACGTCTGGAGGCCAGGAGGCACCAGGTGACAAAGAGGCCCCGGGCCGGGTTTCGTGTTCCTCTGGGCTGGACGAGAGGCCGCAGGCGGGTAAACCAAAGAGCACGGCCTGCTGCCAGCCTGGACGCAGTGCCGAAGTCCGAGCTGCACGGACACGCCCAGGCTGGGCCGACGCACCCAAGGATGGAGGCTGGTTTGAGGGAGATTGGTAGCAGAGGCCGTCCACTTCATTCATTCAATCAGTATTGAGTGCCCACTGTATGCCAGGCACTGTGGACCCACAAGGAACTCCTGAAGAGAGGAGGGCAGGGTGACAGCGCCCGTCAAACAATTAAACAAGTGTACAAATACAAACTGTTCTTCCCAGGAGGGTCATTTTTTTTGTTTTTTAGATGTGCTATATTGAGAGACAGAGAAAGGGAACGTGAGAAATGCCCCCCTACCCCATACCTCCCAGGAAGATGGCCAGGCCGAAGTAGCTTCTCTTCCATTCTCCTCTTGGGATTTTGAGCACGTGCACACACACACACACACACACACACACACACACAGTGTGATTTTCAAGCCAATTGGTCTGGGACTTGATTCGGGGTCTCCATGTGGGAGTCCAGCACCTTAACCATCATGCCACCTGTTGTCCCCACAAGGTGGTAGTTTGTTTTTTTGTTTGTTTGTTTGTTTGTTTGTTTGGAGAGGTTTTTGCTATAGGGTGCATGCCCTCACCAGAAAGAGAGACAGAAAGCGAGAAATCACCCCCCCAGGGGGGATGGCCACGCTGCAATGCCTTTTCCTCCATTCTCCTCTCGGGATCTTGGGCACACACGCACACACGCCCGGCGTGAGTTTAAGCCACCAGGTCTAAGACTCAAACTGCGATCGACCACATGGGAACCCAGAGACATAGCCATTACGCCAACTGCTGGTCCCAAGGGAGTAGTTTTTGAGAGAATTTACAAAAGTTTCTGGCCTTTAGGATTCAGTGGAGGCTTCCCTAAAAAACATGACACTGGCTGAGTAACATCTAACTGGGCAAAGGGCAAAGGAAGTATATTCATAGAGATCAGCGTGTGTAACTGCTCTAACTCTGAACTCTGAACTCTGTGAGGGGCGAAAAGAAACTCAGAGGGAGGGAAATGGGGGAATTGTAATGTTTAGTAGGTACAGAATTTCAGCTGGGAAGGTGACAAAGTTCTGGAAACAGATGGTGGTAATGATAACACAGCAACATGGACGTACTAAAGTACTTGCCATATAACTGTACACTTAAAAATGATTAAAATGCCGGCAGATGGCATGGTGGCTGAGGGCACTGGACTCCCACGTGGCTGACCACAGTTCGAGTCCTGGACCTGGTGGCTTGTTTTCTCACTTTCTCTCTCTCTCTCTCTCTCTCTCTCTGTTCCTCTCTAGTCAAATTAAAAATAAATAAATAAAGGTAAATAAAATAATTCTTTACTAATACTATTTAAAAATTATTAAAATGGTAAAAAAAAATTTTTTTTTGAGAGGTGGTTTTTTTAAATTTTTTTGCTATAGGGCCTATGTGCTCACCAGAAAGAGAGAGAAAGACAGAAAGACAGGAAGCAAGAAATCACCCCCTGGGGGGATGGCCAACCACGATCCCTTCTCCTCCATTCTCCTCTCGGGATCTTGGGCATGCACGCACATGCACCTGGCATGAATTTAAGCCACTGGGTCCGGGACTCAAACCACTGTTGACTACATGGGAGTCCAGCCACTACACCAACTGCTGGTCCCTAAAATGGTAAAATGTTTATGTTTTCTCACAATAATAAAAAACAGAGTTTAAAGAGTAAAGGAGTAGAGTGACAGCCACTAGAAGGGGTTAGGCCATGTAGGATCTTATAGGCCATAAGTGGAAAGTGTTGGACAGTAGGAGACAGATCAGATTTGTATTTCGTAGAAATTCTTTTGGCCACTATAGTTAAGATCAACGTGGAGAAGTTTCAAAGAAGCTGTGCTGGGACCTACCAGGAAGACAGTGAAGTCATCGGAACAAAGAGGATGGAGCTGGAGCATGACCTGGGGCGATGGTGAAGAGGAAAAGGACTGGGCAGACTGCTGGGAAATACAGGAGCAAGATCAGCAAGACCTGGCGATGACCTGGATGTGGAGGGGTGATGCAGCTCCAAGGAGGACGCCACTGTTAAGCCATCGATGGATGGGGGAGGGATTCACAAATACGGCAAAGACTTGAAGAGGACCTGATCAGGACAGAAGACTGGTCACTAGTTCCGTCTTAGACAAGATGAACTTGTGGCATCATTTTTTTTTTTTTGGAGGTTTTTGCTATAGGGCGCGTGTGCTCGCCAGACAGACAGACAGAGAGACAGAGAGACAGAAGGCGAGAAATCACCCCCCGGGGGGGATGGCCACGCCACAATCCCTTCTCCATTCTCCTCTCGGGACCTTGGGCATGCACGCACACGCGCCCGGCATGAGTTTAAGCCACCGGGTCCGGGACTCGAACTGCGGTAGACTATGTGGGAGTCCAGCAACATAGCCATTACGCCAACTGCTGGTCCAACTTGTGGCATCTTTAAGACTTCATGGTGGTTAATTTTAGGTGTCCATGTGGCTGGACTAAGAGTAACAGACCTAGCGCCTTGAAAATTATGCTGAGCATGTGTGCACATGTGCCCAAAATCTCAAGAGGAAAATGGAGGAGAAGGGATTGCAGTGTGGCCATCCTCCCTGGGAGGTGATTTCTTAATTTCCCTCTCTGTATCTTTCTCTTTCTCTCTAGAGAGAGTGCATGTGCCATAGGGAAAAAAAAAATCTTAAAAATATATATAGAGAGAGATACTTAGACAGGGCTGGCACAGCAGTGTAGTGGTTAAGCACCGTGTATAGGAAGCCAGATCTCACATGGCCAATTGTGGTTTGAATCCTGAATCCAGCAGCTTGAAAAGCATGCCAGGCATATGTGCTCAACATCCTGATGAGAAGGAGAAATGCTCCACTGGGAAGTGCTAGAGAGAGAGAGAGAGAGAGAGAGAGAGAGAGAGAACATGCCCTCTGTCAGTAAAATAGAGAGAGAGATACCCAGATAACTGGTAAACCATTATGTCTGGGTATGTTTGCGAGGGTGTTTCTGAAAGAGATTGGCATTCAAATCAGTGAGCTGAGTAAAGAAGATCTGGCTTTGCCTAATCTGGCTCTCTAGAGTTAGCTGTTATAAGAGCGGATTTGCTAGGGGGATTGGCCTATGGATAGAAATATTTAGATAGATAGAGAGAACTGATTGGTTCAGTCTCTCTAGAGAACTGACACACAGATATCAACATAGCAGTTGAATATACACGTTGCAGTGTACGGTGGAGGTTTGGACTGGACATAGTATCTTAAAGGGCCTCATCACATGAGTGGAAATTGAAACAGGGCTGTCTCAGGCTGGGTAATTCATAGTGGACAGAAATATACCAGATCAAGGAGCCAGCATTCTGCAAAGACCTTGCTTCATCACCCGTGATGGAAGGGCCGAGGCAGAGTTCAAGAACAAGAGATCCAGCTTACAGCCTCAAAGCCTTTGCAGCAGCATTATCCATCCATAAGGGTGGGGTCTGAATACCTAAACACTTCCCATTAGGCTTCACTTCCTACGACTATTACATTGGGGAGTTAAGTTTCCAAAATGTGCTTTTTAAAAAAGTTTATTCTTTTTTTTAAAGAATTATTTATTTTATTTGTTATATTATTCTTATTTTAATTTAACCAGATTGAGAGAGAGAGAAAGGGAAAGTGAGAAAGCAAGCCACCAGGTCCAGGACTCAAACCATGTTCGGCCATGTGGGAGTTCAGCACCTTAACCACTGCACCACCTGCCAGCCCCCAAAAGTTTATTCTTTATTGCATGAATAAAGTTGTTTCTTTATTCCACGAACAATAAAGAGAAAGATAGGCACTTTGAATAGGGTCTTCATGCTGCAGTCTACCCCCCGGCCTCGGTCAGCCCCAGGTCACGGGCATGCACATACACAGCTTGTTAAAGGAGGACTTTAGACACAAACCTGGAACCTTCCCATGTGGCTCAGCCTCACAGAGTGTGTTACCACTGCACCACTGTCTGGCCTCTCCACTACATGCTTTTGGGGGAATGCACTCAAACCATCACAATGGCTTATGCAACCAGAAAAAAAAAATGACAAAATGAAAACAGAAGAAGAGTTGTGATCAAGTCCAAGACGGCTCTAAGGTCACCACCTCCTAGCACCTGTGCCCTTGTGCAGTCACCGCCCATACTGAGTCAGGGCTTGCCTGTGTGCTAGTGATAATGAGGACAGGTCATAACAGGCACGAAGAAGAAAACCCAGGAGACTCGGCGTTGATAAAGGAGGCTGGAAGGCTCACAGTATATGTTCTAAGGAAGAGGCTGGGATTCCCTCTCGAAGTACATTCACACTCTGATTATTCTTCCCACACAGGACAGAAAGACACGACTCTGGTTTAGATGGGGAGGGAGGGAGGAAAATGACCCTAGATCTATAAAATCCTGGAGCTTTCAAATGGGGAGACTTGGGCTTTCAGAACTTGTGATGCTGGGACCAGCAGTTAGTGTAATGGCTATGTCGCTGGACTCCCACGTAGTCGACCGCGGTTCGCATCCCGGACCCGGTGGCTTAAAACTCACGCCGGGTGCATGTGCGTGCGTGCCCAAGATCCCGAGAGGAGAATGGAGGAGAAGGGATTACCGCGTGGCCATGCCCCCTGGGGGGTGATTTCTCGCTTTCTGTCTCTCTGTGTCTCTCTCTGTCTGGCGAGCGCACGCGCCCTATAGCGAAAACCTCTCAAAAAAAAAGAACTTGTGATGTAAGTGCTTTAGCCCCTCAGAGTGGTGCAATTGGCATGGCTGGGCACCACAGTGGGTTGGCCAACAGGAGTGAGATGTGGTATCTGAAGTCTTAGCTCTTGTCTCCAATCATTGCCCACTTTGGCACCACGCTCCCAGTTCCCACCAGAGGCTTTGTCTTCCAGGCCTCTAGGATCACACAGGCTCACACCCTGGACCTCTGCATCACAGAGAGCTCCACCTCTGAATTTATGAAAGCGGACACCTGATCTCTGACCTGTCCTTCAGCTGTGCTCTGCATTCCTCCCCCTACTCAGCAGGCGGAATCTCCCAGTCTAGCTGTTCCCCTACTCGGCTCTATTGGTCAGCTCCTTCCAGGGTCCAGTTCCTTCCCCAGAAGCCGAGCCCAGGTCCCAGCATTCCGTCACACTCTTCCCTGCACGTGCACAACTCTTGCACAGCAAGGGAAGTCGCACCTTTCCAGCAGCACTCCAACTCTGGCAGACTCTGCTCCTGGGTTACAACCCAGTGCTGCTGGACAAAAGCTCCCAGCCACACCGATCAGCGCCACGTACACTGCCAGACTCAGCTAGGTCCCCAACACCACTCAGCACCTGTGTCTGCACTCCCTCCAATTGTCCCCAACACCGACTTCCAAATCTTCTGCATGCTCCTTGGATCTCCCACTCCTCACCCCCACCCCCTTCCTCTCCGCGGTACCTTCCTCACTTCCTCTGACCACTCATCGCCCTCCAGCCACCGTCTTCTTTCCCTTCTCCCCTTTATAGCCACACCTCTTGAAACAAGTAGTCTGAGCACACCACTGCTCCACTTTTCCCATGCCTCAGTCTCCTGCCATTCTGATCTCAGCCTCACTACATCAGTGACAGTCCCCAATAGATGACCAGAGACTAGCCTTTCTTTTTTTTGGGGGGGGAGAGGTTTTTGCTATAGGTCACTTGCACTTGCCAGAAAGAGAGAGATAGAGAGACAGAAAGCAAGACATCACCCCCCAGGGGGGATGGCCACGCCGCAATCCCTTCTCCTCCATTCTCCTCTCGGGATCTGGGGCACACACGCACATGTGCCTGGCATGAGTTTAAGCCACCAGGTCTGGGACTTGAACCATGGTTGACTACATGGGAGTTTAGCCACATAGCCATTATGCTAACTGCTGGTCCCCTCTGGGTCTAGTCTTTATCTTGCTTGACCTTTCAACAGCATTTGCCTGTTCTCCCTGTTTAGGGGAGATTGTTATCCTATCTCTCCTCAGAAAAACATTGTTTTTCCTTTGAATTCAATGACCCTGCATTGTCCTAACTCTTCTCTTCCGGTATCTCTTTCTCCCCTCAGTCTCCTCTTCTCTGCCAAGAGGGACACCATCACTCTCTCCTTGAGCAATCGTATCCAATGTGTGGTCCCCAGCATTTTCCACAAGTGCTGTTTCCCCAAGCCTTATCTTCAGCCTAGTCATTGTCTGTGAGTTCTAGACCCCAATAGCCAGCCATGAACCTTAACATTTCCATCTGACATCACGTCAAACGATACGTTTCTGCATCTGAATTTATCCCCCTCACGTCGCCCTCACAGTTCCCTATCTCCATTAAGTGGCTTCTCCAGTCTCAGCTATTCAGTCCAGAACCCTAGGAATGATCCCTAATTCATTCTTTTCTTTTGTTATCTCCCTATTCAATCACTAAGGCCTACTCCTGATGTTGGAGCCAGATTCCACATGGCCAGGTGCAGTTTGAATTTCCGCCCTGGTGGCTTGTAAAACACAAAATCCCAACAAGAGGGAGACATGGAGGAATTGTGGCATGACCATGCCCCACTGGGAGGTGCGTTCTCTCTCTCTGTCTCTGTTTCTCTGGCAAGTGCACTGCCCTCTGATAGCTAAAAAAAAAAAAAAAAAAAAAAAAAAAAAAAAAAATCCAATCCACACACTTTTTTTCAGTGGTCTGTCTCTTGCCTGCATGCCTGCAGCAGCCTCTCGCTAAGGCTTTTATTTCTCAACCGGTTTCCCTCCTTACTTTTCAGTGTATTATATAATTAGGGAAAGCTTTTTTTAAAAAATAATTATTTATTTAATTTTATTTATTCATTCATTCATTTTAATTTGACCAAAGAGAGGCACAGAGAGAAAGAGACGGAGGGAAAGTGAGAAACCAAGCCCCCAGGTCTTGGACTAGAACCATGGTCAACCATGTGGGAGTGTCCAGCGCCTTAACCACCATGCCACCTGCTGGTCCCCACAACTAGGGAAATTCTAAAATGTGTCTCTGACTTCATTACTCTTCTGCCTAAAATCATACATGGCTCTCACCATTTTCTTTTTTTTTTTTTTTTGGAGAGATTTTTGCTATAGGGCACTTGAGCTTGCCAGACAGACAGACAGACAGAAAGTGAGAAATCACCCCCCAGAGGGGATGGCCACGCCTCAATCCCTTCTTCTCCATTCTCCTCTCTGGATTTTGGGCATGCACACACACACACACCCAGTGTGTTTTAAGCTGCTGGGTCCGGGACTCTAACCATGGTCAACTACGTGGGAGTCCAGTGATGTAACTGCTATGCCATCTGTTGTCTCTCACTGCCTTTTATTTATTTTTTTTTAGTTACTTTTGTGTGTGTGGAGAGGTTTTTGCTATAGGGTGCGTGCACTCACCAGAAAGACAGAGAGAGACAGAGAGACAGAAAGTGAGAAATCACCCCCCAGGGGGGATGGCCATGCCGCAATCCCTTCTTCTCCATTCTCCTCTCAGGATCTTGGGCATGCACGCACATGCGTCCGGCATGAGTCTAAGCCACTGGGTCTGGGACTCAAACCACACTTGACTACATGGGAGTCCAGCGACATAGCCATTATGCCAACTGCTAGTCCCCTCTCACTGCTCTTAAGAGGGAGTTCAGGCTCGGGGACCAGCAGGCGGTGTGGTGGTTAAGGCACTGGACACTCCCACATGGCAAACCACGTTTTGAGTACCGAACCTGGTGGCTTGCTTTCTCACTTTCTCTCTCTCTCTCTCATTCTTTCTCTGTCTCTCTCTGGTCAAATGAAAACGAATTAATGAATCAATAAAGTTAGATAATTTATTTTTTTTGGAGAAGTTTTTGCTACGGGGCACGTGCACTCGTCAGACAGACAGAGACAGAGAGACAGAAAGCGAGAAATCACCTCCCAGGGGGGATGGCCAGGCCGCAATCCCTTCTGCATTCTCCTCTCGGGATCTTAGGCACACATGCACATGAGCCCAGCGTGAGTTTAAGTCACCGGGTCCGGGACTCGAACCATTGTCGAGTAAATGGGAGTACAGCAACATAGCCATTATGTTAACTGCTGGTCCCTAGTTAGATAATTCCTTAAAAAGAGGGAGCTCAGGCTCTGGACACCTGTTACCTACTTAACCTCCACTTCCTCTGCATATTGAGACCTCTCTTCTTCTTCCTTTTTTTTTTTTTTTTTGGAGAAATTTTCGCTATAGGGTGCATGCGCTCGCCAGACAGACAGACAGAGAGAGACATAGAGATAGAAAGCGAGAAATCACCCCCCAGGGGAGATGGCCACGCCGCAATCCCTTCTCCTCCATTCTCCTCTCGGGATCTTGGGCACGCACGCACACGTGCCCGGAGTGAGTTTTAAACTACCAGGTCCGGGACGGGAATCGCGGTCAACCACATGGGAGTCCAGCGACATAGCCATTAAGCTAACTGCTAGTTCCCGAGACCTTTCTTCTCCTGGAGGGCTTTCCCCACGTGCACAGTCACCTGCACCCACCCCACCTTAACACCATCTCAGGTTTTTGTCATTTTTCACTTGTCTAAACAGGAATAAGGCTGTGTATGTTTGGGCAAAGTATGCACCTCCTCCACCCGCTCTGTTTTCTATGGAAACTTGGGGGAATTTTCCTAGGTTGGGGGCAGGGGGCCATGGGATTAACAGTGCAGGCTTGGGAAGCCCTCAAGCCTGCACAGTTCAGGCATGTTACCCCACTTCTCTTACTGGATTTATCCCTCTGTGAAATAGGACAAAAGCTGCCTCATGATAGGATTAAACAAGGTGATTATGGAGGGAAAGTCCAGCAAAGCAGATGATCTAGCTCTGGATCAGGACTGCTACTTAGGGAAAGGAAGCTCTAGAAAGCTCTCCTATGGAAGAGTGCAGGTTCCTAAGATCTCCCTCTTAATTGAAGTGGCAGCTGTTCACTTTGTGGTGCAAGAAAAACCAACCTTATCACTACATCCACCATGGATAAGCTAAAAGACGACCACTTCTTTAGAATTTTAGTGCTGGGACCACTTAAAACTCACGCTGGGCGCGTGTGCATGCGTGCCCAAGATCCCGAGAGGAGAATGGAGGAGAAGGGGTTGCGGAGTGGCCATCCCCCTGGGGGTGACTTCTCGCTTTCTGTCTCTGTCTCTCTCTGTCTGTCTGGCGAGCACACGCGCCCTATAGCAAAAACCTCTCCAAAAAAAAAAAGAATTTTAGTGCTCACAGGAATAACTCTATGGCCCAGGAAGGTAGGACCAGCTTTCTCCTGGCACCTTCCAACAAACCATGGGCAATATGAGGTGGCAGTTAACAGAAAGGGTCTTCAGTTTGAGGCGCTCACTGTCTGCTTCGTGCACGGCGATAAAGCTGTACTTTCCTTCGCAGAGAGTTCTAAAGCCAGACTGCCTGTGTTCAGAGACTGACTGGTCTTACTAGCTACGAGACTTTCAGCAAGTCATTTAACTTGTTTCCTCATCTGTAAAACTGAAAAAATAGCAGTGCTTTTTAGAGCTGCGAATTTGGTATTTTTATTGCTTAAAGGAAATACAGGCACATATGCAAGTTTCTCCTTCAGCAGAGTAAAGCTAACCACGAGTTTCCTGGCCCTCTAAGATTTAGCCTGGCAGCATGCTCGCGCTCCAGACGCAGACCCCGAAGCATCAGAGTGACGTCGAAACGCAGGGGACTTGGAGCCGATGCCGGCCAGTTTCCCTGTGACCGCCAGCAATATGCTCCTGCAGGCAAACGGAGTACACTCCACCTAAAACTCCAGCTGACTCAAGTATTACCAGCAGCGTATCCAGCCCCGCCCCCCAAAATTAGCTTTCCGCGCAAGCGCAAACAGCCCCGGAGCTCGGGGGTGGGGCCGAGGAGGTCGCTGAGTTCCGCTCTTGCGTGTCCAATCACAAAGGACGTCCTTCCTGTCCCGCTCAGTAGGCGTCCAATCCCCGTTCAGAGCGCAGGCCCCGCCTACTGTGGGCCCCTGTGGCCGCCCGGCTGTGTGTACAGCGGCTGGTGGGTCCCGCGGCGTCCCGGGTTCCTTACACCAGGGCCCGGCCAGGCTCCCCGGGATGTCGGTGGCGTTTGTGCCGGACTGGCTGAGGGGCAAGGCGGAGGTCAATCAAGAGACCATCCAGCGGGTGAGCGTCTACGCGGGCGGAAAAGAGTCGGGATCCCCAAGGGCCTCCGGGGGCGGGGAGCTTCCTGGAGGGAGCGGATCCCGCAGGGTAGAGGGCGGGACGCGCGCGGAGCCTCCGGGGCGTCGGGGCAGGACGGCTGGGCCTGCAGGTGTAGGCCCCCGCCGCCCGGACGCGCTCAGAGCTGCCCTTCTCTGGTCTTTCAGCTCCTGGAGGAGAACGATCAGCTGATCCGCTGTATCGTGGAGTATCAGAACAAGGGCCGGGCGAACGAGTGCGTGCAGTAAGTGTCCCCTCGTCCCGCCTCTGACCCCTGAGTGGAGGGGAGCCCGGTGCGATGGTGCGGCCAGTATCCTCAAGTGTGAGCCTTTAGTAATTGATTGCAAGTGAGTTTCGTTTTACAATCCAGGAAGGGGAGGCTCAAAGAGGTTACTTACCTCCCAAGGCCGTACAACCGGTATACCGTGGAGTCTGGAGTCGGACGCTGCTCTCTCTTCAAAACTTGAACTGTTCTTCCTGCAAAATCTCCTTTCCGTGAAGCGGCACTAGCTTATGACAACGGAGATGGAAAAGGGGGAAACACGGAAAATGAGGTCTAGGAGATGGGAGCCACGTCCCCTTTTTCATCATGGGGACCCTTTGCTTTTTTAAAGTCCCCCCCCCATGGGGTACATGCGCTCGCTAGAGGGAGGGAGGGGGAAAGTGAGAAATCACCCCTAGGGGCTATGGCCCTCCACACACACCCAGCATAGTTCTCAAGCCACCAGGTCCAGGAGTCAAACCATGGTCAGCCATGTGAGAGTCCAGCACCTTCACCGCTATGTCACCTGCTCGCTCCCTCGCCCCCCACCCCGTTTTTTCCTGCTAAGTAAGGGTGTCAGATCGTTTGATTGCTTCAGTTCCTCTCATTTATAACTTGCAATCAATCTGTAAGTGACACACATGAAGACCAACAAAGTATCAGTATTTCCAAGTTAAGCCAAAAGTGAACTAGATACCAAAACAAGGAAAAAAACTAAAATGCTTCTGTCTTTACAGCAAGTGTACACTCCCTATAGCAAAAAATATCTCTTAAAAAATTAAGCACTTAATAATAAGTTATTTGAATATGAGTAATGTGGGGTAATAGGGGAAGGGATGTTATTTCGTATACAGTATTCTTTTTATTTTGTTAAAGAATTATTGGGACCAGCAGTTGGCATAATGGCTGTATTGCTGGACTCCCACGTAGTCGACCACGGTTTGAGTCCCAGAACTGGTGGTTTAAACTCACGCTGGTTGCATGAGTGTGCGTGCCCAAGATCCCGAGAGGAGAATGGGGGAGAAGGGATTGTGGCGTGGCCATCCCCCTTGGGGGGTGATTTCTCGCTTTCTATATTTCTGTCTCTCTGTCTTTCTGGTGAGTGCACATGCTCCATAGCAAAAAAAAAAAAAAAAAAAAAAAAAAAAAAAAAAAAACAACTCTCCAAGAATTATTTAATTTTGTTCATTCATTTTAATTTGGCCAGAGAGAGACACCGAGAGAAAGTGAGAAAGCAAGCTGCCAGGTCCTGGACTCAAAACTGTGGTTGGCCATGTGGGAGTGTCCATCCAGCGCCTTAACAACCACGCCGCCTGCTGGCCCCATGTAGGGTTTGTTTTTTTTTTTTGTTTTGTTTTGTTTTGTTTTGTTTTTCTTTTGTTTTTTTTTTTTTGCTATAGAGTGCATATGCTTGCTGAAGAGAGACAGAAAAGGGGAGAGGGAAAGTAAGAAATCATCCTGTGTAGGGATGGCCACGCCGGAGCCCCCTGTGTTTCATTCTTTTTGGGGTTTTGGACATGCACACATGCCAGGCATGCCTTTCAAGCTACCCGGTCTGGACTCAAACCATACAGTGGGCCCTGTGGGATCCAGCCTCCTTAACCACCACACTACCAGCAGGCCCACACAGGGTACTCTGATAAGGTACATCTGAGTAGAGATCTGACGTGAGGGAGCAAGCCCAGCAGGTGAGCACAGCAGAGGAAGATCGGAGGGGAAAGCCCCGAGCCAGGAGTGTGCTGGATATCCGTAAGCCACAACAAGGCCAGAGCTCGGTCAGCACGGGCAAAGCCTGGGGATATCAGAGGTTACCGATGGCCCCAGTCTTATAGGGCCTGGTCTGACAGGAGGACCCCGCTTTACACTGAATGAGATAGGAAGCTCTGGAGGGTTTCAAACAGGTTTGACATGATCTTGGTTTAAATTGTATTCTGATTACCCAGGCTTCTGTGTGGACAATAAAGATCAGGGAGCCGAGGTTATAATAGTCTAAGCAGGGACCAGCAGTTGACATAATGGCTATGTCGCTAGACTCCCATGTAGTCGATTGCGGTTCTAGTCCCAGACCCGGTGGCTTAAACTCAGGCTGGGCACGTGTGCGTGCGTGCCCAAGATCCCGAGAGGAGAATGGAGGAGAAGGGATTGCAGCATGGCCATCCAGGGGTGATTTCTTGCTTTCTGCCTCTCTCTCTCTCTCTCTTTCTTTCTTTCTTTTTTTTTTTTTCAGCTCCCACCTCAGGTTTATTCGTATGCACAGCACAGGCGGACACCAGCCCCACACAGAGAGCAGCCCGGGAGTCAGTCCTTCTGTCCTCATACTGGCAAAGCCTCTACTCCGGGGCTTTTGTGGGGGCCTGGACACCTTTGGGAGCCTGAGCCTGAGCCTGAGCTGGAACTGAAGACGGAGCTGCAGCTGAGGCCTGGGCTTTGGTCTGGGTCTTGGTCTGAGCCTTGGCCTTGTTGGCCTTTGGCCGAGAGATCCTAAGGCCCTTGGCGATACGGGCGCGAGCACGTTTCCCGAGCTTAGGGTGGGCAATGTAGGCAAGACGACTGAGCTTGCGGCTGCTGCCCTTCGGGACGCCCTTCTGAACCTCCTTGGGCTTTACGAGGGCCTTGATGGCCTCCGCTCGCGCACTCATGGCCTTGGCGTTGTTGGCCTGCATCTTCTTCAGACCCTTCCTGTTGTGCTTCTTGGCAAAGCGCATGTTCCTCAGGAATTTGGGGTCCACCCCTTTGAGAGATTCGTATCTTTGTGATCGAGGTTTCTTGATGCCATTTCTATGCCATTTTCGGGACTGGTTGTGTGTGGCGTGGTTCTTGAACTTGGCCATGTCTACACCGAAACCCGCGGCCGCCCTCTCTCTCTGTCTTTCTGGCGAGCGCACACGCCCTATAGCTAAAAACCTCTCCAAAAGAAAAAAATAGTAACAGTCTAAGCAGGGCATGATGGTGGCTTAGCCCAGAGAGGTAGCTGTCGGAGTGATAAGTGAGGATGGGTGAGATTCTGGGTGTATCTTCCTCAAACATGATAAATAAGATTGTTAATAATGCACCATCTGGTCAGTGGATGAGCCATTCTACTGGGGTAGGCCAATTCTTTTCCAGTTTTTGTGTTCATAGTAAAAATAAGCATCTAATTTTTGCCTATTTTTCATCGATAGGTTCCAGCACGTGTTACACAGAAATCTCATTTACTTGGCTACCATTGCAGATGCGAGCCCAACCAGTACTTCAAAAGCAATGGAATAACTTTCCAGGTAGTCGCCGTGAGGAGTGATTGAATGTAATTTACCTCCTAGGACATGGAGACTGGATCTTTACCCACTCAGCTGCTTACAATACAAGCGAAAATCTGAAGAAAACTACTAACTTAACAGTATTTGCAGTGTATTTTAATAATTAAGTATATCCTGCAATAAGTTGACACCAGGTGTCTTCTGGCCTGAAGTGGGAGCGTGTTTAAATCACAGAGACGTCCCGGCCATCAACAAGCCTACTTTTTCATTTCTCACCGGAGAGAAGATTGAAAATACCTATTGGACCGTCAGGAGTAACTGGTGAGACTTCCGACTGAGACCTTGCCAGATGGGTAGACAACTGTTCCCTTTACCGTCCATAAATGTCCTCCGTCCAACTGCTCTTTTCAGGTTGCTTCGAAATAAAGCTTGCTTTTCCAGAAAAGACTAATACAGAGACATAGACGTTTTCATCTAGTAAGTGTTCCATTTGGTTTTCGAGAAAAACTGTGAGGGCTTCAGTGTAATTTACAGAATAACAGTGCTATTATCATTGCCAACAAAATGAATAGTGATCCTTTTCCTTTTTTCCTGTTAGAGGAATATTTGCTGGCCAGAGAGGAAGAGGATATTTTATTATTACAGAATGTTTTCTTTTTCTTTTGTTTTTGCCATAAGGTAGGTGCACTCGCCCGAGAGAGAAAGAGAGACAGAGAGGAAACATGAGAAGTCCCCCTCTCCCCAGGGTGATGGCCACACTGCAGTCCTTTCTTCTCCATTCTCCTTGGGATTTTGGGCACATAAGTACATGCACCCATCATGATTGTCAACCAGCCGGGTCCAGAACTTGAACTGTCATCGGCCATGTGAGAGTCCAGCGCCTTAACCACACGCCACCAACTGGCCCCCAGAAAATGCCTTTTTGTTGATTTGTCTGAATCAAGATCTAAAATTGAGGGGCCGGCAGGTGGCATGGTGGATAAGGGCACTGGACTCCCACATGGCTGACCACGGTTTGAGTCTCGGACCTGGTGGCTTGCTTTCTCACTTTCCCTCTCTCACGTGCTCTCTCTCTCTCTCTCTCTCTCTGTCTTTCTGGTCAAATTAAAAAATAAAATGAATGAATAAATAAAATTAAATTATTCTTTAAAAAAAAATAAAATTGATTCACATGTGGGTTTTGTTGATGTCCCTTTATGTTGCTTTAAATATACTTAACAGCTCCCCTTTTTCTTTGCCATTTGTTGAAAAATAGATCATTTGCTTTATAATTTTTTATATTCTGGATTCATCCATCCGTATCCCTCCAGTGTCATTAAATATGGCCCACTGTCACCCATTTTTCCTCTAAACTAGTAGATCTAGAGGCTCATTTAAACCCAAGTTCTGATATTTTGAGCAAGAATTGCATCATAGGAGGTGATGTTTTCAGTCATGTGCCTCATAAGTGTTCTGGTCTGTGACAGTGGTCCCATCAGATTATAGTGGGACATACCGTATAGCCTAAGTGTTCAGTACACAGTGACAGAATCACCTGACGACACATTTCCTAGAACAGGTCCCCATAAAGTGATAGGTGACTGTACTTGTTTTTGCATCACGTCAGAAAGTGACCTGATTTATTTTCAAGTCCCCTAGAGCCTTTCACTGAAACAATGATCCACCTAGCTTTGATCTTTTAATTCATTAGAAATTGCATATGGTGGGAGCCAGTAGGTGGCACGGTGGTTACGGGCGCTGGACTCCCACATGGCTGACTGCGGTTCAAGTCCCAGACCTGGTGGCTTGTTTTCTTACTTTCTTGCTCTTGCTCTGTCCCTCTCTGGTCAAATTAAAAGTAAATAAGTTAAATACTAACTTTTTTAAAAAAGGAATTGCATATGGTGATTTTCTAATTTTTTCATTCCTTTGACCTTTTTTAGCTATGTTTCATAAAAAACTTTCTCTCTTTGAAATTTTTTTTTTTTTTTGGAGAGGTTTTTGCTATAGGGCACATGCACTCGCCAGACAGACAGACAGAGACAGAGAGACAGAAAGCGAGAAATCACCCCCCAGGGGGGATGGTCACGCCGCAATCCCTTCTCCTCCGTTCTCCTCTCAGGATCTTGGGCACGCACGCACACGTGCCTGGCGTGAGTTTAAGCCACCGGGTCCGGGACTCGAACCGCGGTCGACTACGTGGGAGTCCAGTGACATAGCCATTACGCTAACTGCTGGTCCCTCTTTGAAATAATATTTTGAAAGTGAATCCAAAAGCAGAAGCCCAGGCGTCCCTTTCGTTGGAGTGAAGGGTTGAACTCCACGGTGACTGTCACTTGCAGAGTAATGCGAGAACTTGTTTTAAATCCCAGCTCTACCCTTAAGCCTCTGAGAGCTCTGTTTCCTTCCTCTACAGTGGGAACCATGAAAATAGTACCCACCTCGTGAGGTGGTGAGATTGACCTGTGGGGACTCCTCGTAATCATATGGCAGGCAACAAAGTGACATTCAGCACTACCCCACATGCCCTTGAAACTTTGTGATAAACCTCCATTACTTGAAGTGATTGAGTACATTTCTTTGTTTTAGGGTTATTATTATTTTTAAAGAATTATTGATCTTTAATTATTTTTTTTATTTTAATTTGACCAGAGAAGGGGGAGGTGAGGTGGGGTGAGAAGAAAGTCAGCCACCAGGTCTGGGACTCGAACCACGGTCAGCCATGTGGGAGTCCAGCGCCCCCAACCACCATGCCACTTGCCAGCCTGTTTTAGGTTTGCCATAGGGCATGTGCGCTTGTCAGAGACAGAGAGAGGGACGGTAAGAAACCACCCCCAACCCCCACCCCACAGGGATGGCCATGCCTCAATCCCTTCTCTTCCATTCACCTCTGGATTTGGGACACACATGTACACATGCCCAGCGTGATTTTCAAGCCTCCAAGTCCAGGATCCAAACCATGTTCCACCATGTGGGAGTCCAGCGCCCTAACAACACGCACCTTCTGGCCCCTTGAGTACATTCCCTAAGCTGGGTACATCGTATCTTTTGATCGTTACTTGACCTAACATACCTAGTGTTCCAAATCTATTCCATTTTAACAAAAGTCATTTTAAGAAGTTAATTATCACCTATGTTCCCAAAGAAAGTCCCGCAGATCGCTCTGGAATCCAGACTTTCTCTTGTTTAACTAGGCTCCCTAAGTCTGGAGTGAGGGGATTATTTTCAGTTCTGTTTGTGTTTAACTAATTAAAAAAAGGCTTACTGTTCACCTAGTGTGCAGGGAGGGAGCCAGGTAACGTCCCTCCTCTCGTGGAAACTTTTTTTCTCATTGGGGCAGACGGAGAGTAAAGTATGACTTAGGCCAGCTTCACATAGCAATAAGTGCTCCAGAGAACGTAATGTGTGGAGGGGCATCCAGGTGGCTCCTTTCAGAGTCCTGGGTGACCCGAGGAGGTTACAGCTGAGAAACCTGACGCATGTCCATCAAGGAAAAGGCAGTGCAGGCAGAGGCAGGAGCTAAACAAAGACCATTCCAGCTTTCTTCCCGGGTCCATTTATAGAGCAGAGTTCACCTATGTGGTCATCTGTTCAATTATAACCTGAGTCATTCGACCAGCCTCTGTGCCTGGATCTAGTGAGGAAAATGGAAGAGGAGGGTCCTGGGTGCTGTTCTCAAGGAGCTCCTAAACCCGGCAAGAGAAAAAAGGCTCAGACCCTGACTCGGACAAGGGTACCAGGCAGATCCAGAGATGCCTGAGGAATTGCCAGAGGCCCAGGAGTTCTATGCAGACATTATCAAGTGCTTCTATGTCATAGAAAAAGTCTTTGTTTTTCATTTCCTGAACTCCTTTGTCTCCAAGTGGAGTCAGCTTGGGCCAGCCTGTAGACTCGTGGCTAATAGAGCCAGGTCCCACATAGCCAACTACAGTTCCAGTCCAACCCAAGAAGCTTAAGAAAAACACAGCAAGACCAGCAGTTGGTGTAATGGCCATGTCACTGGACTCGCATGTAGTCGACCACGGTTCAAGTCCCAGACCCGGTGGCTTAAACTCACGCTGCACATGTGCGTGCATGCCTAAGATCCCGAGAGGAGAATGGAGGAGAAGGGATTACGGTGTGGCCATCCCCCCGGGGGGTGATTTCTTGCTTTCTGTCTCTCTGTTTGTCTGTCTTCTGGTGAGTGCATGCACCATATAGCAAAAACCTCTCCAAAAACAAAACAAACACTAGTATGTGTGTGTGTGTGTGTGTGTGTGTGTGTGTGTGTCTGTCTCATATCCTGAGATGGAGAAATGGAGGAGAAGGGATGGTAGTGTCATCACACTCCACTGAGGTGTATTTTATCCCTCCTTCTTTTTCTGTCCTCTCTCTCTCCTGCCTGACTAGCACATGAACCCTCCAGCAATTAAAAAAGTTGACTTTCTAGCTGTAGCAGAAGCTATCAGCATCTAGTCTCATTTCATGAACTTGAGTCCAGTGTCACTAACCCTTGCTCCTTTACGTGTGCTCTGGCTGGCTCCCAACACCTATACCTGCATTCTATCACCGTGGACTTTTTCCTAGGTCTGCTTTGCCAGAAAGCAGGAGGTCAGAAGATCCTAGAGATTGTCGCCCCTGGGAGGAGCTCTCAACCATGAGCTCTCAAGAAATGGCATATGGATATTCTAGTTCCTTCATCCGTCAGGTGGCATCATTGTGAGGTGTTTCTTCCGTACTGGTTCCCAAGGTTCCCCAGCGAGATTAAGCTACAGTCACGCATTTTGGTAGCTGAATTAATGTCACACACGTTTGAACCAGCAGATGGTATAATGGTTATTTCGCTGGACTCCCATATAGTCAGTCACGGTTCGAGTCCTGGACCCAGCAACTTAAAACATGCTGGGCATGTTTGCATGCGTGCCAGAGATCCTGAGTAGAGAATGGAGAAGAAGGGATTGTGGTGTGGCCATACCCCCTGGGGGTTGATTTCTCACTTTCTGTCTGGTCCAAGCGCACATACCCTATAGAAAAAAAAAAAAAAAACTCTTAGAAAAAGATATATTGGAGAGAAATTTTTGCTATAGGGTGTGTGCGCTCACCGCCAGAGAAACAGAGACAAAGTGAGATATCACCCCCACTAGGGGGGATGATCATGCCGCAATCCCTTTTCCTCCATTCTCCTCGGGATTTGGGGCGTGGAAGCACACACACCTGGTGTGTTTCAAGTCTCCAAGTCCAGGACTCAAACTGCAGTCAACGACATAGAAGTCCAGCTGTCTTAACTGCCACACCACCTGCCAGCCCCTAGTTACCTCGTGACTTTTCTGATAACCCAATGATTTAGGTACAGGAAGCCACTCCTACCACTTAGGGCAAGTTTTATCTAACGGTAAGGAACGATGTTCTAAGACGTTTGCCATGGGCCAACTTTGTAACCACACCTTTCTAAAGATAGCAACCTTGTGCCAATTATACTAATAGGCTTTTTCTGCATAATTTCTGCATAATTTCGTATTCAAGATCTAGGATATCCTTTACTTTTTTTTTTTTTTTTTTTTTTTTTTCACCCAGAGGGCACATGTGCAGTCCAGAGAGAAAAAGAGAGGGAGAGGGATAAAGCACCCCCTCACACATGGGGCATGGTTGTGTTGCAATTCCTCCTCCATTTCTCCATCCTGCCAGAATTTGGAGCACCCTTGCACATGTGCCTGGCATTTTTTCAAGCAGCTGGGGCTGGGGGATTCAAACCCATGTGGTTGGCCATATGAGATCTGGCTTCATGGACTAGCCCAAGGATATCTTTTTATTTAAAAAAAGGATATAAGTGGGCCAACCAGGGACATGATGGGTAAGGTGGCTGGATCCCACATGGCTGACTGTGCATTTCCAGCTCTGGACCCGGTGGCTTGAAAAACACCTGGGTGCATGTGGGTGCATGTCCAACTTCCCAAAAGGAGGGAGAAATGGAGAGAGGATTACTCTAGGCCTTTCCCCCACGGGGGAAGAGGGGATGCTTTCTCTCCCCACTCCCCTCCACAAGTGCATTTACCCTCTGGCAAATTAAAAGTAAATAAATGATATAGACAGAGAAGGTAGATATTCATGAGTACCTTCTCATGGTATTCCTTTTCTCTTAGTCATTTCTTTTCTCTCAAGTTACAAAAATGCAAAAGCTACTCTGGAGGGGAGGTGTTTGAGCAGGGACTTCTGCTTAAGGCTGAATTGTATTTTACAGAAGATACGTTGGTGCATTCAGAGCTGAGAGGCAGGAAATGGATGGCCCATATTCCACGTTGGGATAATTGCGTATCTGGTCTTTAATCTGTTAATCTGGTAAATGATAGGAATAAGTTTTCTGATGTTGAACCATCTTTGCATCCCTGAGTTAAAGCCAACTGTCACAAACATTTTGGGTTCTAAATACTGCTAACCCAGGGCCAGATAGTGCTGCAGAGGGATACAAAGCTCTGTGATACTACTGTCACATAAGAGGGTCCTGGTGTGTCACAAGGCATCCCTGTCTACACCACACACATGCTGGTCTTTGGGTTGACTAAGGCTGGGCGTGGACAGTGGTGTACGACCCTAACAGGGAGGGCTCTCTCTCTCTCTTTTGCATGGAAGAAAGAAACTTGAGCAGTTATTGCTAAACCTCATTTCCTAATATTTAAGTTTAAAATCCATGTTTATAATGAGATTGATCTATAACTTTCTTCTGGCAGTTTTTTTTTTTGTCTGAACATCTCCAGGTGCCTTAGGTAGCTCTCTTTTATTATTTTCCAAATATTAGGATTGAAAAAGAGATGATTGTATCTTAAAGGTCTGATAACATTTGTATAGAAAACAACTTGGACCTGTGTATTTTGGAAAAGATGATATGCTTGTTCTTAATGGTTTTATTATAAATGATTTCAAAGACAACCTAGAGAACATAGTTTAATAAATCCCCATATACTTTTTTTTTTTTTTCTTTTTTTTTGGAGAGGTTTTTTCGCTATAAGGCACGTGCGCTCACAGACAGACAGAGAGAGACATAGAGACAGAAAGCGAGAAATCACCCCCCAGGGGGGATGGTCACGCCGCAGTCCCTTCTCCTCCATTCTCCTCTCGGGATCTTGGGCATGCATGCACACGCGCCCGGCGTGAGTTTTAAGCCACCGGGTCCAGGACGTGAACCGCGGTTGACTACATGGGAGTCCAGCCATTACACTAACTGCTGGTTCCCAATCCCCATATACTTTTCATCTAGAGGCAATAATTAACAAAATTTTTGCCACATTTATTTCATGAAATACATATGCTTTAAATTTTTTTTGAAGTTTATTTATTGAGGGAGAGAGAGAGAGACAGGGCCCCACCTCCACCACCCCCCACCCTCCCAGCACAGAGTCGTGCCAGGCCTGGGCCTAAAATGTATTTATTTTTTCTTTTATGAACTATTTTAAAGCAAATCCCAGACATTATGTGCTTTCATCCCTACATCAGTATACCTTTTTAGAAAACCAGGGACATTTTCTTATATAACCAAAATATTATTATGACATCTTCAGATCATCTAAAATACAATTTAAATGCATGGGATAGGATAAAAGCATCTTTGTTCAAGGCAAAACCTTAGTGGGATGGTTAGTTTGGGTGTCAACTTGACTAGACTAAGGGATACCTAGAAACTTGAGAAAGCCTTACTCTGATGTGCCCATCGAGATGTTTCTGAGTAAGTGTTAGAAACGCACTCACCCATCCAATGGTAAAGAACAGACACGGAGACACGAGGTACATTGAAGCAAGCCTTTAATAGCAGTCTTGCAAGATCGGATGTCTGATGGGCAGGCATATCTGAAATGGCTACCTCAAGAAATTTATACCCTATTGGACAAGTCCCCCACCAGTTCCCTACTGGCTCAGGACGATCTTCTCAGGCATGGCCTAAATTTCGTTATTCTCTGATTACACATTTATTGTTCCCTTTCCTCTCTTGGCTGGTGAAAAGACTCCAGCTTAGGACAAGCTGGCAAAAAAGACCGGCCAAATGTCCTGAGGGGAGAGAAGAACCAGGAAGTAAAAAGGAACAAAGGGCTGGTGACCAGCCACCTTCTTGAGAAGTCATTTTTCAAAAGTGCTGTCTTGCTTCTGGGGTTGTCGCATCTGCAAGCTGGTTAAGCAACTTTTGTTAAGCTGTAGGCTATTTTCTTTTCTTTTTTTTATTTTTTTTTTTTGGAGAGGTTTTCGCTATAGGGTGCGTGCGCTCGCCAGACAGAGAGAGACAGAGAGACAGAAAGCGAGAAATCACCCCCCAGGGGGGATGGTCACGCCGCAATCCCTTCTCCTCCATTCTCCTCTCGGGATCTTGGGCACGCATGCACACGCGCCTGGCGTGAGTTTTAAGCCACCGGGTTCGGGAAGCGAACCGCGGTCGACTACGTGGGAGTCCAGAGACATAGCCATTACGCTAACTGCTGGTTCCCATAGGCTATTTTCTTACAGTAGACTAGAGGTGGAACACCTGCTCTCAATGTGATCCAGTCAAGGAGATACCCAGAGAGAACACGTACAGAAGAGAATGGGTCTCTTGGTGGAGGGAGTGAGATAGCATCGGAACTCCAGGCTCCAGATCTCCACCCACTGCTGCGTGCCTCGCCCCTTCCCCTCTCTTCCCAATCCCCACTCTCCTGCCCAACCTGCCCCACCAGGTTCTCAGGCTCTCCGCCTCAGATCATGAGTTGGATCATTGGCTTCCCTACCTCTGAAGCCTTCAGGCTTGGACTGAGCCATGCTCGGAATCCCTGAATCTCCACCGTGCAGATGGCCTGTTGTGGGTTTTCTCAGTTGCATAACTATGTCAGCTTAACATAATATAAACCTTTTGTTAAATGTGTTAGTTTTTGATTATATGTCTCCTTTTTTGTGTAATAGGACAGACAGAAAGTACAGAAGTGTCTCTTTGTGTAGAGTGTTGTTTAGACATTTTTGTAAACATCTCCTGGGCAATTTTTTCTTAGGCAGCTTTTTAGATGTGGCCTTGGACAGGGAAGGGGAAGCAGGAGGAACCGGTAGGGCAGTTGGATTATGTCTGGTTTCTGCATTAATTGTTAATACCTCTTTTTTTTTTTGTTTTTTTTTTTTTTTGGAGAGGTTTTTGCTATAGGGCGCTTGCGCTCGCCAGACAGACAGAGAGAAACAGAAAGATGGAAAGCAAGAAATCACCCCCCAGGGAGGGTGGCCATGCCGCAATCCCTTCTCCTCCATTCTCCTCTCGGGATCTTGGGCACGCACTCACACGCGCCCGGCATGAGTTTAAGCCACTGGGTATGGGACTCGAACCGCGGTTGACTACGTGGCAGTCCACATAGCCGCTAACTGCTAGTCCCTTCTCCTCCATTCTCTCTTTTTTTTTTTTTTTGAGAGGGATCTTGCCTGACAGACAGAGAGGGCACGGGGGGATGGCCACACTCCATTCTCCTCTCCGGACACACACACATGAGTTTAAGCCACCAGCCACTGGGTCGACTACATGGGAGTCCAGCGACATTACGCTAACTGCTGGTCCCAGTTGTTAATACCTCTTTTAGAGGAGTTTTAAGGCTATTAGGTTTACAAATTGGGCAGCATCCAGGCATGTAATACTATAGGAGCACATGGCTCTTCATGTAACGCTAATGAGTTCATTTTAATGACCCAGCCTCAGGGTACCAAGGGCAACAGGTCCCAGTTGTTAATACCTCTTTTAGAGGAGTTTTAAGGCTATTAGGTTTAGCAAATTGAAATATGGCATTTTCTGGGCGTAGACGCCAGGCATGTAATATTTCTTTTTTTTTTTTTTTTTTTTGAGAGGATTTTGCTATAGGGCGCGTGCGCTCGCCTGACAGACAGAGAGAGAGACAGAGAGATAGAAAGCGAGAAATCACCCCCCTATTTAGAAGGGGGGATGGCCACGCCGCAATCCCTTCTCCTCCATTCTCCTCTCAGGATCTTGGGCACGCACGCACACGCGCTGAGCCTGGCGTGAGTTTTAAGCCACCGGGTCCAGGACTCGAACCGCGGTCGACTACGTGGGAGTCCAGACATAGCCATTATGCTAACTGCTGGTCCCACAAATGTGTATTTCATGACATTTTACAGATATGTTGATGCGTTACAGACAATAAGAAGCAGGTAACGAATCTATAAGGGCTTAGACATACTGGGCCAGGTGTATCCCTTGGTGATAATGCCATCAAGAGAAAGTCCTATCATCTTCTTTTCTAATGGACAAGCCTAGCTGCAGGTGTGTGGAAGAAACATAAGCTGAAGAATCTCTCCATAAGGCGGGCACCACCACGCCCAGAGAAGGCTAAAGAATGTTACAGAGGCAGAGCAGGGATTGGACTTTGCTAATTAGGGTCAAGATGTTTCTTGAATTAATTTTTTTTTTCTTTTTTTTGGGAGAGGTTTTTTTTTGCTATAGGGCACGTGCACTCGCCAGACAGACAGAGACAGAGAGACAGAAAGCGAGAAATCACCCCCCAGGGGGGATGGCCACGCCGCAATCCCTTCTCCTCCATTCTCCTCTCGGGATCTTGGGCACGCACGCGCATGCACAATCACCCTGCGTGAGTTTAAGCCACCGGGTCCGGGACTTGAACCGCGGTCGACTACGTTGGAGTACAGCGACATAGTCATTACGCTAACTGCTGGTCCCAGGATGTTTCCTGAATTCTATCAGATGTGTCTGTTGGAACGCCCCTAGCAATTTCCACCCTTTGCTCTGCCTACAGCGAGGGTCAAGGAAAGGACAAGTTGTAAGATTCTGCCATAGCCCACAGGGACAGGTGGTGTTTGCTCAGAGCATGTCCCCACACCTCACTCAGGGCCTCTTTCCAAACATGTCCCTACACTATGTGAACTGATTCCCCCAATAAATCTCCTCTTACGTATCTACGTGTATCTTATTAGTTCTGCCTCCCTAGAGAACCCTGACTAAATATGCTTAGATAGAAGGTTCATTCTACTTATTTTATGTATGAAGACATTGAACTTGAAGGGATGAAAGTGATTTGTCCCAGGTCACACAACCAGTGGCAGGAAAGAGAATTTATTAGTGTTATGATAAGAATTAATTCTATGTGGCATAGTGGTTAAGGTGCTAGACTCCCACATGGACGACCACAGTTTGAATCTCAGACCTAGTGGTGTGAAAATCACGCTTGGAACATGTGCATGCGTGCCCAAGATCCCTGGAGGAGCCTGACACAGGATAAGGGATGTGGCACGGCCATCCCCCCGGGGAGTAATTTCTCACTTTCCCTCTCACTATCTCTCTGTCTGTGGCGAGCACATACCCTGTAGCAAAAACATTAAAAAAAAAAAAAGTTAAGAATGAATTTTGGGAGATTTAAAGTACACTCCAATGAAGTAGTTCCTTCCTGAGCTCTAAAGCCTACTTAGAAACCTGTAAACCTGCCCAAGTGTCCTAATTACAAAGCTGAGCAATGTTCCCATCCTTCCTCTCCACCAATCCATGTGTGAAAGTCAACTGTAAACCTGTTTCTGTGTACATTTCCTTTTTTTTCAAACCTGGAAGTGGTTAACTGTGACAATGGCAGCAAAATCAAACCCATTACCACTAGCTTCTCTTGGGTCATCAGAAAAGTCATAACATTTTTTTCCATCTTTTTCTATGCAAAAATGTGTCATGACTTTTCTGACCACCCAGTAAATTAGCCTATGTTACAAACCTTTAAATCCAAGAGTCTGTTCCTCTGATAGAGATTCTGAACTCTCAGGGAGGTAGAGTTGGCAAGGCATAGCATTTTTTTTTTTTTTTTTTAGGGGTTTTCGCTATAGGGCGCATGCGCTCACCAGACAGACAGAGAGAGACAGAGAGACAGAAAGCGAGAAATCACCCCCCAGGGGAGATGGCCACGCCGCAATCCCTTCTCCTCCATTCTCTTCTTGGGATCTTGGGCACGCACGCACACGCGCCCGGCGTGAATTTTAAGCCACCGGTTCCGGGATGCGAACGGGGGTCGACCAGGTGGGAGTCCAGCGACATAGCCATTACGCTAACTACTGGTTCCTCGGCATAGCATTTCTGTGATGGTGTGGAAGTGCTGAAGATCTGACCACCCTTTATACAGGTGGCACAAGCACACAAATAAGTGAGAAATTAAGTGAGCCTAGCTTTGAGACTTACTATAAAGTGACAGTAATCAAAACTGTGCCACTCCATACGTATAAATAACCTTAGCGATCTGGGCCTCAGAACTGAGCGTCCCATCACAATGCTCTCCAGCTCCACCTTCCGATGACAGGATGTGTGCACACCCACGTTTATAACAGCACTAGTCACAGTAACCGCAAGTTAGAAGCAACTCAAGTGTCCATTGATAGATAAGTGGCTAGACAACATACAGCATATACATACAGTGGCCTCAAACAAGTAAATTCTAGGGACCAGCAGATGGCATAATGGTTATGTCATTAGACTCCTGCATGGTCTACTGCGGTTCAAGTTCCGGACCTGGAGGCCTGAAACTCATGCCGGTGCGTGTGGGTGCGTGCCCAAGATCCTGAGAGAAGAATGGTTGAGAAGGGATTGTGGTGTGGCCATCCTCCCGGGGGGTGATTTTCAGTTTCTGTCTGTCTCTCTGTCTCGCCTGTGTGCCCTATAGCAAAAATCTCTCTAAAAAAATATACAGAGCTGGTTAACCCTACAAAAAAAAAAAAAAAGGGAAATTCTTACATGCTACAACATGGATGCAATTTGAAGATACTATGCTAGTAAAAACAGCCAGTCACAAAAGGATAAATTTTTAAAAATAGTTATTTATTAAATTTTATTTATTCATTCATTTATTTTTAATTTGACAGAGAGAGAGAGAGAAAGAGGGGAAGTGAGAAAGCAAGCCACCAGGTATGAGACTGGACTGTGGTCAGCCATGTGGAAATATCCAGCGTCTTAACCACCATGCCACCTGCTGGTCCCCAGAAGGATAAATTTTAATACTATGACTACTCATACGACATAGTTAGAGTAGTCAAGTTAATAGAGACAGAAGTACTGTGGAAGGATGTTTGCCAGGGGCTGCAAGAAGGGGGAAATGGGGAGTTAGTGTTTGATGGGTACACAGTGTCAGTTTTGCAAGATGAAGAATGTTCTGTGGATGGATGGTGGTAATGCTTGTACAACAATGTAAATGTACTTAATGCCAAGGTACACTTAAAAATAGTTAAGATAAATTGTATGTAGTGTATATTTTACCACAGTTTTTGAAAAACAATAAAAAAAAGTGTCACACTAATGAAAAGATACACAAATCAGTGGGAAGAAAGAGTCCAGGAATATACCCACACATACATGGTCACAATGCCAAGGTAATTCAATGGATAAAAGGTTAAGTCTTTTCAACCAATGCTGATGAAACTACTGTGTATCCCTACAAGAAAATATGAGCCTCAGCCCTACCTAATACCATTAACAAAAATGAACTAATAGACCACAGCTTTGCATGTAAACGGTAAAAACATAAAATTTCTACATGACAGTACAGGAGAGGGCCAGCTGGTGGTTTGTTTAGTGGTTAAAGTGGCTGGATCCCACATGGTCAACTACGTGGTTCCAGTTTTGGACCCAGGGCCTGAAAACATGCTAAGAAAGTGTGCACACTCAAAATCCTGAACAGAGATTCTAAGGGGAGGGTGCATAGCCTCTAACAAATTAAAAAAAAAAAAAAAAAAAAAAAAAAAGGCACAAGAGAAAATCATCATGAATTTGGGGCAGGCAGAGATTTTTTTCCACAAGTTTATTTACTTATGAGTGAGAAAGAGGTGTGGGAGAGGGAGGGAGAGAGCGAGAGATACAGAACCCTCAACGGGGTCCTCACGCAGAGATCTAGATCCAGCTTCAGCTAGCTAGATCATATGCACAAGCGTGCTGGTGTATTCAGGTCTCTAGATTCGAACTTGCCACCTTCCCATGTGGGTCTAGAACTACAGCATTTTACCACTGTGCCACCGGGAAGCCTTGGACCCAGATTTCTTAGGACAGAAAAAAACACAAACTGTTAAGAGGAAAAAAACAAAAACAAAAAGAAAATCAACGGACTTCATCAAAATTAAAAGACAGGATCCAAACAAAAGACAAGGCTCAGATTGGGAGAAAATATTTGCAATCACATTATCTACCACAGCATTTGTATCCAGAACACTCACACTCAATAGTGAAACGAAACACCAGATTTAAAATGGGCAAAAAGGGCCAGCTGGTGGTGGTTAAAGCAGATGGATCCCATATGGCCAATAGCAAAGTTAGAGTCTCTGGATGTTCAAGTCCCTGCGTGCAGCTTGAGTCCGGATTTGGGGGCTTGACAAGCATGTGCGTGGGTGTCCAAAGTCCTGGGGAGAGAACCTGTGAAGGGATTGAGAAGTAACGGTCCTGGGGACATGCTTTTCCACTTTGCCTTGCTCTTCTTCCCTCCGGCGAGGGCACACGCCCCTCTAGCAAATAAAAACGTGCAAAAGACTTGAAATGACACTTCTCAAAGGTGTGGGACGGCCAGGAGGCACAGCACCGGAAACTAAACGGGAACGAACGCACACCTCCACCTAAAAGACCTTGCGGTACGAAAAACGGTCTAATACCAGGCTATGGCCATAACCACCGCCCTGGAAAGAGCAGCTCGGTAAAACTCAGAGCCTTAACTCACAAGCCCCCAGCCCGCTCCCCGCCGCTCTCGCGATACGTCAAGAGTGCGGACACAGCCCCAGAGGACGAGATGGGTAGAGGGCGCAGGCGCATCCAGGTCTCTCTGATTGGGCGGCTGAACGGAATGGGCGTGGCAAAGACGATCCGAGCGGTTCAGGAGCGTCTGGCTGGAGGCGCTCCAGGACTCCAGACACGCCCACACGTGCTCGTCCGCCCCAGCCGCCACCACCTCCAGTGAACTACCCGCGTCGAGACTGTGCTCTCGCGGTATTTGCCTCGACTCTCGCGGGACTTGGCGTGGCACTGGAGGCCGGGCCAGCGGAGGAGCTGGCATTCCGTTAGTGGCGTTGGGGTTCGGCCGCGGTGGCAGTGCTTTCTCCTCTGGTCCGGGGGAACCGCTCAGGCTGGAGGCCAGCCAGGTGAGGCGCCGCCTCGTCTGTGGGTGCGCGCTGCGTGGGATCCCGGCGGCCGGGTGGGAGGGGCCCCGTCCCGGCCTCCAGCGCTGTCGCGACCGGCCGGGGCTAGGCCACCGTGGCGCGGACTCCGCCCCGGCCCCGCCCCGGCCCCGGCCCGGCCCCGGCCCTGACCGCTGTCCTCCCTGTCTCTCCCAGCTCTTGCCGCCGCTTCGGTCGCGATGGGGGCGCAGGACCGACCGCAGTGCCACTTCGACATCGAGATCAACCGGGAGCCGGGTGAGCTGCAGGCGGGGAGCCTTGCTGGGGCCGGGTAGTGCCGCGGTGCAGGGGAGGGGTCTGCCCTCGCCCACCCTCCCCCAGACCTTTTTGGGAGCGGGGGGTGCAGTCCGTGGTCCTGTCTCCAGAGAGAAAGTCAGGGGACAGGAGGCGGCCCGTGACACCACTGCCACCCTGCTTGGAGTCCCTGTTCGTCCCAGACCCACGCCCCCCTGCACCTCCCGGTGGAGTCCTCACTCCCAGTCTGGCGCCAGGAGAAGGGGACGCGATTCATTTAGGACTTTTTCCTCGCCCCCTGTCTTTAGGAAGCACACATTTCGGATTCCTATTTCTGGTGTCTTGCTCGGTAGTATGAAAGTAGGGACTCGTGTATAATTAATACAGTAATCCCGCCTCTGTGTTCCCTTAAGAATCTTCAGCCAGCATTTCTTGGCTCGTGGGAGACCAGCTTAGAGAACGTCTCGTGTGATTAGCCCGAGCGTTCTGTGCTGGGAGAGTTGCTGCATGCGTGTGCTCAGCATTAACGTTTTGTCACCCAGCCATTCCTTCGTGCAGGCCCCCCCCCCCCCCCTCCCCCGAAATAAAATACATTGTGCTAAAGGGAGTTGTTTCATTCTCAGTAGCAGAGCATTCAGGGTTCCAAACTGGTTTTGACTTTTTTTCTTGGCAGATGTTGTATTTGAAGGCTTATACAGTATACCTACCATCTGGTTACAGCATCTTGTGCATCAGATTATTATCAGAACCTGCTAGTGTTTATAATAGTGAATTAGACAACGTTCTCACCCCCTTTTATAGTTTATATTCAGTTGGAGGAGGACAAACAAGGAAAAAATAGTGGCTTATAGTAGGCTAGTATTTTAATAACTTGGTCAGACAAGGCTGTTTTGAGAGCGTGGCATTTAAGCAGATAGCTGAAAGAGATGAGTGAGCCACTGGACAGACCTGAGAAGCGCATTCCTGGTAGGACAGTTAACACGCAGGCCCTGAGGAGGAGGAGTGTATTTTGTATGCTTGAGAGATAATAGTAAGCCCCCCGGCTGGAGTGGGTCAGTGAAGACTTGTTGGAAATGGCCTGTAGGTCTTTGGCTCAGTGAGGTGGAAGGATACACCAAAGGGTTTTCGGTAAAGGAATGAGGTGATCTTAGAAATTTCCTTAATTGCTTCTTCTCTTTTCAGTCTTTGAGGCTTGATCTTATTTCGTAGGGAATCCATGCTTCAGATACCAGCTTTTTTTTTTTTTTTTTTTTTTTTAAACTATTAAAAATAGCAGATTCAGGGCTGGCAGGTGGCAAAGTGGTTAAAGGCGCTAGACTCCCACATGACGGACCGTGGTTCAAGTCTCAGACCTGGTGGTTTGTTTTCTCACTTTTGCTTTTTCTCTCTGGTCAAATTAAAATAATCATAACAATAATAAATAATTATTGTTATGATTATTTTTTAAAATTTGACCAGAGAGAGAAGGGGGGGGGGCGTGGGAGTGAGAAAGTAAGCCACTAGGTCCAGGACTTGAACTGCGGTCAGCCATGTGGGAGTTCAGCATCTTAACCACCACACCACCTGCTGGCCCCAAAATAATTCTTAAAATAAAAAAATAGCAGACTCCTGAAAAGTAGAAAAGAAACAAAGGTTCTCTTGCTGTGCTAACTAATCCTTTCCTAGTACATGTTCTGATCCTAGATTTGCACATAACCTTTCTTGTGGAAAATCTCCAGAATATATTCGATAAATGTTGAATGAACTTCCAAAATCACTTACTGAGGACCCAAAAGAGTTTTGTATGTAAGTTATATCTACTGATATTTACCATATTAGAAATTAAAACTGAGAAATCTTTAAAAAAATTAAGCTTTATAAAATGTTATTTATTTTAATTTTATTTATTATTATTATTACTTTTAAATTTGCTATAGGGCACATGCACTCACCAGAGAGAAAGAGAGAAAGCAAACTACCAGGTCCAGGACTCAAACCTCAGTCGACCATGTGGGACTCCAGTGCATTAACCACCATACCATGCTGGTTTTTTATTGAGCCATTTTTAAGTAGTGGTAATAAACTCAATACATGTTAACATAAATTTTTAAACAGTTTATGTCTTCAAAGATAAAATATTTTAGTGAGATGAATGGCATTGTTTTTCATTTTTCAAAATCTCATTGATGTTTCATTCATAGAGATAAGTAGGTATTCCTACCTGCTCCAATCTCTTATGACATCGGTTGTCATGTACCCTCTGGAAAACAATACTGACAGAATGGGAGTGAAAAAAATGGGGTTTTGACCGGGTCCTATGAAAGCGCCTCACAATTTGAGAATCAGAAGTCTCTGTTACATTTTTTACTATAATATGGCATTTATAATAACGGCTGATTTATTTAAATATATCAACTGTAAACATCTGAAATAAACGAATGATAGTTTTAAACCTATACCTTAGGCAGAAAGACACACTGTCCAGGGGTGATAGTTAAAGGCCATAATCCAGAGGAGGTACTTTTTGACTTTGGAATTTCTTATCTTTATGTGGGCATAGAGCGATATCATAAAACCCTGGCAATTTGTCAAAATAAATAAAAATGGAGATATGGTTGAAATTAATATTTTTACTTACTTGCTTAAAATTAACAGAAACTTACTTGAAAATATGTTCTTAGTAAACACTATGTAAAACGTTGGAAGTAATACCAAGGAATTTTATTTATTTATTTTTTTGGAGAGGTTTTTGCTATAGGGCGTGTGCGCTCGCTAGAAAGACAGAGAGAGACAGAAAGCGAGAAATCACCCCCCAGGGGGGATGGCCACACCGCAATCCCTTCTCCTCCATTCTCCTCTTGGGATCTTGGGGATGCATGCACATGTGCCCAGCGTGAGTTTATGCCACGGGTCTAGGACTCAAACTACGGTCGACCATGTGGGAGTCCAGTGACATAGCCATTATGCCAACTGCTGGTCACCAAGGAATTGGTTTTAAGACATAATATAGGTGCTCTTCCCAGCCAAGTTGGGTGTGCATGGGCGGTGGGCCTGTGTGGTGTGGACAGCCTGGGGTTGCAGCAGCTCTTCCCCTGGGACCCTCTGCATTGTGCAGGGAGCAGGACCCCAACATCCTGGCCCAGGGTGGAAGGATATGTGTTAGGGGCTTGACTGAGAGTTTCTGCCCTGTGATTTTCCTGTTACGGATTGGGAGATGCCCGTTACAGATGGGCAGAAGCCTTTGCAGGTGTCAGAGTTCACATAGCAAATATATCTGCCCGCATGCGCAGTAGTGCCCATTACCTTAAGTATGAACATGACTGTGCCTTCCGGAGTTGGTATTATTGGGCTTTCCCCAGATTCACTAGAGGATGAACCTGAAGTTAAGCAGGCAGCAGGAAATGCAGAAGTTTGATAGATCAAGAAGTGAAAAGTAGCTTTCCTCCTAGCAGTTCCTCGGGGAGGATTTTCTAGGGGAGGAGCTTTATCTTTACCTGTGGCTCTCAGCACACAGTAGAAGTTGGTGGGCGTCTCTGTGCTCAGTTGCTGGCTTCTGCTCTGGGCCATCAGTGGCATTAGTAGAGATACTTCTATTCTTCAGTGCCATGGGGATGGCACTTAAAACCTTACAGCCTTAGAGTTCCTCTAATGTTTGGTTCTCTTGCTGTTGAAAAACTAAAAAATATTGGCAAGTCTTGCCAATGTAACCTTTAAAACCTACTAAGGCGGAACCAGTAGGTGGCATGGTGGTTAAAACGCTGGACTCCCACATGGCCGACTGCAGTTCAAGTCTCGACCTGGTGTCCTGAAAATCAATACTGGGTACTTGTCTGCATGAGAGGAGAAGGAAGGAGAAGGGATTGTGGCGTGGCCATATCCAGCAGGGCGATTCCTCACTTTACCTCTTACCATCTCTCTCTCCAGTGCATACATGCCCTATGGCAAAACTTTAAAAAACAAACAAAAAAACTAAGAAGGCATGGTGTGTCAACAGAAGATGATGGATGTCAAGCAATTTGATAAACTCCTACTCCCAATTGATTGTTGTTACTAAGAGACCTTGTATAAAAGTGTGCCAGCATCATTGTAATAGAATATAAAATCTTTCCTATGCCCAGTTTAAAAATCTAACATTAGCAGTGTTAAAATGTTTTGCATATACGTGCCAATGACACTGGCTAAATGTCTCATGGAAAATTCATGATCTTGTAAGTATCTGTATATGTATTTGTGTAATATAACCCGGAATATACTAGTATTAAATAGGCGAAGCAAAGTAAGTAAATTAAGAGGTACTGTAGGAGCCAGCCCCGTGGCCCGATAGATAAAGGAACCAGATCTCACGGGGCCAACCACGCTGTTTAAATCCTTATCCCAGTAGCTTAAACACTTGCCAGACACATGTGCGTGTGCCTGCACGCTCCAGATCCCAGCAGGTTGGAGAAACAGAGATGGGATTGGGATGTGACCATGCCCTGCTGGGGGGTGCTTTCTTTTCCCTTTCTGGCTCTCTCTGGCAAGTGCATGCTCCTTCTGGCAAAAAACTGAGTAAGTAAAAAGAGGTGATGTAGGAGTCAGGCGGTTGTAGGAGGCAGTCAGTCTCCTAATTGTTACCTTTGCCAAGCCATTTCATTTCTTTGTAAAAAGGCAGTAATATGCAGTTTGATCTTAATGCAGCTTTAAAGATAACAGCATGGCAAGATTTGCTTATGTTCACAATTGCCCTTTAAACCTTAGACTCATACTCAATATAGTGAGCTATACTTAGAGAAGCTTGTGAGATCTGGTTTGTACCAAGGGAACAGGAGCACTGCATTTCCTATCTCAAGCTCACCCTGGGTCTAAAGCTCATGACAGCATGGCTGGATACTATTAAATTTAAATGTTCTCCCACCTTTTTATATACTCATAAATTACACAGGAATCCAGTATAATAGTACCTACATAAATACTATTTAGAACAATAATCAAATGCTACAACTACCTGTTTTATAGATTGTGTTTGGTAACATGACTGCACTCTAATAGGATGGATTATTAAGGAGTACAATTTTTCTTTTAAGAGAGATTTTTGCTATGGGGAGTGTGTGCTCACCAGAGAGACAGAGAGAGGGAAAGTGAGAAATCGCCCCCAGGGGGATGGCCACACTGGTAGTCCCTTCTCCTCCATTTTTCTCTTGGGATTTTGGGCACACATGCACACACGCTCGGTGTGAGTTTCAAGCCGCCAGGTCGAGGACTCAAACCACCTTGGGCTACGTAGTAGTTGAGCGCCTTAGTCATTATGCCAGCTGCTGTCCCCAGTGTTACAGTTTTTGAAAAGCTGCATCAATTGACCCAGGTGTGAAGATGCAAGCTGTAGCTGCTGGGCTCTGCTGCACAGTGGCGGAAGCTGCACAAGAAGCCTGGTTTGATTCCTTGTCCCACCCAACTTGAAAAGATCACGTGTGGTACCACACATAGGGCCTGTGTCCTAGTCAGCGGGGAGAGTGGAGCAGAAAGGCTGGCGACGTGGTGAGATCGTATCAGAAATACCTACCTCGGGACCAGCAGTTAGTGCAATGGCTATGTTGCTGAACTCCCATGTAGGTGACCATGGGTTCGAGTCCTGGACCTGGTGGCTTAAACTTACGCCAGGTGCGTGTGCGTGCGTGCCCAAGATCCCGAGAGGAGAATGGAGGAGGAGGGATTGTGGCATGGCCATCCCCCCGGGGGGTGATTTCTCACTTTCTGTCTCTCTGTCTCTCTCTGTCTTTCTGGCGAGCGCACACACCCTATAGAAAAAAACAAACAAACAAAAAAAAAACTTCTCCCCCCCAAAAAATTAGGGATCAGAAGGTGGTGTGGTGGTTAAGGTGCTGGATACTCCCACATGGCCATCCACGGTTCGAGTCCCGGACCTGGCGGCTTCCTTAGTCTCTTTCTCTTTCTCTCTCTCTCTCTCTCTCTGTCTCTCTCTCTGTGTGTGTGTGTCTGGTCAAATTAAAATGAATGAATGAATAAATAAAATTAAATAAAAAATAATTTAAAAAAAATAAAAAATCCTACCTCTCTGGAGACCAGCAGGTGGCGTGGTGGTTAAGGTGCTGGACACTCCCACATGGCTGACCACGGTTTGAGTGCTGGACCTGGTGGCTTGCGCGCTCTATCTCTCTATCTCTCTGTCTCTCTGGTCAAATAAAAATAAATGAATGAATAAATAAAATTAAATAAAATATTTTGAAAAAAAAAAAAAAGCCTCCCTCCCCTCTGCCTCCCTCCTGCACGGGTCTGTAGCTAGCCCCTGATACTCGTCTTGTCTTCGTCCAGAGACTGACTGCCGAAGAGTAGGCGCCTCAGTTCTGCTGTCCTCCCTTAGCTCTGTGTGCACTTACACACGGTTCAACCCAGTTCTCACTCAGGCAGTGTTTAGTAAACATGAGTTAAGCTTTTCATCATCACTTCCAGTGGCTGTATAGCTTTCTGTCATGTGACGGTCCCTGTGTTAGTTAGGCTAGACACTGGGGTTGGTGAGCCCCGTAAAGCTCAGTAAGACTGACCTGGAAAATAAGCTTTGCTTTTCTGCCGCGCAGCGCTCAGTCAGGAACCGCGGCTCTTTTTCTGTCAATCTTGACATGGGATTTATGGGTGGGACTTGTAACGGAAGAATTCAAGCTGAGTAAGTACAGAAGAGATGATGGAATTAGAAGAAAAAGCATTGTGCAGCTCGCAGTGTAATAGTGGTTCCTAAAGGACTCATCAGTGGCCGGCCGCTGAGGGAGCATCCTGCGCACGTGGTTTCAAAGGGTCATTTCACGGATGCTTCACTGAAAAGTGCCGATCAGATCTCAGTTTACAGCTGAGGTCCAGCGGGTGCCTTAACGTCGCCAGTGGGTCAAACGGCCTGCTTCCCAAGGCGGTGCAAAAGAAGGATGGAGGCGAGGACTGTTCTGTAATAGATTAGGAGACCAAGGCCTGAGAACTGCATTAGTGTCGTGCTCAATTAGAGTCTTGGATTTAAAAAGAAGTACATATTTGTCAATTAAAAAATAACTAATGGTGTAACGGTATCACCACGTGTGATGCCAGACCGCCATGGCAGGGGCCCAGGTTCATGTCCCGAGGCCTCCTTACACACACCAAGTGTGCATATGCTCCTGTGATCAGGGCTGAGTGACAGTGGCGATGGGCCACAATGCGAAGACTCTGTTGGGGGTGCCTTTCTGTCTCTGTTTGTCTCTCATGGAAGAAATAAATTTAAAAAGGGAGGCTTGACAGAGGGAGTCCTCTTTTATAAACTCAAAACAAACTAGTCAATTGAGGATTGGTTAGATAGTACAGCCAAACAATGAAAACTCATTCACCCATTTAAAAAAAATGGGCCTGGGTCAGCAGTTGGTGTAATGGCTATGTCACTGGATTCCCATGTAGTCGACCAGGGTTCAAGTCCTGGACCCAGTGGCTTAAACTCATGCTGGGTGCCTGTGCGTGCGTGCCCAAGATCCCGAGAGGAGAATGGAGGAGAAGGGATTGTGGCATGGCCATTCCCCCTGCAGGGTGATTTCTTGGTTTCTGTCTCTCTGTCTCTCTGGCAAGCGTACACGCCCTATAACAACAAACCTCTCCAAAAAAAAAAAAAAACAAAAAATATGGACCAGCAGGTGGCGTAGTGGTTAAGGCACTGGACTCCCGTGTGGCTGACTGCGGTCTGAGTCCCAGACCCAGAGGCTTGAAATTTACATAGGACACATGTGCCTGTGTGCCCAAAATCCCAAGAGGAGAGTGGAAGAAAGAGGATTGCGGTGTGGCCATCCCCCAGATAGTGGTTCCTGCTTTCTCTCTCTCTGTATCTCCTGTGAGCGCACATGCCCTATAGCAAAAAATCTCTCTCTCAAAGAAAAACAAAATGGAAAAAAAGTATAAAGGAGATTGTGGAGGTAGTTGGGTAAATTTGAATGTGTATATGGACTATAGTGAGTTCTTTCCCTCAGCAATGGAGTCTCCTGTTGTCCTACACCAACTGAACGTCCAATTTAATTCAATTTTGACACCATCTACCTAGATTAGGGTCAGATTGTAACAGTTGAAGGCTTGTCTCACAAGGCTGCTGTGGCTTCAGACACCAGACCACCTGTACTTCTGACAAACTAAGAGATTTCTAACCTCTCAGGTTCAATAATTTAAAAAAAAAAAAAAAAAATTGCCAGAAGGTGCCTGAACTTACCCAGGAGAGAGAGAAAAAGCACCCTCCATGGGGTATGGTGAGGCCACGGATTCTTCTCTATTTCTCCTCCTTTTTGGGATTTTGGCCATGCACACACATGTGCCCAGCATGTTTTTCAAGTCGCTGGGTCTGGGACTTGACGTGAGGTTGGCCACGTGGATCCACTGCCTTAACCATCAGGCCAGAACCTGCTCTTGATAATGCTTAATTTTCCCCTATTCACAATAGAGTGTGTACACATGCACGTGAGGCAGGGCTGGAGCTGCTGGAGAGAGGAGAGCACCCCCCGGCCCCCTTCCCTCCAGCCTGTCACTTGTGTTTTGTGCCTGGCGTGTTTCAGCCGTGGGCACCGTGTGGGATCTGGCGCCTCTGGAGCACTGCTTTCCTGCCTTGCCACAGAACCAGCCTCAGGTTTGGTTATTTGCGAGAGCAGCTCCTCGAGTTCGGGAAGCCTTTTTACTCATGACTTCTGGCCTGTTGTAAAGGATCCAACTCAGAAACATCTAAGTGGAAGGAATGCGCAGGGCAAGGCCCTGGGGAGAGGGCATGCAGACCGCCAGGGCCCGCTCCGGGCAGGCCACCCTCCAGCACCTCTGTGTTCTCCAGCCTTTGAGCCCTGTCCTGGAGGGTTTTATGGAGGTTTTATCAGGCAGGGTGACTGATTATTAACTGAATCTTGAGTCCCCCTCCCTTCCTGGAAGTTGGGGAATGGCATTCAGAGTTCCAGGCCCTCATCAGGCTTGGACTTTCTGGTGACCAGAAAGCTTCCATCCTGAAGTTTGCTGAGACTGCCAAGAGTTGCAGCTTTACGATAAAAGATACTCCTGGGAACCAGCAGTTAGCGTAATGGCTATGTCGCTGGACTCCCACGTAGTCAACCGCGGTTCGCGTCTCGGACCCGGTGGCTTACAACTCACGCCGGGCGCGTGTGCTTGCGTGCCCAAGATCCCGAGAGGAGAATGGAGGAGAAGGGATTGCGGCGTGACCATCCCCCCTGGGGGGTGATTTCTCGCTTTCTGTCTCTATGTCTCTCTCTGTCTGTCTGGCGAGCGCACGTGCCCTATAGCGAAAAACCTCTCCCAAAAAAAAAAAAAAAAAAAAAAAAAAAGATACTCCTGTCACCTAGGAAATTCCAAGGGATTTAGAAGTTCCATGTCAGGAACTGAAGAGAAAGACCAAATATTAGAACAGAGACGTTCCTATCACCCTGTCAATCAGGAAGTTGCAAAGGTTATTTAGAATCATTGTGCAGTTTGAGAGGGAAAAATTATATGTTCATTCCTCTTTTTTTTTTTTTTAGAATTATTTCATTTAGCTAGCTAGTTAGTTTGCTTTCATTTGCCCAGAGAGGGACAGAGTAGGACACAGAGAGAGAGGGAAAGTGAAAAAGCAAGTTGCCAGGTCCAGGACTTGAACCACAGTCGGCATATGGGAGTCCAGCACTCTTAACCACCATGCCACCAGCTGGCCCTGTGTGTTCATTCTTTCAGATAACCTTCAAGATCATTTTGTCAAGTTCCTGCAGAAATCTCATCGGTACTTTTGGGGAACTGAATCTAAATTAAAACTAGGTTACTTGGGGACCAGTAGTTGGTATGGTAGTTAAGGCGCTGGACACTACTACAGGGCCGACCATGGTTCGAGTCCCAGACCTGGTGGCTTGCTTTCTCACTCCCCCCACCCACTTCTGGTCAAATTATAATAAATGAATGAATAAATAAAATTAAATACATAATTCTTTAGGGGAAAAAAAGTTACTCTAGGGCTAGCAGGTGGCGTGGTGGTTAAGGTGGCTGGATCTCACATGACTCACATGATTTGTGGTTCAAATACTGGACCATGTGGCTCAAAAAACACAGTGGGTGTGTGTGCATGCATGCTCAAAATCCCAAGAGAAGAATGGAGAAGGGATTGCTTTGTGGCCATACCCCCGAAGGGGGGGTATGTGATTTCTCACTTCCTCTCTATCTCTGTCTCTCTCAGGTGAGCACATTTGCCTGGTAGCAAAGCTTAAAAAAAAAGAAAAAGGTTACTCTAGGGAAAATTTGGCACTTTTGAAATCTTGAGGCTTCCTCTGAAGAATAAGTTATCTGTTTATTTAGATGACATCTTTGTCTCCTCCTAATTGTGTAGTTTGGTTTTTAATAGGTTCTGCACTGTTATGGTTAAGTGACTAGAATGCCTGTTGTTGCTGTTGAGAATGTGATTTTTGCTCTGTTATTCTTTCTACAAGTTTTATTGCTGTTGTTGGTTTGTTTGTGCATAGTTGCCAGAGGGCACGTGTGCTCACTGAGAGAGAAAGAGAAAGAACCTTCCAGGGGGCAGGCCACACTGTAACCCTAACGCTACATTCCTCCTTCCTGTCAGGGTTTTGGGCACACGCACAGGTTCCTGGTGTGTTCTCAAGTCACCAGAGGCAGGATTCGAACCGTGGTTGGCCAGGGAGGATCATGGCTCTCTATTGCATGGCGCTTAACCACTGTGCTGTGGGGCTGGCCCTCTGTTGTTCCTGTTTGTCTTAAGATAAATACCAACAACTTCAGTGGCTCTGTTAACGTTTCAGTCCGTTCTGAGTTTTTCAGGTATGCAGGCGACAGCTTTCAAATAAAGATGCTCCTTTTTAGTTTATATACTTCTCATATTGTGCCCTTGTCTAGAATTGGCTAGAATTTCTTTTTTTTTTTTTTTTTTTTGAGAGGTTTTTGCTATAGGGCGCGCGCACTCACCAGAAAGAGACAGAGAGATAGAAAGTGACAAATCACCCCCCAGGGGGGATGGCCATGCCGCAGTCCCTTCTCCTCCATTCTCCTCTCGGGATCTTGGGCACACACGCACACGTGCCAGTGTGAGTTTAAGCCACCGGGTCTGGGACTCGAACCCCGGTCAACTACATGGGAGTTCAGCGACATAGCCATTACGCTAACTTGCTGGTCCCTAGAATTGGCTAGAATTTCTAGAACAGGATTAAACAATAGTGATACTAATAAGCACTTTTTACTCATTTGTCCAATGGAACTCATTTTATAGTTCTGTTTCATCATTAACATAATGCTGGTTTTTAACTCAAGGGGTATCTGAGAATGTGTTATATGAAGAGATGAGTGTCTAATTTCATCAAACACTCTTGGTTTCTATTATGGGATTTTGTAGGCTTTTTCCTTCATTTCTATAATTATACTAATATAATTTAGTGTCTCTTAGAGAATATAGTGACTATTTTCTGCTTGTTTTAGTTTTTGCTATAGAGTGTTTGTGCTCGCCAGAGAGACAGAGCGAGAGAGGGGGAAAGTGAGAAATCACTTGGAAGAGATGGCCATGCCACAATCCTTTCTCCTCCATTCTCCTCTTGGGATTTCGCGCATGCACGCACACGTGTCTGACACTTGAACCACAAAGCTATCCATGTAGCCGGCTGGCCCTATAGTGTTTTTTAAAATGAGAATAAAATAAAAGGTTTTTTATTTGTTTTATATCACCTTTCTCAAGACTTTGGTCTCAGTTTTATTTTTGTTTCCTAAAATTTGTTGAGCTTTTCATCTTTTGCTACACATAGAAATATTATACCTTAATACAACTTGAAGATTAAAATAAAAAGAGATTAAAATTCACCCATATCTGAAGAATTACTTAGCATTCCTTTGAATAGTTATTTAATAGCATTTGAGTTTTTTTCTTGGGTCTGTTTTTTTAGCCTGTATCAGCATGGAGTTGTAATTCATACTTACCATTCTTTTCCCAAAATTTTGATATTTATTCTTGCTGAGTTGAGTAGTTAATTTTATCCTTAGTCTTACTCATCGGTAAAAATACGTAGGGTTGGGACCAGCAGATAGCTTAATGGTTACGTCGCTGGATTCCCAGGTAGTTGACTACAGTTTGAGTCCTGGACCTGACAGCTTAAAACACACCAGGCACGTTTACATGCGTGCCCAAAATCCCAAGAGGAGAATGGAGGAGAAGGGATTGCGGTGCCGCCATCCCCTGGCGGGGTGATTTCTTGCTTTCTTTCTTTGTCTCTCTGGTGAATGCACTTGCTCTATAGCAAAAATCTCTCTTAAAAAAAAAAAAAGTAGGGTTGTATTTGCTGAAGAGAACAAAGAAGTGGTATTCAGTGGTTTACCTTTTGAGACCTGGCAGATTTACAGTTTGGCCTTGTTCCCAGACGTCCTGGTTCTTTGAATCTCTGAAATGTACCAGTATCCTAGTTAGCTTACTGTATGAGCCAATAAGGAAACTCTCTTTTGAGTTTTGTACTGTTGGCAAAATATTTTCATCTGCATGTCATTGACGTGTTAAGAAAAAAGCTTCGTGTGACCAAATAATTGTTGAGCTGTTTTGGTCTTCTCTTACCTATCATATCTTGTTTATGTTTTCTTGCTAGTTCCTTTGTTTTATATCTTTTAGTGTGAATTGCTCTCCCACCATTAACATTTGAAAGATGTTTAATATATTCTTTTTTAAAGAATTACTTTATTGGTACGAGCAGTTGATATAATAGCTGTGTTGCTGGACTCCCATGTAGTTGACCGCAGTTCGAGTCCTGGACCCGGTGGCTTAAACTCCACACTGGGTGCGTGTGCGTGCGTGCCCAAGATCCTGAGAGGAGAATGGAGGAGAAGGGATTGCGGCGTGGCCATCCCCCCCCCGGGGGGGGGGTGATTTCTCACTTTCTGTCTCTCTGTCTCTCTCTGTCTTTCTGGCGAGTGCACGTGCCCTATAGCAAAAACCTCTCAAAAAAAAAAAAAAAGAATTATTTAATTTAATTTAATTTATTATTATTTGTTAGTTTGACCAGAGAGAGAAAGAAAGTGAGAAAGCAAGCCACCAGGTTTGGGACTCAAACCAGGGTTGGCCATGTGGGAGTCCAGCACCTTAACCACCACTCCACCCGCTGACCCCAATGTTTAATATATTCTTAGTTCAACAGGTGACTACATGTTTAAGTGTGCCTTAATGCTTATTTCCTCTTTATCTACTTCAGCACAGTCTACCTATGGACTCCCACTGTAAAGTATGAGCCTATGTGTTTTAGCCAACGCAACCGTCTCCTCCTTTCCCTTGATACAGTACCATAATATCTATAAGTCATTGCCTCCTTCTAACTAAGTCATTTTTACAGTGCTGACATGCAAAGTTCCTTAGGATATATTATTAAGTGGGTAAAGCAAGCACAGTAGGGTGCTTAATATGCTTTTCTAGGGAAGGGAAATAAGAATATATCAATATTTTGTTTTGTGTATGAAAAGAAAATTGAAAAATACACAGAAAATTAATGAAAGTAAAATCCTGTTGATAGGGGCGGGAGCATGAGTTTTTCAGTGTTTCCACTGTTTGATTTTTGAATCATTAGAGAAAGAACATTTTTAGAAGGCTCACGAAAATAGCAAAAGCAGTGTTTCCTATTATGTAACTTTCCTAATACCTGTACCATTTACCTTTTATAAACAATCACTGTAGTTTTCTAGGTTTATTTTTATATTGTAATAGATTCAGCGCTCAGGGCGGCTCTTCTAGTCAGCTTTTTCTCATTAATTCTTGACTCCTAACATAGAGGGTTACATTTTCAAGTAGAATAAAATGCAGTTTTGTGGTTTTTTTTGGAGAGATTTTTGCTATAGGGCGCGTGCGCTCGCCAGAAAGACAGAGAGAGACATTAGAGACAGAAAGCGAGATATCACCCCCCGGGGGGATGGTCACGCCACAATCCCTTCTCCTCCATTCTCCTCTCGGGATCTTGGGCACGCACGCACACGCGCCCGGCGTGAGTTTAAGCCACCGGTCCGGGACGCAAACTGCGGTCGACTACGTGGGAGTCCAGCGACATAGCCATTGCGCTAACTGCTGGTTTCCATAAAATGCAGTTCTTACATTTCCTTTCTTGGGTATAGAATTCTTGGTTCACAGGACCAGGAGGGGGCATAGTGGTTAAAGGCACTGGACTCCCACACGGCCGACCATGGTTCGAGTTCCCGACCTGGTGGCTTGAAAAATCACACTGGGCGTGTGTGTCCAGAATCCTGGGAGGAGAATGGAGAAGGGATTGTGGTATGGCCATCCTCCCGGGGGGTGATTTCTCACTGTCTTTTGCTGTGTCTCTCTTGCAAGCATACGTTCTCTATAGCAAAAAATCTTAATTAAAAAAAAAAAGAACTTTGTTCACAGCATATTATTCCTTTTAAGATCATAAGTGGTGCTCTCTTGTCTCTTGTTTCTTTCTTTTTTTTTTTTTTTGAAGATTTATTTTATTTGACTTTACTTATTTCTTTATGTACTTATATTTGACCAGAGAGGGACAGAGCGAGAGAGAGAGAGGGAGAGTGAGAAAGCAAGCCACCAGGTCCGGGACTCAAACTGTGATCTCCGCCACATGGGAGTCCAGCGCCCTCAGCCACCACGCCACCTGCCGGCCCCTTGTCTCTATTTCTAGTGTAAGGTGTTTGAAGCTGGCCTTCTCTTTCAAGTGAATGACTAGATTCTACTGCTTAGATGAGAGAAGGATTCTTTTCCTTTATATGAGAGGATATCAAAAAGTTTACTAAGGTGAGACTTAGTGTTGCTCCGCCTGTGACAACCTTTCCTGGTGAGTGCTTTTATCTGTATAATTGTATATTTAGCTATTCTCTCATTTATAAAAGTATACTTTGTAAACATGTACTTTTGAGTAATTTTATCTCAAGTGTAATTATTCAAATCAACAGGGATTGAGTGTGAGCGCACACGTGGTGCCCCCCTCTCCGCCCTCACCCATGCAGGCGTAGGCTGTACATCCGGGCACTCCGTTCCTGCCACTGGTGGCCCATCACAGTAAACGTAGCTCTTCTGTCTGTCGTTCTCAACTGAGACGCGAGGTCCCTGAAGCTTGAGCTCTGTTTTATACTGTTGGGCTCCCTGACATATGCAAAAGATTTGAGCAAATGACCTGATTTTATTGAAATGCTCCTTCTGTTAATTTCCTTCTGGGTCCTGCTCACTGCCTACCCAGTATAACCTACTGGGTCGTCGGGAAAGCCATGACATATTTTCTGTGTCTTTCCATGCACAAACAAGTCCCAACTTTTCCGACCACCCAGTATTCGTACCTTTGCACGTATCCTCGTTCCTTTCTGGTGACGGTTCTAGTGCTCTTTGGCTCCTACAGTTTATCAGCTCCTACGATATGGATATCTTTTTCTAATCAGTGCTCACCTTCTAAGTACGTGTCTTTTACAGCCATAGTACGTGTCTCATCTTGCATTTCCAGCACTGCTGTCTCAGAACGCTGTTGAAAGGCTGCGTTGTTTTATTCTGCTTGTGTTCTTGTACTGCCACCTAGTGACCAAATCAGGACCTGCAGCAGCCTGTAGACGAGTCTGGGCTTCTCCTACCAGCAACCAAAGTTTAGAATGTCACAACTGTGACCTGCTTAATCGCAGTGTTTCCCCCATTGTGTTTTTAAGGATTTAATTGGTGTATCCAGATGAAGGTTAGAAACCAGTCCTGCTTTCTGTCTTTTTTGTCCTTTGTCAGGTATTTTTACCCTGATACCACCCTACTATGCTTCTACTAACGAGTTTCAGATTCTGGTCTTCTCGTTATAGAGTTATGTCTTTATTGGCATAGTGAAAAGTCCTCAGAAGAAAAGCTAGTATTTATAAAAGAATATTTTCAATAGTATTGTCTGATTCTAAAAGATTACTAAATCTCAAGTTATAAGTAGTATTTGTTGAGTAACACGTTTTTCTTAGGTCTTATTTATTCTTATTTATGTATTAATGTCAACCTTGTTGTTTAAAACCCTTCAGATTGTATGTAGATGAACAGGCTTGCACACAGGGAAAGCAGGCCCTGCCACGGTTGGTTCAGAGTTTGTCCCACCCGAAGCCCAGTGGGTTACTGTGTTCTTCCGCGATGTCTTATTTCCTAGCTGTGACAGTGCTTTTAACCTTTCACCATGGTTTTGAGGCCAGACAATTCCACTTAGTTCTGTTTTTTTTCTTTTGTTCCTAATAACATGGTGCCATGTAGGAGGCAAAACCGCTACTCTAACCCTTACCCCATAAGACCGAGATATCATAGGTGTTTTGGCATCTAGTTAGAGGTTGAGAATTTTATTCATTTATTCATTTTTGAGAGATTTTTGCTATAGGGCGCGTTCACTCGCCAGACAGAGAGAGACAGGGAGACAGAAAGTGAGAAATCACCCCCTGGGAGGGATGGCCACACTGCAATCCCTTCTCCTCCATGCTCCTCTCGGGATTTGGTGCATGTGTGTGCACACGCCTCGCGTGAGTTTCAAGCCACCAGGTCCAGGACTCGAACTGCAGTCAGCTACATGGGAGTTCAGTGATGTAACCATTATGCCATAGGCTGGTCCCAGAATATTTTGTTTTAAATCACTGTAGTTAGTTATCCTTTTCTGATTATTAAAATTGAAAATGTGACCACACTGAGCTATTTTTAAGTGTATTACACTAGACAGTACAAATTCGGTTCCATTAAAGCTGTAGGCTTATAACTTTACACTCTATAGGCTAAGATTGTTGATATAGATCTTTTATAGGATGTCAAGAAGGATATCTGTAATGTAGTTTTGCCCTTTGGTTTTTTCCTCAAAGAGATTAATATGGCCAGGAATAAAAGAAAATTTTAGTGATTCAGAGAATAAGTCAAACCATTTTGTGCCTGTACTGAATGTCCAGAGCTAATTTTGATTTACTCTGTAAGTTTCTTTGAATAAATAATTCTTATAGTGGAAAAGATTTTGTAGAACAAGGAGAAAAGGGAGTGTGATTGTAAATCAGAAATCCATTTTGTTTTTTATTGTGGCCCTTTCAGCAGGTCTGTAAAGTGAAAAAACGTTTAAAGTAAAAGTACATGATCTGCCTTTTGCACTTATTCTCTCATAGTGTGTAGTCAGGTTTTCCAGAGATAGACAATATGTGATAATATCCCCACCTGACAGCCAATAAAATATGCACCGTGTATTCTGTGTTTCACAAACTTCTGGGACCAGCAATTAACGTAATGGCTATGTCACTGGACTCCCACATAGTTGACCGCAGTTTGAGTCCCGGATCTGGTGGCTTAAACTGACACCGGGCGCGTGTGCGTGTGTGCCCAAGATCCCGAGAGGAGAATGGAGGAGAAAGGATTGCGGCGTGGCCATCCCCCCTGGGGGGTGATTTCTCGCTTTCTGTCTCTCTGTCTCTATCTCTGTCTGTCTGGCGAGCGCACGCGCCCTATAGCTAAAACCTCTCCAAAAAAAACCCAACCAAACTTCTGAGCTTTGATTTATAATATGGTAAATGGCGATTGATATAATCGACATAAATAGAAGTTCAGTAATTTTTTTTATTGCTAGATGGTATGCACTCTTGCCAGACGGAGGGAGGAGAAAGCAGTCTCAGTGGGATCTTGTCATGTCAAGCACAGTCCCCTCTCCTTTTCTTTACCCTGTCGAGATTTTGAGGTTTGCATGCACATGAACCCAATGTGGACCAGGATGCAAACCGTGGTTGGCCATGTGGAATCCATCTCCCTCAAGCACCCTGGGGCCAGCCCAAAGCTTCGTAACTTTTTTTTTACTTTCTTCTTCTTTCTTCTTCTTCCTTCTTCTTCCTTCTTCTTCTTCTTCTTTCTTCTTCTTCCTTCTTCTTCCTTCTTCTTCTTTCTTCTTTCTTCTTCCTCCTTCTTCCTTCTTCTTCTTCCTTCTTCTTTCTTCTTCCTCCTTCTTCCTTCTTCTTTCTTCTTTCTTCTTCTTCCTTCTTTCTTTCTTCTTCTTCTTTCTTCTTCTTTCTTCTTCCTCCTTCTTCCTTCTTCTTCTTTCTTCTTTCTTCTTCTTTCTTCTTCCTTCTTCTTTTTCTTCCTTCTTTCTTTCTTCTTCTTTCTTCTTTCTTCTTCCTCCTTCTTCCTTCTTCTTCTTCTTTCTTCTTTCTTCTTCCTTCTTCTTTTTCTTCCTTCTTTCTTTCTTCTTCTTCTTTCTTCTTTCTTCTTTCTTCTTCCTTCTTCTTCCTTCTTCTTCTTTCTTCTTCTCCTTCTTCAAAGTTTGCTGTAGGGAATGTGTGCTCATGCTTGGAAGAAAGAGAGAAGAGAGAAGCGAAAAGGCACCTCCTAGGGAGGATGACCACACCACAGTCCCTTCTCTTCCATTTTCCTCTCTGGATTTTGGGCGTGCATGCATGTGCACCCAACATGTTTTTTAAGCTGCTGGAACTTGAACCAAGCAGTTGGCCCTGCAGGATCCAGCTGCCTTAGCCACCATGCCACCAGCTGGCCTGCTCAATAACTTAATAGTTTAAAGGAGTGCTGAGACCAAAGTTTGTGAACGATTTGTCTATGACTTACCAATAGTTAAATCAAGGCTGGAGACTTATTTCTCTTCATTTCTTGTTTATTGAGTCATCAGGAAAGTTGTAATATATTTTTCTATTATTTTCTTTTTTTTTTTGCGGGGGAGGGAGAGGTTTTTGCTATAGGGCGCACACATTCGCCAGAAAGACACAGAGAGACAGAAAGGGAGAAATCACCCCCTGGGGGGATGGCCACGCCGCAATCCCTTCTCCTCCATTCTCCTCTCGGGATCTTGGGCACGCATGCACATGCTCCCGGTGTAAATTTAAGCTGCCAGGTCTGAGACAGTCGACTACGTGGGAGTCCAGTGACATAGCCATTACTCCATGTGCTGGTCCCATGTTTTTCTATTATTTTCTATGCAAAGATGTATCATGACTTCTGATCACCCAATATTATGATGAGTATCATTTTTTGTTTATTTTTAAATTCATAATAGAGTGTAGTGAGAGAGAGAGAGATAGAAACACCTTCAACAGGGTCTGGTCATACTGCGATCCCCTCTACTCTCCCCCCCCACCCCCCGCCCTCTAGCTCATCAAAATCTTTTTTTTTTTTTTTTTTTTTTTTTGAGAGGTTTTTGCTATAGGGCGCGTGCACTCACCAGAAAGACAGAGAGAGACAGAGAGATAGAAAGCGAGAAATCTAGAAGAAATTGATAGCTAGAAAAAGCACACTATGAATTACATAATTTTTATTTATTATCCTCTCTGCTCTGAATTTATTTTGGTTAAATACTAGTTTTGTTTTTGGAGAGGTTTTTTGCTATAGGGCGCGTGTGCTCGCTCACCACAAAGACAGAGAGAGAGACAGAAAGCAAGAAATCACCCCCTGGGGGGATGGCCACGCCGCAATCCCTTCTCCTCCATTCTCCTCTCGGGATCTTGGGCATGCACGCACACGCGCCTGGCGTGAGTTTAAGTCACCGGGTCCGGGACTCAAACTGCGGTTGACTACATGCGAGTCCAACGACATAGCCGTTACGCCCCAGCTCATCAGAATCTTGGGCTCGTATAAAATGTGGTGCTTTTTATCCACTTGCTTACTCTTTTTTTTCCCCATGTATTTTATTTCAGTTGGTCGCATTATGTTTCAGCTCTTCTCAGACATATGTCCAAAAACATGCAAAAACTTCCTTTGCCTATGCTCAGGTAAGTGAATTTTACATTTTTTCCTGATGAAAAGTTATGGCTTACAGTTTTACCTCAATATTCTGAAAAAGTAATTGGACTGTGAAATGAGCTTTGCAAAGAAAAATAACTATTTACAATGACATCTGTGTGAAATCAGGGAAGCATTTCTTAAGGGAGAAGAAAAAAAATCTACATAATGGAATCTTTTGTACATTGTAGTTTATAAAATAATAGCATATATTCCGATTCTGATTTGTCCTGGTAAAATTTTACAAATTTCACTATTTTGAACAAATTTAGCATGCCAGATTTCACAAAAACTTCAGAATAAGAAGGTAGAGAAGCAGACTATAGTGAAGTTCTTTGTTCTGTGTAATTGGATTTATATTTTAAGTAAGTAGGAAAAATAGGAAAATTTTCCATTGTGTTACTTTTTTGGGGGGGGGGGAGAGGTTTTTTCGCTATAGGGCACATGCACTCACCAGACAGACAGAGAGAGACAGAAAGCGAGAAATCACCCCCCAGCAGGGATGGTCACGCCGCAATCCCTTCTCCTCCATTCTCCTCTCGGGATCTTGGGCACACACGCACGCACACGCACCCGGTGTGAGTTTTAAGCCACCGGGTCCGGGATGCGAACCGCAGTCGACTACGTGGGAGTCCAGCAACATAGCCATTATGCTAACTGCTGGTTCCCAAAGCGAGAAATCACCCCCCCAGAGGGGATGGTCACGCCGCAATCCCTTCTCCTCCGTTCTCCTCTCGGGATCTTGGGCACGCATGCACACGCGCCCGGCGTTAGTTTTAAGCCACCGGGTCCGGGACACGAACCACGGTCGACTATGTGGGAGTCCAGCGACATAGCCATTATGCTAGCTGCTGGTTCCCCCATTGTGTTACTTTTAAAATCAGAAATGTAATCCATACTTGGATACACACACGCACATATGCACATGCTCTGACACGCGTGCACACACACACACAGACACACACACACAGTGTTTGCATCAACTCCTTGATTCCATTCTTTAACTCGAGTGCTAAGTATTACCAGTCTTGTCTCCTGTAGCTTGTTTGTGCCATACAATTATCATTTATCTGCTGCTAGTGTGTTTTTCAAGTTTCCAGGGCAGAGATTTGAACCACATTCGGCCATGTGGGATCTGGCCTCCTTAACTATTAAACTGCAGGGCTGGCCCTACATCTGTCTGTTATATCTCTTGTAGTGCCCAGCACACGAGGGATTTGGTGAACGATTGGTTGCTTCTTTCCATGGAAGGATGTGTTTGTAGCTAAACTTCATTTTTATTTTTCTCCTAGGGGAGAAAGGTCTTGGAAAAACAACTGGGAAGAAATTATGTTATAAAGGTTCTACATTCCATCGTGTGGTTAAAAATTTTATGATTCAGGGTGGGGACTTCAGTGAAGGTAGAGCTAAAAGTTATATTCCTGATAATTCTATCTATCAGTTTTTAAAAATATCTCTTTATTTTTAATTATAAATGTCATTTAGTGTATTACATAAATATTATGTGGTCAATGAGTAGTTGTTGGATAAATGAATGTTGTTAATCCAGAATGTATAAAAAAATACTAAGAATTTTATTTCATTTTTATGTGATTTATTTTAGTAATATGATAATTACTTAGTGAATTGCTTTACAATGGACGCCAGAGTATTGTCTGATGGCCTTTATTCTAGAATTTTGTTGGTGTGATTATTGTTTAAAATAAATGTGTCATGAAGATAATATTTGATGGCATTTATTTATTTATTTAAAAATTTTTTTTAATTGCCAAAAGGTACATGTGTTTGCCAGAGAGGGAGGAACAAAGTATCATCTAGTGAGCGTGATCGCTTTGTATTCCCTTCTCCATTTCTTAACTTTGTCATGATTTAGGTCATGCATGCCAGTGCACCCAGTGTATCAATCTACTGGGGCTGGGATTCAGACTCTGGTTGGCCATGTGGAGTCAGGTTCCCTCATCCACTAGGTTACAGGTTCAGCCCTTGATGGTATTTTTTTGAATAGGATTTGACTTATATTTTAAAGAGGATCTTATAGTTGTGATTATCTGAACCAGCAAAGTGTTGGTTCTTTCCACAAAATGAAACCATCAGAAATTATTATTAAAGGACCAGCAGATGGCGTGATGGTTGTGTTGCTGGTAGTCTGCCACAGTTAGAGTCCTAGACCTGGTGGCTTAAAACTCATGCCGGGCTCGTGTGTGTGTGCGCGCTCAAAATCCCGAGAAGAGAATGGAGGAGGAAGGATTGCAGCAGGGTCATCCCCCTTGGAGGGTGATTTCACATTTTCTGTCTGTCTGTCTCTCAGGCAAGCACATGAACCCTATAGCAGAAATCTCTCTAAAAATTAAAAAACAAAGAATTATTGTATAAATTAGTATATTTTAAATTTTCATTATGATTTAATGTAGCTAATATTTTTGCAGGTAATGGAAAAGGTGGAGAATCAATTTATGGTGGATATTTTAAAGGTAAGGCTTAAGATTTTATGGTCTCTGTTTCAGTTCTGATATAAAATAAGTTGATGATATACTTTTAATGAGAAGAGGTTTACTTATAGTTCACTTTTTGCATGAAACTAATGCTGCATGAAAATACTTTATTTGCATGAATTTGGGGATAAATTATATATTGTAATGTATAACTTATAATTGACAAGATTAATTAAGGCTAACTTTATGGTTAAACATGACTTTCAGCATGGAGGTTAGGCAACTATATACATGAAAACTCCTATCTTCCTGCCTAAAACTGTCAACATATTCTTTTGTTTATAGAGAATGTGGTCTTTTGCAAAATGAAAAGGTAAGAGAACGAAGCTCAGTAACACAAACTCCAATTTTGTTCCCTTCCACCCTTCCTAATATATTCATGGACAGTCTGGGTCAGGTTTTCTGGATATAGATATTGCTTGAAGACTTGGAAAATTCTGAATATTATTTCATACATGCATCTTTATCTTTTTTTCTTTTCCCAATGGTTTGTTAATTTCACATCAGGGAAAAGAATTTAGTTGTGTTTTTTTTTTTCCCCCTAAACTTAGCAATTTCTTTGAATAAAAAGTTGGTATTTCCTTCTTTCTCAAAGGTTTGTATGTTTTCTTTTATATAGTAGAACTGTATGATTGTGTTTTATTCCTCTAGTAGTAGCATTTGCATAAATCTAACTATTGCACTTGCCCCAAAAAGCCTTAGAAAAGTCAGTTGCAGAGATTTATAATGGCACCCAGTATTACTAGGCTGTAATGCGATAATAGCTTCAGTGTTGTAATAGTCTTTTATATTTCCTTTGGGGGGAAATGGATTACTACTCTTTTTCAGAAGCCTGTTCCCAAGGTAATCAATTTTTAAAGTTTTCTGTGTTTCTGTTTGTTGTAAGGAAAGAGTTGTTTGTATAAATGTTAAAAGGAAATTTAAATTAGTTTTTAAGAATATTTCTTCTGGAATTAAAAATCTCTATGTTGATGATGGATTTTAATCTCTAGTAGGAAACAGCTGTTTAGCTGGTTCTGTTAAGGTGTACCAATATTTTTTCAAGAATTTAAAATTTAATTTTATTATTTTTTATTATTATTTAATTTGACCAGAGAGAGGTAGTGAGAAAGCCCAGGACTTGAACTGTGGTCGGCCACATGGGAGTCCTTAACTAAGTGCCTTAACCACCATGCCACCTGCCGGCCCCATGTATAGCAATTTAAAACTAATGCTGTTGGCCGTTTTAATATGCTTTTTTCCCTGTGGCAGATACTTTTTGTACCTTAAAATTGCCATTAAAATTTTGTTTTTATAGGACTTTTTTCCTTAGATAATTTTGTGATGTTAATTATAAGAAAAGTTAATTTAATTTAGGCATGTCCCTACAACTTAATGTATGTAATATTTTTGCTCTGATATTCTAGCTTCAATTCAATTGAATAATAAATTTATCATATAAAAATTAAGCACATAAAAGTGTTATCAGACTTCTCTCATTTATTGTACATTAGGCACACTAATTGGAAATTTGGAGGAAATGAGTTTTACCTTAAAGATTTTTCTAAAAATTTCTGTACTAGCTTTCCCTGTGAGTTAATAATTCAAATATCATGTAGCCAAAGTATGTTACATACTGAAAGTGACTGTTCTAAGGCTATTTGTATAAAGTATTAAATGCTGTCTTTTCTCCAAGGCTTTGATTAGTATATTTTTGGCCTTTTTATGCTTTTGTTATTCTGTTAGTTTTTTTTTTTTTTCTAAATATTCAGTCAAGTATCTTTACTGACCAGAAGAGGAATTTCATCTTTTGCTTTCTGTTTAATACATGAACATTTCTTTAGAAGTGGCTTATCATTGGAGACTGACGAATTTGTGTTTTCTTTGAACAGATGAAAACTTTATTCTCAAACATGACAGAGCGTTCCTTTTGTCAATGGCAAATCGAGGGAAACATACCAATGGTTCCCAGTTTTTCATGTGAGTAGGCATCATTCAGAGATGAGTTTTGTTGACCAGAGAAGCGCTATTCATGAGAAAGATGGTGTAGTTAAACCAAGGTCAATGCTAAGATACTTGGGGTTTTAATTTCTAATGTGATAGGAACTGGTCAGTTCCAACTACTGCCTCAGTATTCAACTTGTATCCTGGATTTGGAGAAGGGACTTTAAAATGTAACTTGAAGATACACATTATTTTCAAAATAGGTTATTATCCTAAGAAAATAAATTGGTTTTGGTCCCTACCAAATTTGGGACTTAGTTTACCAAAACTAGATTGGAACATAAACTATTGATGAACATTTAAAAATTGTTCATAGAATACAACCTTGGCTTGGAAAGCTGGAGGTTTTGGTAAACCACTTATGGTGTTTTTTCTTTTACTTTTACTGTGGTTCTTAGAGCCAATTTTGAGAGATACCATTATTTTCCGATGTATAGAGATAGGTGATTTGCTATTGAGCCAGCATTTTTAAAACTTTAAATTTTATGAGGTCTGCATGCATAATTGAATTCTAGCATTGCTGTCATTTTCACTGAAGTTTAAGATAAATTATAACTCAGGAATTTCAGAATGCTAAATTTCCTTTTTAAGAAAACAAACAGCTTTATACAGACACGCATGCACAACCTAAAACTTATTTTTCATCTGAAGATGCTAAGACTTTGGCATACTTTCAGTTATATTCTTATCTCAAGCTACTCCCAAACTTAACTTATTATAACCTCATTATAGAAATGTGAAAAATAATCATTTAGCATGAGGTTTGATGCTTTTATTGAAAGTAAATCTCAGTCGTGACACGTGTATTAGAAAAATACTTCATGATTTTTCGGAAGAAGTTTCCTCTGTCCTCTTTCTGAATGGAAGAGTATGAATGGCGCTTCCCTGTCTTGAAAGGAGCAGATTCATTCATATAAAAACATTCACCGTTTATGTTTATCTGAAAAATAGATTTCCGACATGATCTGATAAGTTCAGATAAGGGACATTCTGTTCCTAAGAATGTCCTAAAAATGGAAAGCTGATAAAAGCTGATATGCTTGGAGTTATTCAGGAAGAAGAGCTGAAGCAGTTGTTCCCGTATCTTGTTATGATACCGTAGATTATTACACATTACACTTCTTTACTCGGGTGTTCGTCTATTCTTAACCTTCTTAAGGGCCAATAAAAAATAGAAATATTTTCCAAAACTTCTTTTATAGTAACGGTGTGGAGGCTGTTTACCCTTTGAGGTTTCCTTTTTCCATTTTTAAGCTTATCTGAACTATGGATATGTAAAACTAATGATTCACTGGGCAAGAAGCTATCATCTGAGGGCTCTAAAGTTTCTTTTAAATTTCCTTTTTTATATCATTACATTTAAAATTTGATCTATCAGATACCAGCAGCTTCTTGCCATTGTTACATACAGATTAGCTTATTTTATTTCTAAAATATTAGAATATAAACTGGTATACCTACATATATCATTTAAAATCTTGTATATGAGCTTCTTCTTCAAAAACTTGAGCTTTTCTTTTTTGGTGTGTGTTATTTAATACTGTTTAAGTCTTTTGTAGAAATGTGTAGTAAAGGCCATTACTATTTTCTCTTTTCTTTTTAGAAAGATTTTTGCTATAGGGCTCAAGCACTTGCTGGAGAGACAGAAAGCAAGAAATCACTCCCCCTTTCCCCCACCCCAGAGGAGATGCCCACGAGGCAATCCCTTCTCCTTCATTCTCTTCTTGGAATTTTGGTCACATAGGTACAGGTGCCCTGTGTGAGTTTGAAGCGACCAGGTCCAGGACTTGAACTGCAGTCGACTATGTGGGAGTCCAGCAACATAACCATTATACCGTCTGCTGGTCCCACAATTACTATTTTCTACATGGCCCAATTTTACATTGCATTGCTGTTTTTGAAGACAATTGCCAAATGTGTTTTTATTATTTTTGTTGTTAGAGGGTACGTGCATTTGCCGGGGGTGGGGGGGGCACCCCGGGGGGGGGCACCCCCCATGGAGGATGGTCATGCCACAATTCCTTCTCCTCCATTTCTCTCTACTTTTGGGATTTTGAGGCTGGCATGTTTCTTTTCTATTTTTTTTAAAAGAATTATTTAATTAATTTTATTTATTCATTCACTTATTTTAATTTGATTAGAGAGAGAGGAAGCGAGAAAGCAAGCCACCAGATTCAGGACTCAACTGTGGTCAGTCACGTGGGAGTGTCCAGTGCCTTAACCACCATGCTACCTGCTGGTCCCCAAGGCTGGCATGTTTCTTAAGCTGCTGGGTAGGGACTCGAACTGCATGGTTGATTATATGGGATCCAGTTACTTTAGTCACCAAGCCACAGAAAAACCTGTCCCCACATGAAAATTTTACCATCAATAAATTAAGGTTTAAAATTTAAATGTGCGTTTGTAATTAAGTGTAGATGGTACTAGAATGACTACAAACTTGTGATTGAAAACTTTCCACTTTTAGTTGAAATTTCATTCTTGAAAGGAGTAAATTTACTTCTGGAAAGAAATTTTCAGTTAAAAGCAATCTTAGAATTGTTTCTGCACACACACAAACCCCTCATTTCCCTCTATTTTTAAGGAAGTTTTACGCCTATGTACTTCCTTTATACTGGCCGAAAGTACCAGTTTCTCTGAGTTGCAGGATAAAATCAAACTGACCTTCATGTTTCTGAACAAAACGTACCCTCGTTTTTATGGGAAGACGAGGTAAATGGAGATGCTCATAAAGAGGAAAATCTTTGAAACTCCAGTCTTGCAAGTCAAGTTGTTTGGAGTTGAAAGTAGAGCAGATTATCTCCAAGTTGTACATGGTCACAGGTGAGAGCTCTGGTGGTCATGGAGCTAGCTGGGAGTCCCCACGGGCTGCCTGTTACTCCGGCACCGCGACTCCGCACACGGCACCTTGAACAGCAGCTCTGGAATCTGAAAGAGAAGGGCTGATGTAAGAATGGATGGTAAAATGAAAAGTTCCTGTTCGTAGGCTTAAGAAGGACTTTAATAGATCCTTTTATACGTTGTATTTGTAGTTTATGATATAAATCTGTTACTCCGCAATTGTGAAGGAGTAGATTTGGTGCCATTAATGTGAGTGTTTAGAAAATGTCCCTCAGGGAATCTTTCGCTTTGTGTCTTAACTATTGTTTTCATTACTTACACATTTTAAAATTCATTTGTTACTTCCTAAGGCATACATAATTTTAAAAAAAATTGAACATAATTTTGTATATATTGCTTTCTTCAGCTAGAAAAATTGTGTCTATTATAAAAACCAGATTTTCTTCTATATTTGTAATTTTTGGCATAACTGCTTATATCTACTACTGTATTAGTCTAATGGTTTTGCTTCGAAGAGCCTTTATAGAAGAAAATGGATTCTTACTGGCATAGTGCTGCTCCCGAAGCAGGAAGGAAGAAGTGCAAGGTGGTCCTGAGCATCACCCAGGGAACTGTGGCTAGCTCGCGTTCCCGTGCATCACCCAGGGAACTGTGGCTAGCTCGCATTCCCGTGCATCACCCAGGGAACTGTGGCTAGCTCGCGTTCCCGTGCGTCACCCAGGGAACTGTGGCTAGCTCGCGTTCCCGAGCGTCACCCAGGGAACTGTGGCTAGCTTGCGTTTCTGTGCATCACCCAGGGAACTGTGGCTAGCTCGCGTTCCTGAGCGTCACCCAGGGAACTGTGGCTAGCTCGCGTTCCTGAGCGTCACCCAGGGAACTGTGGCTAGCTCGCGTTCCTGTGCATCACCCAGGGAACTGTGGCTAGCTCGCGTTGAGGCATTTGTGAAGGAACTCAAGGACGTGGCACCAAAGTTATCAAGTGAGGTGTTCACTCGTTTTCAGCCTTTTCACTGTTATTTTTTATGTCAGAGAATAGGAAGAAACCTCCATAAAGGCTATAGAATTATTAACTCTTAGAGGGGAAAGGGATTTAGAGATCATCTAGCACAATCTGTAGTTCTATAGATAATGCTAAATAAGGGAGAGGTACCATAGAAAGCCCACATTTTACTCATAATCTAGAAGAAATTGATAGCTAGAAAAAGCACACTATGAATTACATAATTTTTATTATCCTCTCTGCTCTGAATTTATTTTGGTTAAATACTAGTTTTTTTTTGGAGAGGTTTTTTGCTATAGGGCGCGTGTGCTCGCTCGCCACAAAGACAGAGAGAGAGAGACAGAAAGCAAGAAATCACCCCCTGGGGGGATGACCACGCCGCAATCCCTTCTCCATTCTCCTCTCAGGATCTTGGGCATGCACGCACACGCGCCTGGCGTGAGTTTAAGTCACCGGGTCTGGGACTCGAACCGCGGTTGACTACATGGGAGTCCAGTGACATAGCCATTATGCCAACTGCTGGTCCCTATTTTGGTTAAATACTAAGAAGCATCAAGATCTTGCTGGGAAATAAAATGATATTCGGGGAGACATTTTATGTTTTGCTGTTAGTAATAATAGTTGATTAGTTCTGGCTCTAATTTTCATTGTCTTTATATGTATTCATCAGCAAGATGAAGAAGAGTGTACCTAAAAGAGTCATTAAAAAGATCTGTAGGTGGGTGACAGCTTTGTATTGACAGTTCAGAGATGGGCACTGGCTGTCAGGCAGCCTCGGTTTTAGTTTGTTCCTATTTGTCTTTCCTTTTTTATAAAGTGTCTAGCCCTGCTGTCAAAGATAAAGTCAATATTCCGGTGTGAAATGTAGATGTAAAAGGAAGAGAATGTTCTGTAGGGTGGTCCCGAGGCTTTGAATTTGTGGAATGATTTATGTGCCAACATTATTTTGCTGAAGGGAATAGCTAGAATTGCCTAATTTTTGTCAGTCTGAAAAGTAGCCCAAGAAACCCTGGGCCCACTTGCCTGGGTGGGAAGCAGTGCTATTAGCGCTGTGTAGGTTGCCGCGGAGCCCTCTTGGCTCTGTCTGTGCAGGCCTTCCATCCCAGCCACGGAGTGGGGACCTGCGGGCTATGCAAAACAGTCCCTGTCACGCTTCTACGTAAGAGAACAAGATAATATAGAAAAGTTAAACTTGAACTTCAAACCAAAAGTGCTTATTGTATATTAACGGTCAGAAATAGGGCAATGGAGGAGGAACAGGAAGTTCTAGAATATGTTTTATGGATTAGACCTGCGAATGGCTACTCACTTGAACGAAAGGAAGTTCTGATTGTTTCAGAACAGTGGAGCAAGGGGAAAATAGGGTAGTTGGTTTGAAGGAGTTTGTTGTGTTGACATTTTGGGTAGCAAAAGTAGATCTGGGTAGGAATGATGTCCCCTGCACAAATGCATGAATTTGTGTGAGAAGAAATGCTGGTGTTGATAACCTGACGAATTGGAGCTTTTTCCTTTTTTGGGGTAATACCTTCATATGTTAATTTGAAACTTTTTCATGAGCAAAGATGTTTATGAAACCTAGAACAATAAGCCAGGTTCTCTGAATGTGTAGTGTCATCCCTAACATTCAGACTTAATATTACTTGGTATTTGTGTGATATGTGTGTTAGCAAATAGAGGAAATGCTCTTTCTAGTAGTGTTTGGTGTTTATTAACATTAGTGCTGAATTTTAGGAATCTCTTCTATTTGGGGGACTTTGGGAACACAGGTAGAACACTGTATAGGGCCTTGCTTAGTTTCTGTGGCCCTTACACTAGCTTAGCTTTGTCATTCTGTACAACTTTGTACCTCTTCCATCATGGTGATCATTTCAGGAGCTGAAGGGGGGGGGGGAATGCATGTTGAAGGCAGAACTAGGCAGCAATCAGTTTTTTTTCTTCTTTCAAGCTACTTTACACCTACTTATTTTTCACAAGTCATTGAAAACTCAAATTTTTTCAAACATTATATTCTTATTAATACTAATTCATATCTTGATGCCCTTATAGGAAATTAAAACTTATTTTTAAATACTTTAAGGTTTAATATATCTATAACCCCAGTAAAGATTTGTCCATGGTATAACAGGGGTTTTGGTCTGAGGTGTAATAGAAATGTTTAAAGTTTAATACAATTAAAATTGATCAGACAGTGTGTGTTCTTTGCAGAAAAAGAACTTCTCTTATTGGGGAAAGTCAGAGATTCCACAGGGAAAGAAAATACTGTGTCTAGGGTTTGACAGCATACTTTTCTTTCCTGCCTTGTTATCTTCTGAGAAGGACCCTAAAATTCTAGTTATTGTTTATTTTATTATTATTATATTCAGTGACAAAACATCTTCAAAGTGTACCTAATGGCAGTAACTCAGTCCAAACATTTTGCTCATAAACTCCTGAAAAGTGGTCTGTTGTGATGTGTGGCCAAAAAAAGGCTTCAAATGTCGAAGCATGTAAGATTTTTAAATTATTTGAAGCAAATTGGTTAAACACTCCTTGAAATTCTGCTTGGTTTTAATCGTCATTACTCAGTTTGTTCCAGTGAAAATTTTACTTGCAACTGGAGCACCTTAAGCATTCGGATTTTCATATTCACGTGTGTTCACAAAATACATTATTCTACTTTCGAGGCAGATGTTAGTTCAGAGCGCATTCTGGGATTTGTAAACAGAAATGGTACGTTTTGTTGACTGTCACTGACCCTCTGGTGCTACCGTGTTAAGGCTCTGAGCACATTCCGACTTCAGCCACAGTACTTTCCTTAAGCATAATCCATCTCTATGTCAATGTCCTCTGTGAAAGAAAATTTAGAGCCCTCCATTTACAAAAGCTTTCTTGCTTTGCATAAAATTTGAAAATATTTAATTTCAAAGTTATATTGCTATTAAAACATAGATTCAGTCTTGTCTTAAAGTGTATTACAATTTATTTCTTGCCATTTTTGTGTAAAATTTACAGAAAGAGTGTTACACCGTGCGCTCCAAAGGTAATGTCTCATTACTCTAAGGATCTTTTCCTTTCTTTGCCTTTATCTCTGTTATGTGCATTGAAACATTAAAAAAAAAAACTTTCTGCTTGATCTGCATAGCATCAGTACACGTAAAACAAAGAGTGTTTTGTTGTCATGGTTATAGTTGGGGGAGTATATTTTAATTTCAGTGGCTCGTTTCCAAGTTTATACACGTCTTCTTAGGGGAGAGTTGTTTAAAATACAAGGATATTTTGTTTTTGTTTTATCTAATGGTTTTAGATCTCATTTCAGTGCAGAACTAGTAATTTCAGCAAAGGCTGGAAGCTTCTGTGATAATGGTATAACAATGGAGATTGTTTTTTGGAGTAATAGTGACCTTTTTCATTTCTAGGATTTACAGAGTTTATATGAACACTTGCACATATGAGGGATTTCAAAAAGTTCACAGAAAATGGAATTAAAATGTTAATTTATTTTGGTGCTGAAATATTTTGAAATTTATGTACAGTTTTTTCATAATACATATTTTCTATGAACTTTTTGAAGGCCCCCCCTTTTTTAAAGTAGATTCATTTGGGGAGTAGCTGGAAATCAATTTTTCTAAATGACAGGAAAGAGAAAAAATGTATACTATTGAAAGGTTTTATGATTTGGAATATTCTTTGTGTTGTTTCTCCTTTAGATGTGTTTTCATAAGCATATATAGACTTACACATTTGTGATAGTCTTGGCCTTGCTTAAAGTCTTCACTTACCATGTGTCACCTCTGTACTGTTCTTTGAACAGCTTTATAATTATGAAAGATCGATACACTTAAGAGTTAGTGGGATGAGGTTTCTTTGCCCATCTTAGCAAAACTGATTAGCCTGGACTGAGCATATCCTTTTCCCTGCCCTTTGGTGAGCCTTCTTTGGGCAATGTCCTCTGTTTATACATGCCTCGTTTCAGCACAGTGCCCGTAAGTCTGCTTCACACAGGGAGTTCTCCTGGAGTATAGGCTAAGAACCCCAGAGGGCTTCTCTTTGTTAAATACTTTCAGTATTTTTAATATGTAATCTAACCCAGTTTAAGTACAAGTTTATGTTTCCGCACCATGAATGGGAGATGTGAAATATGAACTTAAAATTATTTGCATCAGTTTAGGCATTACAAGCAGGCAAAAGTTGTCCTTGAAAGAAAAAAAAAATTGTTCCTGTCTTCATTTGTTTTCTTTATTATAAAAACAAACTTCATTTGTTTCTTCTTTATAGTAAAGAAAGCAAATGTATAATAAAGGACCAAGAGTTCTTCAGTGTTCATTCAAAATAGAACTTGAATATCGTAAAGATAAGTAATTGTTCCATCCTCAGTTGAGTCTCAAGTGTCATGTCGTGTTATCGCTGTGGATAGCTAGAATGTTTTATCTTACCATTTGCTCCAAAAGTTTGCCACAGTCTGATTTTTATAGCAGACCTACTAGCCAAGATAGCAAATTCAATTGGGTTCTATGTGTTTTAGAAAATTCTGTAGGCTTTCCCCAACCAGAAGACCAGAGTAGTGAGAGAAAGGATCAAGAAAGGAGGAGGAATGATCTCATCAGTGAGCCATTCATCGCTTTTACTTCTGCGTAGCTGAGACTGATCTCTTAGAGTGCAGAAGGAATTATCACCCCACCTTGGTTTTTTTTTTTTCCTAAGGTTTTTGCCATATGGTAGGTGCATGTGCCAGAGAGAGACGGAGAATGGAAAGTGAGAAATCACTCCCCAGGTGGGATGGACACACCGCAGTCCTTTCTTCTCCCTTCTCTCGGGATTTTGGGCACACATGCACGTGTGCCTGGCTTGATTTTCAAGCTGCTGAGTCTGGGACTTGAACCACAGTTGGCCATGCAGATATCTGATGCCTTCACCACCACACTACCTGTTCCCACCCGAAACTGTCACCATTTTCAAAGCATACTTTTCATCTCTCATATAATGGAGTCAATTACTAGCTCATGTACTAATTTATCTTTAATATGCTTTGTTAAAGTTTTATATTACTGGAAGCACAATTTCAACTTAAAATTATTATCCACCTTATTTCTAGATGCGAGTTTAAATGGTTTTAGCATTAGTGGTTCACCAGTTCACAAGATTTTCTTTACTTTCTTCTTGCTGCCTGTTTGTTTGTTTATATATATATATATATATATATGTATTTATATATATATATATATATATATATTTTTTTTTTTTTTGCTATAGGGCGCGTGCGCTCGCCAGACAGAGACAGAAAGTGAGAAATCACCCCCGGGGGAATGGCCATGCCACAATCCCTTCTCCTCCATTCTCCTCTCGGGATCTTAGGCACGCACGTACACGCGCCCGGCATGAGTTTTAAGCCACCGGGTCCAGGATGTGAACCGCGGTCAGCTAAACGGGAGTTCAGCGACATAGCCATTATGCTAACTGCTGGTCCCAGCCTGTTTATATTTTTATAATTACACTAACTTGTATTTTTACTTTTCAATCCTTTATGGGATATTTGAGAATTGTGGCTTTAAAACTCAAGGTTTCCTTTAAAATTCGGGAACTTTAAGGTTTAATCTTTTTGCCAGAGGGCACATGTGCTTGATGGAGAGACAGTGAGAGATCAGCCCCAGGGGAGATGGCCATGCTCCAGTTCCCTCCTCCTTCATTCTCCTCCTGGGATTTGGGGCATGCACACACATGTGCCCAGTATGAGTTCTAAGCTGGCAGGTCCATGACTCAACCATGGCTGGCCACGTGGTAGTCTGGTGCCTTACCCACCATGCTACCTGCTAGCCACTAAACTTTTGAAACTAGACATTTTAATTATTTTAAATTAAATTCTCTCGTGCTTTTATAGAATGGAATATTATTTTCTTTTTTCTTTTTCTTTTTTTTTTTTTTTTGGAGAGGTTTTTTTTGCTATAGGGCGGGTGCGCTCACCAGAAAGACAGAGAGAGACAGAGAGACAGAAAGTGAGAAATCACCCCCCAGGGGGGATGGCCACGCCGCAATCCCTTCTCCTCCATTTTCCTCTTGGCCATAGGGCGGGCGCCACCACGCCCTCCATTTTCCTCTTGGGATCTTGGGCACACACGCACATGCGCCCGGCGTGAGTTTAAGCCACCGGGTCGGGGACTCAAACCGCGCTCGACTACATGGGAGTCCAGCGACATAGCCATTATGTTAACTGCTGGTCCCTAGAATGGAATATTCTCAATGTTAGTATAAATATGCAGTACAATTCCTTGTGCATTAAAGATTTTTTTAGCCTTGTTTCAAAGACTGAAATTGTTTTCATTAACATATGTCTTAGAATTGCCCTAAAATGGAATATAAACATTTCTGTAGGAGATTTTAGTGCATTCAGTTGCTTTAATGTGGCCTACCTTTTTCTATCTTTCACATATCTATTTCTCATTCTTATAAATTAAAATGGTTTGGGTGTATAATTCTGAGTCTAATGATCTGCTTTTGAATTTTTTCCACTGTAATGCACAGTGTGAGGATCTGGGAAAATGCTCTGGGAAAACCAGCCTTAGGTCCACAGTATTAATCAGATGTATCCCATAGGCTTCTCAAGAGTGACATGTGACAGTTTGTTTCTGTCGAAGAAGCTAGTTAGGTATTTTCTGGGACAGGGAAACTTAAAAGTGTCTATAATATTATCCATGATTGTCTGCTTTGTTATTAGAGGTGTTGATAGACGGATTTTCAGAGATGCTCTGAACCTCGGAGCTCACCTGGGGTGAAGGAAGAGGGGCAGGAAGTTCTGAAACCAGGACTCCCTCTGCTTGCCTAAAGGATGCAGACTGCTCAGTATGAGAAGTAACAAATAGAACTCACTGACATAGAGGGCAAATTGTGAATGGTTTCTTCCCATAGAGCAAACGATAGGTGCTTTTTGTCATTTAATTATGCTAATAAGCTTTGAGGGTTTTTTTACGTTTTTGTTGTTTTGGATTTGAGAGTAACTTCGTTATGTAATTATGCTCTATATTTATGAATATAAGTCAGATCAAACCTTTTATATGTACTATGTATACATATATGTAGTCTGAGATAATTTTGTCATTTATTAGAATCTTGAGTGATGTTTTATTAAAGTCAGTAAAATGGCTTCTGTTGCTGTTTGGGGGTTTTTAAGGTTCGAGGCATAGCATGTTTAACTTTCCCCCTGTCTTTTTATCTCTACTTCTTTGTCCTCTACATGCCGTGTTTAAACCCTTCTGCCCTCTTCACCTGAACACATCGTGTCGACATCCTCTTTGTGTTGATGGTTTTTACACAGTACCACCAAACCTGCCCCACACCTGGATGGGTAAGAGTTAACATTCTCACTATGGGGAGGGATTTGGGTGGCCAGCTGTAGAGACAGATGGGACCATGGGTGAACCTTGAAGGGGTTGCTTGTGATCTCTGGGTTAGGCTCTCACAGCCACACTTTTCCTCAAGGGTCACAGGGTGCAGGAGTTTTGAGACCCCATGGCTTTCACGTCACTGAAGTGGTCTTTAACCTGTGCTCACGAGGGAGCTGTTCAGCTGTGCAGTTTTGATTCGCCCTGTAAGGAGGTTTCTGAGTATCAGGAGTGGTCTGTTACCAAATTCCCTTACTCCAAGGTGGTTAGGAACCTTTTTTTTTGGGGGGGGGGGTGTTTGCTATAGGGCATGTACGCTCACCAGACAGAGACAGAGAGATAGAAATCTCTCCTTGGGGGGATGGCCACGCTGCAATCCCTTTTCCTCCATTCTCCTCTCGGGATCTTGGGCACGCACGCACACACGCCCGGTGTGAGTTTTAAGCCACCGGGTCTGGGCTGTGAACCGCCGTCGACTACATGGAAGTCCAGCGACATAGCTATTACGCTAACTGCTGGTCCCAGGAACCATTTTTTGAAGACACAAAACTGAGGCCCTTTTTACATAATCATTGTTTCCTTTTATGAAGCCCATTCAAGGTCTTATTCTAGTTGCTCATACATCAAACACTTTGGTTTTATTTTTAGGTCTGTAGACATGTCATTTGTAACAGTTGTCTTGACTGTTGTTTATAGCATAATCATCAAACCAATTATTTCTTGAATTTGTATTGTGACAGGGTGCACGTTGTCTTTGGACTCGTTATTTCCGGTTTTGAAGTAATCGAACAAATTGAAAATCTCAAAACTGATGCTGCAAGCAGACCTTACGCGGATGTGCGAGTCATCGACTGTGGGGTCCTTGCCACAAAGTCAGCAAAAGATGGTAAGAGCTTTTCGAGGCCAGAAGAAGCAGGATAGAGAGACCGTACCTTAAAGATACCTCCTAGATTTCAGTAATAGGACAGACTCCTATGAGTGCGATACATTAGCCTTTGCACCTCTCCATCATACCCTACATACAAACCGTCGTTAAATCTTGTCAGATCTCAGACCAGCAGTTTACATAATGGCTATGTCGCTGGACTCCCATGTAGTCAACCGCGGTTCAAATCCTGGACCCGGTGGCTTAAACTCAGGCCGGGCACGTGTGCGTGTGTGCCTAAGACCCCGAGAGGAAAATGGAGGAGAAGGGATTGCGACATGGCCATCCCCCCTGGGGGGTGATTTCTCTCTTTCTCTCTTCCTATCTTTCTGTCTCTCTCTGTCTTTCTGGCCAGTGTACGTGCCCTATAGCAAAATCCTCTCCAAAAAAAGAAAAAAAAAATCTTGTCAGATCTTACTCTTCTTGTCACTTCTTTTCTCAGCCAACCTGATGCAAGCCACCAGTACCTCATTCCTGGATTATTGCCTCAGCCGCGTAACTGTTCACCTTGCCTCTGTCCCTGCTCTCCTGTAATCTTTGCTTAGCAGCAGAACCCTCTTAACCGGTCTCACTGCTTATACCCTTGGCCCTCTAAGATGTGTCTTTAACAGCAACCAGAGCCATCGCCTTAAAACTGTGTTTTACATCTGTGTTAATCCTGCTCCGAACCTCCAGGGGTTCCTTTCCCCGTCAGCCAAAGCTGAGGTCTTTGTGGTCGACTGTAAGGTGCTGGGCAGTCTGACTCAGTGCTCTCTCTGACCTCTTCCCCTCAGTCATTGCCTTCCAGCCCCATTCATCTTTACTCAGACTTGCCAAGCACTCGGGGACTTTGTACTGGTTGTTCTTTCTGAAACCCTCTTCATTAAGAGAGCGAAATGCCCCCTCCCTTGCTTCCTTTAGTTCTCTGCTCAAATATTCTTTTTAAATTTAATTTATTATTATTATTATTATTTTTTACTTAATTGGCTGTGAGCCTGTGTGCTCACCACAGAGGCAGAGAAAGTAAGAAATCAAGCTGCCAGATCTGGGACTCAAACTGTGGTTGGACATGTGGGAATCTGGTGCCATAACTACCTCACCACCTGCTAGCACCTCAAATGTTATCTTAAACTACCTTCTACTTGGGACAAGCAGTTAGCATAATGGCTATGTCGCTGGACTCCCACATAGTTGACCACGGTTCGCGTCCCGGACCCAGTGGCTTAAAACTCATGCCGGGTGCATGTGCGTGCGTGCCCAAGATCCCTAGAGGAGAATGGAGGAGAAGGGATTGCGACGTGGCCATCCCTCCTGGGGGGTGATTTCTCACTTTCTATCTCTCTGTCTCTCTCTGTCTGGCGAGCGCACACGCCCTATAGCAAAAACCTCTCTAAAAAAAAAAAAAAAAACCTCCTACTCTCCTATTTCCTTTAAGCTTCTCTTCTTCTCCCTTCTTCTGTCTTAACTCTTATATTTGTTATATTATATAGTTATTTATTTTTTTTATTTTCTGACCCAACTAGAATATAGACTTCATGAGGGCAAGAGCTTTGTTACCTTACAGTCTTACCAACAATTACATTATTAACCTGAGGTTGATTTAAAATATTTAAGAGGACATTTTGTGATACTCAGTAATCACATGTTTTTCTCTGAAAGGTAAGCACTAAAATCCAGTACTAATTTTTACAACTATTTCTTAAAAGTTCTTGAGAGAAAAAGGAAGAAACCAACTCATTCAGAAGACTCGGATTCTTCTTCCAACTCTTCTTCCTCTTCAGAATCATCTTCAGAAAGTGAAATTGAACTTGAGCGAAGCAGAAGAAGGAAACATAAGAGGAGAGCAAAAATTAAACATTCTAAAAAGAGACGAAAGGAAGTAAGCAGTTCAGAAGAGCCAAGGAATAAACGTATCAGCCCCAAAGGGTAAGTATGCAACACTTAGGAAATCTTACTTAAAGAAACAAACACTTTGGAGTAGCAAAAGTATGAGTAATTCTGTTTATATTATTTTCTAAATTCACTTCTTTTTATATTGTTTTTTTATTTATTTTTAAAATGTTTGGTCAGAGGGCACATGCACAGAGGTGGGTGCAGTGGGGAGTGGAGAAGGCACCCCTTGTGGGGAATAGTCATGTTGCAATCCTTTCTCCATTTCTCTTCCCCTTGGGATTTTGGGCACACATATGTCTGGCATGCTTTTCTTTTCTTTTTTCTTTTTTTTTTTTTGAGAGGTTTTTGCTATAGGGCGCATGCGCTCGCCAGAAAGACAGAGACAGAGAGACAGAAAGCGAGAAATCACCCCTCGGGGGGATGGCCATGCTGTAACCCCTTCTCCTCCATTCTCCTCTCGGGATCTGGGGCACGCATGCACATGCACCCAGCATGAGTTTAAGCCGCCGGGTCTGGGACCCCGAACCGCGGTCAACTACATGGGAGTCCAGCAACATAGCCATTACACTAACTGCTGGTCCCTCTGGTGTGCTTTTCAAGCTGCTGGGTACAGAACTCAAACTGCACAGCCAGCCAGGTTGGGATCCAGTCACCTTAACCACCACACCACAGGCTGGCTCAATGTGTATAATTCTGTAATCTCAGTTTTATTGTGTATTGTTAAAACCCAAAAGGTTAAGTGTGAAACACCAAAGAAGTCTACTTAAAAACAGACATAGTGGAGTGGGAAAAGTATGTGTAATTCTGTAAACTTTATTGTTTTTTGTTGCAAAAAAATAGCTTTTGAATTGCCATAGGGCATGCACGTTGACCAGTGATAGGGTGAAAGCACCCCCTAGTGGCATGTGGTCACACTTCAATCCCTTCTTTATTTTTCCATCCTGTTGGGATTCGGAGCATGCACACACACGAATCTGCCATGTTTTTAAGCCACCAGGGCTGGGATTTGAACCGCAGTCAATATTTGGAATCTTGCACCTTTAATTTGGAGGCCATAGGACTGGCACAAAATAGCACTTTCGGACTTTATCGAAATTGCAGTGTGGCAAATACAGGAGTGGCATAGCTACTCTTTATATCATTGATTTTGTCTTTTCATATGAAAATAACCCTTGAAGCTCTTTTAAAAATTAAGATAGACAAGTTTCATATCAAAATTTTAGTATTCTTGATTTTTCACTGATGAAAAATTGATGTGTTATATATATTCTCTTTATGAAAACTATAGAGCCCTATTAATTGATACTTGTAATCTATCAACAGTTTTGCTACTATTTTAATATCTAATTTTTCATGTTTTTATTATTGCAAAATGCAAGCATTATACATCTTAATTGGTGACTTGGTTTGTTCCCTCTAAGTCACTCTGAGAGGGGTGATACTAAGGAGAAAAGATCAGTGGATTCAAATGCGAAAAGAGAAAAGCCTGTGGTCCGCCCAGAAGAGATTCCTCCGGTGCCTGAGAACCGATTTCTGCTGAGAAGAGATATGCCTGTTGTTGCCGTGGAACCTGAACCGTAAGTAGGATGATTAAACCTCTGGTTTTTATTTCTTGGATAGACAGCTCTAAGAGTTCATAGCAGTTCCATACTCATTTACTGAACATGACCTAATGTCAAAACACTTTGAAAGATATTGTGGGAGATACCAGATTAATGAGATATTGTGGGAGATACCAGATTAATGAATGACATACAGTTTTACCTTTCAGAATTCACATTCTGCCGGTAGGAAAAAGAAGTTGAGCAAGTTGGTTAGGGCAGAAGTTCTTACCAAGTTATGGAAGGATTTCATTATTGATCTTGCTACCGTGGCCTTTCTTTAGACACAGGTTTTTTTTTTTTTTTTTGGAGAGGTTTTTGCTATAGGGCGCATGCGCTCGCCAGGCAGACAGAGACAGACAGAGAGACAGAAAGCAGGAAATCACCCCCCAGGGGGGATGGCCACGCCGCAATCCCTTCTCCTCCACTCTCCTCTCGGGATCTTGGGCACGCACACACACGCGCCCGGCGTGAGTTTAAGCCACCGGGACCGGGACTCGAACCGCGGTCGACTACGTGGGAGTCCAGCGACATAGCCATTACGCTAACTGCTGGTCCCAGACACAGGGTTTTGATTTTCAGAATAAAGGGTTAGTTGAACTCTGGATCCAGTCCAGTGATGAAACATGTTCCAATTTGAATAACGCAAACTTAATTGTTTGTCGATTGGACATACAATTTCCTTTTTTTTTTTTTATTAATTAAATTCACATTTTACATAAAGTCCCCATTATGATGTATACAATATACGTATACATATATAGTTTTCAACAGAGAACTCTACATTTTTGGTGTTAAATTGTTCTTCCCTTTGCCCCCCACGCCCACTCTCTACCACCCACTCCCCACCACCCTCTCCCCTCCCTTACAGCCTCTGGTATCTACATTTATCCTTTCTGCTATCATGTCTTCAGATCTTTCTCCTTCTGCCAGAGTGCTGATATATATTTTTTTTCATTGCACATCTTTACACTGTACAGCATGGTTTTTCCCAGCATGAGTACAGTGCACATTAGTCAAGACAATGATATCACCATGTACATCATCATCAACAGACCACTCTTCATCTTTGTGTCTATTAAGTGTGATGTTTGTTCCCTGAATCCCTCCCCTCCGCTCTCCATTACTCATTCCCATTACCTCTCCCATACTGTCTCCAGTATCTGCTGTTGCCATCCCCGCCACCAAACCCTCCAGTTCCTTCACTTTTTTTTTTCTTTTTTCCAATTATTAGCTCATAAAGTTTTTTACAATAGGGAACATAGATTCTACTCAGGGTTGGGTTAAGGGTGGGTCTGGTGCAGTTCCGCAATTGTAGGTGAGTCTTACTGGGATACAGTTTCAGGAAAGCGGTTCTGGTAAGCAGAGATGGTTATCAGCCGATGTGGCACAGCATCCATCCTGTGATTACCGGGAATGGTGTTGTGGGGATCTGCAGCGTGAGTCATCCTCGGGTATCTGGCTTCCTTAAGAATGGTAGAATAGTTCTTGTTTTTCCCTGAGGTAATGCAGGGCTGGTAACCATCATCTTCTCACTGTCCATAGGCAGAGAGAATCCTCCTGTACAATCAAGTTCTCAGTCCTAGTTTTCGGCCTCAGTTTGCCACCCGCGGCCGGCGGCCACGCATAGGCCAGGGGGCCACGCACAGGCCCGACGGCCACAGGCAGGCCCGGCGGCCACACTCCGGCCTGGCTGCCACACTCGGGCCCGGAGGCCACACACTGGGCCAGGGGACACGTGCTGGGCCAGCGGCCACGCGCCGGGCCGGCGGCCACGCGCCGGGCCCGGCGGCCACGCGCAGGCCTGTAGGCCATGCGCAGGGGCAGGCCCGGCGGCCAGTGGCCACACGCAGGCCTGGAGGCCACGTGCAGGCCCGGCGGCCACGCGCCAGCCACGTGCAAGCCCGGTGGTCACGCGCTGGCCCGGCGGCCACACGCAGGCCCGGCGGTCATGCGCATGCCCGGGGGCCATGCCCAGACCTGGCCGCCATGCGCAGGCCCGGCGGCCACGCCCAGGCCTGGCAACCACGCGTAGGCCCGGCGGCCACGCGCAGGCCCGGCAGCTACGCGCCAGCCCCGAGCACACGAACGCGCGCGGGATCCAGCGCCACCTCCCTGCTTGCCCGTCCGACCCAAGAAAGGAAGGACGGCGAGCTCGGCCGGTCCGCGCCGCCGGCCCGTGTTGGCGCGTGGTCGCGGTGCGCCACAGGCCCTGGCCAGCGCGCGGGCCACAATTTACTTTTATAAACATGTTACTATTGTTAACTTGCTCAGTGATAACTTATCTGCATTGGAAAAGCTAATGCATGGCTTTATTTTATTTTCATTTGAAACAAATTTTAATTATTTTATAACTCAAAGATAAAAATAATTGTATATACTATGTCTATTTACAACACTTATTATAAAAGCAATATTTTTCATCTTAATTTCTCTTATACATTCAATCATTATACATCACTTAGCTTGATAATTTACCCAACATGAATACACTTCAGACCAGTCCAGTTGAAGATACATGTTATCAACAGATAATAATCTATTTCTGTGTCCCATGTCTTGCCTCTTTATTTTTCTCCTTAATTTCTTTCCTCACACTCTTCACCTTCTCCCACCCACTTTCAACATTGTCTGCAGTCTCCATAACCATTTTCCATGCTTCTATATCCGCTAATTCTCTTAATCCCCACACCATAGAGTGGGGATAGTCAGTATATATTAAGTGGAGATAAATGATGTCTCTCTTTCATAGCCTGGCTTGCTTCACTCAGCAGTAAATCTTCCATATTCACCCACTTTTTATCACATGCCAGGATCTTCTTGTTTTTTTATGGCTGGGTAATATTTCATAGAGTATACATGTCATACTTTTCAATCCATTCATCTGTTTATGGACATTTGGGTTGGTTCCCTGTCTTAGCAATTGTGAATAATACTGCAGTAAACATAGATGTGTAAGCACTTTTCTGAACCAGTGTTCTCCTATCTTTTGGGTAGATGATACCCAGGAGTGGAATGGCTGGATCAAATGGTAGATCTACAAATGTAGATCTTTGAGGAACCTCCATATTCTTCTCCACAGTGGCTGGACTAATTTACATTCTCACCAACAGTGCAGGAGAGTTCCCCTTTCACCATAGCCAGCACTAACCTTTTGTTTTTTTTTTTAAATCTTAGCCATTCTGACTGGGGTTAAGTGGTATCTCATTGTGGTTTTGATCTGTATTTCCCTTATGATCAGGGATGTTGAGCATTTTTTCATATGCTTTTTGGTTGTTCGTATGTCTTCCTTAGAGAGTTTCTTATTCAGTTCACTTTCCCATCTTTTAGTTGGGATGATCATTTTTTGGGGGAGGTAAGCCGCTTATGGACCCTGTGTATTCTGGTTATCAGTCCTTTATCTGAGGCATAGTTTACAAAAATATTCTCCCATTCCAAGGGTTGTCGAGTCATACTAATTACTGTGTCTTTTGCTGTGCAGAAATTTCTTAATCTGATGTAGTTCCACTTGTCTGTTTTTGGGATTACTGCCTCTGTTTTGGGGGTCTTATTTAAGAAATCTTTGTCTAACCCAGTGTCTCTCAGTTTCCCCAGTAGATTTCTACCAGTAGTTTTATAGTTTGGGTTTATATCTTTGATCCACTTTCAGTTGATTTTTGTTAATGGTGAGAGGTAGTGATCCAGGTTCATCTTTTTGCAGATGGATACCCAATTTTCCAGCACTATTTGCTAAAGAAATTTTTCTTTTCCCAGTGGATTAACTGGTACCCTTTATCAAAAATCAGTTGGCTGTATGTTTTGGGGTTTATTTCTGGGGTCTCTCTTCTGTTCCATTGGTCAGCATATCTGTTTTTGTGCCAGCACCATGCTGTTTTGATTATCCCAACTGTAATATATTTCTGTGTCAGGGAGTGAGATATGCCGCCTACCACACTTTTGTGCACTATTGCTTTGGCAATACAGGGTCTTTTATAATTCCAGACAAATTCCATGATTATCTTTTCTAAATCTGTGAAGAATATCTTTGTGGAATTGCATTAAATATGTAGATTAATTTGGATAGAATTGCCATTTTGATTATATTAATTTTTCCAATGCAGAAACATGGAATATGGAATGTCTTTCCACTTTTTTGTGTCCCTTTCAATTTCTTTTAGATTTTCATAGTTTTCCTTGTAGAGGTGTTTTACTTCTTTGGTTAGATTTATTCCTAGATGTCTTATACTGTTTGTGGCCGTGGTAAATGGGATTACTTTCTAAAGTTCTACCTCAGTCTGCTTTTCTTCATATATAGAAATGCTATAGATTTTTGTATGTTGGTTTTGTATCCTGCTACTTTACTGTATTCATTAATTGCTTCCAGGAGGTTTTTCATGGATACCCTTGGGGCTTCTATGTATACAATCATGTCATCTGCAAATAGAGATAATTTCATCTCTTCTTTCCCTTTTTGAATGCCTTTTATTTTATTCTCTTTTCTGATTGCATTGGCTAGAGCTTCCAGCACTGTACAGAAAAGGATTAGAGAAAGTGGGCAGCCTTGTCTTGTACCAGTTTTTAGTGTGAAAGCTTTCAGCTTTTCCCCATTCAGTATGATGTTAGCTAAGGGTTTTTCATAAATACCTTTTATTATGTTGAGAAATGACCCTTCTATGCTGATTTTGCTGAGAGTCTTAATCATGAGGGGATGCTGTATTTTATCAAATGCTTGTTCTGCATCGATTGATATGATCATATGGTTCTTATCTTCCTTTTCGTTAATATGGTGTGTTACATTTATGGTATTGTATGTTAAACTACCCTGGCATCCCTGGAATAAAGCTCACCTGGTCGTGATATATAATCTTTTTTATAAGTTGTTGAATACGATTTGCTAGTATCTCGTTAAGAATTTTTGCATCTGTATTCATCAGAGATATTGGTCCATAGATTTCTTTCCTTGTCATGTCCTTGCCTGTTTTGGGGTTGAGGGTGATGGAGGCTTCATAAAATGAATTTGGGAGGGTTCCTTCCTTTTGGATCGTTAAAAATAACTTGAGTAAAATGGAGGTTAACTCTTTAAAAGTTTTGTAGAATTCAGAAATGAAACCATTGGGACTAGGGCTTTTCTTTGTTGGGAAGTTATTCCTGATGCAGTCTTATTGTTTGTTATGAGTCTCTTCAGGCTTTCTGTGTCTTTCTGATTCAATCTTGGTAGATTATGTGTCCAATAATTTGTCCATCTCATCCAGGTTTTCTTGTGTATATTCGCTCCTAGTATCCTCTAGTGCTGATTTTTATTTCTATTGTGTCTGTTGTATACTGCCTATTTCATTGCGAATTTGATTAATCTGGTTCCTTTCTCTCTTCTTAATTAGTCTAGTTAACAGTGTGTCAGTCTTGTTTATCTTTTCAGAGAATCAGCTTTGCTTTATTTTCTGTATAGTTTATTTTCTGTTTCACTTACTTCTGCTCAAATCTTTATTATTTCTTTTCTTCTGACATTTTTTTGGTTTTCTTTTGTTGTTTTTCCAGTTCTCTGAGACATGATATTAGGTTATCCATGGCCTTCTTTCCATCTTTTTCTTTTTTTTCTTTTAATTATTTTTCGTTTAACTTTATTTGTTTGTTTATTTTAATTTGACCAGAGAAGGACAGATCGAGAGAGAGAGAAAATGAGAAAGCAAGCCACCAGGGTCGGGACTCAAACCATGGTCAGCCATGTGGGAGTCCAGTGCCCTTAACCACCAAGTCACCTGCTCGCCCTTTTCTTATGTGTACTAATTGCTATGAACTTCCCTTTTATACCTGTTTTGCCGTGTCCCATAGATTATAAAAACTTATGTACTTATTATCATTGGTCTCCATGAATCTTTTTATTTTGGTCTTAATTTCTTCAATAGTTGTGAAGTCATTCAGAAGTAGGTTATTTAGTTTCCATATTATATGTATTTTTGTGGGTTTCTTCTGAAATTAATACCAAGTTTAGTTCCGCCTTGGTGGGAAAAGATTCTGGGTATCGGTTCTGTGCCTTTAAATCTGTAAAGGCTTGTTTTGCAGCCTATCACGTGGTCAGTCTTCAAAAAGGTTCCTTGTAGGGGTGAGAAAAATGTATATTTAGTGGTTTTTGGGTGGAAGGTTCTATAGATGTCTGTCAAGTCCACTTGATTTATGGTGTTGTTTAGATCCTGTATCTCTTTGCTTATTTTTGTCTAGATGATTGGTCCAAAGTAGGTAGTGGGATGTTGAGATCCCCTACAATTAGTGCGTTTGCAGTCCATCACTCCTTTTAGATCCAGCAGTCTTCCTTTCACATATCTGGGAGCTCTTGAGTTGGGTGCATAGATATTTATAAGCGTTATATCTTCTTGATGAATTAGCCCTTCTACTACTATATAATGCCCTTTTTTTGTCTCTCCTTATAGTTTTTGTCTTAAAGCCTATTTTGTCTGAAATCAGTATCGTGTCTCCAGCTCTTTTTGGTTTCCATTTGCATGGAATACCTTTTTCTAGCCCTTCACTTTTATGTATGTCTTTAACCATGAGGTGCATTTCTTATAGGCAACAGACAGAGGGTTTCTGTTTTTTAATCCATTCAGCCTACCTGTGTCTTTTTATTGGAGAATTTAATTCACTAACATTCACATTATTATTGCTATTTTCAGACATGCCCCTACCATTAAGTTGGTCATTTTCTTGGTTGTTTTTAGTTCTCTTATTTCTGTCTGTCCTTACTTTTACTTTTCCTGATATAGTACTCCCTTCAAAGTTTCTTTTTTTTTTTTTTTGAGAGAGAGATTTTTGCTATAGGGCGCGTGCACTCGCCAGACAGACAGAGACAGACAGAGAGACAGAAAGCGAGACATCACCCCCCAGGGGGGATGGCCACGCCGCAATCCCTTCTCCTCCATTCTCCTCTCGGGATCCTGGGCACGCACGCACACGCATCCAGAGTGAGTTTAAGCCACTGGGTCCGAGACTCGAACCGTGGTCAACTACGTGGGAGTCCAGCGACATAGCCATTACCCTAACTGCTGGTCCCACCTTCAAAGTTTCTTAAAGAACTGGTCTGGTGTTGATAAATTCTTTCAAGTTTTGTTTATCTGAGAATGTTTTTATCTTTTCCCCCCATATGAAGGATAATCTTGCTGGGTGTAGTAGTCTTGGTTGAAATTGTTTCTCTTTTAACACTTTGAATGTATCTTCTTATTTTTTCCTTGTTTGCATTGTTTCCGGGAGGTTCGATGTTAGCCTGATGGGATAACCTTTGCAAGTAACTTGACATTTTTCTCTTGCCAATTTTAGTATCTTGTCTTTATCTATGGTTTTGGCCAATCTGGCTATGATGCGCTATGGAGAGGATCTTCTTGGATTGATTCTATTTGGGGTCCTGTGTATTCCTTGGGTGTGTATATTTGAGTGTCACTTCTCTAGATGTAGAAAGATTTTTTCCAATATTTCATGGAATAGATTATGAATGCCCTTATTAGTTTTCTTCACCTTCTGGGATACCAGTTATTCGGATGTTTGGGCATTTAATGGTATCTAGCATTTCCCATTTATTGTACTCATTTCTTTTGGTTATTTTTCCAGGTTTTTTTGGGTGATTTTTTTTCTTGGTCAGAGGTTTTGTCTTTTACATCCGAGATTTGATCTTCTGTATGATCTAATCTGCTTTTTATACTTTTGAGGGAGGTTTTGATTTCTTGTGTTAATAGCCTTCACTGCTCATAGTTCTGTTTGATTCTTTTTTTGTGTCTAATTCTTCTTTCAAATCGTGGAAGGACTTCCTCATCTCCTAGAGCTCATCGTCTCTTTTCTTTTGCACCTTATGGAGTTCATTGTCTCTCATCTCTTGCGTCTTGTTTAGTTTTGTCACTATGAATATTCTGAATTCTTTATCTAACATTTTCTTGAGTTCAGTTGTACTGTCTGTGGATGATGAAGGGTTCTTTTCCTTGAGAGACAATTTTTGGTTTCTCATATTTCTTGTGCCTCTGTGCTGGTTTCCGGTCATCTGATGGATTATACGTTTCTTTCTTATTTCTGCATTACTATCGCTGGAACTGGATATTCCAATGGATTTCCAATTTTTTTTTTTTTTTGGAGAGGTTTTCACTATATGGCACGTGCGCTCGCCAGACAGACAGAGAGAGACATAGAGACAGAAAGTGAGAAATCACCCCCTGGGGGGATGGTCACGCCGCAATCCCTTCTCCTCCATTCTCCTCTCGGGATCTTGGGCACGCACACACATGCGCCTGGCGTGAGTTCTAAGCCACTGGTCCGGGACGTGAACCGCGGTTGACTACGTGGGAGTCCAGCGACATAGCCATTACGCTAACTGCTGGTTCCCTAGATTTCCAATTTTTTGAGAACAGGTTTACCAGGGCTAAGTTGCAGGGTTTCAGCTGAGGAAGAAAGTAGGGGTTGCATAGCACGCAAGGCGCACCCCACACTAAGGAAACGGTGAAGCTGAACGTATTCCTGAGTGAGCAAAGGCAGTTAAAGGTCTAAAGCAGTCTCCTGGAAGTGGTAGGGAGAAGGTAAGTTCCCAAGGCAATCTCTGGCCTCAGTAGTTCTCAAAACACTGGCTTCTGGGTTCTCATTGGCCTCTTCTGCCAAGCAGGAGCAGGGAATGATGGTAGGTGAGGGACCTGGAAGCCAAGGGGCTCTGGGCACCTGAAGGGGTTGGGGAGGAATGCATGGCTTTAAATTTGTTTTTAAAAAGTAGTGTTAGATTTATTTTGTATATTAGACCCCAGTTTAGGATTATTTTTGGTTTTGTTTGTTTTGTTTATTCTAAATTGTTTTTTGTTTTGTTTTGACTACAGGGTATGTGCACTCACTGAAGAGAGACAGAGAGAGAGAAGGAAAGTGAGAAATCACTCCCCAGGTGGGATGGCCACTTTGCCGTCTCTTTTCCCTTTATCCTCATGGGATCTGGGGCATGTGCACACAGATATCCAGCATGCTTTTCACGCTACCAGTGAGTCTAGAACTGGAACCATGTGGCTAGCCATGGGTTACCTGGTCCCAGTTTAGGATTATTTAAAAAAAGTGTATGAACAGAAAGTACCATAATAGCTAGTGTCATTGGTAAGTCTCCTGTGAACAGTCATTTTGAAAGGTGAGAAGTCATACAAGTGTATCTGTTTATAATCAGGTCTCTATTTAAGGTTGTTATTCAGTTCATTAGGTATTCGTAAACCCTAATGTTTTCTACTTTCAAAAAGCTATTATGAAATGATATGTACTCTGAATTAATAGATTAACAGGATAATACTTACATTATTAAATATTCTAGTATATGAATAAATTTTAGTGGAGCCTTTTTTTTTCCTAAAGAGAGTTTTTTTTTTTTTTTTTTTTTTTTTTTTTTTTTTTTTTTTTGCTATACTGTGAGTGCATGCCTGAGAGAGACAGAAAGACAGAAAACAAGAAATCACCCTCCAGGGAGGTGGCCATGCCACAATCTCTTCTCCTTCGTTCTCCTCTTGGCATTTTGGGCACTCACGCACATGTGCCCAGCATGAGTTTTAAGCCACTGGGTCCAGGACTTGAACCATGGTCAACTATGTGGGAGTCCAGCAACGTAACCATTATGCCGTCTTTTAGTCCCAGGGCCTGCTTTTCTTATAAGATGCTAAGTTTATTGACCAAATCCTTTTATCTTTGGCTGGCCTGTGACCTGTTGATTAAGGTGGCTGGATCCTTCCTAGCCAACCATGCTATTTGAGTCTTGGGCTACCACATACATGTGAGTGCATGTCCAAACTCCCAAAAGGAGGGAGAGTTGGAGGAGAAGGGATTGTGCTGTAACCGTGCCCTGTGGGGGTTTTCTCTTGCTTCCCTCTATCTTTCCCTCTCTCTGTCACACTCTGACAGGTGCATGCACCCTCTGGCAAAATTTAAAAAAATATATATCCATTTGGCTTTCAGAAGATGGGAGAATTGTTGGCCAGCTGGTGCTGTGGTATCCAAGACAGCTGGTCCCACATGGCCAAGTGCATGGTTCGAGTCCCAGACCTGGTGGCTTGAAAAACACACATTGAGTGTGTGCATGTGCATGCTCAAAATCCTGAGAGAATAGAAGTGAAGGGATTGCACCATGGCCACCCCCCCAGCGAGTGCTTTCTTACTTTCCTTCTCTCTCTCTCTTTCTCCCTCTGTATCTCTCTGGAGGCACATGTGCCCTATTGCAAAATAAAAAAAAAAAAAAAAAAGAAGATAATAGGAAAATTGAAAGGTCAGTATTAGTAATAATATGGTATGGGTCAGTAAACTGTGGTTCATGAGACAAAATTGGCCGACTCTCTGTCCTGATACAGTTCATGAACTAAATATAGTTTTTATGCTTTTAAATGTTTGGGGGAGGGCACCAGCAGATGGCATGGCAGTTAAGGCACTAGACACTCATGGCTGATTATGGTTCAAGTCCTGGACCTGGCAGCTTGCTTTCTCACTTGCCCTCTCTCTCTCTCTGTCTCTGTGTGTGCTTGTGTGTGTGTGTGTGTGTGTATGTGTGTGTCTGGTCAAAATAAAATGAATGAATAAATAAAATTAAATAAAAATAATTCTAAAAAAAATGTTTGGGGGGAACGTCAGAGTAAGAGAACTGTCTTGCACCATGAAATGTGTCTCCCTGTCCTGCACATTTCTGTGAGATGCACTGCAGATTACAGCGATGTCACAGCTTGCCAGTATTTCACATGCTGTGCATCTCACCCCTCTATGTGAAAAGATACTTTCAAAATGAAATATGTAAAATCCCAGTACACATCAGTTTTACCAGATGAACAGCATTATCTGTTTTTTTTTTTTTAAGAGGTTTTCGCTATAGGGCGCATGCGTTCGCCAGACAGACAGAGAGAGACATAGAGACAGAAAGAGAGAAATCACCCCCCAGAGGGGATGGTCACGCCGCAATCCCTTCTCCTCCATTCTCCTCTCGGGATCTTGGGCACGCATGCACACGCGCCCGGCGTGAGTTTTAAGCCACCGGGTCAGGGATGTGAACCACGGTCGACTATGTGGAAGTTCAGCGACATAGCCATTATGTTAACTGCTGGTTCCCAGCATTATCTGTTTTAATAAGAAACACTGACTTTGAACCCTACTTAAATGAAATTACTCCTCCCCAAAATAATGCTGTTCTTCTCATACCTGTGTGTTGCAAAAAATAATACTGTTGTTACTATTACTATTATTACATTTTGAATTTTGTTGACAAAACATTTGTGGAAATTTCTTTTTCAAATTAGCTAGACACAAAAAGACAAAGATCATATGGGTCTATTTACATTAGGTGCCTAGAATAGGCAAATCTATGGAGACAGAAATAAGAGTAGAAGTTATCAGGAACTGAGGATAGGGACAGTACGGAGTTAGTGTTATAAGTACAGAGTTTCTGTTCCGGGTGATGAAAAAAAGTGTGGGAAAGATAGTCATGATGGTTGCACTCACAGCATTGTGAATGAGATTAATACCACTGAGGGACCAGGAGATGGCATAATGGTTATGTCGTTGGACTCCCATGTGGTCGGTCATGGTTTAAGTCTCAGACCTGGCGGCTTAAAACTCATGCTGGACACAGGTGTGCATGCCCAAAATCCGAAGAGGAGAATAGAGGAGAAGGAACTGTGTAGCATGGGCATTCTCCCTGGGGGGTGATTTCTCATTTTCTGTCTCTCTGTCTCTCCAGCAAGTGCATGCATCCTATAGCAAACAAAACAAAACAAACAAATAAAAAAACTCCAAAAAAAAAAGATGCTTATTAGTGGAATGGCTGACACATAGTAATTGCCCAATAAAAGCTAGCTATTGTGCTATAATAATAGATACAAAATAAACTGAGGTATGAGAAAACTTCTTGTCTCTGCCTCTGTGTTGTAGTTCCAGACTGTGGAGCTCAAAGCCACATGCTGTCCAGTCTAAATCTCCACTGGGTGCTTGCACCGCTTGATCCTGGTGGGCTGGAGATTGAAAGAAAAGGATGACCTGTAGGGGTCATCCTTTACAGCAGGTGGCATGGCACTTAAGGTGCTAGACACTCTCATGTGGCTGACCACGGTTCAAGTCCCAGCCATGAGTGCTGTAGGGGTGCTTCTCTGTCTCTGTCTCTCTTCCCCCCTTTGTCTCTCTCTCAGGTTTGCACACCCACACACTCTATTATGAATAGTTTATAAAACTTATAGTTGTCCCAAAAATCTCCACTCTTAGCTAGCCCCATAGCTCAGTGGTTTAGGGAGCCAGATCCCACAGTGTAGCTTGGACCCCAGCCCCAGTGGCATCAGAACTGTGCTGGACATGTGTTTGTGTGCATCTAAAATCCTGACAGGAGGGGTAGAGGAAAAGGGACTGTGGCGGGACTGCATTAACTAGAAGGTGCTTTCTCTCTCAGGTGAGCACATGTACCCTCTGGCAAGAAAATTTTAAATATGAAAAAAAGAAACCTATGCTCACAATTATCTATACAAGTCAGGAGTCTCAAAGCATTGAAGGAAGAGCAGCTTATAGTTTAGTGAGGGGCAGGGAGGGACAAACAAACTATAAAGATAGCCAGAGTACAAAGAAGCCTCGGTCAGGAATGCCTCAGTGTTCCCTTAGAATGTCACTGATTTGACAGAAGACACCTAGAAATTTGAAGGTAGTAGTGTGTTTAAGCATATGCATACTAATGTCAATATGTATTTCTGCCAATTGGGTGGCTTTTTTTGTTCCATTTTGTCATGTAAAGAGTTTGTTTAGAAAACTGGGGGACCAGCAGTTGGCATAATGGCTATGTCGCTGGACTCCCATGTAGTTGACCACAGTAAAGGTCCTGGACCCAGTGTCTAAAACTCACGCCGGGCATGTGTGCATGCATGCCCAAGATCCCGAGAGAGAATAGAGGAGAAGGGATTGTGGTGTGACCATCCACCGTGGGGGGGTCGTTTCTCACTTTCTGTCTCTCTGTCTTTCTGGCAAGTGCACGCGCCCTATAGCAAAAAAAAGTTCAAAAAAGAAAAAAAAAGTAAGAAGAAGAAGAAGAAAAAAAGAAAATTGGGTTGTATAGAATGCTTCCTTCTATAGAACTTTTGGATAAATACAGTGCTTTTATAATATAAGGACATAAATTCTGCATTTAAACATTGGCAAAATTGCCTAGCATTTGCTTATTTAAAATTTTCAATATAATATTCTTTTCTAGGAAGATTCCTGATGTTGCCCCCATTGTAAGTGACCAGAAACCATCTGTATCAAAGTCTGGACGGAAGATTAAAGGAAGGGGCACAATTGTACGTGTGTTAAGACTTTTCTTTTTTCAGATCACTTGTCTATACAGTAAAAACTTTTGTACCTATAGGCAAATCCTAATTTTAATTTTAGGTATAATGCAAAATATGTTCAAGGAAATAATTGAATCTTCCATAATTAAGGGAAGCACCGCTGTTAGATCAAAGTTTACTGTTGTGTTTGAGTGGGTTTAATTAACTATGAAATGAACATGTGAAACAATCAGTATGTTTAGAAATCTTAATGTGTTAAAGGCTAATGAATGTAACCATTTGAACTTTAAATTTCATGTGAGATGATTATAGGTGAATCTCAGCCCTTCTCTTTCAATCCCTTATATTTGAAATTACTTGATGCCATCATTTTGGTACTTGAGTCATTCCCTTCAATGGGATCTAAGATTGGGTCTACCTACCTCTGTCCTGTGGCAGACTGTGATCGAGAGGAGTTTTTTAGTTATTTCCTTCTTTGTTTTTAAAGCGCTATCACACACCTCCAAGGTCAAGGTCTTGTTCTGAGTCAGATGATGACGACAGCAGTGAAACTCCTCCTCACTGGAAAGAGGAAATGCAGAGATTAAGAGCATACAGACCACCTAGTGGAGAGAAATGGAGTAAAGGAGATAAGTAAGAGTTTTCAGTATCAGCACAATCCCGTGTCCGCTCTGTAAAGTGTTAAGGGGATGGAGACTGAATTATGTAGTCTTCTTTAAAGATTTACAGTCAGAATTAGACTGTGACCAACGGGAATATATTTGGGAATACTCGGTGAAATTAACAACTAGGTGGGATAAAGGGTTTTGGGGGGCTTTTAAAGGAAAATTCTGCTTTCCCTCACTAAAACTATACATTTACTGAATCTTTCAAAGATCTCTTATTCTGGCTCAGCCTTAGAGGCGAAGTCGGCAGCTTCCTGAACTGCAGGCCTGAAAGCAACATGGCCACTTGCGGGTTCAGATCCTGAGGGGCTGGAGGGCTCGGGGGAGGGGGGGTCAGTGTGTGACAGACGTCAAGGGTGTTCCACACACCCTAACGTGCATACACACATGTTGTCTATCATGAATAAAATAAATAAAACTTTTACAATGGGAGAATTGTATGGAATATGAATTACATCTCAGAAAGATAAATCTCTTATCCAATTTTTAAAATAACCCAGGACTTAAAAATTATATAGAAGATTCTTTCCTAGCCAGGTCTCTTAGTCATTAATGAAGTAATTGATAGATTGGAAAGTCCATATCCAGTGTATGCATTAACCTCAGATCCCAGGGCTGTTGCCTCTTCAGAAGTGTACCCTTCTCTTACCCTCAGTGATACCCCGCAGTAGAATATCTAGTTTAGAAACAGAGGTGGCCCCAGAATAGCTAGTGAAAAATATGCTCTTGGGATCCTGTGTAATTCTTCATTATAGAACTCTCCTTTTCTACCTGTGGGCATCCTACAGGGTGGCTAGAAATGGAGAGACTGAAGAAAACGTGTGCATCAGTGTGGAAGTTGGCCTGGGCACAGTGGTGCTGAGGACTCTCATGTTAGTCCTGACACTGCTACTGAGATTGTGAAGCATGGATCTCTTCACGAGCTTTTTCTCAGTTTCTGTTTCGGTACTTTACAACCATAGGGGGAAGTCTTGAGTACCTCTGTGAGGCACAGAGAAAACAGTGGTCATGCCAGCTTCTTAGGAAAAAGAGGCTTCTCTTAAAAAATGCAGTTATCTATCCCACAGCTACAGAAAATCAACAAACTTGTTTGGAAATTTAGTTTGAGTCTCCCAAAAATTGCTCCCAGGGTTGCGGGTAAAGCACAGCCAAGAGCTCAGTGTGTCAGCAGTACTCTTATGAGCAGTTGGTTTGATTCTCTAAAATGTTTTCCCATCAAAGTTGAAATTCTTTGCTTTGCATTAAACAAATCCTTTTGTAAGTCAGTCCGTTAGTAGTCGTCATTATGTGTCTCTGAAAGTGCAAGGTCAAAACACGTAACTTTGATTCATGTTTTGTGCCTGTGCTTAAAGTCTTGCTGGAGTGAGTACTTTGTTAACGAGGCTTTGTCAGTGCTTTCATGTTGACAGCACATGTGTTTTAAGGCATAGAAAATAAGCTTATAAATAATTGCACACATTTTCTTTTCTTTTCTGTAGGTTAAGTGACCCTTGTTCAAGCCGATGGGATGAAAGAAGCTTGTCTCAGAGGTCCAGATCGTGGTCCTATAATGGATACTATTCAGACCTTAGTACAGCAAGGCACTCTGATGGTCATCATAAAAAACGTAGAAAAGAGAAAAAAGTTAAGCATAAAAAGAAAACTAAAAAGCAAAAACATTGCAGAAAACACAGACAGACTAAGAAGAGAAAGATAGTTGTACCATCTGATATAGAGTCCTCAAAATCTTCCACTCAACCAGTGAAGTCCTCTTGTGACAGAGAAAGGAGATCTCATTCTTCCTCATTATCATCTCATCACTCATCAAAGAGGGACTGGTCTAAATCTGATAAGGACGACCAGAGTTCTTCAACCCATTCCAGCAGGGACTCAGACAGATCAAAATCTCACTCACGGTCTTACTCTAGGGGAAGCTCAAGATCAAGAACTGCATCAAAGTCCTCATCACAGTCTCCAAGTAGATCAAAGTCCAGATCTAGTTCCAAGTCAGCACACCAAAGGACGGCGTCGAAATCCCCAAGAAGAACAGCTTCTCAGTTAAGTGAAACTAAACCAGTTAAAGCAGAGCCTTTAAGAGCAGCAGTGCCACAAAGTGAAAACATAGTCGTGCAGCCGGTGGTGGCAGAGAATATTCCGGTAATACCGTTAAGCGACAGTCCCCCTCCGTCACGGTGGAAGCCTGGACAGAAGCCTTGGAAGCCCTCTTACGAAAGAATTCAGGAAATAAAAGCTAAAACAACCAATTTTCTGCCTATCCAAAGCACTTACAGTTTAGCAAATACTAAAGAGACTGGTAGTTCGTCATCCTATCGTAAAAGAGAAAAAAATGCAGACAGCGATAGAAGTGCTTATTCAAAATACAGTGACAGAAGTTCTGAAAGTTCTCCCAGGTCCAGGAGCAGATCTTCTAGGAGTAGGTCCTATTCCAGGTCATACACAAGGTCACGTAGTCTAGCTAGTTCACACACACGATCTCGATCTCCATCATCTCGCTCTCACTCACGAAGCAAATACAGCGATCGTTCACAGAGTAGTCGGTCATCTTCGTACACCTCTGTTAGCAGTGATGACGGGAGGCGAGCCAGGAGGAAGTTTAGATCCAGGGGGAAGAGAAAGAACACTTCCCAGAAGAGGCACAACAGCAATTCTGAAAAGACACTTCGTAATAAACACATCAAAGGCAGAGACAAGTCTTCCTGTCAGAGAAAGTACAGCGAGAGCAGGTCATCTTTAGATTATTCTTCGGACAGTGGACAGTCTAGTGTCCAGGTTACGCAGTCAGCCCAGGATAAAGAGAAGCAGGCTCCAAAGGAAGTAACCAGTAAGAAACAAGAGAAAAACAGAGACAAAGAGAAACCCAAACCTGAACGGGAATGTCCTCGTTCAAAAAAAAAAACTTTGAAAGAGAATCTTTCTGATCACTTCAGAAATGGCAATAAGCCTAAACGGAAGAATTATGCTGGGAGTAAATGGGACTCTGAGTCAAATTCAGAACGAGATGTAACTAAAAACAGTAAAAATGATTCCCGCCTGTCTTCCGATAAGGAAGAAGGTGAGGCCACATCAGACTCTGAATCAGAGGTTAGTGAAGTTCACACGAAAGCCAAATCTACAACAAAATACTCGGCAAATACTTCACTGCCTGATGACGAGGGTGCTTGGAAGTCGAGCAAACAGCAGTCATCAACCTCTGATTCCGAGGGGTCTTGTTCCGTGTCAGAAAATAGAGGAAAGCCACGGAAGCACAAACGTGGGTCCAAGGAAACCCTTAAGCGGGAACACACCAAGAAAGTGAAAGAGAAGTCGAAAGGGACAAAGGACAAAAAGCACAAGGCTCCAAAACGAAGGCAAGCATTTCACTGGCAGCCTCCGCTAGAGTTTGGTGAAGAGGAGGAGGAAGAGTTGAACGAAAAGCAAGCCAATCAAGAGTCAAAACAGAAAAAGGTTTCCGACAGCAGTGACACCGTCAGAAGTGGTGTTGCAAGAACTGAGAAACCTTGTGAGGAGCATGGCCCTTCAGGTCAGCCTAACACTGTGATTGTCTCCTCGGACCTTGACCAACTTACTAACGATGAGAGCAAACCCAGCATTTCTCCCACAGCTTTAAACACCGAGGACGCTGCAGCCGGTGCCCCCCAAAACGTTCCTCACATTGAAGAGAGCCGAGTGGAGGACGTGCTTCAAGCAGATGACAACATGGAGATTTGTACTCCGGATAGGAGCTCTCCAACAAAGGTAGAGGAGGCTTCCCCTCCCGGAAACTCAAGGCTTGACACCTCAGATGTAAGCACCGTGCTCAAACAGGATGTGGAAATGGAACTTCCGGAACCAGAGGCCGTAAAGCAGGAAAGCGGAGTGTCGGAAAGCAAGTCCACAGGGGCCGCGGGGAAGCACGACAGCAGTTCTGCTAGCTCGGGCGGTGCCGTGGAAAGCACTGGGAAGAGGGAGGTGTCCGAGAGCCAGACCAGCCTCCCAGATAAGAAGTGGAAGCCGCTGCAGGGTGTGGGGAACCTGGCGGTACCTGCCGCCTCCACGCCCAGTGCTGCCGAAGCTAAGCCGCTGACCGCTGTCCCGGAAGTGAGACCGCAAGGCTTGAGAATAGAGATCAAGAGCAAGAATAAAGTCCGGCCTGGCTCTCTCTTTGATGAAGTAAGGAAGACAGCACGCCTAAACCGGAGGCCACGGAATCAGGAGAGTTCAAGTGATGAGCAGACACCCAGTCGGGATGGGGACAGCCAGTCCAGAAGTCCAAGTAGGTCTCGGAGTAAATCCGAAACCAAGTCAAGACACAGAACAAGGTCTGTCTCCTATAGTCACTCAAGAAGTCGGTCGAGAAGTTCCACGTCGTCTTACCGGTAAGCAATATTTTCTTGCCTTTTTTTCTCCCGAGGAGAGTCTGTTATTGTCTCTCTCAAAAGAACTTCAGAGGGACCAGCAGTTAGCGTAATGGCTATGTCATTGGACTTCCATGTAGTCGACCATGGTTTGAGTCCCGGACCTGGTGGCTTAAACTCACTCCAGGCGTGTGTGCATGCGTGCCCAAGATCCTGAGAGGAGAATGGAGGAGAAGGGATTGCAGCGTGGCTATCCCCCCCGGGGGTGATTTCTCACTTTCTGTCTCTCTCTGTTAGAGGGCATGTATACACATCAGACAAAGAGACTGGGGTGGGGGAATCACCCCCTGTAGGGCATGGTCCTGCAATCCCTTCTCCATTTCTCCCTTTGGGAATCTTGGCACGCATACACATGTGCCTGGCGTGTTTCTTGAGCTGCTGGTCCTGGACTTTATAGCTACCAGGCCGCAGAGCTGGCCCGAGTTCTCCATCTTTTAACATACGAAGCTACTCTCTTGCAGTGTCATCAACCTTAGAAGGGAATCCTGGATTTGTAGAATGTGCAAGATGTAAGAGATTGTTCGTGTGCCTTTCCATTTTACACTGTGGAGGAAAGAGCTGGAGAGGCACAGTTACCTGCTCACAGACATGCTTCTCGTTGAGCTTTATTTCGGGGGGGCGGTGAGGGGGGGAGACGGAAAGGTGAACATTATTGTCTTCAGTTTTTGTTTCTTTTCTTTGGAGAGATTTTCGCTACAGGACGTGTGCGCTCGCCAGACAGAGACAGAGAGACAGAAAGCGAGAAATCACCCCCCCAGATGGGATGGTCACGCTGCAATCCCTTCTCTTCCATTCTCCTCTCGGGATCTTGGGCACGCACATGCGCCCGGCATGAGTTTTAAGCCACCGGGTCCAGGACGCGAACCGCGGTCGACTACGTGGGAGTCCAGCGACATAGCCATTACGCTAACTGCTGGTTCCCCCATTGTCTTTAGATTTTGTTGTTCAATTACAAACTAAAATAATCAGTAGTGTTAATAAGTAGTTGTATTGTATTCTTTGTAAACATTTCAGTTTGACCTGTCTCTTACTCATGTCCCTTATATTGTGCTTGAGTCTCACCCTTTAAACTTAACATACAATAGGAATCTTTGGCTATTTTTTCACTTCTTGTTATTCATCAGTCTTTTCCTTCCCTTTTTCAACCAGACTCCTTAAAAAGGAACCACCCTTTGCCACCTATACCATCTCCCACTTACTCCTCAGTTTCTTGCATGCCGTCTGTGTCTTCCCCTCTGCATTCACTAAGCTGACGAAGGTTTTCAGGTTTCTTCTGCATGGCCAGTGGCAGGGCACGTTTTCAGGGGAAGCCCTCTGCTGGCTCCCCTCATCCCTTTCAGACCATCTCATCCTTGTGTTGTAGCTCCCCTTTCTCCTCCTGCCCCGGCTCCCAGCAGGCCCAGAGAGCTGGCAAATCCCAGTCTTTTCTTTCTGGGTTCCTGTGGCCAGGTGCTGTTGCCTCTTGAGTGACTCCAGCTTCCTGTTTGCTGACAATCTGCCTCACCATTTACTCTCAGCTCTGAGCTCTCGGCGATGCTGGCTAGTCCCCGCATTTACCTTCTGACCATTGCCTTTAGAGTGCTGGTATTTCATTTCGTAGGTGAAGACAGCGAGGCTAGAAAGGCCATGGAATTTGCTGCAGGGTTGTGGTCGGTGATAGCTGAGCCTGGGCCTCACTCCCCCACCAGGCCGTGAACTCCAGTCTCCAGTCAGGGACTGTCTTACTTATCTTTTAGTCACCTTACAGGGTCTGACACTGTAATTTTGGGTTGAATAAAAGGCTATTCTTTCAGGAAATAATGTATCCATTGTCTTACAGATAAACTGGAAGCAGGTCATGTTTTCGAAAAACTAAGGGTACCCTGAGAAAAGCCTGCATTGGGATTACATGAGGAGCCTGTGTACAGAGCTGTTGTTTTATCCCTGAATGGCAGGTTTAAAGTCAGGGGAGAAGGATGGGCAGCCAAGTGAATCCAGAGGGCAGAATTGTACTACTAAAGTCTTTGGTTGTTGTATTAAATAGTAAGTAGATATAAGAGTAACAGATAATTACGGTATAAAACATAATACAGCGTCTGCTCAGATACCCGTCGGCTAGCTTAAAGCGTCTAACCAAGCTGGTACAGCCATCCTCAGGGCCGCCCTCCTTGCTTCCTGGAGTTAACCATTATTCTAAACTTGTCTTACAAGTGGGTTGTTTTTCTTTCCATTTCTGCCACAAATGTTTCTATCCTTACATGATGTTGTTTGGACATGTTTTATAACTTTTTATAAATAAAATCTTTATATGTATAGATGCTCTGCATTTGCTTTCACACTCAGCATTGTGTTCAGGAAATGTACGTTGAACATGTGCAGCTGTAGTTTGTCTATTTTCCTACTTGAGTATACTTCATTCTCATTATACTTCTCTGCCTACTTTTTTTTTTTTTTAACAATTTATTTCATTATTTATTTACTTTTGGAGAGGTTTTTGCTATAGGGCACATGTGCTCGTCAGAAAGACAGAGACAGAGAGACAGAGAGAAATCACCCCCTGGGGGGATGGCCACGCCACAATCCCTTCTTCTCCATTCTCTCGGGATCTTGGGCACGCATGCACACACGCCCGGCGTGAGTTTAAGCCACCGGTCCGGGACTCAAACCGCAGTCAACTACATGGGAGTCCAGCGACATAGCCATCACGCCAGCTGGTGGTCCCATGTGCCTACATGTTTTTAAGCCCACTCTACCAGTAGTTGAGATCTGGGTTACCTCCTCCTTTGGTGTTACAGACAGGGCTCCTCGGAACGTGCCTGTAGCAGCCGTTCTGCTTTTCCTTCCTTGTGTTTGATTTAAACCACGCTTGTTTCAGGATTGCCTCATTAGCGGTCACTGTCAGATCCATTGTGAGGAAGTTCTGGGAGACCTTTCCTCTTGTGTGGTCTCTTCCTGCTCTACCAGTAATTAATTTTAACAGTTGAGTGAGTTATATAATTGCATGTTTTTTTCACTCTTAAATTGTAGATCAAGAAGCTACTCTAGAAGTCGGAGCAGAGGGTGGTATAGCAGAGGCCGAACCAGAAGCCGGAGCAGCTCCTACCGCAGCTACAAGAGTCACAGGTGGGCTCAGGACCCTGCTCTATGCTGTCATCTGTTAGGTCTGTTCTTTAAGGGCTGCCTTGGCCAAGTGGGCCTCTGTTGAGAGTGGTCTGGTCATTGCTGAATCCCAGGCCAGTTGTTTCTCAGCTCGCTCTTTCGTCTGGCCTTGACCCTGTCGGGAAACAGAAATGGAGGAATAGGAGCGATTTGGTAGGGGAACCTAGCAGAGGTCCTAATTGCCTTGTATTCATGGGTCCCAGTGCAGCTGTGGGGTTCTCTCACTGTTCTAGGAGGGGACCTTATCACAATGAGGCAAGAATGGTAGACACTTTTACAAGGCCCTGATCATGATGTCCACCTCCCCGAAATGCATCTGTAACCTTCTTTGAGTTCACATCTGCAGTCACCTCTTGATTTGGTTGGAGATGGAGATAGGTTGTAGAGAGGGGACCGAGGAATGAGTGAGGCTGGGCACAGGGAGCAGATTTCTCGTTCTTCCCGGCTTCTTACCTTCCTTTGCCTCTGAGGTATTTTCCAGTGCTGCAACTTCGCTTCATTTGCGAGTGTCCCACCTGTGCACACCTCCCCCTTCCCCCCTAGTTTTTTATGTGCACCATGGAAGAACTGCACAAAGGTCAACGGGCTTATTTAAAATTTCAGTGTCCTGTTGAAATGAGGCCAGAATAAATATAACTGTGAAATTTCACTGTATTTTTGCCTTGATGGGCAAATAAATGTGTAGAGTTTTGATGTAACCTGACCCGCCCTGGTCTGCAAGGTGGTGATGGTCCTTCTTGTGATTCATTTTAGGACATCCAGCAGGAGCAGATCCAGGAGCAGCTCGTATGATCCTCACAGTCGATCCAGGTACGGATGGGTTGGGTAGCCCCCTCAGGGGTGCAGTTTCGAGGCCTGTCGTATAAACTCTTAGTTCAAAGTGTTGTATTTTGTTGACCAACTTAAAGACATATATTGTCTTCTGAAATCATACTTTTCTAAATGAGGCCCTTTTGGCGATTTTTATCTGTTGGTCCATTGACCCACTGTACTCGTTGTCAAAAGTGACAGGGTCAAATTGTAACCGCAGGTGTTTATGGAATATAATTGCCTTGTAAGATCCACTGGATTCAGTCAAACTAACTCAGTATTAATTTTGTGATATTTTTCAATGCAGAAAAGAAATTAACATTTTTCTCTATAATATGGTAAGTCTGATTTGGGGCAGTTGTTAATGTTTCTAGTACTTGTTATGCAAATGTGTCTTCACACTGTCATAGAGTACCCATAAACTAGCACACTCAAGATGTTAAAAAGAAGTTAGACTATATGAGTATTTGAACGGGAAGTCTAATGTGAGCCGTTGCTGTTAAAGCAGGTCCTACACTTACGACAGCTACTATAGCAGGAGTCGAAGTCGGAGTCGAAGCCAGAGGAGTGACAGCTACCATCGAGGCAGAAGTTACAATAGGCGGTCCAGGTGGGTGTCCCCTTTAGAGTGCTGCAAATGACCACAAGCATGTGGCATGTAGGGGGATAGATTGCTAGTGGAGACTTGGGGTGCTACAGAGGTCCAGAGTGAGTTTCAGCAACCCACAGGCAGCTGCTAAAAGTGCCCCTTTATAAGGGTTGCCATGGGGACCAGCCGTTAGCATAATGGCTATGTCACTGGACTCCCACATAGTCAACCACAGTTCGAGTCCCAGACCCGGTGGCTTAAACTCACACCGAGTGTGTGTGCATGTGTACCCAAGATCCCAAGAGGAGAATGGAGAAGGGATTGCAGCGTGGCCATCCCTCTTGGGGGGTGATTTCTTGCTTTTTGTCTCTCTGTCTCTCTTTCACATGTGCCCTATAGCAAAAACCTCTCCAAAAAAAATAGTTGCCAGGTAATATTTGTTGGGTTTTGTTCACATTCGAATCTAAAAATGGGTTTTCAAACATTCAGGTATCCTTGGACAAACATTTTTTTTGGAAGAGTAAAGCTAGGCTACCCAAATTGTAGCTTGGCCCATTTCTTAAATAGGACTACTTGCTAGAAATAGCCAACTTGTCATTTTTTCAAATAAAAAAGGACAATATATAAAATGTAGTGATCATTTGTTTCAGCAGCAGGATTGAAGCTTCTTTCTTGTCCTTTAGTGAAACATGTATTTTTACGTATCATATATGGCATGTTCAATACAACATATTTAGGCTACTGCAAAGGTCTTTATTGTGACTTCTGTAATGTCCTTTTCTGAGACTCCTGGTCTTACCCTGTCCTGTTCATCACAGCTGTAGTGATCCTCATACCCTATCAGTGTGATCTGGACATTGCCTCGTTTGGAGCTCGTCAAGGCCTTCCTACTGTTCAGCTCTAGGCATTGCATGAAAGGCCCCTCCACTTACCACCTCCAATCTGGACTCCTATCTTCCCTCTTAAGTTTTGTAACTTTTCCTACTGGCTAGAGACACAGGCACCCTCCAGTCTTCCCTTTTGCCTCTGGAAATGACCAGTTACCCCCCACCCTTCAGGTTTCTACTGTAGTCCACTGTCCCTGGGCAGCCCTTCCTGACTACAAATCCTAAGACACAGTCCCTCCTCTGTGCCTCTGAAATAAACTTTGTCCCTCCGAGGACTCTCATTGACCCAAACTTCACTTGTCTTGCCCACAATTCTGTACTAATCTTGAGCCCGAGAGAATTAGACTTGATCTGATTTTTAGAGGGTCCCCAACGTCTAGCAAAGTGACTAGCTCTCAGTGAATATTTTTCAAAATGACTGAATGGTGACCCTAACCAATTCTTCTTGACTCAATATCCCAGTGGTTCTGCTCATGGGCAGGCCTGTGCCCACCCTTTACTGGGCCTCCACCTCATGGGTTTCTTTACCTCTAATGAAACTGTGCTTGCACCCTTGCCTCCTTACTTCCTTGGCCAGTCTAAGCAGATGTCGGGGTTCCTTTTTGGTATCACCAAGAATTATTCTGCTTATTTGCATGAATGTAATGAATTACAAGTAAATTTTCCAAGATGTGATGTTTCTTTATTTTATCTTAACCTTGAAATTACTATCATTTGTCCTCTAAAACAGCTTTGGAAAGTCTATAGGTGGCAGTAGTCAAGACCCCATTTCTCCACCCCTGTGCTGTGTTATGTCCGTAGTGTTTTCAGGCCACTCATATCAAAAAAGGAGGTACAAGGGGGATTCAAAGCATTGATAGCTAAAAGGTTTTTGTGTATTTTGTTTCTTTTTGGTTTGTTGTACAGGAGTTGTAGATCTTACGGCTCTGACAGTGAAAGTGACCGAAGTTACTCTCATCACCGGAGCCCCAGTGAAAGCAGCAGATATAGTTGAAAACATCCTTTTTTTGATATGAATTATATCTTATTTGTAAATATCTGGTAACTTAAAAGTTTAAGATACTCAATCGCAGTCTCTTGTTCTATTTCAATATTAGAAATTAGTTTAAGATACTTCTTAGTTGTTATTCATTTACTTGTGTGCAGAAGAATTTAAAATACAGAAATGTCTCCTAAGAATATTTTTATGCCACATTTTACAGTAGCCAACTATTGATATGAATTTCATTTTCTTGAATCAAGAAATTGTGAAATTGATCTAAGTATGATTTGCATTATTAGTTTAGGTAGACTCTCTCCATCTCATGTATTTCTTAGAATACAGATTCTTTTTGCCCATTTTTCAGGTTTTAGCCTATATGCTGCCACGCATAGAACTGTGAAGGAAAACTGTTAAAGGTGGCCAAATATTTATACACTGATTACAGAATCTTGTACATACGTGCTCTTAAAACACACCACCCAGAATTGATGCCAATGGTAGCCAGGAGCATAACACAGTGGCTCTGGGGTTCTTAATTCCTTCCTCCCTTCCTTGCTGTCTCAGAGGGTCAGGGAAGTGATCATCATACCACCCACAGTCTGCATACTTCAGGCTGGTGGGGGAGGGTAAGGATAAATCAGCCTTAATTATAAATACCGGCACTGTCTCTAAGGACTTAAATTTTGTGTGCTTTTTAATAAATACTATCAGAAGTTTAGATTGTAAAAATTCTATTCCAGTTCATGCTTTGGTGCTTGAACCCATACCCTTGGGTGCCTCTCAGCATTATTCTGATATACCAAACATTAGAATACAATAAAAGAGGGAAAGGGAAGAATTCTGTTGTTCACTGGCACCAAAAATAGTTTATTCTGAGTTGTCTCAGTTGAATATTCCAGAGGCTTCTCTCAAGTACAGGTGTGGGTTTGGGGTCCCCTGGAGCAGGCAGGTTTGGCAGTGGGGTGAGGGGAGGAGCTATGGTCACATTACTGCATGTATGTGTTCCTGGAAGAGGGGATTGAAGAAAGAACTTCAAAAATAATGCCAAAATCTAACTGCCACCTTCCTGGAGACATTTTGCAGGGTTTTACCCTGAAGTCTTTCAAGTAAGGGATATACCAGTCCTCAGCTGACCTGTCTAAAGCAGCGTGTCCCTCCTGTCTCTGCTGTGGGCCACACTGACTCCGGGGAGCCTCCATGGCCTGGGGGGAGAGGGGGGACACTGCATCCATGGCTTCGGCTGGTTGCTCCAAAAGTAATTCGACTTGTGAAAATTAGTGGTGGTGGTATTTTAGTCTTCAGTTTTGAGTTTTTTTCCCCAAGTGTACTTAATCACCTTAGTGCCAGTTCAATCCGGTTTGCAGAAGAAATTCATATTGGATGTTGGATGTAGAACACTGTGCTCTCCCACCCAGGCCTTGCCTGGTGTATGTGGGAAGTGGGAAGGAGCCTTCAGTTGGAGGGACAACCCTTGATGGATGGAGGGGTGACCATGAGTGCATTGGAACTGTGACCTGAAGAACATACGTAAGCAGTGTTAGATGGTCAGCTGTTTGCCAAGTAGACAACCATGAGAAAACAGGACTTGAATCAAATATTGCTTGATAGTGAGTACAAAACAGTGTGCTTCGTACTAAGAGTTTTCAGAAGTTACCTGCAAAGGAAAATACTGCTTTAATACTACTCAGTGGGGGAAAAATGCATTCAGAACCCAAATAGAAACTGCCAAATGAAGAACAGTAGATGAGGGGAAGGTGCCCCTGGGCAGTATACTAGTTCCTGTTTCAGCGTATTCGTTTTCCGTTGCTGTGACAAGCTTCCCCAAAGTTCGCAGCTTAGAACAGCGCACGCTCCTTAGCTCACGGTGCTGGGGCTGGTGGATCCGGACAGTGTGGCTGGACTCTCCGCTCGGGCTCTCAGCTGGACGAGGGCCGGCAGGGAAGCAGCCTGCCGTGTGGGCCCTGGGGAAGACTCTGCTTCCAGCTCACTCAGGCTGTTGGCAGAATTCAGCTCAAGGCTGCCCTCATTCCTCCTTGTGTGGTGCCCTCCATCTTCAGACTGGAAGGGCCCTCAGAGCCCTTTTTCTCATGCTGTAAGTCTCTGCCTTCTTCTGACTTAAGGGTCCACGTGATTAGATCCAGCCCACCGAGATCACCTGTTGTCAGGTCATTTGTGCCATAGAACACACACAGTCACAGGAGCGATAGCTCATGCCATGTTCACAGGCTCGAGAGATTATCACATGGAGGACGGGGCCGTTTGAGAATTGTGCCTACCACAGGCATAGCTTTGCCCATCTCAGCTGTGGGTGGGATTCCATCCTGGAAGGCCGGCCTTAGAAGCCCCATTCGTCTCCTCTGTGGAAAAAGCCCTCGCTGCAGCGTTCAACTTAACGTTCACTCAAGTGAACTGCGGAGACAGCTTTTCTTCCTAAAGGGGATTGTTCTGAAATTTGAAGTTATTTTTTTAATAAAATTGAATTATGTTGTGTATTGTGCTTCTTAATAGAAAATGCATTATTGGACTGTTTTTGTACCATCCTGTTTACTGCAAATGAAATAGCTGGTATTGTTCAAACACTGTAGAAAATCCTTTTGTACATACCGGCAGTGTCGAATTTGTATACACTTCAGTTAAATTTGCCTAAAACTTGAAAGGGGGACCTTGTAGAAATTAAAACGTATATACTTAGTTTAAGACCGCCTCTGTGCATGTTTTGTCTTCCACCCCGACGTCACACAGTCTTTCTGAAATGGAAAAGGAAACACCGAGTCTCTCCGCAGACCCAGCCAGTGAAGAGACCTCTGGCCCAGCGGTCCCTTTGACTCTTGTCGTGGAGGCAGGAGGCGGGGCTAGGGAACTGGCGGAGCTGTTAACACAGATAAGCTTTCCTGGAGCCTGGTCTTCCTGCCCTGGAACTCCCGATTTCCTGCCCCCTCCCGGCTGTGCTGTCACCCCCGAAGTGACCTGCACAGAGACGCCTTTACCGAGGGCCGTTTACCTACAGCCTCCGCATTTGCCTCCCTAACAGCAGTCCCCAGGCAGCACGGCACCTGTCCCCTCTCCACACAGGACACCGTCATGGTGACATTATCCGCATGCACACGAGAATTTGCAGGGGAAGTACAGTCGACTTCTCTCTCTGGTACTCAAAGGAGTGTGTATTTTCTTAGTGAAATGAACACAATTCACAGTAGGTAACTTCTCGCTTGCCAATACCCAGTTTAGAATTAACTGGCTCCTAACAAGCAACTCCAGAAAATTCTCAGATGTAGCGTTTTAGAGCGTAAAGAAAACAGTGTTTGCTGTGGGGGGACTCTCATCATGAAGTGCTTCATGCTCCTGTTTTTCAGTTCTAGAATCTTTATTCATGTTCCGGTAGTGATAAGCATGATCAGTTGGACATGAGGGGCAGGGGGAGATGTGTCAAAGGCTCAGCTTGACCTGAATTAGCTGGGCATTAAATAGGCCAGAGAGGGACCAGTAGATGGCGTAATTGCTATGTCGCTGGACTCCCAGAGTCGACTGTGGTTCGAGTCCCAGACCCAGTGGCTTAAAACATGTCGGGCACGTGTGCATGCGTGCCCAAAATCCCGAGGAAAATGGAGGAGAAGAGATTGCGGTGTGGCCATCCCCCCTGGGGAGGGTGATTTCTCACTTTCTGTGTCTTCAGCGAGCATGCGCACCCTATAGCAAAAATAAAATCTCTAAAAATAAACAAATAGGACAGAGAATCGAAGAAAAATGCCCTTCCTGCAAGAGACTGTGAACACCAACTGGGCATCACTTCGGGAGGAGAAAGGCTCTTCAGGTTCAGAGCCCCGCAGGGAGCAGCCTGCCTTCAGGCGTTGCTGGTATGGCCAGGTGCTGACTATGGAAGCCAGGCCTCACCAGGTATCAGTGGGAGGGATTGAGGTCGGATTTCCAAAGGCCTCTGGCTTTTAGGAGCAGGATCGACTCTGCTGCTCATAGTGAGGGGTGAGACCAGCAGTCCCATGAGGCTCCTGTGGTAGAATGAGCAGGAAGGACTCCCAGGCAGGGGCAAGTTCTTTGATACTAGCCACACTGTAGCTTCTCAGGAGTCCAGAGGTGTTGGGGGGGCCTAGCCGGTACCCTGCAGGAATGCCTGCTTACAGGCAGATCCTGGGAAGCTGCAGGCCATGCCTGGCAGGTACATGGCAGGGAAAGCCAGCCAGGACTACACAAGCTTTCGGTCCGAGGTAGAGGTACTGCCTCCCACTCCCCTCCCCAGGAATCCGAAGGCCCTCGGTGGGGCTGTGCCAAGTTTCAGGCCTGGAACAAGCGCTTCTGCCTGAGAGGCCACAGACCGGCCCTTCCCCTACAGCCCGTCAAGTTCCAGCTCCACGGGCCAGGCCGAGTGGCAGCACACAGCCTGCAGACCCCAGGCCAGCTGGGGGGGCTGCAGCTCTTCAACCAGGAGGAGCCAAGAGGGTGATGGTGAAAATGGAGTCTCTCAGGTCTCAGGAGAAACACGATTCTGTGCCTTGAGCCTTGACCTTGGGCCTCTGTCTGCCCTTCTCTACAATGAGGCTAACGGTTCTTAGAGCCCCAAGTTTAGAATTGCAGCACCAGACACGGTAAGTAACTAAGGATGCTCAGTTTTTCCTTCCCAGACCAGCCTGGGGAAGGTAGGCCTCTCGAAGGCCTGGCCCCAAGGGGCTGCGGGCTGGGCCTGCTCTTCCCCTGTCCCAGCTCACCCAGGGCCTCTGGCAGCTGTAGGCAGATTCTCAAAGGAATACCTGAGAAGGAGTCCCTACGGGCCCCATTGCCTCCTGCCTGATTGGATTTGTGGAAAAGCAGGAGGACCTGGCTGAGTCATTGTTCTGTGTGTGGTTATTACGGCCTTTGAGGCAGAGCCAGACTGCCTGGGTTCAGGCCCTCTGTCCCTTCCTTGTCCATCGGGTACTGCCTGGCCTCTACAGTTCAGCTCCTCCGCCGAAACGGGGCTGGCAGTCTGCCTCCTAGAACTCTGCAGGACTAAGTGCTTAGAACCACTCCGTCACAGTGGTCACAGTGGCTCGGGGCCGGTGGCCCTGGGCCTTGCCTCTAGGAGAAGCCAGGCTCAATCACTGGCCCCTTGAGCCCAGGGTCCCTAACTAACAGAGTGGGAGAGGAGCCGAGCCCCTGCTGGTGAGAGGGAACCGGGCGGCCTGCTGGTTTGCATCAGGCCTCCGCCTGGGCAGCTGCAGCTTAGTGCTGGGCTCAGCAGAGAGAACAGCGCAACCCCAACCCACCTCACCCAGAGACCTGCCCCGCCCCCTGCAGGACCCTGGGTCAGCACCCAGTTGTAGCTTTGAACTTCCCTGCCACCCCCTGGCCCCGTGGTGTGAGTGGGGTTTCCCTCCCCGCACTGCCCACTGCTCTCCTGCAGCTCCGCTACACGCAGCATAGGGCCGAGCCTGCTCGCTCCTCCCACCACCTCCACGAACACACGGCCTGGGTTCAGTGCAGGGGAAGCGTGTCCCCAGGCTTGGGGACATGCCCTGCATAGTTTGCATCTGTGTCGCCTCCCTGTCATGAGGGAAGCTTGGGCTACTTAGAGACGTGTCAGGAACCCAGTGGGCTGTGGATGAGGCAGGGGCCTGGGCTCGAGGCCCTTCCTGGTACTCAGCACCCGTGTCTGGAGGATCCTGAGCTCTGTCTGCCCTTGCTCGGCGCGCCTGTGCCCACACTCCTGACCTGCCCGTGGGGCGTGCAGTTCTGGCCTAGGATCCCACTCCCCTAACGTAGTCCTACCCCCACCCCAGAAAGCCTCCCTCGACTTCCCTGGAGGTGAACTTCTACTGCCTCCCTCACTAAGGCAAAGAGCAAACCTGCCTGAGCCGTGCCCCCGAACGTCCCCCCGAACGAGAATTCGCTGTGCCACGTCACCTCCAGTTGCCAGCAGGTGCCAGACCGCTTCACCTCCTGGCCCTAGTGGGTGCCTGGAGCACCCTCCCTCTGCCCCTGTTCTCGTTAACGGTAACTGTCAAGCCTCGGCTCTGAGCAGCCCCATTTGGGCCCACCGGACTGTGCTCTTCACAAGGCTCCTTGCCAGCTCGTGTGACAAGGTGCCAACAGCCTCTCACAGAGCTTAGACTCTGCTCTGGGGCCCCCAGCAGGGCAGCTGAGGACCGAGAAAAAAGGGGGGAGCAGCTGAGACCATCAGGAAGACAAATGCGCCCCCCATCCTTTCTTTGCACCCACCCTCCAGCTTCTCCAGCTTGATGTCTGCAGCCAAGGCCACCCAAAGGGGCCAGCTCCTTCCGTGGTCACACTGCTCATACCCTCTGCCAAGCTTTGGCAGGGAAGTGGGCTCAGGGGTGTCCTGTGCAACTCTCTCTGCCACGCTCCTCCTGGCTTCCCTTTTCCCTGGCTCCTATGCTGGGCTGCTTTGATCCAGCCAGGGGGTTCACAGTCACCCCTTTACCACCCCCCTTCCCCAGGCCAGAGCAAGGATCCACTGTGAGTCAGACAGGGAAGTGGGCTGGGAGGAAGAGCCGCAACCTGGCAGTGACTGGCTGCCCAGAAGCCTGTAGCTCCTCTGGCCTGGCCTCAGCCTGGGGCCTCTGGAAGCAAGCCAGCTATCTACGTACCCCTGCAGGTGCAGGATGTCTGCAGCTGCCTGGAGCTCCCAGGTGCCCAGGCCTGCAGCCCGTCCCAGACTGTGCCCCTACCTCTTGTCTCTCCCCACCTCCATCTGGCCATGCACTCTGCTCCTATGGCTGCCCCTGGCTCTGGGAGAGGCTGAGGGCCTCTGCCTTCTGGCCTCAGGGGAGGCCCTTGCAGGCTTACAGAACAGACCAACAGGACTGTCTCAGGGCACCTGCCTCTGGCCTCTGCTCCTTTTCGTTCCGACACCCAGAACCGAGTCACCGTGAGCAGGCCCCAGAGTTCCTGCCTACTCCAGTAAGGTAGCACACCCAGGCCTTCTGCTGCAGCTGGGCATGGACTGGTGTGTAAACACAGGGCACGTGCATGTGCGTGAGGTGGGGGTGCCAGGAGGGGCATGCGAGAGTGACCCAGGCAGGACAGGGCACAGCCAGCCTGGGGGAGGAAGGGGGTGCAGAGGGGAATCTGGACGATGACAGAAGCCACAGAGGAGGCCCGCAGGCTGCTCTGCATTGGTGGCCCAGTCACCACCGGACCCTGCCAGGCCCAGCGCTATTTGGTCCCCACCCTGCTGCCTGCTGAGCCTGGCAGCGTTCCTTCGCAGCCTCCTGCCAGCACAGCCAGCCCCCTGCCCCCACGGTGTCCCTGCCAGGGCAGCATTCCGCAAGCCTGGCTGCATCTCCCCAGCAGAGGCTGAGCCCGGAGGCCGGGCAACAGCCGTCAGGTCACACGGCCAGGAGGGGGGCGCGGTGGGGCCTGGGCCTCTGGTCCTGGGCCAGTCACCTTCAAGGATTTGGTCCCTGCGGCTGTGTTGGGGATCTTACATCCGTCGCCCTGGCCACCCTGTGCAGCCAGAGGCAGCCACCAGGTAGGTATGGTCTACCACGCCTGCCCGGGCAGCACAAAGCAGGAGGTCTGGGCCACCCTGGGACCCGGGTGGGAGGTCGGACCAGTTGGGGTCCCCAGACTCACCCCCAGGTCAGAGCAGCCAGGCGAGGTGGGGGTGGCGAGCGCGGCTGGAGTCCCTCGGCGTGGGAGCGCCCAGGGGAGCTGCCTTTTCTGCAGAGGGCTGGGGGCCCGGCGAGCCCAGCTTCCCGACTTCACCGCTGGCCTCCTACCCTGGCCCCGCCTCCGCGCCGCAGCTGGAGGGCACCGAGGTTAGACTCCGGGACGCACTTCCCGGCGGAGAGGGGGCTCCGAGAGAAAGGGTGGGTGGGCCCAGGGCCCATCTGCTCGGATATGAGTGCTGGGGGCCGGCGGGGCACCCCGGCGGCCCGAGGGAACGCGGGCTGCAGCGGGACGCCGCGCACCACGCGTGTCCGCGCCCCCCGCCGGCACGCAGGGCGGCCTGGCCCTTTAAGCGTCCAGACGGCGGCCCCAGCTGACGCGCGGGCTCCAATCGGCGCCCCGCGCCCCCCGCCCGCCGCGCCCGAGGCTCTGGGGCCGCAGCTGCTCGCGCTGGACTCGCAGCGGCCCTGCGCCTCCGCCCGCCCGGCCGCGCCCCCGGGGGCCATGGTCGCGGGGCCCTGCGCGGGGGCGGCCCCCAGCGCGGCGCTTCATGGAGCGGCCCCGGCCTGGCCGCCGGGGGCAGCGCGATCCCGCGGGGCCCTGTGAGCCCCCAGCGCCACGGCACCATGGTACGCAGGGCCCCGCCTGTCCCCCCGCTTATCCGCCCACCTGCCAGCTCTGCCCTCCCCGGCGGGCCTGCGGACTGGGGCGGAGGCGCTGGACGGCCTCTCCCCTCCCCGGGCTCCGGCCTCCCCGACCCATCTGCCGGGTCCCGGCGGGCGGGGACTGCGGCGCCGTGGCGCGGCCCCTGGCCGGGAAGGGGTTAAATTCCTGGGGCGGGGGCGCCGGCGTGAGAGGCCGAGGTCCTGCCTGGCACCGGCAGAGGGGGGCGCTTTCCTGCGCTCGGGACCCGGACGGCGCCGCCCTCGGGCTGGGTGATGGGGGGAGGGAAGGGGGAGTCGGATTCCCGCCTGGGCCTTGGGCCACGTGGGCGCTGGAGCCGCCCAGACGCGGGATTCGGGATGGCCCAGGCCAGGGGCTGGGGGAGCCCGGAGCCTCGGTCCAAACTCCTGTGTGACCTTGGCCGGCCAGCTGCCCTCTCTGGGTCTGTTTCCCGGGGAAAGAGGTGAGGCGTGAACCCAGAGGAGCAGCCCCAGACACTCCCTCCCCACGGAGAAGCCTAGAGGTCAAGCCTGTGCCCACGTGCTCAGTCTGGGCCCACCCAGGGCTGCCCAGCTGTAGAAGGATCGGTGGGAACTGGGGGAGCAGAGGACGCTCTGGGCTCACTGGGGCCTTCCCCGGAGGCAGGGACTGGAGCCTGTGGCTTCCCGCCAGGGAGGCAGGGACCCCCTCAGGTGTAGGAGGCTCTGACCATTGTGGGTCTCACAGGGGTCCCTGGCACCTGGTCTCCCCCCAGCCTGACTTGGGGTTAGGGTTTGAGGACATGCAACCCCCTTGCCGTAGGGGTGCCCAGCCACTCCAATGGCCCTGTGTCTTAGCTAGGAGGGGGTGGCTTGGGGGCAGGGGTATGTGGCTGCAGCTGGCATGGTCAGATGAGGGGCATACACAGCTTCAGGGAACTGGCACGTCAGGCCAGGCATGGGGAGGCCAGCACAGCTGGTGGGCACTGCCTGGGAGAGGGGCCAGGGGGCAGCCGCCTCTGCTGGGGGGCTGCTGGTTACAGGCTCCGGGCATCTCCGTGCCCATCGGGGGTGCAGTCAGCACACCTGATCGGAAACCCCTGGGCTCCCCAAGGGCCAGGGAAGGTGCTGGCTTGGCTGGGGTACTTCCTACCTTAAGAGTGGCGTCTGGAGCAGCACTTCCCCTGCTAGGCCAGAGAGCTAGAGCTAGGCCTCACCTGGGCCTGAGAGGCAGGTATGCACAGGGACGTGTGTCCTTTCCCATGCAGGCATATACTGGAGGGCGGTCCATAAATGGAGAGCAGCGAGGTCCAGGGACCTGGGGCCTGGGGTGGGTTTCCCCACCCAGCCTGCGGAGACCCTAAGGAGCCCCTGTTACAACCCAGATTGTCCTCTGACCCCTTACTGACCTGCAGGTGCAGCGGCTCTGGAGAGGGGCAGCACGCAGGGCTCATGGCAGCCCTGCTAGTCCCTACTGGGAGCTTCCCAGATGCCTCCTCCTGCTTTTTAAGCCCTGAGAAATCCAGCCATGTGCAGTGGTATTCAGTCTAGCAAGCAAAGGGTGGTCTTAGCAGAGCTGGGAGGCCAGGGCTCGGGCTCCCACTCTGAGCCTCAGTTTCCCCATTTGTGCAGTACGGGTTGGTTCCAGAAGATGAATCAGAATGAGTCAGAGGAGGAAAATGGGAGGGCCTTGGTGCCACATCCCAGTTGGGTTTGTCTCGGGCCGGAGGGACAGGTGTGGCTTCTTGGCTGGGGGAAGGGCCATGGAGAACTGCAGGGGGATGGTCCTGTGGCTGGGCCTCGCCAGCCTAGGCTCTGAGTGAGCAAAGGGTTGGTGCTAACCTGGCATCTGGGTGTGACGGGCAGGGTCCAGAGCCAGTCTGCGAGCAGCAGGTAGCCTCTACTGCACTCATCCCGGGGCCCAGCATGTTATTCACCGGCCTTAGACTCCACCACCCCGAGTCTGGGCCCACCCATGCTGCCCCGGCAAAGGAAGGACTGTGGGTAGATGGGCTGGGTTACTGCCAGGGCCCCCAGGAGTGGATGGTTGTGTGGCCATGGGGTAAGGAGTGTCTCGGTGTAGGAGCTTTGATCTGCTAGGCAGGGCCTGAGTAGAGCTGGACCTAGCACTGCCAGGCAGGGAGTGAGCATCTTCCACATGCCGGGCCCTGTGTGAGGCCCTGGGCAGGCTGCCAGCCTGTGAGCCCACCTTTAGAGCCAGGGCTGGTCAGGCCTGTTCCGGGCAGTTCAGTGCTGGGTGGGTCTGCCCCAGCAGACACTGAGGGCCTCTCCAAGCCTCCAGATGCCCAGATGGTACGGCCTCCCAGTTTGGGCCATCCTAGGGCTCTGGGCCTGCACCATCCTGACCCAAGGTCTGAAGGCAGGCCTTGGGGGCCTCCTGCTTGCAGCCCAGTGCACATGGAGCAGCATTGTGTCCTCCCACCCCCGCAGAACCCACGAGGGAGGGGGAGCTGCTGGGGCTAGGCCTGAGACCACAGGCAGGTGGGGGCAGCCTGGCTGAATGATGGGGGACTTTCTGGATCTCACGGGGGCAGGAGAGCAGGACCAGAGTGGGGAGAAGTTGCAGGCCCTGGACCTGGGTTTCTTCACAAAAGTTTCTACTTCTGCAGCCCTCGGGGCCTAGGCTGCGAGTCTCGCTGCTGAGCGAGGGTTTCCTGAGCTGCCGCCTCGGGTTGCAGGAGCCAAAGGCTGGACTGTGGGTACACATGAGCCTGACTTCTGTTTCCAAGGTGTGCAGGCTTGGGCAAACTGACCTTTTTTTTAAAAGAATTATTTTATTGGGGCCAGCAGGTGGCATGGTGGTTAAGACGCTGGACACTCCCACATGGCCGACCATGGTTCAAGTCTTGGGCCTGGTGGCTTGCTTTCTTACTTTCTCCCTCTCTTTCGCTCTATGTCTCTCTGGTTAAAAAATAAATGAATGAATAAATAAAAATAAATAGATAATTATTTTTTAAAAAAGGATTATTTTATTGAACTTTTTATTTATTTGTTTGTTTGTTTAATTTGACCAGAGAGGGACAGAGTGAGAGAGAGTGAGAGAAAGGGAAAGTGAAAAAGCAAGCCACCAGATCTGGAACTCGAACACCGGTCAGCCATGTGGGAGTCCAGCACCCTTAACCACCACACCACCTGCTGGCCCCCAAACTGACCTTTTAATTGCCAGAGGGTGCCCGCACTTGCCAGAGAGTCCTCAGAGGGACATGGCCATGCCTCATTTCCCTGTCCCATCAGGATTTGGGGCACACACACACAAGTCTAGCATGTTTTTTAAGCTTGCAGAGCTGGGACTTGAGCTGTAGTTGGCCATCTGGGATCCAGCTCCTTAAACCACTAGGCTCAGGGCTGGCCCGAAGCTGGCTTTAATTGGTATGCGTGGGTGTTTTGCAGGACTCGGAAAATGCGGCAGGCACGCCGGCGAGCACCTGGTCCTGGATCGCCAGGGATCGCGCTGGCTCTGGCACTGAAGGTTCCTTATCCCAGTAGAACCCCCTCTGCCCCCAGGTCCCTGGCAGGCCTGGAGGGTGAGCACATTGTCCCTTTTCATTCCTTTCCCTTCCTGGGATGCTTTTTCTGTCCCTCAGAAGAGCTGGAGGCCTAGGAAGGCGAACTGGCTACCCTGGGGGCTCAGGTCAGCCTCGGAGGTCACCAGGGGTTTGCGGTCTGAGCAGGACTGACTGGGGCTGGAACCCGTGCCCTCTCCTTGGGCTCCAGCTTCCTGCGGAGTGGAGCCAGGGGTGCCGGGCTGCCAGGGGCCGGCGGGCAGCAGGGGCAGGTGGGGGCCACTGCCTGACCCTCCTCTGCCTCTGCCCCCGCAGTTGCTGGTTGAGAAGACGACCGACTCGCCGGCGGCCGAGTTCTCGCTGGTGGAGGACGTGGCGCTGCACTTCGCCTGCTTGATGGGCCGCCTGAACGAGCAGCGCCTCTTCCAGCCCGACCTCTGCGACGTGGACCTGGTGCTGGTGCCTCAGCGCAGCGTCTTCCCCGCGCACAAGGGCGTGCTGGCCGCCTACAGCCAGTTCTTCCACTCGCTGTTCACGCAGAACAAGCAGCTGCAGCGAGTGGAGCTGTCCCTGGAGGCGCTGGCCCCCGGCGGCCTGCAGCAGATCCTCAACTTCATCTACACGTCCAAGCTGCTGGTCAACGCGGCCAACGTGCACGAGGTGCTCAGTGCGGCCCTGCTGCTGCAGATGGCCGACATCGCCGCATCCTGCCAGGAGCTGCTGGACGCCCGCTCCCTGGGCCCGCCGGGCCCTAGCACTGTGGCCCTCACCCAGCCGGCCACCAGCTGTACCCCGGCCACACCAGCCTACTACTGTGACATCAAGCAGGAGGCCGATACCCCGGGCCTGCCCAAGATCTACGCCCGCGAGGGCCCCGACCCCTACTCGGTGCGTGTGGAGGACGGGGCCGGGGGTGCTGGTGGCGCCGTGCCTGCCACCGTCGGGCCTGCCCAGCCCTTCTTCAAGGAGGAGAAAGAGGGCGGTGCGGAGGGGGCCAGCACACCCCCGGCCGGCCTGTGCAAGCTGGAGGGCGGCGAGGAGCTGGAAGAAGAGCTCGGGGGTTCCGGCACCTACAGCCGCCGGGAGCAGTCCCAGATCATCGTGGAAGTGAACCTCAACAACCAGACCCTGCACGTGTCCACGGGGCCTGAGGGGACGCCGGGCGCCACTGCCAGCCCGGCCACCATGGTGCTGGGCCGGGAGGACGGGCTGCAGAGACACTCAGAGGACGAGGAGGAGGATGAGGAGGAGGACGAGGAGGAAGAGGGTGGTGGCAGTGGAGGAGAGGAGGAGGAAGAGGAGGAGGAGGAGGGAGGCAGTCAGGGAGAGGAAGAAGACGAGGAAGAGGAAGGACACAGCGAGGAGGAAGAGGAGGAGGAGGAGGAGGGGCACAGCGAGCAGGGTCCAGAGAGCTCAGAGGAGGAGGACGAGGAGGAGGGCGAGGCCGGGGGCAAGCAGGGGCCGGCAGGGACAGGCGGGCGCCGGGGCAGCCGGGCAGAGCCCCCGCCCCATAGTCGCATGGCCACGCGGTCCCGGGAGAACGCCCGGCGCCAGGGTACCCCGGAGCCTGAGGAGGCTGGGCGGCGGGGTGGGAAGCGGCCAAAGGCATCCTCTGGAGTGACCCCTTCCCCAGTGCGGGTGCCGCCGGCCACGGATGGGCTGGGGGCCAAGGTGAAGCTGGAGGAGAAGCAGCACCACCCGTGCCAGAAGTGCCCGCGGGTGTTCAACAACCGCTGGTACCTGGAGAAGCACATGAACGTGACCCACAGCCGCATGCAGATCTGCGACCAGTGCGGCAAGCGCTTCCTGCTGGAGAGCGAGCTGCTGCTGCACCGGCAGACGGACTGCGAGCGCAACATCCAGGTGGGCCCCGCGGGGGACGGGCCCAGCCGCGCCAGGCCACGGCTGGCTCTGGGCACCCGGGATCTTGCTGACCGTGTTGTCCAGGTGGTCTGGGGAGAGCAGCCCAGGCCCACGCTCTCGGTGGCGAGCACCCCAGGGATAGCACCCAGGAGAGCGTCTGGGGACAGGTGGCCAGAGCTGGGCTTAGCACACGGAGGGGCAGGCGGAGGACCGGAATGCAGGGGAAGGGGCCATGCACTTGAGATGCTTGGAGCAGAGAGTTGTCTAAGCAGACATGACCAGGGGACAGCCAGCTCTGGGGAGGGGGCAGTCAGACTTTAAAAAATCCTTAGGACTGCAAGGCCAGCAGGGCCTGTGTGTCGTCACACGGGTTGTGCCCGGCGCAAAGTACACGTGGAGGGAAGAGGGGTTTTGCCCAGAGGCGGTCTGTCGTGTAGAGCAGGGGCAGCCCCGCAGGAGGAAGCCCTTGTATTCAGCTCTTGGGAGATGCCAGCTGGCCTGGGGGAAAGGGACGGTGAGAAATTTGGGACGAAAAGGGATTGCTGGGGCCAGGCAGAGGAGCTGGGCTGGCAGCCAGACTTGGGGCCAGCCTCTCAGGGTAGGGGTGGCACAGGGCCAGCCAGGCTTCCCACAGGGCGTTTTTACCTTTCCTGGCCCAGGCGGAGGGGGGCGGGGTGGCAGGTAGGCGGGATGCTAATTGCTTGAACTAATTGCTAATTGCAGCGCCCTGTGGAGAAAGTGTTACCTGGGCAGCACCTGGTAACCCGCCCCACCTGGAGCACCTGTTCCCACTTGCCTACCCGCTGGGCTGCCCTTTGACAGCCTTCCACCTGCCGCACACCAGGGCTGCCCTTCTGAAGGGGAAAGGAGCTTGTGCCCGCCCCGGCCTGGGACAGTCGGCCCCATCCCTCCTGTAGTTCAGCCCCCACCCATTCAGGGTCACCCACTGGCTTGGACTGCAGCTGGGGGGAAGCTCTGCAGAGAGGAGCACCCCAGGGAGGGAGACCAGAGATGGAGATGGCACAGCTGCAGATGGGATGAGGAAGGCTGAGGGAACCTCGGGCCGTGAGCACAAGCGCTCCCTCCTCTGCTCTGTCCCCATTGCTTCCTGTCCTTCAGGCCTGGCAGTGGCTGGCGGCCATGGCCTCCCCAGCCCACGCACTGCCCACCCTGTGGGTGTCCTGCCAGGAGTCAGGCTGAGGGTCCACTCTCCAGGGCCTCTTCAGCTGGGCTGTTCGGTCCCCTTGGAGTGTCAGGGTCCTAGGAGGGACGCAGCAGGGACAATACCCCAGCTCTGTTGGGACCTATCGGAGGGGGCCCCTCCGCAGCTGAGGTGGCCCTCAATCGGTCATCTGTGTCCCTTCTAGAGAAGCAAGGTGAGGCCTTTAGAAGGTCTGGTTGAAATGAGCACAGGGGGTTACCCTGTTTGAGCCCCAGAATGAAGGCGGGTCCAGACTGCAGTCCTAAGCGTGTGGGTAACACCAAGTTACCAGCTCTAGGACACCAGGGGCCCTCTCCAGCACTTTCCAGGTGGGTAAACCGAGGCCAGAGAGGGGCAGTGACTTGGCCAAGGTCATGCAGCCCCGACTCAGGGCCAGAGCCTAAAGTCCTCTCGCCCTGCAGTGTGTGACATGCGGCAAGGCTTTCAAGAAGCTCTGGTCCCTCCACGAGCACAACAAAATCGTGCACGGCTATGCAGAGAAGAAGTTCTCGTGCGAGATCTGTGAGAAGAAGTTCTACACCATGGCCCACGTGCGCAAGCACATGGTTGGTAAGCGTGGGCTGGCCGGGGACGGAGCCCGAGGACAGATGGCCCTTCTGTGTGTCATCTGGTGGTGGGCTGTCTGTCAAAAGCCCACCACCCTTGAAATAGTCCCTGTGTGTGGAAGAGGTCAATGGGAAAGGGTGAGAAGGGCCCGCTCAGGTAGGAGGCCAGAGGAAGCCGGTTGCACTGGCAGCTGCGTCTGAACTCGGGCGCTGGGGCCAGGGACGCCAGGTCCAGTTGGGCAGGTTGCACGTTGCACAAGTGTGTCAGGGCAAGAGGGCAAGTAGGAACTGGACTCCAGCTGGCACACTGCTAACCAGGTGTGTGTCCTGACGTGGAGTTGTGTCTACCACGGGAAGGAGCATCTTTTCCTAAACTACGCGAGAGCAAAGTACATTGGCAGTAGGGCCTGTCTCAGGTGATGGAGCTGACTCTCACCTTCTGTGTCATAAGACCACCACCCTTGAAGTTTAGCCCCCCCCCCTTTCTTTAAAGAATTATTTTATTTTGGGACCAGCAGTTAGCGTAATGGCTATTTTGCTGGACTCCCGCATAGTCGACCGTGGTTCAAGTCCCGGACCCGGTGGTTTAAACTCACACCGGGCGCGTGTGCGTGTGTGCCCAAGATCCCGAGAGGAGAACGGAGGAGAAGGGATTGCGGCGTGGCCATCCCCCCTGGGGGGTGATTTCTCGCTTTCTGTCTCTCTGTCTCTCTCTGTCTGTCTGGCGGGCGCACACACCCTATAGCCAAAAAAAAAAAAAAAAAAACTCTCCAAAAAAAAAATTATTTTAGTTTAACTCTCTGTATTATTATTACTTTCCAATTTGACCAGAGAGAGAAAGAGAGAGAAAGTGAGAAAGGAAGCCACCAGGTCAGAGACTTGAACCATGGTTGGCCGTGTGGGAGTCCAGCGCCTTTAACCACCACAGCACTTGCCAGCCCCACTTAGTCCCTTTTTGTAGGAGAGGAAGCTGAGGCCCAGGGGACCAAGCAGGAAACCAGCGGTTGGGCCAGGATTTGAGCTGAGGTCAGCCTCATCCAGGACCCTTTCATCTCTCCCCACAATGCTGGGGCAAGGCAGCCTTGGCTGTTTCCTTTGGCCAGAGGCCAGAGTACCCTGAGGGCCTCCGTCCTCTCTGTGTCAGCCCTTCAGAGCCCAAGTCCTGGGCAGGAGGACACGGCCCATCCTGGGGAAGGATGGTGGCACAGGGCTGCCCTAGGAGGCGGAGGCTGAGCCCAGTGTGGGGGTGCTCAGGGTGGCCCCCAGGACGTGACAGCCACGGTGCCCATCTTGTAGCCCACACCAAGGACATGCCCTTCACCTGCGAGACCTGCGGGAAGTCCTTCAAGCGCAGCATGTCCCTGAAGGTGCACTCTCTGCAGCACTCAGGAGAGAAGCCATTCAGATGTGAGGTGAGCGCCCGTCCCCTGCCCGGCCTGCCCTCGGGGCCAGCTGGCAGGCGCTGGGGCCGTGGGTGGCCTGTGATTAAAAGCCAGGGGGCTGAGGGAGTGGAGTGCAGGGTCCAGACAGACAGGTCCAGCCCCATGTCTGTGGCCCCTGCCCTGCCCTAAGTCAACCCCCAGACACTCGAGGTCACCCACTGGTTTGGACTGGAGCTGGGGGGAAGCTTGCTGGAGAAAGGAGCACCCCAAGGGGGAAGACCAGAGATGGAGATGACAGAGCTGCAGATGGGATGTGGGGCCCTTCCGGCGGACGGGAAAGCCCAGGGCGCCTCTGGCCTTGAGCACAAGGGTTCCCTCCTCTGCGCTGTCCCGTACTGCTTCCTGTCCCCCCCAGTCCCACAGTGGCTGGCTGCCATGGCCTCTCCAGCGCCGGCACTGCCTACCCTGAGGCCTGCCCTCCCATCCCACCTCTTGCCCAGGAGCCCCTCCGACCTCGGTCCATCCTTGGGCCTGGGGCTCCAGGAGCTGTGCTGGCCCCAGGGCTCACCCCCACGCCCACGCCCCCACCCAGAACTGCAACGAGCGCTTCCAGTACAAGTACCAGCTGCGCTCCCACATGAGCATCCACATCGGCCACAAGCAGTTCATGTGCCAGTGGTGCGGCAAGGACTTCAACATGAAGCAGTACTTCGACGAGCACATGAAGACCCACACAGGTGCGCCCGCCCGCGTGCAGCCGCGCCCGGGGGTGGTGGTGGGTGGCGGTCAGCACCAGACGGGCCCCTCGTGGCCGGCGCCCCCGGTGACGCCCCTCTGCCTGCAGGAGAGAAGCCTTACATCTGCGAGATCTGCGGCAAGAGCTTCACCAGCCGGCCCAACATGAAGCGGCACCGGCGCACGCACACCGGCGAGAAGCCCTACCCGTGCGACGTCTGCGGCCAGCGCTTCCGCTTCTCCAACATGCTCAAGGCGCACAAGGAGAAGTGCTTCCGCGTCAGCCACCCGCTGGCCGGCGACAGCGCTGGCCCGGGCCTGCCCCCCGCGCAGCCCCAGGCGCACGCACTGCCCCTGCTGCCCGGGCTGCCGCCGCCGCACCTGCCGCCCCCGCCGCCGCTCTTCCCCACCACCGCCACCGCCACGGCCACCGCCGGCGGGAGGATGAATGCCGGCAACTGACCAGGGCGCGCCTGCTGCCCCCGCAGCCCGGGGAGGTTCCCTGGGCGCTGCCCCCACCTGCAGAGGCGGCAGGACGTCTCTGCCGAGGCCCCAGCCGGTGGAGGACTCCTCACGCCAAGTGCCCCTCTTTCTGCGACTCCTCGAAGCCTTTTTGTGGTTTTAGACGTGAAGGAGAAAGAAAGACGGTGTGCAGCGCCCCCCTCCGGGAGAGGGGGTTATGGAGGCGGCTCATTTAGCGGTGGGAGCAGGGGCTGGGCAGCAGGCATGGCCGGTCACTGCTGAGGTCCGGGCCAGCGCTGCGTCACCCTCAGCGGCTCCTCCATACCTCCCCCTGCCCTTGACTTGTTCCTTCATTTTCGGTTTTTTGGGGGGCAGTTGGGGTGCTGCCCCCTTTAGGGGAGTTGTGGACCTGAGGCGGCGCTGGAGGCTGGACCCACAGAACACGCCGGGTGCGGAGTGAGGAGGGTGAAGACCGCAGCCTGGCTCCGCAGTGTGGCGGGCAGGCAGGGGCTGGACCCCTGGGTTTGCTCACCCGCACACCCCTGTCAGGGGGCGTGGGGAGCCTCGGCCACTAGGCTGTGCTGGGGCCCCGAGTCACGGGACATGTTCCTCGTCGCTGCTGGGCCTCAGGGTGCTGTGGGCTAGGCCCTGGGTGGGCAGCTGGCTGACCCCTGCAGGACCAGCTCCTGCAACTGGTTAGACCCCAGGGGCAGTGCCCTACGAAGAGGCTTGGGTGAGTGTTTTAGGGTTCCAAGGTGCTATCAGTAGGGCCGGGGGGAGGGCTGCTGTCGCAGAGCACCCCCATCCCTCTCAGCTACTCTGGCTGTGTCTCACACCGGAAGGAGATGTGTGCGTTTGTGTCCGTCTCTGGCCCCAAAGGCCAGCCCCAGGCCTTATCCTCCCCCTGGGCCCAGTGACATCGTGCCCCTGCGTCCTTGTCCCTCCTGGGCCTCTGCACTGGTGGGCGGGGCATGCGCCTGTTCAGGCCCAGAGAGCAGGGGGTTGGGGGAGCCTGACCCGTGCCAGTGCTTGCCTCGAGGCCGACACGAATAGGATACTCTTCTGTTGTCATCTAACGTCTCTTCCTGCCTTTAAAACGGGGAGGAAGGTCCCATAAGCTCCACGTTTCTAGTTAAGCTCTTTCCCTTTGTGTTTATACGGATTCGTTTGTTATGCTCTTTGCACCTTAACCCCCCCCACTTCCCCACACTGCCACCTTCCCAGCATGGCCAGCGTTGGACGAGGCCTGAGCCCGAGCGGAGCCATGGCGGGGACTGAACCCTCTGACCTTGTGAGGTCCATGGCGCTGGGGCAGGGGGCTGGGGACATTTTAATCATCAATAAATGAAGCACTTTATTCTGTACAGATGTGGGCAGGCCCGAGATGCCCGAGTGATTGGAGGGTCTATCATCCAAGCCACACCGCCCTGCTAGTGTTCTGGGCCTGGAGGGACAGTGCCAGCAGCTTTCTTGGGCTGGATCCCTTCCCTGGCCTGGAGGGAACGGGGCTGCACTGGGTGGTGTAGGCCGGAGACTATAGAAAGCCCGGGATGCCCCTGCACAGGGGAGAAGGTAGGCCCCTCCCCAAGGGAGGAAGCATTCCTGCCTTGCGGGCGTTTGGTCTGTAGCTCCCTCACTCCAGGGCCGAGGGGTCCACCTCGTGGGGCCGGTCCTGGCCGCCTAGATTCCTGCTTTACTCTAGTTCTTTCCTACTTGTATCCCACGATCTCTGGGCTTCCATGACGTCCTCAGGGTCCTCCCTCCCCCTTGCTATATTTCTCATCTTTGGTCCCAGTGCCTGGCAGCTCTTCAGAGCTGGCTGACATTCCCCCCAAAAGTTGATCTTTCCTCTTCCCCCATGGTGGGCTGTAGACAGGACCCCCCCCCCATGGGTTCTCCACCCCCTCCATCACTGACAGTGTCTCAGGTGAGGGGCTGGTGACCCTGTCACCTGCTGGCCCCACTGTAGCTGGTCTTATGGGCCATAATAAAACAAGCAGAGGTCAAAGATGGCGGGAGGATCTGGTGGTGAAACTGCCCCGGGGTCTGTACACTTGCCCTCTGGGGACAGGCAAGGGGTCCAGACAGCTGTCTGGGCACCGCTCAAGATGGTCATTCTAGCTGCAGGTGAGCATGGCCAACCCCGCTCCTGAGAAGCCCCTGTCCCAAGGGACAGGGGCCCTCTGTCCCTGGTGCTAACTGCTCTGTCTCGGCCCGTGTTGATGGGAGCACCTTTCTGGCCAGAGCAGAAGGCCAGCAGCAATAACGGGACTTGGCAGTGCCAGTGTGGATGGGGCTTCTCGTCTTACCAGCTTTTACATTTCCTTTGTAGTTTTCAAACAAATTAACATGCACCCGGATGTTGGAGTGAGGAAGCTGGGACATCACACCCACTCCCTGGGGCTGGAGGTGAGGGGGGCTCAGGACCACCTCGGAAGGAGATCTGCGTGGCTCCCTCTGCCTGGTCGGACTCCCAGCCTATTCGGCCGGGCCCTGGGTCTGGAGCCTGGGCCTGCTCCCTCCTGGATCCCCAGAGCTGGCCGCAGGCCCCGTGACCACAGTTGTGGACCTGAGCCAGTGTCCTGCCTCGTGCTGCACGGCCGCCAGGTGCCCTCACGGGCCCAGGCAGGTCATGTGAGCCCTTGTGCTGTCCGTGTATGCGCACCTGCGGCCCCAGGCCTGTGAGGACCACGCGTGGGAACGAGGAGAAGGGGCAATAAAGTCAGTCCAACTCCTGTCCCTTGGCCTGGCCTCTTTTTTACCATCTGCCTGCCCTGACGGTGGTTAGAACGAGGGCATCGTGACCCCGTGGCTCGGCCTGCAGGGTCCGTGGGTGTCTTACCTAGATGGCCGACCATGGCACCCACCCTCCTTTCTTAAGGGTGGGCTGGGCTCAGGGAACCCAGGGTCTGGAGCTGGGTGTTGGGTTAGACCTGGGGCCCAGAGGAGGAGAGGTCCTAGCTGCTGAGAGAGAGGCCCCACAGCCCGCATCTGCTGGAGGCCAGGCCTGCACGGGTGTGGGTTCCATGAGCACCAGGCACGAGGCCCAGGAGCCATGGTATGGCAGGGACCCACCTGGTCCATTCATGTGCTTAGCTCTGGGGTGGGGGCTATGAGGAGCCATGGCAGGCAGGGGACCTGCATGGGCCAGGCACTAGAGACCCCAATATGGCTCCTGGAAGGCCAGGTGGTAGCCTCCCAGGAGGGTGTGGGCAGCTTCTGTGGGACCTCGGTTATCAGAGCATAGCTCTGTGCCTGAGGGAACTCTGGGCCCTGGGAGGTGGTGAAGGAGGTCTCTGCTTTTGTGGCACCAAGCCCTGGATACATAGAGCGGGATTGGAAGGGTCCTCCCTGGACAGGAAGTGGGCCGCGAGAGAACTCTGGGTGGCTTCACTGGCCAGAGAGGAGGTACAGGTTCCCAGGATGTCACTGGTGTTTTTCCGCATGGTCCAACTTCTTCGAAAGGAACAGGAACACCCTACAGGGACCAGCAGTTAGCATAATGGCTATGTCACTGGACTCCCATGTAGTCGACCGCGGTTCGCATCCCGGACCCAGTGGCTTAAAACTCATGCCAGGCGCGTGTGCGTGCGTGCCCAAGATCCCGAGAGGAGAATGGAGGAGAAGGGATTGTGGCGTGGCCATCCCCCCTGGGGGGTGATTTCTCGCTTTCTATCTCTGTCTGTCTCTGTCTGGCGAGCGCACGCGGCCTATAACAAAAACCTCTCCAAAAAAAAAAAAAAAAAAAAAGAACACCCTACAAACAAAGCTCACTGGGCCGGCCCGTAGTGCAGAGGTTACATGCTGTGTACAGAAAACGAGATCCCGCATGGCCAGCCATAGTTCCAGTCTCCTCCCCAGAGACTTGAAAAACACGCGGACATGTGTGCATTCCTGTCCCACATCCTGGAGAACGGGAGACGCACTGGGAGTGCTTTCTCCCGCCCCCTCTGGTCTCCTGGTCTCTTTCTGGCCGTGCTTGCGCCCCTGGCAACAGGAAAGAACAGAAGCAGAAACACTCGGGCCTGGAGCCGCTGTGAGGAATCCACTTCCTCTTGCTACACTCAGGTTGTGTGACGCCTCTCTCTGCATCCCTTCCCCCTCCCCATTCTCCCAATATTCCCAACTGTGCACTCCAGGGTCTCGGCACCTCTAGTCCAAGGCTATGAGGCCCAGGCCACTGGGTAGCTGGGGGGCACTCTGGAACTCTCAGGGTCCCTGCTGAGCTCACCCACACCTGACATCCTGAAATGTGGGCAGAGCAGCACGGCCTCCTGGAGAAGGCTGGGCTTTCTTCCCTTCTAAAGTAAGGCAGGGTCAGCAAGATGAGGACGGGACAGACCCCTACTTAGCAGTGTTCTGGCCCAGCCTCTTGACTGTGTGGCTTTCTCGGGCGCTGACTGACGCCTAAGTCAGGACTGGCTGGGTTCTGCTGCAGTAACAAAAGACTAACACCCATGGCGCTGCAAGAGGCTCCAGGGCTGTCGTTTTCCGTCTGGTGGCTCAAATTCCAGCTGCTTTGATCTGTGACACCTCCAAGTCATGGGACTCCAGAGTGACCAAGCCAGGGGAAAGACAGAGCAGGGAATTATGCGTTGGTGCTTCAGTGCTGCCATCTGGAAGCGACATGGCCCCTCTGTTCACAGTTCATCATCCAGAGCAAGTTCTGTGACTCTGCCTTACTTCAAGGGGGTGTGGAAATGCGGCCCACCTGTGTGGATGGAGGAGACCTGGAAGGCGGTGAGCAGCAGCACCCTCTCCTGGATGTGGGAGTCTCCTGAGGCGAGGCAGTGGATGTCCAGGCTGTGGAGATGGTTTCTGCTTTCTGGAGAGTCAGTGATAGAAGAGAAGAACAGGAGCCAGGTGGAGGCATGGTGACCCAGCTGGGCCACACGGGAGGTGTCCTGGGACCTCCCGGAGCCTGCCAGGTGTGTAAGTCTGTGCCTGTGATCCAGGCATTCTGGGGCGGGGGTGGGTGGTGGTATGGGGGCTCTGTTGGGAGGGCCTCTCTTTGTCTCATTCTCTCTTGGAAGAAAATTTAAAATAAACTTTAATTAAAAAAAAAATAAATGAAACCACAGTATAGAAGTTAAGCGCAGTACATAGGAAGCCAGATCCTAGATGGCTGACCACAGTTCAAATCCTGGCCCTGGTGACATGAAAAACCTGATGTTTGTGTGTTTGTGTGTGTGTGTGTCCCAAATCCTGATAGGATGAGAAATAGAGGAGAAGGGATTGTGGCACAACCGCACCTCACTGGGGGTACTTTCTCTCTCTCTCTCTGGTGAGTGCACATGGCTTCTGGCAGTGCATACATACACATATATACTTACACACACACACACACACACACACACACATGCACGCACATGAGAGAAGAGTGTCTCCCAGCGTCCTGTCTGGCTAGAGGTGGACACATTCCCTCTGTGTCCACAGACAGCAACGCAGGGTCTTGCAGAGCGAGGAAGAGGACAGGAGCCTCCTCACACCTCCAGAGAAGGAATCGCAGCTCAGCCAAGCCCCACCTTGAACTCCTCTCTCCCGCCCCATGCCATTTGCAGGTAGAGGCTCTGGAAAATCCTGTGGCCAAAGCTCTCCCCACACATGCTGGGAACCTCTGACTGAGACCATGACCCACAGCTGGGATGCCTTCCAGTTGCCCTTCACCCCACCACGTGCTGAAGCTCCAAGGAAACAAAGGTTCTGAGAGGTTCAGCCATTTGCATATGGTCCAGCTGGGATTTGAACCCAGATCTGCTGGATTCCACAGCCATGTTCTATAAGTACTGACTGCTCAGCACTGAGCTTGGGCCTAGGGTGATATTCAGGAAAGCATGGTGGCGGGTACTGAACCAGGACTACTGGCTGGAAACAACAGAATAATTACAGTAGACGATCGTTCAATCATAGTGTTAATGAAATCTCTGATAGAACCAGAAACTCAAACTGTGGGGTTATGCAGCCAGGAACAAACCCAAAACACCTCACAGGGCTTGTCCCACCGGAGGTGTGACTGCCACCCCGGCCAGGAACTAACAATGCCGAGGGCTGCAGATGGGAAGCTCAGTCTCTTCTACCTCCCTCGCTCACAGCTAAACGCCCTCTGCACCTCACAAACACCCGGAATCTGAGTGCTGTCCCTTCCTGGCTTTCTTGTCATCTGAACCAAAGTCACGTGTTTGTAACCTTGCTGCAAAGCAGGCTGGGAAAGTGGGTGATGGTTTCTCTTTTGAGCAGGTGGGACTCACAGCAGAGTTAGTTCCCAATCGGAACACAGCTGTCCAATTGTGCTGGGTGGCCACAAAGTGTAATGAACACACACTAGTCCCTCATGGTCCAATGGCGGCATATGCTTTGTCCATGCAACAGGAATAACCCTCCCCAAATGCTTGTGATTAAAAACCTTTTCATATAGGGACCAGCAGTTAGCGTAATGGCTATGTCGTTGGACTCCCACGTAGTCGACCGCGGTTCGCGTCCCAGACCTGGTGGCTTAAAACTCATGCCGAGTGCATGTGCGCGCGTGCCCAAGATCCCGAGAGGAGAATGGAGGAGAAGGGATTGTGGCATGGCCATCCCCCCTGGGGGGTGATTTCTCACTTTCTATCTCTCTGTCTCTCTCTGTCTTTCTGGCAAGCACACACGCCCTATAGCAAAAAAAACTCTCCAAAAAAAAAAAAAAACCACCCCTTTTCATAAAAATAAAAAATGTATTCATCCTCTTCCCCAAACAGGACTCTGTAATTTCTTTTTTTTTCTAATTATTTCATTTAACTTTATTTATTTATTTATTTTAATTTGACCAGAGACAGACAGAGTGTGAGAGAGAGAGAACGAAAGTGAGAAAGCAAGCCACCAGGTCCTGGACTGGAACCCCGGTCGGCCATGTGGGAGTCCAGCGTCCTTAACCACCACGCCACCTGCTGGCCCAGGACCCTGTAATTTCTTATCTCTGACTGTGTTTAGCTCCAGATCTGGAATCTGCTAGTTACAGCTGCTCTTGGTCTAGTTCAGTTGTGGTCTCATTTTGGTGTGTGAACACATATGGACTACTGGAAATGTAATCATCTTCAACCAGACCCTTAATAAAACAGAAAGGGAAGGAAGGGGGAAGAGGAAACCAATTCTTATCCAATGTAATGTTTAATTTTAGGTGTCTTGACTGAGTTAAGGATAGTTGAATAAAGTGTTGTTTCTGGGTGCATTTGTGAGAATGCGAAGAAAGATTAGTGAATTGCTAAAGAAGAGCCCCGCGTGCCGTGGCCGGGGCCCTGTCCCGCGTGCCGTGGCCGGGGTCTGCCCCCGCGTGCCGTGGCCGGGGTCTGCCCCCGCGTGCCGTGGCCGGGTTCTGCCCCCGTGTGCCGTGGCCGGGAAAGAAGAGCCTGAAACCCATGGAGATTTACTGCACGAGACCCACCCTTGGTCCAGATAGAGAGGCAGATCATCCAAACTGAATTTGAGGACCCCAGGCATTCCCTTTTGAAAAACAAAAACACTGGTTATATGTAATTCAATGTAATAAAAAAATAGATAAAAAAAAATTAAATAATAAAATGAAATCATTCTAAAAAAGAAAAAAAAAAAAAAAAAGAAGAGCCTCCCTTACTAATAGAGAGGCAGCATCCAAACTTTTGAGGACCCCAGGCAAACAAAAAGGTTTCTCTTCTGGATCTGGGACATCCAACGTCTCATGTCTTCAGATCTCAGATCTCCAGGGTCTCAGACTTTGAGATCCGCAGTGAGAGTTCTATCTAGAACGCCTCCAGTTCTCAGGCCTTTGGACTCAATGAAATACACTACTGGCTCTCCTGGGTCTTTAGCTTGCAGACTCTCAGCATCCATAATCGCATGAGCCTATTCTTGTAATAAATCCCCTCTGAACAGCTAAACATAGCCTATTGGTTCTTTTTCCCTGGAAAATGCTGACAAATGGGAGGGTGCTCCCATTCCTATCCTGTCACTGGTCATGAGGCCAAGATGATGCTAATGGTTTCTTCAAGCTCTTCCTTATTCCCCTTCCACTACCTGTAACCAGCACCCTAGAAGGTCCAGAAACTCACCTGGAAGGGTATCTTCCATCTGCACTCTTTTTTTTACATATACATATTTTTTTTCTGTCTGTCAAATGTTTCCTCTGCTTGCACCTCACACCACCCTCCACCACCCACTCTCTACCAACATTTCCCCCTTTACAGTATCTAGCATCCACACTCATCCTCTCCATCATCACATCTTCAGATCTCTCAGCCTCTGCCATAAGCACTCAGTACAAATTGAATGGGGATATACAATGTGTATCTTTAAAATTCTGACTCACTTTGCTCAATATTAAGTCTTCTATATTCACCCATTTTTAGTCACACCATAGGATCTCATTGTTTCTTATAGCTGAGTAATATTCCATAGGATATATGTGCCACCATTTTTCAACCTAGTCATCAGTTTTTGGATATTTAGTTTGGTTCCATGTTTTAGCAGTTGTGAATGCTGAAATAAACATGGACGTGCAAGTGTCTTTCTGACTGAGTGTTTTCTTATCCTTTGGGTAAATACCAAGAAGTGGGATAACTAGGGCCATATACAAGTTCTAGTCATAGGTTTTTTTTTTTTTTTTTTTTTTTTTTTTTTTTTTGTGGAGAGGTTTTTGCTATAGGGCGCGTGCGCTCGCCAGACAGACAGAGACAGAGAGACAGAAAGCGAGAAATCACCCCCCAGGGGGGATGGTCACGCCGCAATCCCTTCTCCTCCATTCTCCTCTCGGGATCTTGGGCACGCACGCACACGCGCCCAGCGTGAGTTTTAAGCCACCGGGTCCGGGACGCGAACCGCGGTCGACAACGTGGGAGTCCAGCGACATAGCCATTACGCTAACTGCTGGTTCCCTAGTCATAGGTTTTTTTTTTTTTTTTTTTCTTTTTTTTGGAGAGATTTTTCACTATAGGGCGCGTGCGCTCGCCAGACAGACAGAGAGAGACAGAGAGATAGAAAGCGAGAAATCACCCCCCAGGGGGGATGGTCACGCCGCAATCCCTTCTCCTCCATTCTCCTCTCGGGATCTTGGGCACGCACGCACACGCGCCCGGCGTGAGTTTTAAGCCACCGGGTCCGGGACGCGAACCGCGGTCGACTACGTGGGAGTCCAGCGACATAGCCATTACGCTAACTGCTGGTTCCCTAGTCATAGGTTTTTGAGAAACCTCCATATTGTTTTCCACAGAGGTTGGATTAATTTACATTACCACCAACAATGTAAGAGGGTTCCCTTTTCACCACAGTCTCATCAACACTTTGTCATTTAAAAATTTTTTTTATCTTAGCCATTCTAACTGGAGTTAAATGGTATCTCATTGTGTTTTTAATTTACATTTCCCTTATGACAAGAGACTTTGAATATTTTTTCCATATGCCTCTTGGCCATTCATAAGTCTTCCTTAAATAGTTGTCTATTCAATTCATTTACCTTTCTTTTCTTGGGGGGAGGGAGAGGGTTGCCATAGGACACATGTACTTGCTAGAGAGGAGAGAAACAGAGATAGGTAAAGTAAGAAATCTCCCTCCCCCCCCCCCCGGGAATGGCCATGCCACAATCCCTTCTCCTCCATTCTTTTTTTGGGATTTTGGGCATGCACGCACATGAACTCAGCTTGATTTTCAAGCCACTGGGTCCAGGACTCCAAATGTGGTTCACCATGTGGAAGCCCAGTGCTTTAAACACCATGCTACCTGCTGGCCTCTGATTATTAATATTTTAATGGGTGAGCTGCTTGAATTCAAATCTGCACTCTTAAAACATAGGAGCCCAGGGAACCAGCAGTTAGCGTAATGGCTATGTCGCTGGACTCCCACGTAGTCGACCGCGGTTCGCGTCCCGGACCCGGTGGCTTAAAACTCACGCCGGGCGTGTGTGCGTGCGTGCCCAAGATCCCGAGAGGAGAATGGAGGAGAAGGGATTGCGGCGTGACTATCCCCCCTGGGGGGGTGATTTCTCGCTTTCTGTCTCTATGTATCTCTCTGTCTGTCTGGCGAGCGCACGCGCCCTATAGTGAAAAACCTCTCCCAAAAAAAAAAAAATAAAAAAAAAACATAGGAGCCCAGGGTGGTCCAGGATGGGGCTGTTCTAGTCACCTGCTTACCTTTTATTTTTCTTTCAACTTTTTATTGAGAAAACTCACATAACATAAAATCTACATGATATAAAATTCATAACTTTAAACAATTCACAATATTTTGTACCCACCACCTTTATCTAGCTCTAAAACTTTTTTTGATCAACATTTTAATTTAAGTAATAAACTCAGACTTTAGCCTTTCAACAGTTTTATCAATGCAAATGAGAAATAAATGAAACTTTCTGGGAAGGGAATGAAAGATCAACATTTCTTGCTGTGTTTCAGGAAGTCCAATATTCTTTCCATTTGAAAAAAAAATTAACCATGAAGAGGCCCACTGCTATTTTCAGGAGTTGATGGTAGGGAAATTCCAGTCCATGGGAAAGGGGATTCCCAGTTTCCACTGGTCTCAGATTCTATCTGATTCTACTCAGATAGAATCAAGGTGGGTGAATGCAATCTGGCAGCTTAGGAGGCCTGAGTGAAGGGAAAGGGACAGTGCTGCTTTTCCAGGTTCAGGAAACCTCATATCCATTAAGTAGTTGCTCCCCATTCCCCACCCTCTACTCCTGGAACCACCAATCCGTGTTCTGTCTCTATAGATTTATGCATTCTGGATATTCATAGAAATGGAATTATACCATATGCAGCCTTTTGTTCTGGCTTCTCTCACTTACCATGTAGCATGTATCGGTATTTCATTCAGTTGAATACTATATTCCTTTTTTTTAATGTCAGAGGGCACCTGTGCACATAGGATGGAGGATGAGAGAGAGAGAGAGAGAGAGAGAGAGAGAGAGAGAGAGAGAGAGAAAGCAAGAGAGAAAGGGAGAGAGAGAGAGGGAGAGAGGGAGAGAGAGAGAAGGCACTCCTCAATGGGATTAAGTCATCCCATAACCCCTTTCCCTACAATTCTCTATCCCATCAGAATCCTGGGCCCATATCCATGTGTCCAGTGTGTTTCTCAAGTCACTGGAGCTGGGATTCGAACCCTGATCAACCATGTGGGTTCTGGCTTCCTCAACACAGTGCTCAACTACTGTGTTACAGACTGGCCCTCCACTGTCTTTATTTACTTTTTTTTTTTTTTAAGAGAGAGATTTTTGCTATAGGGCACATGCACTCACCAAAGAGACAGAGACAGAAAGTGAGAAACCACTCTTCCCTGCAGGGGGGATGGCCACACAGCAGTATCTTCTCCTCCATTCTCCTCTTGGGATTTTGGGCACTCATGCACATGTGTCCAGTGTGAAGTTTAAACTGCCGGGTCCAGGACTCAAAGTACGGTCGACTACATGAGAGTCCAGCAACGTAACCACTACACCATTTGCTGGCCCCCCTCCATTGTCTTTTATCTATCAATATGGGGCAAGAGAAATCACCCAAGAGGATCGGCTAAGTTCCAGATATGTTACTTTCTACCCCTACTTTGTGTCAACAACCAGATTACATCCTCAAAGGCCAAGACTAATCCCTCTGGTCCACATATGACCCCCTCTTTTGCCTGTTCTTCCAGGGGCAGAAAGCCCCAAATCAAATGTCCAAGTAGCAGTTGCACAGTCCAAGACACAGTGTAAGAAGCCAAGTTCTGTGGATGGGCTTTAGACTACAGGAGAGAAGACTCCCATCCCACCTCACATCCTGGCTCTGGGGCCTCTCATCCTGCCTGTATCCTGACAGAAACTGCCACATGCATCCTGGTCACAGGTTTAGAGGAGGTGTTCCCTCTGCAGAAGGCTTCCCCATCTGAAGTCGGAGCTCTGCAGTGGTTCTGCAGATTTGCTTCTCCATAGACAAGGCCACCGTCTTGCAGCCTCGCTGCTCCTGGTGCTGCATAAGACCAGCAGCTCCTTTAAGTGCCAGCCCAGGATCACACAGAAACCTAGGAAACTATCTATTCTTTTTTTTTTTTTTTAAATTGCCAGAAGGGGATTAGGACCATTGAAGACCTTTTGTCTACACTTCACCCTTCTGCCCCCAAGATTGAACCAGGACAAACCAATCACCGGCCACCTATATTTGAGTTCTGAGCAACCCCTTTCAGGGATTAGGACCACAGAAGATCTTCTGCCCAGATTTGCCCTCCTGCCCCCCAGATTAAACCGGGTTAGAACACCCTATTTATGGGACCAGCAGTTAGCATAATGGCTGTGTTGCTGGACTCCCACGTAGTCGATCGTGGTTCGAGTCCCGGACCCGGTGGCTTAAACTCACGCCGGGTGCGTGTGCGTGCGTGCCCAAGATCCCGAGAGGAGAATGGAGGAGAAGGGATTGCGGCGTGGCCATCCCCTCTGGGGGGTGATTTCTCGCTTTCTATCTCTCTGTCTCTGTCTGTCTGGCGAGCGCACGCACCCTATAGCAAAAACCTCTCCAAAAAAAAAAAAAAAAAAAAGAAAGAAAAAAAAGAACACCCTATTTATTCTCTTTCTTTAAATTTTTTAAAAAAAAAATTTAAAGTTTTTTTATCACTCTCTTATCTTGTTAATTCTTACCTTTCTTGTGCCCCCATAGGACAAGTCAATCACCAAACCATTTATTTTTTGTTCTAAACATTTTCTTCTTTAATTCTTTTTCTTTTTTCTTTTTTTCCTTTTTTGGTTGCTTTCTTTTTCTTTTCCTTTTCCCTTTTTACCTTTCTCACTTTTCTGCTCAGCATCCACACACCGACTTTCTACACAGGTAGCCAAAAATCTGAATACTTTTAGGGTCAGATCTATTCTCAAATTCCATTGAATCTGCTGCACAAAAGGAGAAAAATGGTACTGTTTAGAAATTGTGGGTCACCTCCTCCTGCATGCCTCTGCTCAGACTTAACTCCAAAAACTAGTTAAAAATGTATAATTCGTCAGATGACCAGAAACCACCGCAGAGGCACACGAAATACGAGAAACCAAGAAAATATCTCTCCCTTAAGAGAAAAGAATAACTCCTCTTCCTTCACAGACAATAAGGAAACTCGTGGAAATGTCAGATAAAGAATTTAAAATATTCATAGTGACAAAGCTAACAGAGATGCAAGAGCAGAGAGATAATAAACTCCAGAAGAATTGTTAGAGATGAAGGCTGTTATACAAGAAATCAAAACCTCCCTTGAAAGTATTAAAAGCAGGGACCAACAGGTGGCATGAGGGTTAAGGTGCTGGACACTCCCTCGTGGCCAACCACGGTTCGAGTCCTGGACCTGGTGGCTTGCTTTCTCACTTTCCCTCTCTCTCTGACCAAATTTAAATGAATAAATAAAATTAAATAAACAATTCTTTTAAAAATAGGTATTAAAACCAGACTAGACCATGCAGAAGCTCAAATCTCAGATGTAGAAGATAGAACCTCTGACCTAGAAAAATTCACCAAAAAGATTGAGAAAATAACCTCAAAAAATGAGAATAACATGCGAGTAATATTAGATATCATTAAATGCACAAACATCCAGATCATTGGTATCCCAGAAGGTGAAGAAATTAATAAGGGCATTGATAATCTAGTCCATGAAATCCTGCAAGAAAACTTTCTAAACCTAGAGAGGCATTCAAATATCCAGACCCAAGAAATACAAAGGACCCCACATAGACTCAACCCAAGAATGTCTTCTCCAAGGCACATGATAACTAGACTGACAAAACCGCAGACAGAGACAGGATACTAAAATTGGTGAGAGAGAAACATCAAGTTACTTTCAAAGGATATCCCATCAGGCTAACGTTGGACCTTTCATCTGAAACAGTGTGAGCAAGGAAAGAATGGGAAAATATATTCAAAGTGTTAAATGAAAAACAATTTCAACCGAGAATACTATACCCAGCAAGATTATCCTTCTTATGGGAAGAAAAGCCAAAAACACTCTCAATAAACAAGACCTGAAACAATTTACCAGCACTAGACCAGCTTTCCAAGAAGTGCTGAAGGGAATGCTATACGAGGAAAACTAAAGTTGGACACCCAGAAATAAGAGTACAAAAAACAACCAAGAGAATGGTCAGCCTAATGGTAGGGATGAGTCCACAGTTGAATGTTAACTTCCAGAGTTTAAATGAAAAGATCATACCATACACTGCAAATTCAATAGAAGAGAAATTAATTACATGAGACTGAACTGCTGAAATAGAATTTTATGACTTTTGACCAAAACATTACTGATTTTCTTCTTTGCTTTGTTTCCCATAGTTAAGATTTTGTCTTGAACTGTTGATAGGTTCATCTACCTACTGTTTGAATCAAATCCTAACTTTTTTCCTGGCTTTAAGTCTTAAGCAAATTTCTCTTAACATTTTTGAGTTTGATCTATTAAAACTGAAACTGTTTTTTTAAAATTAGAAATGCATCAAAAATGCCTATTTAATAACTACAGTAAGCTATATAGCCCCAGCTAGGTGCTACTTTATAGTATGTTCATTTTACTCACTAAGGTTTACACCTAAAGTCAGACATGTGTTCATAGATATGTATATATCAGCTGTGCATGCTATTGAAAATTTTTAGATTAATTAAGATTTTTAGTGAATCAATAAAATGTGAAAAAAAAAGGCATGGAAAACAACCGTAGATACAAGAGACAGTGGGAAATGGCAGACGTAAGAGGTAGGGAATCAAGGGGAGAAAAAAGTGAAATATATAAGAAACAAGAAATGGAAAATATTTGTTGATGATAACATGTATGGTAATATCCTTGATTGAGCCAATATACAGTGTATTCTGGACAGAAAATTTCATTTTGTATACTGTATTGATGTACAGTGAATGAATATAAATAAATAAGTTTTTTAAAATAATAACAATTGCCAGAAGGTACATGTGTTTGTCAGAGACATATGGAGAGAAAGAAAGAGAGACAGGAAGAAGGGAGGAAGAAAGATCCCCTCAATGGGGCGTGGTCACACCGCAATCCCTTCTTCTCCACTTATCCTTCCTGTTGGGATTTTGGACAGATACATGCACCCAGCATGTTTTTCAAGCCACTGGGGCCAGAATTTGAGCTGTGGTCAGCCACGTGGGACCTGGTCTCTCAACTAATAGACCACATGGCTGGCTCCCTAAATATCTAGTCTTTAAAATTAAAGTTTTAGTTGGACATAGATTATGAAACCAAATATTTCTATTTATAGAAGGCTTTTTGGGCCAGCAGGTGGTATGGTGGTTAAGGCACTGGATCCCACATAGCCGACTCTTCGGTTTGAGTCATGAACCCAGCGGTTCGAAAAACACTCCAGGCATGTGTGTGTGCGTGCCCAAAATCCTGAGGGGAGAATGGAAGAGAAAGGATTCCAGCGTGGCCATCACTCTAGAGGAGTGTTTCTCATTTTCCATCTCTCTCTGTCTCTATATGTCTCTCTCTCTCTGGCAAGGACACTTGTCCTATGGCAAAAACCTAAAATAAATAAATAAATAAGGGCTTTTTTGGGGGGAGAGGTTTTTTCTATAGGGCGTGTGCACTTGAGAAAGACAGAGAGAGACAGAGAGACAGAAAGCGAGAAATCACCCCCCAGGGAGGATGGCCACGCCGCAATCCCTTCTCCTCCATTCTCCTCTCAGGATCTTGGGCACGCATGCACACGCGCCCGGCGTCAGTTTAAGCCACCAGGTCCGGGACTCGAACCGTGTTCGACTACATGGGAGTCCAGCGACATAGCCATTATGCCAACTGCTGGTCCGAAAAAAAGGGCTTTTTTTTAAACAAACAAAATTCTGCAACTCTCTGCCCCTTCTCTCTTCCAACATTCAGTAGGCAATAGGGTCCAATTCAGGTGGTATTTTTGATGTTTACCTTTGTGCCTATGAAAAGCACCCGTCTACCACTACTTTCTGATTTTCTGAGTTTTAGACATTAGCTGTTGATTTATTTCTTCAATATTTGACACACATGCACACAACACATGTAGTTTTCTCTCCCTTTTTTTCCTAATATAATTGTATTATAATATGAGGTCAAATGAATATTCAGTGCATAAATTTTTATGAATATGCAAACACTTTTCAACTAAGCCAAGTAATAGGATATGATTTAATTTAATTTCTTGCACAAGTTCTTACTTTTGTCTTAAAAAAAAAATCCTGCTGGCCCAGATTAAGCACTTTGCACTAAGCTGGATCCTACATGGTTAGTCTCAGTTTGAATCCCAGCCCTGGCAGATTGAAAAACAAGCCGGACCATCTGCATGTGTGCCCTAAATCCTGATGAGATGGAGAATTGGAGGAAAAAGGATTGTGGCATGACCATGCCCCACTGGGGGTGCTTTCTTTCTCTCTCTTCCTCTGTGAGCATGCATGCCCTCTAGCAACAACAACAAAAGAGAAAAGAAAAAGAAAAAAAGATTGGCATCTTCAATTGTCAAATAAATCTTAAAAAAAAAAAAACCAACTTTTTAAATTGTCAATTTCAGTTTCTACATGCTTATCCCTGCTGTGTCCCCAAACTCCATTATAAATGTAATTCTCCCAAAATGAGCAACTAGAAGATGTTGCATCAGTTCCATCTTAGCACCGTTTCTCCAGAGCCCTCAAATCTGGACTGGCTGGGACCAGCAGTTAGCGTAATGACTGTCACTGGACTCCCATGTAGTCGACCACGGTTCGCGTCCCGGACCCGGTGGCTTAAACTCATGCCGGGCGCGTGTGCGTGCGTGCCCAAGATCCCGAGAGGAGAATGGAGGAGAAGGGATTGCGGCATGGCCATCCCCCCTGGGGGGTGATTTCTCGCTTTCTGTCCCTATGTCTGTCTCTGTCTGTCTGGCGAGCGCTACGTGCCCTATAGCGAAAACCTCTACAAAAAAAAAAAAAAAAAAAATCTGGATTGGTTGATCTCTTCTAGCTGCCATCCTCGGGTCTCCCTTCCCACTTTCTGAGAACCCCCTTGGCCAATATCCTAGATGGAGCTCTTATTTTTCTTGAAATCAGATTTGCTTCCTTTATTTGATGAAGCATTTTCCAGAGGTTTCTTTATGGGCACATGTAAAGTAATGACCAGACCTGATGAGCAGTCCCTCCTGGACTGATAAGGCAGGAAGCCACAGAGCCAGTGGTCATCATCACAAAATTATAAAGTGGCCACACATATATGACACTTAGTCACCGTCATAATCTGTAAGCCATGCAGCAAGATGTCCCTGGTGTGCATGAAGCTGGAGACTCGAGAAACTGATGAACAACATCCCACAGCCCGACACACACCCCGTTACCCTTTGCTGAGACAGTATCCTTTTCTGTTCAGTGCAGAAATCCTAGTGGACCAATTTGCCCTAAGCTAAAATTTACCTTTTCCTTAGGACCACTGCAAGGGTTTACATTTCTGAAAATACTGATTGTTTATTTTATCCTTACACAGGAATGAGTTTGCCTGAGTGTAGAATTCTACATTGAAAACATCTTCCCTTAAAACTTTAGATACCAGTATTTCTGTTAAGAAGCCTAATCCTGGGGGACCAGGATTAATGGTTACGTTGCTGGACTCCCACAAAGTCGACTGCAGTTCAAGTCCTGGACTTGGTGACTTAAAACTCACTCTGGACGTCACTCTCTCCACTCCTATTCAATATAGCACTGGAAGTCCTAGCCAATGTGATCAGACAAGAGAATGAAATAAAAGGCATGCCAAAAGGGAAAGAAGAGTTGAAATGATCTCTGTTTGCAGATGACATGATTGTATACATAGAAGACCCAATAGTATCCATGAAAAAACTTCTTGAAGTAATAAATGCATACAGTAAAGTGGCAGGATACGAAATTAACCTACAAAAATCTATAGCATTTCTAAATACAAACAACAAGCAGACAGAGACAGAAGTGAAGAAAGTAATCCCATTTACCATAGCCACAAAAACTAAACAAGGAAGTTAAGGATCTCTATAAGGAAAACTATGAAAATATTAAAAAAAAAAAAGAAATCAAAAAGGAAATCAAAAAAAAAAAAAAAAAAAAAAAAAGAAAGAAAGAAAGAACAACCCATGTTCCTGGATTGGGAGAATTAATATACTCAAAATGGAAATCCTACCCAAATTAATCTACATATTTAATGCAGTCCCTATAAAATTATAAGAGACACTCTTCACAGATTTAGAAAATACAATTTGTCTGGAATAATAAAAGACATATATTGCCAAAGCCATCCTGCACAAGAAAAGTGGAGTGAGTGGCATCTCTCTTCCTGATCCCAAAATATATTACAAAGCTGTGATAGTCAAAACAGCATGATATTGGCACAAAAACAGACATGAAAACCAATGGAATAGAGACCACAGAAATAAACCCCAAAACATACAGCCAATTGATCTTTGAAAAAGGGTTACCAGTCAATCCAGTGGTAAAAGGAAAATCTTTTTAGTAAATAGTGCTAGAAAAACTGGGTATCCACCAGCAGAAAGATGAATCTGAACCCCTATCTGTCACCATTAACAAAAATCAACTCAAAGTGCATCAAAAATCTAAACCTAAGACTACAAACTATAAAACTACTGGTGGAAAACACTGGGGAAACTCTGGGAGACATTGGGGTAGGCAAAGACTTCTTAAGCAAGACCCCCAAAGCACAGACAATAATCCCCAAAATAGGTGGGATTATATCAGATTAAGAAGTTTCCACACACCAAAGGACATAGCTATTAGTGTGAATCGACAACCCTTGCAATGGGAGAGAATTTTTGTTAACTGCCTCAGGTAAGGGTTTGATAACCAGAATACACAGGGAACTCAAGCAGCTTGTCCACAAGAAAATGATTAACCCAGTTAAAAGACAGGAAAATGAGCTGAATAAACAATTCTCTAAGAAGACATACGAACAGCCAAAAAGCATATGAAAAAATGCTTACCATCCCTCATCATAAGGGAGATGCAGATCAAAACCACAATGAGATACCACCTAACCCCAGTCAGAATGGTGAAGATTAAAAAAAAAAAAAGTGGTAAATGCTGGAGGGGATGTGGTGAAAGGGGAACTCTCCTACATTGTTGGTGGGAATGTAAATTGGTCCAGCTGCTGTGGAGAACAATATGGAGGTTCCCCAAGGACCTTCAAATAGAACTACCATATGATTCATCAATTCCACTCCTGGGTATCTACCCAAAGGACAAGAGAACGTTCAGTCAGAAAAGTTCTTGCACAGCTATATTTATTGTGCATTATTCATAATTGCTAAGAGATGGAACCAACCCAAATGTCCACAAACAGATGAATGGGTTGAAAAAGTGTGGCACATATACTCCATTAAAAAAAAAAAAAAAAAAAAAAAAAAAAAAAAAAAAAAAAAACACAAGACTCTGGCATGTGATAGAAAATGGATGAACATGGAAGATCTACGGTTGAGTGAAGCAAGCCAGGCTATGAAAGTGGACACTGTATGTCTCCACTTAACATATACCGACTGTCTACACTCTATGGTAGAGACTGTAAGACTGGAGGACATAAAAGCACTGAAAATTGTCATGGACACTGGGGACAAAGTGGAAGGAGAGTGGGAGAGGGGAAGAGTGCGGGAAGGGAAATTTGGGAAAATATGGAGAAGTAAGGCATTTCTGTTTCACAGATATGGTTTGTTGCCTGTTGGTGATGTGTATAGTAGTCTCAGCTCATCTGGCGTATAGCATGTTGGGTAAAATCTCTTTACAAACTAAATGACGTATAACAACCAAATACATAAAAATAATAAGTAATACTAAAAAAAGTAATAAAATTAAAAAAAAAAAAAAAACACACTCTGGGCGTATGTGCATGCATGCCCAAAATCCTGAGAGGAGACTGGAGGAGAAGGGACTGTGGTGTGGCCATCCTCGTTGGGAGGTGATTTCTCTTTCTGTTGCTCTGTCTCTCTCTGTGTCTCCACTGAGTGCATGTGCTCTATAGCAAAAATCTCTGCATAAATAAGTAATAAAAAGAAGCCTAATGCCATTTTGGCTTTCGATCCTATAGTGTGTGGCCTGCTTTTCACCCTGGAAGCTTTCAGGGCTTTTGTTCGTCTTCCATTTTGTGCATCTTCACATCATGTACTTGGTGTGAATTTCTTCTTGTCCATTGAACTGGCTATTTGCTGAGCTCCTTCAGTCTGGGAAACTTTCTTTCTTTCTTTTTTTTTTTTTTTGGAGAGGTTTTTGCTAAAGGGCGTGTGTGCTCACCAGAAAGACAGAGACAGAAAGTGAGAAATCACCCCCCAGGAGGGATGGCCGTGCCACAATCCCTTCTCCTCCATTCTCCTCAGGATCTTGGGCACGCACGCACACGTGCTACCGGTTCTGGGACTTGAACTGCGGTCGACTATGTGGGAGTCCAGTGACATAGCCATTACGCCAACTGCTGGTCCTTGGGAAACTTTCTTGAATTACAGTTTTCAACAGTCCTTCCCTAAGTTGTTCTCTGTGCTGTCTTAGGCTCTTGTTATTTAGCTGATGAATTAGGTTGGTTCTCTGACTCTCTTACCTAGTCTCACACATTTTAAAAATCTCTTTCTATTTTCCTTGGGGGATTTTTTCAAATTTATCACCCAACCCTTTTCTGAATATTGCATTTCTGTACTATATTTCTCAATTTCCACATTCTCTCCTTTATTCTCTGGAACAGAGGGAAATTTTCTACTTTCGTTAAACTTTATTTCCTCCCATTTTTGTTGTTGTTGTTGTTGTTTATATTAGGGATTTTCCTTGAATGTGGTATGATCTTTTGTAAACATTTTTAAATTTTATTTATTTATAGGGAGCTATAAACAGAGGGGTGCACCTTTGACACAGTCTCTTTATGCCATGGTCCTCCACCCCTACCCCAGCCTCCCAGCCTGCCAGGATCACAGGGTGCATGGCACAAACAGCCTGTTCCAGTCATCCCAGGATCTGAACCTGGGTCTGCCATGTATCACTCAGCAGTGTCCTACGCCAATGCTACCATACTGGGCCTCTGTTTTACTTTTTAATTGAAATATTATTGAGGTAATTATGTTCCTATGCAGATGTGAGAAATAATCCAGGGAACTCTCCCGAGCACTTCACTCAATTTCCTCCCATGGTAACACTTCGCCCAGGGCGCTAGCAGGTTGTGGATGTTAAGGCACAGACCTCATGTGCCTTGCAAACACGCTGGGCGCATGTGCATGCATGCCCAAAATCACGAGAGGAGAACGGAGGAGAAGGGATTGCACGTGGTCATCTCCTCCGGGGGTGATTTCTCACTTTCTCTTTCTCTCTCTCCCCAGTGACACACCCTGTAGCGAAACCAAAACAAACAATACTCTAGTACAGTATCACAACCAGAATATTTTGGCTTTATTATTGTTTATAAGTCAGAGAGAGAGAAAGAGAGAGAGGGAGTTAGAGAGAAAGCACCACCCAACGAGGCATGGTCACATCGCAATCCCTCGTCCCCCATTTCTCCACCTCGCCGGGATGTGGGACACACACACACATAATTCCAGCATGTTTTTCAAGCCACCAGGGCTGAGATTCAAATCACGTGGTCAACCATGTGGGATCTGCTGCCTTAACCACTAGGCCATGGGACTGACCCAACCAGAATAATTCGCGTATCTTACCCAGATTTTTCCAATTTTACTACTACTTGGGTGTGTGTGCAGGTGTGGTTTTATACAATTTTTTCATCTGTAAATTCATGTATTCACAGCCGTAATCAAGATTCAGAATAGCTTCATTCCCACGGTATTCTTCGGCTGCCCTTTTATAACTACACCAGTGTCTCCTACCACCACCTATTCCATCCCTAAGTACTGGCAACTACTAATTTGTTCTCCATTTAGAAAAATGTTGTCATTTCAGGGACCGGCAGGCGATTTAAGGGCGCTAGACTCCCACATGGCCGAGTATGGTTTGATTCCCAGACCTGATGGCTTGTTTTCTCACTTTCCCCCTCTCTGTCCCTCTCTGGTCAAATTAAAATGAATAAATAAAGTTGAATAAAATAATTTTTTTTTCTTTTTTGGAGAGGTTTTCACTATAGAGCGTGTGCGCTAGCCAGACAGACAGAGAGAGAGAGAGAGACAGAAAGCGAGAAATCACCCCCCAGGGGGGATGGTCATGCCGCAATCCCTTCTCCTCCATTCTCCTCTCAGGATCTTGGGCACGCACGCACACGCGCCCGGCGTGAGTTTAAGCCACTGGGTCCGGGACACGACCGCGGTCGACTATGTGGGAGTCCAGCGACATAGCCATTATGCTAACTGCTGGTTCCCTAAAGTAATTCTTAAAAACAAACAAAATGCTGTCGTGCCAAACATGCCATGTTAAAGGTATCATATAGTGTTTAACTTTTGGGGGGTGGACTTTTCCACTTAGTCTATTCCCTGAAGACCGATCAGGTTATGATGTGTACTGATAGTTCATTCTTTTTTTTTTTTTTTTGAGAGGTTTCTGCCACAGGGAGTGTGCACTCACCAGACAGACAGAGAGAGACAGACAGACAGAAAGCGAGAAATCACCCCCCAGGGAGGAATGCCATGCCTCAATCCCTTCTCCTCCGTTCTCCTCTCGGGATCTTGGGCACGCACGCACACGCGCCCGGCGTGAGTTTTAAGACCACGTTGTAGTCTTTTCTCCATTCTCTCAGGATTTTAGGCTTACATACACATGTGCCTGGCTTGCTTTTTTTTTTTTTTTTTTTCTTTTCTTTTCTTTTTCTTTCTTTGGAGAGGTTTGTGCTCTAGGGCATGTGCCCTCACCAGAAAGAGAGAGACAGAGAGACAGAAAGTGAGAAATCACCCACCGGGGGGATGGCCATGCTGTAATCCCTTCTCCTCCATTCTCCTGTTGGGATTCTGGGCATGCATGCACATGCCCCCGGCATGAGTTTAAGCCACCGGTTCCGGGACTCGAACCATGGTCGACTACATGGGAGTCCAGCAACATAGCCATTATGCTACCTGTTGGTCTTCCCTGGCCTGTTTTTCAAGTCACTATGTCTAGGACTTGAACTGCACAGCTGGCCATGTGAGATCCAGCTGCCTTAACCACCCATGCCACTGGGTGACTCTTGAATTTTTTTGTTTTTTTATTCTATCACAAATAATAAAACAGCTATACGCTATTACAAATAGCTGCTACAAAAATTCATGTATAAGTTTTGGGTGAACACAGGGTTTGTTTTTGTTTTGTTTTGTTAAATTGGCTAGGAGGCACGTGTGCTTGTCAGAGAGACAGAGACAGAGAGGGAGAGGGAGAAAGCATCTCCTAGTGGGGCATTGTGATGCTGCAATCTTCTCCCTTATTTCTCCACCTTGCTGGGATTTTGAGCTTGTCACACACACACATCCAGCATGTTTTCAAGCCACCAGGGCCGGAATTCAAAGCACATGCTCAAGCCACGTGGGATGCAGCTGCCTTAACCACCAGCCAGGAAGCCAGCCCCACAAGTGTTCACTTCTCTGGGATAAACCCTACTAGGACAATTTCTGGGTTGCATGGCTAACTTTATAAGAAACCGCCAAAGGATTTTCTAGAGGGGCTGTACTATTCTATAGTACTGTCTCAGTAGCAATGTATGAGTGATCCAGTTTCTCTCATCCTCAACATTTTTATGTTGTCAGTATCCTTTTTTTTTTTTAAGCTGCTCTAGTAGGTGTGTAGTGATCTCTCATTGTGGTCTTGATCTGGTAACTAATGATACTGAACATCTTTTTTTTTTTTTTTTTGAGAGGTTTTTGCTATAGGGCGCGTGCGCTCGCCAGACAGACAGAGAGAGACAGAGAGACAGAAAGCGAGAAATCACCCCCCAGGGGGGATGGTCACGCTGCAATCCCTTCTCCTCCATTCTCCTCTCGGGATCTTGGGCACGCACGCACACGCGCCCGGCGTGAGTTTTAAGCCACCGGGTCCGGGACGCGAACCTCGGTCGACTACGTGGGAGTCCAGCGACATAGCCATTACGCTAACTGCCGGTTCCCCTGAACATCTTTTCATCAGATTATTTGCCATCTGTATCCCCTTTGGTGGAAGTCCATTCAGGTTTTTTTTTTTTTTTGCCTATTTTCTAATTGGATTGTTGGTTTTTACTGTTGAGTTTTGAGAGCTCTTTGTGTGTTCACATACTGCAAATATTTTCTCCCAGTCTGTAGTTTATCTTTTCATTCTCTTTGCATCAGTCTTTTGCAAAGCGAAAGATTTTTTTTGTTTTGTTTTTGTTTTTGCTGAGGTCTATCTACTTTAACAAATTTTCTTTTTATGTATCTTGCTTTTGGTGTTGAGTCTAAGAACTTATTCCCTAGCCTAAGTGCTGAAGATATTCTCCTGTGTTTTTTTCTAAAAGTTTATGTGTATGTGTATATGTGTGTGTATATACGTGTGTGTGTGAGTGTGTTGAGAGAGAGAAAGTTGTTAATTGACTTTATTCTCTAAGGACTGCCCAAGATCTACCTGTGTGCTCTTTTTCTTTGAAAATTGTGGTAAAATACATATAACATAAGAGTCACCATTTTAGCTATTGTTAGGTGTACAGTTCAGGGGCACCAAGTACATTCAAAGCATTGCACAACCATAACCACCATCTGTCACCAGAATTCTTTCATCTGGCAAAGCTGAAACTTGGTCTTTATTAAACAATAACTCCCCATCTTCTCCTTCCCCCAGTGCCTGGCAACTATTGTTTTAGTCAATCCTCCCCCAGTCTCCCAGTCAGCCAGCCTGTTCAGGTTGTCCTAGAATCTGAACCTGGGCCTCCCATGTGGCTTTAGTATTGCCTAGCAGTGTCCTACTGCCTGTGCCACCATGGCTGAAAGAGAAAGAAAGGGAGAGGGAGAAAAGACCCCCAATGTGGAGTGGGCCCTTCTCCATTCTGTCATAATTTGGGGCATGCATGGGCATGTGCCTGTCATGGTTTCCAAGTAACCGTGGTCAGAATTCAGAGGCTGGCCATGTGGGACACGGCTCCCTTAGTCACTAGACTATGGGGCCGATGCTTTACTTTATGTCTGAATGAATTTTACTACTCTAAGAACCTCACATAAGTGGAATCATACAATATTTGTCCTTTTGCTGACTGGCTTATTTCATTTAGTGTAATGTCCTCAAGGTTCATCCATGTTGTAGCATTTGTCAAGAACGCCCCTCCTTTTGAGGGCTGAATAATATTCCATTGTGTGCATATACTACATTTTAGTTCTCCATTCATCCATTGGTGAACATTTGGGTTGTGTTCATCTTTTGGTTCTTGTGAATTGTGCTGTTATAAACATGATTGTACAAATATCTGTTTTAGACACTGCTTTCAATTATTTTGGGTTTATATCCAGAAGCAGAATTGCTGGACCTTATGATAATTCTATTTTTAATTTTTTCAAGAAATTGCCTACTGTTTTCCCTAAGAGATGTGCAGCTCTTTTTAAATTAAATTAATTTTTTTTTACATTCTTACCAATAGTGCATTAGGGTTTCAATCTCTTTACATCCTGAACAACACTTGCTATTCAGTTTTTTTTTTTCCTTCTCATTTGAGGCATTTTATATGTATGTGTGTCTTACAACCCTAGAAAAAGAACCTGACACATTGCCTTTCTGTGTGTTTTTGTCTTGCTTCTTCATGGTCCAGGATGCCATCTGAGGTGGTCAGTACAACGAAACCAAACCAAACCGATGGAATGGGAGCAGATTATTCTGGCATTTTTCTGTATCTTTGGTTGCACGTCACTCCATACTTGTTTAACTTCCTGTGACGTTCACAGCAATTTCCCAGCTCCGTGATTATCCATGATTTCAGGTTTGCAATGTAATCATGCTTCATCATAACAGTCAGACACCGGATGACGACTTTGGAGCATGGTCTAATAAGAATATGGTGTTTGCTTCTCCTTTTAACATTGTTGATGTTCTGAAGAGCATTGGCCAGGATACTCCTATACGTCCTTATGGCGGCATGGAAAGATAGCAGAATATATATATATATATATATATATATATATATATATATATATGTGTGTGTGTGTGTGTGTGTGTGTGTGTGTGTGTGTGTGTGTATATTTATTATTATTATTATTATTGGAGAGGTTCTTTTCTTTTGCTATACGGCGTGTGCGTTTGCCAGAAAGAGAGACAGAGAGACAGAAAGCGAGAAATCACCCCCCAGGGGGGATGGCCACACCGCAATCACTTCTCCTCCATTCTCCTCTCAGGATCTTGGGCACGCATGCACACATGCCCGGCATGAGTTCAAGTCACCGGGTCTGGGACTTGAACCGCGGTCGGCTACATGGGAGTCCAGCAACATAGCCATTATGCTAACTGCTGGTCCTGTAGAATATATATATTTTTTAATTGTCAGAGGGTGCAGGCACTTTCCAAAAAAAAAAAAAAAATCCTTAGGGTTTCTTTCATGCCCAATGGGGCAGTCTTTCCACAATCCCTTCTATATTTGTTGATTCTGTCATGATTTTGAGCACACACGCACATGTACCCAGTGTGTTTTTCAAGCTGCTGGAGCTGGAATTTGAGCCATGATAGGCCATGTAGGATCCATCTCCTTCAACTACTAGGCCACAGGCTGGCCCTCTGCTTTTTTTATAGCACCCATTCGAATGGGTGGTATCTCACTGTCATTTTTATTTTCATTTCCCTAATCCTTAATGACATTAACAGGGAATCAGCAGTTAGCGTAATGGCTATGTCGCTGGACTCCCACGTAGTCGACCGCGGTTCGCGTCCCGGACCCGGTGGCTTAAAACTCATGCCGGGCGCGTGTGCGTGCGTGCCCAAGATCCTGAGAGGAGAATGGAGGAGAAGGGATTGCAGCGTGACCATCCCCCCAGGGGGTGATTTCTCGCTTTCTGTCTCTATGTCTCTCTCTGTCTGTCTGGTGAGCGCACGCGCCCTATAGCGAAAACCTCTCAAAAAAAAAAAATGACATTAACATCTTTTCCTGTGCTCATTGGTCATTTGTACATCATTTTTGGAAAAATATCTATTTAAATTCTTTCTTTCTTTAGGTTTTTCTCATAGGACACATGCAGTCACAGGAGAGAGACAGAGAGAGGGAAGATGAGAAATCACCCCGCAACAGGTGGATGGCCCTGCTACAATTCCTTCTCTTTCATTCTACTCTTGGAATTTTGAGCATGAATGTACATGAGCCTGAGATGATTATTCAAGCCACTGAACTGGGCTCAAACTGTAGTTGACCATGTGGGAGTCCAGAGTCTTAACCACCATGCCACCTGTTGGTCCCAGCTCTTTATCCATTTTTAAATTAGTGTGTGTGTGTGTGTGTGTGTGTGTGTGTTTAGAAGGTCTTTATATATTCTGGATATTAATCCCTTGTCAGATATATAATTCGCAAATAGTTTGTCCCATTCTGTGGATAGTTTTTTCACTTTGTTGTGTCACTTGATGCATTTTTTTCATTCTGATGTAGTTTGTTTTTTTCTTTTGTTACATGTGCTTTTGATATCATATCCAAGAAGTTTTAAAATCCAATGTCATGAAACATTTCTCTTTTATTTTCTTTTAAAAGCCTTGTAGTTTTAGATCCTACATTTTACATTTCTAGTTAATTTTTTTGTATGGCGTAAGGTAAAGGTTAAGTGTGTGGATAGTCAAGTTTTCTTGGCCCCATTTGTTGAAAAGACTGCCCTATTGCTTTATTGAATAATCTTGGCATCCTTATTGAAAATATTTTGACCATATATGCAAGGGCTTAATGCTGGGCCCTCTATTCTATTCCATTAGTCTATATATCTATCTTTATACCAATACCACACTCTTGATAATTGTAGCTTTGTAGTAAATTTTAATATCAGGAAGTGAAACCTCCAACTTTGTTATTCTTCAAGATTGTTTTGGATATTAACATCTCCAGTTCATGATTCACTGTGAGTTAATTTTTGCATAAGGTATGAGATTTTGGGTGAAGCAGGTTTGTTGGGTTTTGCCCTTGGATATCCAGTTGTGCCAGCAGTATTTGTTAAAAATGCTATCTTTCTTCTACTGAGTGGTTTTTGCACCTTTGTCAAAAATCTGCTGAGTATAATTGGATCTACCTCTGGGTCCCTTTGATCTATGTGTCTACTTCTTTGGCAATATCACGTAATTATTTTTTAAAAAATTTACTTAACTTTATTAATTTATTTACTTATTTTTTAAAAAATTTGACCAGAGAGGTACAGAGTGAAAGAGTGAGAGAGACAGTGAGAGAGAGAAAAAGAAAGCAAGCCACCAGGCCCGAGACTCAAACCATGGTCGGCCATGTGGGAGTCCAGTGCTCTCAACCACCATGCCACCTGCTGGCCCCCATGTAATCTTGATTACTGTAGCTATGAAGGAAGACTTAATTTCAGCTAGAATGATTCTTCCACATTATCTTTTCTGTCAAGATTACTTTAGCTATTCTAGAACCTCTGTTTTTCCATATAAGTTATAAAATAAACTTATCTACATCTATTAAAAACTTTGCTGGGATTTGATAGGCATGGAATTAAATCTACATTTGAACTGAGAGAGTATCCACATGTTTACTATGTTGAGTCTTCCAATCAATGAACATAGTATGTCTCTCCTTCTATGATTTATTTTATCAGCATTTAGTGATTTTCAGCATAAAGATCCTGTATGTGTTTTGTTACGTAATTATAAATGTGTTAAGTTTTAACTTTAGTTTCTGTATATCCATTGTTATTAGATAGAAATGCAATTGACTTTTGTATATTGTTTTTTTCTCTCTCTCTCCCTTTTTTTTTTTTCCTTTTTGCTATAGGGTGCATGTACTTCCTAGAGAGAGACAGTGACAGAGATTGGGGAAGTGAGAAACAGCTCCTCGGGGGGGATGGTCAATCTGCAATCCTTTCTCCTCCAGTCTCCTCCTGGGATTTTGGGCATGCATGCAAAATACCCAGTGTGATTTTCAGGCCTCTGGGTCCAGAACTCGAACTGTGGTCAGCCATATGTGAATCCAGTGCCTTAACCACCACGTCACCTCTGGCCCCTTGTGTGTTGCTCCTATGTCCTCCAACCTTGCTGAATTCAATTATTAGTTCCTGGAGTTTCCTTGTAGATTTTTCTGAGATTAATTCACCTTCATTCTTGACAGCTTCATTGGATATAAAAATTCATGACTGAGCCTGGTCTGGGCAGGCCCCCTCTCATGAAACCATACTCAGTGCCTGGGAGTAACTTTGTAATTTTTAGTATATCAGCCCACGCTCAGTGCATTGTGCAGCCTGAGATGTGATCCTCTTAAGTTAGATCTCCTTAACTTGCTACCACCTCAAGAGCTGAACGTTTGGTAGAGAAGCCAAGCACCTGAAGTACCCATGATGCTCTGACCTGGGAGACGCAGCCCTCCAATAGGAACACACCTGGGAACTAATGGTGAAATTTCCTCTACCAGCACTACAAAATCTACTCCAAAAAATAGAAAAAAGTGAATACTACATTAGATGACCAAAACCAGCACAAATCTTGAAGAAACATGAGAAAACAAGGTGTTAACTCTCCCCCAGTTGAGCGCAGTAACCTTCCTTGCCAGCAACCAAACCCCTCAACAACAGAGAAATACATAGAAATGTCAGAAAAGGAGTTCTTAATATTCATGGTGACAAAACTCAGTTAGACACAAGAGAAAACAATCAGTTTCAGGAAATGAGAAAATCATTTCATGCCATGAAGGAGAAATTTTGTAAAGAAATAGACATCCTAAAAAAGAATCCAACAGAACTTCTGGAAATGAAGAATACAATACAAGAAATTAAAATCGTCCTAGAAATCATTAACAGCAGATTGGACCATGCAGAAGAAAGAATTTCTGACCTTGAAGACAAAGTCTCCAACATAGACCAAAGACTAAATCACCAAAAAGAATGAAAATAACGACCAAAAAAAAAAAAAAAAAAAAAAGAGGACAACATATGGGGAATTCTAGACACCATAAAATGCCCAAATATCCATATAATGGGTATTACAGAAGGTGAAAAATCTGCTAAAGGCATGGAAAGCCTCTTTCATGAAATACTATCTGAAAATTTTCCAAATATATGGAAACATGGAGAAATTCAGACCCAAGAAATAAAAAGGACCCCAAATAGAAACAATACAAAAGGGTCCTCCCCTCGGCACATCATAGCCAGATTGATAAAAATTAAAGACAAAGACGATATTCTAAAAATGGCAAAGGAAAAAGTCCAGTTACTTATAAATGTTATCCCATTAGGCTAATGTCAGACCTCTCAACTGAAACAATTCAGGCAAGGAAAGAATGGGATGATGTATTCAAAACATTAAAAGAAAAACCATTTCAACCAAGAATACTATACCCAGCAAGACTATCCTTCAAATGGGAAAAACAAATAAGAGTATTCTCACATAAACAAAAACTAAAATAATTCGCCAATACTAGACCAGCTCTAGACAAGAACTACTGAGCAGAGTGTTGTATCAGGATAACTAAAGAAAGACAAACAGAAATAGGAGAACAAAATACAATTGAGAAAATGGCTAACAAAATAACAAGGTTAAGTCCACAAATCTCAATAATAATGTTGAATGTTAATGGATTAAATCCTCCTATTAAAAGACACAGATTGGCTGAATGGATACAAAAACAGAGGCTATCTATATGCTGCTTAAAAGAAACACACCTCACTGATAAGGACATATATAGACTGAAAGTGAAGGGTTACAGAAAGATATTCCATGCAAATGGGAACCAATAAAAGGCTGGAGTTGTTATACTGGAATCAGACAAAATAGACATTAAGATGAAAGATGTAAGAAGAGACAAAAAAGGAAGGACATTATATAGTACTAAAAGGACTTGTTCACTAAGAAGATAGAACACTTGTAAATATCTATATACCCAACACTGGAGCACCTAAATACATTAAAGAGAGACTGTTAGATCTCAAGAGATAAACTGCAACACGATAATTGTAGGGGATATGAACACTTCGCTGTTTCCTCTGGACAGATCATCTAGACAAAAAATAAACAAAGAGATACAAGATCTAAATGATACCATATGTGAAATGAATGCGACAGACATCTACAGAGTATTTCACCCAACTACCACAAAATTTACATTTTCTCACCCCCACATGGAACATTTTCAAAGACTGACCACATAATAGTTTACAAAACAAGCCTTTACAAATTCAAATGTATAAAAACTATATCCATAATTTTTTCAGATGACAATGGAATCAAACTTGAAATACACTACAGAAAGTCCTCGAAAATTCACAAACACATGGTAATAAACAATCTATTCCTGAATGACTTTACAACTATAGAAGAAATTAACACTAAAATTAAAAGGTTCAGAAACCAATGACAATGAACAAACAAGTGTTTATAATCTATGGGACACAGCAACAGCAGTCCTAAGAGGGGAGTTCGTAGCGATTAGTGCCCACAAGAAAAAAAGCAGAAAAGTGGCAAATAAACCATCTAATGACACAATTCAGAGAGCTGAAAAAAACAACAACCCCCCCAAATTCCAGAAAAATAGAAATAATAAAGATTCAAGCAGAAATAAATGAAATCGAGAATAAAAGAACTATACAGAAAATAAACAAAACCAAAAGCTGGTTCTTTGAGAAGATAAACAAAATTGACACACCATTAGCTAGATTAATCAATAAGAACAGAGAAAGGAACCAGATAATCAGCAAGAAAACAGGTGTTATTACAACAGATATAACAGAAATACAAAATATCACCACAGAATACTATGAGCGACTATGTGCCAACAAACAAGAAAATGTAGATGAAACAGACAAATTTCTGGACAAAAATAACTTACCAAGATTGAACCAGGAAGAAACAGAAAGTCTGAATAGACCCATAACAAGCAATGAGATTGAATCAGTAATAAATAGTTTCCCAATAAAGAAGAGGCCAGGTCCTGATGACTTGACTTCTGAATTCTACAGAACTTTTAAAGAAGAACGAACCCCAATTCTCCTCAAACTATTTCTAAAACTTGAAAAGAAAGAAGCCCTCCTGAATTCATTCTATAAAGCCTCCCTCATCTTAATTACAAAATCAGGCAAGGACATAACAAAAAAAGAAAACTTCAGGTCATCCCTGATAAATACAGATGCAAAAATTCTCAACAAGATATTAGCAAATCATATTCAACAATGTATTAAAAAGATTATGCACCATGACCAAGTAGGCTTTACCCCAGGGATGCAAAGATGGTTCAACATACATAAAACCATAAATTTAACACATCACATTAACAAAAAGAAAGAGAAAAAACATATGATCATATCAATTGATGCAGAAAACACATTTGATAGAATACAATTCGATAAAATACCTAAGACTCAACAAAATAGACATAGAAGGAATATTCCTCAGCACAGTAAAAGTCATCTATGAAAACCTACAGCTAGCATCATACTGAACGGGTAGAAGCTGAAAGCTTTTCCAGTAGAAATGGAAACGAAACAAGGCTGCCCACTTTCTCCACTCCTTTTTAGGATAGTACTGGAGGGGCCAGGAGGTGGTGTGGCGGTTAAGGCACTGGACACTCCCACATGGCCAACCACGGTTCAAGTCCCGGACCTGGTGGCTTGCTTTCTCACTTTCCTTCTCTTTCTGTAGATGTCTTTCTCTGGTCAAATTAAAATAAATGAATGAATAAATACAATTAAATAAATAATTTAAAAACAAGATAGTACTGGAAGTTCTGGCCAATGCAATTAGACAAGGGAGTCAAATAAAAGGCATCCAAATAGGAAAAGAAGTGAAATGATCTCTTATTTGCACATGATATGATGCTATAAATAGAAAATCCAAAAGAATACACACACACATACACACACACAACTCCTAGAAGTGATAAACGAATATAGTAAAGTGGCTGGGTACAAAATCAACACGCAAAAATCTATAGTATTTCTATACACCAACAGTGGACAAACTGAGACAGAACTGATGAAAGCAATCCCTTGGGATCAGCAGATAGTGTAATGGCTACGTTGCTGGACTTCCATGTAGTTGACCGCGGTTTGAGTCCTGGACCCGGTGGCTTAACTCATGCCAGGCATGTGTGTGTGCGTGCCCAAGATCCCAAGAGGAGAATGAAAGAGAAGGGACTGCGGTGTGGCCATCCTCCCTAGGTGGTGATTTCTCGCTTTCTGTCTGTCTTTCTGGTGAGCACATGTGCCCTATAGCAAAAACCTCTCCAAAAAAAAAAAAAAAGGCAATCCCATTTACAATAGCCACGAAACCAATAAAATACCTAGGAATAAACCTTACCAAAGACATCAAAGATCTCTACAAGGAAAACTATGAAACACTTGAAAAACACAACCACCACCAAAAAAAAAAAAAAAACCCACAAAAACCAAAAAACCATGTTCCTGGATTGGAAGAATTGATATAATCAAGATGTCAGTCCTATCCAAATTAATCCACAAATTAAATGCAATTCTGATCAAACTACCAGAGATATTCCTCACAGAAATAGAAAAAATAATCATAAAATTTGCCTGGAATCATAAAGGGCCCTGTATCGCCAAAGCAATACTGTGCAAGGGAATAAAGTAGGAGGCATCTCAGTTCCCAACCTCAGAACATATTACAAAAGTGTGATAATTAAAACGGCATGGTATTGGCACAAAAACAGACAGCAATGGAACAGAATTGAGAACCTCCAAATAAACCCCAAAACATACAGCCAATTGATCCTTGACAAAGGGCACAAGACAATCCAAAAAGAAAATCTCTTCAGCAAATGGAGCTGGGAGAACTGGATATCCACCTGCAGAAGAATGAACCTGGATCCTTATCTCTTACCACTAACAAAATTAACTCAAAATGGAACGAGGATCTAAACATAAAACTTCAAACTATAAAAATACTAGTGGAAAACACAGGAAAAACTCTTGGAGAGCTTAGAGAAAGCAAAGACTTTTTTTTTTTAAGAGGTTTTTTTGCTATAGGGTGTGTATGCTCACCAGAGAGAGAGAGAGAGAGAGATAGAAAGACAGATGCAAGAAGTCACCCTCAGGGATGATGGTCACACCACAACCCCTTCTCTTTCATTCTCTTCTCGGGATCGTGGGTATACATGCACATGCGCCTAATGAGAGCTTTAAGCCACCGGGTCCGAAACTTGAACTGTGGTTGATTACGTGGGAGTCCAGTGATAAAACCATTATGACATTTGCTGGTACCCAGGCAAAGACTTCTTAAAGGAGGCCCTCAAAGCACAGGCAATAGTGCCAAAAATAGAAAAATGGGACTACATTAGGCTGAGAAGCTTCTGCACAGCAAAAGAAATGATAAGTAGAGTGAGAAAACGACCTTCAGAGTGGGAGAATATATTTGCAAACTATACCTCAGATCAGGGACTGATAGCCAGAATATACAGGGAATTTACAGCAGCTTACCCATAATAATAATAATAATAATAATAATAATAATAATAATGATAAATCCAATTAAAAGATGGGAAAATGAACTGAGCAGACAATCCTCTGAAGAAGACATACGAACAGCCTCAAAGCATATGCAAACACAATTGACAGCTCTTATCATAAGGGAAGTGGAAATCAAAACCACAATGAGATGCCATTTAAGCCCAGTCAGAATGGCTAAAATTAAAAAATTAAATGATGATAAGTGTTGGTGAGAGTGTGGTGATAAGGGAACGCTCCTATATTGCTGGTGGGAATGCAAATTCATATAACTACTTTGGAGAGTGATAGGGAGATTCCTCAGAAACCTACAAATAGAATTACCATATGATCCAATAATTCCACTCCTAGGTATTTACCCAAAGGATAGAAAAACCCACAGTCAGAAAAAACACTTGCATATCCATGTTTATTGTAGCATTATTTGCAATCACTAAGACATGGAATCAACCCAAATGTCCAAAAATAGATGATTGGATTGAAAAACTGTGTCATATGTACTCTATGGAATACTACTCAGTCATGAAAAACCATGAGACCCTGGCATTTGATAGAAAGTGGACGAAAATGGAAGACTTAATGCTAACTAAGCAAGCCAGACTATGAAAGACAGACTTTGTATGACCCCATTCAACATACACCAATTGTCTGTGCTCTATAGCACAAACTGAAAGTTTGGAAGGTATGGTAGCGGGAGGGCAACTGTAGATACCAGAGATAGTAAGGATGGGGTAATAAGAGGGAGGGTCATAGAGGGAGGGAGGGGAACAGAAGAAGAAATAAGTATATTCAATTGACAAAAAAAAATGAAAAGGTGATGATAATGTATATAGTAATGTGATATACAACAAGATACCATTTAAGCCCAGTCGGAATGGCTAAAATTAAATAATGATAAGTGTTGGTGAGGCTGTCTTGACACATGGTATTTGTGCTGGAAAAAGCAATGTAGTACACTGTAAAGATATACGTGATTAAATGTAAATTAAAATAAACAATTAAAAATAATTCACGACTGAGTTCTGTCAGCTTTTGAAAGATATTGTGCTACATCCTCTGGCTGCCATAGTTTCTGATGAGAAATCCACCATCATTTCTCATATATATATATATATATATATATATATATATATATATATAATGTTTATATATATATATATATATGTTTTATATAATAAAACATTATATATATATACGTTTTATATATATATATATATATATATATATATATATATATATATATGTTTTATATATATATTTGGAAAGGTTTCTGCTATAAGGCGCATGCGCTCGCCAGAAAGACAGAGAGACAGAAAGTGAAAAATCACCCCCCAGGGGGTGGCCACGCCACAATCCCTTCTCCTCCATTCTCCTCTCGGGATCTTGGGCACGCATGCACACGCGCCTGGCCTGAGTTTAAGCCATAGGGTCTGGGACTCGAACCGCAGTCGACTACATGGGAGTCTAGCGACATAGCCATTATTTTAACTGCGGTCCCAAGTAATGTATTTTTTCTATCTCAATACTTTCAGGAGCTTTTTCTTTGTCTTCAGTTTTGGGAAGTTTATAATACATTTTGGCATGGATTTCTTTGCACCTTGTTTGGGATTTGCTCAGGTTCTTGAATTGGCTACTTTGTGTCCAGTAGAAATATTCAGTCATCATTACTTTAATTACTCTTTCAGCCCCACTATTTCTTCTCCTCTCTTTCTGGGATTGCAGTGTTATCATTGTTTGATTTTTTTTATTTATTATTGTCCCATAGGGACAATGAAACTTTATTCCTATATATACATATTTTCACTATAGTCTCTTTCCATTGTTCAATTTGGGCACATTTTATTGAACTCCCACCTCAAGAGCCATCTCTGCTCTCCTACTGGGAACATATAGCAAGATTTATTTTTGTTATTGCATTTTTAAGTTTTACAATTTCCATTTAGGTCTTTGGTATAATTTCTATTTCTCTGTTGAAATTTTCTATTTTTTTAATTTATTTTCTTTATAGAGATTTTTGCTATAGGGCACATGTGCTCACTGGAGAGACAGAGACAGAGAGACAGAAAGTGAGAAATCATCCCCTGGGGGGGGGATGGCCATGCCACAATCCCTTCTCCTCCATTCTCCTCTCAGGATGTTGAGCATGAACACACACGCGTCCGCCATGTTTCAAGCCACTGGGTCCAGGACTCGAACCACAGTTAACGACATGGGAGTCCAGCAAAGTAACCATTATGCCATCTGCTAGTCCCAAAATTATCTATTTAAATTATTTTGTTCTGGGCTAGCCTTGTAGCACAAAGGGAGCCAGATTCCACATGGCTGACTATGGTTTGAATCCTGGCCCCTGTGCTTCCAGTCAGATGTTCTACCACTGAGCTACATACCCTGTCTGCTCTGTGTTAGTTGAAAAACACACCAGGCATGTGTTCATGTGTGCCCCAAATCCCGACAGGATGGAGAAATGGAGGAGAAGGAATTACAATATGACCACGCCCTTTTGAGGAGTGCGTTCCCCCTCTCATTCTGTTTCTCCATCCCTCTGGCAAGCACTCATGCTCTCTGTGGCAACACAATCTTTTGTTTATTCCAGATCATTTGTAATTGATTGCTGAAGCATTTTACAATAGCTGCTTTACAATCCATGCTGGATAACTCTCCTATCTGAGTCATCTCCATGCTGGCATCAGTTGATTCTTTCCACATTCCTAGTTCTTGGTATGATGGGTGGTTTTCTATTGTATCCTGGACATTTTGGCTATCAAGAGATTCTGGCCCTATTAGTTCTTTTATTGTAACAGTCAGCCTGCTTAAATTTTGCATTCAGGTCCTGGTCTAATTTTGTAAGCTGAGGTTCAAATGACGATTTAATTGTCAGAGTTTGTGCAATGTCATTTTCGTCTGCTTGGTTTCTCTGGCACTGCAGGTTCACACTGATTCCTGCTGATGCTGCGTGAGAGGCAGCAGGGTTTCCCTAGGCCAGGTGACCCAGTGTGTCTTGTTGACCAAGCCCCAGTGGGGGGTGCTTTCTTCCTCTACCTCTCTGTCTCTCTCCTGTGAGCACATTTTCCTCTGGCAATTAAAAAAAAAATGTTGCCAGCCTTCTTCACCAACACGTTCTTCAATGAGGAGGGAAAGTGTCCTCCAAGCCTTCTCAGAAGACACAGGTAGAGATGGTGACACACGCGATATATCCACCTCAATAGTCCTGGCCTCCTGAGTTCTTGGATTCCGTCATCGATGTCACATAAAAGAATTTCTGGCATGTCACTTCTTGCAGCACAGGCCACCTTAAATCCAGAAGTCACCTGGGAGGCAAGGAGACCATCAGGAACACTGGCAGCTGCCCAGCTTGCCCTCGTGCCCTCCTGGAATACTCCTGACAGGGATTCACGCATCACCCAGCCTTCTTAGCAGCAGGCTGTAGGATCCTTGGTGCTGGTTTGGTATTAGACAGATTCCAGAATCTTCAGGAAAGCTTGAGATTTAGGACCACAGTCTGAGCAAGGGCCAAACTGTAGTTTGGACAGACCCCTCAATGTGGACAGTGGGCAGGGGACTCCAGAAGTTCCAACAGTGCTGCTCCAAGGAAAGAAAAGAAAAGAAAAAAAAAAAAGAAAAGAAAAGAAAAGAAAAAGAAACATGGGAAAACAAGAAAATACCTCTCTTCAAGGGAAAAAAATAACTCCTCTTCATCTGCAGACAATTCAAAGGAAATCATGGAAATGTCTGAAAAAAATTTAGAATATTCACAGTGACAAAGTTAACAGAGATGCAAGAGAAGAGAGACAATGAGCTCCAGAAGAGACAGGAGAAAGAAGCCAACGAGTTCCAGGAGGTGAGGAAGTTTTTGCATGATATGAAAGAGGAAATACACACCATAAAAAATAATCAAACATAACTGTTAGAGATGAAAGCTATAACACAGGAAATCAAAACCTCCCCTGAAAGTATTAAAAGCAGACTAGATCATATAGAAGATAAAATCATAGATGTAGAAAACAGAATTGCTGTCCTAAAAAAAAAAATCCACTACAGAAAAAATAGTCCAAAAAAATGAGGATAATATACGAGAAATACTATATACCATCAAACGTTCAAACATCCAGATAATTGGTATGCCAGAAAGTCAAGAGACTAATAAAGACATTGATAATCTATTCCATGAAATCCTGGAAGAAAACTTTTTTTTTTTTCAGTCTGAAAATAGCCACTGTTTATTTACTGACCAGATTACAAAAACAATCATGGTGGATACCTTAGTTCATCCTTCTAATAAGTCTGTTGTTCCGGTCTTCCCCGTTGCCAGCATCTCCACCTTCTACAAAATGGGCGGTCTTTTTCTTCATTCCACCTCGTGGAGAAGATCATTTGAAGATTTCCCATCAGGGACCAGCAGTTAGCATAATGGCCATGTCGCTGGACTCCCATATAGTCAACCGTGGTTCAAGTCCCGGACCCGGTGGCTTAAACTCACACCAGGTGCGTGTGCATGTGTGCCCGAGATCCCAAGCGGAGAATGGATGAGAAGGGATTGCAGTGTGGCCATCCCCCCTGGGAGGTGATTTCTTGCTTTCTGTCTCTCTATCTCTCTCTGTCTTTCTGGCGAGCGCACACATCCTATAGCAGAAAAAAAAAAAAAAAAAAAAGATATCCCATCAGGATAACAGCGGACCCTCATCGGAAACAATGCAAGCGAGGAAAGAATGGGACAATATATTCAAAGTGTTAAGGGAAAAGCAATTTCAACCAAGAATACTGTGCCCAGCAAGATTATTCTTCATATGGGAAGAGAAGACAACATTCTCAAATAAACAAACTTGAAAGAATTAACCAACACCAGACCAATTCTCCAAGGGATTCTGAAAGGAGTGTTATATCAGGAAAACTAAAGTCAGACACACAAAAATAAGAATTAAAAAAAGACATTTAAGAAAAGGGCCAGCTTAATGGTAGGGACAAGTCTAGAGTTGAATATTATCTTCCAGAATTTAAACAGAAAGCTTGGACAACAGAAATTAGATTAAGTACATGAGCCTGAGCTGATGAAATAGAATTTTATAGATTTTGACTAAAACAATAACTGATCTTTTTCTATGCTTTGTCGTCAGAGATAAGAATCTTTTTCTTCAGGTAACCACTACTTGAACAGAATCCTAACCTGCTTCCTGGCTTCAATTCTTGAGCAAAGTTATCTTAACATTTTTAAATTTTGATTTATTAAAGCTAAAACTGCCTTTCTTGAAATTAAAAAACCATATTAAAAAATACCTATTTAATGGCCACAGTAAGCTCTATGGCCTCAGCTAGGTGCTATTGTATAGTATATTCATTCTACTCACAGTTTCATGCCTAAACTCAAACATTTGTTCACAGATATTTATGTAACAGCTGGACTTGCTATTGAAAGTAGTTCGATCAATTAAGATATTTTGCTAACCAATAAAATGTGGGTGGAGGAAAAGGAATGGAAAGCAACTGCAGATACTAGAGACAGAGTGGGAGGAGGGTGGGATATGGCAGAGGGTGAGAAATGGGGGGGGGATGTAAATATATTTATGTAAGAAACAAGAAATGGAAAATTACTTGTGATGATAACATGCATGACTAAGCCACTATACAGTGTATTCTGGATGGGAAACTGCATCATGCATGCTGTGATGATGTTCCATGAATGCATGCAAAATAAATCATTTTAAAAAAAGAAAGAAAAACACAATAGGCACCATGTGTGTGTGCCCAAAATTCCAACAGGATGGAGAAACAGAGAAGGGCTTACGGCATGATCATGTCCCACGGGGGAGGGGGATGTGTTTTCTCTCTCCCTGTCTTGTCTCTGGTAAGCATTTGTGTCCTCTGGCAATTAAAAAACAAAGGGACGCTAGGACACTTCTGTGAGTGATGAATATATTCTCTACCTCGCTTGTGGTGTCAGTGATTTATGGGTGTATAAACACATGTCAAAATGTATCAGATTGTATGGGACCAGCAGTTAGCATAATGGCTATGTTGCTGGACTCCCATGTAGTTGACTGCAGTTCGAGTCCTGGACCCGGTGGTTTAAACTCAGGCCGGGCGCATGTGCGTGCGTGTCCAAGATCCTGAGAGAAGAATGGAGGAGAAGGGATTGCGTGTGTGGCCATCCCTCCTGGGGGGTGACTTCTCGCTTTCTGTCTCTCTCTTTCCGGAGAGCGCATGTGCCCTATAGCAAAAACCTCTCTCAAAAAAACAAACAAACAAAAAACTAAAAGAAAGTATCAGATTGTATGCTTTAAATATGCATGCTTATTATGTGCATTTATGCCTCAATACAGCCATTTAAAATAATGATTAAACTGATCTCTATTTGCTGGCCACTTAAATTTCAGTTTTGTTTTTCTTTTTTTGGAGAGAGAATTTTGCTATAGGGTGCGTGCACTTGCCAGAGACAGAGAAAAAGAAAGTGAGAAATCATTGCCAGGAGGGATAGCCATACCACAATCCTTTCTCCTCTTGGGATTTTGGGCATGCATGCACACACGTCTGGCCTGAGTTTCAAGCTGTCAGGTCCAGGACTCAAACTGTGGTTGGCTATGTGTGAGTCCAAAGCATTAACCACCTGCCTCCACATTTTAGTTTCTTAAAATGGGGATAACGCACTGCTCATAATTTGGGTGGGAAGATTAAATGAGTAAATATTAAAAGAATGAATTGACATGACAGTGTCCCTTTGATTCACCCTAAAGTCCTGGAGTCACCTTTTCTTTCCTTTTTCTGTGACCCCCACATCCAACCCCTGGGCATCCTCTAGACGATTATTGGAATAAGTGAGGGCCCCGCTGCTATGTGGCATGTGGCTAAGATGCTGTGTTCCACAGGCTGGGATCACAGGGCAGGTCCGGGTTTGGTTCCTGACCCAGCCTAAAGGCAGGTGTCTGTAATCCCACTGACTTGGGGAGGCTGAGGCAGGAGCATCTCGGCAACATAGACCTTAAAAAACAGCCAAGGGTCGGGACCAGCAGTTAGCGTAATGGCTATGTCGCTGGACTCCCACGTAGTCGACCGCGGTTTGAGTCCCGGACCCAGAACTCGTGTGCGTGCGTGCCCACGATCCCGAGAGGAGAATGGAGGAGAAGGGATTGCGGCGTGGCCATTCCCTCTGGGGGGTGATTTCTCACTTTCTGTCTCTATGTCTCTCTCTGTCTGGCGAGCACACGCGCCCTATAGCAAAAACCTCTCCAAAAAAAAAAAAAGAAAAAAAACAGCCAAGGGCCAGCTTGTGGCATGGTGGTTAAGGCAGATGGGTCCCACATGGCCAGTTGTGTGGTTTGAGCTCCAGATTCTGCAGTTGGAGAAACGCACTGGTCATGTGTGCCCAAAACCCAGAACGGAAGGAGAAAAGGAGGGAAAGGGATCGCAGGGTGACCATTTCCCACGGGGGGAGGAGCGCTTTCTCACTCTCTCTCTCTCACATAAGCACATGGATTTGCAGACAAAATATTTTAAAAAGAAAAGAAAAAAGAGCCAAGGAACTGGACCACAGTGCAATGGTCATACATGACACTTTGCAAGGCCTGACCCATGGAAGGTTCTGGGTTCGTATCTGAACACCTCCCCGAGTACACAGGGCATGCATGTGCCCATGATCTGGGATTGGCCGAAGCTGGTAAATTGCGGTGTCAAATTCCTGAGATGCCGTCCCTCTGTTTCTGTCCATGGTGGTTAAGGGGACTGAATCTCACAAGACTGAGAGTGGTTCTAGTCCTGGACCCGGAGACGCAAAACACAGGGCACGTGTGTGTGTGTGTGTGTGTGTGTGTGTGTCCAAGATCCTAAGAGGAGAATGAAGGAGAAGGAACCGCAGCATTCCCCCTGGGGTAGGGGGTGCCATTTCTCACTTTCTCTTTCATTCTGTCTCTTTCGGGTAAGCACATGCACCCTACAGAAAGAAAAAAAGTCAAATGTGGCAGTGTGTGCTTATAGTCCTAGCTGGGAGTCAGGAATATTGTGACAGGGCAAGACCCTGTCTTTAAAAAAAAGTGAGTAGAGGGACCAGCAGTTAGTGTAATGGCTATGTTGCTGAACTCCCATGTAGTCGACCGCAGTTTGAGTCCTGGACCCGGTGGCTTAAACTCATGCCGGGCGCGTGTGCATGCGTGACCAAGATCTCGAGAGGAGAAAGGAGAAGAAGGGATTGCAGTGTGGCCATCTCCCCTGGGGGGTGATTTCTCATTTTCTTTCTCTCTGTCTCTCTCTGTCTTTATGGCGAGCACATGCACCCTATAGCAAAAACCTCTCAAAAAAAAAAAAAAAAAAGTGAGTAGTGATGAAACAGGTTTGGCCAGGACTTGGTGTTTTGTTTTGTTTTGTTTTAATTTTTCTATAGGGTGTATACACTCACCAGAGACACAAGCAGAAAGAGGGAGAGAGCGAGAAAGGGAAAATGAGAAATCATACTCCAGGAGGAATGGCCATACCACAATCACTTCTCCTCCAGTCTCCTCTCAGGATTTTGGACACGGAGGCCCAGCATGATATTCAAGCTGCCAGGTCTGGAACTTGAACCTTGTAGTTGGTGACGTGGGATCCAACACCTTGACCTCCACACCACCTGCTGGTCCAGGACTTGACGGGTTCTTTTTGATAGAGCGTCACTATGTTCCTACAGCCTCCAGAGTAAGAGGGACTCCAGTGTTCTCACCCCAGCTTTTAGGGGAGCTGAATATTGAACCCAGGCTATGTTAGCTGAGCCAACTTCACAGCTATTAAAAGGCCAGAGTACGATTCTATTTTTGTGTGTATTTACATTTTCCAGAATAATTTGAAAATAAACAATGACTCGCATTTCACTCAGGGGGAAATCCAAAGCCCTTAGGTTGGCTCGCATGCCCCTCCATGATCCTGCTCCACCCCTACGCCTCCCCTTATGGCCTCCCACTCAACTCCTCATCCCCCGCTCCACCCCTCATGGATTGAAGCTGCTCCAATGGACTCTCAGTGAGTCATCTAAACTGGCCACCACCTCGCCTGTCACTCCCCACGCCTTCTGCCCCCCCCACCCCCGCCTCCACAGCACCCCTCATCCTCTGATGTCCTGCATCATCATTCCTCTGCTGCTTTGTCCCTCTTCTGCCCCCTCCCCACCTGGTTCCTGAATGAATGAAACGAAAGCTCCATGAAGACAGGAACCCCCGCCGGATGCGTTCCCTGGGGGGCTCTCAGCCCTGAGAACAGTGAACAGCAGGTCCCTGATGAATGAACGAGCCACACAGAAATGTCCGGCAGAATGCCTGGTAGGGAGTGAGCACCACGGGGACCCATCACCATCTAAAAATACCTCGTTAAGTCACTTGATAAATATAAATTAATTGTTCGGTCAGTACCTTCTGACCCGCACTTTGGAAAACGAGACGAGGATTAGTAGACGTTTTTGTGGATTCTTGGGACGCAGTGAGATGGGGAGTAGTTCCCGCACCTTCACACGTGGGCAGATCTGCCTCGAATCCTGGAGCGGCCACGCGCCAGCTGTGTGACTTGGCCAAATGGCTGCGACTCTCGGAGCTGGGTGTCTCACCAGTCTGGGATTGGGCTGGAAGGCCCCAACTGTCTCCCTGCAGGGAGCCTTTGCCCTTTCAATGAGACAGGCCTGCCTGCGTGCTGGGTCCCAGAGGGACCCGAGTGAGCCATGGTCAGAGGACAGGCAATGACATTGCTGGGGTCACGCAAGTGGAGGTGACTCAGTCCTGGCCCAGCCTGAGGACTTCTCTCCTATGCAGTCCCCACCTGCTGCTGGCCAAGCTGGAGGTAACAAACAAGTGACTCAGAGGCGGGATGGGGGAGTGCCCCATAACGTTCAACCCAGTGTCCCAGGGGCTAAATTTAACCCACAGCTGCAGCCTCTGGCACTTCGGGAACAAGTTAATCTTGGGTCTGAGGCTGTGTGTGTGTGTGTGTGTGTGTGTGTGTGTGTGTGTGTTTGGGGGTGGGTGTCAAAAGCCCAGAGCAGGGTGAGCATCAGGACTCGCTGTCCGGGCCCTCAAGACCCCTCAGACCGCAGACAGAGTGCAGGGGCCCCAAGACCAGGTAGGCTCAAGCGTAGTATGGACCAAGAATGTTGAGCGGAGACAGGCGAAGTTCTGCAACGGTGAACTCTTACAGGGCTTTTTAACACTACAGTTCCAAATATCATTCCCCCAGAATCTGAAAACTCTGGAGATTCAAACACCTAGAATAAAAGAATGCAAGGAAATTAACTGTCTAGCTCGTCTGACACCCTCTAACAGTGCACTCCAGACACAGTACCTCTGAGCTTCCGAACCGCAGACCGGAACTGAGAACTTAGCGTCTGTTGCCTCCGCGTCTGTATCGTGGAAGAGGGGAAATGAGGCATCACAGAGTCCTGCTCCAAGCCCCATAGGGATAGGGGGCCTCAGTACCTAAGCCACCTTGTTTTTCTTTTTTAAGGTGTATTTATTCCAAACAAATGGAAAGAGGGACCAGCAGTTGGGGTAATGGCTATGTCGCTGGACTCCCATGTAGTCAACTGCGGTTCAAGTCTCAGACCCGGTGGCTTAAACTCACGCTGGGCACATGTGCATGCATGCCCAAGATCCCAAGAGGAGAATGGAGGAGAAGGGATTGCGGTGTGGCCATCCCTCCTGGAGGGTGATTTCTTGCTTTCTGTCTCTCTGCCTCTGTCTTTCTGGTGAGCGCATGTGACCTGTAGCAAAAACCACTCCAAAAAAAAAAAAAAAAAAGGATAATTAAAAGTAAATAGAGGGAACCAGCAGTTAGCGTAATGGCTATGTTGCTGGACTCCCATGTAGTCGACCGCGGTTCGTGTCCCGGACCTGGTGGCTTAAAACTCACGCCAGGCGCGTGTGCGTGCGTGCCCAAGATCCCGAGAGGAGAATGGAGGAGAAGGGATTGTGGCGTGACCATCCCCCCTGGGGGGTGATTTCTCACTTTCTGTCTCTATGTCTCTTTCTGTCTGTCTGGCGAGCGCACGCACCCCATAGCGAAAACCTCCCTAAAAAAAAAAAAAAAGGAAAAAAAAGAAAAAAAAAAAAAAAAAAAAAAAAAAAAAAACTCACACCGAGCGTGTGTGCGTGCGTGCCCAAGATCCCGAGAGGAGAATGGAGGAGACGGGACTGCGGCGTGACCATCCCCCCGGTTTCTGTCTCTATGTCTCTCTCTGTCTGTCTGGCAAGCGTACGCGCCCTATAGCGAAAACCTCTCCAAATAAATTAGATAGATAGATAGATAGATAGATAGATAGATAGAAAGAAAGAAAGAGAGAGAGAGAGACAGAGACAGACAATGCCCTGACACTGTGATCCACCCTCAGCCGGGCCAGCCTGGATCGCCGGCATGTGGAACCCCGATACACCCGCAGAGGTCTACTGACACAAGCTGGCAACTCTTCCACGCGGGTGTGCCTCGTCCAGTGCCACACTCAGCCCCGTGCCAACAAAGAACCCAGGTGCCGCTTACTTTCTTGCAAAGAACTTGCCAGATCTGGAGCAGAAAGAGGAAAAGGTGGAGTGATTAGACCCCCAGAGAGAGCCATGGCCACATGTACGGAGTGGGAACCAACACAGATGGCTGGGGTGACGTCAATCTACTCCAGGGAGAAATGGAGGTACTGGGACCGGCAGGCAGGAAGGCAGGAAGGAAAAGAGGGGCCCACTGCCTCTTCCTCCCTGCACCGATCTGGCCCACTCTCTTCCCCCAAGGGCATCTTCCCACCAAGGAGACAAAGTCAAGGTCTGGCTACACTTCATGAAGAAATGGGACCAGCAGTTAGCCTAATGGCTATGTCACTGGACTCCCATGTAGTCGACAGCGGTTCGAGTCCTGGACCTGGTGGCTGAAACTCACGCCATGTACGTGTGTGCGCACAGGATCCCGAGAGGAGAATGGAGGGGAAGGGATTGTAGCACGGCCATCCTCCCCCCCCCACCACCCCAGGAAAAACAAAAAGAAAAAAAAAAAAAGAAACGAAGCAGCGGGACCAGCAGGTGGCGTGGTGGTTAAGGCGCTGGACACTCCCACAACGCCGACTACTGCTCGAGACCTGGACCTGGTGGCTTGCATTCTTGATTTCCCTCTCTGTGTTTGTGTTCAAATTAAAATAAATGAATGAGTAAATAAAATTATGTAAATAACTCTTTTTTAAAAAAAGTTAGAAATAAAAAAATGAAACGAAGCAGCGCAGCCCTTATCTTTCCCTGAGGGCCCAGACACCCCACTCCGTGCCCAGAGCCCCCAACGGCTGAGTCAAGGCTGCCCTGGGAGCGGCCTCTGCCCAGCTGTCCCCTGTGCGTCATGCGTAGCAGGCCCGGCTCGCCTTACAGGGCCGGGCCACCTCTATATATAGCCGGGAACACAGCTGCGCAGTCTGAGCGCCCGGCAGGCAAGCCAGGGTACAGAGGGGCCCCCTGGAACAGTCGCCACAAGCCAGGCCACCCAACATGGCGCTGGGCCTGGAGCAGGCGGAGGAGCAGCGGCTGTACCAGCAGACGCTGCTGCAGGACGGGCTCAAGGACATGCTGGACCACGGCAAGTTCCTGGACTGCGTGGTGCGCGTGGGCGAGCGCGAGTTCCCGTGCCACCGCCTGGTGCTGGCCGCCTGCAGCCCCTACTTCCGGGCGCGCTTCCTGGCCGAGCCGGAGGGCGCGGGCGAGCTGCGCCTGGAGGAGGTGTCCCCGGACGTGGTGGCCCAGGTGCTGCACTACCTGTACACGTCGGAGATCGCGCTGGACGAGGCGAGCGTGCAGGACCTGTTCGCAGCGGCGCACCGCTTCCAGATCCCCTCCATCTTCACCATCTGCGTGTCCTTCCTGCAGAAGCGCCTGTGCCTCGCCAACTGCCTGGCGGTCTTCCGCCTCGGCCTCCTGCTGGACTGCGCGCGCCTGGCCGTGGCCGCCCGCGACTTCATCTGCGCGCGCTTCACGCTGGTGGCGCGCGACAACGACTTCCTGGGGCTTTCGGCCGACGAGCTCATTGCCATCATCTCCAGCGACGGCCTCAACGTGGAGAAGGAGGAGGCGGTGTTCGAGGCCGTGATGAAGTGGGCGGCCAGCGGCGACGCCCAGGCGCAGGCGGAGCGCCAGCGCGCACTGCCCACCGTCTTCGAGAGTGTTCGATGCCGCCTGCTGCCGCGCTCCTTCCTGGAGAGCCGCGTGGAGCGCCACCCCCTCGTGCGCGCGCAGCCCGAGTTGCTGCGCAAGGTGCAGATGGTGAAGGACGCGCACGAGGGCCGCATCACCACCCTGCGCAAGAAGAAGAAGGAGAAGGCCAAGGAGGCCGCCGAGGCCCAGGAGGCCGACAAGGTCGCGGCCGGAGCTCCAGCAGAGGCGGACGAGGACGCCGAGCGTGTCCTCCCTGGGATCCTGAACGACACTCTGCGCTTCGGCATGTTCCTGCAGGACCTCATCTTCATGATCAGCGAGGAAGGCGCCGTGGCCTACGACCCGGCAGCCAACGAGTGCTACTGCGCCTCCCTCTCCACGCAGATCCCCAAGAACCACGTCAGCCTGGTGACCAAGGAGAACCAAGTCTTCGTGGCCGGCGGCCTCTTCTACAACGAGGACAACAAAGAGGACCCGATGAGCGCTTACTTCCTGCAGGTGCCTGGCCAGGCTTGGGAGGGGCCGGCTAGTCTTAAGGGCACTGGAGGCGGGGAGAGGGGAGCAGCCCTGGGACCCAGGAAGGGCTTTGTAGACCAGGGACATTGACAACAGCCAATTTGCCTGAAGGTGGAATAGTTTCAGACAGCTGCCAAAGAGCTGCATGAGGTTGCCGCTTTGGTAACCTCACCAGGCGCAGGTTGGAGACCCCAGTCCTGCACGGTGCGATTGAGGAGCAAGGTCACCGGATTCTGGGCAGGGCCGTGGCTGGAGCCACAGGGTCCCAGATACAGACCCTCTTGCCTTGTCTTCCCCTTACAGAGGAGGACACTGAGGCCCAGGAAGGACTAGGACAGTGAAGTGGTTCGTTTGTTGGGTTGCCAGGAAACTCATGATGCATTTTTGCACAGAAAAATTTATCATGACGTTCCCAACAACTTGACAGATGGGTGTGACCCTGGGGTCGGATTCCTGAAGTCTGGCTGTATAGGTTCGAGCCTTGCCAGTGAGGAATTTGGAGACATTAAGGGGCAGGTGGACCCTGGAGTGGCAAGACCGGACAAGACAGAGCCTGGACAGTGGTGTGGTCAGGGAGGCCCGACCAGTGAGAGGGCTCAGGGCGGCTTGGCAGCAGGGTTCCACTCACAGGCCTTGGGGGCAGCTCCACCAGTCACCAGCCCAGTGCTATGGGCACATGGTCTATTATCTCTGGACCCTTGTAGCTGGGGATAGTACTCTTCCTGCTAGGGAAGGGCGTGTGAAGGTTAAGGGACCTGTCCCGCGCTCAGCCCTCAGAAACCTTTCTGAGCAGATGAACACGGGGGTCTTTTTTTTTTCTTTTTTTGGAGAGGTTTTTGCTATAGGGCGCGAGCGCTCGCCAGATAGGCAGATAGAGACAGAAAGCGAGAAATCACCCCCCAGCGGGGATGGCCACGCCGCAATTCCTTCTCCTCCATTCTCCTCTCGGGATCTTGGGCACGCACGCACACGTGCCCGATGTGAGTTTAAGCCACCGGGTCCAGGACTTGAACCGTGGTCGACTACGTGGGAGTCCAGCGACATAGCCATTACGCTAACTGCTGGTCCCAACGGGGGTCTTTATTACAGGCTGTGGAAGGTCAGGGCTTGCACTGGATTTAAGGCTGAGTGGCTGAGGCTGTATTTGGAAGTGTCCCGGGCCGTGGGATCGGGCGGGGAGAGGGGGACAGGCAGCTCTCAGATCTGGAGTTGTCCTGGGAAAGGGCGAAGGCCCAGCTGGACCTCCCCTCAGAGCCCCCTCCTCAGCTGTGGCCATGGCACCCCACCGCACTTCTATAATGGAGGTCTCCGGGCTCCTCCTGGGGTTAGGGAGCTCGCTGTGTGCAGGAAGGGCCCTGTCTCCGAGGGCAGCTTCCAGGCCATTCTACCTGGCTCCCGACTCCTCTGTGACCCTGGGGTGGCTAGGTCAGGCTGGGCTGGGCTGGGCCGGGGGTCGAGGGTGGGCAGCTGATGGGACGCCTGGCCCCGCAGTTCGACCATCTGGACTCGGAGTGGCTGGGGATGCCGCCCCTGCCCTCGCCGCGCTGCCTCTTCGGCCTGGGAGAGGCTCTCAACGCCATCTACGTGGTCGGCGGCCGGGAGATTAAGGAGGGCGAGCGCAGCCTGGACTCCGTCCTGTGCTACGACAGGCTGTGAGTGGGGCTGGGCCTGGGGCCGGGCTGGGGGGCGGGAGGACCTGGGGTGTTGTAGGAGGGCAGAGGTGGGGTGAGGAGGGGCGTTAGGGTGGGACTGGCTGAGAGGCCCGGGGAGTCCCAGTAGTGCATGGGGTATCCCAGCCTGTGCTGGGTGGGAATGCAGACAGGGCTGGGCACATCCTGAGCCGGGCGCCCGCCCTCCTCACCCTCCCCTCCCCTCCCCTTCTCCGCCTCTCCAGGTCGTTCAAATGGGGGGAGTCGGACCCGCTGCCTTACGCCGTCTATGGCCACTCCGTGCTCTCGCACATGGACCTTGTCTACGTCATCGGCGGCAAAGGCAGTGACAAGTGAGGCTGGGCCCGGTGTGCCTAGGCAGGGGGTAGGATGGACCCAGACGCAGGGTCTCCCGGGGCTGCCCGGCCTGTGGGGAGGGGTCCGCCCTGGCTGCCCCGGGAGGCGGCGGAGGTAGGGGTGGCTGTACCCCTGTTCCCCCCACTCACTCGCCCCCCCACCCCTCCCCACAGGAAGTGCCTGAGCAAGATGTGCGTCTACGACCCCAAGAAGTTCGAGTGGAAGGAGCTGGCACCCATGCAGACCGCCCGCTCGCTCTTCGGGGCCACCATCCACGATGGCCGCATTTTCGTGGCGGCTGGGGTCACCGACACCGGGCTGACCAGTTCCGCCGAGGTTTACAACATCGCCGACAACAAGTAGGAGGCTCGCGAGCCCTGTCCCCACCGCCCCCAGGACAGCTGGTGGCTTTGGGCCTACGTCAGTCCTGTCTGTCTGTTCTGGCAGGAACCAGACTGCGGTCTCGGCTGTTGGTTTGGACATCCGCACCGGGTTGTCCCTGTCCTGACCACAGCTGAAGTGGGGGTCAAGGTGGGGCAAGGGTTATGACCTTTCTGGTCTGCAGGGCGCAGCTCCCAGGCTGGGGTAGGGGTTGCCAGGATCCTCACTCAGGCTCTGCCCGTCTGGGATGTTAGGAAAGGCAAAACAGCTGACTCTCTGATTTGGACTTGCCAGCTGAACAGGTTGGGAATTTGGGGGGGTGTGCCTCAGGCAAAGGGAAGCTGGACCCAAGACAGTTGGGAGGAAAAGGTAGGGTCCTAAGGCCGTTGCTCCAAAGCATGGAGTGTGGAGGTGAAGGGTGGGCTGGCGGGTGCTGGGCTGGGGAGGCGGTGAGCAGGGCCGAGGGACTTCATCCCCGGGGACAGGCTTTAAGCTCCCACGCGTCTCACTCCGGCGCCTATGGCAGCTGAGGCAGAGAGCAGATCAGGGGTTTCCTGAGGCAGGGAGGTCAGGGTTCAGCTGCAGCAAGAGCTGAAGCCTGGAGCCGAGGGTGCCACTGCTGGGCTGAGGGGCTGCACTGCAGGAAGGTTCAGACCACGCTTCTTTTGCCGTACTGGGCGTGTGAACGTTCTGGGGGGCATGGTAAAATGCAGATTCTGGGGTCCAGCAGAAGGCATAGTGGTTACGTCGCTGGACTCCTCAGTTCAAGTCCTGGACCTGGCAACTTAAAACTCACACCAGGTGTGTGTGCGTGCGTGCCCAAGATTCCTAGAGGAGAATGAGGAGAAGGGGCTGCAGTGTGGCCATCCCCTCTGGGGAGTGATTTCTTACTTTCTGTCTCTCTCTGACTCTCTGGCGAGCACGCACGTCCTATAGCAAGCAAACAAACAAACAGACAAACAAAAACTCCCTTAAAAATAAATGTAGATTCTGATTCTCAGGTATCGGGAGGGCCTGACAATCTGTATTTCTAATAACCTCCCCGAAGATGCTCATTCGGCTGGTCCAGAAACCACACATTGAATAGCAAGGGCTTAGGAGGTGGAAGAAACAGCTTAGCAGTGGACTGGATGTTGTGGTGAGAGAGAGAGAAGTAGATTTTTTTGAGTGATGATGGGAAGTCTTCTATTGGGACCGCTGGAGGGACAGGGAGACAAGATGAAGGTCCAATTAGGACGTGTGGGTTTGAGCTGCCTTGGAGTGTCCAGGAGGGCCCACTGGGGCAGAGGGTTGAGCTAGAGAGAGAGATCTGGGGGTCAACAGCGCCTCAGAACAAGCTCCTCGGGAGATTGTTATAAATGGAGAGTGTGGAGGTCCAAGCCCTGAGGGACTGAGGGCATATACATGCCCAGGAAGGAGTCTGAGCAGGTGAGGTTGGAGAGGTCAGAGGTGAAGAAAGCCACGTCACACCGTCTGGGCTGCTCATGTCTTGGCCAGGAGTAGCTCAGTGACCAGTGGCGGCGTGTGCTGAAGGGTGTGATTTCAAAGCCCTGCAGTAGCTGGGGCCTCGGTGAGCGCAGATGAGGGTGAGGTAAGGCCCAACTGCAGGAATCAGGGAAGCCAAGACATCATTTTTGTTTTTTTTTTTTTTGAGAGGTTTTTGCTATAGGGCGTGTGCGCTCGCCAGAGAGACAGAGAGAGAAAGAGAGATAGAAAGCGAGAAATCACCCCCCAGGGGGGATGGCCATGCCACAATTCCTTCTCCTCCATCTTCCTCTCGGGATCTTGGGCATGCATGCATGTGCGCCTGGCGTGAGTTTAAGCCACCGCGGGTCTGGGATGCGAACCGCAGTCGACTACATGGGAGTCCAGCGACATAGCCATTACGCTAACTGCTGGTCCCGGGAGCTAAGACATCTTGAGAAGAATCGGGCGTGAAGGGAGAGGAGGGGTGGAGCAGGGGTGCAGAGGATGGGCGCTCACATGGCCGCCGAGGTGCATGAGGACTGTGACGCTGGGGCCGGAGTTAGCAGGCGAGAGCGCCCAGGCGAGGAGGGACACTGGGAAGACCGTGGTGGACCTACCGGCAGGTTGGATGGAATAGCAAGGGGAAAGGAAGAGGCAAAGAGAATGGAGAAGGAAGTGAAGGCCGGAGGGAAGGGGCAAGACGCAGTGGGCTGCTCTTAGCCCTGGGCAGGGCATGCGGCAGGCGCTTCTGACAGCAGGAAGACAGGAGGCCGTGCTGAGTGTGGAGCCTGGGATTCGCATCCCGTGGGGTGCAGCGGGAGCGGAGCAGAGGCCCCCGGGGTAATGCACGTTCCCCCCCACCCCAGGTGGGCGCCCTTTGAGGCCTTCCCACAGGAGCGCAGCTCGCTCAGCCTGGTCAGCCTGGGGGGCACCCTCTACGCCATCGGCGGCTTTGCCACACTCGAGACTGAGTCCGGAGAGCTGGTTCCCACGGAGCTCAATGACATCTGGAGGTAAGCCCAGCCAGGAGGCCAGGGGGACTCGGGAGCGAGCCTGATGCCCCACAGGCCGGTTGCACGTCACTGGGGGCAAAGCCGATCCCTTTCCAGGGGGTCCGGGGCAGGAACAGCAGATACACAGGAGCCACGTGGCCGTGTGTGGGTTTGCACACGTGGCACCGTGCCCCCTGTGGGCATCGGCACCGTCACAGATGGGAGTCGGCCCCAAGTGCAGGGCACTGAGCGTGGGGACAGGGCCAGGCCTTCCTTCTCCTCTGCCTTCTGGGCGCGTGGCCTGCAGAGAAAGCTGAGGCCAGGAGGGGGACGCGGCTGGAGCCCTGCCTTCCATGGCTGGACCTTTGTGGTGGGGGCAGTGAGGCTTTGGCTACCTGGGCATCCTCAGAACCTTCTGTCATCCCAGTGCTGCTGGGAGGGTGGGGCTTGGGATGCAGAGTATGGACATTCTCGGGAGAGGGCAGCTGGTGTGCACGTGGGGTATAGACCGTCCTGGAGGGAGGCGGACTTTGCGGAATGTGGGAGCCCTTGAGAGGCGGCCTTCCCCAGAGCGTGGGGGTGTTTCCAGGAGTGGATCTACCTCGAGACAGGCCGGGGGCCTTGGTGGGGACGGGCGCAGCACACGCGGCCACCCTTCTCTGCCGGGCCCCCGGCCTCAGCTGACTCAGCTCCGTCCTTGTCCCTCACTTGCAGGTATAACGAGGACGAGAAGAAGTGGGAGGGTGTCCTCCGAGAGATCGCCTACGCCGCGGGCGCCACCTTCCTCCCCGTGCGGCTCAATGTGCTGCGCCTGACCAAGATGTGAGCAGGGGGGGGGCGCGAACCGAGCACCTCTCTCCTGGCAGCCTCAGGCCTGGCCGCGAGGGGGCTCCAGGGTGGAGAATGGGGGAGGCCTGAGCCCACCTGGACGCCGTGATGGGGCCTGAAGGGCCGTGTCAGCCCAGGAGGGGAATCTCTGCCCAGTCCTAGCCTTTAGGGCAGGGATGAGAAACTCAAGGCCCCTCCAGTGTCACCTTCTCCCAGGGCTTCTTGGTCCGTGAGCCAGAACCACGAGAAGTGTCCTGGCCCTGCCCGGCCTGGCTGTGTGCGGGAGTCTTCCCCACTGGACTCAGTCTCCATGCCACACAATGGGCGTGTGCCTGCCAAGCAGACGCTGCAGCGTGGAGGCGTCTCCTCCTTTAAGAAGAATAAAATGCCTTGGGACCAGCAGTTAGCGTAATGGCTATGTCACTGGACTCCCACGTAGTTGACCGCGGTTTGCGTCCCGGACCCGGTGACTTAAAACTCACTCTGGACGCGTGTGCGTGCATGCCCAAGATCCCGAGAGGAGAATGGAGGAGAAGGGATTGCGGCGTGGCCATCCTCCCTGGGGGTTGTTTTCTTGCTTTCTGTCTCTCTGTCTCTCTCTGTCTGGCGAGCGCACGCACCCTATAGCAAAAACCTCTCAAAAAAATAAAAAATAAAAAAAATAATAAAAAAATAAAATTTAAAAAAAGAAGAATAAAATGCCTTCCCAGCAAGCAGCTCCGGGCCTGGAGTCAGGTGCTCCAAGGCTCGTAAGCACGTGGTGTGACAGTCTGGGGCTTTGGCGTTTGCTGTTGGGTTTCCAAGGCCAGAGGTCTCTGCCCTAAGACCTCCCGCTCCTCCTCCGGCGTGGACAAGGAGCCGAGAGACTATGGGAGAAGGGCCAGGGAATAGGCAGGCTGTGGTAGAAAAGTCTTTTATTGCGGTCAGGGCCCTCTGGCCCGGCCTGGGCCTAGGGCCTGGGGAGAGCAGAGCGGAACACGCCCCCGTCCCACCTACTCCGGCTTCTCTTTGTCCTGCTTCTGATCCTCGTCCAGGGCCAGGGTCCGCTCCCGCTCTTTCACGAGCTGGACACCACAGTAAGTGACAAGCAAGATGGCTAGCGTGGTCTGGGGGAACCCTGTGAGGGGCAGAGGTCGTCGGTGTCCAGGGGCAGACTCAGCCTCGGTCGCCCTCCTCCTCCCAGCCCTCTCCCCATGTGACAGGCCTTTCTGCTGAGCCCCTGGTGGGGGGTGGGGGTGGGGACATTGCAGAAGGGCGCAGGCTCATGGTCGCTGCCTGGCGCATTCTGTCTGACCACACACCGTCCCCGGTCCCTCACCTGTGAGTAGCAGGCGCCGGGCAACGAGCTCCGTAAACTCAAGGCTGTTCAGGCTCACGAGGTTGTACATGATGATGGCCCAGAAGTTCACGGCTCCAAAGAGGGCCCGGACCCTGCGGGACATCTGCTCCGACAGAGAGGCCTGCCGGGGCCAGGAACATGTCAGCAGCGGGACAAGGGGCCAGAGGAAAGAGGCCACGGCTGGTCATTCGCCTCGCCTCCGTGGTCACTCGGGTCCTGGAGATATGCCCAGCTTTCTAGGAGTTCCAGGCCAGCTCTTCCTCAGCTAAACACGGGGAGACGTAGCTCCAGAGGGAGGGTAAGGCCTGACCAACCCAGCGGGTCCAAGTGCTCCAAGCCCCACAGAAGGTGCGGAGGGCTAGCTTCGCACAGGGCAGGCCGCTTCCCTGGTAACCAGGCAGGTGGGAGTGGGAATGTTCTGGGCTGAGGCCGAGTGTGGCTAGGTGATGCCAGGAGGCAGCAGTCGTGTGCCCTCCCGTGACCCAGCCCCACCCCGGACCTTCCCTGCTCACCTCAATTCGTGCGAAGGGCCCCCACTCTGCCAGCTTCTGCACCCAGAGCTCAAAGTTGAGGCCGAAGCAGTTAAGGAGCGACCACAGGTAGACGATGTCACAAGGCCCCAGCCACAGGGTGGTGATGGCAAATGTGGCCACGGTGGCCACCAGCTCTGGGACCACGGCAGAGTGCTCCCCACCGATGTGGTCGTACACGTATCTGCCGGAGAGATGGGGAGGGGAGGGGACGGGTGTGAGGTGAGGACCGCCGCACCGCCATGGCCTGGGTGCACTCCACGATCCCAACCTCAGGGGATCCCCTCCTCTGTCCGACCTCCAGCTGAGGAGCACGCGGCCCAGCTCTCTCTCCTCTAGCCGGGCCCTCTCACCAAATGCTCCCCTGCAGACACAGGCTTTGAATGCCACCTCTGTGCCGATGACCTGTCTCTAGCCCAGTCCCTCCTGACTCAGACTCAGCCACTGCTAGACATGGCACCTGAGTGACTGATCGCTCCCACCTGAGCCCGGCCCTGCCCCACCCCTGTCTCAGTAGGCCGCCCCACCCTCCCTCCAGCGGCTCAGGCTGTAAGCCTCGGCACCTTGAAGCCTCGGTTCTCTTCGCCTACATCCAAGCCAGCAGATTCTGTTGGTGCCGCTCGGTCCTGACCACCTCCCCGCACTGCCACCACCCCCCAGTCCAGGCGATCATCTCCTCCACAGAGATTACTGCCATCGCCCAGAGAGGCTCCTCCTGCCCCTGCCATCGCCTCTGCAGTCCACTCCTCACACAGCAGCTGGTGTAGCTCACATCACATCACGCCCACAGGGACTCCCACGCCCGCAGCTTCCCGCCGAAACTGGAATGAACTTCCTGACTCCGGCTGGAAGAGCCCACGTAGCCTGACGTCCGCCTCCCCCTGGCCGCCTCAGCCACCTGCCCGCGTTCGCTCTGCAGGCCCCACTGGCCCGCAGACACAGCTGGTTCGTGCCTGAAAGCCTTCGCACTTGTTCCTTCTACCTGGAATTCTCTTCCCCAGATCCCGTTATTGCTTGAGTCTTGATTCAGATATCGCCTCCACAGGGAGGTGAGGATTCAGAGTGAGGAGGCTTCTGTCTGTGGCCAAAATCTATCCCATCATGCAGTCCTGTTTCTTCTATAGCACTCCAGACTCTGCAATTCTTTTTTTTTTTTTTTTTGGAGAGGTTTTTGCTATAGGGCGTGTGCGCTCTCCAAACAGACAGAGACAGAGAGACAGAAAGGGAGAAATCACCCCCCAGGGGGGATGGCCACACCACAGTCCCTTCTCCATTCTCCTCTCGGGATCTTGGGTACACACGCACACGCGCCCGGCATGAGTTTAAGCCACCGGGTCCGGGACTTGAACCACGGTCGACTACATGGGAGTCCAGTGACATAGCCATTACGCCAACTGCTGGTCCCGCTACAATTCTCATCTATGTCTGTTTACCTGTTTATGGCCTGTTTCTCCCACTAGACTGTGAGATCCATGATCTTTGCCATGTTCACCGCTGTATCCCCAGTGCCTAGAATGGTGCCTGGCACATAGTAGGTGCTCAATAAATGTTGGTGAAATAAATTCGGTGGGAGATCCATGGAGGAGCTCTCTGTTGCTTGACCTCCTCATTTTCAAGGGTTTCTTCTTCACTCTACCTTGGCCGCCCATCCCCATTGGGACACACTCCCACGTTGAAATTTCACTCTGTCCTAATATTTCTCACCCTCGCCCAGTCTTCCTGACCCTCTAGCCTTCCAGCTTGAGGTTTTCAGCCTCACGGACTTCGTGACCCATCTTCACCACCCTCCGTAACTGGCTTATACCCAATGAGTCATTATGAACAATGACCTAAAGGGCCAGTCACGTGGCATGGTGGTGAGGGTGGCTCAGTTCCACACGGCCAATTGTGCAGTTCGAGTGCTGGACCTGGCCGTTTGAAAAATATGCCAGGCACATGTGCAATCAGGCCCAAAATCACAAGAAGAGAGTGAAGGAGAAGGGGCTACTGCATAGTTGTCTTCCCTGAGGGTTGCTTTCTCACCTTCTCCCTCTCTGATGAACACACATACATTTTTTTTTCTTTTTTTTTTTTTTGGAGTTTTTGCTATAGGGCACACACGCTTGCCAGAAAGACAGAGAGAGACAGAAAGCGAGAAATCACTCCCCAAGGGGGAGGGCCATGCCGCAGTCCCTTCTCCTCCATTCTCCTCTCAGGATCTTGGGCACGCACGCACACACACCCAGCATAAGTTTAAGCAACTGAGTCCGGGACTCGAACCACAGTCAGCTACATGGGAGTCCAGCGACATAGCCATTAGGCTAACTGCTGGTCCCCACACTGGATTCTTTTTTTTTTTTTTTTTTTTTGAGAGGTTTTTGCTATAGGGTGCATGCGCTCGGTTGAAAGACAGAGAGAGACAGAAAGCGAGAAATCACCCCCCAGGAGGGATGGCCACACCACAATCCCTTCTCCTCCATTCTCCTCTCAGGATCCTGGGCACGCACGCACACGCGCCCGGTGTGAGTTTAAGCCACCGGGTCCGGGACTCGAACCGCAGTGGGCTACATGGGAGTCCAGCGACATAGCCATTACGCTGACCGCTGGTCCCCACACTGGATTCTTGAACCCCTCTTCCTCCTCTTGAAGCCAGGCCTCTGCCTGGAACTGGACGCCATCAGCTCCTCCTCCCTCCTCGGGGCCTCGGTGCATCAGCCACCCTCTCCTGCAGCACCTGCTTCTCTGCTGACAGTCCCTCAGCACTGGGCCGTCGATTATCTCCTGTCTTTAAAGCGTCCGCGTCTCCCTTTGGCTGCTCCACTGTCTTTCCCCGTAGTTCAGGCTTCTTCCAGAAGCACCCAGTCCTTGCCTACAGTCCCCCAGTTTCCTTTCACCCCTCAGCCACACTGCTGTTCCTGCTGTTCCACCAAAGAACTGAGAACCCCAGTGCTGCCACACTAAGCATCCGTCTTCCGCTCCCTGGACCTCGGCAGCACTTGACCCAGCTGAGCCCCTGCTTGATGGTCTCCCCTTGGTTTCAAGGTGTCACGGGGCCTTGACTCCCCTCCTGCTCCTCTGACCTCCCCTCTCAGTCTCCTCTGCTGTCTCTTTGTTCTCTCTCTAAGCAGAGTCCTTGCAGGCCAACCTCAGCCATCCCCTATCTGACTCTCCTTTCTCTCCTTAGGACTCACCCGCTCCCAGACCCAAAGCCCACCCAACCTCAGCCATGACGCTCAGCGCTCCTTCACTCCTCCGATGGTCCAGGCCCAGACTCTCAGAACCAGCTACCTCCCTGGGTCTCCCGAGGGTGGAACCCGGATTCCATTAGGCAGGTCTCAACCCGAACCCTCGCAGGAAACCGCCTCTCCCCTGCAGATAGCATCGGGAGTCATCTCGCTCTCCTCGCCTGGACCCCACTCTGCTCCCACCACCCCGTCCACGCCCGCCCTCACCCCACAGCCTCCTCACTGCCCTCCTTGCACTCTGGCTTGGGGCCATCTTCAGCCACGTGGACCAAGCTTGGCCCTGCCCTGCACAGACGCCTGGAGGGTGGCCGCGCCCACCCCCGACTCACTTGCAAAGCCAGTCGTTGATGCCTCTGTCGAAGTGCCTGTGAGGGAGAGCAGAGGACGTGAGCCGAGGACACAGGGCTCGACCGCGGGACAGGGCTGCAGGCAGGGCCACCCGGGGCCGCCCCGCGAGGCACTCACGTTTCCGCGAAGACGTAGAGCGCCGTGATGCACTTGGGGGCCTGGGGCGGGTCCAGGTGGTCGAGGCGCGCCACTGTGTTGACCACGCCGAACAGGACAGCCGCCTTCACCCAGTCGTACACCAGGTTGGAGTAGGCCAGGCCAGCTGGGGACAGGGCGCCATCACTGCCTGGGGTTTGCTGAGCCCCAGGCCCCAGGGCTCAGCTGGGCCGGTCCTAGCTGCCCAAGAGGCCCTGGGAGAGGTCCCGGCTCTTGCTCATGGAGGCCCCGCGGCCTTCCTTGGGGAGGCGCCAGGCCCTCCCATCCCTGGAGACCCCATCCAGGTGGTGGGGTCACCCAGACCCGTGTGGGGCAGGCCCTAAGGGGTGCTGTTCTGCCTCAGGACGAAGCTGAGGCCCAGTCCCTCCATTCCAGACTAAGTCCCGGCTCCCCCACCCTGAGGTGCCCTGGCCTTGAGGCCTCAGGGTCCCCACCGTCCCCCGTGGGAGGGCAGAGGGTATGTCTTCCTGGGATGGTGGCCCAGCCCCGGCCCCTCATCTCTGTTCTGGGGACACACCGAGGGCGCTGTCTGGGAGGCGGCTGGCGAACTTGAGGTCACTGGGGATGGTGAGGATGTAGAAGAAGTGGAAGAAGACGTCCACAGCCATGATGGCCACCACGCTGAGGCCCGCCTGGGCCCGGATGCGCCACAGCTCGCCTTCCGGCCTCACCGGCTCCACCTGGCTCACCTGGGGGGGGGGGGGGGGACGTGAGCATCTGAAGGGCCCAGGCGAGCTCTGACAGAGAAGCCTGAGCAGGCAGTGCCACCTGCCTGGGGTGGGACAGGACTCCGTCCTGCCAGCTGGTGAGGGGTCCTGCCGGCCAGGGGAGGCCTGGTTCTGTCCTGAGCGGGAGCAGAACACTCATGACCCAGCCCTGCCTGAGGAAGGGCACCTTGGGATCCCTGATGAAGGAAACGTGCCCCATGCTGGGGTCTGGGGGGAGCGAAGACATGGCTTCCTCTTGGAACCATCCCTGGGGGTGGGGGTACAGCCTACCTGGGGGTTCTGGGCGAGCCCTTCCTGGGAGCCCACAGGGCGTCCCCTCACCTGGGCGTGGAAGCGATCGAAGGTCATGATGGGCCCGAAGAAGAAGAAGGGCAGGTAGAAGTTGTACTTGAGCAGGTCGGCGAGGGAGTAGCGGCGGTCGGGGCGGGCACAGCTCTCCAGCGCGAAGCTGGTGCAGCGCAGCACGGTGAAGCCGCAGCCCCCGTGGAACAGCACCTCTTGAAGATCAAAAGTGCCCGTTACAAACCCACTCTGGAGGGAGAGAACAGGCCGCCAGCTCGCCAGGTGCCTCGTGTCTCGGGGAGAAGCCCCCGCCCCAGCTTCCCACAGGGGCTCAGCCCCCTCCTCTCCTCCAGAGCTAGTTAGCTTGGGCTGCTGCCACATCCCAGCCACGTGGGAGAGCAGGGCACGGGCTGGACACTCCCTGCTGGGCTGCAGCTGACCACCCTGTGGGCAGGACACTCAGAGGCTTGAAGACAGGTGGGAAAGGGAGGGGGTGCTCGGGGACTTGGCAGGGCCTGGATGAAGGAAGACCTCTGGGGATCTAGCCCTGCCTGCTCCACCCCGCCCCAGTGCGCACCTGCCAGGAGATTAGGGGGTCCATCTTGAAGGAAGCCAGGCTGGCCAGGCCGAGGCCCAGGCAGAGCCAGGCCTGGCCCAGGAGCGAGGCCACGTAGAGGCCCACACAGTGGCCGAGCAGCAGCAGCAGGTACCACGGGCCCATCGTGCCCAGCACGGTCAGGACCCCGTACACGGCGTACATCCAGGAGCGGAGCTGTGGACAGAGGAGGCGTCAGTGCAGTGTCTACACAGCCGGGCGGCCACAACCTGGTGGCCGAGGAGCTGGCAGGGCCTGCTCACCTGGGGAGCCACCATTGTGCAGAGTTTAGCAAACAGCACGTGTCCAGAGAGGGCGAAGACGATGACATTGCGGAAGGACGTGAACCACATCACCCACTCGAAGTCGGCTACGTCCTGAGGCCGTGTGGGGCGGGAGGGCACGGGGCAGGTGAGTGCGGTGAGGGGCAGGCTGGCCGGTCAGAGCCCCAGCAGCCTCCCAGCCCCCAAGTTCTCATGCACTAGACAAGAACAGTGGCCGAGGCGCCCTCGTCCCCATGGAGGGAAGTGCCCGGGCATAGGAGTGGGGCGCCATGTGAGCTGCCCGGCCCCCCAAACCCCCCTCCACGCAGCACCTTGCCCGGCGCTCCGGACGACTGCTCTGTTCCTGGGAAGGGTGGCATGGAGGCCCCTGCTGAGGCAGATCCCGGCTTCTGACCCATGTCCTGAACGAGCAGGGCCTGAGCAGGTGCCACGCCCCCGGGGGACACAGGAGGGGCCAGTGCAGAAGCCAAAGTGCTCACACTCAGGCCACAGCCCCTTTTGCTATGAGCCTGCTGCTACCTGAGAACACCTGGGGTGGTGGAGCGGGGTAGGACTTGGGACGGGAGTCACACGCCAGGGATCGGGGACCCCGGGTGCGAGGGACCTACCATCTTCCGGCCAATGTACTCCCAGCCGGGGCGCACGGACTCGCGGAAGGCCTTCCTGTGAGCCCCATCTGAGAAGAGTGTGGCCTCAGGGGAAAGGCCCTTCACATCCCTCCCCACCTGCCCCCATGCACAGAGCTGCCCCTGCCGCCCCCTCCCCCACCCCCGCTGCTGCTTCTCTCTGGGTCTTGCTGCATGTCTGGGTCCCGGTCTCTGAGAGTGTGTGTGTATGTGTGTGTGTGCACGTGCATTTCTGGGTCCAGGTCTCTGAGAGAGAGAGAGTGTGTGTGTGTGCATGTGCATGCAAGCATGTGTTTCTGAGTCCAGGTCTCTGAGAGTATGTGTGTGTGTGTTTGTGTGTGTGTGTGTACATGTGTCTCTGGGCCCAGGTCTCTGAGAGAGTATGTGTGTCCCCGTGTGTGTGTCTCTGGGTCCCGGTCTCTGAGAGTGTGTGTGTATGTGTGTGTGTGCATGTGTCTCTGGGTCCAGGTCTCAGAGAGTGTTTGTGTGTGGGCACGCGTGTGTTTCTGGGTCCCAGTCTCAGAGTGTGTGTATATGTGTGTGTGTGTATGTGTATATGCATGCGTTTCTGGGCCCCAGTCTCTGAGAGTGTGTTTGTGTGTGTGCGTGTGTCTCTGAGCCCCCGTCTCTGAGTGTGTGTTTGTGTGCATGCATGTGTCTCTGGGCCCCGATCTCTGAGAGTGTGTTTGTGAGTGTGTGCGTGCGTGCATTTCTGGGTCCAGGTCTCTGAGAGTGTGTGTATATGTGTGCGTGCGTGCGTCTCTGGGCCCCGGTCTCTGAGAGTGTGTTTGTGAGTGTGTGCGTGCGTGCATTTCTGGGTCCAGGTCTCTGAGAGTATGTGTATATGTGTGCGTGCATGCGTCTCCGGGCCCCGGTCTCTGAGAGTGTGTTTGTGAGTGTGTGCGTGCGTGCATTTCTGGGTCCAGGTCTCTGAGAGTGTGTGTATATGTGTGCGTGCGTGCGTCTCCGGGCCCCGGTCTCTGAGAGTGTGTTTGTGAGTGTGTGCGTGCGTGCATTTCTGGGTCCAGGTCTCTGAGAGTATGTGTATATGTGTGCGTGCATGCGTCTCCGGGCCCCGGTCTCTGAGAGTGTGTTTGTGAGTGTGTGCGTGCGTGCATTTCTGGGTCCAGGTCTCTGAGAGTGTGTGTATATGTGTGCGTGCATGCGTCTCCGGGCCCCGGTCTCTGAGAGTGTGTTTGTGAGTGTGTGCGTGCGTGCATTTCTGGGTCCAGGTCTCTGAGAGTGTGTGTATATGTGTGTGTGCATGCGTCTCCGGGCCCCGGTCTCTGAGAGTGTGTTTGTGAGTGTGTGCGTGCATGCATTTCTGGGTCCAGGTCTCTGAGAGTGTGTGTATATGTGTGCGTGCATTCGTCTCCGGGCCCCAGTCTCTGAGAGTGTGTTTGCGTGTGTGTGCACACGTGTGTGCACCTCTGGGCCCCCGTCTCTATCAGTGTCTGCATCTCTGCATCCCTTTGTGCCCGATTCTGCCCCACCCAGGCCTAGGGAGTGGGTTTGTGGCCTGGAGGCTGGAACCCGAAGCCCCAGGGGAAGAAGGGTCCCACCGCCTGCCCAGGGCCCGCTGTTACCTTGCGAAGCCTCCAGCAGCCCCCGGCCAGCATAGGCCAGGGCCCCGCTCAGCACCAGCGAGTAGAGGCCCAGCTCCGCGGCCGGCAGTGCTGTCTTGATGCCCATAGCCTGGACGGGGCTAGGGAACAGGCCCGGTGAGGGCGCTGCAGGGCGCGGAGGCCCCAGCCCTGCCCGGCCCCACCTCATGGTCCCCCGCTGGGGTGGTGGAGACCCTGCCCTGAAGAGACTGCCCTTCCGCCCCTCGGGGACCGTGTGACACCACTCTCCCCACTCCTGGGCCCCCACTCCTCCAGGGCCGCCTGGCACCTGGTGCCCATCCTGTCTGCTGTCCCGGTTCCCACCTGGAAAGGCACGCTCAGCCTGCCCTCACCTTCACCCCGCTCAGACCGGCTGTCCCAGCCCTCTGCCAGGAGAGGGAGGTTCTGTGGAGAACCCCGTCTCTACTGCCTGTTTCCTACCCCTGCCTCTCTGTACCCACAGAGAGCTCCCTGGGTTCCCGACATGGCCCCTGCCCAAGGCCCGGTCTCTGCCACCCTCTCCCCTCCCGGGCTGCCTTTCCTCCCCTGAGCGCCTAGCCCCACCCTCCGCAGGTGTCATTCAGCCTCAGTCTCTCACCAACCCCCATGTGCCGAGAGCCCTGAGCTCCAGCCTGCTGCATCCCTGGGCCCCTCCTGGGTCCGTGACCACACTGTCCCACTGTCCCAGGCTCCGTGCGTTCAGGTCCTGGATGCTGCCTGAGGCTCTGCTATTTGAGAAGGTGCCTTGGAGTGGCCAGTGTGGGGCCTGGGCAGGGCCAGGCAGGGCCGGGCAGGCTCCGGAAGGGCGTTGGCTGCTGTCCAAGGTGCTGACCAGTGGGGCTCCGGCTGTGCCCAGCCATGCCCCACTGCCAGGGCAGAGCTTGTCCTCAGAAGTCTGGTGGGCCATCCCTGACACTTCAGCTCGCACCTTCCCACTCCACTTCAGCCTGGCCGGGGTCTTCCCAACGGTCCCATGGGCACAGCCTCGGGACCAAATTAGAGGCCGGAAGGTGTCTGAGCACCCTTGAGGGCTGAGCCGGGCTGGGGGTCTGGTGTGGCCCTGGCTCCCACCCTCCACCTCCCCCACAGATTAGCCACAGCCTTCCCACTACACAGACGGAAGGGGCACCCACCGGCAAGGGGCAGGGCCCCGCCAAGGTCACCCAGGAAAGCTGGGACAGGCTTCTGTCCTGCCCCCCTCAGGACCGGGTGTTCTGTGAACCCCTCTGGAGTCTCGGACTGAAGGCCGCCACTGTCCCTGCCCAGGCCTGGGGGCTCCCAGCCCGACCTCTGCACGCAGGCCTGAGAGCGGAGGGATGTCCTCACCCGCTGGGGGGAGGGAGGCCCTGGGGATCAGGTTAATGGAGCAGGAGTCTGAAACCGGAGCACAGTGAAGAGCCCGCGAAATAGCTTTGTCAGCTGCCTCCCACTCGCCGCTTTCCAATTTTAGCTCCCTATGGCCGGTGCGGGGTGTCCCTAGTGAGGCCTTTGTGAGGAGCCGGGCCTCAGTCTGGGGCCTCTCTTTATAGACCCCCAGACCCGGGCCCGCTGGTGGACATGGGGGTATCCCCCTGGCCCCGTCTGCCTCAGGTGCACCTGGGTACAGCCCAATGTGGCACCTGTGATCCGGGACGAGGGGCCCGGGGTGGGCCCTGTAGTTCTCAAGGGCCCCGGAGCAGCTGCACCCCCAGCTGGCACTGACCTTGAGGAGCTGCGAGGGGCCTTGGCACACTGCCCACCTCGGGGCTCCGGGGTCCTGCGTCCGAGCGTGCGTCCAGCCGGCCAGCTGAACTCCGGTGGGGTGTGTCCAGGCCTGGGGTCCCCACCCCCTCGAGGCTATGAGCGGTGAGTGGTGACAGTGGGGGGAGGAGGGGGAGGAGGGCAGGGAGGAGGTGGCCTTCCTGGAGCGGAGCTGAGCAGAGTGGAGCAGAGCCGAGCGCTGCAGAGCTGCTGGCCGCAGGGAGCCGCAGGGAGGATGGGGGGGAGGGCAGGGTGGCCGGTGGCATAGGGCCAGGCAGGGACACATGGGCCCATGAAGGCCTGCCTCCCCTGGCCCCTGGGGAGCCTGTGCCACCGTCTCACGGCTAGCCAGGACTCCCCTCTTCCAGGAAGTCTTCCAGATGACCCCAACAGCCTCTCTAGGCTTGTAAGCACTGGCCCCACCAGACGGCACTCCCAACACACTTCACGTCTCCGCTCGCAGGTGCCAGCCCCCACCTTCACATGTGACCGTCCACCCAGCCCCCCGCCCCGGGCTTTTCATGTCAAGAGTCACAGCTAGTCAGGTATTGTGCCTGAGGAGGACCGATCTGCGGGGCCCCCACACCCCAGCCCTGTCCCATAGGGAGATCTCTGAATGGGTGGTCTCTGGCAAGGCCAGAGTGGGTCCTGGGAGTGGCCGGCACCCTTCGATGGTGAAGTGGAGAGGTCCAGAAATATTCCAGAGCCCCTGGGGACCCTAGGTGGGGGCAGTCGAGGCTTCAGCCCTGGCTACCCCAGGGGGCGGGAGACCCTGAGAGTGCCCCCTTGGGACAGGCTCCCAGAGCCTGGGGGAGCTGTGCTATGTGGGGCTCGTCCATGTGTGTGCTTTGGGGAGCCCCTGGGGGAGGAGGAGCTCTGTGGCCCTATCAGTCCTGAGACTGCTCCTGGAGCCCCTACCGGCCCCTGCCGGCCCCTCTGCACTGAGGACGGGGAGGGAGGTGCTCTGCACTCAGCAGGGCCCCAGGACCTGAGCACGCCTGGGCAGGAGGCTGCACTGGCCCTGAGCTTTCCCCCAGGCATGCAGGCACGCTGGCCGGCACGGCACGCAGCAGCCGGGAGCCTCCCAGCCCTCGCCCCGGCACACGCTCTCCGCGGAGCACCACGTGGGTCTGCGTAGTGGGCCCTGAGCCTGACTGGCACCCAGGGAGAGGGCCAGCTTAGGGCTGTGGTGAGATCATGGGATAAAGGAGGCCAATCTCGGGGAAGACCGAGCCCCTGGAGGGGACACCTGAGGTGGGTCAGCGGCTGTTAGGAGTAAGTTAATCAGAGTAGCCGGGATGCATATGCAGTAACTTTTTAATGTCACCTCAACCCGTAGGGGAGGTGTTACCGTGACCCCCAGTTGACAGGAGAGGAGGCTGATGCCCAGGAGGTGGTGGGGGTTCAGCCCCGCAGGCTTCAGGAACTGCATGCCCTGCCGGAGCTGGGGCTGTGCACTCACACCAGGTGCTGGCTGAGTCCATGGTGCCCTCGAGGCTTGAAGAGGGGGCCCAGGGTGCAGACTTGAGCCTGCGGTCCAGGCCTCTGGTGTGGCCCACTTCTCGGGGCCTCAGATCCTCACTTGTAAAATGAGCTTTCTGCTGGACCTGGCCTCACTAGGTTCTTAGGGGGACTCAGAAAGTCACTCCATGAGGGACCAGCAGTTAGCGTAATGGCTATGTCGCTGGACTCCCATGTAGTCGACCGCAGTTCGAGTCCCAGACATGGTGGCTTAAACTCACGCTGGGCGCGTGTGCGTGCGTGCCCAAGAGGAGAATGGAGGAGAAGGGATTGCGGCGTGGCCATCCCCTCTGGGGGGTGATTTCTCACTTTTTGTCTCTGTCTCTGTCTGGTGAGCGCACATGCCCTACAGCAAAAACCTTTCCAAGAAAAAAAGAAAAAATGAGTAAAAAATAAATAAATAAATAAATAAATAAATAAATAAATAAATAAATAAATAAAGTCACTCCGTGACAGAGGCCCAGCTCACTGAGTGACTAACACAGAGAGGCTGTTGGAGAGCCATGAGCCCCAACTCCAGAGGTGTAGAGAGACGGGTATCACACAGCAGTGAGACGCTCCCCGGGTGACCCCCACACAGCGGGGTCTGCAGGGAGTGTGGCAAGAGGGGTGGAGGGCAGGGGAGGTCCCCTTGGACCTGGGGCTGGGCAACCCGAAGCCAGCTCCACTCTGTGTCAGGTGGTGGGGACCCCCAGCCCACCACCGATGGGCTGAGACTAGCACGAGGATCTGGGTCAGGGACCACCAGGAGAGAAGTGAGGAGGACTGATCCTGTCCGACTCCACTCCCTTTTCTCTCTCAAGTCTTCTGTTGTTGCTCAAAGTACGAATGTGGGAGAAAGATCTGCGTGACGCGTGCTGACACCGCGCTGCAGAAACGGAGTCCCCAGGGCCGTGCGTGTGTGCGTGTACACGACTGCGCTCTCAGTGATGTGGGGTCTGCACGTGTGTTTTATGCGTTTATGGTGTGTGATTGTGTGCGCACGTGTTGTGTATATGTGGTGTCTGACTGTGTGCTGTGTGTGCAGGGCTCAGGGTCTGTGGGTTGGGGGGAAGGCACGTCTGTGGAGAGGGGTGGCCAGGCAGAGGTTTCTTCGTGCCAAGGGCTGGCTGGGGGCCCCTGGGGTGGGCAGGGCAGGAGGAGAGGCCGCTTCAGGCCACTGGGTGGGAGGCCACCCTGCCCTGGGCTCCTGGGGGCAGATGAGGGGCCCTGCAACAATGGAGGCGTGTGAGCCAGGCTCAACCTTGCCCAGCTCCACTGTGGCGCCCCAGAGGCCCCAGGGACAGGCCAAAACACAGGCACAGCCCAACCAGGTCTCACCTGTCACACTGGGAGCCGAGAGCACAGACCCGCAGCGCCCTGGGGTGCAGCCAGGAGGAGTCTCCCGGGAGGTGACTCCACCCCCTGCCCCCTGGCTCGCCTCTGCCCTTCAACTCACGACTCTGTGGCCAAGTCCTTGGTGTTTTCATCAGCCCACCTGCTGCCCACCCGGGCAGGGATGTGAGCCATCCTCAGGGCCTCGGGCACAGGTGGAGACGCTGCCCAGGAGGGGTTGTGGGCACCGATCGGGACAGGCCCCCCGGCCACCTCTGTTAGGTCCCTCAGGCCCCAGTCCTTGGCCCTTTGACAACCCATGTCTTCCTTAAAAGCCCTCCCAGGCTCCCCTGGGCCTTCCCTTGTCCCTCTCTGCACCTTGACCTCATAGGGTGTGAAGGACACGGCTCCTGACAGCCCCCCCCCCCCCCCCAGCCACAGCTGGGCAGGGAGCCAGGGAGCACCACCTCAGGCCCAACCAGAAGGAAGCAAGTCCCCTCCAGGCCCACACGTGCCGGGAGGAGCCGTCCCTTCTCCTCTCAGTGGATGGGGACCCGGCTGGCCTGGGAGTCCCTGGAGATCGGGCAGTGTCTGCCTGACTGCAGCACCTTGGCATCCAGGGTGGAGGGGCTGTTGACAAGTGTTGGCGAACTAGCGGGGGGGTACGGAGAGCTCGGTTACTGAGTGCCAGCCGCTGCCCTAACCATCTGACACTTCTTACCGAGTGAAACCCGAGGGTCCCAGTGAGGGAACGGAGCAGCCTGGGCTAGTGAAGCCGGACTGACGTCTGCACGATGCGCCCCCAGTGTGCACACGAGAGTGCCGGGCCTGTCTGCCTGCGGGCTTCCTCCTCCTCTGTCCTTACTGACGGGGAAGTCGGCCTACGGCCGTGTGTTCCCGGTGCAGGAGGAAACAGCCAGCAGCTTGTCTCTGGGCTACTCCTTGACCCCTGTGGCAGCCCTCTGGGTGGTTTCTACTGTCACCCCCCTTTTTATAGAGGAGGCTGTGGACACTCGGAGGGGCTAAGTGACTTGTCCGGGGCCGCACAGCTGGCACATAGAGAGCACGTCAGCCCCAGGTCCGCACCTGTGCAGCCGGCGTGCCTCGGCGCTCCTGCCTCTCGGCCTGGGCCGGGAAGAGCAGCAGGGCCCCCTGCAGTGCTCTGGCTGTGCGTCTTGCCACCCTGCCACTCCCTAGGGACTGCTGGCCCCATGCCTCCTCTTGCTCTCAGGGACTCCCCCGAGGACCAGCGCCTGCGCCACCGCACACTCGGAGGGTCCCCGGGAGCGCACAGTGCCTGCAGCTGCCATCTCCTCGGCCTGGAGGTCAGGCTGCATCTGGCCCCTCTGCACTGTCACATGCCACCCTTCCTGGCACGGGTCTCACTCCTCTCTGGCTCTCTGCCTGGTCACTTCCTCTTCCATGGAACTAGAGAGAAACGTCTCTCCTGGAGACCTGCAGGGCCCCATCAGAATTGCCACTTCAGGGACCAGCAGTTAGCGTAATGGCTATGTCGCTGAACTCCCATGTAGTCGACTGCGGTTCGAGTCCCGGCCTGGTGACTTAAAATCACGCTGGGTGCGTGTGCGCGCGTGGCCAAGATCCTGAGAGGAGAGTGGAGGAGAAGGCATCGCGGTGTGACCATCCCCCCTGGGGGGTGATTTCTCGCTTTCTGTCTCTCTGTCACTCTCTCTCTCTGTCTAGTGAGCGCACGTGCCCTATAGCGAAAACCTCTCCAAAAAAAAATCACCACTTCAGCCCGGTGGCACCATTCTACCTGCTGTGGGGGGACTTGGGCCACACTAGGTCCCCCACAGCCCTGTCCCCAAGGAAAGGGCTGAGCAGACAGAGGCCAAAGAACCCAAAGAACCCGGAGAAGGTGGTCCTTCCTGGGACAGGCCGTGTTTGCACAGCACACGCATCTGCACATGTGTGACTACACAAGCAGCACAACTGCATCCGCCCCCACGTGTGCACGCTCACTGCGCCTGGGTGGAGATGCCCACGTGTTCACATGCACAGTCACGTGCTCCCGGATCTGGGTGTTCGTATGTATCGGCATCTTCGCGTGGGCCTCTGTGTGCACACGCGGCCAGGGTGCTGGGCCGAGTGTGGCTGTGGACGAGCCATCCCGCTCCATGGCTGCGGCTGGTGGGGAGACCCTAAGACTCACAGAGGTCTTGGGGCTCCTGGGGCCTCCTGCAGCAGACCTCACTACTGAGAGGACCTTCGCCTGAACCCATGGCCTCAAAACCTTCTGCCCAAAGCTCCAGTCCAGCTCCGCCTCCGCCCTTCTCTGCCAGCACCCACCCGTGCAGCTTTGGGGAGCGGCTGCTAGGGAAGGAGCTGGCCAGCAGTGGGCGGGCACGCCTGCCTGCCTGCCCTGGGTCACCTGGAGAGCCCTGGCTTTGTGGGCAGACAGACCAGGGAAAGTACCTGCTCAGCTCTTTCTGTGAGCCTCAGCTTCTTCATCTGTAAAACAGGACCACAGTGCCCGGGGGTACTGGCAGACTAGCTGGGACCAGGTGTCTATTCTAGGCGCTCACTCGCTGAGAGCGTCAGTAATTACGAAAATAATTATTATTGTCAGTCCATCGGAGGAAGAGCCTGCATGAGCAGTCTGGCAAAGTGGCTGAGGGCCTGGTGCCCAAGTCTGTGTGGGGTGGCGATGTCCATGAACAGGGTACAGTGGGGCAGTGGGCTGCCCTGGTGAGGGGGTGGAATGGGGCCGGGTGGCCTGGAGGATGCACTCGGCCTGGAGCCCCGGGGGCCCTCCGTTGGGTGTGGAGCCGAGCCGGCACGCAGGGCCCAGCAAAGTCCAGGACAAGGCGGTAAGCACCTGTCCGAGGGGTGCCCCTGCCCGTTCCCAGCCAGCTGCTACCCTATAGCGCTTGCCGACGCCAGCAGACTGCTGGGCTTCCCGCAGACGAACCTGCTCGGTCTGCAGCCCCTACCAGGGCTTCTCCTTTGCCTGGGGCCTGGGATACTGGCTTTGGTCACCCTTAAGGAGTTCTCCGGGAGATGAGGCTGCACTGGCTGCCCTGGGCGGGCTTCCTGCAGCAGTGGAGTCTCCAGACGGGCCTCGTCCCGTCAGCACCTCTCGGTCCGGCCGACCCTGGTCTGCGCTCTAGCTCCTGTCCGCCTTCTGTTGCCGCAGGGCTTGCAGGAAGACCCCTTTCACCTGGCCCAGGGTCTCGTGGTACAGGCGGAAGTCCTCCTCCTTCCCCTTCACGGCGCTGCCCAGGGCGGCCTTCAGCATCTCGTTCTCCTCCGCCTGGATGGCCAGCCTGAACCACACGGAGACAACGCTCAGTCTGGTCTGAGCCGGCACACACGTGGGCATGGTGCACAGAGGGCCTGGAACAGGCCTCCCGGCACGGCTGCTTACGCATGGGTTCTCTCTGACCCCTCCCCTCTTCCCACGGACCCTCGGGGGAAATGTCACGTGGGATTCCTCTCTGGGCACACCATGGCCCTGGGCCTGGCCGCAGCAGCTCCCAGCAATGTCAGCTTCCTTGAAGAGGAGTACTGATCTGTAGAGGGTCCCCTTTTCCTTTTCCATCACTGCATTGGATTTTTTTTTTTTAAGGGAGAGTTTTCCTACAGGGCACGTGTGCTCGTTGGAGAGACAGAGACAGAAAGTGGGAAATCACCCCCAGGGGAGATGCCACACTGCAATCCATTCTCCTCCATTCTCCTCTTGGGATTTTGGGCATGCATACACACACGCTTGGTGTGAGTTTTAAGCCGCCCGGTCTGGGACTTGAACTGCGGTCGACTATGTGGGAATCCAGTGACCTAACCATTACACCATCTGCTGGTCCCTAACTTGATCTTAAAAGATCTATTTGAGAAAGAAAAGTGAGTTCGGAATCATGCTTGAATAACCTTCTCAGGGACCATAGGGGTCACTGGGGTTTCTCTACCCTCTGAAGGTCAGCCCCTGAATTGCATGACCAGTGGGATCAGCCCACGGGCAAGCTGAAGTCAAAGGTGCAGAGGGAGGGGCGTGGTCCGTCTGCCCACCGAGGTGTCTCTGCACAAGACGACTCTACCCTTTCCGGAATATGGGGTGAGGGAGCACCTGGTGGTCAGCTCCTCTATCTGGGATTGCACGGGCACGTCGGAGAGCTGGGCAAAGGATGGGTCCTTCTCACTCCCAGTCGGGTGGTGGCTGGAGTCCGGGGCGGGCAGACCTGTGGGGCGGTAGCAGGCAGTGTGTGAGGAGGCCACCGCCTCATGCCAACGTCTTCCGTCTCCTCCCCACTGCCCACTTACTGCGTTTCCACTTGGTAAAACATCACCGCCTTCGGGGTGGAGGGCTGCCTCCCTCTGGAAGCCCTCTTTGATGCCAACTCTGTATTCTCCTGACCCTGGCTTTGGCCTCTGCCACAGCCCTCCCTCTGCCTGATTTGTACCAAGGTGGTTCCTCCACTCTCATCACCGTCTCCATCTTTAAACTTCACAGGTTTCTGGTGATTTGTTCCCAAGGACAGAAGCCAGCCGGTTCTGAGGTTTGACCTGCGGTTTGAGCCTGACTAGGCGTCCCGGGTGCCCTCACACCCCTGGGTGTCCCCCAGCCCCCAACCGGGCCGGCAGCTCCACACGAGAAAGCAGAGGGTCCTGGGTGCTGGGGTATGAGGTACAGAGCGCACCAACGAGAAGATAAACCCAGTCTGGAGGGGACTCGGGCAGACTCCGGAGACACCGGCAGCGGCAGGCCTGCTTTCACCTGCTGCCGTGTGGCCGCAGAGAAGCCGTGAAACCTCTCTGGGCTGGTTCTCTCACCTGTAAAGTGAGGATCACAGCTCACGCCTCTGGCACTTTGTGAGGCCTGAATGAATTCATGTTTGGCCCTCAAGGCCCCGAGGGATGGGACCTCCTGGCCCGTGACATGCCTGACCTCGTCTCACACTCCTCTCCCCCTCCACTCCGGCACCTGCACGCCCGCCTTCCTCCCCTCTGCTCTGAGGCCGGCCTCCCCTGCTGGAGTGGAACTGCTGTGCGGGGCTGGACAGGTTGGCAGGGGTGAGGGAGGCGTGCTCCCCGAGGGCCGGTGCTCTGCCCATGGTCCAGGCCAGGTGGCTGAGCCCCACGGACACTCAGGCAGAACCAAAGCACGTCCCTGCCATGGCCTCATCTCCGTGGTCGGGGGTCTGGCTGTCCAGCGGGGGCTGAGCCCACGGCCCCGCGACACCACACTCCCAGGGGACACGTTCTGAGAGCCCAGGAAGGCCAGCAGGCTAAGGCCCAGGGCCCCTCCCAGCCGGGACTCGCGGCAGCTCCCGGGAGCCCCCTGGGCCCTGGGCCTGCTGGGAGGCGGGTGAGCAGGCAGCCCCATCTCGGCCTTCGCGCCCTGATTCTGGCACGTCCTCTCTGGGCTGAGCACCGGGAGCCAGGGGCTGGGGGACGGGGGCGTGCAGTGTGAAAATGACGGAGGCAGCAGCCCCTTCTCGCTCCAGAGCCTGGACGGTTGGGGTGGGCCACCCAAGGGAGGCAGGCCTAGCCCCTGGAGTCTTCCTCCTTGGCAGCAGGCCATCTCAGAAATGGCCTCTGACTCGAGCACCTGGCACCCGAGTGTGCCCAGCGCATCGGCAGCTGCTGCTGGTCCTGAGACCACACACCCTGAGAGTCACGTGCTACAACGGCCCTCTCCGGGCAGCACTCCCGGCTTCCCTCTGCAGCCGTGCGCTCCTGTGTCCAGATCTGGCCGGGGGTGGTGACAGCAGGGGCGACACACACACCCAAAGGCACAGAGCACGTTCCTTTCCCCTCCCTCTTCCTGCTGTGAGGGGGGCAGGGGTGCGGATCCTGCTGTAAGCGGAGAGGGGTGTGGAGCGGGTGAGCTCAAGCAGCCGCTGTAGGCCGTGAAAGAGATGGCGGCCGCGAGCTGAGGCTGGAGGGGACACAGGCAGGAGAGCTTAGGGCTGTGGAGGGGCCACGTGAGTCCTGCACGTGTACACCGGCTGCTCGGGGGCGAGGAGGGCCTCCTCTCCTGTGTCAGCTGCTGTGGCTTCAGCCTCCCCAGGAGCCCCACACTGCGCCGTCACCAACTTTGAACAAAGTCAGCTTGGGACAGAGGGTTGAGGGCCGGGGCGGGGTGACAGGGCAGGGGGTGGCACCATGGGCTCCCGCTAGGCTCACAGGGGCTGCGCCAGGGCACCATCGGCCGGTTCCGACTGGGGCTGGGGAAGAGGACCCGCAGACGGAGGGGCAAGCAGGAGTGCGCCCTGACAGAGGCCCTGCGTCCCACGTGTGCAGCCGTGGACTGAACGCACCAGCCGCCCCCGCTCTGGCACCCCGCTCCTACCTGTCTTGTTCCGGGGTGCAGCTCTCTGCGAAGCCGGTGCTCTCCCGGGCTCCAGGCGCATCTTCTCCAGGTGCTGCTCCAGTACCACGGAGCGGTGGCGCTCCTCCTGCAGCTTCCTCTCCGACTCCAGGAGCTTGCTGTTGCTCTCCTCCACCCTGGCGACCAGAGGAGGCGGTGCACACCCTCCGGCCGGCCCAGCCCCGGCCCACCTGCTCAGGCCCTTAGGTAGGGAAGCACATCTTACACGGCAGCGGCGGGACTTGTCCTTGATTTCCATTGCACGAATAGGAATGTGCATTTAAAATAATACAGCTGGGACCAGCAGTTAGCATAATGGCTATGTCGCTGGACTCCCATGTGGCCAACCGCGGTTCGAGTCCAGGACCCGGTGACTTAAACTCACCCCGGGCGCATGTGCGTGCATGCCCAGGATCCCAAGAGGAAAATGGAGGAGAAGGGATTGCGGTGTGGCCATCTCTCCTAGGGGGTGATTTCTCACTTTCTGTCTCTCTGTCTCTCTCTGTCTTTCTGGCAAGCACATGTGCCCTGTAGCAAAAACCTCTCCAAAAAATAATAAAATAATAAAATAAAATAATACAGCTGGGGACTCGCTGTGGTTAAGGGTGGCTAAGGAGGCTGGATCCTACACGGTCAACCATGCAGTTTGAGTCCTGGACCCTGCACCTTTAAAAACACGCCGGATACATCTGTGCCTGTCCAAAAATCCAACAGGAGAGAGAGCTGGAGGGATTGTGGCATGGCCATGCCCCCGAGGGGTGCTTTCTCTCTCTCTGATAAGCACGCATGCCTTATAATTAACTTAAATAAAAATAGTACAGTTGTCTATCCAAGGCTTGAGATGAAAAAATTCACAGCCACTCCCCAGCCCCATCATTCCCAGTGCCTCTTCTCCAGAAGCAACCACTTGTATGCTTCTGGCTGTTTCTTTTTCTTTCTTTTTTTTGGAGAGGTTTTTGCTATAGGGCACGTGTGCTTGCCAGACAGACAGAGACAGACAGAGAGACAGAAAGCGAGAAATCACCCCCCAGGGGGGATGGCCACGACGCAATCCCATCTCCTCCATTCTTCTCTCGGGATCTCAGGCACGCACGCACACACGCCCGGTGTGAGTTGAAGCCACCAGGTCCGGGACTCGAACCACGGTTGACTACGTGGGAGTCCAGCGACACAGCCATTACGCTAACTGCTGGTCCCCTGGCTGTTTCTTTGAGGATTTACTGCCCTATTTCTATAGACACTTATGCTGCTGGGGTTTTGTTTTTGTTTTAAGGGCTACATAAGCTTTTGACTTCTTATTGGCAAAATGAGAATTTTGCTTTATTTTTGTACTCTTCTCCTACCAAACCGAATCACCTCTACCCTTTTCGGCTGAATTGCCGTTAAGTGCTATGTACGTTTTTTACTGCAGCTGTGCAGCTGTGATAAATCACCACAAATGTGGCAGCTTAACACAACATAAACCCATTTTCTCACAATTCTGTAGGTCAGAATTCTTCAGTCCTTTAGCACCAGCAGGTGGCGTGGTGGTTAAGGTGCTGGACTCTCACATGGGTGACCACAGTTCACATCCTGGACCTGGTGGCTTGCTTTCTTAGTTTCTCTGTATCTCTCTGATGAGCACATGTACCCGATAGCAAATTACGTAATAATAAATTAAATTTTAAAAAAGGGAAAGAATTCTGCAGTCTCAGTTGGAAACTCTGCTTCAGGTTCCACAAGCTGAAATCAGGTGTTGGCTGACCTGGGCTCTTATCTGGAGGTTCTGCGGAGAGTCCACTTCTAGGCCCACTCAGGGCCTTGGCAGAATCCAGTTTCAGGTAGCTGAAGGATCCTGCTTCCTGCAGGCCATTGGTCAATTTCGGCTTCTAGAGGCCACCGTGCCCTCTCCATCTTTGAAGCCAACTAGACACTCTGATGCTGCGTTGAATCTCTGACCTCTGCTACAGTATCTCTCTGAATAACCTCGGATGGAGAAATTTCTCTGCTTTTAAGGGCTCAAGTGATTAGATTGGGCTGCTTGATAATCCAGGATAATCTTCCTATTTTTGGATCCATAACAACAATCATATCTGCAAAATCTACGTTGCCATGGAACAGAAAGTCTTCACAGGCAAAACAGCAGGGAGCAAAGGGCATGGCTCTAAAACCCTGTCTACCCGGGGCTGCGTTTGTAATATATTCAGCGCCTGGACGGTCGTGCACTAATGACACGTTCCCTTCCTGAGTCGTTTGCTTTTCCTGGGGTTGGTGATTGCCTTATGCTTACTGTTGTGTTTTCCATATGCTTGTCATAAATTCATGGACTTTGAAGTTGTTGTGTGCTTATTTCACATAAAAGATTTGTTTTTGTCGTTGTTGTTTGTTTTCTCTGTGCTCTCCAGAGAAAACAGCGAGAGAGAGGGAAAGTGAGAAATCACTCCCTAGGGCAGATGACCGTGCCACAATCTCTCCTCCCTCATCTCTCCTCTCAGGATTTTGGGCATGCACATACACACAGTCAGTGTGTTTTTCAAACCACCAGGTCTGGGATTCAAACCAGCTGTCTGTGTAGGATCCAGCCACCTTAACTACCATATCACCACCAGCTGGCCCTGAAGGATTTGTTTAATCTCTCTAGGGCTTGGGCTTAAACCCTTCCAGGGTCAAGGTGTGGCATTTCAGACATCTGTGACACTAAAGGCTCAGCTAGAAGACCAGGACCCTCTTATCTAACCCGAGCAAAGGCTAACCCACACTCCTGGAAGTCTGAGTGGCGGCCTGGAAACTCCCAGTGCTGGAGGAAGTGGGCTTTCTACATTGGTTACAGAGCCGGAAAGGCAGAATGGCAATGATTTGCAGCAATAAACGAAGACTAAAATCTGTATGCTAATGCAGTATACAGCTACTTACATAGGTTTAAGCATGTTCCTTGCAACTGTATTTACGAAAGCAAAAACCAAAAACAACCTAAAGGCCCATCAACCAAGGAAATAGGAATCGGTGGTGACATATTCATCCTGTGGGTAAGCCAACATAGTGGCTGCCAGCCTTCTGACTGGATGCAGCTACCACAATGCAAGTTCATGAAATTAAGTAAAATTAAAAATTCAGTTCCTTAACTACCTAGTCATGTTTCAATTTTTCAAGTTCATCTTTTTTTTTTTTAAATTGCTGGAGGGCATGAGAGCTTGCCAGAGACATAGAGAAAGATATATATATGTATGTATATACACACACACACACACACATATATATATATATATATATATATATATATATACACAACCCCCCCCCCCCCAATGGTGCCTGGTCACACCGTAATCCCTTCTCCTCCACTTCTCTATCCCGTCAGGATTTTAAGCATGCATGCACATGTGCCTGGCATGTTTCTCAGGCCACTGAAGCTAGGACTGGAATCACAGCTGGCCATGTGGGATCCAGCTCTCTTAACCATTAGGCTCTAGGGCCGGCCCAAGTGCCAAGGTCTTAAAAGCATTGGTTTCTGTCATCACAGCAATTTCCACAGGATGGCACTGCTCTGGCAATGAAAGAGAATGAGGTCCAGCTATGTGCGCACACAGGGATTAGCTCCAAGGCCTAGAGTTGGTGGGAAAAAAGCAAGTGCCATAGAAGTACATACGGTATGATGTCATGTATGTAAAAATGTCACTTAATAATAAAGTCTACACACCTAACTATTCATCTATGTAAATGTATGAACAACTGCCTAGAAGGCCACACCTAGATAAAGGCTGGGCTGGGGTGAGGGGCACGGCTTGGCGGCATATCCAAGCTAGCGCCCCCTGCTGTCCGCAGTGGGTAACCGAGACCCTCTGGTTTTTATAGAGAAGACTGAGCTGCTGTCCCTCTCTGAGTTGTCAGAAGAGCCCAGTGAGTGGTAGGGGGTGGAGCTGTTTCTCCTTACCTGTCTGGCTTGTTGGAAGAAAAAGGTTGCTGGAGACATTCAAGGTGACTAGCAGTGACAGCCCTTGGAGCTGAGATCCTTGTCCCCAAAGCCTCGGTTTCCCCAAAACCACGGTACATAGGAGGAATGGGGGGACCTTACAGAACTGCGTGTCCTGTTTCCTACTGAGTCCAGGTGGCGGAGAGGGGCACGCACGCGCAGGTACCACTCTCCTGCTTGAAGCCCCCCGGCCTCTGTAGCTCTCATCTAAAGTGTCCTTCTCTGCGTCTTGTTCTCTTGTGATCTTTCCTCAGGGAGCACCGGTCCTGAGACACGGACACACTCCTCCATCATCCATTCACCCACTCACTCACTCCTTCGTTAAACAGGTACTGCGCCAGGTGCCTGTCCTCATGGGACTTCCTGCTTTGTTGGAGAGAAAGACAATCAAGAAACACACACGAGGGACCAGCAGTTGGCGTAATGGCTCTGTCGCTGGACTCCCACGTAGTCGACCGTGGTTCGAGTCCTGGATCCGAGGCTGAAAACTCACGCTGGGTGCATGTGCATGCGTGCGTGCCCAAAATCCTGAGGGGAGAATGAAGGAGAAGGGATTGCGGGCCTGGCCACCCCCCGGGGGGTGATTTCTCACCTTCTATCTCTCTGTCTCTCTCTCCAGCATGCACACATGCCCTGTAGCAAAAATCCCTCCCCCCCAAAAAAGAAAGGAAGAAACACATATAAATCTAGTATAAGGACAGGGTAGATTTCTTCTTTCTATGAAGAAAGTAAAGCATGCAGGGAGGGGCATAGAGAAGCAGAGGGGATGCTATTCTGAATGTCCGTTCTCCGTCCCTGTCTGCCACCTGCCCCCCACTGACTGCTACTAACCACCCCAGAGATCAACAACCCCTGGAGCCGAGGAGCCCAGACCTTTGCTGGGACTGGCAGATCCAGGAGGTCGGTGGGAAGACGGGTAGGTGCTGGCAAACTGCTGGCATTTAGGGGGATCAGCAGTAGCTTAAAAGAGGGTCCAGGCTGAACATCAGTGCAGGCCCCCCTTCCCCCATTAATGAAGACTTGGTAGGAGAGACAGGAGAGAGAACCCCTCAGATGCCTCAAAGAACTCTCAATGAGGAAAGAAAAAAGAGAGAAATCACTCTTAGAATAAGTTTTTTTTTTTAATTTGAACTTAATCATCAGAAGCACTGAAAAATAAAATGGCCCCTGTGAAACTCAAATCAGTGATACTGAAGATAAAATGTGGAAATTACCCCAGAGCAGAGAGTAAAAAGATCCCAAAGAAATGTCGGCTACTGGGCCAGCCCCATGGCCTACCGGTTAAGGGAACCGAATCCCATATGGCTGACCGTAGTTCAAACACCAGCTCTGGCAGCTTGGAAAACAGACCGGACATATGTGCATGTGTGCCCCAAGTCCTGACAGGAGGAAGAAATGGAAGAGAAGATTCTGGGGGGTGACCAAACCCACTGGGGGTACTTTCCCCGCACCCTCTCTCTGTGCCTTTCTCTGGTGAGCATGCATAGCCTTGGGCAATTAAAAAAATGAGTAGTAAGTAAGTAAGTAAATAGGTGAGCTCATGCGCCCCAAGTAGGATTACAAAAAAGTCTTCCTTTACACATAGCTAGTAACATGCCTGGACTCTAGGACAAGGGCTGAAATCTTATAACAACAACATAAAATGTGGGGTGTGTGTGTGTGTGTGTGTGTGTGTGTGTGTATTTGAGAGGTTTTTGCCTTAGGGTGAGTGCACTCACTGGGGAGAGAGAGAGACAGAGACAGTGTGAGGGAAAGTGAGAAATCAGCCCCCCAGGGAGGATGGCCATGCTGCAATCGCTTCTCCTCCATTCTCCTCCCGGGATCTTGAGCATGCACACATCCATGCCTGGCGTGACTTTTAAGCCACCAGGTCCGTGACTTGAACTGTGGTCAGCCATGTGGGAGTCTAGTGACATAACCCCAACACCATTTGCTGGCCCCAAAGCGACACCTTCGACTACTGTTCATGGAACAGATACATGGGACTACTTAGTGTCCCACTACAAAAGCATTATTTCATTTCATTTTCTTTCTTTCTTTCTTTCTTTCTTTCTTTCTTTCTTTCTTTCTTTCTTTCTTTTTGGAGAGGTTTTCGCTATAGGGCGCATGCGCTCGCCAGACAGACAGAGAGAGACAGAGAGACAGAAAGCGAGAAATCACCCCCCAGGGGGGATGGCCATGCCGCAATCCCTTCTCCTCCATTTTCTTCTCAGGATCTTGGGCACACATGCACACGCGCCCAGCGTGAGTTTTAAGCCACCAGGTCCGGGACGCGAACCGCGGTCAACTACGTGGGAGTCCAGCAACATAGCCATTATGCTAACTGCTGGTCCCTTCATTTCATTTGGTAAGAAACTAAGAGGATGCACTAATATTATGTTAAGAAGAGACAGAAAGTCTGAACAAAAGATTGTCAGAGATCTACCTCTGAGAAAGATACCAGGTCAAGACAGTTTCTCAAGGCAGTTCTAAGTAACCTCTAAGGAACTGATCATGATTATTCTATCATACAATACAGAAAAAAACAGTTTCCTGTAAGCTTATAAAAATCTGATTTCACAGTTAGCGACTGGGCAAATGTATTCATTTTCTATTGCTTTATAACGAGGTACCACACATTTAGTGGTAAAACACTACATTTTCAGAAAACATAAACACCTACAAGTCAACAACATAAACAACCCAATTAAAAATTAGACAAAAGGCTTGTATTTCTCCAGAGAAGTTATACAAAAGGCCAATAAGCACAGGATAGAATGTTTGACATCATCAGGGAAATGCGACCCAAACCTGAGTAAAATACCCCTGTAAACCCCTAGGATAGCTATAATTGAAAAACCAGAAAGCAAGTGTTGGTGAGGATGTGCAGAAGTTGAAACCCTTGTATACTGCCAGTTATAAAACTGTGTAGACACTTTGAACACAGTTAGCTCCTCCAAAAGCTAACCATAGAATTACCATATGTTCCAACAATTCCACTCCTTGGTATAGACCCCAAAGCATTGAAAATGGGGACTCAAACACATGCTTGTACAACAACGCTCCCTGCAACACCGTACACAACAGCCTAAAGGCAGAAACAACCCAAATGTCCCTCCATGGAGGGACAAACAAAACGTGATACATAGAACACAATGGAAGATTACTTGGGCATGAAAGGAAATGAAGTTCTGATACAGGCTATGCCAGGATTAACCTCGACAACATCATGCTAAGTACAATGACCCAGGCACAAAAGGATAAATAGTGTATGACTCTACTTCTATGAAATGAAATATCTAGAATAGGCAAACTCATAGAAACAGAGGGTGGAGTAGAGGTTACCAGACTAGGTGTGGGAGGCAGAGTATGGCGGATTATTGCTCTGAGGTTAGTTTTTGTCTGAGTTGTGAAAACGCCTGGAATTAGACAGTAACTGTGGTTGCACAGTACTGCGAATGTAACTGACGCCACTGGACTGGATACTTCAATGGTTAAAGTGACCAATTTTTATGCTTTTTGCTACAATTAAGACTCCTCTCTCCGATTTGTAATACTATCTCATTACGTTAGCAAAATCATCGGCAATTCCTGATTTTAAAAGCTGAAGAAGTAAAATAAGAATAGAAGGAAGGAGACATCTTAACACAAGAAAGTATTTAAAATGAGAAACAACAGCCGTCAGTAGAGGTAAATAAATCAGAGTGGAGTCACACGATTAAATACCATGTGACCATCAAAAGAAAATCCTGATGGGAAGAGAATGTCTGTGAAATAGGACGCAGTGAAATAAGTAGAGGAAGAGTATGCATAATATAACATCTAATTTAAAACCAATAACGAATTAAAAATGTAAAGACAAATAAATATAAGGCTAATGTGATTCACCTAATGAGCCAGAAACAGAGGGATTTGCAGCAGGTTATGGATGTGCTGTTTGTGAGGGGGGCTTTCGTTTCTGCTACGATGTTCAGTAACATCTGCCTTTTGTCCAATTTTGCATTCCATTTATAATAGCGGAAACAGTAAAACAACCGACACCACATGAAGTGGTAAAGCACATTGTGAATTCTCCCCTTTCCCCCCAGATGTCCTCCCTTGTCTTTGTGAGTTTTTTTTGTTTGTTTGTTTTGTTTTTGCTATAGGGCGCGTGTGCTCGCCAGAAAGAGAAAGAGAGACAGAGAGACAGAAAGCAAGAAATCACTCCCCAAGGAGGATGGCCACTCTGCAATCCCTTCTCCTCTGCTCTCCTCTTGGGATCTTGGGCACGCATGCACACGCACCCAGCATGAGTTTAAGCCACTGGGTCCAGGACTTGAACCGCGGTCGACTACATGGGAGTCCAGCAACACAGCCATTACGCTAACTGCTGATCCCCCTTCCTTGTCTTTGTAAAAGTGACCATCACTCACGCGATGGCTGAGTTCAAACACCTGGGGGTCACCCTTGTTATCTCCTTCTTCGCCTTCAGCTAATCCACCAGCAGGCTCTATGCTTTTCCTGCAAACATGCACCACAGCCAGCTCCTTCTCGGGCCTCCCCTGTCCCTGGTCTGAGGCTGCTCCCCTGCCTGGGCTACACAGAGGTCTCGCTGCCTGGAGGACCTCCCAGACCCCTGGTGTTCCCTTTATTCTCTTTCGACCAGTAAGCCACCTTTGTCCTCACTGATGTTGCCCTCTTTAGTCGTTCACTAGTCTGACTCAGCTAACCCCTCACTGCTCAACAGCTCTGAGTCTCACAATTCTCAAACTCAGACCATGCGCACAAACCTCAAGAAACCCCAAACATTTTCAAAGATTTGCCTTTTTATTAATAACTGATTTTCACTGTATCTCAAGAGACTGACCAAACGGATTCAGTAACAGTATGCAGTGAAGACTGTTACAAAACAGCGAATTATTATCCAAGGTTTTGGTGTTCAAAACGTTTTAAAGGCCAGCCTGTGGCGTGATGATTAGGGTAGCTGGATCCCATGTGACTGTGCAGCTCAGACCCTGACCTGGTGGCTGGGAAGACATGCCAGATGCACGTGCATGTGGACCCAAAACCCTGAACAGGAAATGGAGAAGGGATTGTGGCGTGGCTGTCTCCCATGGGGCATGCTCTCTCATTCCTCCTCCCTCTGTCTCTCTCTGGTGGGCACGTGTATCCACTGACAAACTGAACAAAATAAAACTAAAAAAAGTTTATTTTTTTCTGCCATGAGTGAGTGAGAGACAGAGAGCCAGTACCCCCCAACAGGGTCTTGATACTAGGATCCACCCCTGCCCTCAGCCTGCCCAGATCTTGGGTGCACAGGTGCCCTGCGTACTCAGGGAGGGGTCTGGACCCAAACTCAGACTCTTCCCCTGAGGTCACTTCACAGAGCAGCACGTTTGACTGCCCAGCCCCGGGACCAGCAGTTCGCGTAATGGCTATGTCGCTGGACTCCCATGTAGTCGACTGTGGTTCGAGTCCCGGACCCGGTGGCTTAAAACTCATGCCGGGCGCATGTGTGTGCATGCCCAAGATACCGAGAGGAGAATGGAGAAGGGATTGGGGCGTGGCCATCCCCCCTGGGGGGGTGATTTCTCGCTTTCTGTCTCTCTGTCTCTCTCTGTCTTTCTGGCGAGTGCATGCGCCCTATACCAAAAACCTCTCCAAAAAAACCCCAAAAAAACAACAAACAAATAAAAAAATTGTACTTTCATGGGGCCCATGACTGTGAGATACTGATGAAAAATACTCAAGTAAGAGGGTGCCCCCCTATCCAAGAATTACTTTAACAGGAATGACACAAGAGCCTTATGAAGACAGACATACATAATATATAATGCTATATAAAATCTGTAAAGTGCTCCTTCACAAATCAAGAAAAATATAAATAATCCTTCAAAATATATAATAGCTTAAACAGGCAGTTAACAGAAGAGAACATGTAAGAGGCTGTGTGAAAAATATGCTCATCCCCACTTTTGGTCATAGAAAAGCAGATAAAAACAACTACGAGATATTACTGGAACACTCTAACACTGGTAAAATGTTAAAGAGTATGGATAAAGTTTACTTAGTATAGGTGAGAGTATGGGGAAAAGACCCCCCAATAGTTCATTCTCCTCTCATTATTGGAGGAATCTATGTAAGCGATATAATTCACTTTGAAAAGGGCATTTTCTACTACTTGTGAACATTTTAAATGTGCATATTCTTTGATTTAGTTTTTCCACTTTTTTTTTTAAGAGAGATTTTTGCTATAGGGTGTGTGTGCTCACCAGAGAGAGACAGAAAGCAAGAAATCACCCCCCAGGGAGATGGTCATGCCGCAATCCCTTCTGCTCCATTCTCCTCTCGAGATTTTGGGCACACACACATGCCTGGCATGAGTTTTAAACTGCTGGATCCAGGACTCGAACCATGGTCAACTATGTGGGAGTCCAGCGACATAACCATTACGCCATCTGCTGGTCCGCAATCATTCCACTTTTAATGATATTTACGATAGAGTATACATTCCTCATAAAGAGGAGTAAAGATCTATTCTATGTCTCTCTCTGTGTGAATTCACCTTTTTTGATGCTATATATGTAATCATATGTGCAATACATGTAGATATATATACATATTGACACATGTACCTACATAAACATATATATAATTGGACATAGAAAGGAAAAAAATTGAGAAAATTTAACAGTCCTTATCTATAAGGAAGGCAGAATTGATGAGTTAGGAAAAGAAGTCTTTTTGCCATAGTAGATACACATTTATAACAAAAGATCATGTAAAACACCCTCCAGCATAGGGCAGGGGCTTACACACTACGAAGGCCGAAGACATAGGCCTGGGTTCTACAAGGCAGCAAAGTGAAGTGAACTCCGCCGGATTCTGAGACTCCAAAGAGTACCTTGTTTGTGACAGAGGATTAAAGTAACACCCGTCTATAAGTCCAGCAGAGTGGTGAGGAAGCACAGGGTCTACCAGGGCTGTAAGGGGCGTGTGTGTCGGGGGAAGGGGGGAAGGCAGTGAGAAACCCCAACGCGAGGGCAGCACCCCTGTCTTCAGGAAATCCTAAGCCAATACATTAACATAAAGGACCAGTCAGAAACCACCAGAACCTCAAAAGCTTCACGGAAACAAATGCAGACCCACTCTCCAGGGAGCTCTTCATCACCTAAGAACTCACACAAGAATAAGAGCCCCACTGAGGATAAGCTCACAAAAATACGAACCACACAGCGAAATAAGTCACCATGAGGGGAGAGTCAACCGACATTACTTAGGATCCTGAGCCAGGAAGATGGCGGAACTTTACAGGGACTAAGTACGTCGTTTAAAATGAATAAAAGCAGAGGGCCGGCGAGGTGGTGTGGTGGCTAAGGCAGCTGGGTCCCAAGGCCAGCTGTGTGGTTTGAGTCTCAGACACAGTGACTTGAAGAGCACACCGAGTGAACATATGTGCCCAGAGCACCAGCAGGAGAATGGAGAAGGGACTGTGGCGTGGCCTTTCCCCTTGGGGGGTACTTTATCACTTTTTGTCTCTCTCACATGCCCTATAGCAAACATTTTAAATTAATAAAGGAGAAAGGCAAGAATTCCCAATGAGAGAACAAATGCTATCAGGGAGTAGGTTTTATACTCACATGAAATACAGTTACTAAAATTGGTTTCATGGGGGACCAGCAGTTAGCATAATGGCTATGTTGCTGGACTCCCATGTAGTCGACCGCGGCTCAAGTCCTGGACCCGGTGGCTTAAAACTCACGCTGGGCGCATGTGCGTGCGTGCCCAAGATCCTGAGAGGAGAATGGAGGAGAAGGGATTGAGGCGTGGCCATCCCCACCACGGGGTGATTTCTTGCTTTCTATCTCTGTCTCTTTCTGTCTTTCTGGCCAGTGCACACGCCCTATAGCAAAAACCTTTCCAAAAAAAAAAAAAAATTGGTTTCATGGTAGATGAAGTGCAACTGAAGAGATTTAGTTCGATAAGACAGATTTTCAGAAATCATCCCATAATTTAGCCCAAAATATTAAGAAGGGCTAAGAGCTGAAGAGGAAAGAATAAGGATGTCTAACATGCTTACTAGAAATTTTAGATGAAATGGACAGGGAGAATGGAAGACAGGCAACACATGGAGAGAAGTCCTTGGCAATATATAGGCTGAAAGAGAATACACTAACTCTTGAGTACAAATAACATATACATTACATACACGTGTAATTACAGACATACCTACACATATATGTACACACATACATATACCTAGACACGTTGCAGGGTAATGTGAAAATATCAAAACAAAAATGTCTGAAAAAGCATCTGGGGAGAATGGACAGATCTAGAAAGGCAACAATCAAACGGATGGCAGATTTCTTTTTAGTAACAGTGGATGCTGAAAGACATTGGAATAATGGTTTCCAAGCACTGAGAAAAAAATAGCATTCTATACCCCTATTTTCCTATAATCCTCTTTCAAGAGAAGGGTATAATAAAGACATTTAAAAACAAAAGAGTGGACCTCGGTAAGAAGAGAATTAATGCAGAAGGAAGGTTGAGATGCAAGAAACGAAGAGAGTGAAGACATTGTGTTAGTTTGCTAAAGGGCATGCATGCTCCCTGGAGAAAGAAAGAGAGAGAGAGAGAGAGAGAGAGAGAGAGAGAGAAATCAGCCCTGGGGGAATGGCCCTGCCACAACCCCCGCTCCTCCATTCTCCCCTCAGGATTTTGTACACACATGCACATACGCCCACTCGGCGAGTTTCTCAAGCTCCTGGGTCTGGGACTCAAACCATGCAATTGGCCATGTGGGATCCAGCACCTTAACTACGAACCATGTCACTTGGTGGCTCATGAAAAGACATTTTTATTTTATTAGGTCATCAGAAAATTCACAATGCATTTTTGCATAGAAAAACATGAAAAAATGTGTCAGGGGTACCAGCAGTTAGCGTAATGGCTATGTTGCCAAACTCCCATGTAGGCAACGGCGGTTCGAGTCCCGACCTGGTGGCTTAAACTCACGCTGGGCACATGTGCGTGCGTGCGTGCCCCAGATCCCGAGAGGAGAATGGAGGAGAAGGGATTGCGGTGTGGCCATCACCCCCTGGGGGGTGATCTCTCGCTTTCTGTCTCTCTGTCTTTCTGGCGAGCGCACGCGCCCTATAGCAAAAAAAAAAAATACCTCCCCCCCCCCAAAAAAAAAAAAAGCGTCATGACTTTTTGGACGACCCAATATTTTCTCAATTTTTCAAACTGTGCTTACAATCACCAGAGAGAGAGAGTGAGCAAGAAAGCACCCCCTGGGGAACCAGTAGTTAGCGTAATGGCTATGTCGCTGGACTCCCACTTAGTCGACCGCGGTTTGCGTCCCGGACCCGGTGGCTTAAAACTCATGCCAGGCGCATGTGCGTGCGTGCCCAAGATCCCAAGAGGAGAATGGAGGAGAAGGGATTGCGGCGTGGCCATCCCCCCTGGGGAGTGATTTCTTGCTTTCTGTCTCTCTGTCTCTCTCTGTCTGTCTGGCGAGCACACGCGCCCTATAGTGAAAAAACGCTCAAAAAAAAAAAAAAAGAAAAAAGAAAGCACCCCTTGGGGGGTGGGCACGCTGAAGTCCTTTCTATTTCATTTCTCCCTCACTTCGTGATCCGGGGCTTGCCTGCACACGTACCCAGTGTGTTTTCCGAGTTGCCAGGTGGGGATTCCAGCTGCCCAGTCAGCCATTCGGGATCCAGCTGTCTTCACCACCACACCCCTGGCTGGTCCGTGAAGACATTTTTAAATGTGTTGGCAAAAGGAAATGAATACTGACTATTCAATATTTAAGACTAATTTAGAGGGTTTCATTTCAGGAGTTTTTTTTTTTTTTTAAAAATACGGAAGATAAGTATTAGATGAAAATAACACAAGAACCAGCCTGTGGCCTAGTGGTTAGGGACGCTGCCTCCCTCATGGCTGATGCTATGGCCTGAGTCCTGCACCTGCACGTGTGCGTGCTCAAAATCCTGAGGGGAGGAGGGGGAGGGGGAGGGACTGCGGCATGACCACGCCCCACGGGTGGGCGCTCTCTCCCTCCTCCCCCCAACCCCCACGCCCCATCGCTCTCTGTCAAGCCCATGTGCCCTCTGGCAAGTTTTTTTTTAAAAAAAGAAAGAAAACACGAAAGATGCAAGAGGAGAAATTAGAGTTAAAATATCCCACACTTATTCTATTCCTCAATGTGATGATAATTCACTTCTTTTAGACTTGCCGAGCTTTATGTTAAAATTTAAAGGTAGGCCAGCTGGTGGCATGGGGTTGAGAGTCTGGATCCCACACGGCTGACTGTGTGGTTCAAGTCTTGAACCCGGTGGCTTGAAAACCCCACCAGGTGCGTGTGCATGCGTGCCCAAATCCGGAAAGGAGACATGGAAAAGGGACTGTGCTGTGACCATGGCCCATGGCAGCAGGGTGTCTTCTCACTTTCCTCTTTCTCTGTCTCTCTCTGGAGAGCACACGGACCCCTCTAACAAAATTTTTAAAAATAGTTAAGGGTAACCACTAAAAGCAGAGATAAACGTGTAACTTCCAAGCACGTATGGAAGAAAGAGAAATAAAATTTCATTACATCCAATCTAAGAGAAAAGAAAGGAGAAAAGGGAACAAATACAATCATGGCAAATAGGAAATGTTAATTAAGGTGACAAAATACGACAAACGTGAAAATGGGTTACAACTCTCCTGTTCAAACACAGAAATTCCCAGATTGAATCTAAAAGCAAAACCAACCCCATGCTTTTTAAAATAGAGACCTCTTTAGTGACTTTTAGCGAAAGACTGAAGACCTTGACGAGCTTCTCTTGTAAACAACAGGAAAAACGGGTAAAATATAAGAAATACATCATTTTCAGGCAGTGACCAGAGTCACAGACATTGGACAGGAGACTCGGGAGCAGGGAAGCGAATGGTCCACTCTGCCTGGGGGGCTTTCTTTCTTTCTTTCTTTCTTTCTTTTTTTTTTTTTTGAGAGGTTTTTGCTATAGGGTGAGTGCGCTCGCCAGACAGACAGAGAAAGACAGAGAGACAGAGAGCGAGAAATCACCCCCCAGGGGAGATGGCCATGCCACAATCCCTTCTCCTCCATTCTCCTCTCGGGATCTTGGGCACACACACACACGCGCCCAGCGTGAGTTTAAGCCACCAGGTCCGGGACGCGAACCGTGGTTGACTACGTGGGAGTCCAGCGACATAGCCATTACGCTAACTGCTGGTCCACCTGAGGTGCTTTCTGAAGCAGAGGATGGTGGCCTCACCAGGGTAGGGACTTGAGATTGGGGAACCGGGTAAGGGAGGGGCCGAGGCAGCTAGCATTAGTACGGCAGAGTACAGGAGACGGGGGAACTACACATAGTACAACCTCCCCTTATGCAAAACTGGGACAGACTACAGATTTTTTTTTTTTTTTTTTTTTTTTTTTTTTTTTTTTTTTTGCAGAGGGTTTTGCTATAGGGCACGTGTGCTCGCCAGAAAGACAAAGAGAGACAGAAAGTGAGAAATCACCCCCCAGGGGGGATGGCCATGCCGCAACCCCTTCTCCTCCACTCTACTCTCGGGATCTTGGGCACGCACGCACACGCACCCAGTGTGAGTTTAAGCCACTGGGTCCGGGACTCGAACCGCAGTTGAATCCAGCGACATTACATGAGATTCCAGTGACATAGCCATTACGCCAACTGCTGGTCCCTACAAATATTTTTTTAAAAGTAGATATCGAGGATTTCTGAGAAAGGGAGGCCCTGTGCTTTGGGATGAAACATCTCAACAGTTTGAGGGTTCTGAGTGCAGTGGGTACCTGTGCCCCCTCTTCTTAGAGTCCAGTGAGACTGCAATACTCAGAGTAGAAAAGGCAACGGATTTCGGCTGATGGGCCTGGAGCAGCTTCCCAGAGCTTCCCAATGCACAGGCGACACGGAGCAGGGCCGGACCTGAGGACCCCAGTGGGTACAGCTACCAGCAGACAGGCGTCGCAGGCACACTGTGAGGGTGAGTCCTCCCTCGTATTGCCCTGTGTCAGGTGAGATCTCCCACAGAAAGAGACCACCCCTGCTGAGCTTCCGGCGGAACGGGCCCGCTGAGGGATCCCCGCTGCCACTGTGTGGCGAGGACCGCCCAGTCCATCCACAGAGTCTGAGAGAAAGCCATCATGGTTGAAGCCACCAAGGCTGGGATGGTTAAGCAGTAGATGGCTGAAGCAAATCCCACCCCGACTCAGGTGTACCTTAAGACTACAGATTTGTGCACTCCATCAAACAGCAATTACAGAAGAACTGATGTTCCTTTTCGGACATATCTGAGTATGTCCGCCATTCACACCCTCCATGCAGTGCATGGAGAGAAGTCATTAAAGCTGGCCCCTTCCCACTGCTCAGTTAGCAGGCTTCCACTGATTTCGCTGTCCTAGCACCCCTCACTCCTTCAGTAATGGTTCCCCATTTTCTTCTCCTGCTTTCTGTGAGCACTGGAGGTGCTTCCAGTCAGAGGGCCACGTGGGGGGACACAGCAGCAGACAGGACACCTGAGAGCTCCTCTCCCAGAATGCACGGCCACAGGAACTGCCGGCTGTTGGGGTGCACCATTCCAGTGGCTAGGAGACTGCCCAAGATTCCTGCTCCCAAGAGGCCTGCACCTGCTTGGGCTCCTCTTGTGCTCTGCACCGCCCCGTCCCAGCTGTGCACAGGGGTGGGGTGGGGGGACACCTTACTCTGCGTAGCTTCCCTATCTTTGGCCAGTACCTTCCAGAAATCTGCCTTCGCTTCGCTAAGCCAGACCGGTTGCTATTGTCTGTCATCAAAGCACCCGGAGTGATACGGGATACGCCTCTCAGGGCAGAAGCTCAGTGGTGTCCTTTATATTTCCCAGCGTGGAAGTCACGCGGTCGGCCATGTGCTGGCCCAGGCACTGGCGATTCTTGCCAAAAGGGTCACTTGAGTGAGGCGCACTGATTTATTTAACGACCTGTGGGGAAAATGGACCTCCTGGCCTACTGCCCCAGGCACCTCCCTCTCTGCCTCTGAGAAGTCTCAGCTCCCCCATCTATCAGCAGCTTGTTCTTTGTTTTTGTTTTTTTTTTTGTTGTTTGTTTGTTTGTTTTTTAAGAGAGATTTTTGCTATAGGGTGCATGCTCTCACCAGAAAGACAGAGAGATGGAAATCGAGAAATCACCCCCTGCGGGGGTTGGGGGGGCATGCCACAATCCCTTCTCCTCTATCCTCCTCACAGGACTTTTGGGCACACATGCCCACGTGCCCTGCATGAGTTTTAAGTCACCAGGTCCAGGACTCGAACCACGGTTGACTATGTGGGGATCCAGTGATGTAACCATTACGCCATCTGCTGGTCCCCATGCTTGTTCTTTGTTATTCCAGACCTCAGGCTAGCCTGTGTCTTTTTTTTTTTTTTTTAGAGATTTTTGCTATAGGGCGCGTGCACTTGCCAGATAGAGAGAGACAGAGAGACAGAAAGAGAGAAATCACCCCCCAGGGGGGATGGCCACGCCACAATCCCTTCTCCTCCATTCTCCTTTCAGGATCTTAGGCACGCACGCACACATGCCTAGTGGGAGTTTAAGCCACCGGGTCCGGGACTCGAACCGCGGTCGACTACATGGGAGTCCAGTGACACAGCCGTTATGCTAACTGCTGGTCTCGCCCGCGTCTTCTTCCCCTCGGACCCTCCACCGTCACTAAGGACAGTGCCAGGCCCACCATGGACTGGTGGGTGGATGTGACTCGAGTCTCTCTCCTGAGACTCCACCCCGTGTCCACATGTCACGAGATGGCCCCACTGGGTGCAACGGGGCTGGGCTACTCCTGAGGGCGAGCCACGGAGTGATGGCAGGGGTGGTCACTGGAGCTGTGGCTGGGGAGGTCCCGGACAACGCTTGGGAGCCGAGCTCTCAGGCGAGGTGAACCCGTCCCGGGTGAGCCCTGGCCCCATGCCCACCCCGGAGGCCCATAACAGGGCTCCCTGGGCGCCACAAGTTACCGTTTCTGCAGGACAGAGACAAACTCCATGAGTCGGTCCCGCTCCACCTCGGCCGCCTGCCAGAGGGCCTTGATTTCTGTCACGTGAGTATGCCAGCCTTTGTGTTCAGGGGAGTCTGAGAACCTAGGCCAGATGGAGGGCAGAGGGCAGAGGGCAGAGGTCATCTGAAGCCTGGAGACACATTAGGCCTGCGATGGTGGGAGGGCTGGAAGGACCCTGAGGTGTTGAAATAGAAAGCCAGAGAGAAGGAGGCAAACCCGGCCCCTCCTGGTCCTCCTCGCCTGGATCCGCTGTTGCGGGGCCTGCTGGAGGCCCCCGGCCTCACTTAGCTGCTCCGAAGGCAGACGCTGCTGAGACTGGAGTTGTATCGGAACCTTTCTCTGCCCATCCCTGGGGGCTGAAGCAGACTGGCTGCCATGGGAGCTGGCACCAGGGGCCTGTGCTGCCCTGGATCCCTGAACAGCCCCTAGGGCCTCGCTGCCCTGCCCACGCCAGGCAGGCCCAGTCTGTGTGCCTGTGCCAGCTCGGCCCAGCCCTCCTCTACCTCCTGGCCTGGCCCCAGGCCCAGTCCACTTCCCTGGAGCCTAGACCCCTGGCTTTGTGACTTGGTCTGTTTTCTGTGCCCTGCCCTGACCCTGCCCTGATGCCATCCGCTGCTCCCCTGCTCACCAACCCCTCACCTGGTGGCTGGGGCCAGGACAAGACTGCTCTGCCTGCCAAGACCCCCGAGCCCGTATGGGAGTCCCAGCTGCTCCCTGCCGTGCCTGGGCCTTTCCCAGGGAGACCCTGGGTGAGCCCGGGCTCGCTCGCCCAGCATGCAGGTGTAGGGAGACTGCAGTGGTGGGCAGGGTGTGAGGGCTGGGCCGGAGCACGTGGTCCTACAGCTGACTTGCTCCGTGGCCCTGCGCAGGCCCCTTCCTCTCCCTTGGCCCCCGTTCTCCCTGTGAATATCGAGGGGTTAACTGGGACGGGCTCTAAGGTCTGCTGACCCTTCTGGGTTCTGGCTCCTAAATAGGTCCTGAGGGTCGCTACTCAGTCTGGCCTCTGAATCAGTGGCTTTGCTGTCACCTAGAAGCTGCTGGGCACGCAGAATCCGTCTCCCTCCCAGACCCGCGTGTCAGCACGTGCATGTGAGCTGGCAGATTCCCGGTCTGCACGCGCGCTGCAGCTCGGACAGCCCTGCTCCTCACCCCTGTGAGTCCCGAGTGTGGGGCGTGGAGGAGCGGGAGGAAGGGCTGACCCCGCCCTCCCCACCCCATCAGAGTCCTCTGAAGGGTGGGGGTGCGACCTGCCAGCCTAGTAGCTGTCACTCGGGGGCACTCCTGCCCCACGGAGTCTGGCCCCTGACGGCGAGGACTGTGAGATGCATGAAGACAGGCCACACACCTGGGCTCAGTAACTATTTGTGCCTTAGGGAAGAAATCACCCTGAGAATGGGCAGGTGGGGCAGCCAGGAGGTGTGTCGTGAAGTACAGAGGTCGCAGCCACGTTGGCCCGGGAAGGGACCTTGAGGGGTCGGCTTGTCCACCTTCCTGCTCCCACTACTGCGACTAAAACCCCAGAGACACGGAGCCCGCCTGCCCGCCCCGTGCTGTGACGAGGCCTCTCCACCCTCTGTCACCCACTCTCCCCCGGGTGACCCTGGTGACCCCAGGCTGGCCTCGGCCCGCAGTAGCCCCGTGCTGCCAAAGGTCAGGCCAGAGTGTCTCAGGCCTTTCCAGAAGAAAGCAGCCCAGAACAAGGGCCTACTTGCCTGGAGCCACAGAGCGGGGCAGATAAAGGGCTGGGGCCACTCCGAGGCCTTGCCTGGAACCTGAGCTGACCCGCTCGAGGGGTCAGGGTGTGGGGAGGCTGACAGCAGGAGCAGTGTCCAGTGGACAGTGGGCAGGGCCTGGGCAGGGCTGAGAGGCAGGACAAAGCCACCCCTGTCCATGAGCTGGCAGTGAGGACAAAGGGCCCATTTAAGCCGCCATGCTTGGTTTCATCAACAAAGAGGGGCCAGAGAGCCGAGGAGACATCAGCGGCTCAGAGTGGGAACCCTTGTGATGTGGCGGTCCCCCTAGAGACTGATTCTCAATAGCAGGAGAAGGCAAGGGAAGGTGCTAGAAGCCAGGCTGGGAGGAATCCTCATGTTAACTCCCTGGTGGTGGCAGGAAGGGTCGCTAGAGCAGGAGTTGGATCCAGGCCCTGGCCTGCAGCTGCACGCACTAGCATTCTCTGACCCTCCTTGTCCTCCAGGACCCTTGGAAGAATCTCTGGCCTTTGTGTGTCCTCATTTCCCTTCCTTTTAGTGGGATGTGAGTCCTGGCTAAGCAATCGAGGTGGGAGAGACTGCGGGCCCAGGGCTGCTGGCTCCTACCTGGGCGAGGTCCCGTGGGGGCTGGGCCGGGAAGGCCTTGTGAGAGCAGACTCCACCAGCGTGTGGCCCAGGCTGGTGACGGAGCTGTATGGAGGCAGAAGGGGCCCGTCACCGTGCGAAGGCAGACCGGGCCCTCCTGGGCCTCCCCTTCCTGCACGTGAGGTGGTCTAGGGGCTGTCAGGGGTCCGAGGAGCCCGAGGAAGCGCCCAGTGCCGGCCCTTGCAGCAGCCCTGGCTGGGCAGCCTGGTGGACTTGCTGTCCTTCCTGGGAGAACTCTTGCTTACTCAAAACGAGCAGACCCAGGGGATGTTAAGGGCCTTGAACCCGCTGACACGGGTCTGCTGGAGGGGCCCAGGAGCAGATGCATTTCGAGGCCAGCCCAGAGACTGTTACGGGGAGCTGTAACAAGCACGCTCTGGAAGTAAACCCGGGGTCTCAGCTTGCATTCCTGCAGACGCAGACCTAACGTGACAGCAGAGCCCCACATGTCGGGCAACAAAGGCACAGCCACCTAAAACCTGCACCGTGGCTCCCCCCAGGCAGCAGGAAACCACCTCTCTCTAAGTAATTAATACTCACCCCCAACCCGCCCTCCCGTCTCTTACCGAGAAGCCCCGAGTCTACCGACGTGATCGCCTGCTGAGGCTGGGGACTTGGTGAGGCCCGGGTCCTCCAGGACCGCGGGGCAGGTGGGGCTGCCCTCGGGCCCACTGGGTCCCTCGCCCACTCCTTTATTCCGAAGGTACTGTGGGGAGCAGACGTGGGTTCCATTCTTAGGGCTTTGGCTCGGAGGCCTGGGGAAGGGGAGGGGGCCTTGGCTTGAGTTCGGGGGTTTTCAGGGGACATGAAAGAGGCTTCTTTTCGGGAGTGAGAAGCAAGGCCTGGGGAGGAAGGCCCTGCTTGCATGATAATGCCACCTAATAATGCCTCTCTTCAGGGACAGAGCTCCATGGTGTGATGCGGACTCTGGGCCAGGAAGCTGCTGCGCACTGGGGTCCCACAGCGAGGGACGTGGCCGTGTGTGCGGGGCCGTTCAGACACTGCCACTCCGAGTGGGCCCACTTCTCGGGCAGCCTCTCCCACGCATGGAGGAATGCCAGGTGTGACTTGAGGCCAGCTGGGCCTTCCAGGCTCCCGGAGCTAGAGAGGCTGGCAGGGCCTCAGCGAGGGCGGGCAGCCCTGGGAGCAGGCTGGGATTCCTGGCCTCCTCTCCTCCCTCAACCCCTTCCTCTTCCGGATTCCTGGTGGGGCTTGGCTAAGAAGGAACATTAGAGGACCCCCGTGGGAGGTCAGGCCGCCGTCAAGAAGTGGACAGTGGGTGTGAGCCCCTCACAGCCAGGCCACAGCCCCCAGCCTCAACCCTCTGAGGAAAGCCACGTGTGCCAACCTGTCTGGGCTCATACTGGACCCCCGCCGGCTGGTGACCTCTGAGGCAGGACCAGCTCTCGTGTGTGTCTGGAATGAGGGCAGGGGTGATGTAAAGATGCGGGAATGTAGGGAACATAGCGTAATGGCTATGTCGCTGTACTCCCATAGTTGACTGCGGTTCGAGTCCCGGACCCGGTGGCTTAAAACTCACGCTGGGCGCATGTGCGTGCGTGCCCAAGATCCCGAGAGGAGAATGAAGGAGAAGGGATTGCGGCATGGCCATCCCCCCCTGGGGGGTGATTTCTCGCTTTCTGTGTCTATGTCTCTCTCTGTCTGTCTGGCGAGCGCATGCACCCTATAGCAAAAACCTCTCAAAAAAAAAAAAAAAAAAAGTACAAGATGCAGGAATGTTCCAGCACAGTTTCCTCCCCAGGGAGGCTGGGCATGACAAGAGGGTGAGGGCGACAAGGTGCGACCCCGTTCTATTCTCAGACCTTCCTCACGCCCCGCAGCCAGCCCTGTGGCCCAGGCTGCCCTGGTCTCCGGGGACGGACAAGCGCAGGTCGGCCGGTGCCAGCTGAGGGCTCCTGGGTTCTCAGGCCTCTGATGGGCCAGGGTCCCTGGAAATGGACAGAGCTGCTCCGTGACATGCACTCGGCCGCTCCAGCCAGCCTCCGAGTGAGCCAGGGTAAAGCTCCTCTGTCACTAGCAGGGACCCGTGTGGCGTCAAGGAGTCCTTCTCCCAGAGGCCACCAGGCCCCTTCCCCCTTCCCACCGTACCACGCAGGCAGGAGCCAGAGAGCCAGGGCACGATGCCCAGAGCCCGGCTGTGCCCTCGAGGCACCTGGAAGACGAGCACCCACGGGGCTCACCCACTCCAGGAGCGCTTACTGAGCGTCTACGGCACGCTGGCGCAGTGCCGGGCTCCGGGCACCTCTTACAGGAGCTCAGGGTGGGAAACGGGAAAATGACCGTGTGCGCAGCCTGAGCAAGGCCGGGCAGCGTCTGGGGAGGCACAGAGTTAGGAGCGTGGGACGGTCCCTGGGCCAGAGGCTGGGGGAGCTCGTGACCAGGCGGGACTTGCAGGCGGAGGGAGGACAGCGGGGCCATGTGTGAAGCTTAACAGCGCCTGCGCGGCCAGACCGGAGGGAAAGGGGAGGTGTGGAGAGAAGATGGGGCGGGTGCAGGGTGGCAGCGAGAGCTGGGCAGTGCCCAGAAGCCAGGAGAAACGTGCTCTCCCTCCACCTCCCTGCTGGCTGGGGCTGTGGCCGTCCTCCTGGATCCTAAGGGTGAGGGCCACAGCCGGGGGGAAAGAAGCTGATCCAGAGGGAGCCCGGATCCTTGAGGAATGGCTGAGGCTGAGAGTGGCAGCCAGCCACGGGCGGGTTTTGAACGGAACACACACATGCCCACGTTGTGGTTTTTTTTTTTTTTTTTTTTTTTTTTTTTTTTTTTTTTTTTTTTTTTTTTTTTTTTTGCTATAGGATGTGTGTGCTCGCCAGAAAGACAGAGAGAGACAGAGAGACAGAAAGCGAGAAATCACCCCCCAGGGGGGGATGGCCACGCCGCAATCCCTTCTCCTCCATTCTCCTCTCAGGATCCTGGGCACGCATGCACACGTGGCTGGCGTGAGTTTAAGCCACCGGGTCCAGGACTCGAACCGCGGTCAGCTACATGGGAGTCCAGCGACGTAGCCATTACTCTAACTGCTGGTTCCCCACGTTGTGTTTTATAAAGGAAAGGTGGATGCAGAATAGAATCGGGTGCTGGATGGAAGCCCATGGCCAAACTGGAGCCAGGAAGGCGTGGAACAGACGAGGCTACGGCAGGCGGGAAGCAGCGGGAGAAGCCACGATTTCTGTGGGTGCCGGGTGGATGTGCCGGGGCTCGGGAGTGGGAGCCAGCCACGCCAGCGCTCTGCTCACCTGCGTGCTGAGTTGCCCGATCTCCAGCTCCAGCTGCCGCACCTTGGCCTCGCGCTCGGCCACCATGGCTCGCAGCTGGGCGACGAGGCTGCTGCTCCGCTGCGTCTCACTGTTCACCTGCTGGTCCAGGCGGTGCTGGGTGGCTCGTGTCTTCTCCTCCTGCAGACTCAGGCTGCCCAGAACTTCCTGCAACTGCTTCAGCTGGCCCTGGGCAGCCAGGCAGGAGGGCAGGCGGGGTCAGTCTGGCCCCTGGGCAGGGGAGGACACGATGGGCCACCTTCCCCACCTAGGCCCGCCCACTCCTGAACCCTCAGGACCAACAGTGGGACGTTAGCTGTCCCCTTGAGAAGCAGGGGGTTCAAACCAGGCAGGAGGGGGACCATGCTGTCTCTGGAGATTGGGACCGAGAAGGACATGCAGGGGGCTCTTGGAGACAAGAGAAAACGGCTCAGCTGGTGGGGGAGATATTTGGGTAAAAGAAAGTCTCGTCCTGATCTAGGAGAGCACTCTCGAAGGCACGACCTGGACCCTTGGCCAGGGACCCTTAGCACCTGACTGAAACTCATCCCCTGGAAAACCCTCCAAAGAGGCTTCCTGCCTGGGGCCAACGGGAAGGGCCAGGTCAGTGATCTGGAACAGGTGGGGCCGGTGTCCTAACCTCAGGGAAAAACCAAGCCCAGGGAGTGCAGGGACATGCTGCCGGTGCATGGCAACGCTGAGGCTGGTTTTCACCTCTTGTCTAGCCACCCGTGACAGAGGACGGTGACATACAGGGACCTCAGAGGACATCTAGCCCTGCACCTTGTTAAAAACAAAACAATGGTGGGACCAGCAGTTAGCGTAATGGCTATGTCCCTGGACTCCCACGTAGTCGACCGCGGTTCGCGTCCCGGACCCGGTGGCTTAAAACTCATCCCGGGCGCGTGTGCGTGCGTGCCCAAGATCCCGAGAGGCGAATGGAGGAGAAGGGATTGTGGTGTGGCCATCCCCCCTGGGGGGTGATTTCTCGCTTTCTGTCTCTCTGTCTCTCTCTGTCTGGCGAGCGCACGCACCCTATAGCAAAAACCTCTCCAAAAAACAAAACAAAACAATGGTGCCAGCAGATGGCCTGGTGGCTAAGGCGCTGGAATCCCACATGGCCCACCATAGTTCACGTCCCAGACCCGGCGGCCTGAAAATCACACTGGCTGCATGTGTGCCCCAAATCCCAAGAAGAGAATTAAGGAAAAGGATGGCCTTCCCTTCTGGAGGTGATTTCTCACTTTCCCTCTCTCTGTCTCTCTCACTCTCCAGCGAATGCACAAGGAAAAGAACCTAAAACTGGCGTGGCAAAAATCTAAAAATCTAAAACAGAACAGAACGGAACAAATTAAGCTGGCTGCCAAGGCTCAGGGAGGGGATGAGGCTGGCTCAGGTTCACACACAGAGGCGGGCCTGGGTCTCAGGTCCCTGGGCCTGCCCAGCACCCCGCAGTGTGAGATTCCTGTGGACCAAGGGGAGGCCTGGGCCAGCATGTTTCCCCAAACATCCCAGCCAAGCAAGGTGTGAGCCCCCAGCCCCGGCCTGTGAGCACAACTTGCAATTCAGACTCCAAGTTCTGGGACCGCTCTGGTCCCGCAGGGAAAGCCTGGGCTGTCAGGTCGGGGAAGCAGAGCGGCCGTGCTGCTCATGGAGCATTTACGGTGCGATGAGCCTGGTGTGGACTTGCCTGCGGGGTCCTGGATGAGTTCAAGTGCCCAGGGCGGGAGGGGGCTGCGGCACTGCACACACGGACCTGCGCTGGCCTCAATGTCTGCGATTCCTTGTTGGAAGCAGCCCACAGTGAGGCTCCTCTCCTTCCCCTTATGTCTCCCCCTTTGGGCTCCACAGGCCCAGTGGCTTGCCCTGGTACTGCCCACGTCACAGCCTTCTATGTCGCCTCGGGCAGTCTCTGCACCGGGGCTGCCTCGCGGGAGAGGGCTTTGGGGCTGGGGCCCACCTGAAGGCCACACAAGAGGCCCAGAACCCTGATTCTGGGTCATACAGTGGCATTTGGGGGTGAGTGAGGGATCCCTCCGGCTGAAGCGGGGTCACAGGGTTCTGGGCAGGGCTGCGGCCCTCCCATGGGAGCAGCGGGCCCTCCCCTGGCTCTCGGCCTGGCCGAGCGGGGGGCGCTTCCTACCATGAGGGCGTCGATGAGCTCGTCGTCATGCCTGCCCTTCTCCACCAGCGTCCCCATCTGGCTCCTGAGGGTCTTCACCTCGCTCGACAGCACCTTGTTCCGAGACCTCACGCCTTCCAGCTTCTTTTTCAGCTCTTCCAGCTCTCCCTGGAGGGCGTCCCGCTCACCAGCAAGTTTCTGTAGCAGGAAGCAGGGGCGTGGCAGCAGGGCTGGTGGGACCTGCTGCATCTGCCCCTCACTCCCCCTCCCTGGTGAGGCCACACAGCACAGCGCAGAGCCAGGGCCCCGACTCCCTGCCCTGTCCTTGCCCCAGAGCAGGACAAACATCACAAATGGATGACAACACAGGCGTCCAGGCATGTGACAGGAAAACCACTGTCCACTCTGATGTGTCCTCCAGAGAGCATGGACGGCCAACCATGAGCCGTCCCCACACTAGGAAAAGAGAAAAGTAGTTCGCGGGACCAGCAGTTAGCTGGTAATGGCTATGTTGCTGGACTCCCATGTGGTCAACCGCGGTTCGAGTCCCGGACCTGGCAGCTTAAACTCACGCCAAGCGCGTGTGCGTGCGTGCCCAAGATCCTGAGAGGAGAATGGAGTAGAAGGGATTGTGGCATGGCCATCCCCCCTGGGGGGTGATTTCTCGCTTTCTGTCTCTGTCTCTCTCTGTCTTTCTGGCGAGCGCATGCGCCCTGTAGCAAAAACTTCTCCAAAAAAAAGAAAAAAAAAAAGTCGTCCGTTAGCCGAGAGCGCTAAGGTAGGGTTTGACTGAAGCGCTGCATCCCATCAGGAGCTGGAATGAGGACGGTCCGTCTGCCGCTCCAACCTGGCTTCGTCCACACCCGCTCAGCCCTACGCCCCAGGTGGTGCCTCTGCAGCTACAGACGAGAAACTCTCGACTGTCACGTGTCTTTGCAGTCTGCCCTTCACCCCTTCATTCTCAAATGTTTCCTGAAGGCCTACGACATTCTTAGCACTGTTAAGGTGCTTAGGGATCTGGCAGGGAACAAAACAGCGTCCTTGTCCCCCAGGAGCTACATCCTAGCAGAGACAGACAATGTCAGACAGCAGTGACAAACGCGAAAAGAGTAGGGCAGGGCTAGAGAGGTGGCGTCCTGTCAGGGAAGGCCTCTCTGAAAGGGTGACACCTGAGCGGAGGCTGAAGGAGACGAGGGAGAGAGCGCCGGCGTCCCTCCTCCTTCCCCGAGCACGTGACCTTTCCGACACGCATGGCTGCCTATAACACACAGGAAGGACGCGTGTGGAGGAGCACAGCCAGGGAAGGGCAGAGGCGAGACGAGGCAGACGCTACAGGCCAAGACTGAGACCCAGAGGAGGGGTGTGCGCGGGGAGTGACACAATCGGACTCGGTCTTGAGGGTCAGTTATTGCTAGAAAACTGTTTTCAGGACTTTGAGGAAGCCAATGAATAGAAATGCAAGATGACGCAAACGTGCTGAATCCAGAGGACCACGGCCCCGTGGCCGGGAGGAGGCCATGGCTGACCCGTGTTCTCTCTGACACACTCCAGGATCTGGTCAGCACGCAGCAGAGGAAGGGCACATGGGAAACCGTTTCCTCCTGCCTGCCATCGGGCCATGGTCGTCCAACCATTCCAGAATATTCTGTTCTACGTGAATATGTAAGTCCAAGCTAGGAGCATTTCAAACCCACCATCTCTAAATCTCTTGCCCTTTTTCCCTGGGACCCACTCCCTGTCTGCCCCACTCACCCACCGTACTTCCTAAAAGTCCTTCCAGATTCTTCCACTCCTCTCCCTGCCGTGGCATTCAGTCACTGAGCCCTGGAAGGTCTGCCTTCAGTGTCCCTGCTGTCTGGCCCTTCCACTACGGTCCTGCTGCTCGGTGCAGGTCGTGTCTCAAGTCGATCACGGCTCTGCCCCCCATGCCTCCTCCAACCCAGCCCTCCTCCTTCCCCAGCTGTGTGACCCTTCCGAGATGCACGGCTGACTGCGATGCAATACCCTCCAGGGGTTCTCTGTCTTCCAGAGAAAAGCCAGAACCCTGGGCCAGTACATCAAGTCCAGCAGGGCCTGGCCTCACCCGCCTCTGCAATTCTGCTCTCCTCCTCACATCTGGCAGTCTAGACTGCCGGGAGGGACGATGTGTTGACGGTCACAGGTTCCCGGCGTGGCCTTCACAAATGGAAATCTCCCAACACAAGGTAGGGCCTTAGTGTTAGGAACCTGGGCCAGGGCTACTGAAGCGGGCCTCTGTTCAGAACGCCTCCTGCTGCTGCTTCTGCTCCTTTCTGGGCTCAGGCCCTACTCCGAGCTCTCAGTCCAGGTTTGGGGAGGTGACTCAATCCTCAGACTTGAAGCGTGGACACTCAGAGGACCCTGTACTCTTAGCCACAGGGACTGGCTCAGGAACGGGCACGCCATCCAAGGTAGGCCGAAGACACTCGATTCTGGGACTGTTTTGGAACTACTGGGGACATGTGTGGCTGGGACCCTTTGCCACTGGAGACTGTGTTGAATGATAGAAGCTGGGACTACCCGGGATCCCCATGAGAGAGGGACCCCAACTCGGGAGAAAGTAGTGCGGAGCCCAGGCCCCCAGATCCCTGGATCCGACTGCATCTGAGGCCGGACCACCTCTGGACTGCCCATTGATAGGGCCAGTCAAGTCCTTTCCTGTTTACATCTGGTAGAGTCGGAGTTCTTTTTTTTTTTCTTCTTTTTTTGGAAAGGTTTTTGCTATAGGGCGCGTGCGCTCGCCAGAAAGACAGAGAGAGAAAGAAAGTGAGAAATCACCCCCCAGGAGGGATGGCCACACCACAATCCCTTCTCCTCCATTCTCCTCTCGGGATCTTGGGCACACATGCACATGCGCCCGGCGTGATTTTAAGCTACTGGGTCAGGGACTCGAACCATGGTCGACTACATGGGAGTCCAGCGACATAGCCCTTACGCTAACTGCTGGTCCCAAGTCGGAGTTCTGACTCCTCACTCAGCCAGTGAGCCGCAGCCCTGAAGCTGACTCCAGCCTGTCCGTCTCCCACGTCAGCCAGGAGCCCTTGTCTTGAAGCGCCCCCAGCCCTCTCACGCCGGTGGGCCCCTGGCCCTCTCTCTCTCCCTTTTACAGTGAAAGTCTCAGGGCTAGTCTCTCCAGAGAGCCAGATGGGGCCAGGCAAGGGTCATTAAATGGGCTCAGGGCGAGGCTGCAGGCAGGCAGCTGGGACAGGACACGAGGAACACGTACACAGGTGACCCAAGGCCCCGTGAGGGACGGCTGGGAGCTTCTGACCACACGTGCCCAGAGCCCTCACAGGCCTGGCCGTTACCTGCTGGCCCCGGTGCCCAGCCGGCCTCCTCACTGGCAGCATTACCTCCCAGCTTTCCTGTTTGCCCCTCTCCAGGCTGCGGAGCCTCAGCAGGTTCTTCTCCTGGGCCGACAGCTTCCTCGGGTCTGGATAGACGGGCAGCTCGTCACTGGCTGTCCCTGCAGACCGGCTCCGGGTCTGCCCCAGCTGCTTCTCAAGCTCGCGGACCTGGGGGCAACAAAACGTGTCATCCCGAAGGCCTGCAGCCTTCGACGGCACCCCTCCGGGTGCGAGGTGAGGTCCCACCGGACTGAAGCGCCAGCCACAGGTCCAGATAGTGTGGCAGTGGCCTTTGAAGGGACCTGGGCCGGAGGTGCGAGTTGGCGTCTAGAGAACAGTGGAAAGACACCAGAAGTTTAGCTTATCAAGAGACGCTTCCAGAGAGGTGAGAAAAGTCAGCCCATTTCTGAGGGGCTTTCTGCGGCCATGGAGCAGAGCAGCCTCGGGGATGTAGGAGGACAAATCGCCTACGACTACATGGGCTCTACGGGAGATGGCGGGCCACTTACAGGACCCACTGCAGAGTGGAGGCAGGGCTCGGGGTTGAGACTGCCTGTGGGACTGTGCCAGGGCTACTTCTCGGAGTCTCAATCCGCTCATCTGTGAAACGAGCCTACAGGTCCACACTGCATGGACCTCCGTCACACGGGGGTTTAAGCAGGTAACTCGGGCTCTTCCTCACTTGGTTTCTATGTTGACACAACCGAACGACGGAAAAAGCTGGAACACCTTGAGCCAGGAAAGGAAGCCGACTTCGCTGGGATCTCTGGTCAAGGGCAAGGGCCTTGCTTTGAAAGCACGTGGCAGCGCCCTCGTGTGGCACTGCGTGGTAGTTCCATTCAAGTGTGACTGCTACCTCCGGAGGAAGGCGTTCATTACCTCCCCTTTACAGGATAAGAGAGGAGGCTGAGAAAGACCAAGTGATTGGGCCCAAGGTCACAGAGCAGGCAGACTAGTTTGGTCCTGAAGCCAGGCTCAAACTCTAACTCTACTGAACCCCAAGGCCATGCACTGATCATCAATCACTGTCTTTTTAGAGGTTTTTTTCCCCCCTTCAGGTTGGCTTCAAGTACCTTGAGGCTAAAAGGCACACAGGAGCCATGACCCTGAAGTTCTTGGGAATGAAGAAGAGCTGGCAAACAGCGGGGTCACACACCTTCCCGGAAGTGTCTCAGTCTGAAGGCAGAAGGGAAATGACCACAGCTAACCACTCACAGCGTTCCCCCACGCCAGGCTGCGTGCGAGCACTTCAGACGCTCTGCCTCATTAAATTCGCCCACCGACCCTGTGAGGGAGGAACTGGATATCCCTATTACGCGGGTGAGGAAACTGAGGCTCAGAGAAGACGTAACTTTCTTGAGGTCACTCAGCTTGTGAGCAGAGAGCTGGGATTTGCACCCGGGCAGTCCGGTCCTGGAGTCCCTGCTCTAAAGCTTGTGTAGAAAATAAAGAGGGAAAAAAAAAAAAAAAAAAAAAAGGAGAAAAAAAAAAAGAAAATAAAGAGGAAGACAAAGCTGAGTTTTTATTGAGCAATTAAAACTTTCAAAAGACTGCAGGCATCTGGACACACTGGAAAAAGCCTACAATTACCACAGTCACGCGAATTTACACAAACTAAGGAAAAAATATGCCCGGAGTAAAATGAATCAAACCCAAGGCGTTGGCGTATATTAAGCGCCAGACCCTGGCATGTGGTAAGTGTTACATAAGTGCTTGCTCATTAAATAACAAATGAAAATCAGGCTGGTGGTGTGTGAAGGGGGTGTAAACCAGCTCTGCAAGCATGCCCGTCCCGTGGGACCTAAAGGCCTTTCTGGGTCCCCTGTGCTTGCGTCTATCACGGGCCTAGGGGGCGGTTGGAGGTCTTTGTTCAGGGCCAGGAGCAGTCTGATGGCTCACGTACCTTGCTCTGCAAAACGAGGATTTGCTGGGCCCGACCCCTCCACGACCCAGGTGAGGACAGGAGCTGTTGGACACTGACGTCTTCCCCAACCTCGCTGGCCAGAACCTGAAACCGGGCAGGGCCTTTAGTGTGGCGTGGAGAGAGGGCAGCAGACCCCTCCCGCTGCTGCATGTGTGGACGCAGTGCTGGGTGCGTGGGGCCCAGCCCTCGTGGGCACAACCTCCGCCACCTCGCAGCACAGCCCTCCAAAGTCACTTGACCGCATTCCAAGGGCCACCCTCTGGGGAAAGTAGTGAGTCCATCTTCCTGGCGTGGTGCTACTCAGAGCAGAACAGACTGGCAGCAGCACCTAGACGGGCCCCTGCCCTTCACGTATTCTACACAAGTAAACCCAAAGCGGACCAACACCCGCTTCTCAGCCCTCTCCCTGCCACCCAGAACTGAGGTCACTCTGGGTGGCTACCGAAGTCCACTGCCACGGGGCCTTGCCCTCCGTGAAAGGCCACTGAGAAGTGGTCAGCTAGGTGTGGCAAGGTGGGGGGCTACTGAATGTCATCCTGGAAGCTGTGGTCCAAGGAGGGCCGGCCTCGAGCTGCTGAGGTGCGGTGTTCGAGCCCTACCGTAAAGCTTTGAGGTGGAAACAGGGCCCTCGGCTGTGACACGGCCCTCTCCGAAGCCTGTCACGAAAACCCAAGCCAGTGTACCAAGTCTCTGATGCTTGTTTCCACAATAGAACACTGTTTTGGAAATCCTGGCCAGTCCAAGTGGTTCCAGCAGGGAAGACAAATGCCAGAGAATTTGCTATATAAATAAAAATAAGCAAAGAACCAGCTGGCCCTGCGTCCCAAGTCTGAACTTCTTCCTTTGAGAAGGGTCTTTAAGACAGAGACGACCTATTCGTGTTCTAACACTGAAGCCAGCAGAGGGTAGGGGCAGGTCGTGGCAGAATTCCAAATCAAAGGTGGCTTGCTAAGGAGAGACCAAGGATCTCCCGGGGCCAGGCTGGTGGAGGGACGGCTTACAGGATCCTCCCTGACCGGCCTTCTCAGCCCAGAGCTAGGTGGTCACCACAGGGGTGTGTGGGGAGGGGCTGAGGCAGCCACTGACGCTGCCCACCTAAGGGCTCCGTTCTGAGAACCAGTGGACGGAAGTTTCCAGATCTGGAGAATGACCCAGAGCAAGCAGAGTGCTCCCAGGGCCGAGCAGCTGTTGCCCACCACGCCAGCTGTGTTTCCCCCAGCCCAGCCCCACCACGGGAGTCCTGAGCCCCGGCTCCAAAGGACCTTCTGGGCCATCCGGAGCTCCTGCTTCACAGCCTGGACCTGGTTGCGGAGGTCGCTCATCTTCAGGTTCGTGGCGGCCAGCCTGTCCTGCAGCGCCTTCACCTCCGGGCTCTCCAGCTGACGGAAGGACAGGAGGGAATGCAGTCACTCATGGCGGAGAGCGACCCTGACCACAGCCCACTTAGCCAGCCCCAGGCCAGGCGCTGTGCTTAGTGAGCTCGTCGGGTCCTTAGACACCCTGGGGAGGCAAGAGCCACCGTCAGCTCCTAGGAGCTAGGAGGAGGGTGGTGGAGCTTTGGCTCAGGCCACTAGGCTGGACTTAAACCCTGACAGCCCAGCTTTGGCGCTGAGCCCTCTGCTGAGTGTCGCACATGCACACTGGGGCCCCTGGAGGAGGCTGCAGGCTCCACACCTCCCAGACACCCCCTGGGTGTGGGTGCTCTGCTGCGCCGGGACTGGCATTACAGTGAAACCAGTTCATTCACAGAAGGCGACCCCTGCGTGGCAGGCAGGCCATAACTGTCCTAACTCAGGGCCCTCCTGTTGGGGAACCGTCAGCCTGACCCTCAGTCTCTGACGGCTGAGGGGCCTTGGGCTCCCGATCCTGGCAGTGCATTTACTGAACGGATGGAAGGACCCCGTTTAATCTCTCAGTGCCTCAGCCCTGTGGCTCGAGGAACTGTAGCAACCATGGGACCAGCAGTTAGCATAATGGCTACGTCGCTGGACTCCCATGCAGTTGACCACGGTTTGAGTTCCAGACCCGGTAGCGTAAACTCACTCCAGGTGCGAGTGCATGCGTGCCAAGATCCCAGGAGGAGAATGGAGGAGAAGGGATTGCAGCATGGCCATCCTCCCTTGTATGGGGGGGTGATCTCTCGCTTTCTGTCTCTCTGTCTCTCTCTGTCTGTCTGGCCAGCGCATGCGCCCTATAGCAAAAACCTCTCTTTCTCTAAAGAAAGAAAGAAAGAAAGAACTGTAGCAACCATGAAAAACTGTTGGAATTCTTTTAAAAAAAATCTCTTTGGGGCCGGTAGGTGGCATGGTGGTTAAGGCGGCTGGACTCCCACATGGCTGACCGCGGTTCAAGTCCCGGACTTGGCAGCGTGCTTTCTCAATTTCCTTCTCTCTCTCTCTGTCCCTTTCTGGTCAACTTCAATAAAATAAAAATGAATAAAATAATGACAATGAATAAAATTTTAAAAAAATAATTAAAAAAAGAATTTGATTTACACACTATTTGGATAAAATTTTTTTCTTAAAGCTCCGACCATTTCTTTATCTTTCTTTTAAAAGATTTATTTATCATCATTATTATTTTTAAATTGGCTACAGGGCACCGGAGTGAGACAGAGAGAGAGAAGGAAAGTAAAAAGCAAGCCACCAGGTCCGGGACTTGAACTGCAGTCTGTCATGTGGGAGTCCAGCACTTTAATCTCTAAGCCACCTGCCGGCAGGCACATGGTGGTTTTCTGATCATTCATTAGCAGACACAAACAAACCCTCCTACGAGCACTCGTGTGGAAGGCAGAGCCAAGTAGACTGGAAGCAAGAAGTCCCTCAGACCCCAACGGCTCTGACCAGCCCAGCTGAGAACAGCAGCCCAAGGAACGAGACCTGGCCCACGGTCCAGAAACCCTGACCCCATGTGATTGCCTCATCTATGAAATGAGTGTAAAATACTGGATTGGGGCCGGCGGGTGGTGTGGTGGCTGGAGGCGCTGGACTCCCACATAGCTGACCAGAGTTCGAGTCCTGGACCCGGCGGCTTGCTTTCTCGCTTCCCCCCCCCCTCTCTCTCTGGTCAAATTAAAAAAATAATAATAATAGTAATAAAGTTAAATAAAATAATTCTTTTAAAAACATACTGGGTTGAAAGAAAAGTCATGATGCATTTTCGCCTAGAAAAACAAAAATACATCATGACTTCCGGCAACCCAATCCTCCCCCCGTCCTGCCTCCTCACAGCACGGGGGTCGGACTTCGGAGCAATCAGTGAGAACAAGGCTGGGAGCTGGGAGCTGGGAGCCAGGAACGTACAAACAGAAGTGGATCCTTTTTTCTTTTCCTTTCTTTTCCATCGCCAGAGGGCATGTGTGTTTTCTGAGACAGAGAGGGAGAGCGCATGCCAGAGTGTGGTCCTGCCTTAATCCCTCTCCCTCAGTTTCTCCCTCCAGGCGAAATCTGGGGCCTGCGCATACAGGCACAGGGCGCGTATTCCAAGCCACCAGGGCTGGAACGTTAACTGGAATCGCCATCCGGGATCTGGCTCCCACTGCCTACGGCTCATCCACGTGCTATAGAGCTGGCCCATCTTTTTTTCTTTTTTTAATACTTTTTTTTTCCCCAGGGCCTTCCTTCCTTCCTCCTGTTTGGCTGCCCGTTGTCCCTGCTCTCTGCGGCTGGGTGCCTAAACGCGAGGCTTTGAACCTGCCACGCCTGCCCGTCAGATCTCTGCAGCCTGAGCCTGACCGTGGCCTGCCGAGAGCCGTGGCGGTCATGAGTGTCCCATGGCTCTGTGACCCTGCAGCGTCTCTTTGGCCTGTTCGGGTCATGGAAGGGACACACAGATTCTGCGTGGATCTAGAAACCAGAGCGGAGGCAGACACCTGCTCCAAGCCTTCACTGCTTACCCATAAAATGGGTGTGTCCCTCCACCCCCTGGGGTACTCAGAAGACCGGATGATGCACGTGAAGAGGGCTATGTGGGGCAGGTCTGCCAGGCTGACACAGCGCGGAAGGGAGGGGGCCAGCCCAGCTCGGGTGGGAGGGCAGCTGGCAGAGGACTCTGAGGGCCAGATGGTGTTCTGGAGGGGCTGGGCCTGGCCCGTCCTCCCCGCGTAGGCAGTGGGGCCAGCTCTGCCACGCAACCAGCCCAGAGCTCCCCCGAGCGTAATTCCACAGGCTTTGTGGGGTGCCTGGCATGGGTGCCCCCCTCCTACAGGGCCTTTCTCTGCGGGGATGACGACGCCATCTGCAGGGAGCACGCCATGCCAGTGTGCCCTCCACGGCCCCTTGCAGCCCCATGGTGAGGGGCCGGTGCTCAGCTCCGCTCCGGAGTGTGCCCTGGAGGTCGGGGATGGACTGAGCCTGCAGGCCAGAGTGGCCGGTGCTCAGCTCCACTCTGGAGTGTGCTCTGGAGGTCGGGGCTGGGTGCGGACTGAGCCTGCAGGCCTCCGGAGTGCGGCCGGAGCTCGGGCCCTCCACAGTCTGTGAGGGAGAGAGCCGCCACTTCTGTTCTTGCTCTGATCGGAAGGCGCCAGGAAGAACACGTGGTGCCGATGACCTGAGACTCACAGCCTGCCCCGCGCTCTTTCAGCAGAAACCGGGGCTGTGGCCACAGAACACAGTCATGCTCCGGCTCCAGCTGCCAGTCAAGGCCTCCCTCTGTGGGCGACCCCATGCCCAGTCTTTTCTGGCTTAGGTTCCCCTCTCTGCTCAGGGGCTCTGGGCTGCAGCCAAATGTCACCCAGCTGCCACCCAGTTAAGCAAACCAAATAGGAATGTGGAAGGCCTCCCGGCTGCCCCTGTGCCGTGGCCCGGACTGCTCCTCCTGGAAGGCCCTTCTCCATCTTCCTTCTTGTGTAAGGCCCTGGCAGCCGCCCTCACCCCACCCTCTGGCTGTCTCGGGTAGAGGGTGAACCCCAGTTGTGAACCCTGAGCTCCGCGGGTGACTCTGAAAGCCCTGTTGGCATCCTTCCTTCTGTCATTCCCCATCTGAGACTCCCCCAAGGACAGAGGCCCTGTTTTCATGTCCTGTGTCAGAGAGCTCAGAAAACCCTGTCAGGCTCCACAGGCGACTGCACAGGCCATTTCCCATCCGGGGCAGCTTGAGCCAGGGCTGTGGAGGGGCCCAGTGCTAAGGGTAAGCCCGGGCAGCTTGGCTGTGCCCCTGGAGACACGAAGGGCCCTGAAGAAAACGCAGACCATCCCCTGCCAAGGGCAGAGCCCCTCGTGGCCTCTCCAGCAGTGCGACAGGGGTGCACAAGCCGGGCTGTAAGAGACATACTCGCTTTGGGAACCTGGGGGGTCCATCGCTTTATACCAGGGACTGCATTCTCAAGACAGGCGGGGTGGCCTGATCCCGAGGTGCAGGCGACAGGGAGATGGGTCTGGAGAAGGAGCTCTGAACTCGGAGTCCTGGGGCTTGGTTCTCTCTGTCTCTGAGAAAACCCTGGAGAGGCTCTGGATGTACCCGAGACTCTGCCGCTGCTTACCGCCTGGCTTGGCTTCCATGCCCCTGCACACCCCCCTCTTCCTTCCTCTCCTTCTTCTTCTTTAATTGCAGAGAGCACATGTGCCCTCCAGGGAGACAGAGTGGAACAGGAAGCACCCCAGTGGGGTCTGGTCACACCACAATCCCTTTCCCATTTCTCCATCCCGTTGGGATTCGGGGCGTGTAGACACGCCAGTGCTTTCGCGTTGCCAGAGCTGAGAGGGGAACCGTGGCTGGCCGTGAGGGCTCTGGCTCCCTTACCACCCAGCCACGGGGCAGGCCCCACTGTCGGCCTTTTGTGGAGCCGTGGTTGCCACCTCCTGGTTTCACGAGCAGCTCACTGGTTCAGTGAAGCAGGACCCAGGGAACGTACTCCCCTCCCGATCGTCGGTTTTACTCTCTATGTCTGGAGCTCCACAAAGGGAAGGTGCCTCACGACACGAGCTGTCCCACAAAGAGCCGCGCTCCACCAGGCAGCAGGGAGCTCCCTGCCTCTGGGTCAGGTAGAGGCTGGATGTCTCCCCAGTGAGATGTCTCTTAAAGGAGATGGCTGGGCAGGACCAGCAGTTAGTGTAATGGCTAGGTCGCTGGACTCCCACGTAGTCGACCGCGGTTCGCGTCCCGGACCCGGTGGCTTAAAACTCACGCCGGGCGCGTGTGCGTGCGTGCCCAAGATCCCGAGAGGAGAATGGAGGAGAAGGGATTGCGGCGTGGCCATCCCCCCTGGGGGGTGATTTCTCGCTTTCTGTCTCTATGTCTCTGTCTGTATGGAGAGCGCACGTGCCCTGTAGCAAAAACCTCTTAAAAAAAAAAAAAAAAAAAAGGGAGATGGCTGGGCTGAGAGTGGGGTCAGGGGGAGCAGATCTTCTTTCCTGGCCCTGAGGTTCCGGTTCCAGGGTTCTCAGAGTCCTCCCACCCTGCCCACCTCGGTGCTGAGTCAGAGCTAGCTCCTCCCCGGCCTCTGCTAGGATTCTCTGGCCTCAGGCTACAGTCCCCACAGCGTCCCCGCCGGCTGCTCTAGGATGTGGCAGTGGGGCTGCAGGGGTGGCCTGCGTCAGCAGTGGGGTGGGGCAGACCCCAGGCAGCGGTGCTGCTTCTCCTCCTAGGCCGGAGCGGATAGCTGCCTCACAGACCCCCACCACAGAAGAGAATCCGTACCGAGGCTTTGTCTCCCGTCTGGGCCCGCGGCGGCTTGGCTCCTGGGTCGGCGGCACCCTTGGCTGGCAGCCTGGCCAGGGCTGTCTGCAGCTGAAAGAGCAAACCTGGAACTTAATATGGAATTCCGCGCAGCAACCGTACAGCCCGGGAAGTTGTCTGGCGCTGCTGGTGTGGGTTCCCGGTCTTGGTGGTTTGTCCTTTCAGCTCACACTAGGACTGTGAGTGGAAGAACTCTCCCTTCCAGACTGCTGTGCGACAGGGAGGGTTTCATGGACTGCCCCAGGCCCCAGTCACTCTGTAAGAGGGGGCAGCCCGAGGAGCTGCTAACAGCTGAGTAAATAATAATGCTGCGGCCATGGCGTTTCCTGGAGTCCTAAGGACAGCCTGCGAGGTGCGGAATAAAGGAGTTAGGGACTTTGGGCTACAGCCCAGGACAGGGTCGGAGACACCAAGAAGCCTGCCACCCTGTCCCATAGCCTGGTGGCCAACACGGCTGTCTTCAAGACAGCTGACCCACGGAACCCTTAATGGCCTCCTGACTTCTTCACACAGTGGTTTTCCTGGGTCTGACAAGCCTGGGGGTGATCTGCCCCCACCTCCCCGACTTCATCTCGTCTCGCTCTGAGCCACTCTCCTCACTCAGGGCGATACACCTGCTGGTCCTCTGCATGGGGGCCACCCCCGCCTCTGTGAGTCTGGCCTCTTCCGTCCCCCACAGATGCACTGTGTAGCCCCTCCTTGGAGAGCAGAGCCCTTTTCTCACCCTCCTGAGCTCCCGGGCAGCCCTGCCCTCCTCACCTCCTGCCCCTCCACCCCGCGGCCTATCACTACGCTCTCCTGTCCCTTTGCCATGGCGTCTCAGACTGTTACAAACCTGCAACCCCGTCCGCCTCCCAGCAGGGCGCGGACCACCCATGCCCATCTGCTCCCTCTGGTCTCCCTAGGACTTGGCACAGAACCCCAAGTGCTTCTCAACAAAACATGTAATAGAATAGAACAAAGAAGCTCGATTCATTGTCAGGTACAATGGCTGAAGGATTTGGGAGGGCGACCGAACTGGATCTGAAACGCAGCCCCACCCACATGCACTGTGTGGCCTGGGAAAGGCTCTCGGCGTCTGCCAGCCCCAGTCCCCCAGCCGGAAAGGAGCAGTTCTGGGGGGCCCTCGGGCACATGGATTCCTTTCTAATTCCAAAAGGACCAGGGGCCACCGCAGGGCTTGAGATTAGCTGTGGGTGGGCGGGAAAGAAAGAAGATGCGGACAGTGAGACCGACTTTGGGATGTTTCTGGGGGTAGCCTCATAGTAGCCAGGATCACTGGGAGTTCGTCTCCCAAGTGTCCTTCCAGCACTTACCACCTCAGGCGCTGCTCTAAGCCTCTAACAACAACGCTGGGCTATTGTACTCCATCCTCCTAAACCCTTAGCGTGTCCATGTATTAAACACTATTATCACGGCTCTGTGACAGATGGGAGACACAGAGGCACGGAGCACTTACTGCTCAGATGCTCAAAGTCTCAAGCAAGCCAGTGAGGGAGCTAAGACTGGCACCCCGGGGACAGGCTCCAGGACCGTGTCCCTGTCCCCGTTGTTCTCTGACACTTTCTACTCTCAGGATGAGACAAAGACAGAGGAACCGATGGCACACACGGATCCGCGGGTCCTCGGCGGGTCCTTCAGAAGGATACGAAGCATCTAAATGTGGCTCCCTCTTGGAAGGGGCCCAGGCTGCGGGAGGCCACCCGGAGAATGACCAAGGCCTCACCTCCTGTTCCAGCTCCTGGGTGCGATGGGTGAGCCGCTTCACTTTGGCTTTTGCACCCTCTGACTCTGCCGTCAGCAGCCGGTTCTTTTTGGACAGTTCAACGATTTTTGTGGCAACGACATCTCCAGCCATACCAGCTGTCCCTACCGTGAAAGAAGTGGGAGGGCAATTAGACATACATCGAGCTCATGCTGCTACGACAGCACTAGGGTTTTATTTTATTCTGCTGCTAGAGGGCTGATGTGTTCGCCAGAGAGCGACAGAAAAAGATGGAAAGAGAGAGACGCAGTCTTCATGGGGGCAACGGTCATATCACAACCCCTTCTCCATCCCTCCATGCTGCTGGGATTTGGGGCACGTGCGCACATGCGCCTGGTCTGTTTCCCAAGCCACGAGGTCTGGGACTCAAATTGCGGTTGGCCGAATGAGATCTGGCTGCCTTAACTACCAGGCCACAGAGCAGACACACGCCAGGGCTTTAAAAGCTAAAGCTGTTGGGACCAGTGGTTAGAGTAATGGCTATGTCGCTGGACTCCCATGTAGTCGACCGTGGTTCGAGTCCCGGCCTGGTGGCTTAAAACTCACGCCTGGGCGCATGTGCGTGCGTGCCCAAGATCCCGAGAGGAGAATGGAGGAGAAGGGATTGCGGCATGGCCATCCCCCCTGGGGGGTGATTTCTCGCTTTCTGTCTCTCTGTCTCTCTCTGTCTGTTTCCGGCGAGCGCACGCGCCCTATAGCGAAAAAACCTCTCCAAAAAAAAAAAAAAAAAAAAAAACCTGCTAAAGCTGCCTGGTGTCAAAGCTCAGGGAGCAGCAGGGGCTCAAGAGGAAGCACATCCCGGGAGCTCTGGGACTCATCACTGAGAGGAAATGTAGCCACTCGGAGACTCACTGAGAAAGTTATAAATCAGAAAGTGGTAACTCTGTGGGAGACAGGTTTACTGCTCTAATTCTTCACGCCAGCCTGGGATCGGGTCAGTATTCGCACTCTATGCCCAGTGACTTCTCTGTGCCCTCCAGTGAGTGGGGCAAGTCCTCCCGACCCCTCTGTACCTGCCTGAGTCTGGGCTCCAAGTCACATGGCTTGTTCTGGCCAATGGACATGAACCGATACAGTGCAGGTCGAGACTTGTGCAGGTACACTCGTCTGTCTGCTTATGCCATGGCCACACGAACGTAGCCAGGCCAGCAGGCTGGTGCCAAGAAGGGAGACACGGGACAAGGCTGAACCATCCTGCCATGTCTTGCTCAAATCAGCCAATCCCCACTCACCCCCTGAGACTTCTGAGTTAAATAAGTGCTTATTGCTGAATGCCACTGACGTTATCCAGTTGCTTTGTTTTGTTTTGATTTTGCTATAAGCCACGTGCACTCATCAGAGAGAGACACAGAAGGAAAGCAAGAAATCATCCCCGCAGGGATGGCCGCAGTGCAATTCCTTCTCCTCCAGTCTCCTCTCAGGATTTGGGCACGCATACACATGCGCGAACCCGATTCTCAAGCAGCTGGGGCCAGGACTTGAACTGCACAGCCCGCCATGGGGGATCCAGCACCTTGATTTCCACACCACCTGCTGGCCCATGGTTGCTTCTTAAGTAAAAAATTTTGGTAACACTTAACCAATACACAGGCAAACATTTATTTAGCAAAATTTTTTTGAGCTTCTACTAGGTTCTGGACCCTCTCAGTGTTAGGGACTCAGTGATGAATAAAAATGACCCATAGGCCAGTCCTGTGGCCTAGTGGTCAAGGGACCCACATCCCACATGGCTGACCACGGCTTTAATTCCATTCGCTTGAAAACCATGCCAGGTATGTGTGTGTGTGCATGCCAAAGTCCCAACGGGGTGGAGAAAGGGAGATGGGATTGCGGCATGACTCTGTCCCAGTGACGGGTGCTTGCTCCCTCTCCCTCTCTCCCTTTTTCTGTCTGTTTCTCTCTGGTGAGTGCATGTACCTTCTGTCAATTTAAAAATGAAAAAAGAGGAGGTTGAGAAAGATGATAAGGAGGTTGGTGGGTGGCATGGTGGTGAAGGGCGCTGGACTCCCACATGGCTGACTGCAGTTCGAGTACTGGACCTGGCAGCTTGCTCTCTCTCTCCCTCTCTCTTTCTCTCTCTCTCTCATTGTATCTCTCTGGTGAAATTAAAATGAGTAATAAATTTTTTAAAAAAAAAGAGAGAAAGACAATAAGAAAAAAATCAAACAAAATGGGGGGCCAGCAGGTAGGGTGGAGGTTAAGATGGCTGGATCCCATGCAGCCAACTGTGCAGTTCGAGTCGCGGACCCGGCCGCTAGAGAAGCACTCCAGGCAGGCGTGTGTGAATGCCCAGAGTTCTGAGGGAGGGAGACATGGGAGAGACGGGACTGCAGCATGACCATGCCCGCGCGGGGTGCTCTCTCCCCTCACTTTCTTTCTCTCCATCCGGTGGGTATAGGCACCCTCTAGCAATATTTTTTTCTTTTTTTTTTTTTTGGAGAGGTTTTTGCTATAAGGCGCATGTACTCACCAGAAAGACAGAGAGAGACAGAGAGACAGAAAGGAGAAATCACCTCCCAGGGGGGATGGCCATGCTGCAATTCCTTCTCTTCCATTCTCCTCTCAGGATCTTGGGCACGCACGCACACGTGCCCGGTGTTAAGTTCAAGCCACCGGGTCTAGGACTCGAACCGCGGTCAACTACATGGGAGTCCAGCGGCATAGCCATTACGCTAACTGCTGGTCCCTAGCAATTTTTTTTTTTTTTCTAAAAGAGAGAAAGAAATGCAATTTCAGCAGAGGTTCTGATTCTGGTTCAGATGGAATAAGCACAACCGACACTATTTCTCACTGACAACTAAAAACCCAGGCTAGACTGTGTGGGACGGCCACTGGAGGGTTCTGAAAGTCAACGGCAGCAAGCTTTTCCCCTTTTCTTTTTACTTTTCAATTGGCAGAGGCCACACCTGTTCACCAGAGACACAGAGAGAGAGAGAGGGAGAGAGAGAGAGAGAGGGAGAAAGCACCCCTGCCGGGCGTGGTCACTACCATCCCGTCTCCATTTCCCCATGCTCTCAGGATCCTGAGCATGCACGCACACGTTTTTCAAGCCGTGGAGGTTGGGATTCAGACTTCAGCTGGTCATGTGGGGCCTGGCTCTCTTAACCACTAGATCGTGGTAGCAAGCGCTCTGGAGAGAGAGACCAGGCGTCGACGTGCACACGGTCCAGGGGTGAGGGGTGAGTCTCTTGGGTTATGTTTTCCTCCCAGGACTCAAGAGCAGCATAAATCCCAGAACTAGCCTCCAGAAAGAGATCTGACAGGAGCCCTCGACAGCTCACACAGCAGAGAGCAGGGCCCAGAGAGACTGGGGAACTCCTCAGGGTTTTAGTCCCCATGTTCTCCTAACCCTGTCTCCAGGCAAGTCCTGAGCTTGAAGCAGCAACTTCATGAGAAATGACAGCAGCAATGACATGGGCAAGCTAAAAATCTGGGTAAGTGGGACCAGCAGTTAGCGTAATGGCTATGTCGCTGGACTCCCATGTAGCCGACCGTGGTTCAAGTCCCAGACCTGGTGGCTTAAACTCACGCCGGGCACGTGTGCATGCGTGCCCAAGATCCCAAGAGGAGAATGGAGGAGAAGGGATTGCAGTGTGGCCATCCCCCCTTGGGGGGTGATTTCTCGCTTTCTGTCTCTCTGTCTCTGTCTTTCTGGCAAGCGCACGTGCCCTGTAGCAAAAACCTCTCAAAAAAAAAAAAAATTGGGGTAAGTATAGTAGATTATTTTAGGTCACCTTATGTTCTTTAATATATGTATAATGGTTGAAGGCAAAAATTATGACACTGTCTAATAGGGTGCTTTTTTTTTTTTTTAATTGCCAGCAGGTGTGTATGCTTACCAGCACGAGAAAGAGAGAGAGGGAGAAGGCACCCCCAGTGGGGCCTGCTCTTGCCACAATCTTTTCTCTTCCATGTCTGCAACCTGCTAGGATCTGAGACATACACATACATCACCAGGTGCATTTTTCAAGCTTCTGGGGGCAGGACTTAAACTGCAGTTAATCATGCAGGATCTGACTCCCTTAATCACCAGGCTACAGGTCCAGTCCAAATAAAAGGATTTTGTACATATATATATACATATACATATATATATATATATATATATATATATGTATATGTATATGTATATGTATATGTATATGAACACAAACCTTTTATGTATATACTTATATATACATATATATATAATATTATATATATAGAAATACATATAAGTCTGTAATATAAGGAGTGAACACAAACCTTTATGATGTCTGCATTTAATTAATATATTAATTCTAATTGAATAGTGAAAGATTAAGTATATACCTTATAATCATAGAGCAATCACTAAAAAACTGTACAAAGGAATACAGTAAAAAATTTAAAAAGATAAAGCAACCATTAAAAATCCAGCTTAGGGGGGTGGGCAGCAGGTGGCATGGTGGTTAGGGCACTGGACTCCCACATGGCTGACCACAGTTTGAGTCCCAGACGTGGTGCCTTGAGAATCACACCAGACACATATGTGCGCATACCCAAAATCCCAGGAGGAGCATGGAGGGGGATTAAGGCATGGTCATCCTTCTTGGGAGGGGAGGAGATTTCTCATTTCCCTCTCTCTCTCTCCCCCCCCCCACAAGAGCATGTACCCTCTGGCAAAAATCTCAAAAGAAAAAAAAAAAAGCTAATGGAAAACAACCCATCAGCTGTCAGTAGTTTGTCACCGTGGCTTGGTTTAAAAACATGCTCTGAACCAGTTAGACTTTTCTCTCCAAAACGTGCTGTTGGAAATCAGTAACGGTGACTTCAGAGTGAGGACTGGATTTACGCAGTCTGCAGGGAGAGCTAGTGCTGACAGTCAGATGAAGCCTGAACAAGTCTGTCCATCGGCAGAGACAGCAAGAACCAGAGAACAATGGGACAGGCTGGGGACAACAGAGTGGCCCAAGTCCTGCCTCCTGAGTCTGCTGGAGGACACATGCCTCTCCTGCGCCCCCTGCAGCCCATCAGCTTCTGTACAGCCTTACACAGGGGCAAGCTGCCCCTTCTGCGGCTGAATCCTGAGCCAGGTGGAGAGCTTCTATTCCTCACGAGATGCAAAGCCTGGTCTTCAGTGTGCTTTTTGTTTTTTTGGAGAGGTTTTTGCTATAGTGCATGTGCACTCACCAGAAAGACAGAGAGAGACAGAGACAGAAACTGAGAAATCACCCCCCAGGGGGGATGGCCACCCCCCAGGGGGGATGGCCATGCTGCAATCCCTTCTTCATTCTCCTCTCGGAGAATACGAGAATCCTTGGGAACGCACGCATATGCGCCTGGCATGAGTTTAGGCCACCGGGTCCGGGACTCAAACCACAGAAGACTACATGGGAGTCCAGCGACATAGCCATTATGCTAACTGCTGGTCCCCTTCAGTGTGCTTTTTTGTTTTAGACAGAAGAGACCAAGAATGAAGGGAGGTACTCATGCTACCAAGGGCCTCTATACTCAAGTAAAGACGGCCAATTAGAGATGCTTAATGCACTTCCCTCCCATAAAAAAGGACCAAAACGAAAGCAGCTTACATGAGCTGGAGTGCTTGAGGGAGAGGGCCGGAGTGTGGTGGGGGTGCAGTGGACAAAGTGTGGTGGGGGTGCAGCGGACGGAGTGTGGTGGGGGTGCAGCGGACGGAGTGTGGTGGGGCTGCAGTGGATGGAGTGTGGTGGTGGGGGTGCAGCGGACGGAGTGTGGTGGGAGTGCAGTGGGTGCCACGGAGCAAAGGCTCGGTATGGCCTTGCACAGAGGGAGCAAAGCACTCTCCATCTCAGTCCCCCACTCAAGATCAGCTTAGAACTGGAAGGGACTTCCTCTATCGGAGAGAGTGCAAGCAAGAACCCCCCATGGACACCTTAGACAAATGAAGTCTTTACTGCAGTGGAATCTTGTAGCTTTCACAAACTGAGCCCAGTCTGCAGAGGAGTGGAGAAAGGGGTGGGAGAGAGAGAGAGAGAGACAGAGAGAGAGAAAGAAAATTTCCCTGGAGGAGGAGTAGAAGCCATGTTGTACCCTGTCCTAACCAAGCTGCAACTGCACAAAGCCATCTTGTGACTACCCGCCACTTGTGTCCCTCAGAGGGAGTGGCTTGGTGAGTAATCTGGCCTCCAGCCACTTGCCTGTGCTGCCTCCCCTCCCCCATGCCCCATGGAAGTGTTCAGCTGAGGCCCTCCCCATCCACACTTCACAGGAACGGCTGTGCCAGTGACTTTGCCCATAACCGCGGAGCTGCCTCGTACCCCTCTGCCCATGTCCCACAGGAGCAGCCAGCTGAAGAAACCATAGTGAGCCTACACTGCCTGAAACCAGAGCCGAGGCACCCTACCCAACCATCATCCTAGGACCCATCTACAGGAGGAAGTCATTCATCGCGAAGTCATCCTATAAAACTGGTAGCTGTGCAAATATTAATGTGGGGACACGAGAAACATGAAAAGCAGGATAACGTGACATCCCCAAAAGAACACAGTAATTCTCCAGCAAGAGACTAAAGAGAAGGAAATCAATGATACAAAATGCCTGAAAAAGAATTCAACATAACGATCATTTAAAAACGTGAAATACAAGAAAAGACAGATATACAACTCAATGAAATCAGGAATACACTACATGATCTGAATGAGAAATTCAACAGAGAGACAGATATCACACAAAAAGAAATACACAGAAAGTCTGGAGCTGAATTCAATGAAAGAAATAAATACAGTAGAAAGCTTCAACAATAGGTTTTTTTTTTTTTTTTTTTTGGGGGGGGTTTTCGCTATAGGGCACGTGCGCTCGCCAGACAGCCAGAGAGAGACATAGAGACAGAAAGTGAGAAATCACCCCCCAGGGAGGATGTCCATGCCACAATCCCTTCTCCTCCATTCTCCTCTCGGGATCTTGGGCACTCACGCACACGCGCCCGGCGTGAGTTTTAAGCCACTGGGTCTGGGACGCGAACCGCGGTCGATTACGTGGGAGTCCAGCGACATAGCCGTTATGCTAACTGCTGGTTCCCAACAATAGTTTTGATTAAGCTAAAGAAATAATTTCTCAACCTGAAGAATATTTTCCAGGATAGAACATATGATTAAACCATAAAACAAACTTCAACACATCTCTCAAAATCAAAAACATATCAAGTAACTTTTCTGAAAAAAAGCAAAGATCAATAACAAGAGAAATTTTGGAAATTGTACAAATAACTTTAAAATTAAACCACATATCCTTCAATGACCACTACATTAATGAGAAAATTAAGAAGGAAATTTAAAGATTTCTTGAAGTAAATGAAAATGAAAACACAAAATACCAAAAGAAGAGGAATGTTTATAGCAATGAGAAGTTTAATTAATCAATACTTACATCAAAAAGGTAGAAAGGTTTCAAATAAACAACATAGAACAAACCAAAACTAAAAATAGTAGAAAGAATGGAATAATAATGATCAGAGCAAAAATAAATGAAGTCGAGGCTAAAAAATCAATACAGGGACCAGCAGATGGTATAATGGTTATGTCACCAGACTCTCACATGGCTGACAGTGGTTCAAATTGCTGATTCAGTGGCTTGAAACTCACGTCAGGTCCACGCGTGCTCAAAATTCCAAGAGGAGAATGGAAGAAAAGGGGCAGTAGTGTGGCCATCTCCCCGGGAAGTGATTTCTCACCTTCTCTCTCTCTCTGTCTCTGGCAAGCACATGTGCCCTATAGCAAAAATCTCTCTCAAAAAAAAATCAATACAAAAAAAAAATCAATAAAACAATCAAAAGTTGATTTTTGCTTACTTATATAAGAGCATAGATAAAGAAATAGGTAATGAATTTTTGTTAAATACGTAGCTGCTCTTGTCAAACAATGTTAGATGACAGATAGGCTAATCTGTTTCACTACAGCAACCATCATGTTATGCTATAACTACTGTAAGGAGCCATATGTATCTCTGCATCTTTATGTATCCCCTAACAACATGTTGCAAACCTCAAATATACATGATAAAATTCACTTTGATTTTTTAAAAGAATTATTTATTTATTTAATCCCATTTGTTATTACTATTGTTTAACTTGATCAGAAAGAGACAGAGAGAGAGAGAGAAAGGGAAAGAGAGAAAGTAAGCCACCTGGTCTGGGACATGAACTATGGTTGGCCATGTGGGAGTCTAGCACCTTAACCACCACGTCACCTGCCAGCCCCTATTTTATTTTATTTTATTTATTTATTTTTTCTTTTTGGGGGGGAGGTTTTTAGCTATAGGGCACGTGCGCTCACCAGAAAGACAGAGAGAGACAAAGAGAGAAAGTGAGAAATCACCCCCTGGGGGGATGGCCACGCCGCAATCCCTTCTCCTCTCGGGATCTTGGGCACGCATGCACACGTGCCCAGCGTGAGTTTTAAGCCACCAGGTCCGGGACGCGAACCGCGGTCGACTACGTGGGAGTCCAGCAACATAGCCATTACACTAATTGCTGGTCCCACCCTATTTTATTTTTTATATAAAGCATTTAATTTCAAAGCAGGGAGAGACACTCCAGCAGATGCTGTATCAGACTAGTTGTTCTCTTTAATTGTTTTATAAGCCACCTGGAGATTGCTTAATGGGTGTACGTGTAGCAGAGCATAATCAGGGTCATGGTCCCCACCGGATCTGCTGGGCCAAGCCTCGGTCAAAATTATAGCCACAGAGTCAATGTCCAGCTCATTCATGACGCCAAAGTCATCCCTGGACCTGTAACACCAAGGCCATCACTAGGTCCACTGGGCCAAAGTCTCCATCAGCAGAACCCTGGTTGAGCCCAGACACACCGGGTCAAGGTCCGCCTAGCTCCTGCTGCGGGTGGCAGGGTCCCAGGAAATCTTCTAGAACAGCTGCCTCCACTGTCTCACCCACCCTTCTAGAGCAGCAGCAGGGGGCACTGCATAGTTAGTACTGCCTCTCCTGGGGCTTTTCAAAGGTCTGTGATACAATGTCCGATCCAGAGCACTCAAGAAGATATGGGCCCCGTCAGCTCACCAAATACGCTGTGTGGCAGAGTACCCTTGTCATGAGTCCCAGGTGGGTCTCCAACATTGCCCAGACGCCTGGTGTCCCTGCTGTCCCACTGTTTTGTTTTGTTTTCCTGAGAAGTTTTTGCTATAGGGTATGTGTGCTCACCAGAAAGACAGAGACAGAGAGATAGAAAGTGAGAAATCACTCCCCAAGGAGGATGGCCATGCCGCAATCCCTTCTCCTCCATTCTCCTCTCGGGATCTTGGGCACGCACGCACACACACCTGGCGTGAGTTTAAGCCACCGGGCCCGGGACTCGAACCACGGTGGGCTACATGGGAGTCCAGCGACATAGCCATTACGCCAACTGCTGGTCCCTGTCCCATGGTTCTTTATGCTCCCATTTCCTGTTGTGTGGGTCTCCCTGGGCCCACCCTTCCTCTAAGCTCTCCTCCCTCCCAGGACTCATCTGGACAAGCTTGAACACAACTGACCCTTGGCTTTCTCACGTAGGCACCTGCCCTCTGGAACCTGCTGTTTGCTTGTCTGTAGGCTCCGCGGCAACTGACCCGGCCCACTGGGACTTCAGGACAAGGACTGTTGCAACGAGGGTGAAACTACCTGTAAAGGCAAATCTGTCCTCTTCTATTTTCTTTTTGAGGTGTTTGATTTCAAAGTCCCTTTCCTTCAGCAGCTTATACAATCGCCCATTCTCATCCGCTGTCTCCCGGAGCTCATTCCGAAGCTGTTCAATCTCGTCCTCAAGGACCCTGCAAGGCAAAGGCGGAATTACTGCTGCTTCACAGGGACTGGTGGACAGGGCCAGGCCTCCACTGCCTGCGCGCGATGTACCCGGGTCGGGTGCTAGCTGGGGATAAGCACTGGCTTGTTCAAAATGGGAAAGAGACGTTAAAGGAACAGACGAGAAGGTTTTAACATACTGTTCTAGAACTGAGCAATTAAGTGCACATACATATGTATGCACACACGAAAGGAGAAAGGTGTGAATAACAATATCAGCCAGCTTCAACAGAGAGCTACAGAAACCTCCCCCCAAGAGAATTCACATTCCTTTTAAGCATCCATGGAACATGCACGAAATTACATTACACGCTACACAGGCAAACTCGGAAAATCCCAACTATAGACCGTTTTCTCTAAAGGCAGGTGACTCAAATTAGAAAGCAATACTTAAAAAAGATCAAAACAAAAAATAAAACTGAGGGACCAGCAGTTAGCGTAATGGCTATGTCGCTGGACTCCCACATAGCTGACCACAGTTCAAGTCCCGGACCTGGTGGCTTAAACTCGTGCCGGGCGCGTGTGCGTGCATGCCCAAGATCCAGAGAGGAGAGTGAAGGAGAAGGGATTGCGGCATGGCCATCCCCCCTGGGGGGTGATTTCTCACTTTCTGTCTCTCTGTCTCTCTCTGTCTTTCTGGCGAGCGGATACACCCTATAGTCAAAACCTCTCCAAAAAAAAAAAAAAAAAGAAAATTTTGTATTGGGGCTGGTAGATGGCATGGTGGGTAAGGCAGCTGGACTCTGACGTGGCTGACTATGGTTCAAGTCCCGGACCTGGCAGCTTGCTTTCTCAACTTTCCTTCTCTCTCTCTCTCTGGTCAACCTAAAAAATAATAATAATAAAATAAAACAATGACAATGAATGAAATTGAATAAAATAATTCTTAAAAAAAAGAGAAAATGTTATATTAATCCAGACTAAGAACCAGTACAATAAATTCATATGCATCTGTGTAACATTGTCGCATTTAGAGCTAATTGAAAAGATCCTGGACTTCTTTCAACTTTTCCACCAATGGTAAAAGAATCGAGGAATCCACCAAGCACCTCTCTGATACAGAGCGTGTTTGTTTTGTTGTATGTTAGGAAAGGGGAACTGCCGCAGAATGAACTCAGATGCGATTTGGGGCAGTGATTCGCTACGAACCATCAGTTGGCCAAAGGGCTCTCTTGGAAACACAAAACGGTTTTCATGAAGGAGAGACTGCCAAGGAAAATTCAAATGAATAAACTACAACTCGATGAGTTTGAACATTTCCATCTGACTTTAAAATCCATTTCACATCGAATTGTGTCTGTCGGAGCACAGAGCCACCAGGTGCGAGTCACCTGTGCCAAAACCACCTTCTACTTACAAATGCACATCGAGTCAGCCTGACTCATGTACAGTCGTGCTCCCCTCCACACCTCTCCCCTCCACCGCCTGCTCTCTCTACCTCTGAGCAATGCTCCTGGGAGGCTTCACGACTGTATTTACCTCTGTTCGAAACTGGTGTTTGAGTTCTGGTCCCCTGCAAGGAGAAGGCAGAAGTCATCGGAGATCTCCAAGGGCTCTTTTTGGTCGTCGACTGTGCTTCGGAGGCTCAGTTCCTTTTCCTTCTTCTTCTCCATCTGCTTCTGTAACCTTCTGTGCTGCATCTCCTGCATCGCCTTGAACTGGAGGCGCAAAGTGTCCTGTGAGCCTTCGTCTGCCGCCATCCTGCCCTAAGAGTCAGAGGAGCTGTCTGAGCTCAAGCAAATCCCGGCAGAGCACTCGGCAGATAGTCAGCCCTGTCTACAGCCCCCAAACCTGCAGTGCCCTGCTCAGCTGTGCATGTGTGTCCATGCAGAAACCTGGGAGCCCCACCCGTACTCCGAGTCACTGAGAGCGAAAGCTGAGCTGAGCACCCCTGGCCAGTCCTGAACCTGCACCCAGACTGCACATGGCATCAGGGTATGATCATCACTCAGATTGACTTCAATCAGTGGCTCTCAACTCCAGCTGAAGATTTGACCTCCCCAGAGGGACCAGCAGTTGGCGTAATGGCTATGTCGCTGGACTCCCATGTAGTCGACCGTGGTTTGAGTCCCGGACCCGGTGGCTTACACTCACACCGGGTGCGTGTGCGTGTGTGCCCAAGATCCCAAGAGGAGAATGGAGGAGAAGGGATTGCGGTGTGGCCATCCCCCCTGGGGGGTGATTTCTCACTTTCTGTCTCTCTCTCTCTCTGTCATTCTGGCGAGCGCATGCGCCCTATAGCAAAAACCTCTCCCCCCCACCAAAAAAAAAGATTAGACTTCCCTAGAAAATTCTAAAATATAGCAATGCCTGGGCCCATCCCCAATCCAATTAAATCCCAGTTTCTAGGAATGGGGCTCAGACATCATAGTATAATTTACAAACAGTAAAGTGCATGAGTCCTACATGGACAGCTCAGTGACTCTTACCCCAGATAGACACCTGTGGTGACCAGCCCGGTCAAGATAAAGGGCACTTCCCGTCTCTAAGCAGGTGATTTTATACCCCCTCTGACCAGTCATCCCTCAAGGCTATCCTATTCTGACTGTTGCTGTAGTCTTCTTAATTAGCTCAATTAAAATACGGTTTAGACACGCTATATCAATTGTATGTGTACAAATGAGTTTTGTCAAATACATACAACTGAACCACCACCATCAGGAATGAACCTTTGTGGGAACCACAGTTAGCGTAATCTAGACTCCCATATAACCCGGTGGAATGTTGCGTGCCCAAGATCGAGAGGAGAATGGAGGAGAAAAATCCCCCCTGGGGGGTGATTTCTCGCTTTCTGTCTCTACTCTTCTGTGGGGCGACGCGCCCAGGAAAAAAAAAAAAAAAAAAAAAAAAAAAACTCTCAAAAAAGACCTTTGTGGGGACCAGGAGGTGGCATGGTGGTTAAGGTGCTGGACACTCACACATGGCCGAACACAGTTCAAGTCCTGGACCTGGTGGCTTACTTTCTCACATTCTCTCTCTCTCTCTTCTCTCTGTGTGTCTCTCTCTGGTCAAATTAAAATAAATGAATGGATAAATAAAATTAAATAAATAATAAAAATAGATTTGGAAAAAAAAAAAAAAAAAGACCTTTGTGCCCCTTCAACCCTGTGCCAAACCCAACCCCGGGCAAACACTGGTCTTGCTTTTGTTAGTCAAAAACTGCCTCTTCTGCGATCCCTTCTCCTCTCAGAATTTGGGGCATGTGAACACATGCACCTGGTGTGATTTTCAAGCCACCAGGCCCAGAACTCAAACCCTACAGTCAGCCATGCGGGACCAGCCACCTTAACCTCCACACCACCTGCTGGCCCCATCTAGCTACCTCCTGCGGCAAGTCACCGTGTAGTAGGTGTGACAGAAACTACATCGCCAGGCCGGCCTCATGACAGTGGTTAAGGGAGCAGATTCCCTGTGGCTGGTTACACGGTTACTATCCTGGCCCTCACAGCTTGAAAAATATGCCAGACGTGTGTGTACGTCCCAAATCTCCACATTGTAGAGAAATGGAGGAGAAGGGATGGTGGCATGACCACGCCCCATTGGGGGGTGCTTTATCCCTGTCTCTCATCTTTCTCTGGGGAACACACACACCCTTTGGGGAAAAAAGAGAAAAGAAAAGGAAACCATTTAATATATTGACTACAAAGCCTAAAATATATACTGTCTAGCTCTTTACAGAAAATGTTTGCTTGGGACCAGCAGTTAGCGTAATGGCTATGTCACTGGACCCCCATGTAGTTGAACGCGGTTCGAGTCCCAGACCCAGTGGCTTAAACTCACACCGGGTGCGTGTGCGTGCGTGCCCAAGATCCCGAGAGGAGAATGGAGGAGAAGGGATTGCGGCATAACCATCCCCTCCGGGGGGTGATTTCTAGCTTTCTATCTCTCTGTCTCTCTCTGTCTGTCTGGCGAGTGCACATGCCCTATAGCCAAAAAAAAAAACCTCTCCAAAAAAAAAGAAAAAAGAAAGAAAAAAGAAAATGTTTGCTCATCCTTGCCTAAATTTAAAAACACTCAGTCTGATTTGCCTAAATTTAAAACATCGAGCCTGATTATTAAGTTACATTATATCCTGGGACCAGCAGTTACCGTAACGGCTATGTCGCTGGACTCCCACGTAGTTGACCGCAGTTCGCGTCCCGGACCCGGTGTCTTAAAACTCACGCCGGGTGCGTGTGCATGTGTGCCCAAGATCCTGAGAGGACAATGGAGGAGAAGGGATTGTGGTGTGGCCATCCCCCCTGGAGGGTGATTTCTCGCTTTCTGTCTTTATGTCTCTCTCTGTCTGTCTGGCGAGCGCACGCGCCCTATAGCAAAACCTCTCCAAAAAAAACAAAACTTACATTATATCCTTGGGTATTCCATCTTTTTGGACAATTTACGGTGGTTGTAGCTGTCACATGGTCAGCAGAAATGTCCCTACAGTTCGAAATTTTTCCAAGACCACCCTGAGTTTCAGTGCCTGGCTAGAAGAACTCACAGAACTCTGAAAAGCCATTTTATTCACACATTTATTACAGTGAAAGAACACAGATTAAAATTTAAAAGGCAAAAGGAAACAAAAAGTAGGAAGGGGGAAAGGCGCAGAGGGCGGATCCAGGAGACACAGGCCCAAGCTCCCAGGTATAGTCTCCAGTGGAGTTCTGCAGACAGTGTTTGCTGCTTCTAGAAACCACGTGTGGCATGTGGAACGCTGCCAGCAGGGACTGCACCCAGGCCTTGGTGTCTAGGTCATAGTCAGTCTGTTATGGCATTGGTAAGCTGTGATACCTGAATCTGCGATTTGTAAAGAATAGACATTTATTTGGTTCACAGTTCTGGTAGCTAGAGTCCACAGTCACGTCTGACCAGACTCTGGGGCTGTGTTACAACACGGTCGATAGAAGCAGAGAGGCATGCAGACGCAAGCAGGGGACAGGGACCTGCGGGCAGCCATCTTACTTTCATGACAACCCGCTCTTGTGGGGACTAACTCATCTCATGCCCAGGAGAGTGAGAACATGTCCCCTCCCGTAAGGTGGCATTAATCTGTTCCAGGTGGTACCCCTGCGTCCAAACACTGCCCACCCGTTCCCCCTTCTGAACATCCCACCCCGTCTCAAGGCCCTCATCTGGGGACCGAGCTTCCAGCTCATGAGCCTTTGCAAGACAAACCACACCCAGTCCACAGCAGTCGTGTAGACACGGCTGTCACTCAGTCTCCTGCTCCTCCAGAGATGAAGGTGTCACCCAAGGCTCCCACAATAAAATGCACTGTGAGCACAGACTAAGTGGCCTAAGGCCCTCGGACAGGATACTCCTAGGGTGGGGAGGTTTTCTCCCAGCAGCAGGTCAAGGGCCAAATCTTTCTTTGGTGTGGACAACCCAGACTTGCTGAGTTATTTCTTTACTGTATAGTTCCTTGGTGAGGAATTCCATACGACAACAGCTCTGGCCTGTTTTTTATCTTTTTTTTTTTTTTTTTTTTTTTTTTTTTTTCACCCCCCAAGGAGAGAGAGGCAATCCCTTCTCCTCCATTCTCCTCTCGGGATTTTACACATGCTACCGGGTCCGGGTCGTGAACCGTGGTCGCAGTCTAGCGACATAGCGCTGCTGGCCATGACAGACAGAGAGAGACAGAGAGATAGAAAGAACCACCTAGGCAGCAGAAACAAATCACCCCCCCAGACAGAGGAAAGGGGGTGTTATGGCCACTTGTTCTGTCATAGGCAATCCCTTCTCCTCCATTCTCCTCTCAGGTTTCTATCTTGGGCACATGCCCTGCAGCATGAGCACACGCGCTCCCTGTAGTCACCAGGATGCGTGAGTTGTCTTTTTTTTTTTTATATATATATTTTTTATTTACATTAAGCCAGCCTACGGGTCACTGTATATTGGCTCAATCAAGACATGTTACGAACCGCTTTTTTTTTTTTTTTTAGAGGTGCGACTATAGAAAGCGAGAAATGGGAGCAATCCCTTCTCCTCCATTCTCCTCTTGGGATCTTGGGCACATAGCCAGTTTTACAGCTAACTGCATGGGAATCCCATGTTTTGCTGTTTTGCTTTTTTTCACTCATCCTTGATTCCCTAACTCTTACCCTCTGCCATCTCCCACTCTCCTCCCCCACTGTCTCTGGTAGCATGATTAAGTCACTATGCAGTATATTCTGGATGGGAAATCACATTTTGTATGCTGTGATGATGCTTAGGGAAAGAATGTAAATTAAGTTAGAAAAAAAAAGTTTCAGGAAAAAAATATCTGTTCGATGACTGCGGTAAGATATATAGCCCCAGCGAGGTGCTACTTTATAGGATGCGTAAAGTTAGACTTGTGTTCATGGAAATGTATATATCACCTGTGTTTGCTATGAAAATATTTAGATTAATTAAGATCTTTAGTAATTCAGTAAAATGGGGGGGAAAAACAGGAATGATGGCATCCGTGTTTCTAGGTTTTATCTCTAGGAATTGGCTACGGAGGCAAGTTTATGGGCCAGTGGGTGCAGGCTCTGGAACACACAGACAGGCACGTACACCCATGGGCAAGGCAGAGGTAAGGACAGTGAGGAGTGTGGACAGAGCACTCAAGGGTGTTCGAGCAGGGAGCGTCCCTCCTGGAAGGTTAGTGAAGGACAAGGTATTCCTGCCGGCCTGGGAGGACCGGAGAGATGGAAGCTTTCAGGGAAGGTCTGGAGGGAGCGGAGGTCCGTCAGCACAACTGGCTGGAACTCAGGATGATGGAAGGGACTACAGGCTAAAGGAGAGCCCGGGGCCAGATGCCCTCGGACTGGGTTTTGTGGCCCACGAATCTGATCGCGTTCTGCACAGGTATGTGTCCGGCTCAGAGCCGTGTCGGGCTCAGGGTTGGAGGCTAGCCTAACACGTGCTGAGGAGGAGGGGTAGGGGGAAGCATTGGGCAGCAAGAGTGTGTTTTGCTTATTTTTAAAATTCAATATGACTTGGGACCAGCAGTTAGCGTAACGGCTATGTTGCTGGACTCCCATGTAGTCGACTGCGGTTCGAGTCCCAGACCCGGCGGCTTAAACTCACGCCAGGCGTGTGTGCTTGCATGCCCAAGATCCCGAGAGGAGAATGGAGGAGAAGGGATTGTGGTGTGGCCATCCCCCCTGGGGGGTGATTTCTCGCTTTCTGTCTCTCTGTCTCTCTCTTTCTGGCGAGCGCACGTGCCCTATAGCAAAAACCTCTCCAAAAAAAAAAAAAAAAAAGAAGAACATTGCGGGGAGGGGCTGGCAGATGGCGTGGTGGCTAAGGGTGCTGGACTCCCACATGGCCTACTGCGGTTCGAGTCCCGGACCTGGGACTTGCTTTCTTACTCCCGCCTCCCCTCTCTCACTCTGTCCCTCCCTGGTCAAATTTAAAAAATAAAAAATAAGGGGACCAGCAGTTAGCGTAATGGCTATGTCGCTGGACTCCCATGTAGTCAACCGTGGTTCCCATCCCGGACCTGGACCCAGTGGCTTAAAACTCACGCCGGGCACATGTGCGTGCGTGCCCAAGATCCTGCGAGGAGAATGGAGGAGAAGGGATTGCGGCGTGGCCATCCCCCCTGGGGGGTGATTTCTCGCTTTCCGTCTCTCTGTCTCTCTCTGTCTGTCTGGTAAGCGCACGCGCCCTATAGCAAAAACCTCTCAAAAAAATGTAAATAAATAAAGTTAAATAAAATAATTCTTAGAAGAAGAAGGAGGAGGAGGAGGAGAAGAAGATGACTGCGGTGAGAGGGAACAGCAAAGGCAAGCACCCTGAGGTCCTTGTGACCATGAACATAGCAGCATCGAGGGGCCTGGAGCTACAGGGACAGATTTATGGAGTGTCAACAAGATTTATGACTAGTTGGAAGAAGGGAGATGATGTGGCTTGAGTTTTGCTTCAGGGAGGGATACTTAACACTGCCTACGCTTTAAAGTCATTTGGGGAGCATTAAAAAAATTCCAGCATCTGTACTCTATTAATTCCACTTCTGCAAAGTTCAAACAGACCGAACATCCAGAATGTGGAAGGAACTCTGGCCACTTAGTAATAAGATATAGCACAATTTAAAAATGGGCAAAAAAAAAAAAATTATATATAAAAAAAAAAAATATATATATATATATATATATATAAAAATTAGGCATGTCATAAAAGAACTTCAAAGGGTCAGTAAGACCATGAAAAGATGCTCAGCATAACAAGGCGGCAGAAAAATGAAAATTAAAACTGCACTGAGTTGCCACTACTTCACAAGTAGACTGAAAGCTAGCCTTTCCCTCCTAGGTGTTTGGCAAGGATCTTTGAAGCAGCTAAGACTCTCCTGCTCTGCTGGGGAGGTGTAGAATGAAGGCCTCAGCCCCGCTGGAAAACGGTTTAGCACTTTCTTATAAAGTTACACATCGATTCACCACCTAGCCCAGAATTTTTACTTGTATTTACCCAGGAGAAATAAGAACATATGTCTAGACAGTGACTTTCTTAGTTTTTTGCTATAGAGTGTATACTCTTGCCAGAGAGAGAGAGAGACAGAGAGAGGGAAAGTGAGAAATCACCCCCCGGGGGATGTCCATGTCACAATCCCTTCTCCTCCATCCTCCTCTCAGGATCTTAGGCATGCACACACGTGCCCAGTGTGATTTTCAAGCCACTGAGTCTGGGACCCAAACCGCGGTTGCCCCTATGTGGGAGTCCAGTGCCTTCACCACTACACCACCTGCTGGCCCAACAGCTACTTCCGTACGTACTGCTGTTCATAACAGCTATATTCATAATAGCTTTATTGGGTCCAGCAGTTAGCCCAGCCACGGAGCTGGGCCGACACAGCACCTGGGGGCAGGCTGGACTTGGCCTTCTACTGGCTTTTTTTTTTTTCTTTTTTCCTTGGAGACGTTTTTGCTATAGGGTGCATGCACTCGCCAGACAGACAGAGACAAACAGACAGAAAGTGAGATATCACCCCCTGGGGGCGATGGCCACGCCACAATCCCCTCTCCTCCATTCTCCTCTCCGGATCTTGGGCACGCACGCACACGTGCCCGGCGTGACTTTAAGCCACCGGGTCCAGGACTTGAACTGTGGTCGACTACATGGGAGTCCAGCAACATAGACATTACGCTAACTGCTGGTCCCCACAGACATTTTTGTTTGCCTCTCAGAGAACACCACGTGAGGACTTGAATTTGTTGCCAACCTTCCTCTTCTTTCTTTTCCCTTCTTCTCCCTCTTTCTCTTCGTCTTCTTTTAATTGCCAGAGAGTGTGTGTGCTTGCCAGAGAAGAGAGAGGGGAAGAGAAAGAAAGCTCTGTCCAGGGGGGCGAGGTAACACTAAGATCTGAAATCCCCCTGTCCTCCACTTTCCCATCCTGTTTGGATTATGGGCATGAGTATGCAGATGCCCGTGTTTTTGTCTGTTTGTTTGTTTAAGACTTTTTTTGCCTTAGGGTGTGTGCCCTTGGGGCTAGGGAGGAACAGACAGTGAGAGGAAAAGTGAGAAGTCACTCCCCAGGGGGGATGGCCATGCAGCATCCCTTCTCCTCCATTTTCCTCCTGGGGTCTTGGGCACGCATGCACATGTGCCCAGCATGATTTTCAAACCACTGGGTCCAGGACTCAAACTGCAGTTGGCCATGTGAGAATCCAATGACGTAACCGCTTCACCATCTGCTGGTCCCTCAGTGTGGTTTTTGTTTGTTTTAGGAATTATTTATCTATTTATTTAAATTTGACCAGAGAGGGAGAGAGAGAGAAAAACTGAGAAAGCAAGCCACCATGTCTGGGACTCAAACCGGGCTCGCCCATGTGGGAGTCTAGAACCCTTAACCACCACACCACCTGCTGGCCACTCAGTGTTTTTTTTTGTTTTTTTCTTAAGCCACCAGGGTTAGGATACAAACTGCTGTCAGCCATGTGGGACCTTCCTCCCCTAACTGCTGGGCCACAGAGCAGGCCCTCCTGGCAGCACTGGGAAGGTCTGTAGCTGTCCATTACATCCAGATCTGCTTCTTTCATGAGCTCACACAGAAGCGGCAGTGCTGGGCCTGTAGTTCCACGGGGTAGCGGCCGCAGGGCAGAGGTGTTTCCTCAGGCAGGGCGTGTTCTTCCCGTTCAGTCACTGTCCCTGCCCTTGCAATGCTGCAGCGCCACACTGGCTGCCCATTATCATCGCATGTAAACAGACCTCCTCCCACAGGACAGGTTCGCCCACTTCTAAACCCATCAGCCCCCGGAGAGGTTGGGTTTGTGACTCCTGCCAAGGAGTAAGCCTGGAGGCATCTCAGAGGCCGACTCCAGCCGCTACCCCTGCCTGGGACGCTGCACCCCCGGGTCTGACCTGCCCACTAATTCCCAGTTCGCCCTCAGGATTCCTCTGGGGTAATCTGTGGACTCCTAGAATCCCCTGGGTGCCTGATCACAAAATTTACCTCGATGCATTGTGATTTTCTTTTATTTTTATTTATATTCCTTCACCTTATAAAGAAAACTTTCCAGGGAAGGGATCTTCTGTTTGTAAATTGTCAGCATCTTTAAAAAGCTCTTGCCATTTCTTTCTGTTTTTGGAGGGGAGAGGTTTTTGCTATAGGACGTGTGTGCTTGCTAGAAAGACAGAGAGAGACAGAGAGACAGAAAGCGAGAAATCACCCCCCAGGGAGGATGGCCACGCCGCAATCCCTTCTCCTCCATTCTCCTCTCGGGATCTTGGGCACGCACGCACACACGCCCGGCGTGAGTTTAAGCCACCGGGTCAGGGACTCAAACCGCGGTCAACTACATAGGAGTCCAGCGACATAGCCAGTACGCTAACTGCTGGTCCCAAAAGCTCTTGCCTTTTTTTTTTTAATTTAAATTTATTTATTTACATTCATTCACTGTACATCATTACAGCATACAAAGTGAGATTTTTCCATCCAGAGTACACTGTATATTGGCTCAATCAAGCACATCAACATACATGTTACTGTCAACAAATAATTTTCCATTTCTTGTTCCCTGTATGTTTTGCTTTTTTTTCCCGATCCTTGGTTCCCTATCTCTCACCTCTGCCATCTCCCACTCTCTTGCCACACTGTCTCTGGTATCTATGTTTGCTTTCTGTGCTTCCCCTCCCCCCACATTTCAGTGAGTCACTAAAGATCTTAATAAATCTAAATATTTTCATACCAAGCACAGCTGATATATACATTTCCATGAACACAAGTCCAACTTTAGGTATAAACCTCAGTGAGTAGAATGAACATCCTATAAAGTAGCACCTAGCTGGGGCTATATATCTTACTGCAGGAATCGAATAGGTACTAATGCCTTTTTTTTTTTTTTAATTTCAAGAAAAACAGTTTTGGGGTTTTATTTTTTTTGTTTGTTTGTTTGAGGCCTTTTAAAAGCATAGAACGATAGTGCCCAGAATCAGCCTTCTACCAATGAGTGTAGAGCTGTCATTGACGAACACAGCAGACGCTCGAGGATGAGAGACGCACGGATGACAGCTGCTGGGAACGTCGGGGGTTAAGGTGAGGGTTAAGTGTGAGGACGCACGGGGGATCCTCTCAGTGCCTCTCGGTCGCTGCAGGAAACGGGGAGTCCTTGGCCCAGTCACACTTCTGGGAGACAGAGCCAGGCCTGCACTGAGAGGACACCTGGGTCCACGCCACCCCAGAACACGAGCATCCCCTTCGTGCTCTGCACAGGTCAGTGGAGACTCGGATTTGATTGACCTGTGCTGTGGCCAGGGTGTCTGCCTTCTTCTTTTTTAAATAATTATTTATTTACTTCCATTTGCTATTATTTTTTAATTTGACCAGGGAGAGACAGAGAGAGAGAAAGGGAAAGCGAGAAAGCAAGTCGGCAGGTCTGGGACTTAAACCGTGGTCGGCCATGCGGGATTCCAGCAGCTTTAACCACCACGCCACCTGCTGGCCCCTGTCTTTTTCTTTTTAAATGAGAGCGGGGAGATGGGTGGTCTGGTCAGGGAGGCCCACAGGTGGTCCACATCCTGACCCTTCCTGCGAGTGCGGGTGTGCCCCAGCACTCGGGGGCCTGCGCAGGTTGGGTGGGGAGCGGAAGCCAGGCCTCCGACGTGGGCTCAGCTCAGTGCAGCAGCGCCCCACCACCTGTCCCGCCTCGGCTGATCTTCCCAGGGGCGTCTGACGCTCAGCCAGGATGGAGAACGAAAGCTGGTGCTTCCAGAGGGGCGGGCACCTCACCTGGAAGCTGGAAGCTGGAGGAAGGAGCCTGAGTGGGGAGGGAGGGTGCCGAGTCAGGGCAGGACGCTGTCCTGCCAGGAGAAGAGCACCTACAGAGACAATGTGCTGAGTGTGGGGACTGAGAGGGGCCGGCACGGATCCGGCGTGGGGGGGACTGGAAGGAGTGTCAGGCCTGCTCAGCTCAGGAGGCTGGACTTCACCCTCTGTATGGGCACATCCCGAGGGTGCACACACCTGCCTTTGGCCTCCCTGGGAGGGAATTTCCAGGAAGGAATGTGGGCCTAAGTCCAAGTAGTAGCAGTGGAGGTGAGAAGGGGGAACAAATATGGCTGCCAAAGGGAAGGGGCTGGAAGTGGGGGTGCAGAGGGCGAGGGGAGTCAGAGGGTCGAGCTTCTGAGTTTTAGTGTCTGGAGAGACAGCAGGTCCTGGCAGGGCAGCAGCTTTCCAGGCTGCAGGCAGGCCTGGTGCTGGACCGCTGGGCCTGCGATGCCCCGGGCCTTCCACAGGGAGGTGCTGGCTGGGTGGTCTGGGCTCAGATGAAACCTGGACTGATGCCCCGGGCGCACAGAGAGGAGGGGGTGGAAGCAGGAACAGCTGGGCATGCAGAGGTGAGCAGATGTCGCCAGGCAGAGAGGTGGGCAGGTGGGAGAGGCAGACCAGGGCGGAGGCTGCAGAGGCAGGAAGCTGTCCTGAGGGTAGTGAGAAGGTGGCTACCAGGACCCTTCTGAGGGGGCCCCAGACGCATCCCCCCCACTCTTCCTAAACAGTTTAACTGCAAGTCAAGTTTCAACCTTGACCAAGGAAAACAGGATCTCTGTGGAGGCCGCTGTTTCCTAGGAACCAGAAAACTTTTGCTTTTTAAAAGCATATAAAAATAATGGGGACCAGCAGTTGGCATAATGGCTATGTCGCTGGACTCCCATGTAGTTGACCATGGTTCGTGTCCCAGACCCGGTGGCTTAAAACTCACGCCAGGTCCGTGTGCGTGCGTGCCCAAGACCCCAAGAGGAGAATGGAGGAGAAGGGACTGCGGCATGGCCATCTCCCCTGGGGGGTGATTTCTTGCTTTCTGTCTCTCTGTCTCTCTCTGTCTGTCTGGCGAGCGCACGCTCCCTATAGCAAAAAAAAAAAACACAAAAAAAAGTCTCCAAAAAAATAATGCTAAAGCTACATTTAAAAAAAAAAAACGCCCCTTGTCCCCACCTGATTCCTGACTACTCCATGAGAATGTGACATGCATTAAAGATAGGCACAAAGTGTGCTTGTCCCTTGTGTTCTGGGAGTCCAGATGTCACTCCGGACTTGAAGACTTGGGTACCTTCCACCCACCCTGACCCTCATCTCTGCAGTACAGGCCAGCACGGGGTCCTGTGGGTGCTCAATTAACGTTTGTGCCGCCAGTGGATAAAGGAAACACAGCAGCAGGTTTTGCCCTCCCGCAAGCCACACTGAAGGCACTCAACTTGAGTTCATTTGCTCACAGACTCACGGCAAAGGTTTATCGGCACATCACAGCCGATAAAATTCAAAATTCATGCGTTGCTTTCCTCACACTCTTGGGAATTCCAATAACCCGAATTGTGAGTCAAACCAAACTCTATTCTTTATAAATCCCCCATATAAATCCCCCAGTGTCCAGTATTCGTTTAACATGTTAATGGAATAATGTACCCAGGAGAAAAGCCCAGCCCTTAAGCATCAGGAGGAGTTAACTGAAGAAAGAGCATTTGGGCAGAGGGGCAGCGTGCTCAAAAACCCTGCGGCGACCATGAAGAACGGTGACTACCTTCAAAACACTGACGTTCTGAGAGTCCAAAGCCTCCACCCACTGAGTGTCTAGACAAGTCTAAGTGAAAAGCTGCCAAAATCTGAATGCTATTTGGGTCCTCATATTCCTCAACTGCCACTGAATCTGCAACACAAAGAGAGAAAAATGAAACGCCAAAGAGTTTGCAGACCACCTCCTCCTGTGCGCCTCTGATCACTCAGATTCATCTTCTAGAAATTAAGAAGAAGAACTCATCAGGTGACTAGAAATCACTGCAGGGGCACAAGAAATATGTGAAACCAAGAAAATACCTCACCCCCAACGGAAAATAACTCCTCTTCATCCACAGGCAGTACAATGGAACTCATGGAAATGTCTGATAGAGAATTCAGAGTATTCATAGTGACAAAACTAACAGAGATGGAAGAGAAGAGAGACAGTGAACCACAGAAGATAAAATCCAATGAGTTCCAGGAGGTGTGGAAGTTCTTGTGAGAGCTAAAAGAGGAAATATATACCATAAAAAAGTAATCAAATGGGGGGACCAGCCGGTGGCGTGGTGGTTAAGGTGCTGGACACTCCCATGTGGCTGACTACGGTTCAAGTCCCGGACCTGGCAGCTTGCTTTCTCACTTTCTCTCTCTCTCTCTCTCTCTGTGTCTGTCTCTAGTCAAATTTAAAAAAATAAAATTAATGAATAAATAAAATTAAATAATTCTTTTTTTTGCAAATTAAAACAGAATTTTTTTTTGCAAATTAAAACAGAAAATTTTTTTAATTAAATAATTCTTTAAAAAATCAAATGGAACTGTTGGAGATGAAGGCTATAATACAGGAAGTCAAAACCTCCTTTGAAAGTATTAAAAGCAGACTAGATCATACAGAAAATTGAATCTCAGCTGTAGAAGACAGAATCGCTGGACTAATAAAACCCACCATGTGGAACCAGCAGTTGGTGTAATGGCTATGTCACCGGACTCCCCATATAGTTGACTGCTGTTTGAGTCCCGGACCTGGCAGCTTAAACTCATGCCAGGCGTATGTGCATGCGTGCCCAAGATCCCGAAAGGAGAATGGAGGTGAAGGAATTGTGTGGCCATACCCCCTGGGGGGTGATTTCTCGCTTTCTGTCTCTCTGCTTCTATCTTTCTGGCGAGCGCATGCACCCTATGGCAAAAAAAAAAAAAAACCACTCAAAAACAAAACAAGACAAAACAAAAAAACCCACCACGAAGACTTAAAAAATAGCCCCCCAAATTAGAATAATATACAAGAAATACTAGATACCATTAAACATCCAAACATCCAGATAATCGGTATCCCAGAAGGTGAAGAGACTAATAAGGTCATTGACAAACTATTCTATGAAATCCTGAATGAGAACTTCCCAAACCTAGAGAGGCATTCAAAGATCCAGAACCCAAGAAATACAAAGGACCCCAAGTAGGATCAAGCCAAGAAGATCTTCAAGACACATTATAGCCAGAATGACCAAAACTACAGACAGTCAAGATACTCACACTGGCAAGAGAGAGAAGTCAAGTTACCTACAAAGGATATCCCATCAGGCTAACAGTGGACCTCTCATCAGAAACAATGAGAACAAGGAAAGAATGGGAAAATAAATATATTCAAAGTGTTGAGTGAAAAACAATTTCAACCAAGAATACTATATCCGTCAAGATTATCCTTCACATGGGAAGAGAAGACAAGAACACTTTCAGATAAACAAAATCTGAAAGAATTTACAGACACCAGACCAGCTCTCCAAGAAGTTTTTTTTTGGAGAGGTTTTCGCTATAGGGCGCATGTGCTCGCCAGACAGACAGAGAGAGACATAGAGACAGAAAGCAAGAAATCACCCCCCAGAGGGGGTGGTCATGCCGCAATCCCTTCTCCTCCATTCTCCTCTCTGGATTTTGGGCACGCACGCACACACACCTGGCATGAGTTTTAAGCCACGGGGTCCGGGATGCGAACCGCGGTCGACTATGTGGGAGTCCAGTGACATAGCCATTACGCTAACTGCTGGTTCCCTCCAAGAAGTTTTGAAGGGAGTGCTATACCAGGAAAATTAAAGTTAGACACACAGAAAATGGCCAGCTTAATCGTAGGGACAAGTCCAAAGGTGAACATTATCTTCCAGAATTTAAATGGAAAGATTGGACCCCAACATAAGATAAAGTACATGAGCTTGAACTGGTGAAATAGTATTTTAAGACTTTTGACTAAAACGTTACTGACCGTCTATGCTTTGTTTTCTAGTGTTAAGGACTTTTGTGTTCTCTCGAGTTGTGGACAGGTCCATGTACCTACTATTCAAACAGAACCCTAACCTGTTTCCTGGCTTTAAGTATTAAGCAAAGTTCTCTTAACATTTTTTAAATTTTGATTCATTAAAGCTAAAACTGGCTTTATTGAAATTAAAGAATGTATTTAAAATATACCTATTTAGTAACCCCAGTAAGCTATATAGCCTCAGCTATGTACTATTTTATAGTACATTCGTTCTACCCACAGTTTCATGACTAAAGCCAACTTGTGTTCACAGACATATATATCAGCTGAACTTACTATTAAAAGTTTTTTGATTAATTAAGATATTTTGTGAATCAATACAACGTGGGAAAGAATAAAGGAATGGAAAGCAACTGCCGATACCAGAGACAGGGTGGGAGGAGGATGGGAAATGGCAGAATGGCAGAGGATGAGAAATAGGGGGAAACTGTGTGTGTGTGTGTGTGTGTGTGTGTGTGTGTTTATGTATGTGTGTGTATGTATGTATATATATATATATATATATATATATATATATAAAAGAAACAAGAAATGGAAAATTATTTGTTGACAATAACATGTATGATTAAACCACTTTACACTGTATTCTAGCTGGAAAATTGCATTTTATATGCTGTGATGATGTTCAGTGAAAGTATATAAAAATAAATAAATTTAAAAAAATAAATAAAGGGGAAATATCATGCAAGCTTGAGCCTCAAAGGAACTTCAAGGAGAAGGTCAAAGAAACAAAGGATAAAGGAGACTGGGAAGGCAAGGACTGGCATGGAGGACAGCATAAGCACCCCTGTGGAAGGGTAGGACTGTCCTTCAGTTATAAAAACTGAGCGGTAACATCTCTGATTTGACTAATATACACTGTATTCATGCTGGGAAAGCTTATGTTGTATACTCTAAAGATGTACAATGGTTAAATGTAAATAAAAAATAAATTTAAAAAAATGGTGACTAAAGATCTGTGCTCCCACATCCACCCAAATCCTCTTAGCTCTGCCTTCTAGAATCTGAACGTCTCACCTTCTCTCCTTCAGCTGCCACAGACCGAGACCCATCTTCTATGTGGGCCATCACCATACCCTAACGCATGTCCCTGCAGGCGCCCTTTCTCTAGCAGGTAGTCTATTCCTAACTCATTAGCTAGGATGACCATGCTCACACAGAAGCCAGACTGTGCCCACCTCGGCACTAAACCAAGACCCAGTGTGATGTTTCCCACTCCTTTCCAGAACACATCAAACCAGCAACCTTTTCCACTGACTATTCTCTCCGCTGGAACGTCCTTCCCCAGGAATTCACAAGGCTCCTTCCTTAAGCAGGGACACAGGTCTTTATGCAGAGGGTGTCTTCTTAGAGAGACCCTTCCTGACCATTCTATTTAATGCTGGATCCCCTTCCCCGGCTCAGGATTGTTTTTCTTTGATACGCTTTTCAGCATCTGACATACAGCACATCTTACTTATTCGTTACCTTCTTCTCCCAAGCGTGTAAGCTACCTAAGGACACACTTTTTTTCTTTTTTGGAGAGGTTTTTGCTATAGGGCACATGCGCTCGCCAGACAGACAGAGAGATAGAAAGCGAGAAATCACCCCCCAGGGGGGATGGTCACGCCGCAATCCCTTCTCCTCCATTCTCCTCTCAGGATCTTGGGCACGCACGCACAGGCGCCCGGTGTGAGTTTAAGCCACCAGGTCTGGGACTCAAACTGCAGTCGACTACGTGGGAGTCCGGTGACACAGCCATTACACTAACTGCTGGTCCCAGGACACACTTTTTTTTTCCTCCCTAAGCTACTAAGAACACACATTTTAATCTATTTTGTTCATGGTTATATGACAGCACATGGAACAGTACTTAGCACACAGTAGGTGTTCAATAAACATTTCTGGAACAAATCGACTTGACCGTAGTCAACCACCCTAGGTAAACAGCTTCTGTATATAACGGGCTATCCTATTATAATAGGGTAATTATAATAATTATAATAAGTGCTTAGACAAACAAAATCACATCTGTGCGTTCCACAAGCGGTGCTCAGGGTGCGGTCAGGTCCTGTTACTTGTTCTATGCGATCTAAAGTAGCTGAGATGCAGAGGCTCGAACACCAAGGCTGAACAGAACTTCTGATTCTGGACTGTACGTTTGCAAGTTCTCCCTCCCATGTGTACAAGACAAAGGCTGACCATACTGAAAACCGACAGCTGACCGCGCCGCCGCCACGCACTACTTGTGTGTGTGACTCTGGGCGGGCGACCCTTCTCCGCGCCTCTCCAGCCCCAGGGCTGCGCGGGGAGCGGCGGCCGGGGAAGAGGAGGTGCGCGGGGAGTTGGGACCGGCGGAGTGCTTGCTCTGCGGGCCGCGGGCAGGGGCGGAGCTCGGCGAGCCTCCGAGGGCAGGGACAGGGGCAGGACGGGGTAGGGGCGGCGCTCCGCGAGCTTCCGCGGGCAGGGGCGGAGCTCGGCGAGCCTCGGCGGGCAAGGACAGGGGCAGGGACACGGGCAGGGGCGGCGCACGGCGAGCCTCCGCGGGCAGGGGCAGGGGCGGCGCACGGCGAGCCTCGGGCCTCGCTCCCGGTCCCGGCGGCCCCGGCCCTGCGGCCTCCCCGGGCACTCACAGCGGGCTCTCAGCTCCCCCCTTCTAGGACCGCCGAGGATTCGTCAGCTCTCCGCGACGCCTGCACGCGCTGCCTTGGCAACCGTCACCGGGGCAACCGGCAACGTGGCCTGCGTGACGTCAGCCCGTCTCTACGGAGGCCGAGAGAGCCCCGCAGGCTCCTGTGCTTGGGACGCCGAGTCCCAGCAGTGGCTTTGTGAAAGGTGTCCTGGGCCGAACGGCCTGTACAGAGGTGACACTCCTGTCCTGCGGAGTAGCTGCAAAGCGAACGATCTCGCCATGAAATTGAACCTTCAGGGACCAGCAGTTAGCGTAATGGCTCTGTTGCTGGACTCCCATGTAGTCGACCGCGGTTTGAGTCCCAGACCCGGTGCCTTAAACTCACGCCGGGCGCATGTGCGCGTGTGCCCAAGATCCCGAGAGGAGAATGGAGGAGAAGGGATTGTGGCGTGGCCATACCCCCTGGGGAGGTGATTTCTCGCTTTCTATCTCTGTCTCTCTTTCTGGCGAGCACACGCACCCTATAGCAAAACTCTCCGAAAAAAGAAATTGAACCTTCAGAATGCCTCTGGAAGGTGTCAGACTGCGGGGAAAGGTTATGATGGTGGGTGAGAGAAAAAAGCAGGACTTAGTCTAGCAGTGGTACATAAATAAAGGGGATTTTATTTATCCATTCATTCATTGATTCATTTATTTATTTTAAGAGAAATGTTTGCTATAGGGCACATGCACTTGCCTGGAGAACTCACCCCCTAGGGGAGATGGCCATGCCGGACGTCCTTCTCCTCCATTCTTCTCTGAGGATCTTGGGCAGGCCTGGTGTAAGTTTTAAGTCACCAGATCTGAGACTCCAACCGTGGTCAACTACCTGGGAGTCCAGTGCAGTAACCATTACACCATCTACTGGTCCCAAGTTGTTTGTTTTTAAAGCTAAGTACAAAACCAAGACTGAAATACAAATGTTGAAAAGTAGTTATATTTGGTAGAAGTGCAGTGTTTTTATTGTTAGACTTTAGCAGATTTTAAAAATAATGAATATGTAGGGACCAGCAGTTAGCATAATGGCTTTGTCGCTGGACTCTCACGTAGTCAACCGCGGTTCGCATCCCGGACCCAGTGGCTTAAACTCACACCGGGCGCGTGTGCGTGCGTGCCCAAGATCCCGAGAGGAGAGTGGAGGAGAAGGGATTGCGTTGTGGCCCTCCCCCCAGGGGGGTGATTTCTCGCTTTCTATCTCTCTTTCTCTCTCTCTGCCTGGCGAGCGCACGCACCCTATAGCAAAAACCTCTCCAAAAAAAAAGAAAAATAATAATGAATGTGGTTTATCTTTATAGAGGAAAACACTTGTTTTTGTTTTTTGGAGACGTTTTTGCTATAGGGTGTGTGCTGCTCACCCAGAAAGACAGAGAGAGAGACAGAGGGACAGAAAGCGAGAAATCACCCCCCCATGGGGGATGGCCATGCCGCAATCCCTTCTCCTCCATTCTCCTCTCAGGCTCTTGGGCACAAATGCACACGTGACTGGCGAGAGTTTAAGCCACTGGGTCTTAGACTCAAACTGCAGTCGACTACATGGGAGTCCAGTGACATAGCCATTACGCCAATTGCTGGTCCTGTTTTTAGTTTGTTTTTTAAAGAATTATTTATTTAATTTTATTTATGCATTCATTTATTTTAATTTGACGAAAAAGAGAGAGAGAGAGAAAGTGAGAAAGCAAGTCACCAGGTCCAGGACTCGAACCGTGTTCAGCCATGTGAGAGTGTCCTGCGCCTTAACCATCACACCACCTGCTTGTCCCCAACACTTGTTTTTCTTAAAGGCACTTTCTCCTTTTAGACTTCTGTATTTCATGGCTATATGGGGGTGGGAGGTACGTTTCTAGGGAAGATAATACAAGGGACTTTCAAATATTTATCCAGGCCTTTACAATATGAAACTCTTCGTCTCTCGTAGTTATTTATTTTTATTTTTGCTTTTTCCTCATAAGGTGAATGTCCCATAGGCAGACATAAAGCTGCAGCAGTAGACCGCATCAGCACTGCAGGTGCATCCCGACAAAGGAAGAGTGGGTCTTCCCAGTTGGTCTCCAGTGGTCTGCCTGGTGAACTGAGGGTGAGAGCCAGAAATCCACATGTGACCTCAAAGAGACAGGATCAAGAGTAGGATTCAGATAGACATGAGTCTGAAAGGCTAAGGCTTTTTAAATGGTATTTCGGGAGAGTATCATTCACTCCTCTCATGACTACAGTGGACTATGTGGTCTGGAATCATGGACAGCCAGGTCTACTTGGAGCGCTTCCAAGAAAGTACTGTTTCTAGCAGAAAGCCAGGTTTCCACTAAGATAAGAACATACTGTGACAAAGTTAAGAATGCAGGAGAGGGGACAAGCAGTTGGTGTAATGGCTATGTCACTGGACTCCCATGTAGTCAACCGTGATTTGAGTCCCAGACCTGATGGCTTAAACTCAAGTCAGGCGCATGTGCATGTGTGCCCAAAATCCCAAGAGGAGAATGGAGGAGAAGGGATTGTGGTGTGGCCATCCCTCCTGGGAGGTGATTTCTCACTTTCTGTCTCTCTTTCTCTCTCTGTCTCTCTGGCAAGAGCACCCACTCCATAGCTAAAGTGTCTCTTAAAAAAAAAAAAAAAAAAAAAGAAACAAGACAGAAAGTTAAAGAATTGCTTATGGTATAGGAATTCTAATTGTAGTATATGCCCAAAAGAATTTGAAATGGGGACTCAAACAGATACACTAATATTTATAGTAGCTTTATTCACAATAGACAAAAGGTGGAAACAATCCAAGTGTCTATCAACTGGATAAACAAAATGTGGCATATACACACAATGGAGTATCATTCAGCCCAAAATAGAATGGAATTCTGATACATGCTACGATGTGGACGAACCCTGAAAACATTATATTAAGTGAAGTAAGTCACACACAAAAGGACAAATATTGCATGAATCCCCTTATATTAGGTATTGCCATGGTTTGAAGGTGTTACCCCCAAAATTCATGTGTTAAAGTTGGGTGGACCATAGGCTCAGGAGGTGGCACAGTGATGATACAAGTGGACTTACATGGGAGGGTCCTGAGTCCATGTCCTGAGACCTCCCTGGGCACGTTGGACATATTTGCATGTGCCCATGATCCAGGCTAGCTGGAACTGGGGATGGGTCACAGACTGTAGGTATGCTCATCTCTGTATTTCTCTCATGGAAGAAATGAAAAACTTTTGGAGAAAGAAAATGGTGAGGCATAGGTCAGGAGGTGGCACAGTGTTGACATAAATGGACCCACATCGGAAGCTCTGAGCTCATGCCTGCCCATGGTCCAGGCTGCTTGAGTCTAGGCTATTATTGGTGCTTATCTGAGTCTCTCATGGAAGAAATAAATTAAAAAAAAAAAATTTGGTGAGCAATTGTGAAGGTATTAGGAGGTTGGAAACTTGGGACCAGTAGTTGGCGTAATGGCTATGTCACTGGACTCCCATGTAGTCAACCGCGGTTCGAGTCTCAGACCCAATGGCTTAAACTCATGCTGGGCGTGTGTGCATACATGCCCAAGATCCCGAGAGGAGAATGGAGGCAAAGGGGTTGCCGCATGGCCATCCCCCCGGGGGATGATTTCTTGCTTTCTGTCTCTCTGTCTCTCTCTGCCTTTCTGGTGAGTGCATGCACCCTATAGCAAAAACCTCTCCAAAAAAAAGGGGGTGGGCTGGAAACTTAATTCAACTATGGGACTAAGAGGTGGAGCCTCTGAGAAGTGATTAGGATTGGATAAAGTTGCCATGACAGGGTCCCCACATTGAGTTCTGGTAGGCTTATAAGGGGATGGTTTACAAGGTGGATTTATGAAGCAGACCGGGACATGCCCTGCTCTCCATGCACTCCTGCCTCCACTATGTCCTGGTAGGGCAAGACAACCATTACCACACGCCAGTACCATGCTCATGGACTCAACCTCCAACACTGAGTTAAACAAAACTCTTTTCTATTAGACATTTCTGTTATTAGCAACAGAACGGGCTAGAACAGGTATAGAATGGACAAATTCATAGAGACTGAAGGTAGAACAGAGGTTGCGAGGGAGCGGATGAAGTGGGGGTGAAGAGTTTCTGTTTTGGTCATGGTATTAAGTGACCGACCTGTAATCCAGGAACACTAAGCCACTACAGTTCATACTCAGGCTGTGACTTATATCCAGAACCTTTCCCTTGTCAGAATCAGACACCCACGAAGCCAAGAGAGTCACCAGAAAGATAGTGTGAGCGTGAATTCAGGACAGGCAATCTGCCTTGAGATACTTTGGGCTCAAGGTTAAACTTGGTGAAGTTACTCCACTTAAATCATTACTTTTCTTTTTTCTTTTTTTTTTTTTTTTTGAGAGGTTTTCGCTATAGGGCGCGTGCGCTCGCCAGACAGACAGAGAGAGACAGAGAGACAGAAAGCAGGAAATCACCCCCCAGGGGGGATGGCCACGCCGCAATCCCTTCTCCTCCATTCTCCTCTCGGGATCCTGGGCACGCACGCACACGCGCCCGGCGTGAGTTTAAGCCACCGGGTCCGGGACGCGAACCGCGGTCGACTACGTGGGAGTCCAGTGACATAGCCATGACGCTAACTGCTGGTCCCAAATCATTACTTTTCTCCAGTTTCATCAACTTGCCATGGATTCAGGTTTTCTTGGTTGGCCAGTGGCCTCCCATAAGCTTCACCTAGCATGGTTGGTATTTTAGCACCATTTGGGCTACACAGTCAAATCTCACTTTACCCACAGAGCTATTTTGTCCAGGATGTGTTTATGTCTATGGTGATCTCATTCCTGTGTTGGCTCTATGAGAAGACTCAGTGTTCTGCCAGGATTCACCCGTCTTGTTCCAAGGGCTCTCTCTGATGGACGAGATCTACTCTGGCTTCCCATCGAGCCTTCAGCAAAATGTGTTGGTCATACATTTTGATTTTCTTCCCATCTTTCTCAGTTCCATTCTTGGCTCCTATCATAGGTCTTCAAAACCTGAAAGTCATCTGACCCCCACAATTTACCAGCTCTTCCCCTGTTGGCTATGGTGACTAAGTCCCCAATGCCTTTTACACTTACTAGAATCTAATTTACCACCATTCGTATGTTGGAATTTTAGCTTCCTTCTTATTTTTTTCTTTTTTGGAGAGGTTTTTGCTAATAGGGCGCGTGCGCTTGCCAGACAGACAGAGAGAGACAGAGAGACAGAAAGCGAGAAAGAGACAGAAAGCATCATCCCCCAGGGGATGGCCACGCCGCAATCCCTTCTCCTCCATTCTCCTCTGGGATCTTGGGCACGCACGCACACGTGCCCGGTGTGAGTTTAAGCCACCGGGTCCAGGACGCGAACCGCAGTCTACTACATGGGAGTCCAGTGACATAGCCATTACACTAACTGCTGGTCCCAGGAGGCTTTCTTAATCTTACACAGGAAACCAGGTTGCCTGAGCTGTGCTGGCTCTCTGTGAATGTGTGCCCGGTAAGCGTCCACTGAGGAAGTGGCAATTCAGTCCGGGCTGGTGTCTGTCCAGCTTCCTCTCAGATCTCCCCCATTCGATCTGAAGGGCTTTCAAACAGGCCCGAGGACATAAATATACTACCTGGCAGTTCCACTCTTTGGCATGTGACAAAAGCACTTTCTGTTCATTCCGCTTTGTTCGGGCTTAGGAGCTGTGGCGTAATGAGCTGTAAGTTTACCTGGGGGTAGAGCCTAAATACCAAGGCCCTGATCTCTTTGAGGTAAGAGACATTCCCTGCATGGCCGATCCTTTTCTGGAGTCGCCTGGGCCACTCAAATTCTGACTGGCGACATAGAGGCCCAGTGTACTTAAGGGGCTTCTGAGCGCAGTCAGATTCAGCTTTCACCACTAGATGTCACTGTTGCTCACTTACTAGAAACGCAACTTTTTTTTTTTTTTTTTTTTTTTTTCTGGGTAAGTAGGATCCTGAACGTAAAAATCCCCAAAGCTGCTTCTTCTAGCTCGACAAACATGAACTGAACACTCACCTGAGCCAGGCACTAATGCCACGTGCTGTGGGTGACAAAGACCGTCGTGCCCTCCCGGTCAGCTCCATACAACGCCAAGGGGTGAAAAATCCACACATCGGAACCCAGTTAGCGTAAGCTATGTCGCTGGCTCCCACGTATAGTCTTGGACCCGGTGGCTTACAACTCATTTAGATCCCAGGGAGTGACCATCCCCCCTGGGGGGTGATTTCTCCTTTCTGTCTCTATGTCTCTCTCTGTCTGTCTCGTGAAAAACCTCTCCAAAAAAAAAAAAAAAAAAAAAAAAAAAAAAAAAAAAAAAAAAAAATCCACACATCTTGGGGCCAGCAGGTGGTTAAAGGCGCTGGACTCCCACATGGCCGACCATGGTCCAAGTCCTGAACCTGGTGGCTTCCTTTCTCACTTTCTCTCTCTCTCTCAGCTCTCATTGCTCAAATTGGAAAATAGTAATAATAAATAAAATTTAAAAAAATCCACACATCTTCAAGTCGGATGGTGCTACCTCAGGGAACCTGCCCAGCCCCCATCCTGGGTGGGTCCCTCGGTAGTGTTCCCATTACAGCCTGCACCTAGTATTCGTCGTGCTTTGCCGGACCTTATTTCAGCCTTTCCTGCTAGACTCTGAATCCCGAGAGGGCAAGCCCCAGGTGCTTCCCGCTGTTCCCTTCCTCTGTTGACACAGTAATGGGAACCATGCCCACCTGCACCTGCGCCGTTACTAACCCATCAGGTGCTAAGCTAAACCCTGCACATTCACTATTGTGTTTCACCTGCCATCCCTAGGCCCCTGGTATTGTCCCCATTTGACAGAGGAGAAACCATGGCTGCTTGGCTAGGAGCAGCAAAACCATGAGCCCCGGTCAATAAAAAAAAGTATATTGGGAACCAGCAGTTAGCGTAATGGCTATGTCACTGGACTCCCACGTAGTCGACCGCGGTTCGTGTCCCGGACCCGGTGGCTTAAAACTCACGCCAGGCGCGTGTGCGTGCGTGCCCAAGATCCCGAGAGGAGAATGGAAGAGAAGGGATTGCGGCATGGCCATTCCCCCCTGGGGGGTGATTTCTCGCTTTCTGTCTCTCTGTCTCTCTCTGTCTGTCTGGCGAGTGCACGCGCCCTATAGTGAAAACCTCTCACAAAAAAAAAAAAAAAAAAAAAAAGTATATCCACTTAAGTCACTTTTAAGAGCTTCCACAAACCAATGCCAGCCTATCCCTCCACCAACCTAATGTACCAGTTTCTTCAGACAAACAATCTCAGTCATTTCCTCTTGAAAGTATAATGCTCATTGCCATCTGAACACTTCCCTCTCGTTCTCTCCCTATCTGCCGTTTGTCTAGATCAATGATTCAAATTATGTTTACATAGAAAAACACGAATACATCATGACTTTTCCAATGACTCAATAGTATTTATTCAAACAAAATGAATAACGTGCTCATCTATTAGAAGGACAATTTCCTGGTTATGTAGTAAAAACTGACCCAGAAAGGTCAACATCAAGACATATTATAGGGGCCAGTAGGGGGCGTGGTGGTGAAAGGCGCTGGATTCCCACATGGCTGACTGCAGTTCCAGTTCCAGTCCTGGCAGCTTGCTTTCTCTCTCTTTCTCTCCTTCTCACTCTGTCCCTCTCTGCTAAAATTAAAAAATAAATAAATAGAAAAAGAAGACTGACTCCTCCATGGGCGCTGAGAACTATTGCTTTCAGGGAATAAGAGAAATGAAGATTTTCTTGCTGAGATTTCACTCTCCAGACCCATTCTCCAGAGGTAGAGCTTCCTATATGCTTCTCTGTGTCTCTTTCTATCTCTCTGTCTTTTCATCTTTTTATAAAATTTTTTTGAGAGGTTTTCGCTATAGGGCGTGTGCGCTCGCCAGACAGACAGAGAGAGACAGAGAGACAGAAAGCGAGAAATCACCCCCCAGGGGGGATGGTCACGCCGCAATCCCTTCTCCTCCATTCTCCTCTCGGGATCTTGGGCACGCACGCACACGCGCCCAGCGTGAGTTTTAAGCCACCGGGTCCGGGATGCGAACCGCGGTCGACTACATGGGAGTCCAGCGACATAACCATTATGCTAACTGCTGGTTCCCTAAGGTAAAGTATTTCCTTGCTCTCAAATCCTCCTTTATTTTGCTAATAATCCCCTTTCCTACCTCCCATTTAGGAGAGGCAGAAGACGACAGACTCCTCCATGGGAGCTGAGAACCAGTGCAAGTGCGCTGCGTGGTTTTCATTTTTTGCTTTTTTATAAAAAAAAAATATATATATATATATATATTTTTTTCTCTTTCTTTCCACTTTTCTCTTTCACTGTTTTCTTATCCGCTTTCTTTTACTTCATTGCTTTGCTGCTCAGCCTCCACCCACTGAGTGTCTAGATGGGTCTAAGTGAACCGTAGCCAAACATCCAAATACTATTAGGGTCAACATATTCCTCAATTCCCACTGAATCTGCCACACAGAGGGAGAAAACTGGAATGGCAAAGAGATCGCAGGCCATCTCCTTCTGCATTGCATGCCTCTGAATGCTCAGATTGAACTACTAGAAATTAGGAAGAAATGTATAACCCATCAGGTGATCAGAAATCACCACAGAGGCACAAAAAATATGAGAACTCAAGAAAATAGCTCTCCCTCAAGGGAAAAGAATAACTCTTCTCCAACCAAAAACAGTACAATGGAACTCGTGGAAATGTCTGATAAAGAATTTAGAATATCCATAGTGAGAAAGCTAACAGAGATGCAAGAGAAGAGAGACAATGAACTCCAGAAGACGTAGGAGAATAGAGCCAACGAGTTTCAGAAGGTGAGGAAGTTCTTTCATGATCTGAAAGAGGAAATTTATACCATAAAAAAGAATTTAATAGAACTTTTCAAGATGAAGGCTATAATACAGTAAGCCAAAACCTCCCTGAAAGTATTAAAAACAAACTAGACCATACAGAAAATCTAATCTCAGATGTAGAAGATACAATCGCTGGCCTAGAAAAATCCACCATGAAGATTGAGAAAATACCCCCCTCCCGAAAATAAGAGTAATATACGAGAAATACTAGATACCATTAACCGTCCAAATATCTGGATAATTGGTATCCCAGGAGGTGAAAAGACTAATAAGAGCATTGATAATCTATTCCATGAAATCCTGGATGAAAACTTTCCAAACCAAGAGAGGCACTCAAAGATCAAGACCCAAGAAATACAAAGGACCTCAAATAGAATCAACCCAAAAAGATCTTCTCCAAGACACATTATAGCCGATTGACCCAAACCACAGAAAAAGACAAGATAGTAAGATTGGCAAGAGAGAAACATTAAGTTACCTACAAAGGATATCCCATCAGGCTAACAGCAGACCTCTCATCCGAAACTATGAGAGGAAAGAAAGAATGTGAAAATATATTCAAAGTGTTAAGTGAAAAACAATTTCAACCAAGAACAGTATACCCGGCAATATTATCCTTCATATGGGAAGGGAAGACAAGAACATTCTCAAATAAACAAAACCTGAAAGGATTTACCAACACCAGACCAGTTCTACAAGAAGTTCTGAAGGGAGTGCTATGTCAGGAAAATTTCAGTCAGACACACAGAAATAAGAGTACAAAAATCAACTAAGAAAACGGCTTGATGGTAGGGACAAGTCCGGAGTTGAATGTTATCTATTCCAGAATTTAAACAGAAAGATCAGACCACAACAGAAGATAAATACATGAGACTGAACTGGTGAAATACAATTTTATGACTTTTGACTAAAACTTCATTGATCTTCTTCTATGCTTTTTTTCCCCCAGAGTTGTCTTTGTCTTCTCTTGAGTAGTCGTCAGGTCCATGTACCTACTATTTGAACAGAACCCTAACCGGTTTCCTGGCTTTAAGTCTTAAGAAAAGTTCTCTTAACATTTTTAAAATTTTGATTTATTAAAGCTAAAACTGCCTTTCTTGAAATTAAAAAATATTTAAAAATACCTATTTAATGACCACAGTAAGCTATACAGCCTCAGTTAGGTGCTACTTTATAGTATATTCATTCTACTCACAGAGTTCCATGCCTAAAGTCAAACATGTGTTCACAGATATGTATATATCAGCTGAACTTGCTATTGAAACTAGTTAGATTGGGACCAGCAGTTGGCGTAAGGGCTATGTTGCTGGACTCCCATGTAGTCAACTGCCATTCAAGTTCTGGACCCAGCGTTTTAAACTCACGCCGAGCGCATGTGCATACATGCCCAAGATCCCGAGAGGAGAATGAAGAAGGGATTGAGGCGTGGTCATCCCTGCTGGGGAGTGATTTCTTGCTGTCTCTCTTCTCTGTCTTTCTAGCAAGCATATGTGCCTTATAGCAAAAAACTCTCAAAAAAAAAAAAAAAAGTAGTTAGATTAACTAAGATCTTTTATGTATCAATAAAAATGTGTGGGGGGGGGGGTGGGGAAGGAATGGAAAGCAACTGCAGATACCAGAGACAGTGTGGGAGGAGAGTGGGAAATGGTAGAGGGTGAGAAATGGGAAAAATAAATTCACATATACATATATATATATATATATATATATATATATGAAACAAGAAATGGAAAATTATTTGTTGATGACAACATGTATGATTAAAGCCACTATACAGAGTATTCTGGATGGGGAATCACATATTGTATGCTGTGATGATGTTCTGTGAATGAATGTAAAATAAATAATTAAAAATAATAAATAAATAGGGATTTCTCGCTTTCTGTCTCTCTGTCTCTTTCTGGTGAACATACACACCCTGTAGCAAAAACCTCTCCAAAAGAAAAAAATGAAAGATAAATAAATATTTTTTTTTTTTTTTTAAAGACTTATAGTAAGAGACCAGCAGTTAGCATAATGGCTATGTTGCTGGACTCCCATGTAGTCGACCGTTGTTTGAGTCCCAGACCCAGTGGCTCAAATTCAAGCCGGGCGCATGTGCGTGCATGCCCAAGATCCCGAGAGGAGAATGGAGAAGAGCATTGCAGCGTGGCCATCCCCCCGGGGGGTGATTTCTTGCTTTCTGTCTCTCTGTCTCTCTCTGTCTTTCTGCAAGTGCACATGCTCTATAGCAAAAACCTCTCCAAAAACAACAACAAAAAAAACGTAGTTATTTGATGTGAAAAGAGTTTTTTGACTAGGCAAGTAAAAAAATCAAATCACTTACTTAAAGAAAATGTCACATGACTAGGTTTTTCTACAGCAACATTTTCAATATTACCTAAAGAAATGTGAATTAAAAATTTTATATCTGGGGGGCAGTGAGTGGCATAGTGGTTAGGTCCTGGACTCCCACATGGCTGCCCACAATTTAAGTCCCAGACCCAGCAGCTTGAAAATCACACTGAGTGTGTGCACTTGTGTGTCCCAAATCCCAGGAGGAGAGTAGGAAAGGAAGGACTACGGCATGGCCATTCTCCGAGGAGGTGATTTCTCACTTCTCATTGTCTCTCTCAGGTGGGTGTATGAGCCCTATGGCAAAAATCTAAAAAGAAAATACACACACACACACACACACATATATATATACACACACATATATATGCAAACATATATGTGTTTGCAGTGTAAAGGCTACATACATATTTGAACATACAAACATTCTGGGGAATTATTTAATAAGTCTTCCTGAGGAAATTATTAAATCACTAATGTCAGCTAATCACGAGATTATTGAAGATATTTTTGAGTTTCAAATATATTTACTCTGTAGAACTAAGAGAGAAAGAAATACAAGGATGACAGAGTAGAATAGAAATACTGTCCTCACAATGTAGAAATAATAGAAATAAAAAAATTGAGGGCAGGGGAAAGAGGTGGGAGGTAAATTCATTGATCCCATAATCTCTAATAGTTGAGACCCAAACATATCAGTTAAAGCTAAACTGGCACGTCAAATAGAAGTAAAAGCATTCGACAGCATAAAAGTCAACTATGAGAAAGATACTGTTATTGACCAGTATTGGATAGCAGAGAAAGGGGAAGGGGAAATACACTAGTTTTAAATATTGCTCATAGAATTATTAGTGACTTAGGGACCAGCAGTTAGCATAATGGCTATGTTGCTGGACTCCCACGTAGTCGACCGCGGTTCGAGTCCCGGACCTGGTGGCTTAAACTCACGCCGGGCGCGTGTGCGTGCGTGCCCAAGATCCCGAGAGGAGAATGGAGAAGGGATTGCAGCGTGGCCATCCCCTCTGGGGGGTGATTTCTCGCTTTCTATCTCTCTGTCTGTTTGGCGAGCACACTGCCCTATAGTAAAAACCTCTCCAAAAAAAGAAAAAAAAAAAATTATTATTAGTGACTGAAAAGAAATTAGTTTTTAATTACATGGATAATCACCAGAACAAAACTACCCACAAAAAAGAAAGAAAACATGCCTATGGTTAAAAAAAAATGTAAGAATTATTTTACTTAACTTTATTTACTTACTTACTTAAATTTGACCAGAAAGGGACAGAGAGAGAAAAAGCAAGCTGCCAGGTCCAGCACCCTCAACCACCACGCCACCTGCCAGCTCCTATGGTAAAATGTTTTAAAAAATCACAACAGGCTCTTTTCTGGCTGGAACCATGGAGGGCATTGAAGAGAAGAAAAAGAAGGCTCCTGCTGCGGTGGAAGCCACCAAGAAAAAGGTTCTTGCTGTGCCAGAAACCTTTAAGAAAAAAGAAAGGAATTTTGTGGAGCTGAAGATCAAGCGCCTGAGAAAGAAATTTGCTCAAAAGACGCTTCAAAAGGCAAGGAGAAAGCTTATCTATGAAAAAGCTCAGCACTATCATAAGGGATATAGACAGATGTACAGAACTGAGATTCACATGGCCAGGATGGCAAAAAATGCTGGCAACTTCTATGCACCTGTAGAACCCAAATTGGCATTTGTCATCAGGATCAGAGGTATCAGTGGAGTGAGCCAAAAATTCAAAAGTTGTTGCAGCTTCTTCGTCTTCGCCAGATCTTCAATGGCACCTTCGTTAAGCTCAAAAAGGCCTCAATTAACATGCTGAAAATTATGGAACCATATATTGCATGGGGGTACCCCAACCTGAAGTCAGTAAATGAACTGATCTACAAACGTGGTTATGGTGAAATCAATAAGCAAACTGCTTTGACAGACAACTCTTTGATTGTGCGATCTCAGTAAATTTGGCATCACCTGCATGGAGGACCTGATTCATTAAATCTATACTGTTGGAAAATGCTTCAAAGAAGCAACTAACTTCTGTGGCCCTTCAAATTATCTTCTCCACCATGTGGAATGAAGAAAAAGACCACTCATTTTATAGAAGGTGGCAACTAGCAACAGGGAAGACCAGCAGGCTTATTACAAGGATGAACTGAGGTATCCACCATGACTATTTTTGTAACCTAGTCAGTTACTAACCTGGTTGTTTTCAGACTGTATTAGTGGCTTTTTTTTTTTAGCTTCCCTCTGCCTTCACTGTTGTGGCACATCTTGGTGCTTCATAAAATTAAGCCAAAACTTTTGCAAAATTAGGGTCCATTTTATACTTTGTGAAAATAATTTATGGACTTACTAAAGGCTTTTCCCACACCAAAAAGGCCTGTTTCCCCTCTGATTCATGCTAAGTCAAACGGGTTTATTCATTTTTTAAAAATTACTTTATTTAACTTTATTTATTTTTAATTTGACCGGAGAGGGACAGAGTGGTGGTGGTTGGGCAGGGGGTGAGAAAGGAAGCAGCCACATCTGGAACTCGAACTGCAGTTGGCCATGTGGGAGTCCAGTACCCTTAACTACCACACACCACCTGCTGGCCCCTCAAAACAGCTTTCTAAGAAAGCCTATTTCACAGGCATTCATGTATGATTTGTAGGTAAGGTATTAAATAAAGGTCAGTTTACTAAAAATGGAAAAACAAAAAGCATCAGAACACAAAGCAGAACATAAAGTAGGGAAAGAAGCGCACCCCCTCAGTGGGACCTGGTCACGCTGCAATCCTTTTCCCTCTAATTCTCCATCTCTGGAGATCCTGGACACATGTGCACCGGGAGTGTCTTCAGACCCATGTGGCCAGGCCTCAATCCGAGCCGTGCAGCATCTGTTTTTCTTTGTGTAGTGCAGTGTGTAACTGCTGTGCTACAATACTGGCCCCAAATAGTTACTAGAAGCATTTTACAGGAATATCAGCTGGCGTGGTGGTGAAGGGGACTGGACTCTAACATGGCTGACCACGGTCTGAGTCCCGGACCTGGCGGCTTGCTCTTTCTTTTCCTCTCTCTCTCTGTCGGTGTCCTTCTGGTGAGCATATGTGCCCACCAGAAGCAAATGAAAATAACAATAATTTTATGTCTTGTTTTAGATGCCAGCGGGCATGTGCACTCACCAGAAAGGGAGAGTGAGAAAGCACCTCCCAATGGGGCGTGGCCATGCTGCAGTCCCCTCCCCTTCTCCACCCTATTAGGGTTTGGGGCGTGCTGGTGTTTTTTTGAAGCTGCAGGATCCAGAATTTGAACTGTATGGTTAGCTAGGTCTGATCTGGTTTCTTCAATTACCAGGCCACAGGGCTGGCCCCCCAAAATATTACTTTCTTGTTGTTGGTAAGATTCTGCTACAGAGCACATAAGCTTGCTGGAGATACAAAGTGATAGAGAGAGGGCAAGTAAGAAATCACCCCTAAGAGGGGATGGCCATGCTGCAATCCCTTCTCCTCCATTCTCTCAGGATTTGGGGCATGCACGCACACACGCCTGGTGTGATTTTCAGGCCACTGAGTCTGGGACTCAAACTGCGAAGCCAGCCGTGTGGGACTAGCCACCTTAACCTCCACGCCACCTGCTGGCCCAACATCTTACCTGTTAAAAGCACTTTCACAGAGCTATGTGATGATCTATTGGCTAGGCAGGACCACAAAGGTTGTCCAGTTCAAACTACAGAAGACTGAGAAAACCCTCATGTGGTCCAGACGGTAGTCTTGTCTAATTTTATTATGGTAACTGCTACCACTCCAGCATTAATTTCACTAGGGCTTTTCATATCTCTAACACCCACCGACATCTGCCACTTCCTTTTGTTTCCCTATATTTTTTAAACAAAATGCTTCAAAGGATTTGATTGTTGTTCTTCAAGGACAATCCCATCCCATCTAAATCAGAAAACAAAGAAACACATAACCATGGGCCAGTTCGAGAGTCAGCAAGATGGTATAATGGAATATAGGCTGCTAGGTTAGACTGCCTAGGTTCCAGTCCCAAACCTACAACCTTCTCTGGCTATGTGACCTTGGCCAAGTTACTTAAGCTGTTCATCCCGTCTTCTCATCTGTGAAAGGAGGATCATAATTCTTACCTCTTAGGGCCTGTTAGAAGCATAAATGACATTATATATTAAAAGTGCTTAAAGCAGTGTATGACACACAGCATATACATGCCCAATAAACATGTTAGCTAGTCACTGTTCCTATTTAGTAGATATTTTTTTTTTTTTTGAAGAGATTTTTTGCTATAGAGTGTGTACGCTTGCTGGATAGACAGACATGAAATGAGAAATCACCCTCCCCTGGGGGGGGGGGGAAGATGACAGTGCTACCGTCCCTTTTCTTCCATTCTCTCAGGATTTTGTACACTCACACACGCTCCCAGGGTGAGTTTTAAGCCACCGAGTCTGGAACTAGAACCACAGTCAACTACATGGAAGTCTGGCAATGTAACCATCACTCCATCTGCTGGTCCCTTATTCATTAACCGTGGTTCCTATCAAAAGTACACTATGTTCTTTTATTTTTTTAATAACCATTTTATTTAACTTTATTTAATTATTTATTTGTTTTTATTTTGACCAGAGAAGGAGAGAGAGAGAGAGAGAGAGAGAGAGAGAGAAAGCAAGCTGCCAGGTCCGGGACTTGAGCCACGGTTGGCCATGTGGGAGTCCAGAGCCCCTAACCACCATACCACCTGCTGGTCCCCAAAATTACAGTATGTTCTTTTTTCTTAGAACTTAAATGTCGTACTACTTTCCAAATTCAAATAAACACAAGACATTTGATATGTTCACTTACTTTAATAACAATATATATATACACCATGTTGTCACCAAGGGATGTAAATTCAGATTAGACGAGAGAATTTCACAAGTGCAATAAAGCATTCTGTAGTATATCAAAGTTTGTATATAATGTCAGACCAACCAGCTTGCTTATAAATCATTAATCACTTTCATTATCGGTAATCTGTTTAGTTTTACAGAGAAAATATATATACTGCACACATTTAAAAAGTGTTCTCCGTTTAGCTTTGTGTTAATACTTAAAATACATATTTCTATTCCAACATGACATTTAAAAATTATTCTAATCTAACAGCGGCAAAAATATAATTCTGCAATTATGAAAGAGCTAAACTAGAATCCATAATTAACTTATTCTCATGTTTACAAGTGTGATTATGAAATAAATAGTACTCTGCGGCCCCACTGCAAGCTTTCTAGGTTTGGTTTAAACACACATACGTGTCAGTTAAAAAAAGGCTTTACAGATTATAGTCCATGCACTTTTTCAAAACAGTTCTCCAGGAGCCAACCAGCCCTAAAACCTGAAGTACTCAACCAGTCCACAAGGCACACAGAAAAATGTTGAATTAACTGGGGTAAACGAGACTCCTACATAACACCCAAAGCAGGAGGTATTCTGCAGCGAGCTGGGAGTACTTCTGGGTAAGTCTTGTGGTCTTCTTTAGAACTAGTTTCATCATCAGGGTTTAAGAAGGTGGAGATTTAACACTACAGAGTACATTTGGGTGACAGATTTCTTTTGTGTTAACTTGACTTTCCTAAATGACCTAGCTAGTGAACTAGTAGTCACTAATCATTTTGGTCACCAGGCAAGTCAAGGCTGTGAGATAGGAAGCCAATATTCAGAATAACTTATCCGAGCCCATCGAATGATTTGTTTTCGACACGAACACGTAACCTCAGTATGAGGTATCTAACTAAAGCAAGCACATCCAACCAGACCGAGATGCCGTCTCCTCTAAGGTTTAGGTTTCGCCCAGTATTCCCGATACATGGAGTAGCCCATACCTAGAGAAAAGGAATGCTGGTTAGGCATTTAAGTATTTTCTTCAATATTTAGAAAGTAACAGTTCATAAAATAACTAAACTAGCATCCTTGCTACAGTGGGATATTTACCAGAGACAGACCATAGGAGGTTTATGTGCTTATCCTCTTGAATAATTTTTTTTTGGAGAGATTTTTGCTATAGAGCGCATGTGCTCGCCAGACAGACAGAAAGAGACATAAAGACAGAAAGCGAGAAATCACCTCCCAGGGGGGTGGCCAGGCCGCAATCCCTTCTCCTCCATTCTCCTCTCGGGATCTTGGGCACGCACGCACACACGCCCGGCGTGAGTTTTAAGCCACCAGGTCCGAGACGCGAACCACGGTTGACTACGTGGGAGTCCAGCAACATAGCCATTACACTAACTGCTGGTTCCCTCCTCTTGAATAATTTAAGTTTCTAAAATTCTCTTTGCATAGTTTCCCACATAGCTCAAGGCCAGTATGACTAGCTCACAATATCACTGGGGTGTTTGTTTTAAAGAACAAGCGCTATTTATCTGGTGACTTTAAAAGGATTCACTTTTGCTACATAATATCCAATACAACCAATAAATTATAATGCCAAAAAATCACGTAATACCTACACTTAAAATTTTAAGTATAATACCTACACTTTAAACATTTTTCCATCTTCAAAAATTCAATAAACTTGCAATTATATATTCTCCCAGATAATGATGTTAATACCAAACCTGTTTGCATGTCTACACACTTCAATGAAATTATAAACTCAGTGACAGACAGGATTATTTTCTCTTTCTTTAAAGCCTTAGTAGAATACATGGGAAACAGCAAAACTATGTCATAACTTAAATTATATTTAGTAATTCAATTTTTACATGAAAATGAACATAATAAATTATATATATATATATATATATATATATATATATTTTTTTTTTTTTTTTTTTTTTTTTTTTTTTTTTGGGAGGGAGAGGTTTTGCTATAGGGCGCATGTGCTCGCCTGAAAAACAGAGAGAGACAGAGAGACAGAAAGTGAGAAATCACCCCCAGGGGGGATGGCCACGCTGCAATCCCTTCTCCTCCACTTTCCTCTCAGGATCTTGGGCACGCACGCACACGCGCCCGGAGTGAGTTTAAGCCACCGGGTCCTGGACTCGAGCCACGATCGACCACATGGGAGTCCAGTGACATAGCCATTATGCTACCTGCTGGTCCCCATAAATGATATTTTCAAATTGCTTCAAGGTCAGCTGAAAGCACCCACCCAGTTTTGTCGGTCTTTAAAGGAAGGCATTAATGCAGAATTACAAGCGTGAACATTTCCCATTGGAACCTACCCACAGTCATTGCTCCCACCACAAAGCCTTGGGCTGCCACGCGCATGTGGATCAGGTGGACGGACATTTTGGTATTTCCCCGGCTCTTCAGTTTGTAGAGTCCATATGCAACAATGGCTGCAAAACCTGCCATTCCTGTAAAACAAACATCACGAGTGTGTCAGATGCCGGGATGGAGGGAACTGAATGAGTTTTACAACCGATGAGTGTACACTGTTTTATTCATTTAAGGTTTTGTGCCTTAGGGTGCAGCGCTCGCTGGAGACAGAGACAGAGACAGTGAGGGAAAGTGAGACAACACCCCACAGTGGGGTTGGCCATGCCATAATCCCTTCTCCTCCCATGATCTTGGGCACGCATGGACAGGCACCCAGCGTGATTTTCAAGCCACCAGGTCCGAGATTTGAACCATAGTCAACCATGTGGGAGTCCAGTGATGTAACTGCTAAGCCATATGCTGGCCCCTGTATTATTTTTTTTATGAAGATACTTTATCAGATCATTAATTATCTGACATACAAATTGAGTTTTACATTTTTTCCCCTCAGAACCAAAAGTCTGTGATGGGGCAAAGAATATCAGATCCAGAAAGTAAAAATTACTTCCTTTCTACTCCATTCTCCTCTCAGGATCTTGGGCACGCACGCACACATGCCTGACGTGAGTTTAAGCCACCAAGTCCGGGACTCGAACTGCAGTTTGAGAGTCCAGCGACATAGCCATTACGCCAACTGCTGGTCCCTTAAATAGCAATTTTTAAAGAATTATTTAATTAGGGGGTGATTTCTCATTTTCTGTCTCTCTCTCTGTCTTTCCGGTGAACTCACGTGCCTATAGCAAAAACCTCTCAAAAAAAAAAGAAAAGAATTATTTATTTAATTTTATTTTTCATTCATTAATTATAATTTGGTCAGAGAGGGGGAAAGTGTGAAAGCAAGCCACCAGGTCCAGAATTCGAACAATGGTCGACCATGTGGGAATATTTAGCATCTTAACCATTATGCTACTCACTGGCCCCAAAGATTACTTTTTAAAATGTGGATTTATAGGAATAGTGAATAAATTTCTTTAAAAGAGTGCCAGGGAATTAAGAGTAATCACGATTATAAGTATTAGGCTGTTGGAAAAGTCATGACACATTTTTGCATAGAAAAACAAGTCATGACTTCCTCAACAACTTAGTATTACAGCAAAACAAGTACATTAAAGGCTTTGTATTGAGTTAGGAAATGAGTGTTTTTCCTTTTAGGTTTTTGCCATAGGGCCCATACACTTGCTGCAGAGAGACAGAGAAAGGGAAAGTGAGAAATCACCCCCTAGGGGCTTGGCCATGCCACACTCCCTTCTCCCCCATTCCCCCTTTGGGATTTTTTTTGGCACGCATGCACACATGCCTGGCACGATCCTCAAGCCTCCATGTCTGGGGCTTGAACTGTGGTCAGCCATGTGGGAGTCCAGTTCCTTACCTACCACGCCACCTGCTGGTTCAGGGAATAAATTTTTAACTCTTCTCTGTTCTATTTCCCTCTCTGAAGATACTTGGTTAATATAGCGGAGACGATTCTATACAGTATTACCAGCGGGAGACAGACCCTGTTTATTTCGGACTTGGGGATTCTGTACTGGGAAGGCTGTTAGCAACACACCGCACAGGGGAAAGCGATGGAGCTGTGTGGAGAGTCTGAGTAAAAGGACTGTGACCCAAGAACTCCATACAGAGCCAAGGACAAACAGCAGTCAGGGCATCACCTCGGATGGTATACCACCCATCTATTTATATACAAACCTAGGGGGTGTGATCCAGTCAGATAAACAAAGTGAATCAAAATTGTTTAAGGAATGGTGTGATGGCTACGTTGCTGGACACCCACGTAGTCAGCTGCAGTTCAAGTCCCAGGCTCGGTGGTGTCACACTAGGTGCATGTGCATGCATGCCCAAAAATCCTGAGAGGAGAATGGAGAAGGGATTGAGATGTGGCCATCTCCCGCCTCCCCAGGTGGGTGTGGTGGTGTGAGTTCTTGCTTTCTATCTCTCTGGCAAGCGCATATGCCCTATAGCAAAAATCTCTCTTTAAAAAAAAAGAAAGATAGTTTAAGAAATAAAAGACATGGGATTAGCAGGGAGCATGGAGGTTAGGGAGGCTGGATCCCACATGGCTGACTTTGCAGTTCGAGTCCTGGACCTGGCGGCTTGAGCATTATGCTGGGGCATGTGGGCGTACATGTCCAAAATCTCTGAGAAGAGATTAGAAGAGAAGCGATTATGGCATGGCCATCCCCTCACAAAGTGATTTCTCACTTTCCCTCCCTCTCTCCATCCCTCCCTCTGGCCACACCACAATCCCTTCTCTTACACTAGGGCATGCACACACCCTATAGCAAACTAAAAAAAAAAGAAATAAAAGATTAGATGTGTAAAATATAATGAGCAATAAAGGTAGTACAACCTATACGGTCCCTTTAGAACAAGAGAATATAGTACAGAAAAATTAGTACTAAAAGTCAATAATCTGGGATTAAGGTTATAATGATTACAACAAAATGTGATATGTCTTCTCTTGAGTTAGAGAATGAATTTATATTCATTTTAACACGGAAATGGGTGAAAAATATCACTATCAACAATGTAATGATGAAGATCAATAGTACAGGGACCAGCAGTTAGCGTAATGGCTATGTCGCTGGACTCCCATGTAGTCGACTGTGGTTCAAGTCCCGGACTCACTGGCTTAAAACTCACACTGGGTACGTGTGCGTGTGTGCCCAAGATCCCGAGAGGAGAATGGAGGAGAAGGAACTGTGGCGTGGCCATCCCCCCTGGAGGGTGATTTCTCACTTTCTGTCTGTCTCTGTCTGGTGAGCACACGCGCCCTATAACAAAAACCTCTCAAAAAAAGCAAAGATCAATAGTACAAGAATAACTGCAGAACCTAACCAAATTAGGTGAAAAATAAAGAAGAAACAAGACAGTACAACGAACAGAAAAACCTAAAGTAGAGGGACCAGCAGGTGGCGTGATGGATAAGGACATTGGACTCCCACATGGCCAACCATGGTTCAAATCCCGGACCTGGTGGCTTGCTTTCTCAGTCCCCCCCCTTCTCTCCCTGATCAAATTGGAAAACGATAATGATAAATAAACTTGGGAACCAGCAGTTAGTGTAATGGCTATGTCGCTGGACTCCCACGTAGTCGACCGCGGTTCGCGTCTCGGACCCGGTGGCTTACAACTCACGCCGGGCGCGTGTGCGTGCGTGCCCAAGATCCCGAGAGGAGAATGGAGGAGAAGGAATTGCGGCGTGACCATCCCCCTCTGGGGGGTGATTTCTCGCTTTCTGTCTCTATGTCTCTCTCTGTCTGTCTGGAGAGCGCACGCGCCCTATAGCGAAAAACCTCTCAAAAAAAAAAAAAAAAAGATAAATAAACTTAAAATAAAAAATAATTCTTAAAATAAAAAGAAAAAAAAACCTGAAGTAGATAGTAAAAATAGAACTCACTAGAAAAACATTTAAAACATAAAGTGGCATGGTGGTTAAGGTGCTGGATGGATCCTACATGGCCAGCTCCTCAGTTTGAGTCCCAGACCCTGTTGCCCAAAAAATACACTGGGCGTGTGTGCGTGTGTGCCCAAAATCCTAAGAGAAGGGACTGCAGAGCGGCCATCCTCCTGTGGGGGTGATTTCTTTTTTTATTTTTTTTTTGAGAGGTTTTCGCTATAGGACGCGTGTGCTCGCCAGACAGACAGAGACAGGGAGACAGAAAGCGAGAAATCACCCCCCAGGGGGGATGGCCACGCCGCAATCCCTTCTCCTCCATTCTCCTCTCGGGATCTTGGGCACGCACGCACATGTGCCCAGCGTGAGTTTTAAGCCACTGGGTCCGGGACGCGAACTGCGGTCGACTACGTGGGAGTCCAGCGACATAGCCATTACGCTAACTGCTGGTTCCCCTGTGGGGGTGATTTCTCATTCTCCTCTCTGTGTCTCTTTCTGGCAAATGCATGTACCCCATGGCCAAAAAAAAAAAAAAAAAGAGAGAAAGAAATAAAGAAAATAACTTATAATAAATGTGAATGTAAATTTACCTACTATCTTAGGTTAAAAAAACCAAAACCCAGATACATATGCTTTGTAGAGCAGCTACTACTAAAACACATTGAAGACTCTAACAGGGTAGGTGAAGACGAAGCAATGCAAACAAAAAGAAAGCAGGAATGGCAACACGAATTAAGATCAAATGAGAATTCTGTTTCTGTCTCCTGTGTGCAGACACACACTCTTGCTCTCATATGCAAGAAATAGAAACCAAAGACCAAGCAAACAAACCAATAAGAATATCTAGGGGCCCAGCCTCAGGAATGCTCTGACACTGTGCAGGCTGACACTGTGGAACTCGACACTGGGCAGGCTACAGCCACGTGGGACACCCAGTATAGACCCCTTGCCCACCCCTTTCAGCACACACCTGGGTCCCAGCAACCTGGGAGGCTGACACAGGCAGGGGGATGCAGCACAAGAGGCACTATCTCCCTCCCTCTTACCCCACCATATATACACACTACAGAAACCCTTACACATTTCAGAATATCTGAGACCTAGAGAAATTAAAACTATAAAATTACATTTAATGACACAAAAGATTGGAATGAATATCAATGTACCACATTCTACGATTTCCATGTCCTCCAAATTAAAAAATGAGTTCAACGCCATCTAAATGTAAAACACATTAAAACATTTTCCCTTGTTTTGGAAACTTGACAGCCCAATTTCAAAGTAAACAGGCAAGCTCTTTCGCAGAAAGCAGAACAGTGAAACTGTCCTGGCTTACGAGGTTATCTAAACATAACACTGAGTTTCTGCAGACAGACGAACAGACCAAAAACAGGTAGCTGAGTAAGATCCCCTGATATGTACGTTTAGTACATAACATAGCGGGCATTTCAAATTAAAGGAAAAAGACCGCAAAATGCATACACAAGAAGTGTATTGGAAAATTAGCCATCTGTATGGAAAAAAGTATAATGTTAAATTTCACCTCCTATGATACCCACAACTAAACTCCAGGTGGATTAGTAGGTCGATGAGGGTCTCTCTCTCTCTCTCTCTCTCTCTCTGGAGAGCTCACATGCCCTCTGACAATTAAAAAAAAAACTTCAGATTACTGTTACAAATTATTATACCTCTATAAAATAAATGATGCAATTATTAGGAACATAAAAATACTCCGATATGGGGACCAGCAGTTAGCATAATGGCTATGTTGCTAGACTCCCACGTAGTCGACCGCAGTTTGCGAACCAGACCCGGTGGCTTAAAATTCACGCTGGGCGCGTGTGCGTGCATGCCCATCCCCCCAGGGGGTGATTTCTCGCTTTCTGTCTCTCTGTCTCTCTGTCTGTCTCGCGAGCGCACGTACCCTATAGCAAAAACCTCTCCAAAAAAAAAAAATACTCCTATATGCACAATGTAAATAGATATCAAAAACACATGGCAAAAAAAAAAAATATTATTTCATTAAAAAATTGTAATTTATGTTGTATATGAAAAAAAAAAGACAGAATGCACCCTAAACTGCTGTTGTCTTCAGGATAAAGATCAAAGGACATGACTCCTTTCTGTACTATGTACTTTTACAACTAACTTATTACTTACGTAGTCCAAAGAAATACTCCTGCAAGAAACCTCAAAGTTTGTTAAACTCTTGCAGGGCATTATAAAGACGCATGTTAATTTGTGATAATAAAATATCTGAAACCACAGGTCAGCACGTGGCATAATGGTTAAGGCGCTGGACTATGTGGTTGACTATGGTTGGAGTTCTGGACCTAGTGGCTGGATACTCATGCCAGGCGTATGTGCATATGCGCCCAAAATCCTGAGAGGAGAATGGAGAAAAAGGGATCGCAGTGTGGCCATGGCCCCTGGGGGGTGATTTCTCTTTCTGCCTCTGTTTCTCTTTGTCTCTCTGACAAATACACACACTCTATAGCAAAAACCTCTATCTCAACAAAAAATTAGAAACCACACAAATATTAATAGAGTATTATAATAATAATGTTATATATTACACAAAATTCAGCAATGTGTAAAATGCAAATAATTGTGGGGCCAGCTCTGTGGTCTGGATTTAAGCAGCTGGACCACATATTGCTGGACCACATACTGCTGACTGTGGTTCGAATCCTACACCGGCCACCTGAAAAGCATGCTGGGCATATATGTGTGCATGCTTTATCTCAGATAAAAATAGCGTATGTGCACTTTAGTATGAGCCTCCCAAAAAACAAACATACAAACAAACAAAAAAAAAACTGGAAGAAATATTTACATCAAAATGGTAAAATAGGGCCAGCCCTGTAGCCTGGCAGTTAAAGGAGCCACATTCCACATGGCTCACCACAGTATGCATCCCAGCTCCAGTGATTTGAAAAACATGCCAGGTACGTGCATGCATAGCCCTAATTCCAACAGGAAAGAGAAATGGAGGAAAAGAAATTGGCATGATAATGCACCATTTAGGGTGCTTTCTTCTCTTTCTCTAGAGAACACAGGTGCCCTCTGTAAACAAAACAAAATGGCAACAACAGTTAAATCTGTTATATCATTTTTAGGTCATTTATATATATATAAATATTTCTTTTTTGAGAGAGATTTTTGCTATAGAGGGTGTGTACTCACCAGAGACAGAGACAGAAAGTGAGAAATCATTCTTGGCGGGGATGGCCACGCCACAATCCCTTCTCTTCCACTCTCCTCTTGGGGTCTTGGGCATGCACATGCATGTCCCCAGCATTTTTTGTTTGTTTGTTTGTTTTAAAGAATTATTCTATTTATTTATTTGTTTGTTTATTTATTTTAATTTGGCCAAAGAGGGACAGAGCAAGAGAGAGAGAGGGAAAGTGAGAAAGCAAGCCGCCAGGTCCGGTACTCAAACCACGGTTGATAATGTGGGTGTCCAGTGCTCTTCACCACCACGCCACCTGCTTGCCCCCCCAGCGTGTGTTTTAAGCTGCTGGGTCTGGGACCCAAACTGCAGTCCACTACATGGGAGTCCAGCGATGTAACCATTATGACATCTGCTGGTCCCTATTTTTATATTCTTTATACAATTAATAGTTTTCTTAAAATACAACTTAATATACCATAAATTTACCTTGTGCCTATTTAAATATACAATTAAATCAATGAATATTAATATGTTTGAAGCCTTAGGCCACACTGTCGTAATGTGACCTCCAGGGGCTAAAAAGTGAATAATGAGGGGTGATTGTAACCACTGCAAGCCTATGTAACTGACACCCATAAAACCTGGACACCGAGGCTTAGCAGACATCCCTGAATGGCAGTACTTTGCATGCATTGTCAAATATCATTGCTGGAAGAATGTAGAGTGGCAGGTGACGCCACTGGGAGGGGACACTGGAAGCTCATGCCTGGTTTTCCTGGATTCACCCCACAGGCCTGTGCCGATTTGAACCTATATCCTTTTACTTTATTAAACCCTAGCCATGAGTTTAACAGCTTTCTTGAGTTTTATGAGTCCTGGCAAATCATCACACCGAAGGGTGGTCTCGGGGTCCCCCAATACAGTTTTACTCATGGAAATAAGAATCAATAAAATAAATCTGAATACACATAAAAGAACTAAAAATTTCTTCTTCTTCAGGGTGCATGCACTTGCTGGTGAGACAAAGTGGGGGTGGGGAAGTGACGTGAGTGAGTGAGAAGCGGGCCCCATGGGGGATGGCCACACCCCAATCCCTTCTTCCCTCTCTCAGGATTCTGGGCAGGCACATCCGCATCTAGTGTGTTTTTCAAGCCACTGGGTCCAGGACTTGAACCACACAGTCAGCCAGGTGGGGTCCAGCTGCCTTAATTACCACACTACCAACTGGTCCACACAGAATGTTTTGCAATGAGATTCATATAATGCCGATCCCAGAACATTTGACAACATAAGAAAAAAGTTTAAAATAAATTCTTTCAGGATATGCTTGATGGAACAAGCTTATCACGATACTATTACCTAAAAAAAAATAAGAGTCAATAAAATAAGAAGTCTGAATACACATACAAGGGCCCACAAGCACGTTCAAGCTTACAAAAGGTTATTAGTATGTCAAAGTCAAGCTTACCAATGGGGACAAATGGTGCCTCTTTAGCTTTTCGGATGAGTTTGGACCCCTGATCTTCATCATATGAAGAGAGAGAAACGTCATTGTTGGTTGACATGGTGACTGGAGAATCCTCTGGAGAGTTTCTATTAGGTTCTGTAATTAAAAATATATAGAATATTATTAAGTATCTGGATGTACTTGTAATATTCCTAGTTTTCATGAAAATCTAGTGTCCATAAACTTTAAAAAATATTTTAGAAATTAACTCTATATTGAATCTATGGGAGAGTTGTATATATTTATTCCTCCTATTGTCTGGTCGTCTCTCCCATATAAGCAATCCCTTTTAGTGTTAAAACACACACACTGGGACTGGCAGGTGGAGTGGTGGTTGAGGGTGCTGGACTCCTACGTGGACAACTGTGGTTCAAGTCCCGGACCTGGTGGCTTGCTTTCTCACTTTTCCTTTCTCTCTCATGCTCTGTCCCTCTCTAGTCAAATCAAATAAATAAATAACTAAAGCTAAATAAAATAATTCTTAAAAAAAAAATCCACCCACACACTCTAAAATTGTTTTTGTCCATTAAAATAACCTTTTATTTTTTTGGCTATTTTCATCCTTAGTCCATTTCAATGTGGCAATTATAAGTTACTCAAACAAAACTGGTAATTCCCATTGCCTCTTCAATGTCATGTGGGAAATCCTACCGAGCAGTTTTGAGTGTAGCTAAGTGCAGTCTTTATTGCTTTTAGCTGTTGATTTTTCACTCCAGTGTGCCACTGGTTCCAATTCTCACCTGTGAATGGTTTCCAATCCATTACACTAATCTGTACGATGGACGGTGGCTGTCTTGGGGGGGGGGCAGCTAACAGTATCCTGAACAGTCAAAATCTCCACCTAGCTTGTTCTTTATTCCTTTGAAGGACAAAACTTTTATTTTAAATAATGTTGCTAGAGAGGCCTTTGTTTTTTCTTTTTCAATTTTGCTAGAGTGTATGTGTTCACCAGGGAGAGGCAGAGATACAGAGACAAGGAAAACAAGAAATCATACCCTGGGGGTAGGGCCATGCCACCAGCCCCCCCCCCCCCATTCTTCTCTTGGGACTTTGGGCATACACACATGCACACATCCCTGGTATCGTTTTCAAGGCACAGGGTACAGGACTCGAACTGCAATTGGCCATGGGGGATCCAGCACCTTAACCACCACACTGAACTGCTGGCCCAGAAATGCCTTCCTTTTAACCATAATCTGTGTTCCATTAAATAGAATGCCACTGTATTAATTTTCATGTTAGAGTGCATGTGTGCTTGCCAGAGACAGAGAGAGAGGCGGGAGGACAAAGCACCCTCCAGGGGAAATGGTCACCCCCCAATTCCTTCTCCATCTCTCCCTGCTTTTGGGATTGGGGCACACTAGCACATGCCCCTGGCGTGTTTCTCAAGCCATCAGGTCCAGGACTTGAACTCCGCAATGTGGGATACAACTTGCCTTAACCATCAGGCCACAGAGCCCCCCGTTTGTTTTCATTTTTAAAGTTTCCTTTCTTTCCTTCTTCCATTAGCAAGAGAGACTGAGAAAAAAAATTTGAGAGCTTGTGTATACCCCAACCGGGTCTTGAAGATGTGACCCACCCCAAGCCTTCAGCCGCCCAGTCTCTTTCCAGTGGGCATGCGTGTCCTATAGCAAAAACTAAAAAAAAAAGACACCACAGACCCAGGGTGGCAGGGCAGGCGGGTAGCATACGCTCTACAGGCTGAAGTCAGTGGCTGACTACAGGTTCTGATCCCCTGAAACACAAGGGAACCTGAAATCTTGGCTGCCTGTGGGGGTAGCGGGACTGGGTGGAGGTGTGATGAGACCCTGTTGAGGGTACCCCTCTCTCCCTCTTTCTCTCTCTCAAAAAGAAAATAAATCCTTTTTGGAAAATGGTACGATTCTAATGTAGTATGCTTCCTTTTTTTTTTTTTTTTTTGGAGAGGTTTTTGCTACAGGGCACATGCCCTCTCCAAAGAGACAGAAAGCGAGAAATCACCCCCCAGTGGGGATGGCTACGCCACAATCCCTTCTCCATTCTCCTCTCGGGATCTTGGGCACGCACACACACGCGCCTGGCATGAGTTTTAAGCCACCGGGTCCGGGACTTGAACTGCAGTCGACTCCATGGGAGTCCAGTGACATAGCCATTACACTAACTGCTGGTCCCCTAAGAATGCTTCTAAACACTCTCTGAATATAAAATTTCAGTAACTGTCTTTCTAATTACTACCCATGGGTTTCTCAAGTACTGGAATCATGACAGATAGCCATCCAAACTGAAATTGGCTAATTTTTTAAGTATCATGATCAACAACCTCAAATTATAAAATCTGAGAGTAATAAATAAACCAGGTGTGGAAAGGCTTCCGAGGGGTTATACGAACTTTTTAACACCAGGAAAACATCTCTGGCAGGATAGGATTTGAACCAGTAGGAGTCTAACTTTCCTAATACACAGTATAGGGTTCTTCTGAGTTACAACGTATTGCCAAACTATCAACCTTATGATGCAAATGCAGTTAAATCTGAAAATGTAAAAAAACTAAGTCGTGCCAAAAGTTAAATGGGTTTTTCTTCCCCAGGGACTTAATTCATCTGACAACTTCAATTATGAGTTGAAAAGATTGTTTCCCAGGCACCACCGCTAGTGTTCCCTTTATTATCATTTTCTCATCCACTCCCCGTGATTGACCCAGATCTCTCTCAAAGAGTTGAACAGATGCGAGAAGCAGCACCAATAACCAGATTTTTTTTAGTTTTTTTTTTTTTTTGGGGGGGGGGGGAGGGCACGGCACATGCGCTCACCAGAAAGACAGAGAGAGACAGAGAAATAGAAAGTGAGAAATCACCCCCGAGGGGGGATGGCCACGCCGCAATCCCTTCTCCTCCATTCTCCTCTCAGCATCTTGGGCATGCAAGCACACGCGCCAGGCGTGAGTTTTAAGCCACTGGGTCCGGGATTTGAACCGTGGTCAGCTACATGGGAGTTCAGTGACATAGCCATTACGCTAACTGCTGGTCCCAATAACCAGATATTCAAAGACAATTTGGAGAACAGGAGTTATTCTATAAACTGAATATACCACTGAATACTTTTGCAAACGCATGGAAACCTGAAAGAGGTATGGGGGAAATGACCTGCCCAGCCTTAGGTGATATAAGAGACTACAGAAGCCTGTCATTTTTTTGTCACAGAAACTACACTTTTTTTTTTTTTTTTTGAGAGGTTTTTTTTTTTTTTTGTTTGTTTGTTTGTTTTGCTATAGGGCGCGGGCGCTCGCCAGACAGACAGAGAGAGACAGAGAGACAGAAAGCGAGAAATCACCTCCCAGGGGGGATGGCCACACCGCAATCCCTTCTCCTCCATTCTCCTCTCGGGATCTTGGGCACGCACGCACATGCGCCCGGAGTTGAGTTTTAAGCCACCCGGTCCGGCACACGAACCGTGGTCGACTACGTGGGAGTACAACGACATAGCCATTACGCCAACTGCTGGTCCCCAGAAACTACATTCTAATAAAACAATGGTTTCGAATTGTGTGCATGTCACCTGTCAACCTGCTTAAAACGGCTGCCTTGGCTGCCAAGGCCGGGACCTGGAGATCCTGACTCAGAAGGGCTGGGGCAGGGCTCAGGGGATCTGTACTGCAAGCCCTTGGAGAGGTTCTGCTGTGCAAAGTAAGAGAACCCCGGGATACAGGACCCCAAATATGCAGGCCGCGCCAGCTCGATCTATCAGAACGCTTCATCAGAACCGCTCAGGCGGCAGATTTCTTTGGTGCGGATTACCCCAAAGAGGGAAATCGCTGCTTCTCAGCGATGCACGGAAACGAGAAAGGGCCTAACAGTGCTGAATCATGTCGGCGGTTCCCACGCTCAGCTCGGGGTGCGCTTCGGAGTCCCTAACCGGCGTTTCCTGCTCAGTGGGGGATTTAAATTCCTCCATAGACGTTTTCACCCGGCCCGGGCCTTCGCGCCTCCGCAGGGTCGGACCGGAGCGTGGAGCGGGAAGACACGTCAGGTCGGGGAGGAGCGAGCCCAGACTGAAGGTCCCCGTCTCTCCCCGTGACCTTGCCGGAGTCCAGGGCGGAGCGCTGTCCCCACCGTCCCCAGCTCCCGGCCTCCCGAGGCTCCGCGCTGCGGCTGCGCCGCGGGCGACTCGGTCCCCGACACCGGCCCAGCAGCACGCCCTCGCCGGTCTCCCACCACTGCCCCTCGGCGTCCCCTTCTCAGCAACGACGCCCCCTCGCCGCTGGCTCCGCGGTCTCACCCGACCCGGCTCTAGGCCTCGCCTCCGACCCCGGCCCTTCCTGTCCTCCAGGTCTGGCCGAGCAGGGCACAGTCCTCTCGCCCCATTCATCCCGGCACGTCCTTTCCAGCCGCGCCTCCCACACTTCCCCGCGTCCTAGCGGCCTCGCCGAGCCCCACCCCTCCCCGCTCGGGGGTCGGAAGGCCCCAGCTCACACCCGGCCATCGAGCCCCACTTACCGGAGCGACAGAACCCCGCACGCTCCCGCCGGCTTCTGGCCAAGGTCCTCGCGCGGGACCCCTGCCACTGGGCCCCGCCCCGCCCCGCCCACAGGCGGCCCTAGCCAATCAGGACGAGCGGCCGGGCCGCGGGGGTCGGCCCAGGACTGACTGGCGTGCGGGGGCGGGGGGCGGGGCCGCCCGGATCGGGGCCCGGATTGGCTGGGGCGACGCACGCGGAGGGCCTGTCTCGCGCAGGAGCACGTCGGCCGCGCCGTCACGGCGTTCGCGCGGAGCGGCGGGAGGTGAGCCGGCTCTTGTTCCCGAGGCGCGTGTCCTCGTCCCGTCGCCCTCCGTCAGCGGGGGCGAGCGGGGTCAGCGTCGCGGCCCCGCGCCGGCCGGGAAGCGCAGGTGAGCGGCCGCACGACGGCGGCTGCTCGGAGGCGAAGGGCGGTGGGCGTAGGGCGCCGGCGCAGGTGCGGCTGCACGGGCGGTCCGTGCCGCCCGCTGGCGCTGGCGGCCGCTCACGTGCGGAGTCGGGTGTCCTGCAGGCCTTCTCCCGTTGGCTCGCTCAGCCGTGAGAGCGCGTGGTGGCCACACACCTGCGCTTAGCCAAGGGGGTTCCCTGCGGAAGGGCGGGCCGCTGGCCACTGCGAGCTCCCAGGGACAGCGCTCCTAATTTGCTCGTGGTGCCATCTGCAACTGTCCAGCCAGTTGATGCGACGCATTGACGGCAGTGCCTTGGGGATATCTGTCACTAAATTAGTTCCTTTTTTAAGAATTTTTTTTTCAAAGTTATTTATTTACCCAGTTTCAATTTGACCAGAGAGAAAGAGTGAGAAAGCAAGCCTCCAGGTCGAGGACTCGAACCATCATTGGCCTCGTGGAAGTCCAGCGCCCTTAACCACCACTCAACCTGCTGGTCCCTAAAGTCTTTTATTTTTTAAGAGGTTTTGGCCTTAGGGCACAGCTGGAAAGAGACAGAGGGAAAGTGTGAAATCACCCCCTAGGGCTGCTGGCCCTGATACAATCCCTTCTCCATTCTAATCTGGAGATCCTGGGCGTGCTTACACACTTGATGGCATGAATTTCAAGCCACCAGGTCCGGGATCCAAATGGCAGTGGGCCATGCTGGAGTCCAGTGACGGAATTGCTATGCCATCTGCTGGCCCCCATAAATTAGAGTCTCTTAAAGCCACAAAGCAAGGCCGTCTGCCAGGTAGTCACTAAATGCCCTGAGCTCATACAGGCAACATTTCATTCAGTGTGTAATAAAAAAGCCATATCTTGATTGTGGGAGCATTCAGCTGCTTGAAGGAACAGATTTTGCCTGGTTGATCCTGGCAATATGTTCTTTGAGCTCTGGAATTCAATGGAAAAGGAAGAAAAACTTGACCACTGCAATAACTGGAAGGCCTAAAACATAAGTTGGAATGATCAGGAACTCAGAATAATTAAAACCATAAAAAAGCCCTGCTCACTTCAATATGAAGGTAAACTCTTGGAAATAAAAAGGCTAGTAGCAGTGATGACCAAAGCATAGTCATTCCTAGAGAGAATGTATGCACATTAAAATTATGTCTGCTGGGACCAGCAGTTGGCGTAATAGCTATGTCGCTGGACTCCCATGTAGTCGACTGCAGTTCGCGTCCTGGAACCGGTGGCTTAAACTCACGCCGGGCGCGTGTGCGTGCATGCCCAAGATCCCGAGAGGAGAATGGAGGAGAAGGGATTGCAGCGTGGCCATCTCCCCCCAGGGGGGTGATTTCTCACTTTCTGTCTCTCTGTCTCTCTCTGTCTGGCAAGCGCACGTGCCCTATAGCAAAAACCTCTTCCAAAAAAAAAAATTTTGTCTGCTAATTTTCAGAGAAAAATTGGGGGCAGGCCAGCCTGAATGCAACTACCAGACAATCTAGTCATGAGTTCAGGCTTAACGTCTCACAACGCCACTTAATTTTATTTGTAAAATGGGGGTGTGGTATTAATGACTAATGAGGAGATACACACAGAACGATAGCCCAACACCTGGCAGAAAAGTATTAATACTTTTAAGATTCCTGTGCCATGCATTGTGGAGGTGGGGGGAAGCTGGCTTCACTGTGGAGCTTAGGTGGTAGGGATGTACGTCTGTTAAACCGGCTGTTATTGGACAGGATTGTTACAAAATTCAGGAAGCTAGTAAGCAGCAGAGGTCTAAGACTGTAAACTAGAAATTTTGAATCCTCTACACACAGAATTTTCACAAAGTTCAAGGAAAATGCAGATTAAGAAAAAACTAGGGGACCAGCAGTTAGCGTAATGGTTATGTGCTGGACTCCCACGTAGTCGACCGCGGTTCGAGTCCCGGACCCGGCGGCTTAAACTCACGCCGGGCGCGTGTGCGTGCGTGCCCAAGATCCCGAGAGGAGAATGGAGGAGAAGGGATTGCGGCGTGGCCATCCCCCCTGGGGGGTGATTTCCTGCTTTCTATCTCTCTGTCTGTCTGGCGAGCGCACGCGCCCTATAGCAAAAACCTCTCAAAAAAAAAAAAAAAAAAAAAAAAAAAGAAAAAACTAGACGCTCCCACATGGCTGACCACGGTTCAAGTCCTGGACCTGGCAGCTTGCTTCCTCACTTTCTTTCTCTCTCTGTGTTTCTCTCTGGTCAAATTTAAATAAATCAATGAATAAATAAAATAACTTTTAAAAAACTATTTTAAAAAATATGCGTGGATTTCAAAAGTCTTTTGCACCAAAATAGACTCATATTTAATTACATATTCCCACAAACATTTTGAAGTCACCTTGTAACTAGAGGACATCCTTTAACAGTAATTTTTAGGATGGAACAGATACATTTTTCTATATAAACTGGACTCACTACACTTAAAAATACATACAGGAGTTGGCATAATGGCTATGTCACTGGACTCCCATGTAGTCAACTGTTGTTTGAGTCCCAGACCCAGTGGCTCAAACTCAGGCCTGGCGCATGTGCGTGCGTGCCCAAGATCCCTAGAGGAGAATGGAGGAGAAGGGATTGCAGCGTGGCCATCCCCCCTGGGGGGTAATTTCTCACTTTCTGTCTATCTCTCTGTTTTTCTAGTGAGCCCACGTGCCCTATAGCAAAAAACTCTCAAAACAAATACATGCAGAAAAGAGAGAAAATCTGATATGACAGATCCACATTAATGTAAGGAAAGTTGGGTATACTTTATGTAGCCACACCTGCATGGAAGATGTGCACATTGTCCCACAAAATCTCGACACTGTTAGACACGGCTTGACAGAACTGACATTTGGTCTGACCCAGTTAGAAATTACTATTGACTTTTGAAGAAAAAAGGCTCATCTTTCGACAAAAGTGTTAAAATCACCATCCGTTTGGGTTAAGGGTGAAAGCATGAACAGGCAGGTAAGAAAAAGTCCCAGGAATTAGGTTATGGTATTGACATATTTTCTCAATTCTAAAGTGATGCTTCATTTTAAAAACCTCTATTGGGGCTGTTAGCAGCATTGGTGTATGATTGAACAAGTGGATTAGGAATCCACGCTGAAGCAAATCAACTTTTTGTTGAACTTGTTTAAAAAAGGCTGTGTGATGGGACCAGTGGTTGGCGTAATGGCTATGTCGCTGGACTCCCATGTAGTTGACCGCGGTTGGCGTCCTGGAACCGGTGGCTTAAAACTCACGCCGGGCGCGTGTGCATGCGGGCCCAAGATCCCGAGAGGAGAATGGAGGAGAAGGGATTGCGGCGTGGCCATCCCCCCTGGGGGGGTGATTTCTCGCTTCTGTCTCTCTGTCTCTCTCTGTCTGGCGAGCGCACGTGCCCTATAGCAAAAACCTCAAAAAAAAAAAAAAAAAAAAAAAGACTGGGTGAATTTCTCATTCTTTTGAAACAAGGTATGGATACATAATTGCCCTTTAATTTTCTTTTATGTTGTGAACAACCCTTGTCTGGCTAGGAGTTTTGTCCTGGGACTGTATTTGGTATGGCAGGCCTTTAATGAAATGAATGGGATGGATGTAGTTTGTTTCCCCCAGGTAGTCACACCCTCAAATGATTGCTTTAGGAAAGGGACAAAGTAATTGTTCAGGAAAGGCATTGTTATAAATGCATTCTAGTTTTCCCCCTAAATATTTAGGCTCAGCGTTAGATATTAAAGTAGCTTTGAAGTGGTTATTCTACCACGCTTTATTTCATATGTTATAAGAAAACAAGTGACAGCTATTCTATCCTTTATAATACAGACATTATCATTGATAACAAATATACAATGTGTATTATTCTATCTGCCTTACTATGTGTCATCTTGAAGTATAATTGATAGAGAAGACAGAAAAATTAATTGAGACTCTCAAATAACAAATCCACCCACCTGTAGTTTATAGAAAGGTAGCACAAGAAGAGCCTGCCAGCTTTGCTGTGTTCCCGTCTTCAGAGAATCTCTGTGACTTGTCACGTTCAAAGTAACTGTCTACACATGGTCACATCTACCGTACGGGGAATCGCTTCTAAACTTAGATGTCTATTTAGACGAGGCAGGGGGAGGAGGGATCTTAAAGCTGCATCACCACGACCTCCTTCTTTAAAATACGCTGTGATCTTTGTGGAACTTGGTTTACAACAAATGTGAAACGTTTTGAGAATATTGGTAATAACACCTACAGGCATTTCGAAACTAGAGTTGAGTCACCATCAGCAATTATTGAACGTGTATGTTGTGGGAAGTAGCTGACTCAGAAGTTAAAGATTCCTTGTCCTGAAATAATTTAGTACCCAAATTGATAGAAGGAACAGGTGTATTGCCACAGCAAAGATCATCTATATGTGCTTTTTTGGGGGGGGAGATGTTTGCACGTGTGCTTGCCAGAAAGACAGAGAGAGACAGAGAGACAGAAAGCGAGAAATCACCTCCCAGGGGGGATGGCCATGCCGCAATCCCTTCTCCATTCTCCTCTCTGGGTCCTGGGCAGGCTTGCACACAACACACACACACACACACACACACACACGGGCCCAGCGTGAGTTTAAGCCACCAGGTCCGGGACTCGAACCGCGGTCGACTACATGAGAGTCCAGCGACATAGCCACTACGCCAACTGCTGGTCCACATGCTTTGAATGGACATTCTGATAGATACCACAGTGGGTGGACTGGTTTCAAAGAAGACTTCTTGGGGCTAGGGTTTTAGCCGGCCTTGAAGGATGACTACTACGTAAATAAAGGGGGACCCTTTCCTTTCAGAAGGAACAAGCAGCAGGAAGAAGAGCAGAGGTAGGATATGGGATTGTAACTTTCCCATAAAGAACTGAGTGTGTGGAAAGGCTAAACTGTGTGACTGAAGCAGTCACAATAATGGAAAGGAGGCAAGTGACAGTGAGGTGGCCCTGAAATGCTAATTAAAGAACCTGGACGGGTCCTGTTTGGTGTCCTTTGATTGTTTTGAAACGGGATTTGACAAGGGCAGAGTGCATTTGAGGTTCTTGGTAAGTGAGTAGACTGGGTTAGAAAGGGTCTGTCAGCCTTAGCCAGAAAGTTTTTAAAAACTCTTCAGTTCGGGGAACCAGCAGTTAGCGTAATGGCTATGTCGCTGGACTCCCACGTAGTCGACCGTGGTTCGCGTCTCGGACCCGGTGGCTTACAACTCACGCCGGGCGCGTGTGCGTGCGTGCCCAAGATCCCGAGAGGAGAATGGAGGAGAAGGGATTGCGGCGTGGCCATCCCCCCTGGGGGGTGATTTCTCGCTTTCTGTCTCTATGTCTCTCTCTGTCTGTCTGGCGAGCGCACGCGCCCTATAGCGAAAAACCTCTCCAAAAAAAAAAAAAAAAAAAAAAAAAAACTCTTCAGTTCGCAGCGCGTTCTATTTTGTGTACTGAGACCAGTTGTCCCTTGGTCTTAAGGTAGGGAGGCGGTTAACATGCAGTGGCGTCATTTTCTAAACCTGAGAAGGACCACTGCTTTGAAGCAGCAATAATCCATTTACAGCATTCCCCAGCGGGAGTTGGCTGGAGGGAGGGGGGGGCAAGCTATTGTCAGATTTCGTGTTGGAGCACTGCCGCAATCGGTTCCAATTTAGTACCTTTTACACTTGGCAGAGTATTGGAACAGTCCAGAAGACGTTTGTTTTAAATGAAAACAAACTTCGCAGGCATCTCAATGATGTGTTTTTGAAGTTTTATTTAAACTTGTGTGAAAAGTAGGAGCTTTTAAGCAAACAAAAGATTCTTTGGCCAAAAGTAATCTGGCTCTTCCCTGGTCGGCTCGTTCAAGTCTATCTAATGTTTATAAAAAATACTAAAACGTTCCCAGAAATACCAGTGTTTTATAAGAAACGCTAAAAGTTTCCCCGAAGTTTCAGATCCCCGTGTTCGCTCAGGTTTAAGATCGTTTTTCTTTCTCTCAATGTATGCATTCCAGAGCATTAAGCCTGACGTTATCTAATCCATCTTTTTACTCTTTACGAAGAACAGTTCCAAAATGAAATTTCAAAACTCTTTGGAGGGGAAAATGTTATAACTACCTTTTAAATGTTGCACGGAAGGCAGTATAGCAGTGTTGTTGTTGTTGTTGTTGTTGTTTTGGAGAGGTTTTTGCTACAGGGTACTTGTGCTTGCCAGTCAGACAGACAGAGACAGAGAGACAGAAAGCGAGAAATCACCCCCTAGAGGGGATGGCCATGCTGCAATCCCTTCTTCTCCATTCTCCTCTCGGGATCTTGGGCACGCACGCACACGCGCCCGGTGTGTTTTAAGCCACCGGGTCCGGGACTCGAACCATGGTCGACTACATGGGAGTTCAGCGACATAGCCATGACCCTACTGCTGGTCCAAGTATAGCCGTGTTTTAAGACCACAGGCTGTGGTGTTGCTTTCCTGCTTCCTCCGGGTGTGACGTGGGACAGGTGATTTAATCACTCTGTGCCTCAGTTTCTTTACTGGAACAATAATAGTTCCTACCTAAAATGGCTGATGGGAGCGTTAAAGGATATACAAAACCTGAACCTTGTCTGGCATGTAGTATGTGCTGTATGCACTGATCATGATATTTCTGGGATTTGTACGTTCATATAGGTCCTACTTAGCCTATGAACAATTGATAATTCTATGTGCATTGTAAAATGTCTTTTGATTATAAGATGCTCACAACCAGTATGGTATATTTCAGCAGAAAGAAGAAGCTAGACGGCACTTTTCGTCTTTTTAGTTTACATAGTCTCTTTTCTTCTTTCTTTTAAACTTGTGTGAAAAGTAGGAACTTTTGGGACCAGCAGTTAGCATAATGGCTATGTCGCTGGACTCTCATGTAGCTAACTAAGGTTTGAGTCCCGGACCCGGTGGCTTAAACTTACGCCGGGTGCATGTATGTGCATGCCCAAGATCCCAAGAGGAGAATGGAGGAGAAGGGATTACGGCGTGGCCATCCCCCCTAGGGGGTGATTTCTTGCTTTCTGTCTCTCTGTCTCTCTCTGTCTTTCTGGCGAGCACACGCGCCCTATAGCAAAAATAAAAAACCTCTCCAAAAAAAAGAAGTAGGAACTTTTAAGCAAACAAAAGATTCTTTGACCAAAAGTTATCGGGCTCTTCCCTGGTCTGCTCATTCAAGTCTGGCTAATGTTTATAAGAAATACTAAAACGTCCCCAGAAATACCAGCGTTTTATAAGAAAGCTTTTTTTTTCTCCTCACTTTGCCAGGAGACATCTGTAGTAACAGCCTCAGAGAGACAGAGACAAGAGATAAAGGGAGAGAGAAGGAAAGGGAGGGAGAGGGAGAAATCGCCCCTCACGGGGCATGGCCACAGTTGCAGTCCTTCTCCAGTTCTCCCTCCTTTCAGGGTTTTAGGTATGCCCATACATGTGCCCACTGTGTTTCTCAAGTCGCTGGGTTGGCACCCAAACTACGTGGTTGGGCATGCGAGATCTAGCTTCCTTAACCACAAGGCCGTGAGCCTGGTCTCTTACTTTCATATCAGTGATTTAAGCCAGCCATGTAAAATATTTCTTCCTGGACCAGCAGATGGCATAATGGCTATGTCGCTGAACTCCCATGTAGTGGACTGTGGTTCGAGTCCCGGACCTGGTGTCTTAAACTCACACTGGGTGTGTGTGTGTGCGCGTGCCCAAGATCCCTAGAAGAGAATGGAGGAGAAGGGATTGCGGTGTGGCCATGCCCCCAGGGGGTGATTTCTCACTTTCTGTGTCTCTGTCTCTCTGGCGAGTGCCATGTGCCCTGTAGCAAAAACCTCTCAAAAAAAATATATGTATATATATATTTTTTTCCATTAAAAACCATGGTGGCTGGTGGCAATAGAATGTGTGTATTTATGTAGTGATATTTTTTCCACTGAGCAAAAATATTATATTTTAAATATTTTAGTCTTGAATTGGTTTTTCCCCAGATGCACTCAGTCTTATTTGTTATTGTTGGGGGAAGCAGCAGACTTAATAAATACCAGTGAGAGAAAATATGGAGTACAAAGGAAAATGGCTTGGGGCCCAGCCCTGCTACCATGGTGAAGTCCAAAGGCATGGATCTGAGTGCCGGCTTGACTGCTTCTTGGCATGATGGCCTTGACCAAGTTATTTATTTCGCCTCTTGGAATCTCAAAATGTTTATCACGAAGATAAGTACCTTATAAGGTTGCGATGTGTGATCTAAATGACCTTTTTTTTTTTGGAGAGGTTTTTGCTATAGGGCGCGTGCGCTCGCCAGACAGACAGAGAGACAGAAAGTGAGAAATCACCCCCCAGGGGGGATGGCCACACCACAATCCCTTCTCCTCCATTCTCCTCTCGGGATCTTGGGCACACACGCACACGCATCTGGCGTGAGTTTAAGCCACCAGGTCCAGGACTCGAACCATGTTCTACCACATGGGAGTCCAGCGACATAGCCATTACGCTAACTGCTGGTCCCAACAACACATTCTTCACAATGGAACCTGGACAACATTTATCAAACAAGGTAGGGAAAGTTCTCTGCATTATAAAAAGGACAACCCCATATCAACTGTTACAGAAATGAAATAAGATGGAAAATGTTAACAAATTTTCTTTTTTTAAGGATTTTTTTTTTTTTTTTTTTTCGCCAGACAGACAGAGAGGTTTTCGCTATAGAGCGCGTGCGCTCGCCAGACAGACAGAGAGAGACATAGAGACAGAAAGCGAGAAATCACCCCCCAGAGAGGGGATGGTCACGCTGCAATCCCTTCTCCTCCATTCTCCTCTCGGGATCTTGGGCACGCACGCACACATGCCCGGCGTGAGTTTTAAGCCACCGGGTCTGGGATGCGAACCGCGGTCGACTACGTGGGAGTCCAGCGACATAGCCATTATGCTAACTGCTGGTTCCCTATTTAATTTTTATTTATTATTATTATTTAATTTGTTATATGGCACACATGATCATGAGAAAGACAGGTATTGAGAGAGAGAGAAAGAGAGAAAGAGAGAGAGAGAGAGAGAAAGCAAGCTGCCTGTTTCGGGACTTGAACTGTGGTCAGCCATGTGGGAATCCAGTCCCCCAACCACCTGTCACCTGCTGACCCCTTAACAAATTTTCTTAAAGAGATTTCTTCCACTGCCAGAGATCTTGAGTAGCCTCCTGGTCAGTCATCTGGAAGCAATTCTTTACGTAATTGATAAACTTGGCTTCCACTTTGGGAAGAGAGCCACCCTTTTCTAATACTTGCTTGCATTTTTGCTTTAACATCTTTTTCAGAAATAGGCCCTTTTGGTGTTTTAGGAATTTTTTCCTGTTTTTTGAATGATTCTTGACCTTTTGATCCTTGTGTTGATGATTTTGAGTCGTTTCTATTCTGGCTTGATTTTCGAGTATTTTTGCCAGGAGCATCTCATACAGATTCCTTCACTGGAGCTTTTTCTTCTGTTTCCTCATCTTCATCTTCATCATCATCATCATCTTCATCTTCATCATCATCTTCAGCATCATCTTTGTCAGCAGCAACTTTTACTTTTTTTTTTTTTTTTTGGAGAGATTTTTGCTATTGGGTGCATGCGCTCGCCAGAAAGACAGACACAGAGAGACAGAAAGTGAGAAGTCACCCTCCGGGGCGATGGCCATGCCGCAATCCCTTCTCCTCCATTCTCCTCTTGGGATCTTGGGCATGCACACACACGCGCCCCGCGTGAGTTTAAGCCACGGGTCTGGGACTTGAACTGCCGTCAACTACGTGGGAGTCCAGCAACATAGCCATTACGCCAATTCCTGGTCCCAGGTTTTACTTTTTTTCTGTGGAAACTTGCTACTACCTCCAGGGGTATATCGCTTTCTAGATATACTTGAGTTTCACATCTTCCTCTTCCGACCCTGCATCTTCTTCCACAGCTACTAGGTGCTAATGTGCACAGGCCCTGAACCACACTTCAGCCCCTAAACTGACCATTCTCTTTTTTTTTTTTTTTTTGAGGTTTTTTTTTTTTTTTTTTTTTTTTCTGTAGGGCATGTGTGCTCGCCAGAGAGACAGAGACAGAGAGACAGAAAGCAAGAAATCATCCCCCAGGGGGAATGACCACGCTGCAATCCCTTTTCCTCCATTCTCCTCTCGGGATCTTGGGCACGCACGCACACGTGCCCGGCCTAAGTTTAAGCTATCAGGTCTGGGACTCGAACTGCAGATGACTATTTTTTAAGAGTCCAGCGACATAGCCATTCCGCCACCTGCTGGTCCCAAAAACTAATCATTCTTAAAGATAAGTGGTGTTCATTTTCATCATTATCCACCTTAAAGTGATAATCTTTGTCAGCCTATAATTCACAACCAAAAAGAAAGTTCTGGGGCCTCAGGGGAATCCAGTCCATGTCCATCAAACCTTCCATGGGGTGGTGGCATGCACTTAGGTGGGTGAGAAGGGGGACAGAGGTAAACGACTACAGCTCCTGAAAACATAGGACAAAATCACTCCCGAAGACGAACAGCTCTTTTTTTAAAAAAAAAAAAAAAAAAAAAAAAAAAAAGAAAAGAAAAGACTCCCTAGCCCTTATGAGAAATGGTCCCTGCACTGCCTTTTACTCCAACTCTCCCTTCTTTCAGGATTTTGAGCACACATGCCCACGTGTCCAGCATATTTCTCAAGCCCACAGATCTGGGACTCAAACTGTACAGTCAGCCATGTGGGATCCAGTCACCGTAACCACCACACCATGAGCTGGTTCAAGCAACCTTTCCAGTAGAAAGGATAAGTGTGCTTCTCTTCCTGGGCTTTCTAGCTGGTTCCTGGCACATGGTATGTATTAAGGATCATGGTTACACACGGTTATCGGTTGTAAGTACCCTGGTAGCAGAACCTCTGTTGCATCCATCTTTGTATCACCCACAGACCCCTCTGTGTAAACAGAAGGCCTCCAGTGAATACTGGTTGAATGACTCAAGGCTGCCTTTCTGCAGAGGTGAGCAACTGAGTTGACCCTGGCCACGTCGTCAGCTACTGGGGCTGCAGTAGGCCGGACTTACAGGCGCCTCTCTCTGGCATTTATTTATTTTTTTTTTAATTGCCACAGGGCATGTGCACTCACCAGGGAGAGTGACAAAGAGAGAAAAATCATCCCACAATGGGACGCGGTTATGCCACAAACCCTTCTCCATTTCTCCATCTTGTTGGGACTTGGGGCACACACATACGTGTGCCTGGCATGTTTCTCAGGCTGCCGGAGCTGGGATTCAAACTGTAGTCAACCAGGTAGGATCCGGTTTTCCTTAACCACTAGGCTATGGGACTAGCCCCTCAGCTTTTTAATTCTCTTAATCACCCACCACGAATACAGTCCTCCTTTCAGAACCCTGCTCTTCTCTTCGCCGCAGCCTTGAATACTGATTTTCTTCCCAATTGCCTTCACTCTGTTTCTCCCAGTGTGGATTTAGGGCTGTATTTATAGTCTGCTAATTCCCCGAGAATGAAGTGCCTCTTCTGAGAGCCACTGCCGTGCTCGATGGCACTGCAAATAGGTCTTTATTGACTGACCTCCAAGCTCTCCACGTTGTCCTGCCCTCGTCCTGATTATGAGTGCCCATCTGTTTGTCTTGATGGTTTAATGAACTGAGGGCTCATAAACGCAGCTGACCTATAAATGACATCCGAATCTCGGAGGAGGCGAGATAATGGTCCCATTTGCCGGAGATGGATGAACAATTACTTTCATAGCCCAGGGAGGAAAATGGATTATACACACAGATAGTCTCCCAGTCTGGGGCCCTGAATGACTCTCTGTGCTGATATCTGAGCCCAGAGACAGGAATCCGCCTGCCCTGTTTCAGGGAAAACCAGGGAAGACAGATTATCTGCCTGGCCTAAGTGAATCAACAGCTAGCGGGAGCCACCCGTGTTCTTCCACAACCCTGCTTTGTGAGAGTTGGAACCGTTTTTCAAGGATCATGAATATTAAAATGTAAAAAGCTGAAAAATAATAAAAAGCTGGTAACTTTGGCCTGTTGCCTGGTGCAATATGGCTGATCAGAGGGACGTCACAGGCAGTGAGACTGGGCGACGTGTACTGTGCGGCCTGGGGTTTCGCCAGTAAGGGACGGCTGTTGTTAAGGACAGTTCACCAACACTTTAATTAATGAATTAATTTTTATAATTATTTTATTTAGCTTTATTTATTATTATTATTATTATTATTTTCCATCAGCTCGACCATGTGGGAATCTAGCACCTTTAACCAAGCACCACCACTCCATCTGCCGGCCCCTCATCCATAGTTGTTTTTATTTTTAATTATTTATTTAATTTTATTTCTCCATTCACTTATTTTTTTAATTTGACCAGACACACACACACACACACACACACACACACACACTCACAGGGGAGGGAGTGAGAAAGCAAGCCACCAGGTCTGGAACTCGAACCATGGTCACCATGCCACCTGCTGGTCCCCTCCTCATCAATAGTTTTAAAAGACCTGTTAGCTTTCTGGCTAATTTGCTGCAATTAACTGGGATCTAGAGTCCTTATGATCAATAAGGACCCCTACAGGGGGTGGGTTGTCCCTGGCCTCCCTCTTTTCCCAGTACCAAGCATAACCGGAGACAGCTACTCAGCCTGATGTGCGACACCAGCACACCCTCGGTGCCTACCGTTCTCTGGGCGCATTATTGTGCCCTCGACATACTGACGTATATCTGTTCAGTTGGCTTTTTTTTAAAGAATTATTTTGTTTAACTTTATTTATTTATTTTTAATTTGACCAGAAAGGGACAGAGTGAGAGAGAGAGAGAGATAGGGAAAGTGAGAAAGCAAGCCTCCAGGTCCAGGACTCAAACCACAGTCGGCCGTGTGGGAGTCCAGCGCCCTTAACTACCACGCCAACTGCCAGCCCCGGCTTTTTTTTTTTTTTTTTTTAACTGTCAGAGGGCTTGTATGCTTGCCAGACAGCAAGGAGAGGCAGAGAGCACCCTCCCAGGGGGCATAGTTATGTCACAATCTTTTCTCTGTTTCTCCAGCCTGTTAGGATCCGGGGCTTGCATGCACATGCATCCAGTGTGTTTCTCAAGCAACCAGGGCTGAGATTTGAACTGTGGTTGGCTGTGTGGGATCTAGTTCCCTTCATCGCTAAGCTGCGGCGCTGGCCTGAGACAGTATTTTAAATTTCTCATGTTCTTTTGGTTTCATCTGCCACTACCTGGATAGAATCTTTTCCTCATCTCCAAGCAGATGCTGTTTCTTACACATTCAAACGTAGTCCTTTTTCTAGCACTTTCTATGTTCTTGAGTCATTTCTAGCATTTTACTCTGTTCTGTGTAACCTCAATTTCCCAGAGCCCACCAACTCAGTGGAAAGTGTCGGAGAGGCAAGCTCGCCATAAAACGATACCACGATAGTTACTCCGGTGCCTCCCCTGTCCCTATCATGAAAGCCAGGCTTTTCCTGCTCTATCCGCTGGATCCTGAGCTTATCTCGCTGTGTCCCCTCCACTGTGCTGCTCTCGTGACCTCAGTCAACTGCCGTACTCACCCTGGGGTTCGTCTTTGCATACTGTTGTCCTGTCTTACATCAGTTGGCACTAGTCTAGGCCTCATCATTCCAGACCTCTCTTGTCTAGGCTGTGCCTCCACTGTTCTTCACTTTGCTGAAGAGGGTGGGCAATCTCCTTCCCAGACTGTGTGTTGTGTGTGTGTGTTTTAAGCGTATTGTTTTAATCATGATAGCAAGCATCTGGGTACAGGAGAGGGAGGTAAAGAGAAGAAAGTACCCTCAGTGGGGTCTCGTTCTGCTTCTGCTCTCTCCTTGTCCAGCCCTCCAGCCCATCGGGATCTTGGGCTCACAAACCCCAGGCATATTTCACTATACTAGGTGGGGGATCCGACTGCTGGTCAGCCATGTGGCTTCCAGCACTGCGGTTCAGCGTGCTACCAACTGCACTGCCAAGGCTGGGTCCAGTTTGTGCCTTTTCAGTTTTCCCTTGACCTTGTTTTCTCAATTTCTTTTCTTTTTTTTTTTAAGGTTTTTGCTATAGGGTGCGTGCACTTGCCAGAAAGACAGAGAGAGACAGAGAGACAGAAAGGGAGAAATCACCCCCAGGGGGGATGGCCACGCTGCAATCCCTTCTCCTCCATTCTCCTCTCGGGATCTTGGGCACGCACGCACATGTGCCTGGCATGAGTTTAAGCCACTGGGTCTGGGACTCGAACCGCGGTCGACTACATGGGAGTTCAGCAACATAGCCATTACGCTAACTGCTGGTCCCGTTTTCTTAATTTCTGATATAACCTATCCTGTGGGCAACTCTTATGCTTTTGAGTTTTTCCATTTCTTTTTTTACAGCATCCCTTCTCCTGCCCCTTTGTCTAGGTAGAATTTTACAGTAGACTAGGTCAAGGTCAGACCCAATCCCTTCCTCTCCTCAGCCAGGGGTCCCCAGACACAAGGGTGTATGACTACTCTGTCTTCTGTCTGAGAGATCAAGGTGCGACTTTCTTTGTTTATTTGTTTGTTTTCCTTTATTCCCAGAGAGCACGTGGGCTCACCAGAGAGAGAGAGAACACGCCCCACTTGTGGTCACACTGCAATCCTTTTGTTTCCATTCCTCTTTCCTAACAGGATTTGGGACATGGACACACACACACACACACACGCACACATACACATACCCTGTATGTTTTTCAAACCCCCAGGTGAGGATTTGAACCACGGTCAGCCATGTGGGACTCAACTCCCTGTGCACAGGGCCTGACTGCTGAGCTCCGGGGCTGGCCATCATTCTTTAATTTATTCAAGTATCTCTTTCCTGGGCAGCCTGTCAACCTTCATCCCCCTAATCATTTTCTTCCTAGGAAAGCCTCTCTGGGACTCCCAGGACTGGACGCCTGGTGTACTTGAGCAGGCACGCAGAATTATCATTTTAGGGCTCTCGGGCTACCCTGTCCTCTTCTAAGTCACTCCATTAAGTTCTCAGACTGTAGGAGAGGCGCCGAGCCCAGTGGGGGCTCAGCTCTGCACACTCTGAAGCAACTAGCGCAGTTGCCTAGGATGGCAAGAACCCCATAAGCTTTTGCAGAATTAATTACTAAGACCTGTCAAGTTTTGTGCTCTGTTTTTCTCCTTTTACATTTTTTTTTCCCAGAAAGCAATCAAACAGAAGTGATTAGTCACATTTTGCTCTACACCAAGTATATACCATAATTCTGATTCCATAACTTAGGTCTGAGTTTTAAAACATTGAGATAATAATACCTAAAATTCACCCTTTTAAAATATCTAATTCAGTGGTTTTCATATATTTACAAAGTTGTACAATACTCATCCCTATCTAATTTCATCATGCCAAACATGAGTGACACCCATTAGCTGTCCGTCCCTATCACTCTGCCACCTCTCGCCCCTTACCCTCAGCAGCCACAAACTTTCTCTCTCGGTGTATTTCACATAAATGGAATCATATGAATGTAGACTTTTGTATCTGTTTTGCTTTACCTTGTATTTTGTTTTCCAGGTTCATCCATATTGTAGCATGCATCAATACTTCATTGCTTTTAAATGACTGAATATATGTGTGTACATATATATGCATATATACACAGCATGTTGGTTACCTACTCAACAACTGATGAACATTTGGATTGTTTCAAGTTTTTGGCTATCACAAATCACGTTGGAGACATTTGTTTACCTTTTTTTTGAGTTTTTTTGTTTTTTGGGGTTTTTTTTTTTGAGAGGTTTTTGCTATAGGGCGTGTGTGCTTGCCAGAAAGACAGAGAATGACAGAGAGACAGAAAGCAAGAAGCCACCCCCCAGGGGGGATGGCCACGCCACAATCCCTTCTCCTCCATTCTCCTCTCGGGATCTTGGGCACGCACGTACACGCACCCAGCGTGAGTTTAAGCCACTGAGTCCAGGACTTGAACTGCGGACGATTATGTGGGAGTCCAACGACATAGCCATTACGCCAACAGCTGGTCCCCATTTGTTTACATTTTTAAGAATTTTTTGCTATAGGGAACCAGCAGTTAGCATAATGGCTATGTCGCTGGACTCCCACGTAGTCGACCATGGTTTGCATCCCAGACCTGGTGGCTTAAAACTCATGCCGGGCGCGTGTGCGTGTGTGCCCAAGATCCCGAGAGGAGAATGGAGGAGAAGGGATTGCGGTGTGACCATCCCCCCCTGGGGGGTGATTTCTCGCTTTCTGTCTCTATGTCTCTCTCTGTCTATCTGGCGAGCACACAGGCCCTATAGTGAAAATCTCTCCAAAAAAAAAAAAAAAAAAATTTTTTTTGCTATAAGTGTGTACGTTCCCTAGGGATGGGATGAGGGAAAGTGTGGACAAAGTGCAAAAGCACCCCCTGGGGAGAATGGACATGCTACAATCCCTTCTCCATTTCTCCTTTCTGGATTTTGGGCATACGTGCACACACACCCAAGTGTGCTTTTCAAGCTACCAGGCCTGGGACCTGAACCACACAGTTGGCTATGTGGGATCTAGCCGCCTTAATGGCCATGCCACGACTGGCCCCATTTATGTTATTTCCTAGGGAAATACAATTTCAGTTTTCTTGGATATTTACCTAGGCAAAGCATATTTTTAACTTTTTAAGGGACTGCCAAATTGTTTTCAAAAGTGACTGCACTGTTTGATTATCTTTTATTAATTATTATTTAATTTCCAACTGATTGTGAATTTTCCAAATTTCTTTCTGTGATAACAGAGTAATTTAATTCTTTTGTTGTTAGGAAACATATTTTGTATGATTTCAGTTCTTTTAAATCTACCAAGACTTCTTATATGTCCCAACATATAGGTGAGTCCTGGAGAATGTTCTATGTGCACTTCAGAAGCATGTTTATCCTGCTGTTGTTTGCTAGAATGTTCTACTTTTATGAGCTTTGAGGTGTTCACTTTTCACCTGGTAAACTCTATTCACCCTTCGAGACTCAGGTCCAAAGAACTCATTCTGTCAAGTTTCTCCTAACCCATCTGTTTAGCTAAAATGTACAGTTTCCTCATTTGAACTTCTGTCATTCTGCCAACACCCATAACTGTGTTATAACTTTTATTACATAAATCTATATACAAAAATCTATAGTGTTTTAATACACCAATAAGGGAAAAGCTGAGAAAGAACTGATGAAGGCAATCCCATTTATAATAGCCACAAAACTGATAAGATATCCAGGAATAAACCTAACCAAAGAAGTCAAAGACCTCTTAAGGAAAACTATGAACCACTTAAAAAAGAAATTTTAAATGATACACGAAAGTGGAAAGATACCTCATGTTCTGGACTGGAAGAATGAATATAATCAAGATGTCAGTCCTACAAAGGAATTGCATTAATCTACAAATTTAATGCAATTCCTATCAAACTACCAGAAATATTTCTCATGTAAATAGAAAAAACTAACAACATTTGCCTGGAATCAGGAAAGGCCTTGTATTGCCAAAGCAATACTGTGCAAGAGGAATAAGGTAGGAGGCATCACACGTCCTGACCTCAAAACATATTCTAGAGCTGTGATAATTAGAACAGCAGGGTATTGGCACAAAAACAGGCAAGGAGACCAATGGAACAGAATTGAGAACCTCCAGATAAACCCAAAGCATACAACCAACTTATCCTTGACAAGGGCACAAGATAATCCAATGGGAAAAAGAAAATCTCTTTAGCAAATGGTGCTGGGAGAACTGGATATCCACCTGTAGAGTAATGAAACTGGATCCATATTTTCTTTTTTTTTTTTGGAGAGGTTTTTGCTATAGACCACATGCGCTGGCCAGAAAGACAGAGAGAGACTGAGAGACAGAAAGCTAGAAATCACTCCCCCTGGGGAGGATGGCCACACCACAATCCCTTCTCCTCCATTCTCCTCTTGGGATCTTGGGTAAGCACACACATGTGCCCAGTGTGAGTTTAAGCCACCGGGTCTGGGACTCAAACCATGGTCAACTACATGGTGACATAGCCATTATGCCAACTGCTGGTCCCTGGACCCTTATTTTCCCCACTAACAAAAATCAACTCGAAATGAATTGAGGATCTAAACATAAAATCTCAAACTATAAAACTACTGGTAAAAAACACAGTGAAAACTCTTGGAGACCTTGGAGTAGGCAAAGACTTCTTTTAAAAGATCCCCAAAGCACAGGCAATAGTTCCCAAAATAGACAAGTATGACTACTTTCGGCTGAGGAGCTTCTGTACAGCAAAAGAAACAATAAGAGTGAAAAGACAACCACCAGAGTGGGAGAACATATTTGCAAACTATACCTCAGAAAAGGCACTGATAACCAGAATATACAGAGAACTCAAGCAACTTACTCACAAAAAAGGAAAAAAAGAAATCAGTCCAATTAAAAGATGGGAAAATGAGCTGAACAGACAACTCTCCAAAGAAGACATGCTAATAGCCAAAAAGCATATGAAAGTATGCTTGACATCTCTTATTATAAGGGAAAGGCAAATCAAGACCACAATGAGATACCACTTAACCTCAGTCAGAATGGCTAAAATTTTAAAAATAATAATAACGATAAGTGGTGGTGAGGTGAAAAGGGAACTCTCCTACACTGTTGGTGGGAATACAAATTAGTACAACCACTGTGGAGAACTATATGGAGAATCCTCAGAAACCTACAAATAGAACTACCCTACAACACAGTAATTCCACTCTTAGGTATTTACCCAAAGGATAGGAAAACCCTCAGTCAGAAAAAAACATTTGCACATCCATGTTCATTGTAGCACTATTTGGCTAGTATATGGAATCAACTCATATGTCCAAAAATAGATGAGTGGATTGAAAAAAATGCAGCATGTTGTATTCTATGGAATACTACTCAGCCATAAAAAAGAGACACTGACATTTGATACAAAGTGGATGAATTTGGAAAACTTAATGCTAAGTGAAGCAAGCCAGACTATGAAAGACAGACTTAGTATGTCCCCACTCAATATATATTGAATGTCTGTGCTCTACAGCAGAAACCAAAAGATTGGAAGATCTAATATCAGGGAGGGCAACTGTGGATTATAGAGATGGTGGGGAGGGTAATAGGGGGAGGGAAGGGAATGGGAAAAAATACATTAAATTGACACAAAAATGAGAAGTTACTTGCTGATGGTAATGTATAGGATAATGTCTTTGTCTTGACTGATATGTACTGTATTTGTGCTGGGGAAAACATGCTTTGTACGCTGTAAAGGTGTATGGTGATTAAATGCAAATAATAAATAAAATAAATAAAAACTTTTGTTAGGAATTGATCTTCTAAACTCTGATGTAATGGGTTTCTTTGTGCAGAAACCATGCCTAACAGTATCTCCATATCCCTGAAATCTTACTCGTAGTAGTAACTTTAAAGCATGCTATTGAAATGTTGAAAGACTCTGGTAGTTATTGAGTTAATAAGCTCTTAAATGTTAAGCCGTAGGCTACATACTGTGGGGACCAGAGCAGTACAGCAGCACTTGGCTTCTGGAGAAATTACACTTTTGTTAAAAAAGACGAGGTATCGGGACCAGCAGTTAGCGTAATGGCTATGTTGCTGGACTCCCATGTAGTCGACTGCGGTTTGCGTCCCGGACCTGGTGGCTTAAAACTCACGCTGGGCACGTGTGCGTGCGTGCCCAAGATCCTGAGAGGAGAATGGAGGAGAAGGGATTGCGGCGTGGCCATCCCCCCTGGGGGGTGATTTCTCGCTTTCTGTCTCTATGTCTCTCTCTGTCTCTCTGACGAGCGCACTCACCCTATAGCAAAAACCTCTCCAAAAAAAAAAAAAAAAAGACAAGATATCTACACAGGAAACCTTGAAGACAGGATTTGACCAAGTGCTAAGAAGAAGGCTCTAGGAGTTTGGGTTTTTCCACTTGCCTCTCTCCACATACATGGCGATAAACTCATAAACTCTGAGGTTAGAACAACCCTCCAGACTCCTGCTTCTCAGTCATCAGTCAGTGTCGAATTGTCTCATAGCTGGTCATTCAGACTCCACTTGGTTACTCTCACCTACAGGGAGAGGCCCTGACACTCCCACTCAGGACTTCATGACAATGTTTGCCAACTTTGGGCGGTGGAAGAAAAGCGAATTGCCTGGAGCTACCACACACCCTTCAACCTTTCCCATAAATGATACTGTAAGCCTGAAGAGGGTCAATATGTGCAGAGCCAATAGGGAAAAGAGCTCTAGTCATAAATTTTAATCCCAGTGGGATAGGTCAAAGTAGGCCTACATCACATAGGATTTCAGGTAAGGAAAGTCAGCTCAAGTTCACCCTGAGAGGGTCACTTTTTGGGTAACCAAAAGCAATTGTTTCTAATGCTAGTTATTTTTCTAGAGTTGATCTATATCTTGGTGTCTGGGAAGGTCTGAGGTAATGAGATTTGGAGGGGTGAATTCATCCCACATGTCAGTTAGACACTTCAATCTATCTAATGTAGGACAAAGAGCGATAATTTCTGGAAATAATCGGGGTTCTTGAAGGCTTCTTATCAAGAGCATGGTATGATGAAGAAGATTATCGGGACCAGTGGTTGGCGTAATGGCTGTCACTGGACTCCCATGTAGTCTACCGCATTTCAAGTCCTAGACCTGGTGGCTTAAACTCACACTGGGCACGTGTGCATGCATGCCCAAGATCCCAAGAGGAGAATGGAGGAGAAGGGATTGCGGCATGGCCATCCCCCCGGGGGGTGATTTCTCACTTTCTGTCTCTCAGTCTCTCTCTGTCTTCCTGGTAAGCACATGTGCCCTATAGCAAAAACCTATTTAAAAAAATCAAAAAAGAAGAAGAAGATTATCAAACCAGAACTTAAACTCTTTTCTCTAGTAACTTGTAAAAATATAATTATATTATGAAGTACACTACCGGCAGTTGTGGTCCACATTACATAAAACAGGAGGCTAATATAAGAGATGGTCCATGGTTATACATAGCAGAGGACTAACTGAGTAGATGTTTATCAACATTATTTTTTTGATCTGTCATGTGGTTTTTAATTATCTTAAGTCTCCTGATGGCATAATTTACAAATCTATGCTGATGTTATATCTCCTCTACTTTAATCTTTTAATGAATTGGCAAAAGCAACATTACTAATCACACATATACAGTAGTTCTTCAGTTTCTACGTGGTTTTGAACAGTTGTCTAACAATCCTGAAATATAACTTAGTTTGACTGAGATAATAGAATTCAAAGGTCAAATTTAATCTTGTCACACTGACTTTCAAAAGCGTCTGACCTTCCAAATCATTTATAAAATATGTAAAGTGTTACATATTCTTTATTTGATAGCATACATTAACCACACTAAAATGTCTTTCAATAAGTAAAAGGCAGTGTTTTGGATACAGGGAATTCTAATTAGATTGGCATAGTTATGACCAAATAAATAAAGTAGACATCACAGGCTGGCAGGTGGCGTGGTGGTTAAAGGCACTGGATTCCTACATGGCCGACCACGGTTCAAGTCCTGGATTTAGTGGCTTGCTTTCTCACTTTCCCTCTCTTGCTCTGTCTTTCTCTGGTTAAATTCAAAATATAATAATTAAAAAATAAAGTTAAAAAAAAAATAAACATCACTACCTTATCTTAAGCCCTTGCCTTTAACAGGTTGATGAACACAAATAAAAACACTGGTGAGTCTGCTTGGTTTTGCGAAGTGAAGGGATTTCTCTAGCATTTATATATTCATATAACCAGGTTACATATAAGCCTAAATAAAAAACACATCTCCAGTAGGTTTTGAGGTGGCATTTGCCATCTTTGTAGAAAGATGAGCATCCCTCATAAATGACCAATTATGTCTTTCAAAAGGGCAAATAGTGATAGCGCTTACGGAACTGAAATTACTATCAAAAACTTTAAAACCCAGCAGTAGTCATTTAACCACAAGCCAGTCTTACTTAAATCAGGACTGTCCAACAAAAATATCCCGTCAGCCATTCATGGTCTGAGATCTGATGTAGGAGGTCAATTAAAATATAGCACACACAGAAATGGCGAGACAGCTCTGTTTTGTCATAAATAAGGCAGTGGCCACCTATTACTCATTGGTAGCTTTAAAAAGATAAGCTCTCAACTCTGCTCTTCCAGATTTCTTTTTAATGCCAGTGAAGATCATTTTTGTTCCTGGGATGTACGTCTTGAGATTCTCCAAAGACTCCATTAGTGTATCCTGTCCCCAGGCGATGTCTTTGTTCTCATTGGCATCTGTGTAAGAGAATGCAGGGGTTCGACCTGTCTTCCACCCAAATAGACCATGGAGCTTTGGGCCAGTCTTGTGCTTGCCTCCCTTTTCTTTTTTTTTTTTTTTTTTTTTTGCTATAGGGCGTGTACTCACCAGACAGAGAGAGACAGAGAGACAGAAAGCAAGAAATCACCCCCCAGGGGGTATAGCCACACCGCAATCCCTTCTTCTCCATTCTCCTCTCGGGATCTTGGGCACGTACATGCACATGCTCCCGGTGTGAGTTTTAAGCCACCGGGTCTGGGACGTGAACCGCAGTCGACTACGTGGGAGTCCAGCGACATAGCCATTATGCTAACTGCTGGTCCCTGGCCTCCCTTTTCTATTGTGAGGCACTGAGCACACTTCTGAACAAAAATCTTCTTGGGGTGACCCTTTTTAATTCTCTTTTGTTGCTCGAGATGCTAGGGTTCCCGCTCAGATGCCTGACGTCCTGGTCTGTAAGTCCAAGGACTTGTTGCTCTGCCTAAGTATAGGTGTTGGTGCCTATTTTATTTTATTTTTTTAAGAGAGTTTTTTTTATCATACAGTGCACCTCATTGTGCTTGTCAGAGAGACAGAAAGCGAGAAATCATCCCCCAGGGGGTATGGCCACACCACAATCCCTTCTCCATTTTCCTCTTGGGATCTTGGGCACACACACACCTGGCATGAGTCAACTCAAACCATGGTCGACTGCATGGGAGTCCAGTGACATAACCAGTATGGCTTCTGCCGGTCCCTTTATCACCATTACTACATCAAGTTCATTGACAGCCAGCTACGGTCAGAACATTTCTGGGAGAAGGGAGCATTGAGTTATCTGGAAGTAATTATAGAACTAGAAAAGGAACAAGATAGGTATCCTCGTGGAGATGGATTGAGCAGATGGGAGAATGGGCAGGCTTTTTTGAAGAGAAAAGGAGAAGAAAACGAGGGTCAGTGAGAGGGGCACGGGGGCTGGGATGTCTATGATACCCATTCCACCAATGCTAAGTTCCCACAAGATGGAAAACCTAGATTTTAGTAGAGGCAAGGGACAGGAAAACTATGATTATGTGTCTAGATAGGTGTGTCAACTTTTGAGCAAGGAGATTAAGTCACTAGGTACAGATAAATGATCCACATGACTCCCTGTGCTCCAGCAGTAGCTTCTATTGAGCTGATGACTAACGCAATCCATGTATGACTTACCAGAAATTATCTTCCCAAGGAGGTCAGGGAGAACATGGGAGTGGTGGACCAGGAGCGATGGGCAATTCTGGGTGGGCCCAGTGAGTCACCTTCCCCAGTACTAATATAATACCGAGAGATCAGGCCATGGGCTCTTGCCTCTGCTACCCATTCTCTTCACCTTTTCCCCAAGTCTTATCCTGTCAGCTCTTTCATTCTGGAGTTGGGCCAACTCTAATTTCAGAGATAGGGAATCTTTAGGTCCAGAATGGAGAGGAGGCTTGGGCTTCTTCCTACAGGTGTGGATTTCAGAGTTGGGACTGAGAGGGAAGCCCTGACCACCAACCCCTTCTGCATCTGCACTCCGTCATCGGCCCTGTGACTTTACTCTTTGAGTCTCCTCCTCATTGTGCCAATTGAGAAGTGAAAGGGACAGAAAGTGGGACATATGAAAACTTGAAGGATGTGTTGTTCCTCGCTGGCAAAATGCCCAGGGGCATATTTAAAGGCAGGAGGAATTTAGAGACAGTGGGCAGAAAATTAGCCCCGATAATCCAGTGTCAGGTCACATTATTCAAAAACTTAAACCCTGAACCGTTTTGTAGATCTTTAACATTTTACTAAACAAATACTGGGACTTTGTGTCAAATTTTTGTTTTCAGAAGTCCTTTTTAAATACCTTTTTTTTTGGAGAGGTTTTTGCTATAGGGTGCGTGCGCTCGCCAGACAGACAGAGAGAGACATAGAGACAGAAAGCTAGAAATCACCCCCCAGGGGGGATGGTCACGCTGCAATCCCTTCTCCTCCATTCTCCTCTCGGGATCTTGGGCATGCACACACACGTGCCCGGCGTGAGTTTTAAGCCACTGGGTCCGGGACTCAAACCGTGGTCAACTACGTGGGAGTCCAGCTACATAGCCGTTATGCTAACTGCTGGTCCCTTTCTGTAGTATTTTAAAGCAACCAAGACATCATATTATTTCACCAAGTTATCCCCCCTTGGAGTTATAAAATTATTAACATACTCATAAAGTTTAGTGTTGCCCTTTGGAGCCTCAAACAAGATTCTTAGCCTCTTGGTCTAAGTGTCTGCTAGTAAATAGCTTCAGTTAACTGGCATGATATTGCCTTCTTAGGTGAGTAAACGTCTTTTAACCTGGGAGGCTTTAAAATAAAGCACAGAAATATTTAAGAGACCTATTAGTATGAATATTTGTGTGTGTGTGTGTGTGTGTGTGTGTGTGTATGTTAAGAAAGGGCTTTACGTGTTTAAGGTTTTATATGTTAGGGGGGCAGATTTGGTCTGGTAGAGGATGACCTTGTGACTGTGTTTCAATGGTTGGGAACCAGCAGTTAGCGTAATATGACTCCCACGTAGTCGACCGGGGGTCCTGGAGTTTAAAACTCATTGCGTGCCCAAGATCCTGAGAGGAGAGTGGAGGAGAGGGTGCATGACCATTGTGACTGTCTCTATGTCTCTCTCTGTCTGTCTCTATAGTGAAAACCTCTCCAAAAAAAAAAAAAAAAAAAAAAAAAAGTTTCAATGGTTTAGATATTTTAGCTTAGTGGTTTTTGTTTTTTTTAAGAATTATTTTATTTAACTTTATTTATTTATTTTTAATTTGACCAGAGAAGGACAAAGTGAGAGTGAGAGAGAAGGAAAGCAAGAAAGCAAGCTGCCAAGTGTAGGAATTGAACCGTCGTCCACAATGTGTGAATCCAGTCCTTAACCACCACACTACCTGCTGGCCCCAGTTTTTTTTGTTTGTTTGTTTTTGTTTTTAAATTGCCAGAGGGCACACATACTTGCTGGAGGGAGAAAGACAGAAAGAGAAAGCTCTCTGCCAAGGGGCACAGGCCTTTGTAATCCCCTTCCCTCCATAGCTCCATCCCAGGAGGATCCGGAGCACACATGTGCCCACTGTGTCTCCCAAGCTGCCAGGGACTCCAACCCTAGTGAGCCATGTGGGATCCGATTTCCTCTGTGCAGGGCTTAACCACTGGGCAAGGGCCCGACCCTAGATGTTTTAATATTTTAGTTTTAAGGTGAAATCTCACTAAATTATTCTTAGTATTGAAACATCTAAGAGGCCTTTACATTCCCAGTATTTATAAGTATGAATTCCTCCCCAGGGAAGTTTTTAGGTACTAACCAAGGCTGTTGAAGCACACAAAGGCAAACGCTTGAGATAAAGCAGTGCACTATGTAAATACATTTATAAGCACGCCTTTGTTCTGATCGTCAGCCCCTTGTCACTTTCCAATTTAAGAAGAACCGCAAGGCCCACCCAATGGGGCCCTGGCATGAGAAAGGCTGCCTGGACACCAGCAGGCGGCTTCCTCTATTGCGTCTGCTGAGATGGACAGCCCACGGTCCCCAGGTCCCTCCTGATACTCGAGTCTGGGCATCTCACTAAGGGGCATGATCGCGCAGGCAAGGCTTGGCATGCCGCTGGTATTTCAATGGCTCGGTTTCCGGTTGCGTGCGCTGCTTTTCCTGCGCGGCTGAGAATGAGGCAAGGCCCTGTAAGGGGACTGGAGCGGCAGGAGTGATTTGGGCTGAGCGCTGAGTCTCTGGGCAGTCTGAGGCGACCCCTACTGGAAGGCAAATGCCACTACCACCGTCCAAAGGAGCGCATTCCTTCCTGGGAGAAGTAGCCTCGTACCTGCACGGAGGATGACGCTTCCGTTGTAAAGGACTTCCCCGACATGTATGTAAATCACAAACCACACCTCCATTACAACCTCCAAAGTGAGAGAGAGGTAGACGCGAAACTACGGCACTGAATCCAACTTTGCTATAAACAGGCCTTAAGTCACCCAGAGGCCTTCCAAAACTCAAGCTAAACTCACGAGCGGGCAGGTCCATACTCCTCCAGATGCTGGGACTCAGGCCCTGTTAACACAGTGAGCTGGGCGGTATGTCAATAGTTTCCATCCAACCCCAAGAGGTTTCTTGCTCGTCTGTTGTTTTCTCGTGGTCAAGTGCTGGGTGTCCTGGGTTCCTGGCAGCCCAGGCCATAAAGACTCTATGCAGCACATCTGTTCGGCAGGATATGCGGCTCTGTGTAGGGACTCCAAGAAAAAAATCCAGATGAAAAGGCCCTTTGACATTCTTTTTTTAAAAATTAATTAACTAATTAATTAAATTTCTGAAACGTTTTTTTTTTTTTTTGAGAGTTATTTTTTGCTGTAGGGCACATGTACTTGCCAGAAAGACAGAGAGAGACAAAGAGACAGAAAGCCACAAATCACCCCCCTGGGGGGATGGCCCACACCGCAATCCCTTCTCCTCCATTCTCCTTTCGGGACCTTGGGCATGCACGCACACGTGCCTGGTGTGAGTTTAAGCCACCGGGTCTGGGACTCGAACCGCCATCGACTACATGGGAGTCCAGCAACATAGCCATTACACTAACTGCTGGTCCCAATTTTCTGAAACTTTAAAAAATTAATTAAGTAATTTATATTCATTCCCTGAGCATGGTCCCAACATACAAAATCTGATTTCCCATTCAGAAGACACTGCAGAGTGGCTTAATCATGTTATCGTCAATAATTTTCCATTTCTAGTTTCGTGTGTGTGTGTGTGTGTGTGTGTGTGTGTATTTTACCCCTATTTCTCACCCTCTGCCATGGGCCCTTTGACATTCTCTTGACCAACCAACCCCATGACTCTAAGAGACTAGATTATTCTCAAGGATACAAGGATTGGAAGTCCCAAGCAATAGTGAATCAGGTGAGCTGGTTACAGTTCAGAGACCAACAAAGCCCTGTGCAGCTTTAGCCTAGAAAGGAAAGGGGGTTGCCATGTGGTAGTCAAGATGTACCGGCTGAAGACTTCAGAGGAGTTCTTAGGACTGTGTGAAGACGGAACTGTGTAGCCTCAGGGCTGGGGTACCACATAGGAGACTCCTGGGCTCACACCGACTGGAGGGTTCCTAACGCCTCACCTTGCTCGCCACTGCCATCTACTGGTGCCTACCAGAAAGGGCTTTCTTTCCCGCCCCTTGTCATCATGTCTCTCTCTTTCCAGTGTCTTGCAGTGTCATCCATGACCATCCCATGCTTGGTATACAACAGGCTTTAACCTCTTCCCTGAAGTTATCTGATCGTTGCATATTCCCACCCGTGGAATACGTGCAAGAACTATAAACATTTCCCCTGCCCCAAGATACCGAAGACATGGATCCGCCCTCACAGACCAGGGGTTGGTTAGCTATTTCAGGATACAGAGGCCTCTTCCCCTTCAGGAACATTTGGGTTTTGATCTTGCTCTAGCTCTGATACTTGGTATATTTGAATTCCAGAAGTCCATTATAAAACCTGTGGGGGGATCAGCAGTTAGCGTACTGGCTATGTCGCTGGACTCCCATGTAGTCAAATGCAGTTCGAGTCCCAGATCTGGTAGCTTAAACTCACGCCAGGAGCGTGTGCGTGCGTGCCCAAGATCCCGAGAGGAGAATGGAGGAGAAGGGATTGCGGCGTGGCCATCCCCCTAGGGGGTGATTTCTTGCTTCCTGTCTCTATGTGTCTCTCTGTCTTTCTAGAGAACACACACATCCTGCAGCAAAAACCTCTCCAAAAAATAAGAAAAAAGAAGAAGAAGAGAAAAAAAAAAGATACCGAGAGGAGAATAGAGGAGAAGGGATTGCGGTGTGGCCATCCACTCTGGGGGGTGATTTCTCGCTTTCTGTCTGTCTCTCTCTGTCTTTCTGGTGAGCGCATGTGCCCTATAGCAATATATATATAATATATATATATACACACACACACACACACACACACATACATATACACATATATATATGTGTGTGTGTGTGTGTGTGTGTATGTGTATATATATATATATATCCGCCTGGAAGAGGGAGGAGGGGATTGTGTGGGCAGATACTGAGCGGGTGCCCGTCTGTCTCTCTCTCTCTTTTTACTCTTGTGCATCTGCACGCTATCATGCATAAAGACAAAAAAAAAATTACTTCGAAAAATTGCTTAGCGGTATTTACCAAATCAGACATATAAACTTGCAATATAATAAGGCTTGTACAGGAATGCTCATGGCAGAACTGTCTGTAGTGTCTCTGTAATTAAAAGCCTGGCTTCAGTTTTTGTTGTTCGTTTTTGCTATTGGGAGCATGTCCTCACTGGAGAGAGAGAGAGAAAGAGAGAGAGAGATCACCCCCCCACGGAGGGAATGCCATGACACAATCACTTCTCCATTTTCTCGGGATTTGGGACACACATACACATGAGTCAGGTGTGTCGGAAGCTACGAGGTCTGGGACTCAAATTCGACCACCGGGACCAGCAGTTAGCGTAATGGCTATGTCGCTGGACTCCCACGTAGTCACGGTTCGCGTCCCAGACCCGGTGGCTTAAAACTCACTCGGGCGATGTGCGTGCGGGCCCAAGATCCCGAGAGGAGAATGGAGGAGAAGGGATTGCGGTGTGACCATCCCCCCTGGGGGGTGATTTCTCGCTTTCTGTCTCTCTGTCTCTCTCTGTCTGTCTACGACGTGCCCTATAGCGAAAATCTCTCAAAAAAAAAAAAAAAATTCCACCACCAGCTAGGTGGGATGCAGCCGCCGTAACCTCCATGCCACCTGCTGGCCCCGACTCCACGTCCGATGCTTTACCACGACAGCTTTAGAGCCCTAGAGCTCCCTTGTCTTCCGTCCCACACCTGGACACGCCAGTCGTCAGGCCCAGGTGCCCCCTCCTTTGTTCAGGTGGGAACTCAAACCACACAACTTCCGGCCTGTAGGAGAGGGAGCCTCATCCCGGAGCCCCCTGCCTCCATCCGACTATTATATAATCCAGAATCCCTTGCTCTTCTGTTCGAGCCAAAGACCGGCCTGAGTGTGGGCTCTGCTCTCCCAGAAAACCTCTCTGCGTCGTAATCATCTCTTCAGACCTTGTGGTGAGGGTGTGGATCGTCAGCCTAGCGCTCCAAACCAGTCTGGGGCTGGTTTGGGGTGGAGGAAAAGGATCCTTTCCCTCCTCAGAGCAACTACCAAGCAAATCCCAAACTGAAAGCTACTTACATGCCAAGTGAAGGAATGAAGGGACGACTAGACTATTGCATGGGCCTACAGGGCCATGAGCATGAATGAGCCACACGCGTGTTGACTCAGAGCGGTGAAGGAAGGAAGCCGAACACGGAAGGACGTACAGTAGATGCCCTGATTTATGGTTTGGCCTCCTGTGGTTTCCATTACCCACAGTACAGTACAATAAGGAATTCAGAAAAAGAGAGAGAGATCACATTCATATTTTTATTTATTTATTTATTTATTGGGAGAGGTTTTTGCTATAGGGTGTGTGTGCCAGGCAGAAAGACAGAGAGAGACAGAGAGACAGAAAGCGAGAAATCACCCCCCAGGGGGGATGGTCACGCCGCAATCCCTTCTTCTCCATTCTCCTCTTGGGATCTTGGGCACGCATGCACATGCACCTGGCGTGGGTTTAAGCCATTGAGTCCTGGACTCGAACCGTGGTCGGCTACATGAGAGTCCAGCAACATAGCCATTAGCCAACTGCTGGTCTCTCTCTCTTTTAATCCTTTCTTTTCTTTTGGTAATTCTTTTTTTTTTTAATAATTATTTTATTTAACTTTATTATTATTTTCCAATTTGACCAGAGAAAGAGAGAGAGGGAAAGTGAGAAAGCAAGTCACCAGGTCCAGGACTTGAACCGTGGTCGGCCGTGTGGGAGTCCAGCGCCTTTATCCACCACACCACCTGCTGACCTTTCTTTTGGTAATTCTGTACTCTCCGCCCCCTATATAGGACAGGAGCATTGAAGGGAGACATCTGCATCTGAGGGGCTGTGCTTATTTTGCAAGGTGCCAGCTTCTTTATTTTTTGTCTTTTGGTTTTTGTTTCTTTTTTTGTGGTCTTTTCTTTTTTCTGTTTGTAGTCTCTTCTACCTTACTTCCTCATTTTGCTGCTCATCTTCCACCTAGTTAGTGTATAGACAGGTCTATGTGCATAGTAGCCAAACCTCTGAATTCTGCTAGGCTCAGGGAAATCTTCACCCCCATTGAACCAGCAGCAAAAGGCACACATTCCTCTCCATAAATCTGACCCCAGAACTCTTCCTGTGGGTACTATGTTGCAAAACACAGAAGAGAGAAATTGGCACAGAAGTTCCCCACACTAAAGGGAAACCCACAAGTACACAGTTGCGCAAGCCTTCTCCAACAAATTAGCCAAAACTGAATGCATCGCCACGTGACAAAAAATCGAAGAGCCTCTATCAGAAAACAGCTGAAACGCCTCCTGAAGTAGACCACCGTAGACTGCCATTCTGAATGCCTCTCTTTGTTGGAAACTCGCTTTCTCCTTTTGCCTAGAGTAAACAGAGTGTTTAACACTCCTACTGTCTTTGCTAAATAACCCGAAACTCCCTACCCTAAGATGTTCCTTAGTGATGTCATCCTCAGTTGCCAGACCCCTTGCCCTGGGCCATGAAGACCATTAAGATGCCATTGTGTTTAGGTAGGAATGGAACATACCCTCAGGGAGGGTTAACCCCCTTCTGTCACATGCTTTTGCTTTTACATTGTTAAACCCTACCCCTCTACGCTTTCACCCTTCCAAGGCCACCGCACCTTACCCTTGTGAATCATCACGTCATCCCGGACATGACTGTACATTTTGGGGCCTATATAAGCTCTTTTCTCCTTTCAATCGGGACTGCAGGGTTTTGAGAGACTTAAGTCCACCTGTATGCCACTTGCTTAATCAATAAACACCAATAAATTTGGCTGTGCCTGGATGTCCTCTTCTCAATGAGTAGACTATAACATTTGTAGGCCCCAGCGAGATTAGTACCTACCTGGTACTGGGGCGAGGCATCCTAGGGAGAGCGGCCTTGCTTGGTCGGGCTGCCAACTACCTGGGGAGGCGCCACCTGGGACTTCCCTCTTGGGATTGTTGACAGCTGGTAAGAGACAGCTGACTGCTCCTCCAAAAAGCTTGTGGAGTGTTAATACAAGACTTCCGGAGGCTTCTCCTTGTGTGTTCCTGTCCTGCTTCTTGAGAGAAACACAAACCGGTGAGTACAGGGTTGGCAAGGGATCAGGGTTTGCATCCCTGGGTGGCCCTCTGAAGTCTGACCTGCAAAAAGTCAAGGTTAGAGTCCCTGACAGGGTTGGAGTCCCTGGAAGTTTTGTTGAGGGTTCGAGTCCCTCCTCAGGTGACTGGATTCTGGGCTGACCAGCTGTGGTTACAGAACTCCTACTTAGGTTCCACCAGACGTTCTGGAACCCGGGGGCTGGATGGTATGCCTCGCCCTTAGATGGTTTGAGAAATCAGGGTTGGAGTCCCTGGGAATTTCATGGCTTTCTTTTGCTTTTACTGTCACTTTACTTATTTTCTCTGTACCCTCTTGGAAAATACTGCTTGGTTCTATCTTTCCTCCTCCCCAGTTGAGAATATCCAGCAATGGATTATTGGTCAAGGGGTTCTTCAAGAAGGCGATCCCTGCGGTCACAGTACTTTTGCTGGAAATTGCCTCGTGACCATAAGAGGTACGGGTAGAGGCAAGAGGGTCCCAGAGTGCCCCAGGGTACATCCTGACCAAAGAGCATACTTGCCTCTTTAGACATCCTGGAAGGCCAAAGAGCCTCTTTAAAGTCCCTTAGAATGCATGCTTAAGCATTTCAATGAGGCATTCGTGGAAAATTGTGATTATAGCATCGAATTCTCCATTCAAAAAAACTGAGAGGACCTTTTGAAAACATCACATTTAAAAGGGGTAGAAATATGAGGAATATTTGTGTTGTAAAAACTCTAATTTGTGTTGTAAAAACTCCGTTTCCAATGCGGGCAGCCCAGGCACTGAACAATGCCCATGACTGGCATCCTCATGTCCCCGACTGGGGCCTTGTCCCCAATGTAGAGTTGGTCACTAAAGACAGACAAAATGCACTGAGCTCTGAAGGGAGCTCAGGACTCCTGGAGTCCCTGCTGGCCTTTAAAATTAAGAATTAATGGGACCCGAGACTCCAATGGCTCCCCTCGGACATCGGACAATTTCACTGGACAAGCCTCAGGTAACCATTACAGTGACTAAAATTAATTTCTATCTAAATCAGAGGTTAAGGTTGTTTCCAAAAGTACACTCATAAAAAAATAAGAGAAAATAATAGTAAACAGGTTGGCTGACCATGTGACAAGAAAAATATTATAAGACCTTGGGAACCAGCCATAGCGTAATGGCTATGTTGCTGGACTCCCACGTAGTCGACCACAGTTCGCGTCCCGGACCCGGTGGCTTAAAACTCACGCTGGGCGCGTGCGCGTGCGTGCCCAAGATCCTGAGAGGAAAATGGAGGAGAAGGGATTGCGGCGTGACCATCCCCCCTGGGGGGTGATTTCTCACTTTCTGTCTCTGTCTCTCTCTGTCTGTCTGGCCAGCGCATGCGCCCTATAGCAAAAAAAAAAAAAAAAAAAAAAAATGATAAGACCTAGCCGGAGGGGAGACATCTCTATTAACAACTAAAAGTTCTTGTAGCCGCCCTGGACTCTGTTCTCGCATCCTCTCTCCTACACTCAGGAGGGGGAAAAATCGGCCCACAAGTAGTTGCCATGACCGGATGACACACCAATAGTCCCCAAGGCCCTTGAGTGAGTCATCATAGATCAGGTACACCAGATTACCCACCTAAAAAAAAAGAAAAGAAAAGAAAACCTGCTAAGCTTGTTAGGAGGAAAATACTTTGTGCCTAGTCTGGATAGCCTTTACCAAGGGTGTTGTCTCAAACTGTGTTGCTTACACACAGGGGAATCCTAAACCCTCAGAGGAGGCTCCCTTTGGAATCAAATCCCAGAGAAAAAGAAAAACTTGGGAAACACAGAAAATATCTGGAATGTCTAATAGTTCCATCTGTAGATAAAATAAGCTAGCTAATGTAAGACTAGCCTGGTTTTACTTTTCTTTGAAAAATAAAAAACACCTTAAATAAGTAGCCTTGTTTCTATAAATAACTTAAAACAATAGTTAGACAAAAATTAGGTAAATGTAAATGGAGTAAATGTTTGTAATTGAACTTGTCTGGTTAAATTAAAATAATATTTAAGGTTAAACTTGTCAAGTTAAAAACAAAGAAAATAAGATAAAAAATGAAAGAAGGATTATGGCTGTAAAAATGTATTTCTAGTGGAAAAAGTTAAAAGGAAAAGTTTTTATATAGAAGGAATTTTGTGTAGTAAAGTTTTTTTAATTTTTTTTTTTTTTTTTTTTTTGGAGAGCTTTTTGCTATAGGGTGAGTGCACTTGCCAGAAAGACAGAGAGAGACAGAGAGATAGAAAGCAAGACATCACCCCCCAGGAGGGATGGCCACGCTGCAATCCCTTCTCCTCCATTCTCCTCTCAGGATCTTGGGCATGCACGCACACATGCCCTGGTGTGAGTTTAAGCCACTGGGTCCGGGACTCAAACCGTGGTCAACTACATGGGAGTTCAGCAACATAGCCATTATGCTAACTGCTGGTCCCTAGAAGGAATTTTGTGTAGTAAAGTTTTTGTCTTCAGATAAAATGGCTATCTCAAAACAGAAAAAAAAAGGGGGACAAAAACTAAGAGATGTAAAGTATGTTGTTAAAGGTTTGAGATAAAAGAGTCTAAGAAAAAGTTGCAAAAATTAATCAAATTAATGTTCTAAAGCTAATTGTACTGTCTTTAAATGTTATAGACAATAAAACAACTGAAAGAGAGGATTCCCTCCGACTAATCTAAACAATAAACCACTGTCAAAGTTAGCCTGTTAGGGAAAGCAGAGTAAGGATGTCGCTGGACTCGTAGTCGACCGCTAATCTTAAACTCACGCCGGGGCGTGTGCCTCATCCTGAGAGGAGAATAGTTGATTTCTGCTTTCTGTCTATGTCTCTCTCTGTCTGTCTGGCGAGCGCACGCGCCCTATAGCGAAAAACCTCTCAAAGTTAGCCTGTTAGTCTTTCACACCGAAGCCAAGAGGACTGCTGCCATGGCCCCACCAGGGCCTTAGTCCATAAAAATAAGCCAGGAAGGCCCCTCTGGACAAGAGTTCAGAGCCCAGAGAGCAACAGCCCTGCTCCATTCACTCCAGAGCCTGACTACTCTAAGGCCAAGCAGCTTCATGACCAGATGGTCAGAGAAAGGACAGGCTGCTGCCGACTCATGGGACAGTTAGAGTGGCCTCTGGTAGTAGGCTCCTTGACCTTTCCTCTGTTAAGTCCTTTATTAACCATAATTTTAATTTTGACTTTGGGCTCTAGTTTATTCAATTTTCTTACCTGGTCCATCTCCTACAGGATAAAAGCCATTCAATATTTAATGCTAGTTACCTCTGGACCTAGAGCCCAAATACACCAAGCACTGCACTGCCAAGGTGACTCTCCTTAACAAATATTTGAAGAAACTCAAAAAGAAAAAACAATACGGTTTCTGTTTTGTGAGAAATGTTATTTCCATAAGTACCTAACCAAGTGCTGTCCCACTTTCATAAACGACGTACATTGTCTTAGAAAGGGCTGTATTACAATCTCCCTGTACGTGACTGAACCTAGTGGCCGCACACCATGTATCAGCCCAAGCCAGTCTGACCAGACACTCCTGCACGTGAGCAACTGTGCCCAGCAACTGGGCACCATGGAATCAGCCCAAGTCAGTTCAAACTGGACTTTAAAATTGGTAAAACTTCTTACCTGCCAAAAGAGATTATCCCTCTGCCCTCTAGCTAATACTGAGGAATTGATGGTTTGATCCCTGTAAAAGAGAAGTGGGGAATGAAGTAGACCTCCATTTTGAACTCCTCTCTCTGTTGGAAACTTGCTTTCTCCTTTTGCCTAGAGTAAACAGAGTGATTAACACTCCTAATGTCTTTGCTAAATAACCGGAAACTCCCCACCCTAAGATGTTCCTTAGTGATGTCTTCATCAGTTGCTAGACCCCTTGCCCTGGGCCATGAAGACCATTAAGATGCCATTGTGTTTAGGTAGGGATGCACATACCCTTAGGAATGATTTTCTTGCTTGTTTTTACTTCTATCACATGCTTTTACTTTTACATTGTTAAACCCTACCCCTCTACCCTTTCACTCTTCCAAGCCCACTGCACCTTATCCTCATAAATCATCACATCATCCAGGACGTGATTGTACATTTTTGGGTCTATATAAGCTCCTTTCTCCTTTCACTCGGGACTGCAGGGTTTTGAGAGACACGAGTCTCCCTGTATGCTGCCGGCTTAATCAATAAACTCCAATAAATTTGACTATGTCTGGATGTCCTCTTATTTCTTGCTGATTAGACTGTAACACTCCAACAAGGGAGTAATTTGTCTCCAAGTATGGACAAATCAGAGGAAGTTAGTGACATGTCAGATAAAGAATTCCGAATATTTATGGCAACAATACTCTATGAGATAGAGAAAAGAGACATTGAACTCCAGGAAATGAGGAAGTCCTTTCCTGACTTGAAGCAGATAGACAACATAAAGAAGAATCAAACAGAACTTTCTAGAGTTGAAGTTCGTAAAGCAGGAGATTAAAACCTCCCTTGAAAGTTTGAAAAGCAGATTAGATCAAGGAGAAGATTGAATCTCGGATACAGAAGAAAAAACCTCTAACCTAGAAAAAATAACCAAAAAGAATGAAAAAATAGGGACCAGCAGTGGGCTTAATGGCCATGTTGCTGGACTCCCATGTAGCTGACTGCAGTTCGTGTTCCAGACCTGGTGGCTTAAACTCACGCCAGGCACGTGTGTGTGCATGTCCAAGATCATGAGAGGAGAATGGAGGAGAAGGGATTGCAGCATGAATATTCCCCCTTGGGGGTAATTTCTCACTTTCTGTCTCTCTGTCTCTCTGTGTCTTTCTGGTGAGTGCACACGCCCTATAGCAAAAACCTCTCCAAAAAAATTAAATAACCCCCCAAAAATAAGAATAATATATGGGAAACACTAGATACCATTAAACACCCAAACATTCGAATAATTGGTATCTCAGAAGGTGAAGAATCTAATAAGGGCATTGATAATCTGTTTCATGAACTCCTGGGGAGGAAAACTTCTCAAACTTAGAGAAACATTCAAACATCTAGACTTAAGAAATACAAAGGACCCCAATTAGATTTAACCCAAGAAGATTCTCTCCATGACACATCATAGCCAGATTGGCCAAAATCACAGATAAAGAAAATAGTCTAAAAATAGCAAGAGAGAAATGCCCAGTTACCCTCAAAGGTTCTCCCATCAGGCTAATATCAGACCTCTCAGTGGAAACAATGCAAGCAAGGAAAGAATTGGAAGATATATTCAAAGTGTTAAAAGAAAATCAATCTCAACCAAGATTACTATACCCAGAAAGATGATCCTTCGGATGGGAAGAAAAGATAAAAACATTCTGGGACCAGCAGGTGGCACGGCGGTTAAGGTGCTGGACACTCCCATGTGGCCGACCATGGTTCAAGTCCTGGACCTGGTGGCTTGCTTTCCCTCTCTCTCTCTCTCTCTCTCTCTCTCTGTCTCGCTCTGGTCAAATTAAAATAAATGAATGAATAAATTAAAAAATTAAGAAAAGAATATTAAAATTTAAAAAAAGATAAAAACATTCTCAGATAAATGAAAGAATTTACCAGCACCAGACCAGCTCTTCAAAAAGTACTGAAGGAATTGCTATACCAGGAAAACTAAAGAGACAGACAGAAAACATAAGAGAAAACAAAACAAAACAAAACAAAAAAACCAACAGCAACAAAACAACCAAGAGAATCGAATATAAGTGAATGAAAACTCCATGTTAGATACTTTTTTCAGTATTTTTGGTGCAAGTGACTAGTCATGTATTCACTTTCCTTGGAGAGTCTAAATCTGATTTCTTTTTTTTTTTTTTTTTTTTTTTTGGAGAGGTTTTTGGTGCACTCGCCAGACAGAGAGATAGGAAGCGAGAAATCATCCCCCAGGGGGGGATGGCCACGCCGCAATCCCTTTTCCTCCATTCTCCTCTCGGGATCTTGGGCATGCACGCACACGTGCCTGGCGTGAGTTTTAAGCCACCGGGTCCGGGATGCAAACTGCAGTCAACTACATGGGAGTCCAGCGACATAGCCATTACACTAACTGCTGGTCCCTAAATCTGATTTCTTAATGTTTAAGATTCTATCTCCAATTATGCTGTTTTTATACACTACCAAAGTTATTGTGACCCAAATGAAAAAAAAAAGTATTTGTGCCAATGTTAAATTCTTTGCAAGTTGTAGAAAAGAAATTCTTTGGAATTACTGTTCAAAAAACTGAGTTTCAGGTTAAATCTGTTGCTTTTCTTTCTAAAATATATTTACTTCTCATGTACTTCTAAAAATAAAAAATGCTGTGTACTGCCATAATTTAAAAAAAAAAAAAGAAAAAGAAAGACAGACTTTCTGATGTGTTGGAATTATATGGGAAACACTGTCAAATATGAAGTGGTGTTCAGCTCTCTGTGTATAGAAATTTGTGTTAAAGGGTGTTCAACAGTTGTATGAGATTCTTAAATATCTGTTATGTATTAGTAGGTTATTAGTCATACTTGTAAAGCTAAATAGTTCTAATGTACTTTGTAACAGAAACGATCAAAGTCGTCAGTTTTGGGTCATGGTAAAATGAGATCTCGAACCAGGGCCATTTTAAGTTTCGCTGTCCTTAGTTAATTGCTCTATTCTGATGCTCTTTCTAAAACATTTTGCAATAGGCTACAATTCAAAATTGCCTCTTTTAAGGAAATGAATGAAAAAGACTCTGATAAGGGGACCAGCAGGTGGCATGGTGGTTAAGGCGCTGGACACTCCCACATGGCTGGCCAAGGTTCGAGTTCTGAATCTGGTGACTTGCTTTCTCACTTCCTCTCTCTCTCACTTTCACCCTCTCTCTCTGGTCAAGTTAAAAAAAAAAATCAATGAATGAATAAATAAAATTTAAAAAATATTTTAAAAAAAAGACTCTGGGAACCAGTAGTTAGTGTAATGGCTATGTCGCTGGATTCCCACGTAGTCGACCGCAGTTCATGTCCTGGACCCGGTGGCTTAAAACTCACGCTGGGCGCGTGTGCGTGCGTGCCCAAGATCCCGAGAGGAGAATGGAGGAGAAGGGATTGCGGCGTGACCATCCCCCGTGGGGGGTGATTTCTCGCTTTCTGTCTCTACGTCTCTCTCTGTCCGTCTGGCGAGCGTACACGCCCTATAGCGAAAACCTCTCCAAAAAAAAAAAAAAAAAAAAAAAAAAGACTCTGTTAAATACTCTTGAATACAGATTTTTTTTTTTTTTTTTTTTTTTTGGAGAGGTTTTTGCTATAGGGCACGTGCGCTCGCCAGACAGACAGAGAGAGACTGAGAGATAGAAAGCAAGAAATCACCCTCCAGGGGGGATGGCCACGCCGCAATCCCTTCTCCTCCAATCTCTTCTCGGGATCTTGGGCACGCACGCACACGTGCCCGGCGTGAGTTTAAGCCACCGGGTCCAGGACTCAAACCGCGGTCCACTATGTGGGAGTCCAGCAACATAGCCATTACGCTAACTGCTGGTCCCAAATACAGATTTTTGATAACTTTGAGATCGTATTTCTGAACTTCCAGAATTTAAATGGGAAGATTGTACCACAATAACACTGCAAATTCAACAGAAGAGAAACTAATTTATATGACACTGAATTGGTGAAATAGAATTTCAGGACTTTTGACTAAGACATTTTGATTTTCTTCTATGCTTTGCTTTCCAGACTTATGGATTTTTGTTTTCTTTTGAGCTGTTAATAATGCCAGCCATTTGTTAATTTTTTAAAAAACCAGAATTGAAATGAATTTTTCTACCTTTCTGACCCCTCTGAAATTGGAAAGTATTTATGAGTATTCTTACATTGTGACAGTATGGTTATTTGCATAAGTTCAATAATACCTGTTGCCTTGCATCAGAAACTGGAAATACTGGTTGGGACCAGCAGTTAGTGTAATGTCTATGTTGCTGGACTCCCACATAGTCGACCGCGGTTCGCGTCCCGGATCCGGTGGCTTAAAACTCACGCCGGGCGCGTGTACGTGCGTGCCCAAGATCCCGAGAGGAGAACGGAGGAGAAGGGATTGCAGCGTGGCCATCCTCCCAGGGGGTGATTTCTCGCTTTCTGTCTCTGTCTGTCTGTCTGGCGAGCACACGGGCTCTATAGCAAAAAAACAAACAAAAAAAAACCTCTTCAAAAAAAAAAAAAAGAAAAAGAAAGAAATTGGAAATACTGGGTATTTCCAGGGCTTTAACTGGAATGTCATATCTGAAGATATGAGCAGAAAGCTAAAGAATTAAGGTTGATCTCGGGAGAACCAGCAGAAACTCTTGGAAAGATTGCCTGGTACCAGAAACAGTTCTGCCTGGCAGATAAGTAAAGAATGTCACTTCCTGACAGGCCCGAAAATACATGTACTGAAAGGCACAGTCAGATGGTGAATTCTTGCCTTGGCTCGGTAGCCGTGGGAGGCTTTTTAAAGAGTCTAATCTGAAATTCCTTATAAAAGGTTCCAGCAAGGCCAACTGAATCAGCGAGTAATCTTATCGGGCTTTGTGCAAATAACAGACCAAATTGAGACTAAACTTATGTTTTTGCAAGTAAGTTAGTTTATGCTTCTCTTTGGAAAAAGGAGGAATGCAGAGAGAAAAAAAATGTTTCAGGAGAAAACTATAGTGCCATTGTTACTAGATTTTATTTCTGTCCATATTTGTGTTTTGAGTTTTAATATCTATCTACTGTTTGGACAAAATCCTTACCTAGTTCCTGGCTTTTAGTCTTAAGCAAATTTTTCTTAACTTTGTTTGAACTTGACTCATTAAAACTAAAGCTGCTCTTCTTGGAATTAAAAAAATAATAATAAGAGCAAACTAAAGACAGTGCAAGAGAAGGGCGGGCCTGGGAGCAAGAGGGAATGGAGGGGAGAAAAGGAGTGGAACATTTAATCGACACTAACGTGGAAAATTGCTGATGACAATGTGGATGATAATAGCTTGACTGCTCCAATATGCCATCTACTCAAGGTGGCAAAATTCATTTTGTGTGCTGTAAAGACATACAGTGACTGAAAAACAAACAAAAGAAAGAAAGAAAGAAAAAAGAGAAGGTGGGGGCCTTAAGGTAATGGGATGACTGGCCTCTCTGGAGACACTGTTAGTGCCGTTTAATTTTGGAGGTGGGGTGCAGATTCTGGGCTCAGAAATGGGATAGAAAGGACCAGCAGTTAGCATAATGGCTATGTCGCTGGACTCCCATGTAGTTGACCACGGTTTGCATCCCGGACCCGGTGGCTTAAAACTCACACTGGGTGCATGTGCGTGCATGCCCAAGATCCTGAAAGGAGAATGGAGGAGAAGGGATTGCGACGTGGCTATTTCCCCTGGGGGATGATTTCTCGCTTTCTGTCTCTCTCTGTCTTTTGGGCAAGCACACATGCGCTATAACAAAAACCTCTTAAAAAAAGGAAAAGAAAATAAAAGAAATGGGACAGAATAACCAAGAAGGAGATGAGGAGGACAAATGACTTAGTTGATGGAAGAGAGAGGAAGCCGAAAGAAAGGGGGCTCCTCCTCCTCTAGGAGAAGGCTTCACTGTCCTGGTGACCCTCCTCCCAGGCCTGCAGATTAGGCTTGCAAACCACCTTCGCTCGGTTGCTAGAAACGATCCCAAGGAAGGTAACAAACTCCGTTCTTCAAGTGAGGGAACTGAGGCTCACATAATTTGGCTTGTACATAGCCGAGCTCAGGGTCTGTGTGACTCCCAGACTCACTTTGAAACCCTGACTCTCCATGGAGGGTGTCTTAACCTTTGTGGTGGCCTGGTTCCCTCCACTGCCAGTCTTGCGAAGTCTCTGGACCTGTGTCGTAATATGTTAAAATATATAATAAAATATGTGTGCTTATGGGGTGGCGCTGTGCCTGAATGGTTAAGGGAGCCGGTCCCATGTGGCCAGCTGCATTTTGAATCCTGGGCCTTGCAGCTTGAAAAACGCTCGGGGTACGTGTCTGGGTACAGGCCTCAAATCCCAGCAGGAGGCAGAAATGGAAGAAAAGAGATTGCACTATGACCACATACCACTAGGGAGTGCTTTCTTCCCCTCTCTGTCTTTCTTCCTTCCTCTCTCTGTCTTTCTATGGTGAGTGCACACACCCTCTGGCAAACACATACATCTTTACAAGATTACCAACCTATTAAAATATAGCTACTAGGGTCTTTTAAAAATTGTGGTGTGGGGGACCAGCAGTTAGTGTAATGGCTGTGTCTCTGGACTCCCGTGTAGTCAACCACGGTTCAAGTCCCGGACCCGGTGGCTTAAACTCACGCCAGGCGCGTGTGCATGCGTGCCCATAGAGGAGAATGGAGGAGAAGGGATTGTGGCATGGCCATGTCCCCGGGGGGTGATTTCTCGTTTTCTATCTCTCTGTCTCTCTCTGGCGAGCGCACGCAGCCTATAGCAAAAAAAAAAAAAAAAAAAAAAAAAAAAAAAAAAAAAAAAAAAAAAAAAAAAAAAAACCTCTCAAAAAAAACTGTGGTGTGGCATGTGCTATCTATGTGTTTCTTTATTCATGTCTTAATAGAAGATCTAGCGGGGACCAGTGGGTGGCGTGGTGGTTAAGCCACTGGACACTCCCACATGGCTGACCACAGTTCGCGTCCCGGACCTAGTGGTTTGCTTTCTCACTTTCCCTCTCTGTGTCTCTCTCTGGTCATATTAAAATAAATGCATGAGTAAATAAAATTAAATTTAAAAAATAATTCTTAAAAAAAAAAAAAAAAAAAAGATCTAGCCATGGGTCTGAAAACAACCAGAATTTCCAGGAAATGAGGAGTGTAACTATCTGGACATGGTCGGCTATATTGGTGACGTGAAATGAAACCACTGTTACTATTTTACTGGTAACGAAGTCACGGGTCACATTCCAAATGAAGGAAACTTTGAGTTTCCATCAAAGTTCAGGGTGAAAACGAGAGTGCAGACTTGTTTCCATCCAAGTTCACAGAGCTGTGACACACTAAGTGTGGTCCCATGGGGACCTGTCAATCCCAGGCTGACACTCCCTGAGTCTCTTTTCTCCACCTTATCTCCCCTTGTCCCTGAGTATTCTCTGGGCTTTACTGGAAACTGGACGCGAGCTCGTAACTAGCAGAGAGAGCTGGGTGTTTGTTAACCAACGAGGTGAGATCGCGAGGTTCAGCAGACACTTACTGAAGGCCTCGATGGGCGGTGGGACCAGAGACACACAGAGGCAGCCTTCTCTTCAGGAAGCGCCAGACTATTAGAGAGACAGAGAGAGAGCGAGACAGAGAGACAGAGAGAGATGGACTTGATGCCACAATCCTCCAGCCTCCATAGGTTTTGGCCATAGGGCGGGCGCCACCACGCCCAGGAAGCCCCAGACCACCAGAGACAATGGCGCCTGTTGGATTGTGGTTTATCTCCACATTAATGAAACAATCAAGAAGTGAGCGCTTTGGAACATAAGATAGTTCTGGGCAGTCCAGGAAAGAGTCCTCTAAGAGGCACTACTAGGGCTGAAATGGGATGGGCAGCTTTAGAGGGGTGGTAAAGCCTCATGGTTAGGTACATAGGTTCTGTCATGAGACAGCCTGGGTTCAAAACCTGGCCCCATTACTTTCTAGTTGTGAGACTTTGGGATCATCTTTGTGAAATCTGTGGCCTCAGTTTTTCAGCTGTAAAATGGGATGACCCTAACACGTCATAGGATTGATGTGCAGATAAATGCCTTTGAGTGCTATTTGCCACAATGTTGGAGCTGATTGTCATTGGAAGGGCAGCAGAAGGTGATGTATTTTTTTTTATTTACTGTTTTTTTGGAGAGGTTTTTGCTACAGGGCATGTGCGCTTGCCAGACAGACAGAGACAGACAGAGAGAGACAGAGAGATAGAAAGCGAGAAATCACCCCCCAGGGGTGATGGATGGCCACGCCGCAATCCCTTCTCCTCCATTCTCATCTCAGGATCTTGGGCACGCATGCACACGTGCCCTGCGTGAGTTTAAGCCACCAGGTCCGGGACTCGAACCGTGGTCTACCATGTGGGAGTCCAGAGACATAGCCATTACGCTAACTGCTGGTCCCAAGACATTTATTTTCATGGTTATGTTTTTATTTTATTTTGCATTGGGGCACAACATGACACTTGTGAATTTATCGCTATTACTGCATAAGACCGTGTTTGGGACTGGCCACATAGCCTAATGATTAAGGGAGCTGGACCCCACATGGCCTACTGTGGTTTGAATCCTGGCCCCAGCTGCTTAAAAAAAACACACTGGGTGCATGTGCAGATGTGCCCCAAATCCTGGCAGGATGGAGAAATGGAGGGGAGATTGCGACGTGATCACGCCCATGGGGGCTGTCTCTCTCTCTCTCTCTCTCTCTCTCTCCCCCTCTCCCTCTCCCTCTCTCTTTCTCTGCCTCTCGCTGGTGAGCACATGTACCCTCTGGCTAATTTGAGAGAAAAAAAAAGAGAGAGAGAGAGAGAGAGAGAGAGAGAGAGAGAGAGAGAAGACTAGAATGAATTTCTCAGTGTTACAACGTGATGAATCAGTGTAGAGAAAACATTCCTTCACTAGGACATGGTACAGGTGGTATGAGAACGGGGCCAAAACCTAAAGGCGGTGGCAATGTCAGGTTTGAGTCATGGACTAGGAAACCGAAACAATGTTTGTCTTCGAGAATTTTTGAGATTCTCCTGGCTCAGTCTAGCGATCCCTGAACTCCTGGGTGTGACGCAGAGGCTGTTAGCAAATACGCAATACTTGGAAAAAGCCCAGAAATACTGTCTGCTCCCCTTTATCTCTGGAAGCACTCAAAGGCAGCATTTCAAACTGCGGGTGACCACCCAGGAATGGGCTATGAAATAAGTTATGAAATGGATCGTGTGCCGCATTTAAACATAGGAAACAGAATAAAAGAAAAAAATATCAGAGTTCGGGTAATGATTATTTTGTGAAACTGGTTTTCGGATGTGTGCAATGCATGAACTGCTTGGCAAAATGCATTTCTGGGACCAGCAGTTAGTGTAATGGCTATGTTTCTGGACTCCCGTGTAGCCGACCGCAGTTCGAGTCCCAGACCCGGTGGCTTAAACTCATGACGGGCGCGTGTGCGTGCGTGCCCAAGATCCCGAGAGAAGAATGGAGGAGAAGGGATTGTGGTGTGGCCATCCCCCCTGGGGGGTGATTTCTCACTTTCTGTCTCTCTCTTTGGGGTGAGCTCACGCGCCCTATAGCAAACATCTCTCCAAAAAATAAAAATGCATTTCTTACTGTGAGTTACAGAGAAAAACGCTCAGGTGGAAATAGGCCTCACTCCTTGTCCAAGTTCTACTGCTTCTCTGTCATCTAGCAGTGGGGTCACCATACCCTCTAAGCCGTGGAGACAAGTTAGTTTTACTGGGTGGACTAACTAAGGTGGTAAGGTGCTATGTGTAGGCCTGAGGTTCTGACTAGCCCGTGTTCCAAGTCCATTTATGTGTCCAGAGCCCTCTGCTTAGAGACTGAGCTCAGAAGGAGGAGAATTGAGACCTGGCCAGAAAGTCCCCAGACTTTCCATACTCATCCAATATCCCCTTCTCCAGACTTCAGGCCCACACCCAGGGTGTCCGCGTCCAGACAGTCCTGCTTTCCGGTTACACACTTCCTTATCTTGTGATTTCCTCCTCTTACGGCCGTCCTTCCCACGGCGATACGTGACCTGGGTGGAGTGTGTGCTCATTCCTGTGGGGCCACCTCCACTTCCCCGGGACCCTGTGACAGGAGGAGGCAGAGCGCAGGGGCACAGCTCCTGAGGACTCGGTTCTACAAATTCTTCCCACGGACACTTCTTTTTTTTTTGTAGAGGTTTTTGCTATAGGGGACACATGCGCTCGCCAGAAAAACAGAGAGACAGAAAGGGAGAAATCACCCCCCAGGGGGAATGGCCACGCTGTAATCCCTTCTCCTCCATTCTCCTCTCGGGATCTTGGGCACGCACGCGGCCGGCTTGAGTTTTAAGCCACCAGGTCCGGGACTTGAACCACAGATGACTACATGAGAGTCCAGCGACATAGCCATTACACTAACTGCTGGTCCCCCTATGGACACTTCTCTGGGGTGACTGGGTAGCAAAGGGAGGGGACAGTTTTGGGGTAGAGTATGTAGATAACTGTTGAGGTAGCGTTGCTGTTGCTTCAACAGGAATTGGACGCCGAGACAAAGACTTGGATGTAAATTTTAGGTTTAGCTACAATATAGCAATATAAAGTTATCATTTTCAAAAGTCAAGAAGTGTCAAACAACTGCAAGGCCAAATGGTTCCACACATAGTTTATTCGGGAGATGAAGGCCATTGGACAGTGACACCGGGGAGGGAAGGCAGCCAGTGATGCGTGTGCAAATGAACCAATTAAGTCGTAGCTGGAGTGTAACTGTATTGGAGAGACTCACGGAGACAGTAAGAACACACACCTCAGGATCAGCAGTTAGCATAATGGCTATGTCACTGGACTCCCACGTAGTCGACTGCGGTTCGCGTCCCAGACCCGGTGGCTTAAAACTCACACTGGGCACGTGTGCGTGTGTGCCCAAGATCCCGAGAGGAGAACAGAGGAGAAGGGATTGCGGCGTGGCCATCCCCCCTGGGGGGGGGTGGTGATTTCTCGCTTTCTGTCTCTCTGTCTCTCTCTGTCTGGCTGGCGAGCACACGCGCCCTATAGCAAAAACCTCTCAAAAAAAAAAAAAAAGAACACACACCTCGAAGTTAATCCACCCAAGGGACATGTTTTTCTTTTTTCTCTTTCCTTTTCTCTCTCTCTCTCTCTTTCACTCTATCTTTCTTTCTTTCCTTTGCCTTCTTTCTTTCTTTTTCTTCTTTCTTTCTTTTTCTTCTCCCTTTCTTTTTCTCTCTTCCTCTTCTTTTTCTTTCTTTCCTCTTTTTAGAGATTTTTGCTATAGGGTGTGTGCACTCACCAGAGAGTCAGAGAGATACAAAGCAAGAAATCAACCCTAGGGGGAGGATGGCTCTGTTTCAATCCCTTCTCCTCTTGGGACTTTGGGCATGCACACACATGCACCTGGCATGAGTTTCAGGCCGCTGTGTCCAGGACTCGAACCATGCTCAGCCACGTGGGAGTCCAGCACCTTACCCACTACACCACCTGCTGACCTCAAAGGGCATGTTTTGAAGGCCACCAGGGCAGGACTCAAACCACAGTTGGCCGTGGCTATGTGGTATCTGGCTTCTCTAACCTCTCGACTGGGAGGTGGGATATTTATACACCAAGTGATCTCACCCATTGAAAGAAAGTTTTTTTGGGGGTGGATGTTGTTTTTCTGAGACTTCTAACATGCTGTACTAATGAACAGGGGCACTGCAGGCTTCATTAGCCAGAGCGAGGCCACAGAAAGCCGACAGAGACGCTGCCAGTTGGAAGCCAGCAGCCTGCGCTGAGTCAGAGAGGGTCCGTGCAAAGGCGGGCCGTCCACGGCGCTTGCGATGGGAATGGTGCCAGCGGGTTCTCAAATTACCTCCAGAGAATACTTTTGGCCACAGACTCAAGTCTTCAAGAAAAATATGAAAATATTTTTGTAGAACAAGTTAATTTCTACTTTGAGATCCCATTCTGCAGGAGAGTGAAAGCTACGTCGGAGTCACTGTGAGGCTCACCCTTTCCCAGAAATGCCTCCGTTCCAGGAAATGTGGCTGGTGCTCAGGCGAGGGGAGTGTGGTACCATCTGGTTCCTGGTGGCATCTGTCCATGTGGGCCTCCGCTTAGACATCATCATCCTGCCTCCCTTTTGGTCACCAGCCCTGTACATTCACACTCAGTGTGGTCACCGGTCTCTCTAGGCCCATCGCTTATGAGGTCTGCATTTGGCGGCTTTAGGCTGGGGCATGGGATGGGGCCACCGAGGCCTTGTCCACCTTGGACTCACTGTGCCCTGCCCCTCTACCCCTGACTTCCACAAACCCCAGGACTCTGGCCAGCATGCAGGGCACAGGGTCCTGCTGATGTCCAGACCCACCTACTTCCCTCCTGCTGCTCACCTTCCCAGCCTGGAGAATCATTCTTAGTTTGAAATATGATAGAAAGAGAACGTTAATATTCTCAAACCCTGTACTCGAAGGCCAAAGGAAAGGTTAAGACCTTCTCAGGCGTGGCTGTCTGAGTGGACGATCAATATGGCGAAACGTCAACTGACATTTCCAAAATAGTGCTGGCTTTATGGTAGAGTGGAATTGTGCTGTTTCAGAGAAGGAAGAACTCAGTGGTGAGCATAGTTCCAAGGCCCAGTCAGCCCGAAACCTGCCAGGTACTTGTATGAATGCCCAGTACTTGACTGGCATGTGGAAAAAAATCTACATTTTAATTAGGATAACTTTTATTTTTAGAATTATTTAATTTTATTCATTCATTCATTCATTTTAATTTGACCAGACACACACACACACAGAGAGAGAGAGAGAGAGAGAGAGAGAGAGAGAGAGAGAGAAAGTGAGAAAGCAAGCCACCAGGTCCCAGGACTTGAACCGTGGTCAGCCACTTGGGGGTGTTCAGTGCCTTAACCACCACGCCACCTGCTGGCCCCTTGGATAATTTTTAACTCCTGTGGGATCACAACCTACATCTCTCCTTCTTACTGCCTCCCCCCACCAAATACACAGGCGCGTGCACACACACACACACACACACACACACACAAACATACACAGCTCCTTTCAGAGATGTTCCATCTTCTTTTTTTGCGGTGGGGCGTGGGGAGCTGTGGTTTTATTTAGAAACAAATAAAACGGTGCACATGAGCTGTCTACTCGTTTTCTTCACTGCGCAGCCTGGCACTGGGATTGGTGACTCTGACGGCCAGCTGGGCTGCTCCTCCCATGATGGCTTTGTGGCTCTTGGAGGAGACGTTGTGGGCCATCTCAGCACAGTGAGCCTTACTGCACGGTAGCAGCACTTCCAGCTCCTCGACGCTGTGGGCCAGGAACTTCCGGAAGCCGCTGGGCAGCGTGTGCTGTGTTTTCTTGTTGCTCCTGTAGCCAATGTTGGGCATCAAGGTTTGTCTCTTGAGTCTCCTCCGCACCCTGTCGTCCATACCTCTGGGTTTCTGCCAGTTGCGCTTCATTTTGACATATCGGTCTGACTGGTGCCGGAGGAACTTCTTGGTCCTCTTACGACGATCTTGGGTTTCATGAAGGGTCTGAGAGCAGCCATAATGCCAGGTAGCCCACCTCCAAGAAGTTCCATCTTCTATGTTTTGCTTTTGATCATTATAACTTGTGTAATGAGGGAGGGAAAGTTAACATTCTAAGCAAGGCAGAAGTTTTTATTTTTTTTCTTGCATATCAGAATGTTTTCTTTCTTTCTTTTTTTCATTCAATCACTGTATATCTTTACAGCATACAAAAGGAATTTTCCCAGCATGAATACACTGTATACTAGTCCAGATAAAATTGTGATCATACACATTATCATCACAGATAATTTTACATTTTTGTGTCCCTTAAATAGTTTGCTTTTTTTTCCCCCTTGACTTTCTCCCTCCCACTGCACCCCCTCATTCCCCACCCTCCTCCCACACTGTCTCTAGTATCCACAGTTGCTCTCCATGTTTTTATGCCTTATCATCTTTCATTTTCTGCTATAGAGTGCAGACATTTGGTATATATTAAGTGGGGACATACAATGTCTCTCTTTCATAGTCTGGCTTGCTTTGCTTAGCATTAAATCTTCCATGTTTGTCCACTTTCTATCAAATACCAGGGTCTTGTTGTTTTTAATGGCTGAGTAGTATTTGATAGTGTATATGTGCCACATTTTTTAACTTAGAGTTCATGATATAATTCAGGAGATCCCTGAATTTGGATGGGGGGGAAAAAATCAACATTTTAATGATCATTAACTTCTAACAAAATTAATCTCTCCTTCAATTATGAATGTAGGTAACAAACCACAGTTATATTAGCAAGACCTTGCCACAGATATGTTGAAATAGTGGACTGAATGTTTGTATCCCTGTCCCACCCCTAACCTAAACTAATGTATTGAAACCAAATCCCCATTGTGATGGTATCTGGAGCTGGAACCTTTGGAGGGTGATTAGGTTATGAATGAGATTAGTGCCCTTAAAAAAGAGACCCGAGAAGGCCCCTTTTTCTCTTCTGTCATGTGACTTCACAGTGAGAAGGCCCCACCTCTGAACCAGGGAGCAGGCCCTCGCCAGACACTGAGTGTGCTGGTGACTTGATCTTGGCCTTCCTGGCTTCCAGAACGGTGAGAAGTTAATTTCTGTTGTTTATACACTACCCAGTCTGTGGTCTTCTGTTATAGCACCCAAATGGACTAAGATGATCAATATTGTAGTTGTAGGATCTGTGGCTAGCTCTTAAGTGCATAAATGATGAAATGCACATAATACTGTATCATAAATGAGTTTAGTAATACGTCAGTGGGCTGGCCTGTGATGTGGTGATTAAGGTAGTTGGACTCCACCTTAATGGAGTGGCTGACTGTGCAGTTTGAGTCCCGGATCTGCTGGCTTCAGAAATACTCAAAATCCTGAAAGGAGGAAGCGATGGAGGAGAAAGGATTGTGGCGTGACTATTCCCCACGGTAGGTGCTTCCTCACTTTCCTTCTCTCTGTCTGTCTGCAGCAAGTGGATGCAGCCTCTGGTAAATGTTTTAAAACGTTAGTAACTGTATTTCAAAAGAATTTTTAAACTTTTTATTTTAAGCTCATTGTAAAATGCATCTGTAAGAAATAATGCAGTGTCACAAAGAGGATATTGACATTGATATATTCCGTACTTCTTATTCCGATTTTGCCGGTTTTACATGCCCTCATTTGTGTGTATTTGTTGTGTGTTTATTTCTTCACAATTTTGTCACATATGTGGGTTTGTATAACCACCACCTCAGTTAAGATATAGAACATTTCCATTGCCAGTGGGATTGCTCATGCTATCTTATTTATTTATTTATTTTTGGAGAGGTTTTTGCTATAGGGCGCGTGCACTCACCAGAAAGACAGAGAGAGACAGAGAGATAGAAAGCAAGAAATCACCCCCCCAGGGGGGATGGCCATGCCGCAATCCTTTCTCCTCCGTTCTCCTCTTGGGATCTTGGGCACACACGCACACGCGCCTGATGTGAAGCCAATGGCTCCGGGACTCGAACAGCGGTCGACTACATGGGAGTCCAGCGATACAGTCATTACGCTAACTGCTGGTCCCAAGTACGCAACCTTTTGAGATCAGATTTATTTTTTTATTTAGTGTAATCTCACCAAGATCCATCCACGTTGTTTTGTAGAGCAATAGTTTGTTCCTTTTTATTGTTTTATTTTATTTATTATTTTTTAATTGCCAGAGGGCTCACCAGAGTGCAAGCATGAGAGAGAGAACTCCTCAAGGGCATGTCGTCACTCCACAGTCTCTTCTCCTCCATTCCTCCCTCTTATGGGAATTTGGGGCACACATCCCCACACACCTGGCACGTTTTCCTAACTGCTGGGGCCAGTCCTTGAACCATGGTGACCATGTGGGAGTCCCTTCCCTAATCACTAGACTACAGGGCCAGCCCCCTTTTCATTGTTAAGTAGTATTCCATGGTAGTCCTATACCCTGTTTGCTTAACCATTTGCCTATTGAAGGATATTTGGATTGTTTCCAGCTTTGAGCTATGACTGGCTTTAAATATACTTTTGTTTGTGCTTTTAAAAACCTTATTCTGAGGGACCAGCAGCTAGCGTAATGGCTATGTCGCTGGACTCCCACATAGTCGACCACGGTTCACGTCCCGGACCCGGTGGCTTAAAACTCACGCGTGCCCAAGATCCCGAGAGGAGAATGGAGGAGAAGGGATTGCAGCGTGGCCATCCCCCCGGGGGGTGATTTCTTGCTTTCTGTCTCTCTGTTTCTGTCTGTCTGGCGAGCGCACGTGCCCTATAGCGAAAACCTCTCAAAAAAAAAAAAAAAAAACCAAAAAAAAAAACCTTATTCTGAGAGGGAAGCCAAAGGCTTTACCAAACTGCCCAAGGGATCCACTGATTAAAAAAAATATGTAGTTTTAGGGGGGAAATAATATCTCTCTACAAAATTCCTTTTCTTTATTTTTTATTTTTTTGGAGAGGTTTTTGCTTAAGGGCACGTGTGCTGGCCAGAAAGACAAAGAGAGACAGAGAGACAGAAAACAAGAAATCACCCCCCAGGGGAGATGGTCACGCCGCAATCCCTTCTCCATCACTCCCCTCTTGGGATCTTGGGTACGCACACACAAGCACCCGCCATGAGTTTAAGTCATCGGGTCCGGGACTCAAACCACGGTCGACTACATGAGAGTCCAGTGACATAGCCATTATGTCAACTGCTGATCCCAATGGCTGGGTTTCAAGTCAGCATGTGGTTGGGCCCCTCTCATCCTTCCTGGGCCTGTTGTCATCCCTGAGTCCCCATAGACGCTCCCCCCACCCCGCCCCCAGCGCAGTATGTTGGTGATGGGATGGTGGGGACATATCCTCCGGGTCTCACCCCAACAGCACAGATGACCTGGCCAGGTGGCCTCCGTGTACACGCCCTCTCCAAAAAAAAAAAAAAAAAGAAGAAAAAAAGGAGAGAAAATAGAAACCCAGAAACCCAGACATTGCCCCAAATGTAAGGAAAATCCACCAGGCTCGCCAATGAGCGAAGTGAAGGTTTTGAGGAGGCCACATACAGTAAGGGCTGAGCCCAACCTGTGTCTGCAGGAGGAGGGGACAGCGGGGTGGGGTGGGGGTGGAGCCAAGTGCGGTGGAGAGTTCCAGAAAGCAAAGACTCAGAACGAAGTGACTGTGTCCACACAGGCTCCTGGGAATTTGAGACCCCGCTGAGGGCCACCCCACCTCATCCTATTTTGAAAGATGGCGGAATCTCCTATACTAAGCTGCACTTGACTCTAGTTGTTGGGGAGTCTCTTATTTTGGTGGAGGAGGGGCTCACACCGCGATGACGTCCCGGGTGCTGTTCCCAAGGACAGGCGGGTTTGTACTCTAGCTCCTGCTCCTTGTGCCCAGGCCCACGAGGCTCTGTGGCCTCGGCAGGGCTCTGCTGGTCACGCGCCACAAAGGCCAGTAGCAGAGCCTGTTGGGAGGGGTTTGCTAGAGTGGAGACAAGTGGCCAAGAGTCTTAGGAAGTCGTTAGAGCTGAGCCAGTCACCGGCTACAACCACTGGAGAGCGAGCAGGTCTGAGACAGCTGCAGAGGCTGCTCGCTTCCCGGAAAAAGCAACAGTCAGGTAGTCTGAGCCTCCTGAGGGATGGACAGGACCCTCCGCGTAGTTGTCTCAAGAACACCGCCAGACCTGAGCTGCATCAGCCCTCCCGTTTCGGGCTACACAAGGACAGAGAGACTGGTTAAAGCACGCCTTGAGCTGCAGTCAGCAAGGCCCAGACTCGGGAGAAATGAATGAATAAATAAAATAAAAAATATAACTTCATTGGGAACCAGCAGTTAGCGTAACGGCTATGTCGCTGGACTCCCACGTAGTCGACCGCGGTTCGCATCTCGAACCCGGTGGCTTACAACTCACGCCGGGCGCGTGTGCGTGCGTGCCCAAGATCCCGAGAGGAGAATGGAGGAGAAGGGATTGCGGCGTGACCATCCCCCCTGGGGGGTGATTTCTCGCTTTCTGTCTCTATGTCTCTCTCTGTCTGTCTGGCGAGCGCACGCACCCTATAGCGAAAAACCTCTCCAAAAAAAGAAAAAAAAATATATATATAACTTCATATACAATACGAACACCCGTTTCTTCAGTAAACAAGTTGCAAGGAGGACCAGCAGGTGCCCTGGTGGTTGAGGCGGCTGGATCCCACATGGCCAACAGCACGGTTTGAGTCCAGGGTCCAGTGGCCTAAGACCCACACTGGGTGCAGGTGCGCATGTGCGGAAAATCCTGAACAGAAGGAGAAATGGAGGAGAAGGGATTGTGGTGTTGCCATCCCTGGGGGATGCGCTTGCTCTCTCTATCTCTCTCTCTCTCTCTCTCTCTCTCTCTCTCTCTCTCTCTCTCTCTCTTTCTCTCTTGCAAGTGCATGTACCCTCTGGCTAAGAAGAGAAAGAAAGAAAAGAAAAAGAAAAAAGAAAAAAAGAGCGAAAAAAGTTGCAAGGAAATGCAAAAAGATGGAGATGGAGAGGAAACCTGTAGATTAAAGAAAAACTTACACAGGGGTCAGCAGGTGGCATAGTGGTTAAGGCACTGGGCTCTCATGTGGCCCACTACAGTTCAAGTCCCACACCTGACAGCTTAAAACTCACACTGAGCACATGTGCATGCGTGCCCAAAATCCTCAGAATGAAGGAGAAGGGATTGTGATGTGGCCAACCCCGCGGGGGGTGATTTCTCACCTTTCCTCTCTCTGTCTTTCTCTGTCAAGTGCATGCATATTATTACCAAAAAAACTCAAAAAAAAAGACTTATACATATCTATGTAAGTTATGACATGTGAGTGGTAACAGGGAGTTGATGATAGTAAGGAATTAGTATTCACTTTTTTAGGTGTGACAATGGTCAAAGTCTTCTTTAAGAGGCACATTCTGAAGTGCTTACAGATGAAATGATTTGATGTTGGGACCAGCAGTTGGCATAATGGCTATGTCGCTGGACTCCCATGTAGTCAACCGCAGTTCGAATCCCGGACCCAGTGGCTTAAACTCACACCGGGAGTGTGTGCATGCGTGCCCAAGATCCCGAGAGGAGAATGGGGAAGGGATTGTGGCATAACCATCCCCCCTTGGAGGGTGATTTCTTGCTTTCTGTCTCTCTCTGTCTTTCTGGTGAGTGCACATGCCCTAGAGCAAAAATCTCTCTCAAAAAAAAAAAAAAAAAAAAAAGATATGATGTCTGGTATCTGCATCAAAATAATACCAGAAGAGGAGGTAAACAGGGGACGTGTAGGTGACAGATAGGCTACTAATTCATCCTTGTGGAAACCAGATCATAGATACATGGGCGTTCCTTATACTCTTCTGGCATATTTTGGGGGTGCATGTTTCAAAATTATCACCATAAATAACTTAGTAAAACTGGAAAACTTCTTTGGCGAGGAATGGAAAACATCTGGATTCGGAAGGGAGGGTGTGGTGAACCAATTGGGTGGAGGCTAAGAATGGGGGTGGAGGTAAATCAGGCTCAATTCCCAGCTCTACAAAATGGAAAAGTTACCTCATTATAAAATGAATTTCCTCATTATAAAATGGAGCTGGTGGGGGATGAGGCAGATCAATATGTGGAAACCCCTTTGAGCAGAGTCCAGCCTAGCCCATGTGCGATGGAAGCATCAATGAGCTTTAGCGTTCTGCCCAGCACCCTGTCCAGAGCCTGGGACGAATGGGGTGAAAAGGTGAAGGTGTTGGGCCAGCCCCATAGCCTGGTGGTTAAGGAAGCTGGCTCCCACATGGTCGACTGCAGTTTGAATCCTGGTTCTGGTAGCTAGAAGACATACTTGGGCACAGGTGCATGCGTGCCCCAAATCCCCACAGGACGGAGAAACGAAGAAGAAACTGCGGTGTGACTATGTCCCGCTGGGGCGCGCTTTCTCTCCTCTTCTCTGACTCTGTGTTTCTCTCTGGCAAGGGCACATGCCTTAGAGGAATTTAAGAAGAAAAAAAAAGAGGGACCAGCAGTTAGCGTAATGGCTATGTCGCTGGACTCCCATGTAGTCGACCGTGGTTCGAGTCCCGGACCCGGTGGCTTAAACTCATGCCGGGTGTGTGTGCGTGCGTGCCCAAGATCCCAAGAGGAGAATGGAGGAGAAGGGATTGCGGCGTGGCCATCCCCCCTGGGGGATGATTTCTCGCTTTCTGTCTCTCTGTCTCTCTCTGTCTGTCTGGCGAGTGCACGTACCCTATAGTGAAAACCTCTCCAAAAAAAAAAAAAAAAAAGAAGAAAAAAAAAGGTAAAGGCGTGGTTGGGTAAGGTCTCCAGTTTCCCGCTATTAATCAACGTTTAGCTTTGTCAGTTACCAGAGACTTTGGAAAGTATTCAAAACAAAATAGTTCCAGAGGAATGAAACTGGCTACAGAAAACTAGTGAAGTCCCAAGCCAACGACAGGGTGCCTCTGCTGGCAGAGAACGGCCATCACTGAGTGCAACCGTCTATGGCCTCTCTACAGACAGGACCTGAGCCCCTCAGCAGGCCTAGGGCACGGTCTGTGTACCAGCGGCACTGAGACCAGGCTTAGGCAAGAGCAGGTAATTCCAGGAGGTCTTTCTGCACTGAAGCGTGCACCCACCCCATTCGTGTTTACTGAACGTCTACCCTGTGGTAAGTGCTGGCCGGGCTGTTCCATAGGGGCATTCGTCAGGTGAGCAAGAAGCAATCTCCATCCTGGTGTAGCTAGCCAGTCTCAGTGTGAGGAGATGGGAGAAGGAAGGGGTAAAGGATTATCACACTATTCACAAAGAGAGCTGGCAAGAAGGCATCGGGGTGGGGGACAGTTAGCATAATGGCTGTGTCGCTGGACTCCCATGTAGTCGACCGCGGTTCGCGTCCTGGACCCGGTGGCTTAAACTCATGCCAGGCCCGTGTGCGTGCGTGCCCAAGATCCCGAGAGGAGAATACAGGAGAAGGGATTGCGGCGTGGCCATTCCCCCTGGGGGGTGATTTCTTGCTTTCTGTCTCTCTGTCTTTCTCTGTCTCTCTGGCGAGTGCACGCTCCCTATAGCAAAAAACTCTCCAAAAAAAGGAAAAAAAAAAGAAAAGAAAAAAGAAAGGTCCCTTGGCTCCTGTAAACTACACGTTTCTAGCAAGTGACTTTCCTCCTTCGAGCCTTGACAACTTCGTCTCCAGAATGGGTTTGACGGTCTCAGACTGACCCGACTCATAGAGAAAACGTCTGGAGGCCCACAGTGTCGTGCTCATGCGTAATCTACAGCGGAAGGTATTCTGACAAATGAATAAATGCATTAATTTCACACAAATGCACTTCTTACGGTTACCAGGCAAAGAACTGGTAATTGGGGCGAGGATTACACATCTCCCCTGAGCTGAAGCTGCCCCCTCCCCAAGGCCCTGAGTGTGAAACCCGGGGCAGATGTTCAAGAGAGGAGACAGCGCAGGCGTGGGGTGGTCAGAAGGGGCCAGTCTCGGGGAGGGAGGGCAGTGCAGAAAGAGGAAATGGAAGAGGTGAGATGAACACCATTTCCTTCCTGCCGTGCTGTCTTTGGAGCATGATAGGAAGAAGTGGGCCTGAGATTCTGGTACAACATTGACTAAAAGTGAGTAAATCTGGGTGCTAGCCAAGCTTCTAAATTGGAGGGCAAGACTGTGCAATTTAGATTCCTGAGACCCGAGAGGAAGACTAGACACTCTCTTGGGCTCAGCTGGAATGGGTGACCTTGGCTCCAGCAGGACAGAAAAGAGGAGAGAACGAGACGAGTGACCCAGGGGGAGAGGCAGGGCCCGTCCAGGGCTCTCCTGTCCGAAAGCCAGTCTGTCGAGTGCTGGCTGTGCTGTGCTGGCAAATCAACTCGTTCTGGTGTCTCCCGGGCTCCTGCTCTGTGCGGGACATTGCCAAGTACTCTGCAGACAGTGCCTGACTGTGAGGGGTGTGCAGCCTGGCAGGGAGACGGCCTTGCCCCTGAACACTTATTCTCCTACAGAGCCAGGGAGAAAGCTCGGAGCAGGGGATCCGCGAGGACTGAGAGGCTCGGAGAGCTCTGGAGAGGCTTCTGGGGAGGGGGCGGGGGGTCTGAGGCTAGGCTGTGGAAGACAGGACAAACAGCAGCAGGCCAGAGAGTCACAGAGTTACACTCTGTGCTCGACTGCAGAGAGCAGCAGGCGATTTGAAAATGTGATGCAGCTGGCCTGTGGCCTAATGACCAGGGAGCTGGATCCCACATGGTGGACTCATGGTTTGAATCTTGGGTCCAATGGCTTCAAAAACATACCAGCCATAGGGACCAGCAGATGGCACAGCGGTTACATTGCTGGACTCCCACACAGTCAATCACGGTTCGAGTCCCAGACCCAGTAGCATAAAACTCACAGTGGGCGCGTGTGCGTCCGTGCCCAAAATCCTGAGAAGAGAATGGAGAAGGGATTGCAGAGTGGTCATCTCCCCCATCCCCTTGGGAGGTGATTTCTTGCTTTCTGTCTAAAGAAAAAAAAAGAAGAAGAAGAAGAAGAAGAAGAAGAAGAAGAAGAAGAAGAAGAAGAAGAAGAAGAAAAGAAAAACGTATCAGTCATGTGCATAAAATCCAGACAAGATAAAGAAATGAAGGAGAAAGGATTGTGGTGTGACCACGTAGGGTGTGCTCTCTCCTTCTTCTGCTCTCTTTCTCTCTCTCTCTGTCAGACTGGTGCATGCACCATCTGGCAAATTCAAAAAAGAAGAAAGAAGAAAGAAAGAAAGAAAGAAAGAAAGAAAGAAAGAAAGAAAGAAAGAAAGAAAGAAAGAAAGAAGGAAGGAAGGAAGGAAGGAAGGAAGGAAGGAAGGAAGGAAAGAAGGAAGGAAGGAAGGAGAGAGAGGGAGGGAGAGAAAGAGAGAGAGAGAGAAAGAAAGAAAGAGAAAGGGAAGGAAGGAGGAAGGAAGGAAGGAAGGAAGGAAGGAAGGAAGGAAGGAAGGAAGGAAGGAAGAAAGAAAGGAAGAAAGAAAGAAAGGAAAAGAAAGAAAGAAAGAAAGAGAAGAGAAAGAGAAAGAAAGAAGGAAGGAAGAAAGAAGAAGGAAAGAGAAAGAAAATATAATTTCACTTTCCCCTATAATTGTAGATGTGTCCATTAGTTAAAACTGCAAATGTGTTAGGAAGGACATCAATAGTAGAGATTAAAAAAAAAGATTTATTTATTTATTTGTATTTGTTATTAATATTTATTTTTAAATTTGACCGGAGAGTGAGAGAGAGAAAGGGAACGTGAGAAAGCAAGCTGCCAGGTCCGGGACTCGAACTGTAGTCGGTGATATGGGAATCCAGTGCGTTCACCACCATACCACCTGCCAGCCCCCACTAGTAGAGATGTTAATATCTTTGCTCTCAGTTGAAGGTGGCATGGCAACCTATGGGTGAGGCCCTTTGCATCTGCCTGTCTGTCCACTCTCCTCCCAAGGCAGACAGAAACCTTGCATGTTCTAGGGAGCACGAAGTATGGCCAGCCTCCGGGGCGCAGGCAGGGGCACACGGAGCCGACAGGTGGTTTGTATCCCTCGTTGACCCCAGACAGCCCACACAGGACAAGATCCTGGCTGCCTAGGGGACCAGGGGAAGGGAATCTCAGTGTGACAGACCCTACTGGGTGTCCCCTCACTCTCTCTCACTCTCCCTCACACACAGGTGCACCCACTCTCTTTCACTAAAAGAAATAAAATAAACTTAAAGAAAGAGAGTGTGAGCAGAGAAGATGCGTTCACAGCCTTCTCCCGCCAGCCCGCTTCAATGCTGGGAAGTCCCTTTCTCATCACCCCTCGTCCCTCTCGCTGCAGGGCACTGCCCTCTCTCCTTTGGCTGCCCTTGGGGCTGGCAGAGAACAGCTGGTAAACATCCTCTGGGTGGAGAGCACTTCCTCTGCACATTTTGAACAAGTCTGACAAAATCCTGGCCGGCTGTCTGCCACCTGGCTCCTCAGCGAGTGTCCCAGCAGCTGTCAGAGAAGTAGGACGGAGAAGGAACCAATGGCGTGAGAGTGTGACCTACAGGATGATGACTGACAGGGGGCAGCGGCAGGACCAGGGCCCACCTGGCAGCCTCAGCCCCCGGGACTTCCTGTCCCTGGAGCTATGACAGACTTCCCTTGACTGCAACTGCCCATTCCAGGAAAAGGCCCGGCCCTGCCAAGAAGATGCCTCTGTGGGTCCCACCTGCGGCCATTCGTCCGTGATCTGGGATGGCTGAGTACGGTGCGAAGGTCCTGTTAGGGTCCTGACGCTGTCTCTGCCTCTCTCTCCCATAGAAGAAATAAATGAATAGTTTTGTTTTGTTTTTGCTATAGGGCACATACACTCACCAGAGAGAGAGAGAGAGAATGAGAAATCACCCCATCCCCTGGGGGGAGAATGGCTATGCTGCAATCCCTTCTCCTCCATTCCACTTTAGCAATTTTGGGCACACACACACACGCACCTGGCATTATTTTCATGCCTTTAGGTCTGGGACTTGAACCGTGCTATTGGCCATGTGAGACCCAGCCACCTCAACTTCACTGCCACATGCTGGCCCAATGGATAACCTTTTTTAAAAAATAAAAAAAAATGTAGAAAGAATGATGGAAATGGAAAATCATGTGGCAAACACAACAGTAATACTCCTATCATTAATCAGTGCTAAAATGTTTTCCAAAAGTATAATTAGAAACAGGATATAAACATAGTCTCCCCACCCAGGATGCTTATAGCTACAACATAATAAATAGTAACTTCACAGTGGAACAATTCAGCAGATGCCACCTTACCCCCAGGTAAAGAGAGAAATCACCCCCAGGGGGGGATGGCCACACCGCAATCTCTTTTCCTCCGTTCTCCTCTCAGGATCCTGGGCACACATGCACACGCGCCCAGCATGAGTCTAAGCCACTGGGTCCAGGACTCGAACAGCGGTCGACTACATGGGAGTCCAGTGACATAGCCATTACGCTAACTGCTGGTCCCTATAATTTTAAGAGGCTTTTACCCTCAGAGACTTGCACTCAACTGGAGAGAATGACAGAGACAGTCACAAGGATTGTGGTCACGCCACAATCCTTCCTCCTGGGATCTTAGGCACACACGCACATGCACCTGGTATGATTTTTAACCCACCAGGTCCAAGACTTGAACTGCTGTCAGCCCTGTGGGCATCCAGCAATGGACCCATGAGTCTAAAAATTACTGTAAAATAAAGACGGGGAGACAGACGGGTAGCCTAGTGGTTAAGGGAGCCAGATCTCACAAGGCTGACTGTGGTTTGATTCCCAAGTCTGGAAGGCTTGAAAAAACATGCCAGGGTGTGTGTGTGTGCGATGCCTCAAATCCCAACAGGATGGAGAGAGATGGAAGAAAAGGGATTGTGGTGTGACCACACCCCTCTGAAAGGTGCTTTCTTTCTCTGTCTCTTATTTCTCTCTCTCTGATCAGTAGAAATACCTTCTGATAATTTTTTTTTTTTTTTTTTTTGGAGAGGTTTTTGCTATAGGGCACGTGCGCTCGCCAGAAAGACAGAGAGAGACAGAGAGACAGAAAGCGAGAAATCACCCCCCGGGGGGATGGCCACTCTGCAATCCCTTCTCCTCCATTCTCCTCTCGGGATCTTGGGCACGCACGCACACGCACCCGGCGTGAGTTTAAGCCACCGGGTCCGGGATGCGAACCATGGTCGACTACATGGGAGGTCAGTGACATAGCTATTATCCTAACTGCTGGTCCCACCTTCTGGTAATTTTTTAAAAATTAAAATTAAAAAGAGGGTTGTGAGGGATAGAGAAGGAGCCCAGAACCTAGCTGTGCTGTGGGAGGGGCTTAGGATTCTGAGGCTCTTATTGGGCAGCTCCATGGGCCTTTTTCTCCCCATTGGCCTGGAGAGGCTTGGAGGCCCACCCACTTGGAAGGCACCCTCTTCCCCTGTGCTGAGTGAAAACCCATGACAGGCATGATCCCCACTGTGCGTGGTCCGTGGACCTCAGAGACAGACATGTCTCAGTCCACACTCACCCCTTCGGGAATAGTCAGCTCTTCCATGCCTCTTTGTGGGACCGTCTCTACCCAATACAGAGGCAGAACCCAAGGCCCAGAGAGTGAAAGCCGCTGCCATAGACCCCCCCCACAGCCAGTGAGTGCACAGCCAGATTCCCGAGGCCCTCTGGCCACAGGGCTGGTCCCTTCAGCTCCCTGGCCCTGCTGTTCTTACTGCTCAGTCCAGGGGGAGACAGCGGGCGTTCCCCAAGCACCTGCGGTGGGACTGGAGGGAAGGAGGCTGAGACACCCATCCTGGACCACAGATGCTGCGGTGCAAAAAAGGGCCCCTCTAACCGCTAGGCACGTGAGAGACGGCGCACCAGATACCCACGTTCATTCATTCGGCCTCTCCTCTTGCCAGGCCTGGGCGTGGGCTGGAGTTCAGATATGGCCCTGCCCTGGGGGCCTCCGACCTTGTGGAGGAGTGAACAAGTAAACAGCTATCTCTCCAGAGACACATGGTGTGGTGAGAGTGGAGTTTGGAACGTCTAGGTGATGAGAATACTGCTGACGCGCTGTGGGTGTAGCAGACACAGCACGACTTAGCAAGCTGCGGAGACTGGGGGTGGAATTTGGGGCTGGAGCAGGACAGGCTAAGAGCCTGCCGGGGAGGCAATGCAAGGTAATGAAGCGGGAGGCAGGATCGCCGCAGGTGGGTGGCAGGGCACACAGAGGCCTGGAGGTCCGGAATGGCTGCTGGTGTCCTTGGCTCAGTGTCCAGGACCCATTCCAGAGAGGAGTGGTTGGGGATGCATATTTTCCAAACAGATGAGACTCTCCTTGGGGGAGTGCTCCTTCATAGGGTGGGGGGGGGCCCTTGAGCTTGACTCAGATGTCAGGGAGAAAAACAGGCTGTGGCTGTCAAGCCGAGGTGAGGGCCGGCCAGCTGGGGCTCGGGCAGGGGCAGGGGCAGGGGCAGGGGCAGGGGCAAAGGTGTCTGTCTCTCCAGCAGGAAGTGCACAGGCTGCTGACAGAGGAAGCACTGAGGGGAGGAATCGCTCTGCACTTCCCTGAGGAAGAGGCCCTGGACTTAGCGGCTCTCCTCCGGGGTTTGGATGGACGCCCCCTGACAGGCAAGTGGACCTGGCTCTGGGGGGATAGGGTTGCACCAGCATGGGGCATGCGCGGGCCTGCCCAGGGGCTGCAGACAGACACTGGACCCCTGGTCCTGGCCAAGGGGCACAGGTGCTTGTGGCCTAAGAGAGGCCGGCATGGAGATCTCTCTCTAGGACAACTGTGGGAACAGCAGCCCCTGGTGCACAGGGAAGGAGGTGGTCGCTGGCCATGGCCCCCCACCCTCCTCAGCCCTGAAAACCTGCTCTGTGAATCCTGAAAAACCCCAGGAGCTGGCTCTCAGACCTGGCCGTGACTGCAGACTTTCGCTTCCCTCTGGGGACCTCGGAATCCCCAGCCTGAGCTCGGTCCGGCAGGAGCAGATGAGTGAGTGAGTGTAGTTTGCTTCCTGCCGTGAGCCGAGCTGTCCAGGCAGATGAGGTGGTCTGAGGGCTCAGTCCTCGGACTGAGGTTCCCTGGCTCTGTGGTCTCCTTATATCCGTACACTCTCTCCCCACGGGCCCCTTCTTTTTTCATTACTTGTTTCTCAGCCCCCTTCTTCTGCCCTAAACTGTCCCATATGCCCTCCGGTGGACCTGACCTCAGTGAAATGCCTTAAATTAGTGGGGTTACTCATCTCTGGGCCTCCCAGGAGCCGGTAGTTACCAGGAGCTCAGTTAATTACAGATGCTCTCCTTTATGATGGTTGGATTTGGGATTTTTCGACTTGACAGTGGTGCAAAAGCAATTTACAGCTGTAACCCCGTTCTGAATGGAGGGAGCTGTGACTTGCGGTAGTTTCAACGTATGCATTTTTTTTTCTTTTCTTTCTTTCTATTTTTTTTTGGAGAGGTTTTTGTGATAGGGCATGTACGCTTGCCAGAAAGACAGAGAGAGAGACAAAGAGACAGAAAGTGAGAAATTGATGGCCATGCCACAATCTCTTTTCCTCCATTCTCCTCTCAGGATATTGGACACACACACACACACACACACATGTGCCTGGTGTGAGTTTAAGCCACCGGGTCCGGGACTCGAACTACAGTCAACTATGTGGGAGTCCAGCGACATAGCCATTACGCCAGCTGCTGGTCCAATGCATTTTTAGTTTACAGTATTTCCAACTGACGGTGAATTGATTGGGAGGTAACCCTACTGGAAATCAAGGAGCATCTACAAGGGAGGCATTTTATAAGTGTGGAAACAAAGGCTCAGAGAGGTTCTGTAAGTAGTCCAGGGTTACTCAGCAATTAAGAAGCAAACTAATCTCTAGTCGGAGTGAGTCCCCCACTTGGGAGTGCTGGGTGTTGCATTTAGAGCCCATATTGTGCTGAAATCCAAATGCAAGTGACCCTAGTGGCGACATTTCAGTCAATAGTGAGAAAGACAAAAAAAAAACAAAATATGGAGGGGCCAGCAGTTGGTGTAATGGCTATGTCGCTGGACTCTCATGTAGTCGACCATGATTTGAGTCCCAGACCCGGTGGCTTAAACTCGCGCCGGGTGCGTGTGCGTGAGTGCCCAAGATCCTGAGAGGAGAATGGAGGAGAAGGGATTGCGGCGTGGCCATCCCCCCGGGGGGTGATTTCTCGCTTTCTGTCTCTCTCTTTCTGGCTAGCGCATGCGCCCTATAGAAAAACCTCTCAAAAAAATGGAATGACATGAAAGAAACTCCTCTTCTGCTATAGCAGCAACTTCTGAAAGGGTCAGATTCCAAAAGAGCTTACTTTTTAAAAAAATATATTATTTATTTAAGTCATTACTAATGTTATTATTATTATTTTTTAAAATTTGCTACAGGGCATGTGTGCTCAGCAGAGAGAGACAGAAAAAAGTGAGAAAACAAGCCGCCAGGTCTGGGACTCAAACTGTGGTCGACCATGTGGGAGTCCAGCGCCTTAACCACCACACCACCTGCTGGCCCCGAGAGCTTACTTTTAATGAACTGAAATAAGCTTTAGGAGGAGGGCTTACTTATGATTTTATCGCTGTTACAGCATCCCCATTCCCCGATATAAGCCAGGAAACAGTGAGTAGTGTGGGGTCCCAGGGAGCGTGGGGAGAGGGTGGGCAGAGGGCAGGGGACTGCGAGAGAACCTCTGCCCTTCTGGAGTCTGAATACCACCACTTCCCCCGGCTGGGCATTGTGAGTCCGCACATCCACGAGGGTGGTGCAGAGGGCAGGGGTCCAGGTGTGAAGACAGACAAATAAGAAGCACTCAGTGTTCTCAAAGGTTCCTTCTGGGGGGAAGGGTCACGGGAAGAATTTTATTTCCCCCTGTATTTCCACAGTTTACACCGAGTGCATATTGTTTTGGTAATCAGGGAAGTGACATGTTTAAAAAGTAAACGGGGGTGTGGATCGCCTGGGAATCAGTGACCAGGACGTTGGAGCCAGCCCTGGCTGACTGGCAGTGCTGCCTTGGGTTTCTATGGAAACTGGGGGCACCTGTTCTTCCCTCCACAAAGAAGCCAGGTAGACCCAACAAGGACCGAAATACACAAGGCCCAGGAGCCAGTCCTGTGACACTGTGGTAATGTGCCACTGAAGAGAGGCAGGTCCCACGTGGCAACTGTGATTCAAGCCCCTTGGTCAGTCAGTTATCCCGAAGCACATTAGGCATGTGTGCGGTGCCCAGGATCTGATGGGTGGAAGACAGGAGGAAGGGGATTGTGGTGTGGCCAGACCCTGTGGAGGGTCTCTCTCTCTCTTTCTCTCTCTCTCATATACAAATGCTCTATCATGGGTAAAGAAAAAAACAAAGGGCCAGCAGTTAGCGTAATGGCTATGTCGCTGGACTCCCATATAGCCCGCCACAGTTCAAGTCCTGGACCTGGTGGCTTAAACTCATGCCAGGTGCGTATGCGTGTGTGCCCAAGATCCCGAGAGGAGAAGGAAGAAGGGATTGCAGCATGGTCATCTCCCCTGAGGGGGTGATTTCTCGCTTTCTGTCTCTCTGCCTCTCTCTGTCTCTCTGGCGAGTGCACACGCCCTATAGCAAAAACCTCTCCAAAAAAATAAAATAAAATAAAATAATTAAAAGCGCAATGGGAAGTATGGCGTTCCATGCCGGACTGGTTACCTCTGTTTTCTCTGTATTTTGTAAATCACAGCTCATCTAAATGTGATGGTAAACTATTTGGAGTGCAGCTAGCCATCCTGCGAGTCTCAGAAAGAGACTCAGATAGGCAGAACTCTGAAAAAAAAAAAAAATTCAGAGGATGTGTATGCTAGAGAGAGGACCTCCCAGTGAGGGATAGTCACGTTGCAACCCTTCTCCTCCATTTCTCCATCTTATTGGGATTGGGAACATGCACACACATGCACATATGCCGGCATGTTTTTCAAGCCACCAGGGCCAGGATTCGAACCATACAGTTAAGCCATGTAGGATCTAGCTTTCTCAAACATTAGGTCATGGGGCCGGCCCAGGCAAAAACCCAGATATGTGGTTGTAGGCCCCCACTCTGGCACCAGCTGCAGCGTCTTAGTTGTCAATCCTGCTGTGAACCTGCTGTGTGTGCCTGGGCACATTACTACCCCTCTCTGAGTTTCAGTTCCTTCTCGGGGGAGAGGGTGTATTTTAGTGCTACTGTTTATTGCTATTTTCTTTTTTTGGAGAGGTTTTTGCTATAGGGCACGTGCGCTCGCCAGACAGACAGAGAGAGACAGAGAGACAGAAAGTGAGAAATCACCCCCCAGGGGGGATGGGCACGCTGCAATCCCTTCTCTTCCATTCTCTTCTCGGGATCTTGGGCACGCACACACACGCGCCCGGTGTGAGTTTAAGCCACTGGGTCCGGGATTCAAACCGCGGTCGACTACGTGGGAGTCCAGCGACATAGCCATTACGCCGCCAACTGCTGGTCCCATTGCTATTTTCTTTGAGAGACTCTCTAACTCCGCATTTAAGAGCAGAGACTCTGGGTCTCCTAACCCAGCTCTACCACGCACTTGCTCTGTAACCTTGGGCCAGTTCCCTAACCGCCCTGTGCCTCAGTGTTCTCAGCTGGAAAACAGGTCTTGTAATGGTATATACTTCTGGAAGGTAGATGTGAGGATGAAGTAAGTCGGTATATTTAAAGCCCAGCGTTGGTTAGGGTGCCATAGTATCAGCTGTTATGATAATTACAGCAGACTGAACCCTCAGAAAATCCTCCATTGCTAAGTCTTATTTATTTTACAGATGGGAATACTGGCTTGTGAAAGCCAAGGCTCTGCATTTCCAGGTTCCGCCTTGGTCTTGGGGCTGGCAGGTTTAAGACCAAGGTCACCTCACCTTGGCAAAGGAAGCAGAGACCTGCTCGACCCCTCTGTGACCTCTCCTCAGCGAGCCACTCCCGAGGTCCTTGCATTCTTTCCTCCTGTGCTTTGTGAATAGGTCTCTCTGGCCAACCTCCTGTTCAGGCATCCCGCAACGGCCCCCTGGTTTCCCATCACTTCTTCACTACAGGCCCATTCCTCACCTCTTTTTTTTTTTTTTTTTTAGGAATTATCAGGACCAGTAGTTAGCATAATGGCTATGTCGCTGGACTCCCATGGAGTTGACCACGGTTGAAGTCCTAGACCCAGTGCCTTAAACTCACACCAGGCGCATGTGCGTGTGTGCCCAATATCCCGAGAGGAGAACGGAGAAGGGGTTGTGCCGTGGCCATCCCCCCTGGGGGGTGATTTCTTGCTTTCTGTCTCTCTGTCTCTGTCTTTCTGGTGAGTGCACATGCCCTATAGCAAAAACCTCTCAAAAAAAAAAAAAAGAATTATTTTATTTAACTTTATTTATTTATTTATTTTTAATTTGACCAGAGAGGGAGAGACAGAGAGAGAGAGAAAGTGAGAAAGCAAGCTGCCAGGCTTGGGATTCAAACCATAGTTGGCTGTGTAGGAGTCCAGTGCCCTTAACCACCACACCACCTGCTGGCCCCTTACCTCTGTCTTTTAATGAGTTTTCCCAGACTCTGGATCTGTGTTCAAATTCCAGCTCAGCTCTTTATGAGCTGTGTGACCTTGGTCAAGTTTCTTAGCCTCTCTGTGTCTCAATCTCTTCGCATATAAAACAAAGACTCTAATGCTATCTGCCTAACAGCATTATTGCAAGCCACGAGAACAGAGCCCAGGTTCTAGTAAGTTCCAACATAAGTGTTGGGTGGTGGTGTCGTTACTGTTATATACAATCAGAGTTAAATTCCTGGTGTTTCCCCGGGATGAAGAAAGTAGAGACTCCGATGCTGTTTAGGGATCCCCTGAAGGCAGACTTTCTTTTTTTTAATTATTTTTATTTATTTATTTAAATTTCTTTTCTTTCTTTTCTTTACTTTTTTCTTTTGGAGAGGTTTTTGCTATAGGGCGCGTGCGCTCACCAGACAGACAGAGAGACAGAGAGATAGAAAGTGAGAAATCACCCCCAGGGGGGATGGCCACGCCGCAATCCCTTCTCCTCCATTCTCCTCTCGGGATCTTGGGCACGCATGCACACGCGCCCAGCATGAATTTTAAGCCACCGGGTCCGGGACTCGAAACGCGGTTGACTACATGGGAGTCCAGCAATATAGCCATTACGCTAACTGCCGGTCCCAAGGCAAACTTTCTGCTGCCTGTGCCCAATCTCTCTGTTATGAATGTGGCTTTTTTCAGGCCAGAGGGTGTTCTGCTTCCCGACCCTGTGGTCAGGGTGTGAACCGCTTCACAACCCCAGCCTCAAGTTTTCCAGCCACAGCTGAGCCAGGAATGCAGGGCGAGAATGCCAGAGTCACTGTCAGAGGGCCAGAGAGGCCATCCCACGCTGAGCCAGGGCAGAGCTCAGGCCTTTGGACCCCTGTCTACCCCATCCTCTCAGAAGCCATCCCGAGGGAGGGGTGGGATAGCCACAGGACCACTTCCAGTGACAGAGGTCAGGGAGGCTGTGCCAGCTGGAGGCAGCACTTGAACTCTGCTCAAGTGGAAGCAGTGGGGGCTCAGAGTTGCTCGCGCTTCCTGCTCCCTGCTGGGGCAGAGCTGGCCTAGGTTGGAAAAACAACTCAGAGGAGAGAATTTTGGTGGCACTGCATTCAGGGGACTGCTGCGGACAGAGAAGCAGAGAAGAAAAAGATGAGGAGCGAGGCAAAGGCGCGAGAAAGGAGGCTGTGGTGGTGAATTTGCTGTTCCGAGGCCAGCCTTCTGCTGCAGAGGTCTGGGAACACAGCTGCAGCTGCTGGGGGTCCCCAGTCTAGCAGGGGAGGCAGGCTGTCCTCGAAAAAGCTGCTCCACTTCTAGGAGGCGGACGCTAGACAGAGGAGTGACTCTATGTAAGTGCTCGCGGGGCTGGGGCAGGCTTCTGGGAGGGGAGGGTTTGGTATTTTAATAGACCGTGTGATTTTCCAATTCTAAGGAAGCCAGCAAATGTCTTTTCTGCAAGGTGTGATCCCGAATGGTGTTCTTAGCTTTATATTCCCAAAGCTGGGTGGCCTCCAGAGGGCACGCTGGGTCTTGCTTGTCTGAGCAGCGTGCAGGCTTTATTGGCAGCTCTGGAAAGTACACGCAGCGCAGGTGTGTCGGGGGGCCTCCCGTGGCCCTGTCCTTAAGAGCGTTTGGCCGGCAGGGTGGGACGTAGCAATGGAATTGATGTGGAAGGCAGAAGAGGGAAGATAGTGGGAGACCCAAAAAAGGAAGCCAGTGAACTGGGCAGGATTCGAATAAGTTCTATGGAGTCCTGGCTGAGGTGTGCTCATAGAAGTTTGACAACAGCTCTGAGCCCGGGGTCTGGAGGAGGTAGGATGGTGGGAGAGGGAGAAGCCCTAAGTTAGAGTGTTTGCCATGGTGTATATGTTCCCAGTGTCAAGCTCCCACTTGAACATCGCTGAACACAAGGCAGGTGAATTCCGTGGTCATGGGTTGAATGCCTCCCAGACACCATCCACCTGGTTCTTGCAGGCCTGTAGGGGCCGACTCTGCCCTCCAGTAGTTTCGGCTATTCTCTGCCTCTAGTCGTTGAGGCCGGAAGTCTCACTGTCAGGGTCTCATTCTTCAAATTCAAGTTTAGTCCCTTTTGGAAAGGAGAGCTGGGCAGGGGGCTGGGGGTGGGAATCACCAGCCCCACCTGCGTGATTAGTGCTATCCTGTCCTGGGTCTGCTAGTTGCTGATGTGAGGCTGTGGGCAGTTGTTTTTTCTCCTTCCTCCCTCCCTCCCTCCCTCTCTCTCCCTCCCTCCCTCCCTCCCTCCCTCCCCCTCCCTCCCTCCCTCCCTCCCTCCCTCCCTCCCTCCCTCCCTCCCTCCCTCTTTCTTTCTTTCTTTCTTTCTTTCTTTCTTTCTTTCTTTCTTTCTTTCTTTCTTTCTTTCTTTCTTTCTTTCTTCTTTCTTTCTTTCTTTTTTTTGTATAGCAAAGTGGGGAGTTTATTAAAGGAGAGGGAAGGAAAAACAGAGCTCCCAAGAAGGGAGGGGTCCCAGAAAATGGATTGCCTGTTTTTCACTTCTTTAAAGCCTCAGTTTTCTGGGAACCAGCAGTTAGCGTAATGGCTATGTCGCTGGACTCCCACGTAGTCGACCGCGGTTCGCGTCCCGGACCCGGTGGCTTACAACTCACGCCGGGCGCGTGTGCGTGCGTGCCCAAGATCCCAAGAGGAGAATGGAGGAGAAGGGATTGCGGCGTGACCATCCCCCCTGGGGGGTGATTTCTCGCTTTCTGTCTCTATGTCTCTCTCTGTCTGTCTGGCGAGCGCACGCGCCCTATAGCAAAAAACCTCTCCAAAAAAAAAAAAAAAAAAAAAGCCTCAGTTTTCTCATCTGGAAAATATTGATCAGGATAGGGTTGTTTCCCAGGACTGTGGTGAAGACAAACTAAGAAGATTACGCATGAGTTTACAGTCCATATAGTGGTAGAGCTCCACTAATGTGGCTGCCTTCTTATGTAGATGGAGTAGAAATATCTTCCCTCTTGTCTCAACTTTCCAAGAGACCTTGGGAGGTAAATCCTGGATCCCCAGGGGGAGACATTAATTCATGGCCAGAGGTTCTTACAATGCAAAGTCAGACTTGGGACCAGCAGATGGCGTAATGGTTACATTGCTGGACTCCCACATAGTTGACTATGGTTCAAGTCCTGGACCCGGTAGCTTAAAACTCACACCAGGCATGTGTGCGTGCATGCCCAAATTCCCCAGAGGAGAATGGAGGAGAAGGGATTACTGCATGGCCATCCTCCCAGGGAGTGATTTCTCGCTTTCTGTCTGTTTCTTTCTATGTCTCCGGCAAGCACATGCACCCTATAGCAAAAATCTTTCTTTCTTTTTTTTTTTTGGAGAGGTTTACGCTATAGAGCGCTTGCGCTTGCCAGACAGGCAGAGAGAGACAGAGAGATAGAAAGCGAGAAATCACCCCCCAGGGGGGATGGCCACGCCGCAATCCCTTCTCCTCCATTCTCCTCTCGGGATCTTGGGCACGCACACACACGCGCCCGGTGTGAGTTTAAGCCACCGGGTCCGGGACGCGAACCGCGGTCGACTACGTGGGCATTCAGTGACATAGCCATTACGCCAACTGCTGGTCCCGCAAAAATCTTTCTTAAACAAACAAAAAAAAAGAATGCAAAGTCAGCCTAGGCCAGCAGCCTCAGGAAGTCATGAAAAGGGCAACATTACTGCCTCAGAGACCAGCTGTGGTACGTCTGTGCCCTTGGCGTCATGTAGGGGAGGCTCAGCCGCTCCTGTGCTTGCTGTCCCTCTTTCTTTACGCTCCTTCTTGGTCCCCGTGTGTAGTTCTCCCGATTCCCCAAGGTTTGCACTGCCCGGCTCACCAGTTTGCCTTACCGTCTGCTCATTACACTAACGGGAATGACCAGCACTATCACTTTCCTCAACGTGTTGCTGAATAAGCCACGTGAATTCAGGCCACAAGGAAAAGTGAAAACAAAATCAGGGCACACAATGGGTTTAGGCAGAGGACAGGCTTCACGTTTCTGATGGTGTTCAGGGCTCAGGACAGGCACCGGCCACTCACAGCATGCCTCGTACATGCTGCACAAGTCGATTAGTTTCCCAACCAGTAATTGGTAGGAGCGAGACTGGATGTGCTCTCGTATCCTCAGTCTAAGGTTCTGAGGCCACGGAAGGTCATGGGAAGCGTATTCATTTCCTATTGTGTTGTAATACATTATTACAAATGTGGTGGTCCAGACATCCCATTTATTATCTTTCTGTTCTCGGGGTCAGGAGTGTAAAACAGGCTGTGGGGCTGCAACCCCTCCGGAGGGTTGGGGAGAATCTGTTCCTTGCGGCTTTCAGCTTCTACAGGCCACCTGCCCTCAGTGCCCTGAGGCTGCACCACTCTGTCCACGGCTCTCTGACCCTTTTTCACCTTCTTTTTTATTTTTTAAAGTGTTTTTTTTTAATGATTTAATTGTATTTATTCATTCATTTATTTTAATTCAGCCACACACACAGAGAGAGAGAGAGAGAGAGAGAGAAAGTGACAAAGCAAGCTGCCAGGTACAGGACTTGAACCATGGTCGACCATGTGGTAGTGTCCAGCGCCTTAACCTCACCTTCTTATCAGGACCTTTGTGACGGCACCACAGCTGCCTGAATGATTCAGGGAGATCTTTGCATCTCGAGATCTTTAAGTTCATCATACCCTTTTGATTTCCAAGGTGGCATAGTCACAAGGGTCAGAGATTAGAACGTGTCTATCTGTGGGGGGCGTTTCACAAGGAAGCTCAGTGAAGCCTTGAAGCTTTAATGGTGGAATCTACAGCTGCTAGACCAGCCAGTGAGGTCAAGATCCTGTCCGCCCAACCAAGACTTCGGTCATTTCCCTTCTCAGTGACCCCTTCTGAGAACTGGTGTTTGGGGCAGAACAGAGGAAGTAAGTGAGATGGGTCTAGTGACAAGGCACAGTGCACCTTGAGTCTGAAGACCTGGGGTTCAGACCAGCTTGGCCAGTGCCTTCCTGTATGACCTTGGGAAAGTGACTTTGCTCTTGGATTAAAAGAGGTGAACAGCTTCCTCCTGGGTTGAAGCATGGGACCGCCACAGTGGCTGCACTGGCACCAAGCCAACTGCGAGGTACATGTGGGGGTGCTGGTTGCGATTGTCATTGTCGTCGAAATTCTCGATGAGAATGATGGGAGGAGATGGTTGCTCCAGAGGTAGGGAGGGCCTAGAAAAGTTCCCAGGGTGGAAGATCAAGGGGCTGAAACCTGCGAGTGGGAAGGGGACCGAGAGTCCTAGGTTGAAGGAGACTTTCAAACGTAGGGTGGACCAGACCAGAGCCTGCCAACTTTGACCTCTGGCTTGGATGTAAGAAATCATTCGTCAGACTCAGTTGTTTTCTAAAGCAAACGTTAGGAACTTTGGGAAATCAGGTGAAGACCAAGGTCAATGCTGACAGTTCAGAATATCTGGTGTTTAATTATTGTCAGCTCCTGACTGATAAGCCCCAAGTCAGCTCAAGTGCAAAGAACATGCCTCAGCCCTCTCCCCTGCTTCACACAGTTCCTAGCCATGGGCTGGGGTGCTCTTTAGCCCAGAAAGGGTAGGGGCTCCAGGCTGGGAGACTCCGGAGGCACATGAGGGGAATGGAGGATGAGCAAAGGAAGGCCCTCGGTGAAGTTCTCAAGGCTAGTCAGGAACGGAGCTGGGCCATGGATAAAGCTGCCCAGGCTGAGGTCCAGTGGTGGGGTGGGTATGATTGCCCCAACATCTGGGTGATAGAAGTACTAGGGTGAGGCAGAGCTCAGGGAGTCGGGGGGACTCAAGAGCTCCCTGGGAGAGGTTCTGCCTCAGCAGCCTAGGATATTTCCATCGGGGTGAGGTCATGGTGTCATGGGCACTAAGAATCAGCTGAGAGCCTGACTCAACATTTCTTTCAAATTCTACCTGAAAAAAAAGGACAAAATTTCCATCGGGAAGAACTGGAGAAAATGTCTGCAATATATATGAAAAAAGCTCAAATCTTTGCTAAGACCCCTTATTAAGTGGGAACCCTACCTATTCATGTAATAAATAAGTTACAGAGGAAGTACAGATAGGCACTGAACCTATGAGAGAGTTCAATCTCACTTGAATCCGAGAATAAAACATTAAATGCAGAAGTACTGGGCAGAATTAATTTTGCATTTCTCAATTTGCATTTCTCAGTTTGCCTTCTCTCTCCTTCTAAACAGAATACCGGACTGAGCATCATTCTCAGTTCTTGACAGACTCGCATCACTGGGTCACATGAATCTCTCTTTTAAAATTCTTTTAAAATAGTGCAATAATGCAATAATATCCCAGGACGCCACTGCCCTCAGGGGAAACTCCATGAACAGTGGCACGTCCCTTCCCAGGCTGTGCCTTTGGCTTCTCTAGTAAAGCAAATGCCATCTCGAATCTCGTGCCTGTCATCCCCCGCCTTCCCTTTCAACAATCCGTACTCCTTCAGAGTCTAGTTTTTGTTTCATTTATCTTTTTTTTTTAACTTTACTTTTTAGTTGCCAGAAGGTGCATGTGCTCACCAGAGAGTGACAGAGAGAGAGAGAGAGAGAGAGAGAGAGAGAGAGAGAGAGAGGAGAAAGCATCCCTCAAGGGAGCATAGTCATGCCACAATCTCTTCATCTCATGTTTTCATCCTGTTGGAATTGGGCACACGTGCCCAGAATGTACTTCGAGCTGCTTGTGTCAGGAGTTGAGCTTTGGTCAGCCATGTAGGATCTGACTCCCTTAACCACTGCACTGCAGAGTTGGCCCCATATTAATTGTACTAAGAGTATCACATATTTAGGGGCCAACAGGTGGTATGGTGTTAAGGCACTGAACTCCCACATGGCTGACTGTGGTTTGAGTCCTGTACCCAGTGTCTTGAAAATCACGCCAGACACATGTATGCTTGTGCTCAAACTCCCGGGAGAACTGAGGAGAAAGGATTGTGGCATGGCCATCTCCACCGAGGAGTAATTTCTCTCTTTCCCTCTCTCTGTCTCCCTCTGGCATGTGCACTCACCCTATGGCAAAAAAGAGTATCACTGTATATTTTTATGGGATTTGAGGATAAGTGGACAGACTGAAGAGTAGAGACTCACAGGGGTGATACGGGTAATGAGGAGGGCGTCTGGGAGGTCCTCCATTCTTCAGGTGACTTGATGGTCAGTGGGGAAGAGGGCTCAGATCTGGGCAGAGCAGTCATTGAAACTAACATTTACTGGTGCCCGTCATGTCCTAGGCACTTTTCGAAGAACCTGCAGTGTTCTGTGTGTGTCATCACATTGAAGTCTCACAGGAACTTTGTGAGGTAGGTACTATTAGTATTCTCATTTTAAAGATGAGGAAACAGAGGAATAGAAAGATTCAGTAGGGGGCAGTCAGTGGGTGGCATGATGGTTAGGGCTCTGGACTCCCACATGGCTGACTTGGTTTGAGTCCCAGATTTGGCACTTGCTTTCTTACTTTCTCTCTCTCTGGTTCTTTTATTATTATTATTATTTGGAGAGGTTTTTGCTATAGGGCACATGCACTCACCAGAAAGACAGAGAGAGACAGAGAGACAGAAAGTGAGAAATCACCCCCCAAGGGGGGATGGCCACGCCGCAATCCCTTCTCCTCCATTCTCCTCTCGGGATTTTGGGGATGCATGCACACTCACCCGGCGTGAGTTTAAGCCACCAGGACTCGAACTGTGGTCGACTACATGGGAGTCCAGCGACATGGCCATTATGCTAACTGCTGGTTCCCGCCAAAAAAAATGTTTTTAAAATAAGAAAGATTCAGGGGAACCAGCAGTTAGCGTAATGGCTATGTCGCTGGACTCCCATGTAGTCAACCGTGGTTCGAGTCCCAGACCTGGTGGCTTAAACTCATTCCGGGCATGTGTGCGTGCGTGCCCAAGATCCCGAGAGGAGAAAGAAGGAGAAGAGATTGCAGTGTGGCCATCCCCCCTGGGAGATGATTTCTCACTTTCTGACTTTCTGTCTCTCTGTCTCTCTGTCTTTCTGGCGAGCGCACATGCCTTATAGCCAAAAAACCTCTCCCAAAATAAAGATAAACCACACAAGAAAGAATAAGGATAAACAACACCTGAAGAAGTGTCAGGAAACACAATAAACAGATGCAATGGTAGCCCTAAATAAGGAATCTGAGAAACATTATACGTTTTTCCCCATCATGAGAGAGACATTTTTTTAAAGAATGATTTTTTTTTTTTTTGAGAGATTTTTCACTATAGGGCGCGTGCGCTCGCCAGACAGACAGAGAGAGACAGAGAGACAGAAAGCGAGAAATCACCCCCCAGGGGGGATGGTCACGCCGCAATCCCTTCTCCTCCATTCTCCTCTCGGGATCTTGGGCACGCACGCACACGCGCCCGGCGTGAGTTTTAAGCCACCGGGTCCGGGACGTGAACCGCGGTCGACTACGTGGGAGTCCAGCGACATAGCCATTACGCTAACTGCTGGTTCCCAAGAATGATTTTATTTAACTTTCTTTCTTTCTTTTTTTTGTTCAGATAAAATATATTATAGGTTTATTTAAAACTTAATTCTCGCCTTGAGTATGCAAAATACAAACTCCACAAAATGTTCATTTTTTTTCCTTTGTAGTTTACAAATATACAAAATAGAAGTTTGCTTAAATTTATATTACATATTTATTAAGGCAAGGAACTATATAGAAAAAAAACATTTGTTCTGCTTAAGGCATACTTGGGAATAAACCATTGTACAAATTATTGCACATCTGAAACCACAGTGCATAACAGACTGTCTGCATAAAAATGTTAAAAGTAAACCAGGTGTAGTTACCTGACTTAGGTCATAAATGTAGATCGGAAAACAAAAATAGATTTTCCTTGTCAAAGTATGCAGCAATTTGAGAACTTTGGCTTCCTCGTTTGGTACCTTTAGAACCAAGACTCACCAGGCACCATCCTTTAGGCTATTAAAACACATTTTCTGTACCTGAATTTCTTCCTCTTCTTCTAACATCATAATAATGGCTTTTAGAAGGCAAAGAGAATACAAGGTGATCTTTATACTTACTATTGCATCGAAACACAACTCAAGGGAATTCTGGTCTTCACTCCCCCCAATTCACAGATCTAATTTATACCCTGATGCCGGGGACCAGCCTCGGCGGGGGTGGGTTGACTCGACGGAGGTGGCGAAGGAAAGGAAGACTAAGGTCTCGGTGCCTTTTCATGCACGTCCTCAGCCGGACACTCCCCAGAGATTGCTCTCTGTAGAGTGACAACTGCTAGGAATCATCGTGCCTTTTTATTGAAAATGTGATACACGCAAGTAAACGGGAGAGGGGCTACGTGTTCTAATTATCAATTCATAAAGTTTTAACAATAGAGGCCATTCAGGGTTTGATTAAGGGCAGGTCTATTAATCATCGATACAGTTCAACAATTGTTTGATTGATGAAAGCAGGTTTCTGGTAACTTCAAGCAGTGTGGTTTCAGGAAATAATTCCAGCAGGTAGAGTTAATTATCAGCCAATGTTCAGCAGCAGCCGTCTTATGATTACTAAAAGAAAATCTCAAGCATAGACATTAGTTCTTATGGATTTTCATAAAGAATGATACTTATATAATTCTATAGGGATCTAAAACTTAAGGAATCCTAATATATTTGCCTATCCTGAAGGGGTGAAGTTACTGTTCACTTGGTGAGGGCGGGGACAGCCTTTTCAATTGGCGGTAAAGTGATTAATAAGTTAATGAAAAACTTTAGAATGGGTTTATGGTGTTGTGGATTCACTTGTGTAGCCCATGGCATCACTGTTGTGTATTTTGTTAGAACATTAGTTACCATGGGACAAGAGTGTCCTGGGCCAGTTTCGGCCTAGTCCTATTTTATGTAAAAAGATTATTTACACTAAATGTGTCTTGAAGGGCCTTACAAAGGTCAAGATGACTTCTGCCTAGATGGAACTTCAGCACACCCTCCATTATGGTCGCAGGATGAAGCACTGTAATTAACAGTAGGTGGTCAGGATAAAGGGGAGCGGTTGGGGGACTTTTGGGAAATCTTACCACACACTCAAGATGTATGAGGGAGCTTTGTAATTCTTTTATAGTAGTATATCAGGAAGTCAGAGGGGGGTCACTTCCCAGCAAGGCTACTACATTTCCCGGAGTGGATAGCAAATGGCCTTGCCAACATGCTAATTGACCCAAGCATTGTTCCAAGGTTGGGGGGCGCACAGTAGTGGTCTTGCCAACGTACTGAACCAACCGGAAGCGGAGCTCAAAGTTCAAAGGGCTCAGACGGGTCCTGGAGCCCCGCTGGGTCGGACTCCTCCACCCTGATATCCACAACTTTCAGTCATCCCCTTGGCGTTTTGTAAGTCCAGGAAAATTCAAGTTGGATTTAGAATCGGAATGATAGAAGATCCAGTCACAAACCCCATCATCATCTGTTCTTTGATTTTTGTCTTTTGGATTCCTCATTTCTCCTGATTTTCCATTCACAAGCTAACTTATTGGGAACTTGACTGTAGTACTTTCCAGCTGGGTTCCTCCCCTCTTTGGGAAGACAGTGTGAAAGGTAAAAAATACTGAATTCTCTTCTGGCAGTGTGGGTTGCATCCACTGTTTGGTATCTAAAAGTGTGTCTTCATGTGTAAGGCAAGATGGTCCGACCTGGAAAATGCCCGGTCGCGCTTCTGGCACTGGAACGGGCGGTGCCCGGTGTGTTTGCGGTAGTGTCTGGTCAGTTCATCTGAGCGGGCAAATTTCCACCCACAGCCGTCCCAGTCACAGTGGTAAGGTTTCTCACCTGTGTGGGTTCGCAGGTTTGCCTTGAGATGAGAACTCTTCATATAGGTTTTGCCACAGCCTGCATAATCATAAGTGTGGATGGCCGTCCTTTTCCGTGGCCACGACCTCCTTCCCTTCTTTGGCTTAGGCTCCTCCGGCATGCAGGAACCGGGTGGCAGGAGCTCTTGGTAATGGAGTGGCGGGACCTGTGGCTGCATCTGGTCGGGCAGGAAGGGTGGGTAGTTGGGCCCGGGGTGGGGATGGAAGCCTGGGCGAAGCAGTAGGGCAGGATGACAGTCCCTGCTGCTCAGCAGTTCCTCAGGACCCAGGGTCGGGGTAGTCCGACTGGGGAGCTGCCGCCCCAGGGAGAAGTCGTGTGCAGTGGGCCAGTGGCCATTGCTCAGAGGGGGTCCAGCACCCAAGTGGGCCTCTAGGGGCCGACCGACAGTGCACGAGGAGACCGCCTCCTGCTTGATCTTGTGGCACATGCGCGGTGGCCCACCGCTATAGGGCGCCACCACCACCGGATGGCTGCCCTCAGGGCTGCTTTTGCTAACGCTGATGACCGACGGACTTTCTTTCTTTATTTGAATTTGACCAGAGAGGGATAGAATGAGAAAGAGAGAGGGAGAGAAGGTCAGAAAGCAAGCTGCCAGGTGTGAGGTTCAAACCATGGTCAGCCATGTGGGAGTCCAGCACCCTTAACCACCACACCACCTGCTGGCCCTGAGAGAGAAAACTTAAGAAACTATACAAAGAACTATCATAAGAGAGTTGACTACTCTGAGAATCCCTACACTTTATGCCACTTATCCAAGGTGACGTAACAACCAAGCAGTAGAGCCGGGCTTCCCCTAGCTCATGCTGTCCCTTGCTAGAGTGCCCGTGCTCATGTAGACTGAAGAGCGTATTGGAATCCCAGGGCAGAGGGTCAGAGGTTTGTGGAGAGGTACGGAATGCTAGGTCTCACCGCGGTTGTTCTCTCACCCCATTGCAGAATTTCAGGATTGAGTGTGTCCCCCAACATGGCCACCACTGCCCGTCCTCTGCCACTCACTACCATGGACCCCAGTGCTGAGAACAGCAGCTCCTTCTACGACTACGACTACCACTACCTGGACGGGGTGGCCTTCCTGCTCTGCAGGAAGGACGCAGTGCTGTCCTTTGCCCAAGTTTTCCTGCCAGTTTTCTACAGCCTGGTCTTCGTGTTGGGCCTGTGTGGAAACCTCCTTCTTCTAGTGGTCTTGCTCCGGTATGTGCCTCGCAGGCGAATGACTGAGATCTATCTGCTGAACCTGGCCATCTCCAATCTCCTGTTCGTGGTGACCCTGCCCTTCTGGGGCATCTCTGTGGCCTGGCATTGGGTCTTTGGAAGTTTCTTGTGCAAGATGGTGAGTACCCTCTACACCGTTAACTTTTACAGTGGCATCTTTTTCATTAGCTGCATGAGCCTGGACAAGTACCTAGAAATCGTTCACGCTCAGCCCCACCACAGGCTGAGGAGCCGGGCCAGGAGCCTGCTCCTTGCTGCCGCAGTGTGGGCCGTGGCCCTGGCTATCTCGATTCCTGACATGGTCTTTGTACAGACGCACGAAAACCCCAAGGGAGTGTGGAACTGCTATGCAGAGTTCGGCGGGCACGCTACTGTGTGGAAGCTCTTCCTCCGCTTCCTTCAGAACCTCCTGGGCTTTCTCCTTCCACTCCTCACCATGATCTTCTTCTATTCCCGCATTGGCTGTGTCCTGGTCAGGCTGAGGCCCCCGGGCCAGGGCCGGGCTCTCAGGATGGCCGCCGCCCTGGTGGTGGCTTTCTTCGTGCTCTGGTTCCCATACAACCTCATCTTATTTCTGCACTCACTGATGGACCTGCAAGTCTTCGGGGACTGTGAGGTCAGCCAGCGCCTGGACTACGCCCTGCAGGTGACCGAGAGCATCGCTTTCCTTCACTGCTGCTTTACCCCCATCCTCTACACCTTCTTCAGTCGCCGCTTCCGCCAGTACCTGAAGGCTTTGCTGGCTGCGGTGCTCCGACGGCGCCTGGTACCTGACGCTTCCCGGGCCTCGTCCAGCTGCTCTAACAGCATGCTTACTGCCCAAGAAGAGATGACTGGCATGAATGACCTTGGGGCAAGGTGTGTTGAGGGCCCCCCTAACAAAGGAGAAGTGGATAAGAACTAAGCCTGAATACTGTACCATGGTCTGGGGTACCATGTACTGTGCTCGCCAACTCACAGCCCAGGCCAAGAGAGGGTGTGCTCCACCTCACCCTCACTTTTCAGCCTTCACCTCAGTCTGTCCTGCCACTGCCTATCTTCCCAAAGGCCTGACAAGGCTTGACTCCATGACTGCCCAAGCCTTTCCCAGAGGTCTCAGGAAAGCACCCCTGAATTCCCTAGGTCCTTAGATTCTGAGGAAAGGTGGACTCTTCCCTAGAGCTGACCCAAGCAGAAGTCCAGAAATGGCTTTGTTGGTGGGCAAGGCTACTACTCACCTTCATCTCAAAGTAGAATTTGAGTTGCTATTATTTGAATGTGTCCCCTGAGAATTCATGTGGTAAAATTTGGTGGGCCAGGTCAACAGAAGTTAAGGTGGTGCAGAAAGTAAAGCAGCTGGATACCACATGGCTGACTGTGGTTCGAGTCCTGGATCCTGCAGCTTGAAAAATATGCTGGCCAGTGCATGTGTGTGTGCCCTAAATACTGAGAGGAGAGTGAAGAAGGGATTGCAGCATAGCCATCCCCCATGAGGGGTGATTTCTCACTTTCTCTCTCTCTTTCTCTCTCTGTCCGGCAAGCACACACACACCCTATAGCAAAATAAAAAATAAAAAACAAAAAAGAAAAGAAAAAGAAAGACGAGCCATTGTGAAGGTATTAAGAGGGCAGAAACTTAATCCGAGCATGGGATTAAGAGGCAGAGCCTTCAGGGGGCAATGAGGATTAGATAAGGTTATCAGGGTGGAGCCCCCCTCTGAATCCTGGTGGGTTTCAAGAAGAGGGAATGAGACCAGAGCAGAGACACATGGACACAGACACACGTGCTCCTGCCCTCTGCCGTGTTGTGGTGTAGCAAGAAGACCCTCACCAGATGCTGGCACCATGCTCTTAGACTCCTCAGGTTCCAAAATCAAGAGCTAAATAAGCCTCTATTTTCTTAAATTGCCCAGACTCAGATCGTTCTGGTATTAGCCACACAGTGATGTAGGATATGAGTGTTTGCAGCAGTTAATCTCCGTGAAAAATAATCCACTCTGCCTCATTTAAGAATCATTTAAGAATCATTCCTGACCTTGTTTTGTTATTAGCTGTCTTCAGAGAGGACACACTTAGTAGGCTTTCCTCTGAGGCCCTGATGAGAGGGCGAAAGTATTTGGTGCAGAAAGGAGGACTTGAGGGCCAAGTGATAATGCAAGTGGCATGGCAACTGGCCCCACACAGGAAAGGTGCTACGATTGCATTCTGGGACCTCTCTGAACACGCCGGCACATGTGTGCATGCCTGTGTCCTGGACCAGCTGAGACTGGGGGTGGACCCTGGTGTGAGGGCTCTGCTTGCCAGTCTGTCTCTCTCCCTCATGGAAGAAATAAACTTTAGAAAGAAAATATCATAATCTTGTTTAGAAAGAAAAGAAATGAGGGATTGGGGGCAGAACTTCTGAGTCAGGGCATTCTTACTGTCTCTGTCTTCTTACTGCCATGAGGGCTCCACCACACTGTCCCCAGCACTCTGGGTGCAGGGGGTCTCAACCACAGTGCCATGGGCCCGTCCCCTGCCAGCAGATAGGCCGTGGGCTTTACACACACAGCCTATGCTGGGATGCTCACTGCTTCTTGAGAGGCCGGTTGCTTCAGTGGACACCCCCAACTGTGAGATGGTACACTCATAGGCACTTCACTCCTGATCCACTGAGGTTCCCCTCCAGCCCAAGCATGCCCTCTGAGGCCCATGATGACCCACCGAGGTCTACACAGTTGAGACCTCCTTGTCTCGATTTTGTAGATTCAGGCCCTCATCCCTGCTCCTGCCTACCCCATGTCCACATTCCCTTAGGTGCGGGGCAGAGAAGGTGACACAGCACCAAGGTCTGGGTAGGCCCTAGATTTATGAAGACCCCTTCCCACTCCACGCCCCCATGCCCAGGGCTAGGCAAGCTCCCCATGGCAGACTGCCTGCTTTCTACCCTCTTCTCCTGCGTCTCCGGTCTGACTCTTCTCCTTGGGCTCCTTGCCCTTGTGGAACGGGATGGGCTACCCCAGCCCTCCTAGCCCGGCAGAGCTCCAGCAGGCTCTAAGCAGACATCATTGTTTGAGGACAGGTAAACCCAGAGAAAAGCAGGCCCTGGCTTGGGGTCACACAGTGAGTTGGGGACTCCTACCCCCCAGCTCAGGTCCCTGCTCACTGTAATAGCCTGTTATCCTGACAAAATACAGGGCATAACAGAAAGGCTCAGGAGAAAGGGTGTGACCAAAGATGTGGGAGAGGAGTAGCAGAGGCCCCACTGGCTGGTCCTTGCTGGGGAGTCCATGCTGGTCTACTTTCCCCAAGACCCTCTGTCCACCTCCCACAGTCATTCTCCATCCTGTACCAGCTCCGGCCAGGTCCAGGCATCAGTCAGACGCAGCTCTGGCAGAGATACCCTCTCTCACCCTCTCCTGGCCCTGCTAAGCAGGCCTGGCAATAGGAATTGTCCCAGGTTCGTATGCCGAAAGCTGAGGCCAGGGAGGGAGAGGAAATTATTTGAAGACGCAAAGAAAACTAGCTGAGATTTGGAAGTCAGGTTTCCACAATTTAATCTACATTGAGAGACTTGGGGGTCAGAGATGGATGAATAACTGGGGGCTTCCTGCCCCCAGTCTGGGGCAGGAAGGGGGGCAGGAAGCAGGAGGAAAAAACAAAAACGCAGGAAGCAATCACACATAACAGGTGCTGGGATCCATCCAGTACTGGGGGAGCTCCAGGGTGGAGGCCATTTCTGGCCAGAGGGTGGGGTGAGCAAAATCCAGGAAGGCTTCCAGTAGTGGCCCTGGGGCTGGTAGTAAAAGCACTGCCTCTACTTTAGGGGTGGTTCTATTGGAGAAAGTTGGCAAAGCTGAACTGCGATGTCGGTGGTGCAACTGGACTGACGTGGGGAAAGGTCCTGAGGCCTCTCTGAGCTTTCCAGCATGAATGCCTTCGCTCTAGCTGGCTGAGGCTGGGGTAGATTGTGGCATGGAGACCCTGCCTACTGGGGGTGCTGCCTCTCTCTCTCTCTCTCTGTCTCTCTCTCATGTGAAACATAAATGAATACACTTTTGAAAAGAGACCTCTGGTAGCAGTGTGAGCAGAGGGCCTGAAAGGCATGGATGGACAGGAGTGTAGAGGTCACAGGTGTAAGAATGGCAGTAAGGTCAGGGTGGGCACTTTCAGAGGGGGCTGAGCTGACAGGAGAGAGGAGGAGGAGGCACCTCTGGATCTCCCATGCGGATCCTGGTGGGTGACAGTGTGCTAGGCAGGGAAAGACAGGGAAATCAGGACGGAGTGGCTCAGGGCAGAGGCAGGGGGGCAGATGCTAAGTTGTGCATGGGTCAAGCTGAGTCAGAGGTGTTACGAGACTCCCATGCAGAGAGCAGGAAGGGGGTAGGTGAAAGCTCTGAGCTCAGCAGTGGTTGTGGAAACCAAGGGAGGGCCAAGACCACCCCAAGCGGGGAGAACAGAAAAAAGACAAGGGCACCGAGATGAGACCTTACATCACTCCGATACCAAAGGCTGCATTTTTCTACACCTGAGCTATTTAGTGTGGGAGCGCCTAGCCACTTGGGGTTAATGAGCCTATGGGAGGTGGCTAGTCTGAACCAAGAAGAACTGTAAGAATAAAGTACATTGCCAATTCCAACAGGGTGGAAAAGAAGATTGTAAAAAATATGTCATTAATATGCTTTATACTGACCGTGTGTCAAAAAGCTAACATTTTGGCTCTACCAGGTTAAGTCGAATACATTCTACAAATGAATTTCATCTGTTTCTTTTGGCTTTTCAAAATGCATGTACTGGGAACCAGCAGTTAGCGTAATGGCTATGTCGCTGGACTCCCACGTAGTCGACCACGGTTCGCGTCCCGGACCCGGTGGCTTAAATCTCACGCCGGGCACGTGTGCATGCATGCCCAAGATCCCGAGAGGAGAATGGAGGAGAAGGGATTGTGGTGTGGCCATCCCCCCTGGGGGGTGATTTCTCACTTTCTGTCTCTATGTCTCTCTCTGTCTGTCTGGCGAGCGCACGCGCCCTATAGTGAAAACCTCTCAAAAAAAAAAATGCATGCACTAGGAAATTAAAAATTATGCACCTGACTCACTCACATTTCTACTGGATGACACTGTTCTAGAACCTTAATTCTACGGAATGTAACATTATTGTGGAGAAAACACAATGGGGTAGGAGGGCGACAGCTCGCATGTAACAGATGCCACGTTACTCACAGAAACAAGGCTCTACACGGCAGGACTGCTCAAGGCAGACATCAGCTCCCAAACTGAATTGCCCACAGAGATTCCCCTTCCACTGGACTTCCTGGAAGAGGGTTCTGCAACACTTCTCAGGAGAGATGATGCTTTGAAGAGAGATGGCAAGGAGGCCAGGGCGTAAGAAACAACCAGGACAGAGGTAGGGGGTGCCACAGAACCAGAGGGAGGGCCAGTCAGTGGAGGACTGGGGCTGCAGAGGGGTGAGAGGAGGTAGGAGATCCTAAGCAAGCCCCTCTGGCCAGGCCAGCCGCTGGACTGACTGAGCTCACTCCGTAGGCTGGAGGCGGTAGCGAAAACGCACACTGTGGCTGGGTTGGATGGTGCCAAAACCCCAGCGCTGTGGGTCCATAGGGGGCACGGGAGTGTCAGGGTCCACCAGCTCCAGGTCAAAGTATCTGACCATGAGCAGGACAAACAGCTTCATCTCACTGAAGGCAAAGAACCTCCCCGGGCAGATGGAGACTCCTGAGCCCCAAGGCATGGTGTAGTGGTGGATCTTCTTGCCCGCCTTGTAGAAATCCACTTTTCGGCTGCCATTGGGGTTGAGGAAGCGATCGTACTTGAAGGCAGTGGGGTCGGGGTGGATTTCAGGGTCCATGTGCACGGAGAGGTAGGGGAAGAGGGCCACGATGTCTCCATGACGGAACAAGTACTCCTTCTCACTGGCCGTCTTCAGGGTGTAGTCTTCATGCACTCTCCTGTAGAGGGTGGGGGCTGCCCCCAGGCGCAGCGTCTCCTGGATCACACTGTCCAGCACTGGGGTGCACTGCAAGGCACTCATTTCGAAGGCAAAGTACTGGTTGGCCTCCAGCCTGGCCTCACGCAGGACCTGGGTGGCCTCTTCCCTCACAGCCTGCATGGCTTCTGGGTGCTTCAGGAGGAACAAGAGGGCCCAGAATGAGGTAGGCCCTGTGTTCCCCTGGGAGGCCCACAGCATCATGAAGTTGAACTTGTCCTGCATAGCTGGGGTGACGCCCCCCTCTCTCAGATGCCGAAGCATGTAGTGTATCCAGCTGCTGACGCCGTCCCTCTCTGGGAAGTGTTCCACAGAGAGCACCTTGTGAAAGAGCTGCTGGAGTTGGCCCACGGCTAGCCACTCCCGGGGCCACAGCAGGGAGTAGACAAACCTGGGGAAGAGAAGGTCAAACTTGCGGAACTGCACGAATAGCTCCTCGGCCTGCAGCAGGTCCTGCTCCTTGTCCTCTGTGCAGCCAAACAAGCTCAGGAAGCCAGCCTTGAACAAAACGCGATAGCAGAAGTGAAAGAGGCTGTCCTCGTGCCAGCAGTCAGCACCTCGACTCCGGCCATTGGGCCCCAGCATGACCAAGGACAGGCAGTTCAGCATGGCCTTATTGAGATCCTCCAAGCCATCCCCCATCAGATACTTAGTGCTGGCTGAGCGGACCATCTGGTGGTCCCCCCGCCCTGCACTGTACCCAAATACCTTCAGCACCAGCTCTTCCGCATACTGCACGAAGTCCAGTTTTCTTTCCACATCCTTGAGGATGGGGCCGAAGGAAAGGGGATCCATGACAAAGGTGAAGTACTGGCCCCCTAGCTGCACAGTGAACACATCCCCGTGCTTGGCTCGCATGTGCTTCAAGAATTCAAACATATTCTTCCGGAAGGGTATGACATGGCCCAGCCAGGGCCAGGGCCCCTTATCCAGAGGTGGCTCGTGGGGCCTCTGCCGTCGGAGCAGCCCCGGAAGGCACAGGTACCCTGCAATAACCACCAGCAGGACTCCTAGCACTGGACCCCAGAGCACCATGGCTATGCTCCTGCAGGGTAAGCTCCAGACTGCTGTGCGGTTCTCCAGGTGCCAGAAGAGCTTTGAGAGGTCTTGACAAGCCAGGAATGAAAAGGTCTGTCCTCCTGGACCTTGCCCTGTCACTGCAAGTTACAGTAAATAACCGAATGTGATTGTTCCTGGGAACCAAAATGTTCCCTGCAGTTAACATATGACCACGCCTGGTCACATGGGAAGAGTAGGAGGTAGCTAGGGGGCAGCTGAGCGGGAAGCCTCTAGCTATAGTCAACAACTGGTTCAGCAGCTTCATCCTTCACTCAGACCTTCTGACTCAGCTCTGATAGCTTGTCTCTGTCTACCTGCAACCCACTCCGACCCCCACGACTCGCTGACCACTTACACCTTTCCTTATTCACGCATTCATCAGCTCACTCAGTAGACATGCACCGAGCAGTTCTGGGGACCAGCAGTTAGCGTAATGGCTACGTTTCTGGACTCCCACGTAGTTGACTGCGGCTCGAGTCCCGGACCTGGTGGCTTAAACTCACGCCGGGCGCGTGTGCGTGCGTTCCCAAGATCTCGAGAGGAGAATGGAGGAGAAGGGATTGCGGCGTGGCCATCCCCCCTGGGGGGTGATTTCTCGCTTTCTGTCTCTCTGTCTCTGTCTGTCTGGCGAGCGCACGTGCCCTATAGCAAAAGCCTCTCCAAAAAAAGAAAAAAAAAAAAAAAAAAAGAAAGAAATGCACCAAGCACTTCTCAAGTGTCACACCCACCTCTTCCTCATCTTTAAGATTCAACTAAAGCTCCCATTCCTAGTTGCCCACCCCAAGTTACTTAACCTCACTGTGCCTTCCTGCCTTCATCTATGAAATGGGGATAATGCCCTGCTGTTGTGAGGCAAAGACAGGTAATGCACAGAAAGCATTTAACGCTCGGCCCGGCTGAGGTCAGTGCTTGATATATGTTCGCCTGTGTCTGAAAGGCTTCTCATTGCTCTGCTCCTCCTCTGGGCTCCTGGGCAGCTCCATACTTACCTTGTCCTCTCCCAAGTCTATGTTGCCCTCTGATCTCTGACATGCTTGCTGAGCGGACGGGGCCACAATGGAGGCAGGGTCAAGTCTGCCCCAGCTCTGTCAAAGCACAGAATGAATACACTGGATGTCCTTCCACAGGGGCTTTTGACATCCCAACTCAAAGGAAAGCAGCATGGAGGCCGGGGCTTTAGGCTATGGGAAGGCTGAGCTGGTGCAGTGGGTGCTGACTCCATTTAGGGGTATAGTGTCAATTAATTCATCTCAGGGGGCCCACAGACCTTCCTAGACTGTGGGTCGTCCAAGCAGAGGCTCAGCCTCAGTGCCTGCACCTGTCACCTGGAGTCCTTCCACTGGCCCAATCGCCTCACCTGTACGCTTCTCTAACAAGAAGGCAGAACCCCAACAGTGTGAAAGGGCAGAGGTGATAGAGACCTCAAACAGTCACTCCATTTTATCATTAGGACCTAGGCTTGCAGTGCCGTGGGGAATTTCTCTGACATCTGGCTTGGGGCACTGGATAAGGTGACCGTTGACCACAGACCTGTGACATGTCAGGCCTGCCAGCCAGCAGGTTCGTGAAGGAGAAAGCTGTGCCATTGACTCCATCGTTTCCGTCACATCCATTGTTGCAACAGGTGAGGTTTAGCCTCAATTCAATCCGTTCTGATTACCTTGAATTACTCTTTAACTTCGCAACGACCTGCAAACAAGGACTTCGGCTCTTCGGCTCTCTGTGGTTGGGCAACCAACTACAGAGTTTCTGTATGTCCTCCCGAGCGAGCTTCCTTTGTCTCGTGCAGTTCTCCTGTGCAGGAAGCTGGAACTGCTCACTCTGCCTCCAGGAAGCTCTCTCTGATGGCTCAGACACAAGAACTTAGCACTATCAGCTCTCCTCTGGGACCAGCAGTTAGTGTAATGGCTATGTCGCTGAACTCCCATGTAGTTGACCAGGGTTCGAGTCCTGGACCCAGTGGCTTAAACTCACACCGGGTGCATGTGCGTGCGTGCCCAAGATCCCGAGAGGAGAATGGAGAAGGGATTGCAGCATGGCCATCCCCCCGTGGGATGATTTCTCGCTTTCTGTCTCTCTCTGGCGAACGCATGTGCCCTATAGCAAAAACCTCTCAAGAATACAAACAAACAAAAAAACTCTCCTCAGCTTTAGAATCCAGTCATGGGACCAGCAGTTGGTGTAATGGCTGTGTCACTGGACTCCCACGTAGTCGACCACAGTTCAAGCCCCGGACCCGGTGGCTTAAACTCACGCTGGGCGCGTGTGCGTGCGTGCCCAAGATCCCGAGAGGAGAATGGAGAAGGGCTTGCAGCGTGGCCATCCCCCCTGGGGGGTGATTTCTCGCTTTCTATCTCTCTGTCTCTCTCTCTCTGGCAAACGCACGCGCCCTATAGCAAAAACCTCAAAAAAAAAAAAAAAAAAAAAAAAAAAAGAATCCAGTCAGACACAGTGTGGGCCAAATCCATGGAGGTGAATTTATCCTCCAGTTTAAAGGCCGGAGCACAGTCATTCTCTCCCACCTTCGTTATCCACTCTCATCGTGGTTGAGCAGCCCCACCTCGCCATGCAACAGGTGCTTACGGGGCACCCTCCCGCCCCCCGCAGGAGTATGTCCATGCGTGAATCGGACATAGCCCTGCCCCCGGGGTTTATGGTCTAATCGAGGACTAAAGATGAAAAGGCTGCCCGCAGTCTACGGTCACTGCGTTAAGAGGTGCGAAGCAGGTCAGGGCGTGCAGGGGCGGGAATCGGGCCGCACGCGGGGCCGCCGGGGCCGTCCCGGGGAGGGGAGCCCCGCCCCAAGGGCGTGAGGACCGGCGACTCCGCGCGAGCCCAGCTCCGCTCGCCCCGGGCCGGCCTCGGCTGCAGGCTGCGACGGGGACCGCGGCGGCGTCGAGGCCGGGACAAAGCAGCCCGCGCGGGACGGCCCTCCGGGCGCGCTAGATGGGCGCCGGCCTGAGCGCCGGAAGCCGCGTGACGCACTTCCGGCCCCGGCGGCTCGACGGCGGCGTCCGCGGGCCGCGCTGCGAGAGGACGTCGGTCCCGGTGCGCAGGCGCGGCCGGCTAGCAGCGGGGCTGTCGGTCTGCAGAGCCGTCACCGTCAGCCCGGCAGGACCTGCGTCTCCGTCTCGGTCGCCCTGCAGTGTTTCGGGGTACTTTTAGCTTGCTCCCCTCGTCCGCACATTCCGTGGGGGCACGGGGATGATTGAGTTCTCTAGACCCGGCCCAGGCGGATCTCTGGGCCCCCCAGTCTCACGTCTTCGCCATCTACAATGTATGTGGCCTAGGCTGCTGCGTGAGCGGGCGCCGCCCGGAGGGTGCTGATCACCTGCCGTGGTCCGAAGTGGGGCTCTCCGCAGTGCGTCCTCTAGGCTGCGTGCACTGGCTGCTCCCTGCGTCCTGTTTATCCCATCCTCCAACTTGGATCATTGTGATGGCACCCTCCGGTGCATGCATTCCCCCATCCCTAATGGAGATACAGGCGATTGGTGACTTCACTCTGCCTTTACATCAGCGCTCTCTCTCGCTCTCCCTCTCCCTCTCCCTCTCTCTCTCTCTCTCTCTCTCTCACACACACACACACACGCACACACACACACAGAGCAGTCGGGCTCCTAAAAGCCTGTTTCAAGGTTAACTGTGCTTACTTCTAACCTGCATTCCATATACTAGGAGACAGTGAAACCAATGTAGGATGTAAAAGGCAAACCTGGGTTCTTGCCAGCTCTGTCACCAACTTACTATGTGACCTAGAACATTTCATGTCACCTCTCTGGGCCTTGCTATTCTTTCTTTTTCTTTTTTTTTTAAAATTAAAATCACATTTGATTTCTTGATTTCATTGATTTCTTATTTATTTATTTTTGGAGAGTTATTATTTTTATTATTTTATTACTATTTATTTATTTATTTTTGCTATAGGGCATGTTCACTTGCTGGGAAGACAGAGACAAGAGATAGAAAGCAGAAATCACTCCCCAGGGGGGATGGCAACACCACAATCCCTTCTCCTCCATTCTCCTCTCGGGATGTTGGGCATGCACGCACACGTGTCCGGCCTGAGTTTAAGCCACCGGGTCCAGGACTCGAACCGCAGTCAACTACATGGGAGTCCAGCAACATAGCCATTATGCCAACTGCTGGTTGCTATTTTTTTTTTTTTTTTTGGCGAGATTTTTGCTATAGGGTGCGTGCACTCACCAGAGAGACAGAGAGACACACACACAGAGAGACAGAAAGCAAGAATCACTCATCCCCCGAGGGGGGATGACCAGGCCACATTCTCCATTCTTCTCTCAGGGTCCTAGCTAGCATGCACACACACACACCTGGTGTAATTTTGAAGCCACCAGGTCCAGGACTTGAACGGTGGTTGCCCATGTGGGAGTCCAGCAGCATATAGCTACGCATCTGCTGGTCCGTGGGTCTTGCTATTCTGATAGGACAAAACAGGAGGCTGAATTTGAGGTACTTAACAGCAGTGAGTTGCTGTTATAAAGGTACTGGGTTGTGCATTCACTAAGAGGCTAAGGGATGTGATGGCTTAAAGTGAGAGAGGATGGAGAACCAAAAGACAGACATTGGGCTCCTGTCCTGTGCATGGCTCTGTTCTGATCATTCCCATTGTCACCAAGACCATCACCATTCTTATTTTGAAAACTGTGAGCTAAGTATTCTGTTAAATGCTTTGCATTTATTATGCCATTTAATGCTTGTATTAACCTGTGCCAGGAGGGCCCCAAGACCATCCACACATTCAGGGATTGCCTAGAATTCAAGGGACTCATAGTTGTAGTCATGATTAAGATTTATTATAGTTGTATATTAAAGATATAAAACTAGATCATAAAAAGAGACAGGGACCAGCAGCTGGCACACACGCCCTATAGCAAAAACTTCAATAAATAAATAGATAGATAGATAGATAGATAGATAGATAGAAGAAAAAAAGACATGAAGTCTGGGAGAATCCATGTGCATACTCCCTAATGCTTTCGTCCTTCCATGAGGGGTCACACAGAGCTCACTTTTCCCTTAGCAATGAAGATGCGGCCACACCCGTGTCATGTTTCTGCCCAGGGAAGCCAATTAGAGAGTCAATGACTGGGGCTTTATTGGGGGCTGGTCAGGTAGGCACCCTCTGCCTAGCACAGACCAAAATTCTGAACTTCTAGAGGGAAAACAAGTGTTAAGCATAAATCATGTTTTTTGTACAATTAGTCAACTTTCCCTTATGGGTTAAATGTTGACTACCCAGTTGATGCTCCAAATACGAATTTCCCAGATGCCAGCCATACAAGCCTTTCCAGTCTCTGATCTGCTGTGTTAATGCCTTTATGCAAAAGCCTATAAAGTGGCACCTTCCTTCAACAGAAGAAAAAACTAAGTTAGAGACTTCACGAGAGCCAGAGGTGGTGTGGTGGTTGAGAGCGCTGAACTCCCACATGGCCAACCATGGTTCGAGTCCCGGACCTGGTGGCTTGCTTTCTCTCTTTCTCTCTCTCTCTCTCTCTCTCTCTCTCTCTCTCTCTCGGGTCAAATTAAAATAAATAAATAAATAAATAAAGTTAAATAAAATAATTATTTAAAAAAAATAATAAAAGAAGTCATGAGGTTAGTAACTTGGCCAAAGTTGTACCACTGTAAGTGGTGTAGCCAAGATTCTAACCAGTCTGTTTACTTCAGGACTTGAGTTTTTCTCCATCCATTGTGCCATCTTGCCTGTTCTAGGACCTTCCTCAAATACCTTGCACTTGTTCTTTCTGCCCGAAATGTTCTTTCCCTATCTCTGCGTGATTGGTTTCCTTTCATCCTTACGGCCTTAACTCAAATTTCACCTTACCAGAACCCTCCTTGCCCCTTCCTGTATAAAGTAGCATCTCCCTTCAGATACTTGGTAGCACGTTACCCTATTTTAGTTTTTTTCAAAGCTCTTATCATGATGTGAAATGATCGCCTATCTTTGTTTGTTCTGTATTAAGTCTATTTTCTTGAGTGGTGTAGTGGTGAATTTTTTTCTTTCCCCTGAGTACAAAAGCCTAGATTGGTAAGTTTGCTGAGTTTCATGATGTAAATAAATTTCCCCTGGCCAATTTCAAGTTATCAATGTAAGTTCACTGAAGGAGATGTTGTGAAGAAAGGTGCATGATCAGCTTTCCTGAGTATGTGTGAGCTGCTTTGAGAGTGACTTTAAAAAGATTGGGTCTTGGGAACCAGCAGTTAGCGTAATGGCTATGTCGCTGGACTCCCACGTAGTCGACCGCGTTTCGCGTCTCGGACCCGGTGGCTTACAACTCACGCCGGGCGCATGTGCGTGCGTGCCCAAGATCCCGAGAGGAGAATGGAGGAGAAGGGATTGTGGCGTGACCATCCCCCCTGGGGGGTGATTTCTCGCTTTCTGTCTCTATGTCTCTATGTCTCTCTCTGTCTGTCTGGCGAGTGCACGCGCCCTATAGAGAAAAACCTCTCCAAAAAAGAAAAAAAAAAAAAAAAAAAAAAAAAAGATTGGGTCTTGTTCATCACCATGTCTATAAGACCTTACACTTTGCCTGGCACATGGCAAAAGCGCTGTAATTATTTGCTGAATGGAGGGATAATTCTCTAATCCCATCTCTGATGACCGTCACAAGTATTCAGTCTTATGTTACTTGGGAGGGACTCTTTCTTGAGCATACATATGTTTCTTGATTACAGCCAGTTTGCTTCTGCAAGATTCACTATAAATATGTTCTGGGGATGCTGATAAAGGACATTTTCAGCAGAAGAAATCCCAGTCTAAATGGCTGGAAACTACAAGAAGTAAATGCAACCATTCATGGAGTATTTACAGTGTCCCAGATGCGGTGCGACATGCTTTACATGTATCAGTTCATTTCATCCTCACAATTAACCCATGAGGTCAGTAAAATTAATAGCCCCACTGTAAAGTTGGGGATACAGGTATAGGGTATTTTAGTAACTTGCATGATCTTCCAGCTTCAAAGTTGCACCTCTCACTTCAGAAACGAGAATTTCCTAAGTCTCAGAGAGCTGCCAAGCCCCATTTTTTCTTTCTTTCTTTCTTTTTTTTTTTTTTTTTTTTTTGGAGAGGTTTTTCGCTATAGGGCGCGTGCGCTCGCCAGACAGACAGAGAGAGACATAGAGACAGAAAGCGAGAAATCACCCCCCAGGGGGGATGGTCACGCCGCAATCCCTTCTCCTCCATTCTCCTCTCGGGATCTTGGGCACGCACGCACACGTGCCCGGCGTGAGTTTTAAGCCACCGGGTCCAGGACGCGAACCGCGGTCGACTACGTGGGAGTCCAGCAACATAGCCATTACGCTAACTGCTGGTTCCCCAAGCCCCATTTTTTTAAAAAAAGAGGTTTTTGCTATAGGGCGCATGCACTCGCCGGAACGACAGAGAGAGAGACAGAGAGACAGAAAGCGAGAAATCACTCCCCAGGGGGTATGGCCATGCCACAATCCCTTCTCCTCCATTCTCTTCATGGGATCTTGGGCATGCATGCACACGCGCCCCGCGTGAGTTTAAGCCGCTGGGTCCGGGACTCGAACTGCAGTCAGCTACATGGGAGTCCAGCAACATAGCCATTACGCTAACTGCTGGTCCCCCAAGCCCCATTTTAGTACTTGTGGACACCTAGGAGCAACTCCTCCAACAGACTGCCCATTTAAATTGCTGGTAGCAAGACTGACCAAAACAAGAGCATTGAGGAAAAGAATATTTTCCCGTTCCTTGTTCTTGCAAGGGTAGGGATGTAGATAAGGACTGTCATTCACTATTGCTCTGAGGGCAAAGCATGCCTCACATTGCAGGGAGAGCCCCAAAAGCATTCAGGAGAATACATTTCAAAAGCTTCATCAGGGGACCAGCAGCTAGCGTAATGGCTATGTCGCTGAACTCCCATGTAGCCAACCGCGGTTTGAGCCCTGGACCCAGTGGCTTAAAACTCACGCTGGGCGCGTGTGCATGTGTGCCCAAGATCCCGAGAGGAGAATGGAGAAGGGATTATGGCGTGGCCATCCCCCCCCCCCCCCGGGGGGGGGGTGATTTCTCGCTTTCTGTCTTTCTGTCTCTCTCTGTGTTTCTGGTGAGTGCACGTGCCCTATAGCAAAAACCTCTCCAAAGAAAAACTTCATCAGAATCAGATATCCATTCAACCTGTTTATCGAAGTGTCTGCATTTCCTGTTTCAAGGAGATATAGCAGTAACAAATTGTGAAGAAAGAGAAAAAGAGGGACCAGCAGTTAGCGTAATGGCTATGTCGCTGGACTCCCATGTAGCCAACCGTGATTCAAGTCCCGGACCCGGTGGTTTGAACTCATGCCAGGCGTGTGTGCATGCGTGCCCAAGATCCCGAGAGGAGAGTGGAGGAGAAGGGATTGTGGCATGGCCATACCCCCGGGGGGTGATTTCTCACTTTCTGTCTCTCTGTCTTTGTCTGTCTGTCTGGCGAGCACACGCGCCCTATAGCAAAAACCTCTCCAAAAAGAAAAAAAAGAAAGAGAAAAAGATTTCCTGCTGTATGGGTCACAGGAATCTAAAATGGAAAAAATTGGGGCTAGGTAAACAAATTTTAGTGTACAGTTCCATAGTCCATATCAATAAATCATCTGTTGTAGGCTTACCATATGCAAGGTACTATTTTAGGCACCGTGGTGGAGACATTTAGATGGGTTTAAAGGTCATTTTTATTTTTATTTTATTTATTTTTTGAAAGGTTTTTGCTATAGGGCACATGCGCTCGCCGGAAAAACAGAGACAGACAGAGAGACAGAAAGCAAGAAATCACCCCCAGGGGGGATGGCCATGCCGCAATCCCTTCTCCTCCATTCTCCTCTCTGGATCTTGGGCACCCACACACACGTGCCCGGCGTGAGTTTAAGCCACCGGGTCTGGGACTCGAACCATGGTCGACTGTGTGGGAGTCCAGCAACATAGCCATTACGCTAACTGCTGGTCCCGAAAGGTCATTTTTAAAGGAGTTTGTAGTCTATCAAGAAAAATGAAGAGCCAGCAGGTGGCATAGTGGTGAAGGCGCTGGACTCCCACTTGGCCAACCACAGTTCGAGTCCTGGACCTGGCAGCTTGCTTTCTCACTTTCTGCGACCAGCAGTTAGCGTAATGGCTATGTAGCTGGACTCCCACGTAGTTGACTGCAGTTCGCGTCCCGGATCCAGCGGCTTAAACTCACGCCGGGCGTGTGTGCGTGCGTGCCCAAGATCCCGAGAAGAGAATGGAGGAGAAAGGATTGCGGCGTGGCCATCCCCCCTGGGGCGTGATTTCTCGCTTTCTGTCTCTCTGTCTCTGTCTGTCTGTCTGGCGAGCGTACGCGCCGTATAGCAAAAACCTCTCCAAAAAAAAAAAAAAAAATGAAATAAGTGCTTGCATGACAAATGTACCATTGTGAGCACCCTAATATCAGTGGTTTCTCAAAGTAGTGTCATACCCAGGTGGGGAAAAGGGAACCGAGTCAGAAGGAGAGTCATGAAAAACAAGCCATTTCAGTCGGATTACTATGGGTGTATAGAGTCAGGTTATGAATAGAAATTAGTTTGAGGCAAAGGAGACAGTATTGAGAAAGGCACCTATAGAGCTGGTGAGATGTGTATGAAGAAAAAAGTCCGCTTTGGGAACCAGCAGTTAGCATAATGGCTATGTCGCTGGACTCCCACTTAGTCGACCGCGGTTCGCATCCCGGACCCGGTGGCTTAAAACTCACGGCGGGCGTGTGTGCGTGCGTGCCCAAGATCCCGAGAGGAGAATGGAGGAGAAGGGATTGCGGCATGACCATCCCCCCGGGGGGTGATTTCTCGCTTTCTGTCTCTATGTCTCTTTCTGTCTTTCTGGAGAGTGCATGCGCCCTATAGCGAAAAACCTCTCCAAAAAAAAAAAAGAAAAGAAAAAGAAAAAAGTCCGCTTTGCCTGATTTTTGGGGAGCAGAAACAGCTCAGGCAAACCTGGAATGTAGATTTCCAATGGACATGCTATCTGGTTAACTGACCTTGAATTCACTCTCACATCAAGACTTCCATAAAATGTTGGGAGTTCTTAGTTCACTGCTGTGGGCTTCAGAGCAGCTTGGAGTGGCCGGGAGAGTGTATATCCCCTCGCCCCACTTAACGACAAGGAGAACTTTGTGAAATACTTGATTAGACTTCCACTGCAATCAGCAGTAAAGCATCTCCATGGGAATTTGAAAGCTGGAGAATCTTTTTTTTTTTTTTTGGAGAGGTTTTCGCTATAGGGCGCATGTGCTCGCCAGACAGACAGAGAGAGACATAGAGACAGAAAGCGAGAAATCACCCCCCGGGGGGATGGTCACGCCGCAATCCCTTCTCCTCCATCCTCCTCTCGGGATCTTGGGCACGTACGCACACGTGCCCGGCGTGAGTTTTAAGCCACCGGGTCCGGGACGCGAACCACGGTCGACTACGTGAGAGTCCAGAAACATAGCCATTACGCTAACTGCTGGTTCCCGAGAATCTTTTTTTTTTTTTTTAGAGAGGTTTTTGCTATAGGGTGCGTGCACTCACCAGAAAGACAGAGAGAGACAGAGAGACAGAAAGTGAGAACTCACCCCCCAGGGGGGATGGCCATGCCGCAGTCCCTTCTCTTCCATTCTCCTCTCAGGATTTTGGGCACATACGCACACGCACCTGGCATGAGTTCAAGCCACTGGGTCTGGGACTCGAACCACGGTCAACTACAGGGGAGTCCAGTGACATAGCCACTATGCTAACTGCTGGTCCCTGAAAGCTAGAGAATATTGACCCGTTATACAGAGATTGGGTTTGTACCCTTCATCTGTGTCTCATGGCACTTCCTATCAATCACTATCATCCTTGTGACAGCTATGCAGTAGCATCTGGCAAAACAAGCCATCTTCCAGATGGCTTGAAGTGTCTTGGATTCGCCTGAAAAATAGATCTCCTTTATGAGGGAGTCGAGGACTACTGAAGACTTTTCTTTTTTAATCAGGGGAGTGAAAGCTTTAGGAAGGTTAATCTAGCAGTAATATATTTGAGATTAGGAAAAAATAGAATTCTCAATGAGTATGGGAACATAGAAAGAGTTAATGGATATAAGAAAACATAAGGTAGGGAAAAGTTACTGAGCTTTGTTTACTACCTGTTTAAGGTGGGAAAAAGTTACTGAGCTTTTTATTTCCTCCAAAAGAAGAGGAGGAAGGGACCAGCAGTTGGCGTTATGGCTATGTCACTGGACTCCCACATAGCCGACTGTGGTTTGCGTCCCGGACCCGGTGACTTAAAACTCACACCGGGCACATGTGTGTACGTGCCCAAGATCCCGAGAGGAGAATGGAGGAGAAGGGATTGCGGTGTGGCCATCCCCCTTGGGGGGTGATTTCTCGCTTTCTGTCTCTCTGTCTCTCTCTGTCTGGTGAGTACACGCGCCCTATAGCTAAAACCTCTCCAAAAGAAAGAAAGAAAAGAAAAGGGGGAAGAACGTGGAAACTAGGTACGTGCATTTTAAGTGGGATAAAGATTAACAGAAGGCATTGGGTAGGATAATTTGGGGGCAGAATAATTGGAAGGCAGGTCCAGAGTGACATCAGAGGCTGGTGGAAGGTGGCACAGAAAGCGTCAGGCCTCCATCTCTCCATCTTCTCCACCTACAACAGTTGTGCTGGCAGAAATGTCCGAGGTGACTATTTCAGAACTCTGCAGTCTGTTCGAATGTTTGCAGCTCCCAGAGGGAACGCTTGTCTGGTAAATTCTGGCCATTGATGGTCAATTTCAGTCTTCACTTGATAGTGGCTACCCAACCCTCAGTTCCATGGTAGGCAGCTGTGGCATGTGTCTCATGCAGCTTGCTGGTGCCAGGGTGGGAAATAAGGACCTTGTCCTTCAAATATGCAAGTTTTAATTGCTGATAGCTACTTCTGATCAGTGAGGTGCAAACATTAAGTTGACTGTCATGGGCTGAAACAGGTTCCAGGTCACTTAAATGAGCTGCAACTATCCTTTTTTGTTTTATTTTTTACACTAAAAAACAAGTGCATATATGGGGGGATTTAGAGAGCTACTGACTAAAGAGGAAAAGAAACAGATTATGAAAAAAACTTAAACTTTTACCACAAGGTGATCCATAGCACAAGCATATCCTAAAAAAATTTAAAAATGAAACTCTTGAAGATGAAAATGTAATTTCGAGAGTTATCACAATATAAAACTAAAATGTGCAGTTTGAACAGCAACAATGACACCAACAATAACAAACCATGAGGTATACAAAGAAATAGGAATAGATAGCCTATTAAAAGAAACAAACAAAGCACCAAAAATGTACTTGAGGAAGCCCAGACACTGGACTTACTAGACAGAGGTTTTAAAGCTACTGTCTTAAAGATGCTTAAAGAGCTATAGGAAAACAGGGACAAAGACGAAAGTGATGCATGAATAAAATCCAAATATCAATAAAGAGCTAGAAATTATGAAAAAGAACAAAAAATTGGAGCTGAAAAGTACAATACCGAAAGAAAAATACACTAGAGGGGCTTAAAAGTACAGTTCCACAAACAAAAATTTGTCTGCAAACATGAAAATAGGATAACTGAAACTATCAAATTGAAAGAACAGAAAAACAGATGAAGAAAAGTGAACAGAGTCTAAGTACCTGTGGAACACCATTGAGCAGATCAGTATATGCATAATGGAAATCCCAGCAGAAGAGAGAAAGAGAAGAAATAATGTTTGAAAAAATAATGTGTGGAAACTTCTTAAATTTGATCAAAGATATGAATTTACAAATCCAAGATAATCGACAAACTCCAAGTAAATTAGACTCTGAGAGACCCATACTAAAAACACATAATCAAACTGTCAAAATTCAAGACAGAGAAGGTAGCTTCAAAGTACCAGGATAGGAGCACCTCATCATATACTAGGGACCCTCAATACGATTATCAGCCAAGAAACAGTGGGGGCCAGAGGCAGTGTTTAGATATATTCAAAGTTCTGAAAAGAGAAAAATAAGGGGGAAAAATCCTCACAACTGAGAATTCTGTGCCTGAAAAAACAGTTCTTAAAAATTAAAGGAAAACTGGGACTGGCAGGTGGCATGGTGGTTGAGCTGCTGGACTCCCACATGGCTGACCATGGTTTGGGTCCCAGACTTGGTGACTTGCTTCCTCTCTCTCTCTCTCTGGTCAAATTAAAATAAATGAATTAATAAATAAAATTAAATAATTATTTAAATAAAATAATGGAAAGCTTAAGACATTCCCAAATGAATGAAAACTGAGAGTTTGTTGCCACTAGACCTGCCTTGAAAGAAATGCTGTTGTGCTCTCTTGTTTTTCCTTCCTGGTGTTCAAAGATTCCTTCTTTTTATAATTTCCTTTCTGTTTATAGAAATTCTTTTAGGCCCTATTTTAGGGTAAGTCTGCTGGTGACAAATCCTCTTAGTTTTTATTCATCTGAGAACATCTTTCCTGAAGGATATTTTCACTGGGTATAGAATTCTGACTTGACAGTTCTCCATTGTCTCCCAGCTGATGAGGCATGAGACTTTCTGCTCCATCTTCCTCAAAATATAACTGTAGACTATAGGCCTACTTAGCCGCAGTTCAAGACTGGCTCCTCAACAATGAGGTATTTCACAATTTGTGTTGCTATCATCCAGCTCTCTTTTTTTTTGGTGTCATCCCTTCACTGGGTGGGACAGAGCTGGAGAACTTGCCTGCTTGGCTACTCTTCCCTTTGCTGTCTTTGTGAGTAATAGATTGCATGACTCTAATAGTAGCTATTTTATTTTTATGAGCCAAATTAGTCAGGTCCTGGCCTTGCCGTTTGCTATGTGTTTGATAGAAGGAACAATTATAGATAAACTTAGAATACTATCTATTCCTCTTCTCTTTACGTTTCTAAAAGTTTTGAACCAAAACAATGTTTAGAGCCATAAGATACTTTTTGGTGGATCATTAGCTAGTAATTAGACATCTCCAGAGCTTTTTATTGTGAGCCAAACCCTCATTAATATATTGTCACCTTGGGACCAGCAGTTAACATAATGGCTATGTCGCTGAACTCCCATGTAGTTGACCGCAATTCGAGTCCCGGACCCGGTGGCTTAAATTCATGCCGGGCGCGTGTGCGTGTGTGCCCAAGATCCCAAGAGGAGAATGGAAGAGAAGGGATTGCAGCGTGGCCATCCCCCCTGGGGGGTGATTTCTCACTTTCTGTCTCTCTGTTTCTCTCTGTCTTTCTGGCGAGTGCACACGCCCTATAGCAAAAACCTCTCAAAAAAAAAAAAATATATATATATATTGTCACCTATTCGTGTTCTCTATCTTGTCCCCAAGAAAATGAGAACCTTTCTTTTCTTTAAAATTTATTTACTTGCTTATTTTTATTTTATTTTTTTCCCATTCGTTCATGGTGGAACAGATTGAGGATTCAAACCTGAGACACCATATAAGATACAGTTTCTCTTGAGCAATGCACAGAGCCAACCTAAGTGAGCTTCTGTTGTATGGAAAATAATCTTGGAATCGATCCTGAAGGCTCTGGTAGGCTGTGTGCAAAGTTTGTTGGGAATAACCCACAAAACAACTCTCACAGTTTGGAGTCTTGTGCGTTTAGTTCTCCTAGGCTAACTTACCTAGTGGTCATCTCCATGGTAAGAGTCACTGCTTTCTTTGAGCATTTATGAGCTTTCTTGGTATCTTTTTTTTTTTTTTTTTGAGAGGTTTTTTGCTATGGTGCACTTGGGCTCGCCAGACAAACAGAGAGACAGAAAGGAGAAATCACCCCCCCCCCCCGGGGGGAATGGCCACGCCACAATCCCTTCTCCTCCATTCTCCTCTTGGGATCTTTTTTTTTTTTTTTTGGAGAGGTTTTTCGCTATAGGGCGCGTGCGCTCGCCAGACAGACAGAGAGAGACATAGAGACAGAAAGCGAGAAATCACCCCCCAGGGGGGATGGTCACGCCGCAATCCCTTCTCCTCCATTCTCCTCTCGGGATCTTGGGCACGCACGCACACGCGCCCAGCGTGAGTTGTAAGCCACCGGGTCCGAGACGCAAACCGCAGTCGACTACGTGGAAGTCCAGCGACATAGCCATTACGCTAACTGCTGGTTCCCTCCTCTCGGGATCTTGGGCACGCACACACACGCGCCCGGCATGAGTTTTAAGCCACCAGGTCCGGGACTCAAACCGCAGTCAACTACATAGGAGTTCAGTAACGTAGTCATTACGCTAGCTACTGGTTCTATCTTTCTTGGTATCTTTTTAAACACAAACAAATCCTAGGAGCCCATCTGAGGTCTCCTTTGTCTGTGATTTTTCACAGGTATGGTATTTCTAGTGCTCAGTATCTGAGAAGCTTTTAAGGCATCTGAATACCTGAGCCCATAGACCAGAATGCCTGTGAAGCAGACATCTTCCAACCTTGTTCACCCTGGAAAACTCAATATTCAAATGGGCAACTGTCAGATCAGACAGAAAAGTAGAACTCCAATCCGCAATCTGCAGCATCCATTCTAGGAAGCCAACGCATTTTCTGCAGGAAGCACTCCAGGAAGTTAAACTACTCTCTGTAGCAACCAGTCCAGGAATGAAAACAAGCCCTGTAGCAATCAGCCCCCAAACAGCAAGGACTTGATTAACATCTGACAGATGTTCCCTAATTTTGCCTCTGTTTTCAATGTTGAACCAAACAGAAAAGGCTAAATATGCTCTCCTAACCTGTCTCATAAGAAGCCTGGAGCTTCCATGCCACATTCCAGTCAGGGCGCACCTGAAGGCTCCCACCACCACGCCTTGCCTCACCTGTCTTTCCACTGTAAAGCTTTTCCACTCTTCCGCCTTCCTTTGAGCCGCTGACTAGTTTGCTATAGCATGCTCTGAATAGTCTGGTCTTCATTATTTCCACATTTTTTTTTCTTTTTTTTTGGGAGAGGTTTTTGCTTTAGGGTGCGTGCGCTCGCCAGACAGACAGAGACAGAGAGACAGAAAGCAGGAAATCACCCCCCAGGGGGGATGGCCACACCGCAATCCCTTCTCCTCCATTCTTCTCTCAGGATCTTGGGCACGCACGCACATGCGCCCAGCGTGAGTTTAAGCTACCGGATCCGGGACGCGAACCGCGGTCGACTTCGTGGGAGTCCAGCGACATAGCCATTACGCTAACTGCTGGTCCCTATTTCCACATTTTTTTGAGAGTTTTTTGCTATAGGGCGTGTATGCTCGCCAGACAGAGAGAAACGGAAAGCAAGAAATCACCCCCCTAGGGGGATGGCCACACCGCAATCCCTTCTCCTCCGTTCTCCTCTCAGGATCTTGGGCACACAGGCACACGCTCCCAGGGTGAGTTTTTAAGCCACCAAGTCCGGGACGCGAACCGCAGTCGACTACATGGGAGTCCAACGACATAGCCATTACGCTAACTGCTGGTCCCTATTTCCACATTTTTTAAAATAAATTATTTAATTAAATTATTATCATTTTTTTTTAATTTGACCAGAGAGAGACAGAGAGAAAGGGAAAGTGAGAAAGCAAGCCTTCAGGTCCAGGACCTGAGCCGCATACCGCCATGTGGGAGTCCAGCTCCTTAACCACATCACCTGCCGGCCTCTATTTCCACGATGTAGTTTACAAATGTAACTGGCTGGTATTGCTGTGTGGTGTTGGGTAAGCCATTTCCTCTCTTTGGGCTTTGCATTCTTCAACTGAAAACATGGTTCAGCATTTGTTCGTTCTTTTCACTTATGCAATTAATATCCCTTGACAAGTAAAAAACCTTGGGTCCCCAAAGGAGCTAGACATCGGGCGGATGTCAGGCATATATATATTTTTTCTTTTTTGGAGAGGTTTTTGCTATAGGGCGCGTGCGCTTGCCAGAGAGACAGAGAAAGACAGAGAGACAGAAAGCGAGAAATCACCCCCCAGGGGGGATGGTCACGCTGCAATCCCTTCTCCTCCATTCTCCTCTCGGGATCTTGGGCACGCACGCACACGCGCCCGGCGTGAGTTTAAGCCACCGGGTCCGGGATTTGAACCGAGGTCGACTACGTGGGAGTCCAGCGACATAGCCATTACGCTAACTGCTGATCCCCAGGCATATTTATAGATGAAGATGCGAAGGCGCACTCCGCTCTCTGGGGGTGGAGGGACTAGTAAAGGATGGCAGGTCGGTGTACGACAAGCGCAGTCCAGTGAAGCACCTGCTACCTTAGGTCAGCATCCACCCGTGCTAATGTGCGGCGAGCTGGAGAGGACGGGTGGGCAAGGAGCACCAGGAAAGGATCCCTAAAATACCCTGTCTCCCCGGCGGCGCGCCCCCATACCTCCTAGCGGCGTCGTCGGGGGCAACCGGACTTTGGGGAGAGCTGGACCACTCTTCCCTCCCTCCCGGAGCGAAAAGAGAGGACCACAGAGACGCTGCGCCCTCCGCCGTCCTAGAGCAGCCGGAGCCGCACGAGGGCCGCGCCCCTGCTTTCCGGGTGCTGAGGGCGCCCCGGCTCAGGCGCTGCGAGCCCGGCTTCGGCGGGCTGGGTCTGCAGCCTGGCCTTGCCGGGCGGCTCCTGGGCGCCGGGCAGGTGCAGGGCGCCCCTTCCCGACGCCGCGCAGACCCGGCGTGCGCTCCCGCCCGGAGAGCGGCCGGGCGATGGCGACGGCGGCGCTGGCGAGCGGAGCGCGCCTAGGCTCTGCCCTGGAGTTGCTGCCGGGACAGCCCGCGTCCGCCTGGGCGCGCTGGGTGAGTTGCTCGGCCGGTGGCTTCAGGCGGGATCAGGCCCAGGTAGGGGGCGTGGCGGGGGCGGGGCGGCGGCCGGGTATTGGGGTTCAGCCCGGAGCCGAGGGCCTTGAGGAACAGGCAGGGGGCAGTGTGTATTTGACAGCCCCGTACGTGAGCTGGCAGCGGGTGTAGACGTGCAGTCGCACGGGCTTGAGCTGAGCGCCGGAGCAGAGGTGTTCGCAGAGCGCAGCTGCAGCGACGAACAGCCGGGGTTTCCGGGAGCGGCTTAGAGAGCTGGTCCTGTTGGAGCTGGGTCTTAGGGAACTGCAGTTCTCGGGTGCAGGAGGGAAGAGCTGGGTACTCAGACAAGGGGAGCTGCAGGGGCCAGGGCACACCCCTGGGAGGGGAGAGGAGTTTGGGTTCCCAGCAGAATGGCGAGAGGATGGGGGCTATGGTGGTGGCTACAGATAAGGCGGGTAGGTAAGCTGGTCTCTGACAGTGACAGGTGTTGTCTGCCATGCCAAGAGTTTGGACTTTATGAGGCAGGAAAAGGTGAGCCAGCCAAAGCCTGCCAGCCCTGGAGTGCTGGATAAATCTCTGGGGTCTCTGCAGGGCTAGGGCTGACCTGAAGTGGACCAGACCTGGCTCTTCCATAATATGGAGAGTGAGAACCTTGAACGGGGCGTTGGTTGGGAATTGTAAGAAGTCTTGATAACTGTACATTAGTACTGTTTGTATTTCTTTCTTTTTTTACTTTTAAAAATAATTTAATAATTATTATTATTTTTAATTTGCTATAGGGCATGTGCATTCGAGAGAGAAAAGAGAAAGCAAGCTCCCAGGTCCGGGACTCAAACCACAGTCAGCCATGTGGAAGTCCAGCACCATAACCACCACGCTACCTGCTGGCCCGTTTGTATGTGTTGAGGAAGGGGATGAGAGAGAAGGAACGAAGATGCAGGAGCCAAGGCTCCTAGGGATATGGAAAAGGGTCATGGAGATGGGCCCTAAGGAAGAACGCAGTGTGGGAGGCTGCAGACCCCGTGTTCCAGGTGGGGTGTGCAGGCAGTGCAGTCCCTCGGGTACCTGAGGGTTGTGGGGAGTGCATCCTGGCTTCTGAGAGACGAGGAAGGGTCTGCCGTAGGGACCGTGGAAGTGGGAGAGAGGGTGGTGCTGGGACAGTAAGCACTGGCCTGGACTCCGTCTCACTTCCATAACTCTGGGGGAAGCCATTCTCTCTGAGCCTTGGTTTTCTCTGAGCCACATGGCACAGGCTCGGTAAATGATGGTGGTTCGCGGCGTGGTGACCTCTGAAGGAGGACACGTTGTAGGGAAAGGACAGGACCTAGGGCACAGACAGTGGTTGGGTATAAAGATTTGCAGAGGGACCAGCAGTTAGCGTAATGGCTATGTCACTGGACTCCAATGTAGTCAACCGCGGTTCGCGTCCCGGACCCGGTGACTTAAAACTCATGCCAGGCGCGTGTGCATGCGTGCCCAAGATCCCAAGAGGAGAATAGAGAAGGGACTATGGCGTGGCCATCCCCCCTGGGGGGTGATTTCTCGCTTTCTGTCTCTCTGTCTCTCTCTGTCTGTCTGGCGAGTGCACGCACCCTATGGCAAAAACCTCTCAAAAAAAAAAAAAATTAAAAAGATTTGCAGAGACTCATGAGGAATACCAAAGGGTGCATGCCAAGATAGAGATGCAGAGACACGAGAACATCGGTGGCTGCTTCCTTGTGGTTTTGTGAGGAAGGGGCAGAAACCTTTTCCTGTGAGTCCCCTCAGACGTGGAGACTCCATAAACCAGCGGGCACCTCGCTTCTCTCCAGCCGGGGTCCTGGGATTGGGCTTGGGTGTTTAAACACGTGTTGTTTCAGGAGTCCGTGACCTTCGAGGATGTGGCAGTCTACTTCTCTGAGAATGAATGGACTGGCCTGGCCCCCGCTCAGAGGACCCTGTACAGGGACGTGATGTTGGAGAATTACGGGGCCGTGGCTTCCCTGGGTAAGAGTCTCTCTCTCTTTGAGCTCTGCCTACGCCTTTCAGAGTTTCTTTACTGCTGCTTTCTCAAAGGCTCAGGAGTCTTTGAAAGTCAGCAGTTCAGTGGTAGCTTCAGGCTCTTGAATTTTTTTTTCTTTTCTTTTCTTTTCTTTTCTTTTCTTTTCTTTTCTTTTCTTTTTTTTTTTTTTTTTTTTTTTGAGAGGTTTTTGCTATAGGGCGCATGCACTCACCAAAAAGACAGAGCTAGACAGAGACAGAAAGCGAGAAATAACCCCCTAGGGGGGATGACCATGCTGCAATCCCATCTCCTCTATTCTCCTCTCGGGATCTTGGGTACACACGCACACGCACCCAGCATGAGTTTAAGCCACCGAGTCCAGGACTTGAACACGGTTGACTACATGGGAGTCCAGAGACATAGCCATTACGCCAACTGCTGGTCCTGCTCTTGAATTCTTCAACTACTCAACCTTAGCTGTCACTGAAGGCAAGTCCTCATGTCAATTTGGGCATCACGCCAAGACTTTTTTTTTTAAGGTTTTTGCCATAGGGAGAGACAGAAATGAGAGAGGGAACGTGAGAAATCATCCCCTGCTGGGATTGGCCATGCCACAATCCCTTCTCCAGTCTCCTCTCAGGATTGTGGGCACTCACACACATACCTGGTGTGATTTTCAAGCCATTGAGTCCAGAACTTGAATTGCACTTGGCTACATGGGAGTCCAGTACCTAACCACTACTCCAGCTGCTGGCCCACACACAGGACTTCTTTGTCCCAGGTTGAGAGATGTTCAGTCCCTAATTCCCAGGCCGTGGGCATAGTGGGAAGAGCAGATCTGTGGTGCCTGCCCCTGCAGCCTTCATTTGTTACCACCCCGTCAGTTTGGGGAATCTGGCCCAACACCAGGCATGCTCATGCAGGTGTCTGAAAGTGAGAACTCTAAGGGAAAGAACAAGAATAGGTCCTCAATGAGCACAACCACTCGTTTGCTGACTCCCCTGTTACTGGCTCCTCCTCCCTGGGTCCCCTGCCCCTGCCCTGAACTTCCCTTGTTCTTTCTAGTTTTCTCTCCTTGCCTCTCCTGCCCCTGAAGACAGGCCTGGGAGAGCCCTGGGATTGCTCTTTGTCACCCCACTCACGTGCCTGTCCCGTTTCCTTCCCCTCAAGCAGCATTTCCGTTTCCTAAGCCGGCCCTGATTTCCCAGCTGGAGCGAGGCGAAGCACCCTGGCGCTTGACCCCCCAGGGGGCCCTGGACGGACGGTGTCCAAGGGGCATCTCTTGTGCAGGTGAGTGAGGCCACGTGCCGGTCCTCTGACGGGTTCCCCCGTCTTGACCTTTACAGGATAACAGGTGTGTGTTCTCTTGACCCAGCGTGGCTGACAGTAGTGAGAGTCCCTTTTTACTCTGCATTCCCATGGTTTTCCACCTTTCAGAGTTCGTGTTTCTTTCACCCTGGCCCCTCTTGTCCCGTCTTCAGACACCTGTTGTCTCACCTCGCCGTCTCGTCGCTGCTGTTTTGATCACGGCCACCACTGGGCTTGACTCCTTGACTTTGTTATTCTCTGATCAAGGGTGACCTTTCTGATTTCTCAGTCTGCTTATAATCTTCCAGCAGAAGACTGGCTGCCCTTGGAGATATTGCGGTCATCTTTACCCTTAGAAATCAAGAAATCTCAGGAACTCTCAGTCACATAGTCCCTGTTCCTCAAGGATTGCTCTTGGGGACAGCCCAGGGTTACTGTAGACCCGACACAGGGCTCTCCTGCTCCTGGTTTCTTTTTTTTTTTTTTTTTTGGAGAGGTTTTTGCTATAGGGCGCGTGTGCTCGCCAGACAGACAGAGAGAGACAGAGAGATAGAAAGCAGGAAATCACCCCCCAGGGGGGATGGCCACACCACAATCCCTTCTCCTCTTCTCCTCTCGGGATCTTGGGCACGCACGCACACGTGCCCGGCATGAGTTTAAGCCGCCGGGTCCGGGACTCGAACCACAGTCGACTACGTGGGAGTCCAGCGACATAGCCATTATGCTAACTGCTGGTCCCGCTCGTGGTTTCTTGGTGAGAGGTATGTCTTCCTGTCTCCTCGCTGGGCCATTTCGTCCTTTTCCCAAAAGCTTGTCTGTGGACAGACTTCAGCTGTCCCTTTAACCTCTCCATTCTCATAGTTCGTTGCTATGTATAGCAGTCTTTCCTTACTAGGATACTCTTTTATTATAAAGATTAAAATACAGTTCTAGGACCAGCAGATGGCGTAGTGATTAAGGTGTTGGACTGCAACCTGGCTGACTGCAGTTCAAGTGGCGACTTGAAACTCACTGTGTGTGTGTGTGTGTGTGTGTGTGTGTGTACGCGCGCGCGCACGCGCACGCGCGTGTGCCTGAAATCCTGAGAGGAGAATGGAGGAGAAGGAATTATAGTGTGGCCATTTCTCCTGGGCAGTGATTTTTTGCTTTCTGCCTCTCCAATGAGTGCACATGCTCTATAGCAAAAAAATCTTTAAAAAAAGCAAAACAAAACAAACAAACAAATAATACAATTTAAACTGGCTTAAACAGTAAAGAGGAATGTATGTTTCATGTATCTGGGAAATCTGAAGGTAGAGTGGGCTGCAGATACCAGTTTGATGAGAATCTGCTTTATCTTTTTTTGGTAAAGAATTATTTTATTTAACTCTATTTATTAATTTATTTTAATTTGATCAGATAAGGACATAGTGAGAGAGAGAGAGGGAAAGCGAGAAGGCAATCCAGCAGGCCCAGGACTTGAACTATGGTCGGCCATGTGGGAGCCCAGTGCCCCCAACCACCATGCCACCTGCTGGCCCCTCTGCTTTATTTCCTTGTATGTTGACTTTCCCTATAGTCTGGCCCTTCTTGTGCTTGTAAAGTGATTGATAGTTGTAACCAAGACTACTTTTTTATACCTAGGGAAAGAAACAGGGCAGGCTGTCCTCAGGCTTCCACTGTGGCAGATCAAAGTCCCAAGTACCCAAGTATTGTCCTAATGGAACACCACCTTAAGTTGTTGTTTTTTTGTTTTTTTTGGTTTTTTTTGCTATAGGGCGCATGCGCTCGCCAGAGAGACAGAGAAAGACATAGAGACAGAAAGCAAGAAATCACCCCCCAGGGGGGTTGGTCACGCTGCAATCCCTTCTCCTCCATTCTCCTCTCGGGATCTTGGGCACGCACGCACACGCGCCCGGCATGAGTTTTAAGCCACCGGGTCCGGGACGCGAACCGCAGCCAACTACATGGTAGTCCAGCGACATAGCCATTACGCTAACTGCTGGTTCCCACACCACCTTAAGTTGTGAGCTCCAAATCAATCACTATGGCCAGGGAGGGACTGTGTATTGGTTAACCTGGCCTGAACTGCTGGTCCCTAACCATTCTCCAGTCTAGTGAGTGAGATGATTGACTTAGTCCCTTTAGGACCTACCCTAGGAGCTAGACCGAGTTTCAACCCCTCCCCACTTCTCTCTCTCTCTCAGAGACACACACACATGCACACACACACACACACACACACACACACCCCTTTCTGCCTCCTGCAGAGAACATGGCTACTCCATCGTGAGGAGGGGCAGGATGGACATAGGGAGACAACTGCAATACCCTCTGTGTCTCTCAGGGTCTCACTTCTTCCTTTCTTTGCAGCCCAAGGGAATTTCTCATTTTTTTCTTTAGGCAGAAAATCATCTCTGTTATTCCTTGAGCAATACTCTAACTCCCTAACCCGCAGCAGACTCCTTGGAGCACACCTGTCCTGCTCAAAGTCCACGTTTGTCTTAGAGAAGATACACAGTCCCTGGCTTTAGTAATATAAAGTATTATCATTTGAAGGTATAGACTTGATCTGTTTCTTAGGAGGTTTTAGGTGGGTGTGATAAGCAGACAGATCTTAGCTAAGCCTGAAGTTAAATTTATCATGGTGGACCTTTGTGAAGAGGTTTTTTGAAGGTTTTTTGCTATAGGGTGCGTGCGCTCGCCAGACAGACAGAGACAGAGAGACAGAAAGCGAGAAATCACCCCCTAGGGGGGATGGCCACACCGCAATCCCTTCTCCTCCATTCTCCTCTCGGGATCCTGGGCACATGCACACACACGCCCGGCGTGAGTTTTAAGCCGCCGGGTCCGGGATGCGAACCGTGGTTGACTATATGGGAGTTCAGTGACATAGCCATTACTCTAACTGCTGGTCCCAAAATGTAACTTCTAAAAGTGGCTGGGTGAGACTCAGGCCATTACTTGTGGATGAATGAATCCCATCACTGATCCTTTGTGGAATGAGAAGGCAATAAGGAGATAGATAGGAAGGGAGGAAATGAGATTATGGTTTTCTAGAATAGCCTGTCTCATCAGAAAACCTTCAAGAATGGCTCTTTGAAATTCTACCTTATCCTGATTCTTTTCAATAGGAACTTGTTTTTTAATCTTTGGGAGAGGGTGGAATTGTGACTTCTCTCTACCACTATTTTCTGTCCTTTACATCTTCTTCTGTCTCTCAGATTTCTGTGTCACTCATCTTTCCACCTTCACTCTCCCCCATCCCTTCCATCTCTACTCCTTTCCTAACAGGCCCCATCCTCTGAGCTCGCCTTGTTTGTATCTTGACCCTGGCAGGATACCCATTTCTCACACCTGCAGGGATCTCCCATCTTGAGCAGGTGGAAGAGCCATTGAACCTGAAATGGCAAGGAGAGGGTCCAAGCCTAATTTGTACTGGTAAGTGAAAAGAAAGTGAGCATTTTTCTCCCGGGCTTAAAACTTCCCTCTGTCTTTCCTTTATAAAATGTTAAAAATCCATTTTGTCATTCATGTTCTAAATAAGTGACTCTCAAAGATCTCTAATCAACTGGGACCAGCAGTTAGCATAATGGCTATGTCGCTGGACTCCCATGTAGTCGACCGCGGTTCGAGTCCTGGACCCGGTGGCTTAAACTCATGCTGGGCACGTGTGCGTGCGTGCCCAAGATCCCAAGAGGAGAATGGAGGAGAGGGGATTGCGGCATGGCCATCTCCCCTGGGGGGTGATTTCTCACTTCCTGTCTCTCTGTCTCTCTCTGTCTGGTGAGCGCACACGCCCTATAGCAAAAACCTCTCAAAAAAAAAAAAAAGATATCTAATCAACCAATTAAGCGGAAACTTAAACCCTAAACTAACAACTTTCCTTAAGACGAGCACAATTAATAAAACCAGGATGGGTCACATGTCTCAGGCTTAACCTGAGCAGATGGCCTACCCATCGGCTGCCATACTCACCTGAAACTTGAAATGTACTTGCTTTATTTTACTTATTGTGTTGGGTACTGGGGATCAGCAAAATCAAGTAGTATATGATCTTCATCCTGAAAGGGCTCGTAGTCTAATTGAATGCTACACATAAATGACTAAATTAAGGAAAAATGGTGGTGCTGTTACAGAGGTGCGAATAAGATACTGTTGGAACAAAGAGGAGGGGGGTCTTTGCTTAACTCTGCCTGAAACCTTGTTGCTGCCAGCTGTGTCATAGGATCAGGGTCTTCAGGTAAACCACGAAGGATTCCTGATTTCTGAACAGGGCCTCTGCCCTCAGTTCTGGCCTGTTCTTCTCCTGTTACAAACTGGACTCAGCTACCTGGAGGGGATTCTGACTTATCTCTTTTAGAGTCATTTCAGTTGTTTTCTGAGAGGCGTCCTGTGCTTAGTCCGGTACTAGGAATCGGCCCTCGGGTTCTGTCTAGTTTCTGCCTTTTTCTTTTGGTTGTGTTCTCTGGGTTAACTCTCTTTTTGCCATTTGTAGCTAGGACAGGGTCATTGAGACACAGTACTGGCACTCGGAGAGAAAGGGACATATTCATACCACTGGGTGACCTTAATCACTTTGTCATGGGTAATGATGACATTTGAAGCTCTGATTTCTTCTTTCAGAGGGTGTGTTGAAGAAGGAGAAAGAAGATTTTATTCTGAAGGAGGACATTTTTGAGGAGACACAGGACCACATGGTACTGTCAAGTGGACTCCAGTGGTGTGGCTCCCAGGAATTATGGTTTGGAAAATCCTGCACAGAGGAGAAATACAGGTTAGGGAGATGGCCCGGCCGCTCCCGTGGGAGAAGTGTGGAGAGCACAACAGACGATATTATAGAAGTGATTGTGAAGGACGACATGATCTCCATGGAAGAGAGTTCGGAGGATACTGACGTCAATAACCGTCCTGGTATACATCAGAAGATTCTAAATGAACAGGTATTCTATATATGCGAAGAATGCGGCAAGTGTTTTGATCAAAATGAAGACTTTGCTCGGCATCAGAGAACTCATATTGGAGAGAAGATCTATGGCTGTAAGGAATGTGGGAAGGCTTTCGGTTTTAGATCGCATTGCATTGCACATCAAAGAATTCACAGTCGAGAGAAACCTTACGAATGTCAAGAATGTGCCAAAGCCTTTATTTGGAAGTCAAATCTGATTAGGCACCAGAGAATACATACCGGAGAGAAACCTTTTGAATGCAAGGAGTGTGGCAAGGGCTTTAGTCAGAATACAAGCCTTACACAACATCAGCGAATTCACACGGGGGAGAAACCATACACATGTAAGGAGTGTGGGAAAAGCTTCGCTCGCAACCCAGCCCTTCTTCGACACCAGAGAATCCACACTGGGGAGAAACCTTATGAATGTAAGGACTGTGGGAAAGGCTTCATGTGGAACTCCGATCTTGTTCAGCACCAGAGGGTGCACACTGGGGAGAAGCCTCATGAATGCACTGACTGTCGGAAAAGCTTCATTTGCAAGGCGCACCTCATCCGACATCAGAGAATCCATACTGGGGAAAGACCTTACCGATGTAATGACTGTGGGAAAGCCTTCAGTCAGAACTCTGTCTTGATTAAGCACCAGAGGCGCCATGTTAGAGAGAAATCATATGACTGTCAGACCTCTCCTCTTCTTGAACATTAGAGAATACTTGTTTATGATTCGTATGCTACTGGCACTCCTGAAACAAAATAAGATGGCCTTCCTTAATATCCTGTATCCCTAGGCAGCCTTTGTCCTATCTGAACAGATAGCATGTATTCTAGCAAGACTATTTGGCCATGTTTATACTAGGTACTGATTATTTGAGCACCTACTCAATATCACATTTTAGGCTAACTATTTTACATATATTTTCATAGCAGTCCTATTAAGGTAGGTACTCTTGTTCCCATTTTTAAGTATGAGGTTAAAGAGGTTATAAAACTCACTTAGGGTCACTCAGCTGGTAAATTAGAGAGTTGAGATTGGAACTCGGCCTATCTAACTCCAGAATACACTGTTCTTTATTTAGTTGTTCATTTTAGGCTTTACCCATTTTAATTGGCTGACGTTTTCCTGGGCTTTTAGTTTCTCTTTGAAGAAGAGGCCCAACTCCTTCAACTAAGCAAATCTCTTTTCAATAGGTTTGACCAAGACCCAGCTCCTTCAACCAAGACCGAAGCTCCTTAAACTAAGCAAACCTCTTTTCCGCTTCTCTTTGTATCAGTATCACCCAACTTAGTATTTATTTTTTAATTTTATTTATTTTATTTATGATAGTGGGTGCACATACATTAGAAAGAGAGAAGTACCCTCACTGGGGCCTCATCACACCATGGTCTCCTTTCCCTGGGTCCTCTAGTTTATCAGGATTTGGGGCATGCATGCAAACACCCAGCATGCTTTCAAGACAACCAAGGGCTCTGAATTCACAGCTTCTAATATTACAGTTCAGTGTGCTGCTGACTGCATTAGGCTGTCCTTTTTTTTTTTTTTCCAGTTTCATGTCTCAGTCTTGACTTCAGCTAAATGCTAAATGTCTCTTTGAGGACCAACACTGCAGTTTCTTTTATGCTTTTCTTTTTTTATTGCCAGAAGGCACATGCACTCACCAGAGGGACAAAGGAAGAAGGGAAAGGCACCTCTTAGTGGGGTATGGTCACTTCACAATCTCTGCTCCTCTATTTCTCTATCCTGTTGGGATTTGGGGCACACATACACATAAGCCTAGTGTGTCTTTCAAACCGTGGGGGCTGGGATTTGAACTGCAATAAGCCATGTGGGGACTGGCTCCTTAAACCACTAAGCTGTGGGGCCTGGCTCCTCAAATCACTAAGCTACAGGACTGGCCCTGTTTTATACTTTTTAAGTTTTGAAGCTTACTTATTTTTGACTAGATATATTTTCTCATGATTAAAAAAAAAAGATTGAAATAGTTCAAAAGGGTGTTCGGTGCAAACTAAATTTGTCACTCGTGTCTCCCTGTTCACTCCAGAGCCAATCACTGTTAACTGGTTGTGTGTCTTTCTGGAGGTACTCTCTCTATACTCTATATACAAATATTTATTAATGCTGTTTTTCATAAGTCTACCTCACTGAAAACCTTATTCGATGTAGGTGACATTTCAGTTAAATTGCCAACTCCAGGGCCTTCCCTTCATCAGAAATTATGGTCCTTTTTTTTTTTGGAGAGGTTTTTGCTATAGGGCACGTGCGCTCGCCCGATAGAGAGACAGAGAGACAGAAAGCGAGAAATCACCCCCCAGGGGGGTTGGCCACGCCGCAACCCCTTCTCCTCCGTTCTCCTCTCGGGATCTTGGGCATGCACGCACATGTTCCCGGCATGAGTTTTAAACCACCGGGTCCAGGACGCGAAGCGTGGTCGACTATGTGGGAGTCCAGCGACATAGCCATTACGCTAACTGCTGGTCCCGAGAAATTACAGTCCTTGAGGTCACCAAGGTAATGCAGGGAAGGCAGCAGAAGGTAATCTGGGTCATCAACCTCAAGAGACCTGATTGACCTGTGTTGTTGGTCAGCACTTGGGCTGGGAAAATGTAAACCCAGTGGAGATATTTTTTTTCCATAACCATGTATACAGCTACAAACCTTATTATTGTACCATATCCTAAATCCTCTCTCAGCCTGTCTCCCACTCACCATCAAAATAGTCCACATCCCAAAATCGTCTGTGGGCCCATCATCAAGGAACAGAGAAACGGTCACTTTCTAGTGTTGGTTAATGCTGTGTTAGGTAGTTCCATCCAGTCAGACTTGAAAAATTCCCACATAGGGACCAACAGTTAACGTAATGGCTGTGTCGCTGGACTCCCACGTAGTTGACCGCGGTTCAAGTCCCAGACCTGGTGGCTTAAACTCACGCCAGGCGTGTGTTCGTGCGTGCCCAAGATCCCGAGAGGAGAATGGAGGAGAAGGGATTGCGGTGTGGCCATCCCCACTGAGGGGTGATTTCTCGCTTTCTGTCTCTCTGTCTCTGGCAAGTGCACGCGCCCTATAGCAAAAACCTCTCCAAAAAAAAAGAAGAAAAAATTCCCATATAATCTAGTATCTTGGCAGCAGATTTACAAATGCCCTCCCTAGATCCAAGAGCCAAGAGGAAATAAATGCTAGAAACATGTAACTCCTATACCAGAAAATAAGGAATTGTAAAGTTTTAGCCAACTACCTGAAGTCAAGAGCCTGTGAAACTATTTTAAAAAGAGGATGCAAGCTGTTAATACTGACTATGAAGACATGCAGGATATTAGAGAGTAGTACTCATCATCTGAAGGGTTTAGAATAAGAACTTGTTCAGGGGAGAATAGAGGCCAGCAAATGGTGTTGTGGTTATATTGCTGGACTCCCACATGGCTGACCTCAGTTTGAGTCCCAGACCCAGTGGCTTGAAAATCATACCAGGCGTGTATGCATCCCAGGAGGAGAGTAAAGGAGAAGGAATTGTGGCATGGCCATGCCCCCAGGGCGTGGTTTCTCATTTTCTCTCTCACTGTCTCTCTGGTGAGCACTTGTGTTCCATGGCAGAAACTTCTTTTATGTGTGTATGTATGTTTTGGAGCGGTTTTTGCTATCAGGTGCATGTGCTCGCCAGAAGGAAAGAGACAGACAGAACGCAAGAAATCACCCCCCAGGGTGGATGGCAAGGCCGCAATCCCTTCTCCATTCTCCTCTGGGAATCTTGGGCACACATGCACATGCACCCGGCATGAATTGAAGCCACCAGGTCCAGGACTTGAACCATGGTCGACTACGTAGGAGTCCAGTGACATAGCCGTCATACCAACTACTGGTCTCGTTCTTTTATTTTTTTTTAAATTAAAAAAATTTTTTTTAATTTGACCAGAGATGGGGTGGGGGGTTGGGGTGGGGGGATGCTCTGTTAGGTAGTTCCATCCAGTCAGACTTGAAAGTGAGAAACAAGCCTCTAGGTCTGGGACTCGAACTACGGTCGGCTATGTGGGAGTCCAGCAACCTTAACCACCACGCCACCTGCCGACCCCCAAGAAACTTCCAGAAAAAATCATCAGGGGAGAAAAATGCTGACCAAAAGAGATAAGAAACATCATCCCAGACTCTTCACATTTAGAACCCTTAGTGCAGTCTGCCTCACTGCTTTGTAGATACCCTACTTTATAAGTGCCCAGCCAGTCAATGTCATTGTTGACTAAGGGTCAAAGGAGAAGAGCCAGGGGCATATCTGGACCAAATTTCTATTTCTAAACATTGCAAACCCCAGTATGTTTAGAATCCCTGACTTCTGAAACCTAAGGTCATATGGTAAGGTTGGCTCAGCATTGTCTAAGTAAGGTAACATAAACACTTCAGTCCTGTTGTGTGTTACACAGAACCAGCCACTGGCGATGACTGCCGTGAACAGGTCTGGGAGGGGCAGCAGTGGTTTATTAAGCAGATGTTACCGAGTACCTACCTGTGTACAAAGCACTGTGCGGGTGCTGGGTAAGCAATAAGACTGGCTCCCTGCCTTTTTGGAACATTTAGCCTAGTGGGAGAGACCAGCCCCAACTTAGGTAAACATAGTAAATAAACATTGCTGAATGATTTGGAGGAAATTATGAATAGAGTACTGAGAGGCCTGGTGAGGCCTATCCTAACAGATACCCAACGCTGAGACTTGAAGGATGAGAAAAAAAATCACTTGTACTAAGAACAGGAAGAACAACAGAACAGCTGTGCAGAACTGATGTTTGAAGAGCTTGGCATATTCAAGAAAACAAAAGGTGTTTTGATCAAGGATGTGCATGGCACAAGCTGAATTTGAAGAGACCCACGATGGATCTAATAGAATGTCAACTCAGTAGTTAGGGAGTGAGATGGGGAGGTTCTAGCAAGGGAGCTAAGGAAGCAGCCAGTGAGGAGTGGCATTGTCAGTGGACGTGCAGGCAGCAGTTGAAATAGGGTCGAAGCTTGGACTAAGGCTCCAAATTTCTAAAAGAAGATAATACTGAGTATAATACAGAATGATACTCAGTTAAAACACTTGGGGCCAGCAGGTGGCGTGGTGGTTAAGGGTGCTGGACTCCCACATGGCCGACCCTGGTTCAAGTCCTGGACCTGGTGGCTTGCTTGCTTTTTTTTGAGAGGTTTTCGCTATAGGGTGTGTGCGCTCGCCAGACAGACAGAGAGAGACATAGAGACAGAAAGCGAGAAATCACCCTCCAGGGGGGATGGTCATGCCACAATCCCTTCTCCTCCATTCTCTTCTCGGGATCTTGGGCACGTACGCACACGTGCCCGGCATGAGTTTTAAGCCACCGGGTCCAGGACATGAACCGCGGTCGACTACGTGGGAGTCCAGCGACATAGCCATTACGTTAACTGCTGGTTCCCCTGGCGGCTTGCTTTCTCACTTTCCCTCTCATCTGTCTCTCTGGTCAAATTTAAATAAATAAATAAATAAATGAATAAAGTTCAATAAAATAGAATTAAAAAACAAAAAACTTGGTAAGGGCCAGCAGGTAGCATGGTGGTTGAGGCGTTGGACTCCCACATGGCCAACTGTGGTTCGAGTCCCACACCTGGAGGCTTGCTTTCTCACTCTCTCTCCCTCTCTTTGTTTCTCTCTGGTCAAAATTTTCAGATAACAACAATAGTAAATTAAATCAATAATTCTTAAAAAAAAAAAAAAAAAAAAGTATTAGTTTCCAGAGTGACAATGACATGTATGCTGGATGAAGCCAGTATAGTCCAATGGAAAGAGATGACGAATAGGAGTAAGAGCCCATGAAAGCGGAGCCAGGAATGAAAAGGGACAGTCGGACTTCAGAGGAGCGTCATGGAGGCTGATCAACTCTAGGACCCCTCTCACTCAAACATGGAAATGTTTGTAGGCAGGGAGTTACAGTGCCAAACAGCACAATGGGACTTACGAAGATATGGCGAAGGGTAGCTGTTCCAGAAGGATTAGGAAGTAACAGCATACGGAAATGGATCATCCTACCAAGAATTTCTTTTTTATTTTGGAGAGGTTTTTGCTATAGGGTGCGTGCGCTCGCCAGAAAGACAGAGAGAGATGGAGAGACAGAAAGTGAGAAATCACCCCGCGGGGGGATGGCCACGCAGCAATCCCTTCTCCTCCATTCTCCTCTCGGGATCTTGAGCACGCACACACATGCGCCCAGTGTGAGTTTTAAGCCACCGGGCCTGGGACGTGAACCATGGTCGACTACATAGGAGTCCAGTGGCATAGCCATTACGCTAACTGCTGGTTCCCCTACGAAGAATTTCTAACTAGTCTTTTTCTTACCAGTTGCCTAGGGACTCGCACTTGGAAACCCCGAGTCCATATCACAGGATCTGATCTGTAGTCTGGGTGGAAGGAATTGTAGGCAGGGAAGACCTAAGGGTTGATAATCACATTCCAGATTTCTAAAAGAAGATAATACTGAGTATAATACAGAATACTACTCAGTTCCTACATTTGAGAAAATTAGGAAAGGTGGAAAATAAGACATTTTCTGATAAGACGCAAGAACAATATACTAAGAATTACGGTAAAAGCTCATCTTCAAATTAAAAGGGATTAGAAAGTAAGGATAACAGGGACCAGCAGTTAGCGTAATGGCTATGTCGCTGGACTCCCACGTAGTCGACAGCGGTTCGTGTCCCGGACCCGGTGGCTTAAAACTCACGCCGGGTACGTGTGCGTGCGTGCCCAAGATCCCGAGAGGAGAATGAAGGAGAAGGGATTGCGGCGTGGCCATCCCCCCTGCGGGGTGATTTCTCACTTCCTATCTCTCTGTCTGTCTCTCTCTGTCTGGCGAGCACACGCGCCCTATAGCAAAAACCTCTAAAAAAAAAAAGTAAGGATAACAGAAAATGGTGTGTAGAGTCTATTGAAACATAGCTAGCCTGCCCAGAATTTCTAAGGGAAGAGTGAATAAATAAATCCCTGCTGCTTTGCACCCTGGAGCAAGCTATAGGGTTGTGTGTCTTAGGAAGCACCTCAGTTGCACATTGGTGTCTGCGATTCTGAGCATCAGTCTGTGACTTTTAGTTAGAACCAATTGTCATCCCTCATTTGGTTCTCAGCATCCATACCAATTCTCGCTGGGAACAGCAGCTCAGATACTTTGGGGGAAGGTTTCTTTTCCTAGCTACATAGTTTGGCTTCACCCCTAACCTCATAGCTGGACTCTGGTTTGTGTTAATCAGCTTATCCACTTGGCCAATGTCATATGACGAAGGACTTACTGGGTCTTTTGGAAGAGAAAGGTTTTTCTTTGAAGGTACCAAAGGAGGTACTGTCTGTCTTCTGTATGGCATATAGGGAAATGTGAGGCCTGGAACTGTAGCAGCCCTTCCTTCCTTCCTTCCTTCCTTCCTTCCTTCCTTCCTTCCTTCCTTCCTTCCTTCCTTCCTTCCTTCCTCTCTCCCTCCCTCCCTCCCTCCCTCCCTCCCTCTCTTTCTCTCTCTTTTTGTTCTTTCTTTCTCTTTCTTTCTTTCTTTCTTTCTTTCTTTCTTTCTTTCTTTCTTTCTTTCTTTCTTTCTTTTCTTTTCTTTTCTCTTTCTTTCTTTCTTTCTTTTTCTTTCTTTTTTCTCTTTCTTTCTTTCTTTCTTTCTTTTTTTTTTGTTTTTCTTTCTTTCTCTTTCTTTCTTTCTTTCTTTCTTTCTTTCTTTCTTTCTTTCTTTTTTCTATTAAAAGGAGAGATTTTAGAGCTTTCAGGGCCTAACATGGAGCCTGAGGGTGAAGCCAATACCAAAGAAGGCCGTGGCAGAACAGAAGATAGGTCTGTGGTGACACCATTGAAGCCACTAGACCAAGCCTCACCAGAAGCAGACCTATCTCTGCACTTCTCAGCGATGTGAGCCAATAAACAGAATTATTAAATTAGATTGGAGTTTTTTTTGCCGTTTACAGCTTAGCCATACTAAAACAGGCTTGGATTTGAGAGCCCTGTATTTGAAAGCTCTGTTGCATTTTTCTCTTGCTGAGGGGTCACATAGCTCCTCATTTTTCTCTTGCTTGTCTAACTAGGTCCTCATGGTTAGCGTGAGTGAGACTTGAGACACAGCACACGATGCCTTCTGATTTCCATTACGTTGCACTCACTAAATTTGGTAAAAAACAAAACAAAACAAAACTCATTTGTTTTCAAGTGGTAATAGAAACTTTTATTCTGTTGCTAATAAAAATAATTAGTTTGTAAGAAGAAACAAACAAATTGTCAACCACACAATCAATTTGTGTTTCAGTTAGCGTCCTATAGTCTAGATTTTTCTCTCGTAATGAGTTTTCTACTGGTCAGGAGCGCCCTGGGGATACCCCAGCGCCCTGGGATGGGCTGGCTTTTATTCTGGCCTCTTTCTTTGGGAAAATTCTGGATTCGTGAGATCTATTAATAACTACCAGGCCCAAGACATACTTTAGAGACTTTTTGCTGTGATTTTGTTACTTTATTATTTTTCTGAGAGGCTCAAGGACTGCTTATATGAACAGGGCAAAGGTCCCCAACACTTCTGTCCTAGCAGATGTCAGATTCTCTGTTGTTCCTCTGAAAACATGCAACTCTGTGAAGAAGCTACAAGAAAAGGAAGACGGCAGTGTATGCTAGAAACTGACGGCAAGTACGGTTAACAAGCGCAGCGGGTTGTGTGATGTGAGAGCATTCTGAATAGGTCACAGACGCACCTGCTGGAAGCCCAAATGGTATAAATATAAAAGAAAATCAACTCGAAGCATGTTTGATCTATCCTTGGAGTCTTTTCTTTTTTTTTTTTTTTTTTTTTGGAGAGGTTTTCGCTATAGGGTGCGTGTGCTCACCAGAAAGAGAGAGACAGAAAGCGAGAAATCACCTCCCCCCAGGGGGAATGGCCATGCCACAATCCCTTCTCCTCCATTCTCCTCTCGGGATCTTGGGCACACATGCACACGCGCCCAGCGTGGGTTTAAGCCACCGGGTCTGGGACTTGAACCATGGTTGACTACATGGGAGTCCAGCGACACAGCCATTATGCCAACTGCTGGTCCCTATCCATGGAGCCTTGATGCCAACTTGACCTGCAGGTACTAGAGATGTCCCTCTCCCTGTGAAAGCTGTCCTGAAAGCCTTGTCACTAGCAACACTCTATATTTCCTTTTAGCCCACTTCCTCTTCAACCCGAAGACACTAGCTTCTGAGCACACCAAACTCCCTGAGCTGAGGTTACTCAAAACAACGGACTTTGGGTTCACCCGCTCTTTAATATGTGTTATCTATTTTTACAAGCCCTCTTGACTCTGACACAGCAGTTGCTCCTGGTTCTCCTCATCTCTTAGTTCCTGCCTCCTTTGGGCTTCTTCCTCTCGGTCCACCCTTTAAAGATAAGCAGTCCTTGGAATTCGGTCTTGTCCCCATCCTAACTCTACAGTTTGCTAGATGACAAACTCAGTCACCTATTTGAATTAAGCTACATACCCAGGTTTCACATGTACCAAAAATTTATTTCCTTCCCAGCAGGTGTTCATTAGCTGCTGTTTTCCCCACCACTCATCCGTCCATCCAAGCCAGGAAGCTCACGGCAATCTTCAGCTTCTTTCTATCATAAAACTCCCTTCCTGAAAATTATCTAGTGATTTTCTGTTGCTTATAAAACAAAATCCAGGCCAGCCAGTGTCATGGTGGTTAAGGTGTCCCATGTGTCTGATTACATGGTTCAAGTCCTGGACCTGGTGGCTTGAAAAATACTCTGTATACCTGTTCATGCATGCCCAAAATTCCAAGAGGAGAAAAGACAAGGGATTGCAACATGTCCATCCCCCATGGAGTGTGCTTTCTCACTTTCCCCCCCTCTGTCTTCAGCAAGTGCATATGCCTTATAGTGAAAACAAACTGAGTTGCTTAGGTGAATAATCAGACTGTATTACTGGTTTACTTTAATCTATGGCGTGGCTCTTTTCTCACTTAGGCCTCAATCTCAGGCATCTTTTTTTTTTTTGCTTTTTTTTTTTAAAAGCACTATTTTAACTTTATTAATTTTATTATTTTCCAGTTTGATCAGAGAGAGAAAGAGAGAGAAAGTGAGAAAGCAAGCCACCAGGTCCGGGACTCGAACTGCGGTTGGCCATGTGGGAGTCCAGTGCCTTTAACTACCACACCACCTGCTGGCCCCCTGTTTTTGCTTTTACTCCTCAACCATGTCTTGTTCTTTCAAGGAACATATACAGACAGTGGATCTAAACTAGAAGTTATTTTGTCCCCTTTACAGGGTTCATTTAGCAATTTTTAGAGACTTTTTGTCGTCTCTCTGGTGAGTGCACGTGCTCTATAGCAGAAACCTCTCAAAAAAAAAAAAAAAAAAGAGAGAGAGAGAGAACTCAAACCATGGTCAGCCATGTGGGAGTCCAGCGCCCCAACCACCGTACCACCTGCTGGCCCCCAATCTAAGTTGGTTTATTTCACCTCTGTTGTCACATAAAGGGACAATATACAGGTTCGAGCAGAAAGGGCTAAATACAACCTCAGCTTTCTACCTGGAGGATCATCACAGAGGAGAACAGATAAGCCAGAAACTAGCAGGGAGATTTCAGGGCAGGAACTCGGGAAAATGCTGGATTGAAGTTGTCTATAAACTCCTAGGCTCGCCCATGAACTGCACATATATGGGTCTGACCCTCACTGGCCAGCTCAACTTTGATCCTGTCACTCCACTGTTCAAAATCTCCAAACTTCCTCCTGAGTGTCATCATGTCTCATGCTATTTGATATATCCTTCCATTCATTACAATTAGCCTACTAGCCTTGTTGCCCCATATGCTATGGTCTGAATGTGTGTGTCCCCCCCAAAATTCAGTTTCAAAGCTAATCCCCAATGTGCTGGTATTAAGAGGTAGGACCCTGGGGAGGCCATGAGAGTGAAGCCCTCATGAATGGGGTTAGTGCGCTTATATAGGAAACACAAGGGAGCTTGTTTGCCCTTTCTACCACAGGCCACAGCTAGAGGGCGCTGTGAGGAAACGGGCCCTCACAGGCACCAAATCTGCCGCGTCTTGATCTCGGACTTTGAAGTTTTCAGAAGTATGAGAAAAACGTTTCTGTTATTTATAGCCTATCCAGCTTGTGCTATTTTGTTCTAACAGTCTGTACAGATAAACTGAAAGCTGTCTGTGTAATTTTCCCATCTTTATACTCCACTCGACACATTGCACAGTGCTTTGCAAATAAGCTAATTTGGTGAATTACCATACGTCTGTTTCAGTTCCCTGGTCTCTTCCATCTCATCTGTCTGAGGCTGTTCGTTGTGTGGCTTGCCAGAGGGATTTCTACATCCTCTTCATCAGAACTGGAAATGTATCCCTTTGCATAAAAGCATATTGACTGTTTCACCGTTCTGTAGCCCGAAAGCCTTGTTCGTAGTGCTCAGAAGCCCCAGAACAGAAGGCAGCTGATCCTTTATATTTTCTGGGGAGATTTTTTTTTTTTTTTTTTGAGAGATTTTCGCTATAGGGCGCGTGCGCTTGCCAGACAGAGAGAGACAGAGAGATAGAAAGCGAGTAATCACCCCCCAGGGGGGATGGCCACGCCTCAATCCCTTCTCCTCCATTCTCCTCATGCGCCCGGCGTGAGTTTTAAGCCACCGGGTCCGGGACGCGAACCGGGGTCGACTACGTGGGAGTCCAGCGACATAGCCATTATGCTAACTGCTGGTTCCCTGGGGAGATTTTTCAACAGCCAATACTCACTTGGTCAGTTGGTCTTACATTCACAATCCATTTTTCCACTCTGTGGTCACCTTAAGCAAATGGATATGCAGTAGTTGTTTAAATGAAATTTTCTTTTCTTTTCTTTTCTTTTTGGAGAGGTTTTTGCTATAGGGCACGTGCACTTGCCAGACAGACAGAGAGAGACAGAGAGACAGAAAGCGAGAAATCACCCCCCAGGGGGGATGGCCACGCCACAATCCCTTCCCCTCCATTCTCCTCTCGGGATCTTGGACACACACGCATACGCACCCGGCGTGAGTTTTAAGCCACCGGGTCTGGGACGCGAACCACAGTCGACTACATGGGAGTCCAGCAACATAGCCATTACGCTAATTGCTGGTCCCTGAAATTTTATTTTCTATTCCCTTTCCCTGAGTCTTTTTTTTTCTTTTTAAGAATTATTTATCTAATTTCATTTATTTATTCATTTGACGAGAGAGAGAGCAAGCCACCAGGCCCAGGACTCAAACCACAGTTAGCCATGTAGGAGTCCACCACCTTAACCACCAAGCCACCTGCTGGCCCCTGCCTCATTTTTCTTACCTTCACTTTTACTTTCACGTAGGGGAGAAAATTGACTTTGCAGGTGGGCAGAGTAACTGACTTTGTAACTGACTTGGTCACCCATCGTAGAAAAAACTATCTTCCTCTTAAGTAATCGGCTTAAGTTCTGGAAACCGATCCCATCCCATTCACTTCACAATGAAATTTGTTCATTTTTTGTGGCAGGTTTCTAAAGACTCAAAGAAACCACCCACACACTTCCACATGTGGTTGATCTACACAAAGGTTTCTAAGTGGTGACACTATTGGATTTGGGGGCCAGGTGATTCTTTTTGGTGGGCCACCATTCTTTGTATTGCAGTGTATTTAGCAGTGTCTCTGGCCTCCACACACTAGAACAGATGCCAGTAGCAACCTCTCTCACTATTTTTCTCCTTCCTTCCTTCCTTTTATTTTTTTTTTTCTGAGAGGTTTTTGCTATAGAGCGCGTGTACTCACCAGACAGAGACGGAGAGACAGAAAGCAAGAAATCACCCCCCAGGGTGGGTGGCCACACCACAATCCCTTCTCCTCCAAAAAAGTGTGGAAAGTGCACGAGAAAGTCGATGAGGGGGTGGGGTATTTGCATTACAGCATATACCAACCAGCATTACAGGTTGGTTGTCTGATCCCAGAGCCATTTTCGGTCCACCACCTACGATTGTGATAACTGTGTCTTGACAAGGGTAACTTACCTAAAGGTCAAATGAGGAATTGCAATCTTGCCCTTGTTCTGTTTGCCATGTCATGTATCCTTGAGAGTTTATTTGTTCAGAGGGGCCGCTCTTTCCTAGTAAACACTGAGGTGCCATATGGACTCTTCTGGCCATTCTCAGTTCCTTTCTCTGTTGCTGTCTTTGATGATAAAAGAAAATAGAAAAGCTAGATATTTACTGTTCCAACCCTCTATCGCAAAGTCAGCACCCACTGCTACTTGTCTCCTAGTATTCATTCTCTTCTGCTTCCACTGAGATGTCTAAATTGTCCAGTTGCCTCTAGAGTTAGGTTTAACCATGTGACCATCTTCTGGTCATTGTCATGAAATGGTATGTGCAACTCTTTGCCCATGAACTTAAGTGCATTCCCAGTGCCACCATTAGACCTAGGAGTCTTGTCCCCCCGCACCCCCCCCCCCCAAACATGAACATCAGGGGTCCTGCATTCTGGAATTTCTTTCTCTTTACTTTTCAGGTTGTTGACTGGGAGTTGCTGGGTCCAGTAGTACCGTTGAATGAGGTGCTCCAATGATTGACTAGGACCTATGTGGGCCCTGGGCCTTACTCCTTCTGTTTAGGGTACTCTGTGACGTTTTTCCAGTATAAGGAGTTGACTGGGCATTGTGGTTTAGGTAATGGTTTGCTACCCAAAGGTTTATGCTTTGGAATCTGGTCTTAGTAGGTGGTGATTGGATCATGTTATTGGATCATGGAGGCACTGGCCTCATGAATCAATTAATGCTATTTTGTGAAAAGTTGAGTTCTAGTTCTCGGGTATTAGTTCTTACAATGGTGGATTGTTATAAAAGAGAGCTGCCTGTAGTGTGCTCTCTCTCTCTCTCTCTCTCTCTCTCTCTCTCTCTCTCTCCATGTGACTGCCAATCTCTCTGCTTCTGTTGGCTATGTTGTAGGTTGGCCTGTCAATCCTATGCCTTTGGACCCTCAAGCCACCAGAATCATGAGTCAACTAAACCTCTATTTCTTTATATATCACCCAGTCTTAGGTATTTCTTTAGCAATGCAGTAATGGTCTAAAACATCAAGTCACCTGAGGAACTACAGAAGGCATATGTGTATAGTTTTCTCAGGGCCCTGTGGTTGGACCTCATTTCCAGTAGGGTAGCCAACATGATATTTTTTCATAGGAGTACATAAAACTGAGATACAGAGTGGTACTAAAAATGATTTTCAGTGACTCTCCCTTATATCAGACACAGAATGTATTCAGGGATCTGGGTTACCAGGGGCCCAATGCCAACTCTTGGGTTTGAGCTGGGTATGTGTGCCCATTCTTCAGCTCTGCTCATTTGTGTTTACTGCAATGTTACCTGTGGTCTACAATGCTCAGAACAATAGAAGTGGTAGTGAATATCATTTATCGTTTGTACCCCTCACTGCTGGCATCCAGGGTGACCACTTGGCCCCCTCCACAGGCTCTGGTAACATGTCAGGGAATTCTCTGGGTGGTCACACTGAGTCTTCTGAGGGCTTTCAAAATACTTCTGATTGCTGCAGTGCCATCATACTGTCCTGAGGGGCGGGTGGTGGTGGTGGTGGTGGTGGTGGTGGTGGTGGTGGTGGAGGATATTTCTTAGGTGAACTGAACTGCCCTTCTCACTCTGTCCATGAGCCCATTGCTTAGTCTGTCTACTGGTAGTAGTATATGGAAGGGAGAGACATAACCAGCATTGAAAGACATCACATTCCAGGGACCAGCAGTTAGTGTAATGGCCATGTCGCTGGAGTCCTATGTAGTCGACCGTGGTTCACATCCCGGACCCCGTGGCTTAAAACTCATGCCGGGCGTGTGCGTGCCCAAGATCCCGAGAGGAGAATGGAGGAGAAGGGATTGTGGCATGGCCATCCCCCCTGGAGGGTGATTTCTCACTTTCTGTCTGTCTCTCTCTCTCTGTCTGTCTGGCGAGCGCATGTGCCCTATAGCAAAAACCTCTTCAAAAAAAAGAAAAAAGAAAGACATCACATTCCAGAAATGTGGGTACAGCCATTTAAGAGAAGTCATAATTATATGTATGATTTCGTTAATTATGTTATAACATTCCAAATGATAAGTTTAACATGCCCAGAAAAGTATCACCGTTCGCATTTTCCTTCATTTTCTGGGTAAGGCTTTTATTCGCAATCATTGTAACCAGCTTTGAGTAGGTCATTGGAACCCCGTATTCATGGGTGGCAGGCTGATGCAATGGATGATGTGATGTCATGAATAATGACGCAGCCAGCATTAAATACATGGTATGAGAGAACGAAGGTACAAGGAGCTCTAGAGTGTTTCAATATGGGGACAACTTTGAAGATTTCAGGACTGATCATGGAAAAGATAGGACCACGAGATGGCAATATTGCACAATAACTTTTTTTTTAGGAATTATTTATTTAATTTTATTAATTATTATTATTTTTTAATTTTCCATAAGGCATGTGTGCTTACCAGAGAGAGACAGAGAGAGAGGGAAAGTGAGAAAGCAAGCTGTCAGGTCTGGGACTTGAACCATGGTTGGCCATGTGGTAATCCAGTGCCTTCACCTCCATGCCACCTGCTGGCTTGCACAACTTTTTACTGGGGAGCATTTGCACAAGATTTCATGACAGAGGAAGTTCCTTACGGAAGGAGGCTTGCCAGAGACTATGAGGCTGCCACTCACAAGGCAAAGAGGGCAAAGAAAGTCTCGGAAGAGGAGGAAATTGGAGAGAAGGCTTACATGTCTAGGCCACGTTGCGCAGAAGCTAGCTGGGATTCTCTGGGTCAGAGAACTCTGCAGACCGGCAGCAGGGTTTGTCTTATCTATAGCTAGCAGGTGTTAGGCATAGCTGCATGGATTATACACAGTAGGGGGCTCTAAAATGCTAAAGGTAAGCTCCTTTGGGTCATTCATATATATATATATATATATATATATATATATATATATATATATAAAATAATTATTCTATTTAACTTTATTTGGGTTATATATATATTGGGGTTATATATATTTTTGAGTAAACTCATTTGGGTTATGTATTTTTTTTTAAAAAAAAATCATTTTATGTAACTTTATTTATTTATTTATATTTGACCAGAGAGGGACAGAGTGAGAGACAGAGAAAGAGGAAAGTGAGAAAGCAAGCTGCCAGGTCTCAGACTCAAACTGCAGTTAGCTATGTGAGAGTCCAGGGCCCTCAACCGCCATGCCACTTGCTGGCCCCCTCTGGGTTGTATATATATATATATATTTTTTTTTTTAACCTTTTTTTTCTTTTGCTGTAGGGCATGCGCCCTAGCCAGAGAGAGAGACACAGAGAGATAGTAAGATAGAGAGAAAGAGAGAGGGAAAGTGAGAAATCATCCCCCAGAGAGGCTGGCCACACCATAGTCCTTCCTTCTCCAGTCTCTTCTCTGGGTCTTGGGTACGTATGCACGCATGTACGCATGTACATGTGCGTGGCATAATTTTTAAGCCACTGGGTCTGAGGCTCAAACCACAAAGGTGGCTATGTGGGGTCCAGTGCCTTAACCTTCACACCACCTGCTGGTCCTACTTGGGTTATATTTCAAGTAATTGGATGTGTAAGAATTTGCCAAGTGTGTAGAAATATCCAAAAACGATGTAAATATGTGTCCCTTGAGCTTGATAACTGAAACTTCTCATTAGGAATATTCGAATTGCATTACATTGAAAGTTAGAGACAGTAACGCGTTGCTGAAACTAGAACGTCAGAGGCAGTCATGTAGTTCTGAAACCAAATTGCTATCTTTAAATGATTATCAGGACTGGCAGCTGCTGCACAGTGGGAAGTCATGGCCAACTGGGGTTTCAGACCCCCAGGACAGCTGGAAAACATGCCTGGCACAGGCGTGGGTGCTCAGGATCCTGCAGAGCTCGAAGGCTGGAGGAAGGGCGTAGCAGTTGAGGACGCTTCTCTCCGTCTCTTCCGTGTGTGCATACACTATTTTTTTTTTTTTTTGAGAGGTGTTTGCTATAGGGCGCATGCGCTTGCCAGAAAGACAGAGAGAGACAGAGAGACAGAAAGCGAGAAATCACCCCCAGCGGGGGACGACCACGCTGCAATCCCTTCTCCTCCATTCTCCTCTCAGGATCTTAGGCACGCACGCACACACACCCGGCGTGAGTTTAAGCCACCAGTCCAGGATTCGAACCGTGATTGACTACATGGGAGTCCAGTGACATAGCCACTACGTCAACTGCTGGTCCCATGCATACACTATTATTAAAACCTATCAACTACTGTGGCATAGGTTTTGATTTCGCCTCAGCATGCCTGCCCAACCATACAGCTGTGATGAGTCAGTTTGCTCTAAGCAGGGAGTGAGACCCTAATCCCTGACCATGGTTATAGGTCTTTTGGGGGCTAATGAAGCCCCTTTAAAGACCTGACCACTAAAGACTTGAGATATAATTACCTTGAAAAGAGGTGACCATGTTCCACACAACCACCAAGTGGGTACTGAAGTGCTGGCCTTGGCCGTGTGTGCCTGAGGGCCCATTGCTCCTTTCCTAGTCCTCTTGGCAGAGTGGGTGTTTCGTGGGAGAACCGTGGCTGACCGTGAGTGAGACCCAGAAAGAGTGGTAAACTTTGAGCTCCACATGGGGCATCATGGTGGCTGTCAGAGCAAGATATGTGAGGGCACCTAGCAGGTGATGTTTGTGGCACTGGACGGTTCAGCATAAACTAGGTTAAGACTGAGACGGAGTTCCGAGCTGGGGTCTGGCCTCATGTCTTCCCCTTTCTGACCTTCCCTCGCTTATTATTGGTGGTCTTCCAACCTATGACAGACAGCACCACCTTTGTGACACTCCAGAGGTCTTCAGGGTGCACAGAAAGTTCACTCAGGGACCAGCAGTTGGCGTAATGGCTGTGTCACTGGACTCCCATGTAGCTGACCACAATTCGAGTCCCGGACCCGGTGGCTTAAACTCACGCCAGGCGCGTGTGTGTGCGTGCCCAAGATCCTGAGAGGAGAATGGAGGAGAAGGGATTTCAGCGTGGCCATCCCCCCTGGGGGGGTGATTTCTCGCTTTCTCTCTCTCTGTCTCACTCTGTCTTTCTGGCGAGCTGATACGCCCTATAGCAAAAACCTTTCAAAAAAAAAGAGCTCACTCAGTCTGTGCCTCCAACTTCATTCAGCACTCATTTCTGTCGCCTCTGTCCTAATGGGCCACCCAGCCCTTCGAGTCATCTTGGGAGACGTCAGCATACTCCTAATAAACTCAGCCCTGTTCAAATCACGGCCAGGGCCCTGATTCCTGCTCTATGACTTTGAGGGAGAGACCCCCAAGCAGGCGGGGGCAGGGTCTTGCGGGGTTGGACAAGTTGGGGCAGGAAACTGGCTAGGGCCCCAGGGGAGGGATAGCCTCGGCAGGCCCTGTCCCCTGGGTTCGCAGGAGCCCCGTTCTTCAGTGCTCCGCGGTCCCCCCATGTCCCCAGCCCCATGCCTTGCTCCTGCCTTAGGCTCCCACTTTCCGAGGAGGTCTGACCGTGGGTGGGCCGGTCCAAGTGGCTCGACTCGGAACCGGGCTGGGGGAACAGCCCACCGCGCCCGCCCTACCCTTGCTGCTGGCTGGTCTCCTGGAGCAGTGAACCACCAAGACGTAGACCTCCAAGATTCCTAGAGAGGACTCCGGGAGGGTCTGGGTTGGCCGGGGGGCTGTGATAACGCACTTCCGGGACGCTGTCGTATTTAAGTCGCCGGGGCCTGTTCTGAGGGAACCCGCGTGTGGCGTCCGCAGCTTGTGCGTCCTGCGGAGCGGGCAGGGCGCCGGAGCCCACGGTGAGCGGTCCCGTCGGCTGGCGGAGGCCGGGACGGGGCCCCGAGGCGGGCCCTCGTCTCTCCGCTCGGCGACGTGGGCCCGAGTCCCCGCCCGCGCGTGCCCCACAGCCGGCGGCGCGTTCGGATTCGGTTCCCGTCACAGAGGGAGTGTTGAGTCAGAATGTCTTAACGGCCCCGCTCCGGGACACGCTGGTGACCGCACGCCCCTTGGGCACTCCCGCCGCAGAAGCCCAGCCCTTTTCCTGGGCTCCGGTACCGTGTACTCCCCCTCCCTCCCTCCCTTCCCCGGCGTCCCAGGAGACGGCCTGCGGTCCCGGTACTCGCCTGGCAAGGTGTCCCGGGCTGAGCGGCGGGGCCCACAGCGCCCGCGCGCCCTCCGCGAGGTCGCCTCCCGCGGCCGGGTCTCGGCGCTCTGGCTGGAGATCCAGACCCTGGCCTGGCGCCCCGCGCACGCACTGCGGGCCGGGCTTGGCCCAGCCTGCCTTTGAGAATACCCAAGTACTCGTTTTCTCTCCAAGACAGTTTTTTTTTTTTTTTTTTTTTTTTTTTTGTGGAGAGGTTTTTTGCTATAGGGCGCGTGCGCCCCCACAGAGAAAGAAAGAGACAGAGAGACAGAAAGGGAGAAATCACCCCCCAGGGGAGATGGCCACGCCGCAATCCCTTCTCCTCTCGGGATCTTGGGCACACACGCACATATGCCTGGTGTGAGTTTAAGCCACTAGTCTGGGACTCGAACTGTGGTCTACTACATGGGAGTCCTGTAACATAGCCGTTAAGCTAACTGCTGGTCCCAAGACTGGGTTTAAGTAGGTCACATACTGGAGACCACGGAGCCCCGGGATTGGGATTGCTTTCGTGTCACTGTTAAATCTAGTCCCATATCCAGGGGTATCCATCAAGCATCGCATTTATGTGTAAGACTTAAAATAGAATTCCTAAATACTATATTAGGAATATTTCCATGTCTGGTGTCTCCCCACTATTTCCCCTCCAATGCAGATTGAGTACAAGGTATTAATCCATTTTTAAGCACTTTTTCATTTTTCTTCACTATAGGGTGCCTGTGCTTGCCAGACAGACAGAGACAGATAGTGAGAAATCACCCCCCCAGGGGGCATGGCCACGCCGCAATCCCCTCTCCTCTATTCTCCTCTCAGGATCTTGGGCACACACACTCACACACACACACACACACACACACACACACCCGGCGTGAGTTTTAAGCCACCGGGTTCAGGACGTGAACCGCGGTGGACTACGTGGGAGTCCAGCGACACAGCCATTATGCTAACTACTGGTCCCCATTTTTAAGCACTTTTGACCTATGTTAAACAGGTTTTCTGTACACTGCGGAAAGATGTCTTCCCCTAGCTCTTCGCATCCTTTATCATTCTGTCCTCATTACATCTCTTCACCTGCTACTCTGCTGTCAATCTAGCGTGTCAAGGTTATGATTAGATTAAACATTTGGTTCTTGCTGTTAGCGAAGCAGTGTGTTGGGTTTTGCTTTGTTCCCCACCTTGCCCCCCAGTCATTTATTTATTTTAAAGATTTTTGCCATAGGGTGCCTGCACTTAAGAGAGAGTGTGAAGTCACCCCGCCTGAGGATGGCCTCTCTGCAATCCCTTCTCCGTTGGGATTTTGGGCACACTCTCACATGCACCAGTGTGATTTTTAAGCCTTTGGGTCTTGAACTGGAACCGCAGTTGACCATGTGGGAATCCAGCGCCTTTTCCCTTAGGAAAGGAGGAGGAGTGGCCTCTGCTGCTGCTGTTCTTCCAGATGGATTGCTTTTTACAGGTTGTAAAGTACTTAAGTGCTTTTGTTTAATGTGTTAATTGTGTTAAGTACACACTGTAGGGACATTTATTACCGACATGATGGCAGGGCTGTGATTTTAGAGAATTAGAGTGTACAACTACAAGGGCTACCTGTTTACTCAGCGTGAGTCATTGCTTTTGTCACCCTTGGGCAGAAACCACCTGTGAGTTTAATAGCAGTAGGTTTACATTGTGTTTTCCTTTTTTAATTTTTCTTTTCTTTTTTTTTAGAGGTCTGTTTGTTTGTTTGTTTATTTATTTGCAATAGGGCGTGTGTGCTCACCAGAAAGATAGAGAGGCAGACAGAAAGCGAGAAATCACCCCCCAGGGGGGATGGCTACGCCACAGTCCCTTCTCCATTCTCCTCTTGGGATCATCGAGAAACACACGCATGTGCGTGCCCGGCATGAGTTTAAGCCACCAGGTCCAACTACATGAGAGTCCAGCAACAGCCATTATGCCAACTGCTGGTCCCACAATTTTATTTGTTTTTTTTAAGAGATTTTTGGGGGCCGGCAGGTGGCGTGGTGGTTAAGGCATCTGAATTCCCTCCCACATGGCTGACCACAGTTTGAGCCCTGGACCTGGCAGCTTGCTTTCTTGCTTTCCTTCTCTCTCGCTGTCTCTGGTCAACTTCAAAAGAATGAAATACAGGGAACCAGCAGTTATTGTAATGGCTATGTCGCTGGACTCCCACGTAGTCGACCGCGGTTCGCGGGAACCCAGTGGCTTAAAACTCATGCCGGGTGCGTGTGCGTGCGTGCCCAAGATCCTGAGAGGAAAATGGAGGAGAAGGGATTGCGGCGTGACCATCCCCCTTGGGGGGTGATTTCTTGCTTTCTGTCTCTGTCTGTCTGGCGAGCGCACGTGCCCTGTAGCAAAAACCTCTCCAAAAAAAAAAAAAAAGAACAATAAAATACAAAAAATAATGACAAGGGAACCAGCAGTTAGCATAATGGCTGTCACTGGACTCCCACGTAGTCGACCACGGTTTGCGTCTCGGACCCAGTGGCTTAAAACTCACGCCGGGCGCGTGCGCGTGCGTGCCCAAGATCCCGAGAGGAGAATGGAGGAGAAGGGATTGAGGCATGACCATACCCCCAGGGGGTGATTTCTCGCTTTCTGTTTCTATGTCTCTCTGTCTGGCGAGCGCACGCGCCCTATAGCGAAAATCTCCAAAATAAATAAATAAATAATAATAATAATGACAATAAAATTTAAAAAAAAGATTTTTGATAGAGGGTGTATGTGCAAGAACCCCCCCCCCTCCCAGGGGGGGATGGCTATGCCGCAACCCCTTCTCCATCCTCTTGGGTCCTTGGGCACATATGTACACGCTCCTGACCTGAGTTTTAAGCTTCTGGGTCTGGGACTGGAACTGTCGTTGACTGGGAGTCCAGTGATGTAACCATTATGCCATCTGCTGGTCCTCATTGTGTTCTCCTTTAAATCCCTTCTGTTTATACTTATAACTACTCCCTCCTTTCTGGAATTCCAGTAACTTCTACAGTATGGTTTCTAGCCCCCCACTTCCTCTCCAGCTTCCCAAATGTCCTTTCAGCCTTTGGGGAAACCTTTTTAAAATGGTGTTCTGGATTCACAAGGAAGTGTCAGTGGAGAGGGACTGTGCACTGATCTTTTGTCTGTACTACTGTATCCTGAGACTCGGCACACTGCAGCTATTGAGTTGAATGGAAGTTAAGGTCTCTGAGTGTGCGTACTTTTATATGTTTATTTCCATGCTCATTAAATATTTTTGATCTGAGGCAGCTGTTCGTACTTCAGGTGTTGTCTTAAATCTTGGTGATTTTCTCTTCTGAATGACAGAAGGCTTACTTCCTAATGATTAACAAATTTACTGACCCAGGATAGGAGTTGGAACTAGTTTAGAAATGAAATTGCTTTACCTCCCTATACTATATTTGGAACTCAGAGTATTTGAGACATGCCATCAAGTTGGCGGATTCCTTTAACATAGTAATGTTTTCCTTTCCTCAATGCTGTTATAAAATTGAATGAAGGACCAGTTCCAAGTCCTGGTGATTAAGGCAGCTGGATCCCACATAGCCAACTGCGTGGTTTGAGTCCTGAATCTGGCATCTTGAGAAATACGCTGGATATGTTGTATATATGCCCCAAATCCTAAAAGTAGGAAGAGATGGAGGAGAATGGATTGTGGTATGACCATTCCCCATGAGGAGTGCTTTCTCCTTGTTCTCCTCACCCTCCTCTCTCTGGTGAGTGCACATACCCACTAACAACACAACAGTGCTTAAAATTGAATGAACACCTTTTAATCAGTCTGTGTATTTGAGGGGAAACTAGTGGTAGGGAGACATCAGACGTCAAAATATTCCTAATAAACTATTTAGACATTCCATTTTAAGTTTTACTACTACAGTCATAGAAACAGGCTGGTCAGTATGAAGTAGCATAGGAGGAAGAACAAATGCTGAGGTCCTAACAGAGTTTGATGAATGTCTTGTATACAACTCATTCCTGTCTGTACTGTGTGGCTCTAGGGATCTTGAGTGTTTGGAATTCCCGCTTTCTTGTCAGCCCCTAACATCTACCCACTGTCTTTGCTAGTTTCCTTTCCTGTCCTTTTCCCTGTGATGTCTTCTCTGGATTATTGAAAATGATAGCTTTCCTAGTTTTTTCAGTCTGCCTCATCACATATTTCTTGGATGATCTCTGCTTCCTTTCTGCATTCCCCTGTATGCCTGCTGTCTCACTCTGAGACTAGAATTGTCATTGGTAACAGATAATAATGGGTGAACAGTGGTTCACATAACCTTCAAACAGGCTTCGTCAGAGCTGTATGCAGGCGTTATGGTCAGCAGAATTATTGTCATTAATGTTTCTTTCTTTACCTTCAGCTCCTGAGACTTTCACCTTTGTTTGCTCTGGGAATAAACACAGGTAGATGATGCCAGCTGTATTAGCAGCCAGGCCCCAGGTGAGCTGGATTTCTTCAGCCTCAGTATATATACATGTGTGTACACATATGCACCTTTATGTGTGCACATATAAAAAAATAATGTACTTTTATATATACATGTGTGTAAATTTCTCACTGATGTTAAGCTTACATACAACATAAGTCAATAGAGCTCACTGTTTAGAGATATCTATACCTGTATGACCATCAGTTATATCAAGGCATGGAACACTATTAGCACCTCAAAATGACCCTTCACGCCCCCTCCCAAGCAAGTCTACCACCCTAAAGTTAACCACTATTCTGGGGGGACACCAGGTGGCATGGTGGCTAAGGGCACTGGACTCCCACGTGACTGACCATGGTTCATATTCTGGGTCTGGTGGCTTGCTTTATCACTTTCTCTCTGTTTCTCTCTCACTCTGTCCCTTTCTGGTCAAATTAAAATGAATAAATGTCGGCATCTGCCCCAGGGCTTGAGTCTAGCTGAATCATGATCAGAGGGCTGCTGGTGAGGAAGAGAAAGAGGACGAGAAAGAGAAAGCCATCTTGAGAGGACCAGTGAATTGGAAAGAGTGAGACCAAGACATAGAGTAGAAATGGACACAGGCAGCCTGAGCCCAGGTAGCCCAAGCAACTTGTGCCACCCTTGAGCCACTGCTTGAGCTGCTGCTGCTTGAGCCGCTGCTTGAGCCACCCAGTCAAACTGGGCCTCTTTATTTATAGTACAAGGAGACATTACACATGTATGTTTCATGACACTTCATAGATTTGTTGCCACGTTACAGACAATGAAACCTAGCTGTAGGGAAGAACTCCTCCGTAAGGGGAACCAGCAATTGGTGTAATGGCTATGTCGCTGGACTCCCACATAGTCGACCGCGGTTCGCGTCCCGGACCCGGTGGCGTAAAACTCACGCCGGGCGCGTGTGCGTGCGTGCCCAAGATCCCGAGAGGAGAATGGAGGAGAAGGGATTGCGGCGTGACCATCCTCCCGGGGGGTGATTTCTCGCTTTCTGTCTCTATGTCTCTCTCTGTCTGGCGAGTGCACGCGCCCTATAGCGAAAACCTCTCAAAAAAAAAAAAAAAAAAAAGAACTCCTCCGTAAGGAGTGTACCACCACACCCAGAGAAGGCTAAAGAACCTTTCAGATACAGAGCAGGGATTGGACTTTGCTAATTGGGGTCAAGATGTTTCCTGAAGTCCATCAGATGTGTCTTTTGGCACGCCCCTAGCAATTTCCACCCTTGCTCTGTCTGCAGTGAAGGTCAAGGAAAGACAAGTTACAAGGTTCTGCCAAACCCCAAAAGGACAGGTGGTGTTTGCTCAGAGCATGTCCCCACACCTCAGGTTCTCTCTCTAAATGTGTCCCCACAAAGTTAAATAAAATTTAAAAAATAAAGTTAACCACTTCTGACCTTTAGCACCATAGATTAGTTTTATTTGTTCTTGAACTGAATATAAATAGAATCACTGAGCATATACTTTTGTGTCTGCCTTCTTTCACTCAACATTATGTCTGTGAGTGTTACCCATGTTGTTGCACGTAGCCGTAATTTGTTCTTTTTCATTGTTCAATAGTTTTTTATTATATGATTATACTACATTTTATTCATTCTATAGATGAACTTTTGGTTGTTTCCAGTTTTTGAATACTATGATTAAGGATGCAGTGACCATTCTTGCTTTTTATCGTGGCACTTATTTTTCTTATGTTTATGAATCTCCCTGGGAGTGAAATTGCTGTTATAGATCATAAGGATATATGGGGTCATCTGAAAATCATGATGTATTTTTCTGTTTCTATGCAAAAATGCATCCTGACTTTTCTGATGACCCAATACATGTGGTTAGTTTCAGCAGATGGCTGCCCAACAATTTTCTAAAATGGTGGTTCCAATTTATACCTTTACTGGAGGTATGTAGTGCTTGGTAAGGGTGTTATTTGTTTGTACTATCTTATTGGAGTTTTTAAAAACACTCCAGGAAGCAGGGATGCTGAGCAATATTTCATATGTTATTGGTTATGTGGATATCCTCTTATGTAAAGTCCTCACTCAGATAGTTGTCTGTTGTGTGTGTGTGTGTGTGTGTGTGTGTATTTTAGTTTTTTACTATAGAACACATGTGCTCGCTGGAGAGACAGAGTGAAGGATAGTGGGAAAATGAGAACCTCTTCCCACCAGGGCCATGGGGGCGGCCACACTGCAATCCCTTCTCCATTTTCCTCTCAGGATTTTTAGGCACATGTGCCCAGCATATTGTTCAAGCTGCCTAGTCCAGGACTTGAACTATGCATTTGGCCATGTGGGATCTAGCCACCTTAACCACCATGCTACTGACTGGCTTGTAGGAGCTTTTTAGTAATTATATATATAAGTCTTTTGTCAGATATATGTAATATGAAATATCTTCCAGTCTGTGGCTTGTTTTTTCACTCACTTAATGGTGTCCTTTGATAGACAGATTTTTTTTTAATTCTCTTCATTTTATTTCTATATTACTATTTCTTTTTAAAATTTTTTATTGTTTTATTTACATTTAATCACTGTACATCTTTACAGGGTAGAACATGCATTTTTTTCAGATTATTTTGGAGATGTTTTTGCTATAGGGTGCATGTGTTCACCAGAAAGACAGAGACAGAAAGCGAGAAATCACCCCCCCCCCCCAGGGGGGATGGCCACGCCGCAGTCCCTTTTCCTCCATTCCTCTCAGAATCTTGAGTACGTATGCACACGTGCCCAGTGTGAGTTTAAGCTACTGGGTCTGGGACTCGAACCACGGTCAACTACATGGGAGTGAGTCCAGTGACATAGCCATTACACCAACTGCTGGTCCCAGATTTTTCTTATTTTTAATTGAAGTTTAGTCATGGAGATAGTCTTCTATGTTTTCTTCTATAGAATTCTAATTTTCTGCTTAGGTCTGTGATTTGTCTCAAGAGTGTGAAGCAGAGGTCAAAGTTCTCCTCACGGCATGGATATCCAATTTATTCAGGAACATTTCTTGAAAAGTATATCTTTTACCCACTGGATTCCACTGCTTACTTTGTCATACATTTTGTGACCATATGTCTCTGTCTGCCCTTATATTCACTATTCAGTTTAATTAGTCTAATTATTTGTCTTTGAACCAGTGTCCCATGACATTCTCTATTGATGGGGGAGTAAAATAATTTTGCAACATATTATGCTATGGAGGACTTTCTTCTAAGATTATTTCAAAATATGTCAGAAAGATAATTGACAAAACTTTGTTTGGTACCTGGCTCATGGTTTCCTTTAATCCCATGTTCCAGGTTGAGACTACTTACTCTGCAGCTCTGTGTTGGAATACAGAACTGACCTTCCACTCTAAGGCTCAAAAACTTTCAGTAACTGTGCTTTTAGGCCCATCTGAGCCTCATGCACAAGCTGGTCTAGACTCCAGCCTTTCCTAAGTTAACAGTATTTTCTTTTGTCTTTCTACCTTCACTACCTCTGCATGGAGGCAGGGAGGGAGGAGGTCATTGGTAGATCTGAGAGCTTCGTACCAGGGGTAGTAGACAGGAAGCCAAGCATGATGGAAGGACCGAGTATGAGCACAGTTGGAAAATGGCAGTAATATGAGCAACCCACATAGTTACTGGGAGATATACAGAGGGGAAAGGGGCTTAGAGTTCAGGTGACAGCCATACCCAGGGGTCAGTTCTCCTCCCATGCTCACGCCCAAGCCCAGGTTGCTGTGTAGCAGGTTGGTGTCTTTGTGGAGGTCATCTGTTCAGAAGCTCGTAGAGGATGTGTACTTGATTCTAACTGGGAGATATGCTGAACTCTGGCTGGCTGCCGTTAGTCTGTGCTCTCTTCCTCCACACCTTCAAATTTTCACACAAAAGCCCTTCAGGCTCATAGAGGACCTGGTACTGAATACATGCCATTGGAAGTGCCCTTCCTAGACTTCTTACCGTTTTGACCATCATCGAAGTCCTGAGGTCTGGGAGTGGGAACTTGTCATTTCAGGAACCAGTGACTTTTGAGGATGTGGCCGTGTACTTCACCAAGCAGGAATGGGCCAGCCTGACTCCCGCTCAGAAGGCATTGTACAAGAAAGTGATGCTGGAGAACTATGCAGCTGTGGCCTTCCTCGGTAAGGCGCCCTGCTGCAGGTCTCTGCCTGGGTCATCGGAGGTTGAAGGGCTCTCATTTACTAGCTGACCCCAAATGGCAATGTCAGAGGTTGCAGATATAGAAAGCCATGAGGGTCTGTTGCCTTCCATAGAACTTTCCTTTTTTCCATCATAAAAGCTACCTTCCTTCCCTGTCTGCCTCAGAAATAACTCTCTGGGTATAGCATGGCTCAAGCTATACTTTGGTACCCTCACCTAGTATTAAACCTTCAAATTGTCTTGAAAGAAACCAGCCCCTTAGATTCCTTCTGGGAGTTGTTCCTAGGAACTGTGTGTTTGTTTCCCACAATAGAAATCCTCATCCTCTAACAAAGAAGGTAAAAGAGCTTATTTCCCGTTAAATAAGAGAACACCTCATTTAACTTCCCAGCGTGTCAGGCTTCTTTGGGAACCCTATCCTGAGCCTTGTTCCCAGGATCCCTCTCTATACCTCTTGAGGGTGTCACCTACTTGTCCTTGCACCCATAGGCTGAAATTGACACTGTGACTCTGCTTATAATTGCGATGTGTTTTCCTCCCCTTAAGCAGCATCACCCACTTCCAAACCAGCTCTAATCTCTCTGCTGGAGCAAGGGAAGAAGCCGTGGTTCACCCAAGTACGCGCCGCCCTGAGCAGGAGGGACTGGAGAGTGGGTCACAAAAGTGAGTTGAGAAGGAGTGTCTTCTCCAGTTTTGTCTTTTCCTTTGCCTTCTTTTCTTCAAAATGAAAGATGTATGTTCTCTGTGCCCAGCATCGAGGAGTACATTGGCATCCTTGGTTACTCCGACTGCTCTATTCATTGCTTTCAACCCCTTTAAACTGTAGCACACAGCACTGAGCTTCAGTGCTTCATACACAGGATGTTTTTATCACTGAGCATATACAGAAAGTTTTTTCTGAATGCTAATGGTTATATATGATCACCTTTTCCAAGTTATCTTTTTTTTTTTTCTTTTGAGTTATTTTTGCTGTAGGGTGCATTCACTTTCCAGAGAGGCAGAGAGAGACAGAGAGAGTGTCAGAAATCACCCTCCAGGAGGGATAGCTGCACTGCAGTTCCTTCTTCATTCTCCTCTTGGAATATTGGGCATGCTCGCACATGTGCCCAGTGTGAGTTTCAAGCCAGGGGCCCAGGACTTGAACCAAGGTCGAACACGTGGGAGTTCAGTGCCTTAACCACTATGGCACCTGCTGGCCCCCTGTTTTGTTTTGTTTTGTTTGTTTGTTTACAGTTACCAGAGGGTACATGTGAGAGAGTGAGGGAAAGAGAGAAAGAAAGCACACTCCTCTTGGGGGGCGAGGGAGCACTGCCTAATGGGGTGTAGTCCTGCAGCAGTCTCCTCCTTGTCAGGATTTTGGGCATGAACATATGCATGCCTGGTATGTTTTTCAAGCCGCAGTCAGGCAGGTGGGTTCTGTCTTCCTTAACCACTAGCCCAGTCCCAGTTTCCCCTAGTTTTAAAAACTGACTGACTCGGTGCAATATTATCTGTTCACTAACTAATAAAGCAGGTATAGAAATTTATTTTTGCTTCTTATATTAAAATTTTAAGTTTTTAAATACCAAAATAATACAACTTATAGAAATTATGATTTTTCCTCCCCTTTAGGATGCAACTTTAAACTAAGAAATCTTACTTACTTCGCTGAAATAATGTCACGTGCAATAACATTAAAATTTCTTCAAAATCATCAGTGCTGGGAAGACAGAAAAAAGGCTTAATTCTTGACTTTAAGTACCAATTTTGCAAGAAAGAAGTTGATTTAAGAGCCACCTTAAGTGATATCAAATGTGTATTTTCTTTTTCTGTAGACTCCTGGGTTTTCATAGAGTTAATGTTTTCCAACTCATTAAAATTGTTCTTTGTAATGTACAAAGTAGGGTCTCATGTCTTTTTTTTTTAAAAAAAAAAAAAAAAAGCTTTATGGAGCTATCCACAAGCCACACGGCTCACCCATTTAAAGTATATAATTCAGTGTTACTTGGTATATTCACAGAGTTGTGCAAGCATCACCACAATCTTTTGTCACCCTCCCCCCCAAAATAAATAGTCTCCCCATTAATGGTCACTCCGCACCCCCCAACTCTCAACTCTCAGTTTTAGGCAATCCATTACCTATTTTCCAGTTCAATAGATTTAACTATGGAGGATATTTGATATTAATGCAGTCATACTACGTGTGGTCTTCTGCAACTGGCTTTCATCTAAGATAGTGTTTTCAAGGTTCATCCATTTTGTAGCAGTCCTTCATTACTTCTTATGTTTAAGTAATTTCTAGGGGTGGATAATATATTTTACTTAACCATTCATCACTTGATGGGCATTTGGATGGTTTCTGTTGTCAGGCATTATGAGTAATGCTGCTGAGAACATCATTGTACTTTTATGCAGACATGTTTTCATTTCATTTCTGATGGGTACGTACTCTAGGTACATATTTGCTGGGTCATATGGTAATATGTTGTTAATATTATGAGCAGTGCCGACATATTTTCCAGAGTAGCTATACTGTTTTCCCCTAGCAATGTGTGAGAGTTCCAGATCCTCACCAACACTTACTGTTCTTTATGTTTTGATTATAGCTATCCTGTTGGTCCTATCCCATCAGTGCTGTCTCATTGACCTGCATTTCTTAATGACTAATGGTGTTAGTGCTTATTGGCTGTCTTTGGAGAAATGTCTTTTCAAATCCTTCACACATCTTAAATTGGGTTGTCTTTTATTTTTGTGTTGTAAGAGATCTGATATATTCTGGATATTGAATCCTTATCAGATATGTCATTTGCAAGTATTTCTTTCTATTCTGCGGGGTGTCTTTTCACATTCCTAACTTGCTCTTTGAAACACAGATGTTTCTAATTTTTTTCTATATACAAAATCCTGCTATCTGCAAATAGAGGTAGTTTATTTTTTTAAGAGTTTTTTTTTTTTTTTGCCTTAGAGCGTGTGTGCTTGCCAGGGAGAGAGGGGGAGACAGAGACAGTGAGAGGGAAAATGAGAGGGCCACGCTGAAATCCCTTCTCCTTTATTCTCCTTCTGGGATCTTGGGCATGCACACACACACGCACACCCGGCATGAGTTTCAAGCTTTTGGTTGGGACTCGAATCGTGGTTGGCCATGATGTGAGAGTCCAGCAATGAAACCTCAGCTCCATCTGCTGATCCCAATAGAGGTAGTTTTACTTCTTCCTTTCCAATATGAATGCCATTTATTGACTTGATGGGTTGATTGCCTAATTACACTGTATAATCCTATTTATATATATCGTTGGACTTGGTTTGCTAGTGCATTTTTTTTTTTCAGGATTTTTCTGCAGTTTTCTTGTAATATCTTTGCCTACACTGATATTAGGGTAATAATTGTTCGCACAGAATGAATTGGGAAGTATTCCATCCTCTTGTATTTTTGAGTTTCTGAATAATTAGTACTAAATTTTGTTATGTTTGATAGGAATCACAGTGAGCCTGGGCTTTTTCTTTTTTCTTTTTTTCTTTGTGAAAGAGAGAGGAGAGAGGGGAAGCAGACTATAGCTAGCAGGACCATATTTGGGGAAATACCTGTCGTCAGTCTGAGATGGCAAAGACTTGGTAACATTACAGGTCATGAGTGAAGTCATTTCGGGTGGTGGACTAGGTCTGTGTGCTCCAGATCTCCAGTACTGTGTTCTGTGTTTTATGTGTATTTCTCAAGTAAATCATAAGCTTTCTGATAGAAGGGATAATCTCATACTTTTCTAATTTATGCCATAACATTTTATACAAAACTACTTGATGTATTTTGCTTGATTTATTGAGACTCTTTCTTAACTGTATTCCTCCTACTTTTTTCTCTATTCCTCTCCTACTTATCTGAGTCTCTATTTCACTTTCCTATCCCCTTTTGTTCTCAGGCATTTTATACTGTCATTAATTCCTGTATATCCCATGGCCTTCCAGTAAGAGGTTTCTTGCCTATCCTGAGCTATTTTTTTTCTTCTTCTAACCTTCTTGGCATTTAAGACTTTTCCTTTCCTTGCTTTTTCTTCTTCTTCCTCCTTCTTCCTCCTCTCTTCTTTTCCTCCCTCTCTTTCTCCCCTTCTTATCTCCTCCCCTTCCTCCTTTCTTCTCTCCATCTCCCTCCTTCCTTCTGCTCCTCCTCCATCCCCTCCTCCTCCTCCCTTTTTCTTTCTTCTTCCTTTTTCCTCCACCTCCTTCTTCTTTCTTCTTTCTTTCTTTCTTTCTTTCTTTCTTTCTTTCTTTCTTTCTTTCTTTCTTCTTTCTTTCTTTCTTTCTTTCTTTCTTTCTTTCTTTCTTTCTTTCTTCTTCCTTCTTCCTCTTCCTCTTCCTCCTCCTTCTTCTTCCTACTTCTTCTTCCTCCTCCTCCTTCTTTCTTCTTTCTTCTTTCTTCTTTCTTCTTTCTTCTTCTTCTTTCTTCTTCTTCTTCCATTATTTGCTTTAAGGCACCAGAGAAACAGAGAAAGAGAGACAGAAAGCAATAAATCACTCCCCCCTATGGGGGGATGGCCATGCTACAATCCCTTCTCCTCCATTCTCCTCTTGGGATCTTGGGCATGCACGCACACGCACCCGGTGTGAGTTTAAAGCCACTGGGTCTGGGACTCGAACTGCGGTCAGCTACATGGGAGTTCAGCGACATAGCCATTATGCTAACTGCTGGTCCCAATACGATGCTGTTTTGATGATCACAGCTTTGTAATATATTTTGTGGTCAGAAAGTGTGATGCCATTCACTCCTCTCTTTTTGTGTAGGATTGCTTTGCCAGTACGAGGTCTTTTATGATTCCAGACAAATTCTATGATTGTCTTGTCTAGATCTGTGAAGAATGTCTCTTGTAGTTTTATAGGGGTTGCATTGAATATATAGATTAATTTGGGTAGGATTGCCATTTTGATTATATTAATTCTCCTAGTCCAGGAATATGAGATGTCCTTTCACTTTTTTTGTGTAATTTTCTATTTATTTTTTAAGATTTTCATAGTTTTCCTTATATAGGTCTTTGACTTCTTTGGTTAGTTTTATTCCTGGGTATCTTATACTTTTTGTGGTTATGGTAAACGGGATTACTTTCTTTAGTTCTGCCTCTGTCTGCTTGTTTGTGTGTAGAAATGCTATAGATTTTTGTAAGTTAATTTTGTATCCTGACATTTTACTCTATGCATTTATTATTTTGAGATGTTTTTCCATGGATACTATTGTGTCTTCTATATCATGTCATCTGCAAACAGAGATAATTTCAACTATTCTTTCCCTGTTGGAATGCCTTTTATTTCATTCTCTTGTCTGACCACAAAATGAAAAAAGCTTTCAGCTTTTCTCCACTCAGTATTACATTAGCTATAGGTTTTTCACAGATGGCTTTTATTATGCTGAGAAACGATCCTTCTATGCCGATTTTACTGAGAGTCTTAATCATGAAGGAATGCTGTATTTTGTCAAATGCTTTTTCTACATCAATTGAAATGATCATATGACTTTTTATCTTTCTTTCTGTTAATATGGTGTATTACATTTATGGTTTGCATATGTCGAACCACCCTTGCATCCGTGGAATAAAGCCTACCTGGTCGTGAGGAATAACCTTTTTTATATTCTGTTGGATATGGTTTGCAAGTATCTTGTTGAGAATTTTTGCATCTGTGTTCATTGGAGATATAGGTCTGTAGTTTTCCTTTTTTGTCATATCCTTATCTGTTTTGGGAATGAGGGTGATGGAGGCTTCAAAGAATGAATTTGGAAGGGTTCCTTCTTTTGGATCTCTAAAAATAGTTTGAGTAGAATGGGGGTTACCTCTTCTTTCAGTTTTGTAAATTTCAGAAGTGAAGGCCATCAAGACCTGGATTTTTCTTTTGGGGAGGTTATTTATTACTGATTCAATCTCATTGCCTATTACAGGTCTACTCAGTCTTTCTATGTTCTCCTGAATCAGTCTTGGTAGATTACATGTGTCCAGGAATTTGTCCATCTCATCCATTTTTTGTTTGTTGGCATAGAGTCGCTCATAGTATCCTCTAATGATGTTTTGTAGTTCTGTTATGTTTGTGGTAATATTGCCTGTTTCATGGCAAATTTGATTTATCTGGTTCCTTTCTCTCTTCTTAATTAGTCTAGCTAATGGTGTGTCAATCTTGTTTATCTTTTAAAAGAACCAGATTTTCCTTTCATTTATTTTCTGTATAGCTTGTTTGTTTTCTATTTCATTTATTTCTGCTAGGATACTTATTATTAGTTTTCTGGAATTTTTTGGATTTGTTTATTTTTCCAACTCCCTGAGGTATTATGTTAGCTTGTCCTTTTGGCACCTTTCCATTTTTTTCTTATGCACACTAATTGCTATGAACTTCCCTCTTATGACTGCTCTTGCTGTGTCCCATAGATTATGGAAACTTGTACACACATTATCATTTATTCCCATAAATCTTTTGATTTCAATCTTAATCTCTTCGATAGTCATGAAGTCATTCAGAAGCAGGTTATTTAGTTTCCATGTATTTGTGTATTTTTGAGGGTTTTTCCTGAAATTAGTATCAGATTTAATTCCATCATGGTCAGAGAAGATGCTGGATATAGTTTCTATGCCTTTGAATCTATAAAGGTGGGTTTTGTGTCCTCTCATGTGGTCAACCTTTGAGGGTACCATGCAGGGCTGAGAAAAATGTATATTTTGTGGGTTTTGGGTGGAAAGTTCTATAGATGTCTGTCAAATCCATCTGGTTTGTCAAATCCATCTGATTTATGGATCAGATGGATTATTCATCATTTAAGTCCTTTATCTCTTTGTTTATTTTTTATCTCATTGATCTGTCTGAAGGAGATAATGGGGTGTTGAGATCTCCAGCGTTAGAGTGTTACGGTCTCTCTCTCTTTTAAATCTAGCGGTCTTTCCTTTACATATTTGGGTGCTCCTGGGTTGGGTGCATAGATATTTATAAGTGTTACATCTTCTTAATGAATTTGCCTTTTTACTATTATATAATACCCTTCTTTGTCTCTTCTTACAGTTTTTGTCTTAAAGCCTATTTTATCCTAAATCAGTATAGTGACTCCTGCTCTTTTTTGGTTTCCATTTGCATGCAATACCTTTTTTCAGCCCTTCACTTTTAATATATGTATGTGTTTATCCCTGAGATGGGTTTCTTGTAGGCAGCAGATGGAGGGTTCTGAATTTTTATCCATCCAGCCAGTCTGTGTCTCTTGATAGTAGAATTTAATCTATTAACATTCAATGTTGTTATCAATATTTCCAGACTTGTCCTTACCATTAAGTTGGCCATATTCTTAGTTGTTTTTTGTTCTCTTATTTCTGTCTGTCTCTCTTTAGTTTTCTTGGTTGGTACTCCTTTCAGAATTTCTTGAAGAGCTGGTCTGGAGTTGGTAAATTCTTTCAGGTTTTGTTTATCCTAGAATGTTTTTGTCTTTTTTTCCCCCATACGAAGGATAATCTTACTGGGTATACTATTCTTGGTTGAAATTGGTTTTTATTTAACACTTTAAATATATTTTCCCATTTTTCTCCTTGCTTGCATTGTATCCGATGAGAGATCCAGTATTAGACTGATGGGACAACCTTTGTAGGTAACTTGACATTTCTCTCTTGCAAATTTTAGTATCTTATCTTTGTCTGTGGTTTTGGCCAATCTGGCTATGATGTTTCGTGGGGAGAATCTTCTCAGATTGATTCTATTTGGGGATCGTTGTATTTCTTGGGTTTGAATGTTTGAGTGCTTCTCTAGTCTTGAAAAGTTTTCTTCCAGGATTTCGTGGAATACATTATCAATGCCTTTATTGGTTTCTTCACCTTCTGGGATACCAATTATTCTGATGTTTGGGCGTTTCATGGTATCTAATATTTCTTGTATATTCTCATTTTTCTTGGTTATTTTCTCATTATTTTTGATCATTTTTTTCTAGGTCAGCAGTTTTGTCTTCTGCCTCTGAGATTTAATCTTTTGTATGATCTAACCCTGCTTTTTTTTTTTTAAAGAAATTATTTTATTTAACTTTATTTATTTATATTTTTAATTTGACCAGAGAGAACGTGAGAAAGCAAGCTGCCAGCTCTGGGACTCGAACTGTGGTCAGCCATGTGGGAGTCCAGCGCCCTTAGGCACCACACCATCTGCCAGCCCCCCTAAACTGCTTTTAATACTTTTGAGGGAGATTTTTTATTTCCTGTACTATGGCCTTCATGTCTAACAATTCTGTTTGATTCTATTTTATGGTGTCCAATTCTTCTTTCATATTGTAGAAGGACTTCCTTATCTCTTGGACCTCACTGTCTATTTTCTCTTGCATGTCATAAAGTTTTATCACCATAAATATTCTAAATTCTTTTTCTAACATTTTGGTAATATCCTCTAATTTTTCCCTACTTGGAGACGAGTTACAGTGTTTCCTTGCTGGAGACATATTACTTTGCTCTCTCATCCTTGAGGCACTTCTCTGATTTTTAGTCATTTGGAATGTACTTTTGACTAATTTCTCAGAGAAGGATTCTACAACTGTGAGCTTGTGTGTTTCCCTTTACTGTGAAATAATTCAGTGCTGTTTCCTCCCTTCTACTGTGTTTTCCAATGTCATAACTGCAGGAGGAGTATTTTTTTTTTCTTTTTTTGGGAGAGTTTTCCTTTTTTTTTTGTTATAGGGTGCATGCACTTGCCAGAAAGACAGAGAGAGACAGAGAGACAGAAAGCGAGAAATCACCCCCTGGGGGATGACCACGCCACAATCCCTTCACCTCCATTCTCCTCTCGGGATCTTGGGCACGCACGCACACACGCCTGGTGTGAGTTTAAGCCACCGGGTCCAGGACTTGAACCGCTGTCGACTACATGGGAGTCCAGCGACACAGCCATTACGCCAACTGCTGGTCCCAACCGTGGGAGGAGTTTCGAAATCAGATTTTTGAAGAAGAGGTTCTCTCTTTTTAGAACCAGTTTAGTGAAGGGCAAAGAATTCTGAGTCTCACAGTATTCAGATGTTTGGCTACTATTTACCTTTGGCTACTTTGCACCTCTCTATGCAATAGGTGAGGGCTGAGCAGTAAAATGAGAAAGTAAGGTAAAAGAAAAGGAAAGGTGAAAACAGAAAAAGGAAGAACAAGAAAAAAGAAAAAGGAAAGAAAGGAAGGAAGAAAAAAGAAAACAAAAGAACAGAAAAAAGCAGAAAACATGCAGCAGAAAATAAAATTAAGTTAAAAATGAAAACCCCATGGTACACACGTGCAGCATGTGAAAACAACAGCAGAGGCAGAGAGGGAGAGACCTGAACTGTTCTGTCCTATATGAGGGAGAGAGAGACAAATTAGCAAGAGAAAGGATAGGACAGGTATTTATTTTTTTTTTTTAAGAAAACATAGAAAATAACAGGATATAGAGAGATTTTGTCTACCTTACTAATGCTTAGGGACTGGAAGGTGTGGGCCCAGGCTGGGGGCTTCACAGCAGTAAAGGTGGAGCCAGGAAGGGGCAGCAGAGGCAGAGATGGCCAGAACTCTCTTTTTATCAGAGCTTTTTGCAATAGGGTGTCTGCATCAGCCCCACCTCCAAATGTCTCTCTCTCTCTCTCTCTTTTTTTCCCTTAAATTTTTTTTTTTTTTTTTTTTGGAGAGGTTTTTGCTATAGGGCGCGTGCGCTAGCCAGACAGACAGAGAGAGACAGAGAGACAGAAAGCAGGAAATCACCCCCCAGGGGGATGGCCACGCTGCAATCCCTTCTCCTTCATTCTCCTCTCGGGATCTTGGGCATGCACGCACACGCGCCCGGCGTGAGTTTTAAGCCACCGGGTCCGGGATTCGAACTGCGGTCAACTACGTGGGAGTCCAGAGACATAGCCATTACGCTAACTGCTGGTCCCTTTCCCTTAAATTTTAAGAAGAGAGGTTTCTGCTATAGAGCACATGTGCTTGCCAGAAAGACAGAGAACCAGAAAGTGAGAAATCACCCCCGGGGGAATGGCCATGCTGCAATCCCTTCTCCTCCCTTCTCCTCTCGGGATCTTGGGCACACACGCATATGTGCCTGGCGTGAGTTTAAGCCACTGGGTCCAAGACTCAAACCGCGGTCGACTATGCTGGTTCCAGCCAGAGCCCTCTTTTAATAGCCAGATTTTCCCTGTGTCAAGCTAACTATTTAGGGTCATCTCAGGTGTTTTCTAAACATGTGCTTTGACCTGGGCATGCGCATGGCTGTCTAATTTCATATACAAGGTTTCTTTTTAATTTCTTTTTCTTTTTTTTTTTTTTTCTTTTTTTGGAGAGGTTTTTGCTATAGGGCGCGTGCGCTCGCCAGACAGACAGAGAGAGACAGAGAGATAGAAAGCAGGAAATCACCCCCCAGGGGGGATGGCCACGCCGCAATCCCTTCTCCTCCATTCTCCTCTCGGGATCTTGGGCACGCACACACACGCGCCCGGTGTGAGTTTAAGCCACCGGGTCCGGGACTCAAACCGTGGTCGACTACGTGGGAGTTCAATGACATAGCCATTACGCTAACTGCTGGTCCCCTTTTTAATTTCTTAAAAGAAATTCTCCACAACTTTATGTTTCAATTTTTTGCCTTAGGTGTCCAAGGGTTGCTGGTTCAACTTAACAGTATTTTCCAGCAATGCTTAGTTTTTTGGCATGCATTTCAAATCAGATGAAACAGAAAAACCTTACTTTGACATAATTTATTATTTTAAATTTATTGTTTGGTTCGATTTATGAATATTTGTTGAGGAATTTTATGTTTTTAGTCATAATATATTGGTCTAGTTTTCTGACTTGGTTTTTGATTTTGAAAATCTCACATACTGCTTCTAGTATCCACAGTTGCTTTCCATGCTTTTTTATACCTTCCAACCTTCAGTTTCTGCCATAGAGTGCATGCATTCAGTATGTATTAAGTGGGGACATACAATGCCTCTCTTTCATTGTCTGGCTTGCTTTGCTTAAGCATTAAATCTTCACATTCATCCACTTTCTATCAAATGCCAGGGTCTCACTGTGTTTTATGGATGAATAGTATTCCATAGTGTATGTATACCACACTTTATCAATCCATTCCTGTATTCTTGGACATTTGGGTTGATTGCATGTCTTAGCAATTGTGAATGACACAATAACCATGGATGTGCAAGTGTGTTTCCAACTGAGTGTCTTTTTTATAATCTTTTTTTTTGGAGAGGTTTTTGCTATAGGGCGCGTGTGCTCGCCAGACAGAGAGAGAGAGACAGAGAAATAGAAAGCGAAAAATCACCCCCCGGGGAAGGGATGGCCACGCCGCAATCCCTTCTCCTCCATTCTCCTCTCGGGATCTTGGGCACGCATGCACATGCGCCTGGCGTGAGTTTTAAGCCACCGGGTCCGGGATGCGAACTGCAGTCGGAGTCCAGCGACATAGCCATTACGCTAACTGCTGGTTCCTGTTTGTTGTTGTTTTTCCAGTTCCCTGAGGTTTTAGGTTGTCTATTTGCCATCTTTCAAGTTTTTTCTTGTGAGCACTAACTGCTATGATCTTCCCTCTTACGACTGCTTTCACTGTCCCACAGGTTATGAGAACTCATGTGCTTATTATATCACTGGTTTCAATGAATCTTTTGATTTCAGTCTTAATTTCTTTAGTGGTTATGAAGTCATTTAAGAGTAGGTTGTTTAGTTCCCATATGTTTGTGTATTTTTGAGACGTTTTTCTGAGGTTAATTTTAATTCCATTTGGTTGGAGAAGATACTGCATAAAGATTTTATCCTTTTGATTATGTAAAGGCTTGTTTTGTGCCCTTTCATGTTGTCAATCTGAAAATGTTCCATTTGAGGGTGAGAAAAGTGTATATATTTTGGTTATTAGGTGGAAAGTTCTACAGATGTGTGTCAAATCCATTCAATTTATGGTATCGTTTAGATCCTGTATCTCTTTGCTTATTTTTTTGCCTAGATGATCTGTCCAGAGGAGACAGTGGAGTTGAGATCTCCAGTGACTATTGTATTACAGTCTGTCTATCCCTTTAGCTCTCGTAGTCTTTTGTTCACATATTTCTGTGCTCCAGTGTTGGGCGTGTAGATATTTATAAGTCATATCTTTTTGGTGAATTAGCCCTTTTAATAACATGTAGTGTCTTTGTCTCTCGTTACAATTTTTGTCTTGAAGAATATTTTGTCTGATTTTAGTAGCACAACTCCAGGCTTTTTGGTTTCTATTTTCATGGAATATCTTTTTCTCCCCTTTTACTTTCAGTCTGTGTATATCTTTATCAGTGAGGTGAGTTTCTTGTAAGCAGCAGATGGGAAGCTCCTGTTTTATTTTTTAAATCTATTCAAATTCATGGATCTCCTGAATTATATCACAGATCACAAGTTACAAAGTGTGGCACAGGGGCAAGCAGGTGGCATGGTAGTTAAGGTGTTGGACTCCCCACATGGCTGACCACAATTTGAAAAATCACACCGGATACATGTGCAAATCCTAAGAGAAGAATGGAGAAGGGATTGAGGTGTGGCCATCCCCCTAAAGAGTGATTTCTCACTTTCTCTCTCTCTCTCTCTCTCTCTCTCTCTCTCTCTCTCTCTCTCTCTCTCTCTCTCATCTCTATCTCTATCTCCTCTCCGGTGAGAGCATGTGCCCTATGGCAAAAACCTAAAAAATAAGTGTGGCACATGTGCATTTTGGAATACTACTCAGCCGTAAAAATGAGACCCTAGCATTTAATAAAAAGTGGACAAATATGGAAGAGTTACTAAGTGAAGCAAGCCAGGCTATGAAAGAGAGGCACTGTCTGTCCCCACTTAGTAAACACCGAATGTCTGCACTCTATGGCAGAGACTGAGAGATTGGAAGGCATAAAAGCATGGAGAGCAACTGTGGGCTACAGACAGAGAGAGAGGAGAGTGGGAGATGAGTGAGGATGAGTGGGAGGGAATCAAGGGGAAAGAGAAAGAAACAAAACATTACAGGGACACAAAAATGGAAAATGATCTGTTGATAATATGTATGGTAAAACCTTGGATTGAAGTAATATACAGTGTATTCATGCTAGAAAAATTTATCTTGTATAATTTAATAATATACAGTGATTGAATATAAAAATAATAAAAGTATGTCTACAGTGTATAGTAAACAAATCTAGGATATAAACATTTACTGTCTTCAAGATTTAATGTTATGTTGTGGACATTTGAAATTCACTCTTATTTTGGAAGCATATAATGAATTGTCAATATTATTTACTGTGAAATACAGTCTAAACAAAAATAAAGTGATTAAAAATCAGACAAGAAAAAGTCTCATAAATTAATGAGGATGGATTTTTCAAAACAAAGATAATCTGTCTCTGGCGAGCACACGTGCTGTGCTGTATGGCAAAAATCTCTCGAAAAAAAAGAAAAAGAAGTCCTCAAAAAAGCAAAAACAAAACAAAATTGGAAAGAAATATTTAAAAGTAAAGACATGGCAAAGTCGGTGATTTGATGACATAAACTTTTTTTTATTTATTTTTTTCATTTTTTTCCAGATTTTTTTCTTCTTTTTTGGGAGAGGTTTATGCTATAGGGTGCATGCGCTCACCAGAAAGACAGAGGGAGACAGACAGAAAGCGAGAAATCACCCCCCAGGGGGGATGGCCATGCCGCAATCCCTTCTCCTCCATTCTCCTCTTGGGATCTTGGGCATGCACACACACGCGCCTGGCGTGAATTTAAGGCACTGGGTCTGGGACTCGAACTGTAGTTGATTACGTGGGTGTCCAGCCATGTAGCCATTACGCCATCTGCTGGTCCCTATGTTTATTATTATTTTTTTAAACATTTAATCACTATACATCATTTGGATTGTAAAGAGAATTTACCCAACGTGAAATACTTCTCAGACCAGTCCAGCTGAGAATACTATACATGTTATCATTAACAAGTAATAAACCATTTCTATGTGCCACAAATGTCATGCCTATGTTTTCTCCATGATTTCTTTCTCTATAGTCTTTCCTTCTCCCTCCTTGTTCCACACTGTATTCAGTGTCCATAACTACTTTCACTGCTTTTATATCCTCCAGTATTTCAATCTCTACCATAGAGTGCAGATAGTCGGTATATGTTAAGTGAATACATACAATTTCTTTCTTTCTTTCTTTCTTTCTTTCTTTCTTTCTTTCTTTCTTTCTTTCTTTCTTTCTTTCTTTCTTTCTTTCTTTCTTTCTTCTCTCTCTCTCTCTCTCTCTCTCTCTCTCTCTCTCTCTCTCTCTTTCTTTCTTTCTTTCTTGAGAGGTTTTTGCTATAGGGCGCGTGCGCTCGCCAGACAGACAGAGAGAGACAGACAGGAAGCAGGAAATCACCCCCCAGGGGGGATGGCCACACCGCAATCCCTTCTCCTCCATTCTCCTCTCGGGATCTTGGGCACGCACACACATGCACCCGGTGTGAGTTTAAGCCACCGGGTCCGGGATTCGAACCGCGGTCGACTACGTGGGAGTCCAGTGACATAGCCATTACTCCAACTGCTGGTCCCAATATCTTTCTTTCATAGCCTGGCTTGCTTCACTCAGCAATACATCTCCCATATCCGACCACTTTCTATCAAATACCAGGGTCTCATTATTTTCTATGGCTGAATAATATTCTATAGAGTATATGTGCCACACTTCTTCAATCTATTCACCTGTTTGTGGACATAGGGTTGGTTCCCTGTCTTAGCAATCATGAATAATGCTGCAATAAACATTGATATGCAAGCGCTTTTCTGACTTAGCATTGTCCTGTCCTTTGGGTAGATACCCAGAAGTGGGATTGCTGGATCATATGGTAGTTCTATAGGTCTTTGAGCAACCTCCATATTATTTTCCACAGTGGCTGGACCAATTTACATTCCCACCAACATTCAGTGTACACTCCTATACTGTACACCTACACAGTGTACACTCCTAGTGTAGGAGTGTACGTTCAGTGTACACAACAGTGTACATTCCCCTATCACCACATCCCCGCCAACACTTACCATTTTTTGTATTTTTAATCTTCTCCATTCTGACAGATTACATGGTATCTCATTGTGGATTTGATCTGCATTTCCCTTATGATGAAGGATGTTGAGCTTTTTTTCATATGCTTTTTGGCTGTTCGTATGTCTTCCTTAGATTTTTTGTTCAGCTTGTTTTCCCATTGTTTAGTTGGATTAATTTTTTTTTTGGTGGGGGTCGGGGGAGTAAGCTGCATGAGTTCTCTGTGTATTCTGGTTATCAGTCCCTTATCTGAGGCACAGTTTACAAAAATATTCTCCCATTCCAAGGGTTGTCAATTCACACTAATTACTGTGTTCTTTGCTGTGCAGAAACTTAATCTGATGTAATCCCACTTTTCTATTTTATGGATTATTGCTGATGCTTTGGGGGTCTTATTTAAGAAATCTTTGTTTACCTCAATGTCTCTTAGAGTTTCCCCAGTGTTTTCCAGTAGTAGTTTTATAGTTTGGGGTCTTAGGTTCAAATCTTTGATCTATTTTAGGTTGCTTTTTGTTAATGGTGAAAGATGGCAATCTGGTTTCATCTTTTTGTAGGTGGCTACCCAGTTTTTCCAGCACCTTTTACTAAAGAGATTTTCTTTTTCCCATTGGATTGACTGGTATCCTTTGTCAAAAACTGGTTGAGCCATGTACCCTTCTGAAGCATATTTCCATCAACTCCAAGAAGCCTCTAGAGTGTGACTGACTGCACCCCTACCCCAAAGAGGAGGAAACTGGAGCTCAGGGAGAGGCAGGGCTGCATCAAATCGCCTTTCTTGGGCCTTCATCCTTGGAGGCATACCTGGCCTACCACAACCATGCTGCCTAACAAATGGTCCCACAGTCAGTGCTTTGAATCTGCCGTCATTTATCCTCATGGTCATGGGTCGCAGGTCAGTTGACCTGGGATGGGCAGATGTATCTCAGGCCCCTGTTAGGTGTTTTTCCTCCTCCTTTGACAAACAGCTACCTGGGCTTCCTGATTATTTAGCAATGGCAAAAGCTCAATAAAGGTGATCAGAAACTCAGAGCTGATAATGCTGTTGCTCCCATCCGCATTCTGTTGGCCACAGCAAGTCATGTGACCACGGACCACACCCAATTAAATTAGTGGGAGGGGCCACAAAGGAGAGAGCATGAGTGCAGGAGGGGGAGGGGCTGGGAATAGAAGCTCTGCCATTTCCTTCCCACTGGGAGCCAGGCTGGGTGGGGGCAGGACAGAGGTGAGGAGGGCTGCTTTGCAGGAGAGGGAACTGCTGGATACATTGATCTCACTAGCCCCAGCCGAGGCGGGCCTACACTGTGGGCAACCTGACCTCCAAGCTCCAGGTGGTTCCCAGCAGGCTCAGCTTTTGCTCCCCGACCTCAGATACCCCAGGCTCTGTCCTCTCTTAGCTGGTGTATCAGACCTCATCAGACCTCAACATCTCACGTTTCCAGAATGTCTGAGGCCGCTTGAGACATACACAGAGAGACAAAAGACAGAGAGTTAATTTTTTTTTTTTTGGAGAGGTTTTGCTATAGGGCGCATGTACTAGCCAGAAAGAGAGACAGAGAGACAGAAAGTGAGAAATCAACCCCCGGGTGGGGGGGTGGCCATGCCGCAATCCCTTTTCCTCCATTCTCCTCTCGGGATCTTGGGCACGCACGCACACACACCCAGTGTGAGTTTAAGCCACCGGGTCCGGGACTTGAACCACGGTTGACTACATGGGAGTCCAGCGACATAGCCATTACACCAGCTGCTGGTCCCAAGAGTTAATTTGTAACCAACAACTTAGGAGCTATAGAGAAAAAAATTGATATGCAGCACTGTATTTGTAGTGCTAAAAGCATTTTCTGGCACCATTTAAAGAACAAGAATTGAGGGAACCAGCAGTTAGCGTAATGGCTATGTCGCTGGACTCCCACGTAGTCGACCGCAGTTCGTGTCCCGGACCCGGTGGCTTAAAACTCACACCGGGCGCGTGTGCGTGTGTGCCCAAGATCCCGAGAGGAGAATGGAGGAGAAGGGATTGCAGCGTGACCATACCCCCTGGGGGGTGATTTCTCGCTTTCTGTCTCTCTGTCTCTGTCTCTGTCTGGCGAGCGCATGCGCCCTATAGTGAAAATCTCTCAAAAAAAAAAAAAAGAACAAGGATTGGCTTGTGGGCTCAGAAAGCCACATGCTGCCCTGTCACCTGGGTGTGTCAGGGCATGTCAGTGCACTCTCAGCAAGACCTGGCTGCTTCCAGCCGTGCTCACATTTGCTCCCTGAGTGTCTTTAAAGTGAGGCTCACTCCTGGGGAAGAGCAGAGCGCGGGCTCCAGCCCTGCCAGGCTCCTGGGTAGCCACATTGGCCAAGGGAAGGTCAAGGGAAGGCACTGTGCGCAGCAGAGGAACTGGGCAGGCGCCGAGATCTCCCTCTTTCGTCTGGAGTGGAAAAGGCCACTCCCCACCCCACGCGGCCCTGCAGGGTTTCTGTGCACAGCCACCATGACCCCATTGCCCTCAGTCACAGGCCGGGGCTGGCCACAACACAGGCCCTCCCAGGGGCTGGTGGGAGCTGCTTGCTGAGAGACACCTTCCCGGAAAGACGCCTTCAGTCCTCAGGAGACGGGAGTGCGCCTCGTCCGATGCTGCCATGTTAGATGTGCTGTGGTGCCTGGATTGCAGTCATGCGTTCCCGGGGGGCTCCCCGAGGGCAGTGCGGGCACTCATTTAGTGCTGCATGTCAGCCAGGCCAATCGTCCGATGCTGCCATGTCTAGATGTGCCGTGGTGCCTGGATTGCAGTCATGCGTTCCCGGAGGCCTCCCCGAGGGCAATGCGGGCACTTTTAGTGCTGCATGTCAGCCAGGCCGATCGTCCGATGCTGCCATGTCTAGATGTGCCGTGGTGCCTGGATTGCAGTCATGCGTTCCCGGGGGCCTCCCTGAGGGCAATGCGGGCACTTTTAGTGCTGCATGTCAGCCAGGCCGAGACGGAGCCTTTGCCATCAGCTGGACACCTCGTAGGCCATTTCCTGGGGCCAAAGGAGAATCAGGCCTCGTCTTACCCTGGAGGGGCAGGGGCGCAGCCAGGGAAGGTTAGTGGAGTCAGAGGACGGCCATGCAGCATGGGACTCCTGTGACAACAGAGTCCAAGAGGCCGGGCTCACCCTCCCTCCCACGCACCTGCTGTCCCCACACCTCATCATTCTGCCAGCAGATGCTCCTCCTCCTCCTGGGCTTGTCGCAGAGCCCGGTCAGATTTCTCTAACGAGGAGAGGGGCCCAGCTCCTTGCACCACGCGCTCACTAGTCCTCCTAGAACCCCCATGAGGTAGTGTCCTCCCCACTTCCCACTCAGGGACACCAGGACCCGGCAGTGACAAGGCCTGCACTCATATTTAGCATCTCAAAGCAGAGGACACAGACAGCAGGACACAGGTCCTCACAGCCACTTGTCCCCCACGCACTTCTGTGCCCGTCACCTCCCACCCCCCCATGGCCTTGCCCCACAGAACTGGGGCCTCTGCACCCTCCCCCGACCCATCCCCTCTGACAGGTCACCCACCTCCTCCAGGACAGGGCGTCGCCCCTCACCACGCCCCATCTTGTGGACTTTGTGGGTGCTGCTGTACCCACTTCACAGGGGGGAAACCTGAAGCCCACAGGGAGGGTCGGCCCCAGCCCTGTCTCTTCTCAAGGTCTGGGTAGGAGTGCGGAAGAGGGAGAGTAAGGCGCTCCCACCCTGGAGGGCGGAGCAGGGGCAAAGGAGCCTGAGAGCAAAGCCTGCTGGAGGCTGCCGTTCGTGGGGTGTCGAGGGCCAGGACTTTGTCACCTGATTGCCCTAAGCACCTCTCACCACACTGCGATGCCCTGTGAAGGGAAGGAGCCCGGAGGGCCGGGGCGGTTAGGCCTGAAGGGGTCTCAGCACCCTGGGGACAGGCGGGCTGTGCTGGGACCTGAGCAGAGCGTGCCAGGAAAGATCTGTGAGTAGCAGGACAGTGGGATGGACCAATGGAGGGGCCACCGAGGCAGGAGAGGCTGGGCCAGGGAGGCTGGGATCTCATCCCGGAGGGAGGCTGCACGGGCGTGGATGCCGGCGCAGCTGGAAGCAGAGGGTCCTTCCTGCTGACCTTGGACACCTTACCCGATTGCCCTGAGCACCTACCCCATACCTGTAATGCAGATGCCGTGTTCGGGACCAGGCTGGCTCCCCGGGAGCTGAGGGTGGGTGAGAAGGCAGAGGCCAGCGGCGAGGGGCCGGCAGGGGCGAGTGGACAGGGAGCTGCCAGCAAGGTGGGAGAGCTCAGGACGTGGTGGCCGTGGAGGCCAGCAGCCCTGGGGGAGCAGCCACGGGAGGCGGGCTGGGCGCCAGGGTGGCCAGGGGCAGGGACGGCAGTGGCCGTGAGAGGCGTGGCGGAGGAGGGCCGAGTTTCCTTTTGCGGAGTAAGGCGAGGTCAGACACAGAAGGATGATGCTAAAGGAGTGGGCTGGCAGGAGGGCAGCTGCCCGAGGGACGGGGGGATGTGAAGGCACAGAGAAGGCCTCTGCCCCCGCTCTGCCATGCTAGCTTCTCGGAGCAGGAGGCCTGGGAACAGAGAGAAGGGGTGTCACTAAGGCTCCCGGGCAGCAGGACAGACCGGCTCCCCGCTTTCGCACGGCAGCTGGAGCTCCCAGGGCTCAGGGCACTCTCAGCTAGGATGCGACACCCGGCAGTGACCACACCCCCTTAAGAAATTACACAGCGCTTTATTAAATAAACAAGTAGAAAGGCTCCTATTTACATCTGATGTCAGTGTCAGCTCAAGTAGTTCACAAGGCACGATTCTTTTTCTCCAGCTTTCAAGAAATGGTCACAGGACCTGCCCCAAAGGACCGCAGTGGATTCACACTCGAGTCTCAGAGTCGGGCTGGACTCCCCACCTGCAGGCCTGTGTGTGGCCCACTCTGGGGCCCGAGCTTCCAGATCTCCCTGAGGGTGGCACGAGACCCAGGCCTGGGACAGCAGTGGCCACGTTCCGAAGGGCTCAGATCCTGAACGTGGAGTTGGGGAAGAGGAGCGTTTTCTCAAAGGTCTTCTCTCCCAGCTCCTCGACAAGTCCCTTCCTGGAGGCAGGCACTGGACAGCCAGGTCACCCACCGCTGGCCCTGGCCTGGGCTACGGGGCCTGTTGGGAAGCTGCCTGGGGGGCCCTGGGCCCGGCTGCTCGCTGCTGGAGAGACGGCGTCTCCTGCCGGGCAGGGCAGCGGCTCAGATCTGCTGAGGTACTCACTGACGTGGTAGAGGGAGGGAAAATAACACTGTCTTTGTGCTGAGGCAGAACATGATGGCTTCTCAATCACACAGGAAAGAGGCCGAACCGCAGCGCGAGAAGCTGCCGTACACGGCACCTGCAGTTCGAATCCCGGCCTGGTCAGCCTGAAGCACTCCGGGCGTGGGTGCCTGTGTCTGAGATTTGATGAGCGGAAACACCGGGCCTGGACGTTAGGTATGTGGGCCAGTGTCCCAGAGCCCACGCGCTGGAGGACTGCAGAAAGGCCATCGTGGCATGACCTGGCCGGGGGAGGTGTTCCTCTCTTCCCCACTCCCCGTCATGTGTGCACGCTCTTATCATAAACGAAAGAACAAGTCGGAAAAGAAAGTCCTTGCTCAAAGCCCTTTCCCACGGATGGTTCTGGATGTCCTCACGTTGATAAGGAAGCTGGACAGGGGAGAGCCGGACCCCGAGCTGGGACATCCCACGGGGACCACCGGATGTTTCCACACTCACGAGGCAGAAGGACGGTAGCCTGTTCTCAGAGCCCGAGACAGGAGAAGCTGTGCTTTCGCTCCAGGGCTTTCCCAGCACCTCGCTTGCAACAGGGCTCAGTTCCCACGGGGCTCTGCGCCAGACACTCGTGTCCGTTTGTCCCCCAGATTTCATAGTGGCGGCCAGACAGTGAAAAGTAAGTTTGCACAAAAGAAAAAAAACCCAAACAAACAGAAGAAAGGCCTCAAATAACTAGAAAATGCTTTCCCTGAGACCACTACAGGAACGTCACCTAAGACAGCTTCTACACTGCCTCCTGCTGCTCAGGTTAGAGAGGGAGGGGCTTAGGGAGGCTAGAGAACTAAAAACTCACGTGCGCCTTGTCCAGAAAGCCTGGTAGCCATGCGTAAAGAAACGCACTAATAAGCCTTAGTTTTGCAAGACTTAGAAGAAAAAAAAAACAAAACCCAAAACGTCAGACTCCTACACGGAAGAATAAGCTAACGGCGCAGCCTGAGCTGCAGCTGCAAACAGAGAAGGCAGCGGAGTTGGTCGGGGGCAGGGCGCAGGCGCGGAGGAGCTTGTTCCAGTGTGAACGCAGCAGAGCTGTCCCTGTCACTGAGGTGTGTGAGGCAAGTCTCAGGGCCGTCTATGCGGAGCTGCCTTGACCCCAGCTCTTCACAGCGGCTAGTGGGAGGCATAGGCTGGGCTCCACAGCCCCGAGGGAGGACTGGCTTTGCGAACAGGAGGCAGTGCGTTGAAAGACGTCGGCGACGAGGCAGCCAGATCTAGAGTGGACAGACGAGGAAGTGAGCCACGGAGCCGGGAGAACTGAACATCCCTCCAACACTCACCAAGGCCCGCACAGAACAGCACTTACGAAGCACCTGCTGTGTGCCTAGGACACTTTCCTGAGGACGCCCCAAGGCCTCCCCGTGCCAGCAGAGGGGAATGCACGGGGTGGTGGAGCTGCCTCTGACATGGAAGGGGCAACGGTTGGACATGCAGGATAGCCTGGAGCAGGGACCCCAACCTCCCAGGGCAGAGCCTCAGTGGGGAGAACCAGCCTTGGGGTTCAGGATGCCTTGGCAGCATCTGTCCAAGGGGCACGTGGGGCGGTGAGGGGCATGAATCCATCTGGGCGGGCAGGATCTTGGGCAGAGAAGGCGCATACATGACCCTGCGGGGAGCAGAAGGCTCTGCAGGGAGAGGGCAGGCTCCGGTGCAGCTCCGAGGACCAGGGAGGAGGGGTCAGAGAGGACGCAGCTGCAGACACGTCAGCGTCGCCAGGGAAGCGAGCGAGCTCCCAAGCAGCCAGGGAGACGGCTGTGACAGTAGGTCCAAGATGCGAATGGGATCTTGTCACCCAGAAAACCCTGCTGTCCAAACATGTGACCTCTTCCAGGAAATTCATATTCGAGGGCCACTTGGCCCCTTGGAAGCCTGTCCAGGGCACCCCCAGCCCAGTCCAGGGATTCCTTAGAGGGGAGAGGAGCCCTGACCAGGAGCCAGGGCTGCTAGGGTGGGCACTGCAGTTTCAGGGCCACACTCACAGCGGGAGGGCCCCCTGGAGTGCGCGAAGTCACAGAGCCTTGGAGCCACCAGACAGGGACTGGAAAGAAGGGTTTTGCCGTTGCCCTCCATCCGGGAATCCCTCAGGAATGCCCAGAACCCCACCTCGAAGCCAGCCCGCCCAGCTCTGGTCAGAGCTCTGCAGCAGCGCCAGCAGGGGGCGCCCAATGCCTGCCTGCACGTCTGCAGATGGCGCTCCCGCTGCGGGCCCTTACTGTGTGGCTCTGCTGGGGGAAAGCTGGAGGGACCCAGGACCAGCACCTGGGCCCAGCTGCTCCCCTTCCCAGCACCCAGGGGCAGGTCTGCTGAGACTTGGAGTCCAGGGCCCCCCTCCAGTCTGGGGTCCGGGAGCAGATACTCACAGTGGGGGCTGTGCCGAGGGCTGGCTCGGGGCACCAGAGCTGGCGGTGTGGCAAACTCCCGGGGCGTGCAGACTGTGTGGTAGGCTGCAAGAGCGCATGGCTGGTTAGAGCCGGCTGGGACAGGGCAGCACCCCAGGGCCACACGCAGCCCACCTCACCTATGATCATGACAGCCGTCCCGGCCAGCAGGGCGAAGAGTGTGAAGAACATGACTTGGTAGGAGTCCAGGAAGTGCTGGAAGAGGCTGGCCCCATCTGTCCGCAGGGGAAAGAAGAGTTACAGCCAGGCCTCCAGGGCCCCAGCGACGGCCCTCCGAGTCTGTGCAGCTTGTGTGTCACGCGCCTCTGCAGGCCCCACAAGCCCTACTGTCCCAGGGACAGATGAGACCCTGACTGCACACCATACATACAAATTAATTCGAAATAAATCACAGACCTAAACACGAACTAAAAGTATACAAAGGGCTGAAAGGATAGGGAGGGGCTCTGCCCGAGACCTCGCGGGCACCAGGGTGGGTGTGGCGTGGCGGCCCCAGGTCCTTCTCAGGTAGGACAGGAGCTGCAGAGGGTGAGGCGGCCTGCTCAAGGCCCTGTCACCCTGGCACTTCATCTCCTCCCACCCTGGGCCATCGGGACCAGACCCTTCTCCTGGAAGGCTCCTTCCCTCAGAAGGGAGCATGGCCTGACGTTAGGTCTCTGCACCTGTCCTGCCCCGGAGCTGGCCATGCTGCCGGCAAGGCAGAGGCCAAGCTGTGATGAGGGCCGTGAAGACCAGGGTTCTGGGAGCCATTACTTTCCGAGTCTGAGCCTTACGGACCAAGGGGGGCCCGGCATCTGCCACTCCTCCTCCTCCCCGGGCTCCCCACCTGTGCACCGCACGCCTCACCAGGGCCCTAGGGCTACTGCTCCCGCTCCTCCTCCAGTCACGGGTGCCCAGTCAGGACACGCGCCATGTGGGAAGAAGGCAGCACCCCCTCAAGTGCCCTCCCAGTCTCCGTCCCCTTCCATCTGCTCCCAGACAGGCAGTTGGGCCTGAGCATGCCACTTCCCGGTTCCATCCTGGGAAGCCCTCCCCCGGCCCAGCACCCCTCCTAGTCCAGCGGCCCGCGCGACGCTGCAGTCCCTCTCACCCAATGTATCACCTCCCTGCCCCTGCACGCAGCGGGCTGTTCCTTCTAGCGGAGGTGAGGACGGCCCAGTCCCTCGGCTGCATCGCCGGCATCATCCCTTTCCTCCTGCATCCCTAACTCTGCGCCCTCTCCGTGTGACGGGGCGTCTGGATGGCCCACCTGGCCCAGGGTCTGGCCCAGGCCGGTGCCAGTACGTGACTACATAACACACGGGACCATTTGTTCTGGGCGCCGTCGTGGAAGGGGAGCAGAAACGGGAGGATGACATGGACTGGCGGTTAGCAGCAGTTCTACCATAAGAAGGAACACTTTACGGCTGACGTTCTTGTTACTTTTCATGATCACCTAAGTATTTTTTTTTTTTTTTAGTTTCCTGATTTATTTCTTCTGAGACAGATGGAGACAGCGAGCGAGCGCACCTCAGGGTCTTTGCTGCAATCTATCCCCAGCCTCTGCCAACCCAAATCGTGGACGTGAGCGCACTCTGGGTGCACAGGGAGCCCTTGGTGTGCAGACCTGGGGCTTCCCCATGCGGGTCTAGCTGCGTCCCTGCCCTGCCGCTCCTGGCCTGGGAAGTTGCTGTTTGAGGGGAGGCTTGCCGGAAGGGAGGGTGTTGGCAAAGAGGCTATCCGGGGGCAACGGCATTCCAGGTACTGAGGGCTGCGGCTGAGGGCGGGGGACACGTATTCCAGAAACAGGAGGCCAGTGTGGCCGGAGCAGGGGATGTGAGTCAAAAACGGACAGCGAGGCAGACCTCGCCAGGCCTCGGGGTCACTGGAGCACCACGGTGAGCTGTCCCCCAGAGGGAGGGACGCTGAGCAGAGGGCGGGATCCCTCGCTGCTGTGCTGAGGACAGACGGGGGCAGCAGGGGAAGCGCGGCATGCACGGAGGACCAGCCAGCGGCTGTCACTCTGAGGGACACTCTGCGGTTCCCGCTCCTCCGGTACTCATGCACCAGGTTTCTACCGACACCCAGGGCCACACTGGCTGTCCTCCCTTGCCCAGATCTGTCCCATCGCTGGCTTCCGTGACTCACAGGGACCAGGCCCACGGCGATCCATCACAAAGGCCACGGTGACTGGAATGGTGATGGCTTCGCTCGTCATGGGGCTGGAGAAGGTGAGGGTGGTGGACAGAGGCCCCTGGCTGCCGGCTGTGGGGTCCGAGACGCCGACCGTGTAAGTGACGAAGCTGGGCAGCCCGGAGGACTTCTCCTTCACGAAGGCCAGCACAGCCGGGGACCCGGACTTCACCTGAGAGAGACACCGGGGTTTCAGGGAGCACATTTCACAGACAGTGGGCAGGCCACCGCGTGGGGCCATGGCACCCGGGTGGGACACCTCCTGGGGAGGTGATGACGCCTGGGCCCTGTCACAGACAATAGCATTCTGCAGCCAGGAAACTCTACACTCGGCACTTTTCACGGAACGTGTGAGTCAATACCACTGAATTGTAATCAAGAGCTGCATTTAAAAAATGCTAATCATTCATTTGCATTGTTACAAATTATCATTATAACTATCGCCTGTATTTTTAGTACATGTGAAATTGCAAATGAAATTTATTTTGTCAACGTTTTCCAAATGAAATGAATCAAGTTGTTTTGGGAGGGGAAAAAAAAGAAAATGGCAGAGTCATTGCCTTCTTGAATCCCTAAAAAAACATTAATTGTAAAAAGTAAGTAAGTAGGGGCCAGCAGGTGGTATAGTGGCTAAGGTGCTGGACTCCCACATGGCTGATCACAGTTCAAGTCCTGGACCTGGTGGCTTGAATCTTATGCTGGGTACATGCGTGCCCAAAATCCTGAGAGGAGAGTGAGAAGGGATTGCAGTGTGGCCACCCCCCTGGCGGGGGGTTTCTTACTTTCTCTCTGTGTCTCTGGTGAGCACGTATGCCCTATAGCAAAAATCTCACCAAAAAAAAAATAAGAAAGAAAAAAGTAAAAACCAAATGCTAAATCAACATTAAGTACCCCCAAATCCCAACCCTCCAAGGGAGCAAGCTGGAGCTCTGTGCAGGGCCCACCTGCAGCTGGCCCCAGGGCCTGTCAGTCTCCACCACCTACACCGCGCACAATCCCCGTCTCTCTTGGAGAGCAGTAGGCCCCATTTCCCACGGCAAGGCAAGAGAGTGAACAGGCAGGAGAGCCAGCCCGCTCCTCCCAGGCCTGCCAGACTCCAGAACCTTCACGGCCATTCATCCGCCATTCGGCCAATGAGGAACAAGAGGCCCAGAGACGGGGAACTTGTGCTCCCAGGAGGAAGGAGGGTTTTTCTTGGTGCGTCACGCTGAACTCGGTCGTTCAACTCACTGTACAGTCACTGAGTACAGCCATGCGCCCGGCACTGCCCTCACGGACTCCCAGCTGGGGCACCGGCAGAAACCATAGTGATGCATGACATCACACAGGCTGGTAGATGACAATACTGCTCTGGGGAAAAGGACGATGGTTACAGGAGTTTTTAATTTTTAATTCCTGATTTTCATTTAACTTATTTTTTTTCGTGGGTAGAGGTTTTTGCCTTAGGGCGCATGCGCTCACTAGGGAGAGAGACAGAGACAGTGAAAGTGAGAAATCTCCCCCAAGGAGTGGGTGGCCACGCTGCAATCCCTTCTGCATTCTCCTCCCAGAATCTTGGGCACACACGCACACGTGCCCAGTGTGATTTTTAAGCTACCGGGACTGGGACTCGAACCACAGTTGGCCATGTGGGAGTCCAGTCATGTAACCGCTACGCCATGCGCTGGCCCCCGGATTTTAATTTTAAAGCAAGTAGCCCAGGACATCCACGTGCCCGTTCTTCCTAGCCTTCCCTGACAGCCCTGGCTCCTGCCTGGCCCGGGGCATGTGGGTCACACTCACCTCCAAGTTCTCCAGAACCTCCGTGGCACCAAAGACCTTGACCTCAGAACTGCTGTAGTGGTTGCTCAAAAGGATCTCGGCCTGGTCAGTGAAGAGCCCGGGGCTGAAGGGCACCTCCGCCCCGGCCTGCTGTATGGAGAAGTGGCCACTGGGGATGGCGGCAGTGACCACCAGAACGGTCTTCTTTAGGCTCAGCTGCTTCCGCTGTTGATCCGTCAGCCTGTGCATCGTCACCAAGCAGAGGTACTGGCCTGCAGAGGCAAAGGGGTCCTGCCTTGTCCCCTTCCCACTGGCTACTATTTCTCCTCCCTGCTTCTCTAACTGGGGAACACCTCTGCATCACGAGAGTCCAGGTGAGAAGTCACCTTCTCCAGGAGGTCTTCCAGGAATGCCCCCTTTCAGGGGGGCAGTGAGGACATGCTCTCTGGGACCAGCACTACCTCTGGGCGTCTCCAGGGTCCTCTAGTGACCCGCTCCTTCTCTGAGCAGAGTTCCTGTCAGGGCCACTCTGTATCTAGGACCCAGCCGGCCTGGCCCAGAATGAGGGTGAATCAATGGCAATTACCACGACCCAACGCCAGGCCACAGCTTGCGCCAGGGCCAACTCCGGGTGGCCTGGGGCCCTAGACCCAGCGGGCGTTTCCACGAAGGCACGGATTGCCACTATTTTGGTTTCTGTCGTATCCTCCACGCCTGACCCAGAGTCGAGGAATCTGAGCTGATGAACGCTGTGGAGCAGGGCCCGGCACGGCGGTGCCTGGTGGGAGTCCCTCCCACACCCACACCCACACCTGTCAGGTGCTCTGGGGAGTCGGCCTCGTTCCTGGTTCTCTTGGTCATCGCGGCCCTCCTGGGACAGTGTCCCGGGACCAGCAGGGCAGCAGGACCGCCAGCTGAGGGCGTGCTCTGTGCTGGCCTGGCTCAGAGATGCCAACCCCTCCTGGAGGCCACACGGGCCCTGGTGTCAGTCCCCAGGTTGGGCTGACAACCCCGGGCCCCTCTGGACAGAGTGCATGGTGAGCCGGGCACACTGAGGACCCACGGCGCCTGGAAGGCGAAGACTCCCTACAAGTCTGCCTTCGCTGCAAACCCTTGCATTTACCCAGAGCAGCGTCAAACGCCGGCTCCGCGGAGAACACGTCCCGGGCTGGGAATTCGAAGAGCTCTTGCTTGAACCGGAGCTGGCAGCTGATGAGGGATTCCGGGTGCAAGGTCTCGATGGCGTCGATCTGGGCAGGGGAGCACTCGCCTAGAGAAGAGAGATGGGGAAGGGGTGAGGGCACCTGGGCCAGGCCTCTGTCCACCCCACTGAGGCCCAAGATAAGAGAATAAGAGCAGGCCCCATGGAGGTTGGCTGGGCGCAAGTGGCACCCTCTTCTCCATTCTCCTCAGGATGTTGGGCACGCACACACATGCACGTGCACCCGGCACGAGTTTCACGCCACAGGGTCCTGGACTCAAACCGCAGTCGGCCATGTGAAAGTCTAGTGCTCTAACCACTACGCCACCTGCTGGCCCCTGAAATGGCATTTCTAGCTCAGAAACAGGCATGTTTGGGACCAGCAATTGATGTAATGGCTATGTCGCTGGACTCCCATGTAGTCGACCACGGTTGGAGTCCAAGACCTGGTGGCTTAAACTCACACCGGGTGTGTGCGTGTGCGTGCCCAAGATCCTGAAAGGAGAATGGAGAGGGGATTGCGGCATGACCATCCCCCCTGGGGGGTGATTTCTCGCTTTCTGTCTCTCTCACGTGCCTTATAGCAAAAACCTCTCCAAGAAAAAAGAAACAGCCATGTTTTTGGAGCTGGGCTCTTTTATGAAAATTCTTTCTCTTCACTGGCTTGGCCTGTGGAGGCCCTGGATTTCTAAAAAGCCACAGGAGTGCACAGCTGGGGTTGAACGCCGTCCCTGGAGTCAGTGTGAATGTGAACGAGGAGGCAGGTCCGTCCCATCGGAGGGCACAGAAGCCACCTCGCTGCTCCCAGAGCGTGGCAGGGCCCTCCCCAGGCCCTCCAGGCCCACCCCGCATTCTCACCTCTCAGGTTAGAGCTCCTGTCTCCCACGGCGATGACCACTTTGGAGGCCGCCACCTCCTGGAAGCTGCTCTGGACAGGGTGAGCGCGACGGGCCGTGATCCTCTGAGGAACGCCAACCATGATCTGGGGAGGAGCCAAGGCAGCTGCATGAACGCCGGCTGCGGGCGGGCCTCGGGTGGGCGTTTTTATGACCGCACCCTGTGGCCTGTGACACAGGGAGCACCCATCCCCGGGGGGATGAGTGAGGCTCAAAGCCGAACCGCCCTGTTAGAACGTGGCAGAGCTTGGGCAGACCATGGGCGGTGCAGTGCTCTCGCACCAGACACGCCGATCCTCCCGGCACAGACAGGGAAGGCGGGTGGCCGTCCTCAGCACTGGTCCAGGGAGGGCTGGCCGTGCAGTCTGTCTCCCGCCACAGACGCGCTCTGCCCCTGAATACGGGGCAGAGCGCCGTATCCTTGAATACGGTTAACTTTTTGCAGTAAAGGAAAGGCTCCATTTTACTATAGTGTCATTTATTTAGAATAAATCAACCCCCCCCAAATGCAAACGCACGCACCCACCGTAGCGTAGGCCCCCTAGAACCCAGTCTGCCCAGATCCCCAGCCAGTCTCCCTCAGCCTACCCTGATACAGGCCACCCCCAAATACTTCCAGGCTGCAGGCCTCCCTGAGGTACGACGAGCTTCTTTTTCTTTTTTTTTTTTTGGAGAGGTTTTTGCTACAGGGTGCGTGCGCTTGCCAGACAGACAGAGAGAGACAGAGAGATAGAAAGCGAGAAATCACCCCCCAGGGGGATGGCCATGCTGCAATCCCTTCTCCTCCATTCTCCTCCTGGCATCTTGGGCACGCACGTACACGCGCCCAGCATGAGTTTAAACAACCAGGTCTGGGACTTGAACTGTGGTCGACTACATGGGAGTCCAGCTACATAGCCATTATGCTAACTGCTGGTCCCAGTACGACGAGCTTCTGTATGACGAGCTTCTAACGTGCCCTCTGCTGGCACCATTCCTCTGACCACCCTGTGAGCCCAGCACCTCCCCCAGCTGGAAGGCCACACGCTCTTCTCTGAGCAGGCGAAGGCACTGCCTGCCTCTGCAGGCCTCATGCACTTCAGAACGTGAGCCCCGGGGAGCAGGAACGGGGTGCACTCCTTCCGAAGCCTCTGCATGTCCCAGACCCACCCAGGATCCAGCAGGTGGGCCTCTCTCTGCCTCTAGACTCACCAGAGGGCTCCTGCTGCCAACGTACCGCCTCCTCCCAGAGGAATCTGCTGTCCCAAGGGTCTGACCACAGGCTGTGGGCCCCCACCCCACCCGGTGCCTGCCCAGTCCTGGTCTCGTTCCCCACCGTCCTCTGACTTCCAGTCCCAACGGCCACGCTGCTGTCTTCTCCCCGCTCTCCTCCAGCCTCAGCGAGGGGGCTCGAGGCCTTCGCCTGGCCTCTCTTCAGCTCTGCACGCACCCTGTGGATTCCAGACCCCTCTCAGGACTTCCGACATCATCTCTGTGCGGGAGACTCTCGCTGTGGCTCCAGCCTCCCTTCCACATGAGACCTGGACACACCTGCCCGCAGCGCCCCGGCCGTCCCACCTGGGGGAGCTCCCACTTCCACCGTACCGTGTTCCAGCTGCCCATCTGCCCCACACCGCTGTACTCCTCTCCACGCCAAGACCGTCACCGACTTGCCTTCCACAGCAGACCCAGGAGTCACCCTCCGCCCTCCTCCCCTGTCTACCAGCCAGTCACCCTGCAGCTGGTCCCCTCTCGCCAGCTCTGCCACGTGCTTGGTAACTGTCCTAAAAGATGTCCCTCGTCTGTATCACTCTTTGCTTAAAAAACAAAACCCACTAGGTCTGGTGTGACCACCCAGCTCTCTCTCCTGGGATGACCACGGGGGCAGCTGAACCTATGAGCACCGGTGGGTGCTAAGAGCCATTCCAGGAGCTTCACGCCTGTTACTCACTCAATTTTCACGACAGCGTTCCCATTTTGCAGGCAAGAAAACTGAGGCCCAGGGAAGTTAAATAACGGGTCCCAGGTCAGAGAGCCTCTCGGTGGCCCGGGTGGGACTGAATCCAGTTGGTCTGGCCCTAGAGCCCACACTCTTACTACACGGCATGGAATTACCCAAGGCAACTAGTGAGCGGATCACAACACTAAGCGCTGCTTCCTCCTCACACAACATGCCACGTCCCCGAGGAGACTCTGCTTTAACCCCCGCCTTTGTCCACGCTGTCCTCTCCCTGACCACTCGTGGTCTCCTGGGAGAGCATGGCGTTGTCAGCTCCAGGGCACGTCTGTCTGCAGATTGCTACACTGACAATGTGAGCCCTTGGGTTAAACCACCGGGCGGGACAGAGCACACACTGGCTCCAGAGCTGAGCCCGATCTGGAACTTGGCCAGACTTCATTCACTCACGGACGCACTCTCAGCTAGAGGTAAGTGGAAGAGAATGTTTTGTTCGTTTCCAGAAAGACTCCAAAGGTGACTGGCCAGGGGATTTAAAGATACGGGTGGTGGTGAACTGCGCTGCCCCGCCCAAACTGTGACTCCCAGGAAATCCCCACGGGTGGCTGCCAGGTCTTCCCCACGAGCCTGGCTCTCGACATCACTTCATTTTGAACATGGTGAGACAGAGGTCTGGGAAGAACACAGAGCTTGTCCCCAAGTCAGAGTTAGTGTGTGGCCCATCTCAGACTCGTGACTCCCAGGTACCCCGACCCCTCAGATGGGGGCGGGTGGCCTTGGTTCATTCAGAAGGAAAAGAGAATCCGCCCAGCCGCAGTGGTGCCAGGTGGGGCCCCTGCTTGGGAGGCCGGAAGCTCACGGGAGCTGGTCCCCGGGTCAACCCGACATGCCGGCATGGTGACCTACACGTGTCCCAGCTATCTGGGAGGCGGGAGGAGGGCCACTGCAGACTGAGCCCCTGGCAAACGTGGCCCCCTCTCTCTTCTCTCCTTCCTCCCTTCCACTACTCTGGAGAAAAAGACCACAGAACCGGAAGGTGTTTTCTGGGAGAGAAGGTATCCGGGCTGAATACGAGAGGACACCACTGCAGGAGGGTCAGCCACGCCTCCCAGGACACTGAGCCCCGTGCACCTCTGGCTGCCCCAGAGCCCCACCTCTCTGTAGGTCCTCAGGTACCCAGCAACCTCGTAGTAAATCGTCACAGGCCCCACGTCCCGGGCCACGGCCACGCCCATCTTGGGGTCGATGTGGAGGATGCTGCTGGCCGAGGAGCTCCAGGTTCCTGGGAGGCCTGCAAGACGAAGCCCGAGATGTCACCTGCCTTCCCTGTGTCTGGATAACCAGGGAGAGCCCAGCTCACCTGATGGTCACGGCAGCCTCCTCCCTCGCCTCACGTATCAGCCCTGGGAAAGAACCCTAGCGCCTGCCTCCGGCCAGCCCCTCACACCCCTGCTGCGGCCCCCCGGAGCCAGCTGCACTCTCCCTGCACCTGCTCTAGGCTCCAGCCCCACTGCTTCTTGCTTGGAATCTCCTGACCATCCTCGCACGAAGCTTGACTGGACCTCTGCCCTGGGTGCTCTGGTGCAGGCCCTGCTCACCACCACTCCTTATCAGTTCCTTTTAGCAAACAGAAAGCAGGAGTCAGGCTCAGAGCTGCTACGAGACGGCGCATCTGAGTTAAAAGCTAACTGCCTTATACAGTGAGTCCCACAGGGAAGTCAGAAACCGCAGTCTGTGGATGGCAGGCTCTATCTGTCTTTCTTTAAAGGTAGGGTTTAATTTCCTTTTAAAATGAATTTAATGATGGGACCAGCAGTTAGCATAATGGCTATGTCACTGGACTCCCATGTAGTCGACTGCGGTTCAAGTCCCGGACCTGGTGGCTTAAACTCACACCGGGCACATGTGCGTGCGTGCCCAAGATCCCGAGAGGAGAACGGAGGAGAAGGGATTGCGGTGTGGCCATACCCCCTGGGGGGTGATTTCTTGCTTTCTATCTCTCTGTCTCTTTCTGTCTTTCTGGCGAGTGCATGCGCCCTATAGCAAAAAGCCTCTCCCCCGCCAAAAATAAATAAATAAATAAATAAAATAAAATGAATTTAATGAGTTGAAAAAAGAGCCAATTTGAAAAAACAAACAGAAAACTAAGCAAATCATTGCACGTGTTAACACGGATGTCCGGGCGGCATGGGAAGGCCTGAGATGTGGGAAGCACAGAACTGACCCGGTACCCATTCTCAGCTCAGGTCTCCTGGAGCTGCATGGAGTTGCCAGCCCCGGGAGTTGATTAAAATGACAAAGGGAGCTCGTCAGGGGCACTGGCCACATTCCGTGTGTTCCCTTGCCGAAGGCCAGGGCACTGGAAGGGCGGAAGCAGGGTGTGTCCACAGGGGCAGAGCTGTGGCTGGCTGTGCCGGGGCAGGAGCTAGCAACGTCCCATCGGCCAGGCGGTCAGGGTTCTGGCTCTGCCGCTTCTCCTCATCTGGCTGGTGCAGCAGCCCCCCAGGGTGTGTAAGTAAGCGGGTGAGGCTGGGCTCCGATGAAACTGCGTTTACTAAAACCAGGCAGCAGGTCAGATGTGGGCCCCGGGTGGCAGTTCCCCATCTGCTCTAGAGCGCCCGCCAGGTACCCACAGCTGCCGTGACGGGTGCAGAGACCTCTCCAGGGAGAATTGCAGAGGTGTCCTGTGGTCAGCGTCTCTTACCCTCAAGGCCGGTCAGGACAGTGGTCAGACAGAGGACGTCTCCCACCACCACGGCTCCGGGCAGCTCCGGGGCGATGGCGTGCAGGACAGGCAGGGGGACGAAGTCGGAGAGGCCGGGGAGCTCGGCGTCCCACACGCGGAGCAGCGTCAGGCCGACGCTGACAGTGCGGACGACGCAGGTGTTGTTGGTGAGGCCCTTGCCGATCTGCACAAAGTCGTCTCTAGGCACATGAAAAAGAGGGTCACTCAGTCTCAGGCAAGAAGCCCCATCTGTGGACAGAGAACAGCACGGCTGAGCCATCTCACGAGCAGGGCTTTAGTGGACCGAGGTCCCAGACGCTGCTCAGTGACCAACCCCAGCAGAGGGACACTGTGGACGGAACAAATTTAACTTCCTCACTCATTGCCCCCAGACGGAACCCACAGCCCCCAGTGGGAACCCCCGGCCTCACTGTCCCCGTAGTCCAGAGGGGAAACTTGAGGCCCGGAGAGGAGAAGGATCCAGAGTCCTTTCTGAGGAGCTCGGATGCTCTCGGGGGGGACAGGCTGCCCCGTACCGTGTGCCCAGAGCAAGGGACGCATCCTCTGCCCACCTCCTCTGCTGTAAAATGAGGGTGACGACGTGCCTGCGACCCAGGCTCGACGGTGCCATGTTATGCGGAGTCGCAGTGGGGAAGCCCCTAGAACCCACACCTGTGGTCAGCACCAGCAGGGGCCGTGTGGGGGCAAGCGTGGGCTGCGTGGGGTAAGGGCGAGGGTCTGTGGCTTCACTCCTGCCTCCATCGTACCTCGGGCTCCTGAGCCCTGAGTCTCTGGAGAGGTGCTCCTGCCACAGAAGGGCCAGAGTGACGTCGACGGTACAGCTGACGGGCTGCGAGACCTGGGCCCCATTTCCTCCAGGGCTGCCTACACCCCAGACCGGCAGGTCAAGGCCGTGCCCACAGAGCTCGAGCGTTTACCAAAGGCCCTCGGAAGACCGCTCTCGGGATGGCCCTGACCTAGGCCACGTTCCTCACATGACAGGCGGGAAACAAGGGCTAAGGGAGGTAAGCTGCCCTGCCCAGGCTCACAGGCCCTGACGCGCTGGGCTAGAACCAGGCCCAGTTCCAAACTCCAGTTCTTTCTACAGTACACCACTCTGACACCTGTCCTTGGTGTTTAGCACGAGGGAACACACCAGTTGCAGGGCCTTGGTAAACCGAGGCTGGAATGGTCGCTAGCGCCTGCTCATAATTTCTGGCCCCTCAGGGAGCGCAGCTGTAGCCCCACCACAGGGCCTGCTCCTTCCTTCTGGACTCACACTCATGTCTTCCTCTGCGCTGGTCTGTACCCCCTAGGGTAGTGGCTGTCAACCCCTAAATGCACCTGTAAAAGCGTAGCCTGGAGGGCCCCGTGAAAGTGCACTTCTCACAGGCCCCAGGGAACGCCGTGCTGCCGCTCTGGGGCCCACACGGAGCGCCACCACAACGCTCCTGCAAGCTCGGAGGCCCTGGCGGGCCCAGCTGCCCACTGCTCACGTACTCACTCTGGAAACCACCTCTACTCTCCTCAGATCAGTTCAGAGGCTGGGGTTGGACTGAAAGAGCCAGCCTGAAAGAATTGCGCTTGGAGACAGCGGGACCCAGTTTTCAAACCCACGTCCCGACTGTGGGCTACGTGAGGAGCTCAGAGCTTCATGTGGAAGGAGCCGTGTGCGGCCCACGCTCACTGCGCCGTGGGCTCCTCTGTGACCAGCGCCACACAGCTCAGGGCACGATGCGCACCCAGCACAGCACCACCGTGGGCCAGGCAGAGGACCTACAGGTTCAGTTCCCAGGCCAACCTGAACGTGTAGGTCACGGTCGTACATGCCTGTAATCTTAGCTCACTGGGAGGTTGGGACAGGAGGGTTGTGACAGGGCAAGACCCATCAATAATGTCTCTTTCTCTCTCTCCCTTCCCTTCTCTCTCTCCTAAAGGAAAAAATTAACGACAAAGGTGTGCCTTGTTCTCATCAACATTTATGTACCTTCTAACCGATGACTTGAACCCTCTGACGACAGGGCCAAAGTTACAGCCAGAACAGCGAACGCTTCCCCTGCAGCCCCTCGTTTTTGGGCACATGGAAGTCCTACTGCAGAGCCTCCAACGTGAACCCCTACATAGGGTGTTGCTTCCCGCCCTGCAGGGAACGGCCCCACCTACCAACTCCCTGCTGGGTAGCAACAAAGGCTCTGGGTTGGGCTCTCCCCTCACGCCTTCTGCCTGACCAAACGGCTCCATCCCTAGGCTCCATCCCTACGGCCTGCGAGGCACGATGGGAGCCCCTCTCCTGGAAACCATAATGAGAAATCTTCTTCCAACGGCACCGGCCTCTGTCTGTCATCACCCACCCAATCGCCTCAGTTAAACCCAGACGTCCTTCAGGTGAGCCACGGACATCACCCCCACCCTACCTGTTAGTGGCAAAGTTGAGGGCCGAATTGTGAGCATGGAAGACATCTCCGGAGTTGTCGTGGAAGTGGACAGTGAAAGTAATGGTCATCCCCAAAGGCAGGGCGGCCAGGGCCTCCTTGTTCTGGGTGTGGAGGACAGGGCTCATGGAGATCCTCACGTAAGAAACGGGAGCCACCTGGAGGACAGAGTGGGACTGATGACGACCGTGCCAAGGACTGGCTTCCCAGGCAGGAGATGCTTTTCCTTTCCTTTTTTTTTGGAGAGGTTTTCGCTATAGGGCGCGCGTGCGATCGCCAGACAGACAAAGAGAGACAGAGAGACAGAAAGTGAGAAATCACCCCCCAGGGGGGATGGCCACGCCGCAATCCCTTCTCCTCCATTCTCCTCTTGGGATCTTGGGCACGCACACACACACGCCCAGCGTGAGTTTAAGCCACTGGGTCCAGGACTTGAACCGCGGTCGGCTACATGGGAGTCCAGCGACATAGCCATTACGCTAACTGCTGGTCCCATGGAGACGCTTTTCCTAATAGGTCCCCATCTCAGGAACTACTGGGGCTAACCTGACTTAGGGGTTGTGAAGGGGAAAGGCCGTACTCCCTAGCGCATCCCAGACTAATGACACGGCTCCCAACCCCCTACACAGCAGCTGACCTCAATAAAGAAAACCTCCCCTGGGGCAGGAGGTAGAGGGCACTGCAGCCAGGCTACGTGAGAGAGGTCTTGGGTTTATGCTTGGGATCTCCCCGGGCATGCTCGGTGCACGTATACACCCTCATGGATGGATGGGGTGGCTGGGAACAGAGGCGGTTGTGGTATCTGGACCCTGTTGGAGATGCTCTCTCTGTTGGTCTCTCTCATTAAAAAAATAATAATAAATGAATAAACTTAAAAAAAAAAAAACAACCTAGGCTAGTGGTTAAGGGAGCCAGATCCCCCACGGCTGACCATGTTTCAAATCCTGGCCCTAGGGAACCAGCAGTTAGTATAATGGCTATGTCGCTGGACTCCCACGTAGTCGACTGCGGTTCGCGTCCCGGACCCGGTGGCTTAAAACTCACGCCTGGTGCGTGTGCGTGCGTGCCCAAGATCCCGAGAGGAGAATGGAGGAGAAGGGATTGCAGCGTGACCATACCCCCTGGGGGGTGATTTCTTGCTTTCTGTCTCTAATGTCTCTCTCTGTCTGTCTGGCGAGCGCACGCGCCCTATAGCAAAAATCTCTAAAAAAAAAAAAAAAAAAAAGAGAAAAAAAAACATCCTGGCCCTAGTAATTGAATGTATAAAATAAATTAAAAGAAAAGGAGGGACCAGCAGTTAGCGTAATGGCTATGTCGCTGAACTCCCATGTAGTCAACCATGGTTCGAGCCCCAGACCCAGTGGCTTAAACTTACGCTGGGTGTGTGTGCGTGCGTGCCCAAGATCCTGAGAGGAGATTGGAGGAGAAGGGATTGCACCATGGCCATCGCCCCTGGGGAGTGATTTCTCGCTTTCTGTCTCTTGGTCTTCCTGGCGAGCGCATATGCCCTATAGCCAAAACCTCTCCAAAAACAAGAAAAAACCAAAACGAAAAATCCTGGCTCTGATGGCTTGAAAAACAAACCAGTGAGTGCACGTGGGTGCTTAAACCCTAACAGGGTGGAGAAGCGGAGGAGAGAGGACGGCATCATGACGCTTCCCCACTGCGGGTGCTTCTTCCCTCTACTTCTCCCTTTCTGTCTCTGGTGAGCACACACGTCCCCTGGCAATTAAAAATTTTTTTGAAAAAGGCCCTCAACTCAGGTGATTCAAAATTTATATCCTTGAAAAATTAGATTATTATTTACATTGCCAAAAATCCTATGGGCCACAAACGTCGCGTTCCTTCGGAGGCCCTGCTCCTCATTTCAAGAAACAAGGCAGGTTCAGATGCGGAGGCACAGCCGCCCGGCCCCGGCAAGCCTGCAGGTGCTCAGGCAAAGGAGGAAATGGTGAGTTCTGGAGCCCAAAACCCGAGCTCCATCGACAGCAGCCTTGGCTCTCTGACTCCAGGGAAAACCCAACCTAGCCCCCAAACCAGAACCGAGATGTCCGGATTTCCAGGGCAACGTTTGGTGGCACGGTGCCCAGGGCATAGCGGGCGCTCGGTACGTTGCTGAAACAGGAGCAACCAGCTGCTTTCCCCACGTGAAAACGACGGTGCGAGCTCCCCGTCAGAACACCTTGAAATAAAACGATGCTAATGAACAAAATAGGCCTACGACCCCGGATGCATATAAAAGTCCATGTGGTCACGGGTTTTCTGCCATCTCGGCTTCTGAGAGCGGTGGTGATGAGACAGGAAGAAAGTCCTGCTCAAGACCAACCCTGGGACTTGGCCCAGGAATGCCCAGGAGAAGGGCCCCGTGACTAAGGGGCACAGACGAGCAGGGGACGCCATGGAAGACACAACCCAACGGGGCAGACTCAGGCTCCCGAGCACTGGCAACCTCGGGCAGGTGACTCCCTCTGAGTCACAGCTCTCTTCTATGAGACGGGCCACTTCCTCTTAGTGACGGGCAGGTCCTGCACTGACGTCCCCACGTCAGGCACAAGCTCTGAGTGACGGGCAGGTCCTGCACTGACGTCCCCACGTCAGGCACGAGCTCTGAGTGACGGGCAGGTCCTGCACTGTGACGTCCCCACGTCAGGTACGAGCTCTCAGGGACAGGCAGTTCCTCCACTGTGATGTCCCCACATCAGGTACGAGCTCCGAGTGACGGGCAGGTCCCGCACTGTGACGTCCCCACGTCAGGTACGAGTTCCGAGTGACGGGCAGGTCCCGCACTGTGACGTCCCCACGTCAGGTACGAGCTCCGAGTGACGGGCAGGTCCCGCACTGTGACGTCCCCACGTCAGGTACGAGTTCCGAGTGACGGGCAGGTCCCTCACTGTGACGTCCCCACGTCAGATACGAGCTCCGAGTGACGGGCAGGTCCCTCACTGTGACGTCCCCACGTCAGGTACGAGCTCTGAGTGACGGGCAGGTCCCGCACTGTGACGTCCCCACGTCAGGTACAAGCTCTCAGTGACGGGCAGGTCCTGCACTGTGACGTCCCCACGTCAGGTACGAGTTCCGAGTGACGGGCAGGTCCCGCACTGTGACGTCCCCACGTCAGGTACAAGCTCTCAGTGACGGGCGGGTCCTGCACTGTGACGGTCCCCACGTCAGGTAAGAGCTCTGAGTGACGGGCAGGTCCCGCACTGTGACGTCCCGTCAGGTACGAGCTCTGAGTGACGGGCAGGTCCCGCACTGTGACGTCCCCACGTCAGGTACGAGCTCCGAGTGACGGGCAGGTCCCGCACTGTGACGTCCCCACGTCAGGTACGAGCTCTGAGTGACAGGCGGGTCCCGCACTGTGACATCCCCACGTCAGGTACAAGCTCTCAGTGACGGGCGGGTCCTGCACTGTGATGGTCCCCACGTCAGGTACGAGCTCTGAGTGACGGGCAGGTCCTGCACTGTGACGTCCCCACGTCAGGTACAAGCTCTCAGTGACGGGCGGGTCCTGCACTGTGACGTCCCCACGTCAGGTACGAGCTCCGAGTGACAGGCGGGTCCCGCACTGTGACATCCCCACGTCAGGTACAAGCTCTCAGTGACGGGCGGGTCCTGCACTGTGACGTCCCCACGTCAGGTACGAGCTCCGAGTGACGGGCAGGTCCTGCACTGACGTCCCCACGTCAGGTACAAGCTCTCAGTGACGGGCAGGTCCTGCACTGACGTCCCCACGTCAGGTACGAGCTCTGAGTGACGGGCGGGTCCTGCACTGTGACGGTCCCCACATCAGGTAAGAGCTCTGAGTGACGGGCAGGTCCTGCACTGTGACGTCCCCACGTCAGGTACGAGCTCTGAGTGACGGGCAGGTCCTGCACTGTGACGTCCCCCGTCAGGTACGAGCTCTCAGTGACGGGACTGGTCCTGCCTTGCGTGACGGTCCCCACATCAGGTACTGAGCACATCGTCCACGCTGGTAAGAGCTAACCGTAGTCCAGGTACCAGGATGGCCCAGAGCAGAGGCTCGACAGCCCACGTTGGTGACACGAGAGGTCAGGGACAGCAGGGAGCACTGGCATGCCACTCAGCACTCTTGTCTGGTGCCAACCCCAGCTTTGTGACTTTAGGCCACTCATGGGCTTCACAGGGTCAGTTTCCCCATATTTGACTAAGGCTACTGGAATCAATAATTTCCAAGGATCTTTTGGAAGTCCCTGAGTTATTCTTAAATCCCCACCTAGATTGTTCCCACTGGAAGGTGAATGTATTAACTTCCACACCTAAGAGAGGAAAAAGCATTACCCCTGTGCAACTGCCTTTACCTCTCCCAAAGGAAGGGACTACGAGCTTACCTTTACAGCCACGGTGACGGTCTGATTGGCCCCGAAAGGCTCCTGGGCAGTCACTTCAACGGTGGACGTTCCGATCACAGACCCCGACACCAGGAAGCCCTTTTCATCAATGTGCACGACCGGAACCTTCTCAGGCCCATCTAGGACGCGGTAGCTCAGAGCGGCCGCAGTGTCCCTTCAGAAAAATAAAGCGGACTTGTCTTTTTACACGGCGGTGGAGGGAATAGGTCACAGCGAGGGACCTGGGGCTGTGAGCCACAGGACCCACAGTTCTTGACTGTTCCTGGGAGAGGAGAACATGGGCTCTGGTCTTCCCAGAGCAGAGCCGACTGTGGTCGGCTGGCAGGGGCCAAGGGGAGGCCGTGAGGACCAGGTTTCCTTCATCAGCTGCATGGGCCGTGGTCGTACAAGATTATTATTGAGAGCAATTTGCAGACTGGTGTGTTGGCGGGAGGGTGGGGCTTTGTGTCGGACAGATCCAAGGCTGATCTCGACTCTCTCTGCCATGTGCACCTCATGTTCCCACTCTCAGCCTTGATGTTCTCGATGACAAAAGGGGAGCGATGCTCCTGACCCATCCTATTTCCGGGGGCTCACAGTAGGGTAAGGGCACACACACACACACACACACACACATTTTATATGTGTGTGTACATATATATACACACACACATTACACACACATGTATATATATGCATACACATATATTATATATACACACATTATACATACACACAGATATATACACAGATTATACAGTTGCATATATATTATATATACACATATATTTACATATATAGGCATTATATACACATGTTATATATACTCACGTATATTATACACACATATACATTACATATACACATTACATACACACACCATATATACACACATGCATAACACACACACATAATGTACACACATACATAAACACACATGCATCACATATACACACATACATTATGTGCACATGTTATATATACACACATTACATATGTACACACGTTATATGTATAAGCACACAAATATATTACATACATATAGGTATAATGTATATGCACACATATATAACATATACACGCATATTATATATACTCACATATCTATATACACATATTATATGCACACACACACGTCACATATATACACACATATATTTTATACACACATGTTATATACACACGTTATATATGCACACACATATAAAACACATACACGTCATACACATATGATATACACATACATTCACACATATGTGTGTGTACGCACACACTTAACCACTAGGCTGTGGGACTGGCTCCATCAAATGCCGTTCATCTGTCCTGGAGACTGGCGCAGGGCCTGGCACTGAGCTGCTCTCTGGCCGGCTGAACACTGTGGATGTGAGTGTGCGGATGCCCGCGCCTCCCACAGCCGGTAAGTGCTTCTGCGGCCGTGGAGCCCCACTTTGCCACAGCCTTTCAAGTGCAGGTAGTTGTTAGAAAACGCCACGCCCCTTTGAGATGAATGCAGGAATCCTTTACTGGACAAGCTTCTCAGCCAGTAAGACACTCCCAGTGCCTGAGGGGCTTTTCAGAGGCAGCTTCTCCTGCAGGTCTGAAGTGGGGCCTGAGATTTGCATTTGAACCTGTTCCTGGTTCCCGGGTGCCACTGGTTCATGGACCACATGCGGAGTGGCATGTATTGAAAGCATGGAGCCTTTGAAAAGTTTTTCCCCGACCAGCAGATGGCGCATGGTTATGTCGCTGGACTCCCATGTAGTTGACGTGGTTCTAGTCCCAGACCTGGCGGCTTAAAGCTCCTGCCCGGCGCGTGTGCATGTATGCCCAAAATCCCGAGAGGAGAACAGAGGAGAAGGGACTGCAGCATGGCCACCCCCCTGGGGTGGGGGTTGATTTCTTGCTTTCCACGTCTCTGTCTCTTTCTGTCTCTCTGGTGAGCACATGTGCCTTAATGCAAAAATCTCTCTGAAATAATAATAATAATAAAATAAAATCAACATTTTTTCCAGGTTGGCACTTTCCTCCCCTTTTAAATACTGAATTTCTGCAGCAAGCATGGGAAAGGTTCTCGGCTGCAGGGACAGGACAGATCCCCACGGGAGCAGTGACGTGGGGGAGCAAGGCACGCCGGGACAGGCCCACTCAAGCCCAACGCCAAGAACGGTGCGCAGCGCAGGAGCAGCTCCTGACCGCGGGTCGTCAGACACAGACAGGGCGCCACACCCCGGCTGGGAACGCGGGTCGAGAGCACTCACGCACCTGTTTGTCTGGAGCTTCAGGAATGAATTGGGTGACATTAGGATTTGCTCTGCTTCTATTTCAGGGTTCAGCAGCAGCAGCTTTTCAAACACCTGGAAAGAAGGGCAAGGTTTATTTCCGTGGTATATAGTGGAGGCTTCCCTCCTCACAGTGAGCGCCTGGGGGCAACAGGGATAAGGTCTATCCCTCCCTCTGTCCCATGCCTTTGCAGGATCCCTACGGACACTGAGCCCAACAGACAATAAACATTCACGCTTCAGCGCCCCCAGAGGCTGCAGCAGCAGCACCCCTTCTCTGCCGCCTCCTGAAGGGCCCATTCCTCGTCTAACCCCCTTTCTCTGGGTTCCTTGGCGTTGCCATCTGGCTTGGGGCAGTCACGTGCTCCGACGTTCCTTACAGCTGCGCTTTGGGCTCCCCACTGGCTTTGGTTGTTTACTTTTATTTCTTTCTTTCTTCCACGAGCAAGGGAGGCAAAAATAAATAGAGACAGCATAAAGGACAGGGTCTTTTTTCTTTCTTTTTTTGGAGAGGTTTTTGCCATAGAGCGCGTGCACTCGCCAGACAGACAGAGAGAGACAGAGAGACAGAAAGCGAGAAATCACCCCCCAGGGGGGATGGCCACGCCGCAATCCCTTCTCCTCCATTCTCCTCTCGGGATCTTGGGCACGCACGCACACGCGCCAGGCATGAGTTTAAGCCACCGTGTCTGGGACTCGAACCGTGGTCGACTACGTGGGAGTCCAGCGACATAGCCATTACGCTAACTGCTGGTCCCAAAAGACAGGGCCCTGACACCCTGATCTGCCCCGTTTCAGCCAGCCTGGCTCACGGTACACACGTGTCAGGAACACTCAGGGAGCTTTCTGGATGTGACCCCAGCACCTTCCCGTGTGGGTTGGCCTGGCAGAGCACCCCCTTCACGGCTGCTCCAGTGACCAGCTCCCCAGTTCCCTGGTGATCAGGGCAGCTGGACCCCTGAGGGGTCTGGGCAGCTGGGCCCACGCCTGAGAACATCTGAACCGACGGGTGATTTTCTAAGACGACACTGGCCTGAGTCCCCTCCTTCCCAATACCAGGGTGTTCTGACTACACCCGTGAGCCCACATTGCCTCATCTGTGAAACGGGCCTGAGACTAGGATACTAACTCTTAGCATGCCTGTCTCAAAGAACTGTGGGATTCGGGTGACAAGGGAAAGACTTCCTGAACTGAATGAGAAGAGTCTTGGGAGCTGGATGGGGTGGAAGTGTCCTGTGAGTCTGGGCAGACCAGAGAGTGAGGCAGCCTCAGATTGTGACTGAGACACACAGCGCAGTGAATGTCCTCAGCTAGGTTTCCTCTACATATTCCTTGTCCTTTCTCGTTGCATGGAGGTGAACTAACAAGAGACATCTCACTTGCCTGTTCACTGTGAGAAAAACAACACTGCCAACAGCATGGTCCATGGCAACTAAAGATCACCTCACTATCAGGGAGGCAACAGGGCATGGTGGGGCCTGAGGCAAACTAGAGAGGACGTTTTTATTTATTTTTTAAAGAAGTTTTTGCTATAGGGCGCGTGCGCTTGCCAGAAAGACAGAGAGAGACAGAGAGACAGAAAGCGAGAAATCACCCCCAGGAGGGATGGCCACGCCGCAATCCCTTCTCCTCTTTCTCCTCTCAGGATCTTGGGCACGCACGCACACGCGCCCGGCGTGAGTTTAAGCTGCTGGGTCCAGGATTTGAACTGCGGTCAACTACGTGGAACTCCAGCGACATAGCCATTACGCTAACTGCTGGCCCAGAGAGTACGGTTCTAATAAGGGGATGGCTGCTTCTCGGCTCTTGTGATCTGCCTTGTGGCAAGATGTTGTGTCTTGGATTTTTATACAGAATCTTCCTATTTTTTTAAAAAAGAATTATCTCATTTACCTTTATTTATTATTATTACTTTCCAATTTGACCAGAGAGAGAGAGAAAGTGATAAAGAGCAAGGTCCGAGACTTGAACCGCAGTTGGCCACGTGGAGCCCAGTGCCCTTCACCACCACGCTACCTGCTGGCCCCCAGAACCTTCCTATTTTTAAATGTTGGCAATAAATAAAAATTGTTTCAAAGGCCTGAGTGAACCAAATCAAACACGTGTGTGGGCAGGTCCAGCCTTTCTCGTTTCTGACTCACTCAGACTCCATTGCTGTTAGGTAGAGAGACTGGGGCCCGGAGACGTTCAGTGACCCCACTGAGGTCGCAGAGCTGGCAAGCTGAAGCACTGGCTGTGACTCTACAGTGGTGGCAGAACTGTGTTTTTAGTCAGGAAAACATGTGTTTATGTGAGGGCGTATATTTGTGTCTGTGTGCGTGTGTCTATGTGTATATGTGTTTGTGTGCATGTGTCTGTATGTGTGTCTGTATGTCTGTGTGCGTATGTCTCTGTGTGTCTGTGTGCATGTGTCTCTGTGTGTGTGCATGTGCGTGTGTGTCCGTGCGTATCTGTGTGCTTGTGTCTGTGTGTGCGTGTATCTCTGTGTCTGTGCCTGTGTGTGCATGTCTGTGTGTGTGTGCGTCTGTGTGCATGTCTGTGTTTGCATGTGTGTGTGTGTCTGTGTGCATGTGTGTCTGTGTGCGTGTCTGTGAGCATGTGTGTCTGTGTGTGTGTGTGTCTGTGCCTGTGTGTCTGTGAGCATGTGTGTGTGTCTTTCTGTGCGTCTGTGTGTGTGTGTACATCTCTGTATGTATTTGCATGTGCGTGTGCATGTGTACATCTCTGTATGTATTTGCATGTGCGTCTGTGTGCGTGTGTACATCTCTGTATGTATTTGCACGTGAGTCTGTGTGCATGTGTACACCTCCGTATGCATTTGCACGTGCAGGCAGGGATGAAGGTGCCGACACACAGGTACCTCTCTCTGAAGCTCTGCCTCCTTGGCCCTGGCTAAGCACGTGTTTGGACTAGGAACAGTTTACTCCTTCCTGAGAAGACTGGACGATTCTTCTCTCATGATATTCCGGGTGCTTTCCCTTTTCCTTTGCCCCCTGCAGACACGATTGCCCTTCAGAGCCATGTGTCACCCTCCCAGGAATTTACGGAAAGGCTGAGAGGGGAAGGGGCGGTCCAAAGTCCTGTCTGTAAACGGAAGGGGCGAGCTGGAAGAAATGCCGGGACGGACCCTGGGCAGAACCGCTGGGCTCTGGGTCTGGACTCGGTGGCGCTGATGGGTGCCCTGACTCGCTGAGCCTTGTCGGCTAAGTTGCCAGGCTGGTACAGCACCATCCACCCGCAGGCCTTCGAGGCCAGTTCCCACTCACTGACTGATCCCGACGCCCTGGGGAGGTTCACCAGCAGGTGGCAGCCCTGCCCTGCAGGCTTCGGAGGAGGACTGGGTGAGTCAGCACCAGGAAGGGTGGAAGAGCACACCCGGCTCTACTGAGTGCAGAGTGCTCCTTACACGAATGCGGGTAATTAAATCAATGACCCAGATCAGACAGAGAGAGCTCCAGCTTCTTCCCACCACGAAGGTGTACTCCAGACCCCAAGCTCAGATTCATCTGCTATTTTAGAAACACACCAAGTTATTTCAGGCCTTTGCGTAGGCCACCCCTTCCACAGAAACGTCACCCCTCTGCAGAGCCTTTGGCCAGGCCCATGGCTCCGTCAGTCCCTCATTCACTGCCAGCCCCACCCGTCCCCGACATTCCCACACGTCTGGCTCCCCCAGCAGACGGAGAGCTCCTCACGGAAGAGAAGGCCCCGCTTCAGCCCCGACCCAGACCCAGGTCAGCAGGACCGAGAGGTACCTGGACGGCCTGCCACACTCATTCTCCCTCGCCCACGTAACTTCTGTCCACCCATCCTTACCTGGACTTGGATCTCATCTGAGAGTTCTTTGGCGAGGCCATGGAGCTGCCCAGCTGTGGGGTCCAGAGCCTTGACCACCACTCTCAGTCCGGTGCGGCCTTTTACCCGACCGTGCACGTTCATGGCAAAGTTGTACTGTGACGGGAGGTGGATGGATGCCTAGCAGAGACAACAAACGTGTTTCAGGGGCCCAGAGCTCCCCAGAAGGCAGACGTAGTTGGTAACCCAACTCCCCAGCTGCCTGCCTGTTCTGAGAAGCCCTGCCTGCCTCCTTGGGCTGGGTCAGCTAACACCAGTCCCCCATGTCACAGGTGTGTTTAAAATGCTGGCTCGGTCCACGGGAGCCAGGGGTCCTGGGGCAGGCCAGTTCAGCGGCTTTAGTGTGAGGACTCATGAATCACCGGGGGGATGCTAAGCTTCGCAGCTATTTCTTGCAAAGCCTGCTGTTACGGAATAGGTGTTAGCACGCTCCACTGCCTCTGTGTGTGCGTGCCTGTGTGTGTGTATGTATGTGTCTGTGTGTGTCTCTCTCTCTCTGTGCGTTTCTGTGTATATGTCTGTGTCTGTGTGCGTGTCTGTATGTGTGTGCATGTCTGTGTGTGTGCGTGTCTGTCTGCGTGTATGTCTGTGTGTCTGTGTGTGTCCGTGTGCGTGTGTCTGTGAGCATGTGTGCGTGTCTCTGTGTGTGCATGCCTGTGAGTGTCTCTCTGTGTGTGCGTGTCTGTGAGCATGTGTGTGCGTGTCTGTGTGTGCGCGTCTGTGTGTATCTGAGCATGTGTGTGCGTGTCTCTCTGTGTGTGCGTGTCTGTGTGTTTGTGTGCGTGTGTACACTTCTGTATGCATTTGCACGTGCAGGCAGGGATGAAGGTGCCGACACACAGGTACCTCTCTCTGAAGCTCTGCCTCCTTGGCCCTGGCTAAGCACGTGTTTGGGCTAGAAACAGTTTACTCCTTCCTGAGAAGACTAGACCTTTGTTCCCATGGAACAGTCTAGGGAAGCCCCAGGCACTGGGGAGAGGCCTCCTGCCCCATCAGGCAGGGAGAGGGAAGCTTCCTCCTCCAGGGGGCAAACTGGCAGCAGCAGCTGGGAAACCCCATCCCCATGCCTGGCCCTCTCCTGGGGCCCAGTCCACTGCCCATGGACAAGGCAAGGGGTGACCTTTATAACCACACACTCCGCCCCTGTGTGACCAAGGCCCACGTAGGTGTGGCCACAGGGGCCAGCACCCAGTCCTAGGCAACCCTGGGGAAGCCCCTTCCATCTCTAGATTACAGTTGACACACCGCAGGGTTTAGTAGGTTCCTACGGCACCTTCCAGCTCTGAGACCTCGGGAGGGACCAGCGCCCCTGAGTAGGGTGAGGCGCGCTGGGCCTCTGGGTTAAAACAGGAGAACATCCCAGGGCTGCCCAGGAGCTACAGACCAAGCCCTGTGACATTCTAGATCTTTCGTGACTTCCCCACGAGGCTGCCCGATTTGCTGTCACCTGACAGGAGGGTTCTGACTAACCCTGCCCGTAGCGGGTAATGCTCGGGAGAAGGACGTCGCCATGAGCCGGGGAGAAGACAGGACGGGGCCAGGACCTGTGAGATGCTGTGGCAGGAACCCTGCTGTCACCCCGGGGTGCTGGCCTGGGGAAGGAGGCGGGCGATTCTGGTGGGCTGCTCACCTCATGGTACCGCCCTCGCAGGTCCAGGATGTCCCGCTTGGTGACAGACCAGTGGAAGGTCAGGCCAGGCACGGCGTTGCCAAAGGAGAATGGGCTCTGGTTGTTGGTGATCCCAGTGACATAGACGGGCATCTGGTGGGAGAAGCCAGCCCCATGACTCCCAGGTCCCAGTGCTGGCAACGCTCAGGAAGTTTTCCTGCCTCCGCGCAGGGGCGCTGTGCCCAGTCCTCCTCTCACCAGAAAAGGGCCTGGCACGGGCTTGTGAAATATCCTTAACAATCAAACCAGAGGCAGGAGTAGCCCTCCCCAGCCTGTGGGTGGTGCCTCCTCGTGGCCTGGAGACCCCATTTCTGGACTACCCCCTAGAGCTCCAGGCTGCCTGTGGGCCCTCTGCCTCTCCCTCCCCACCTAGAGGGCTCTCTGCTCACGTGGGGTGGGTACGGGTGGGATCCACTGGCCCCTTCCCTCTGCACCACTGGGCACTGCCAGAGGGCGCAGGTGCAGGCCACGGGCAAGGGTAAAAGCAGACGCCTCGCCAGGCTGCCAGTCCATTCCCAGAGCCAGCACTCGCCAGCAGCACGGTGATCTCAGGCAGGTGGCCACGGCTTGGGCCACGCCCAGGGTTAAACAGGCACCAAGGAGACGGAGGAAAGGGGAAGTGTCCCAGCAGCGGCCCATCCCCAGCCAGGATCTGGCTGCAGGAGCGCAGCGGCAGCAGGCTCAGGGGTCCCGCCTCACCTGGGTGCCCGTCCTCATCCGTGTGATGGGGGCGTGGATCCTCACTGCTTGGAGCTGCAGCACCTCTACCTCCACGAGGTCCTAGGAAAGAGCTTTGGGGCTCAGGCTGGATGGGCAGAGACTCCGTGCTGGCGGGAGGCCTCGGGAGAAGGCTCTCCTCCGAATCGGGGGCTGACAGGTGCTCTCTGGGTGTCCAGCACCGAGCTCACCTGCCCAGGGAGGCCCAGCTTTGAAGGGCGCCCTACATGGGGCGACCACTACCTCTCCCATGTCCCTGGGGGCTCCAGCCTGTCCTGGGAGCTGGGAGACATACGTGATTCAGCTGCCCAAGGCCGGCCCTGCAGGGTGGTGACTGAGGTCTTTTCCACCTGAGGCTGGGCTGCCCTTACAGGACAGGTCTCAGACCCTCCCTGCCTCGAATCTAGCCCACCCCTCTGGCTGAGCCGGGTCCAGGGATAAATGCAGGAGCCAGGCAGAGCAGGGTAGAGCAGGCGTTGTACCCAAATCTAATCTCTGATCAACGTGGCCGAAGGCTGGCGTCACTGGCTTTTTTGTTGTGCTCTTGACTCCTGCTGAACTCGGGCAGCTGAAACCTGGAGCCCTGTGGCCTACGCCCATTCAGAGCCCATCCCCTGTGCTTGGCGTTCGGGCTGAGGCCGAGGACGCAGCAGGTGTCCTGCAGCCTTGTCCCCTTCCTGCCCTCCACTCCCACTGTTCCGTCTGCCAGTCCTGCCACCTGTCAGCCAGGACCGCAGGGAACTGTGGGTGCTGACTGTGACCGGACTAGGCCAGTGCGGCTGGGAGGACCCGGGCAGAAGCCCACGCTCGGCGTGGCCACAGAGGACTCAGTCAAGGCCCTGCCTGCCTCGGCTCAAGAAGACACCTTCTGGGACCAGCAGGTGGCGTGGTGGTTAAGGTGCTGGACACTCCCACATGGTTGACCACGGTTCAAGTCCTAGACCTGGTAGCTTGCTTTCTCAACCCCCCCTCTGTTTCTCTCTCTGGTCAAATTAAAATAAATGAATGAATAAATTTTAAAAAATTAAATAGAATAAACCTTTAAAAAAAAAAGAAAAGACGACACCTTCTGATGGTGCAGGAGGCATGGCCCCTCTCTCGGCCCTATGCCTTCACTGTCCTCAGAGGGAGGGTCCGCAAGGTCAGAGCCCAGCCAGCAGGACCGGCTGGCAGGGGACACAGGGCTGCATGCCACCCAGGCTGAATTTTTAGCTGTCCTTTCAGCCACGTGGGCCTCTGGGAGGATGAAAATGAACAAGTTCCCGAGGTTGCAATCTTTTCTTTTGAGAAATATAAAGAAGGGCCCCGAGACCTTGCATTTTTTTCCCAAGGACGTCTATCTGAACCCTGCGGTGCTCCAGGCCAATGGCCACATTCCCAGTGCTTCTTATTGTCACTAAAGACTCTCAAAACACAAAACCAGGGCATCCACCTCCACAATTTATGGAGACTCTGGGTCACCGGGTCACCCAGGGGCAGACGCTGAATCTGCTGGGTGAAGGAGTAAGCCAGGGAGCTCCACTCAGACCACAGCCAGCCTTGGACAGCACTGTCCGGGCCACTTCTCGGCACACTCGCCAGCCACCCCCCCGCCCCCACAGGTGGAGATGCTGGGCTCACAGGACTGCTCCCAGGGGACCGATTCCAGATGAGGAACGAATGGCTGAGCTCTGAAAGGTGCCTACGCAGTCGCCTGACTTGAAAAATGCCCTGTGCACAGAGGTTTCCGGTGTAGTTGTGGGAGGGGCCACCGCAGCCTTCCCAAGGCGCGTCTGTGAATCAGCACAGGTGAAAAGTGGCGGGGAGGAGCCCTGCCTGGTGATTCTCAGTCCTGAGCCCTTCTCAGGAGCTGGGAGGGATCTTCTCCTCCCTTTCCAGACCACCAAAGAGCTCTCACCCCCAGTGAGAAGTGAAACCGTCAGACGCGCAAAACAGCAACTTTCACGGCTTGGAGCCAGTCCGGCTGATGTGAGAAGGGAGACCCTCCCAGGAGAAGATGCCCCTACCTCACTCGCCTAGCTTCTCTGCAGACCCAGGAAAGTAATTAGGGAATGCCCCACCCTGGCAAAGAGGCTTGGATGATGACCTGAGAGACCGAAAGGTACCTGCAGATAACACAAGCTTTCTTTTTCCCCTAGGAATACAAGTTCAGGGGTGAAACACTACTGGTTTCCAATGACCCTGGCTGACGGTACGGAGCACGCCTGCGGAGACGCACACAGTCGCCCACGCCGCGAGCCTCGCCCACAGCACCCTTCTCCTCTATCATTACATCCCGGGGACGCCCTGCTTGATGGACAAGCAGAAGGATGCGCGCTCGGATGCTCAGGGCACGCATCTAGGTGCTAGCACAGCTGTGTGGCGGCCACGGGCTGCTGGCTAGTCCCGTGGAAGCCTGCAAATGGGGAAAGCAGTAGTGAAATGCACGGGGAGCCACGAGGGCTCGGAGCAGCCGCAGTCGTCATCGACATACGCTGACAGGTGAATGTCGGGGGGTGGGTGTTGGAGACCCCGTCCCAGAGGAGCAGCTGCGAGAACTGGGAAGACTCGGCCCAGAGAAGAGCCCCCTCATGGAGTCTGGCAGGGCCATCCGGGCCAGGGAAGAGGCAGGGGCTGCGGGTCCAGAGGGAGGAGCCAGATCCATGCAGGGAGTGGTCCTCGAGAGGCCGACCCCAAGCCTGGGACAGGGTCCCACCCGGTGGCACTAGAGCTAGCCGCCCCGGGAGCAGAGGCCGTCACTACAAGGCCCCAGCCCAGAGTGGACAGATAACCTGTCTCTATGCCACGCCCGTTACCTGGGAGACGATGACGATCTTGCCGGTCTCCGCGTCCACTGCCCGCACGACCCCTGACACGGTGCCATTGCCCACGGCGAGTCCCTGCACCAGCCCCGCGGCGCTCACGGCCGCGATGCTCTCGTTGCTGATGGAGTAAAGGATGTTGGACTGGGGCTGGGGGCCGCCCTCCGACGTGATCTGAGGAGAGAGACGCACGCTTGCCCCTGCCCGCCATGCTGGCAGCACGCCTTCCCTTCGGAAGGCCCCTGGCCAAGCCCTCCGCCTGCACCCTGCTGCCGTGGAGCTGTGACGCAGACCCTGCAGGTGGGAGGCTGAGGGTGGGGAGAGGAGAGGAAAGGACGTGGCCTCCTGGTTCTTACCTGCATCACGGCCCCGATAATCAGCGTCACCTTCCTGGGCATCAGCCTGAATGGAGGGAAGACCTGGGGGTGGGACAGAGAGGACAGGGGATGCACTCCCAGCTCACACGACACTTAACATTGCTTATGAAGAGAAAGCACGGAGTACGGAGCCACCAGAGGCAGGGCCTGCATCCCGCCTGCTGGGGAAGCTCTCGGGCTCTTGGGGACTGCTCTGCTGCTGTGACTGTGCGTTACCTCACTAGATGCTAAACCGCAGGGAATTAGAGACCTTTTATTCCTCCAAATGTCCCCAGAGCAGCCGTTCCTCTCCCGCACCAGCAGCCCTGCCTGGGAGGTCTTATCAATCCAGCCCTACAGGGTCAGGGTGGGCCCTGCAGCGTCTGCCTCCTCTGTCCAAGTCTGGATCTGCTGCCTTTGGATACCCGCAGTCACTCTAAATTTTTCCATATTTCTACTAAAACATGCCTTAAATAGTTTTCTATTTTAATGCCTTTAACATGTTTCAGATGACATGCATATTCCCCCTCTGTGCAATAGGGCAAAGCCCCCATGCCCTCCTCCTGCTTCTGCAAGTCCCTACCTCGCTGGAGCTTAAGAAGTCAACCCACAAGCCTGCCAAGACTTTGTCTTGTGTGCGAGGATTAGTCTCTACAGGGCTGCGCTACTTATAGGCAGAAATGTACTTCTCATTACCAGGAGAAGACAGGTACACTTCCGCCTAGGGGCTTAAACTGCTGGCTTAGAAGTGGATTGATGAAGTCCGCCAGCCCCTGCACGGGCAAGCCCCAGGAGGACGCCAGCAGGAGCCACCCGGATGGCGCTGCTGCTAGTCGATATGCGGACGGGATGTCTTGGCCATGGCTGCCTCTGGTTACTGTGGGAGCCCTGTCAAAATCTAACGCCAGGGCCAGATGTGGCACGGCAGCAAAACCCAACGCTCTGCTCGGCTGAGCCACGAGGGAGCTAGTGTCGGAGACATGAGGACGTCAGGCATGTGTGTGTCTGTGACACGGGGCTGGCTAATGCTGGGGGGATCAGTGTCAAGACTGTTGGGACGCTGTCTTTCTCACTCATGAAAGAAATGTGTAAATAAAAATTAAAAAGGAAAGAAAAAACTAACGCCATTGGGATGCTGCCGGGACCTCAGAGAGCCGAGGAGTGGCTGGCCTCTGGTGGCTGTTCCAGCTGCCCCTGCCTGCACAGCCCCATGGCAGGTGCCCACTGCCCTTTTGTGTCTGTTCAGATGCCAGAGACTCGCCATTAGGGATGTTAGGGACGTGAGCCACAGCTGGAGCTCGGCCCAGCCGCTGTGCACTGGGAGCAGTTACCGCCGACCTCCTTGACTGGTGATAAGGCACCACCCCTTACTGGGCTTCATGGGCCCATTGTATCACAGAGGGGCATTAAAGGAACCCAGCCCCTTCCTCCAGTTCTGGCAGAACCGTGCAGTCCCCCACCCCCCAGTTGCTGCTAACAGCTGCCTTTTGATCAAAGGAATCTGGGGGCACAGATTTTCACATAACCTCTCCCTGGTAGCGTCTTGGCTGTTGCCAAAACTCCCAACTTATCACAATTGATACCCTGCCCTCTCCACCACCCGGCTGATCCAGCAGTGTGGAAAGGAACGGTTTTACTTCGATCTGCTGAGGGGCCGAGTTGATCCTCTGTCCAGCTTTATCGGTCACACTTGCTGTCAGGCTGGTCTGGCCAATGGCCATGCCGTGGACGAGAAAGGTAGCGGTGTAGCTGTCCAGTGCTTCGTCAAGGGCTCTGAAACACAGGGACGGACTGAGACTTCTCCCCGAGACGCACCCATGAGAGGCTGTGGCTAGGGTGAGCACTGACCCACGATGCCCTCCTCGGCCCCCGTGGGAGGACTCACACCAACGTGACGATCTGGGAGGCTGCTCGGAGTTTCAGATCCATGAAGGTGAAGTACTTGGCCAGGAAAGGCTTCTTGTAGAAGTCCAGCACACGGACATACGCCTTGACTGCCTTCCCAATCTCCACCTGCACAGTTGGGGACAGAGGTTCAGCAGTGGCCTCTGAACCACCAAGTCCACCACGTAGGGAACCCCACTGCATTTGAGGTAGTAGCCTGCCAACCTCAACCCCACAGACCTGGAAGTCGGGGATGAGTCAGCCAGGGTGCATTCTGGACTACTGGCCAGTCAACAATTGAACAACGAACACGAGGGGAGTTGAGGACACACGAGACATAAATCCCACACCCTGCTCTTCAAGCAGCAGCCACCCGATGACGGAGATCGGAGGCAGCTGAGAACAGCAGCAGGCACACAGGAGCTGGGTGACCGCTCGCTGGCCACGCCGCTCTCACCTGGCTGTGTACAGGACACACAGTAAGAACTTGAGGAAATGAGTCAGCAATGCTCCTGGCCTTCATTTGTGAAGTGAAGAAACAAATCTACCTACACCACTGACAGCAGAAATAAAATGATAGGAGGCATATTTGAGGCCGGGTAAGAAAATAGGAGCTTTTGGTGCCAGCAGCAGTTAGTGTAATGGCTATGTCGCTGAACTACCATGTAGTCGACCATGGTTTGAGTCCCGGACCTGGTGGCTTAACTCACACCGGGCGAGTGTGCATGCGTGTCCACTGGGGGGATGATTTCAACAAAAAAGAAAGAAAGAAAGAAAGAGAGAGAGAGAGAGAGAGAGAGAGAGAGAGAGAGAGAGAGAAAGAAGGAAGGAAGGAAGGAAGGAAGGAAGGAAAGAAAGAAAGAAAGAAAGAAAGAAAGAAAGAAAGAAAGAAAGAAAGAAAGAAAGAAAGAAAGAAAGAAAGAAAATAAATAGGAGCTTTTGAAATAGTCTCAGCCACTTTGACATCCCTCTCAGGGAAACAGGGTCCCAGCAGCAACTGTCTGGAAGCCTAAGCCTCAGTTTCTTCCAATATTTGGAGCAATAAAAATTTCCCATTTGAATGAAAAGAACTCTAAATGATTTATGCATTTTGAAAAGCATTTGGTATTAGTGAGATTGATCTTTTGCATCTGAGAGCCCACAGAACCCAAAATCTACATTCTGAGGAGAAAATTCATGCTCGGCAAAGTACGTGCCTGGCTGGCTAGTCACCTACGGCAGCTAGAGGACACGGTCCCCAAGGCAAGCTCACTTGGAGACAACTTTGAGCAGCAGTCACTGCCAAGCTTTATCGATGTCAACTAAGATGAAGAAATAGAACATCCGACATTACTCTGCACCATCCAGAAGGGACAGAGGGGGCCATCGGAGAGGGTGGAGGGGCACGGAAACCAGGAGGAAAGCAAAGGGTGAGGAAAGATCTCCCGGGGCCGTATTTTTCCTGGTTCCTGTAACCAGCAGGGGCTGGGGAGGCAGGGCACATTGTGATACCGCTACTGACCTTGTCAACCACACGCACGTACAGCTCCTGAATGTCCGAGACGTGGACGACAGCCTTTGCAGGGGCTGGGAAGATGAGGCACAAGTCATGGATCATGATGGTGGATGAGCCGGGGAGCAAAGGTTGCACCTGAAAGAGAGGGGAGCTGGGTCACACGGCTGCAGGGCCCGTCTCTGCTCACAGGGCTGGGAGCAGCTCCTCACTCCATGCCCTCAGCATCAGCCCATCACCACATGGGACGCTGATGCCCAAGAGCCCGCAGGACAGCACTGAAGGCAGCAGATGAGGAAAAGCTCAACCCAGACGGTGCCTGCCTACCTCTCAATGCAAGCCCCACTGCCGGTCAGGAATGAGTTCAGAATGTAAAACGTCAGTGTCAGGATAGATCTCAGAGGACACCAAACTCAACTCCGCCTTTTACAGAGAGGAGAACATAGAGACTGCTCACTCGGGGCAATCTCTTGACCCTGTGATACACAGCAACTCAGGCAGAGTGTGGTGCAAACCCAGGAGCCCATATCCTGTCTGGGCCACCTGCCCCTGTGGCAGCCCTGGTAATAGGAGAGTACCCTGTGGGGTCTTATGTCAAAGTGAGTGGTGTTAGGGGCTGGGAAGGAACTCACTTACAAGTCCCAATCTGAACTCACAGAATCATAGAGCCTGTAAAAGAACCAGAGAGGTCATACTAACACAAGCTCTTGAGCCTTATTCATCTCCAGCTTTGTTTGAAACAGTGTCCTCCTTAATTGTTCTAAGTGAACAAATCTGAGCTAGTATTTTCTAGACTTTTCGCTGCCAAATATCCCCCATTATAATCCTTTTTTCTCTACCTACTTCCAGGGACCCCACCTTCAAAAGAATCTCTCCCCTAATATACTACATCATAATCTTTCTTTTATGCTATAATGGTGGGCACTTACACATGTAATGTTTGTACTTGGGGTAACTTATCATAGTGCTTAGGCGTGTATTTCAACTGGGCAGTCTATGAAGTTGGGGAGGCATGGACAGCTATGGAGATAGTGGACTGCCTTACATCTATCACCTGACTTTGTGGCTTGTGGTTTGTGACCTCCCATTCCTAAGATGAAGGTTTGGAGGTGAAATATACAGCAAGCACCTCAGTGTTTGCAAGCTAAAATTTCAATAACAAGAACCTGTGAAGAACATCAGATTTCTGACCCAAAGGATGCCCCCAATTTTAACTGCATAACACCCAGGTTACACTCCTTCTCAGAATAAACCCCAATTCTTTGTATGCCCTATAAAACCTAGCACTGCCTGGCCCCTTATTGTTACTTCAGTGTCACTACACATCATGGTCCCTTCGATGCTCAGGCTCCATTTGTAACCCACATACTTCTTGACCAATGTGTAGTAGAACATCTGTGGAGGAAGAGAAGGGAGAGAGACCCATTCCAGAATGAATTCTCATTTCTAAGTGTTGAAGGTGTCACCTGAAAACATCAAACATCAACACAGACTGACCACAGAAAAGTCCTGTCATCACTTCAGAGCTGATGAATGCATTATTGCTCAGTAAGACACTGCAAGTCAAGTCAGAGACAGCTCTACTTGCAATATGGAATGAAACCCAGAAGTCCCCTGGCACTCACAAGGCCCTACAGTTCTGTCTGTATCATCTGGACTCCCTGTGTCAGAGGACAGTCCAGATTTGTCCTCTGAGGGGTCCTTTTTATACCAGTTGCAATCCCGGGGCCAGCAGATGGTGTCATGGTTACCTCGTTGGACTCCCACATGGCCAACTATGGTTTGAGTCCTGGACGTGGCAGTTTGAAACACACTGGGCGTGTGTACATGCATGCCCAAGATCCTGAGAGGAGAAGGGATTGCAGTGTGGCCATCCCCCCGGTGGGTGATTTCTTGCTTTCTGTGTCTCTGTCTCTCCAGCAAGCACATGCACCTTATAGCAAAAACCTCTCTAAAAAAAAATAAAACAAAGACAAAAAACAAACAAAAATGAGTAATGACCCTATAGATAATTCTATGTCACTGCAGCCAACCATGCCACCTTCTGCAGCGTGCCTATCTCACGGGGAGCCAGGCCATGCCAGGCAAGAGAGTTAGGGTCTGTGCCTCTGAAGACTCACTCTCACAACCTGTAAAAGATGACACAGATCATACAAACATCAGACGCACCGAGAAATGTCCAGGCCTAGGCACTGGATGAGACTTCATACGGGGGGAGTGCCAGTTAGCCCAGGACTGGATGGGACTGCTATTCCCAATCAGTCTCAAAAGAAAAGCAGAACACTTGAGCCCAAATCCTGCAGGGGCCACCCAGCCCGCTTGTCCCTGATGTGCCTCCTTGGGTGCCCAATAGCACCATGCCTGGCTATGCTTCCCAGGACTGAGGTGAATAGCACCATGCCTGGCTATGCTTCCCAGGACTGAGGTGATGGGGAGAAACACAGCTGCTGTTAAAGGCAGCAGAGCCTGTCCCATCATGCACTGCTGCATCCACAGCCAGGAGAGCACCTGGCACACAACGGACACTAGCTTGCTGAGTGCAGGCATTTGTGAGAAGTGAGAACTACTCTAGCACACGAGGCTCCTTCCCTTGCTCCTACAACTACATGAGCTCCACCTGGAGGACTTCCACGAATGGTGGAGAAGCCCAGCTGCTATGGCCCAGTGGTAAAGCAGTGCCCTATAAGACTGGGAGCACAGCTGGCTGCAGGTTCAGATCCCCAGGTCAGCCTGAAAACATGCTCCTGCGGGTTTATTGAAGGGGTGGAAGGAACCTGGGCTTGATTTCCACTCAGAGTTGCAAGTTCTTGGCATAAGCTCAAGAAGAGAGGGAAGTGGGCCCAGGAATTGGGGTGCCTCTGTGGAGCCTTCCAGGTTAAAAGCAGTTATCAGGTGCATGCCATCCCAAGGGATCCTGCTCTCAGAGGGCCAGACTTGTCCTGCGGTTGTGCCCGCAGTGGGTACTCTGCTTACTTAACAGAGGCCCGTGCACAGGATGAGACACAGGCCAGAGGCCAAGCCGCAGGCCAGGGGCCAAGACGTGACCCAGAGAACGGACTGCTACAGCTTTGCTGTGACCACGTGTAAAATGTGGGCATCGGCACTTGTCTCAACTAGGACCACACAGAGCTAATCCTGGAATTGCAGCATTTTAGGTTGAATGGGGGCCCAAAGGTCTCAAGGGGAAGTTCTAATGCTGAAATCCCATGCTGAATCTCTCAGACAACTGTTCCAGTTTCTGCTTGAATTCCTCCAGAGATAGAACGCTCACTACTTACAAAGGCAGTCTAGTTCACTATTGATTCTTTCTTTAAATAATTATTTTATTTAACTTTGTTTATTTATTTCAATTTGACCAGAGAGGGACAGAGCGAGAGTGATAAACAGACAGGGAAAGAGAGAGAGAGAAAGAAAGCAAAGCCATCGGGTCTGGGACTTGAACTGTGGTCGGTCATGTGGGTGCCCAGCATCCTTAACGACCATGCCACCTGCCGGTCCCAATTCTCAGAGCCCTTGTTCTTGGATGAAGATCTCTCTTTGGCCACAGATTTAACCTCAGGGCTTGCTCAAAATGTTAGGTATGACATCATGGGAGTAAAACGTTCCTAAATTTCGGTGACATTGTACATGCATTTTTGCTAACTTAAACTCCTCTCTTTATAACAGGGAAGTTTTTTTTTTTTTTTTTTTTTTAATCAGGGATGGTGTTTTTATATCTCTAGAAGTAAAGCAAAAGAAAGACAACTCAAGCAGCCAGAAATATTTGTGATTTAAGGCTTTCTTCTTCTTATAAAAGACGTGACAACGAACACCAGGAAGGTGTGGCTGAGAAGGGCAATCAGACAGAGGCACACCACTGTCCCCATGTCCAACGCCATGGATCTGGCTCAGGAATATCACTCAGGGAAGAAGCAGGCCATGAAACAGAAAGCTCGGAATCCCTCCCCAAAGGAAATGATTTCATTTGGTAAAGGTAATTGGAAGGAGACTGATAGTGGCCAAATGGTAGGCCACCAAGTTTACCAGAGAAATGGGAAATAGATGGGAAGAACCCTCCTGTAATCAGAACAAATCTGAAGCATCTTCCTCAGATACTATCCCTTCAAAGGATCTTGCATTTGACTGGATTATATATACTAAGTCAAAGTTGAAATAATGTTTTAAAGATTAGAATAAAAATCATTTCTTGGACCAGCAGTAAGCATAATGGCTATGTCACTGGACTCCCATGTAGTCGACCGCGGTTCACGTCCTGGACCCGGTGGCTTAAACTAATGCCGGGCGCATGTGCATGCGTGCCCAAGATCCTGAGAGGAGAATGGAAGAGAGGGGATTGCGGAGTGACCATCCTCCATGGGGGTGATTTCTCTCGCTTTCTCTCCATCTCTTTCCGTTTCTCCTGTCTCTCTCTGTCTTTCTGGTGAGCACATGCGCCCTATAGCAAAAAAAAAAAAAAAAAAAAAAAAAAAAAAAAAAAAAAAAAAAAAACTCTCCAAAAAAAGAATAAAAATCATTTCCAACTCATTTTGTGAGATCAGTATTATCTTGACAACCAAATCAGACATCACAAGAAAACTACACACCAGTATCTTTTATAAATATGAACACAAAGTTCCTGAAAAAAAAAAAAAAAAAAAAAAAAAAAAAAAAAAAACACTAGCAAACTGAATCTAGCTATGAATAAAAGAGAATTATACATCACAATCCACTAGGATTTATCTAAGAATTACAAGGTTGGCTTAACATCTGAAAGTCAGCCAACGTAATACATCGTATTGACTGAATTAAAAATAAAAACTACATGAACATTTCAAGAGACACAGAAAAAGCATTTGACAAAATCCAACGCCCTTTCAAAATAAAAACATTCACAAAATAGGAATAAAAGATACTTATTCTACCAAATACAGAGGCATCCATGAAATACCCGCATTATATTTAGTAGTAAAAAGCTAGGTGCTTTTTCCCTCAGATCAGAAACAAGTCAAGGATCTGCTTTTACCATTCCTTCTCGAAACTGTACTGTACTACAGAGTCCGGCCAGGGCTATCAGGGAAGAAAAAGAAATAAAAGATACTCACATTGACAAGGAAGATGTAAAACTATTACTGATCACAGATAATACGAGCGTGTATGAGGAAAATCCTAAGGAACCCACTAAAAACTAATATATGAGCTCAGTTTACTGCAGAATACAAGGTACACTTACAAAAATAAATTGTATTACTTAGATTTGTGCAATGAACATTAGGAAAATGAAAAAGGTAACGGTTCCACTTAGGATAGCATAAAGAAGCATAAAACATTTAGAGGAGAGAGAAATATAACCAAAGAAGTGCAAAATTTTTTCTCTAAAAACAAAATGTTATTGGAAGACAATAAATAAGATCTAAACAAATGGAAGAACTCTTTCAGTTCATGAATGGAAGGCTTGATATTGTTATGATGACAATGCTCTCCAAATTGACCCACAGATCCATCCCAATCCCTATCAGAATTCTAGCTGGCTTCTTTATAGAAACTGACAGTTTGACTCTAGAATTCATATATTAGGTCATCACATTTGCATAGGAAAATGTGTCATGACTTTCCAGACAACTCAATAGAATTGCAAGGGACCAGGGCAGCCAAAACAATCTTGAAAAGAACTACACTGGAGGAATCACACTTCCCAGATTCAGAACTTACTACAAAGCAACAGTAATCAAGACTATGTGGTGCTGACACGTGGAGAGACATACGGATCAATGGTATTGAATTCATGGCAGCAGCTGGCGTAGAATGGCTATGTTGCTGGACTCCCATGTAGTCGACCGTGGTTCAAGTCCCAGACCCGGTGGCTTAAACTCACACTGGACATGTGTGTGTGTGTGTGTGCCCAAGATCCCGAGAGGAGAATGGAGGAGAAGGGATTCTGGTGTGGCCATCCCCCCTGGGGGGTGATTTCTCACTTTCTGTCTCTGTCTCCTTCTGTGTTTCTGGCGAGCGCATGCGCCCTATAGCACAAACCTCTCCCTCCCCCCCCCGCAAAAAAAAACTAAAATCATAAAACACTTAGAAGAAAACATAGGGTTAAACCTTCACAGGTATGAAAATATAAATCTCAGATCTTCCATGGATTCTTAGATATGGTATCAAAAACAAGAATATAGGGCCAGCAGGTGGAGTGGTGGTTAAGGTGTCAGACTCTCACATGGTCCACTGTGGTTTGAAAAATCCCACTGGTGGCTTGAAAATCACACTGGGTATGAGTGCATGCATGCATGCATGCCCCAAATCCCAGAAGAATGGAGGAGACAGGATTGTGGTGTGGCCATCTCCACTGTGGGGTGATTTCTCACTTTCCCTCTCGCCATCTCCACTGTGGGGTGATTTCTCACTTTCCCTCTCACTGTCTCTCTGGTGAGTGCATGGATGGCAAAAGAAAAACACACACACACACACACACACACACACACACACACACACAAAACAAAAAAGCAGGAACATAAAAAATAGATCTACTGTACTTTATCAGAATTAAAAAGTCTGATAATATATTCTTTTTTTGGGGGGAGAGGTTTTTGCTATAGGGCGCGTGCGCTTGCCAGACAGACAGAGAGAGACAGAGAAACAGAAAGCGAGAAATCACCCCCCAGGGGAGATGGCCACACCGCAATCCCTTCTCCTCCATTCTCCTCTCGGGATCTTGGGCACGCACGCACACGCGCCTGGCGTGAGTTTAAGCCACCGGGTCCGGGACTTGAACCACGGTCGACTACGTGGGAGTCCAGCGACATAGCCATTATGCCAACTGCTGGTCCCAATAACAAATATTGACGAACATGTGGAGAAATTAGAACCCTCATACCCTATAGGTAGGAATATGAAATGGTGTGGTCACTTGGGAGAACAGTTCGGTAGTTACTTGAAAAGTGCACTACAGAGGTATCATGTGATCCCAGCAATTCTTCCACTGGGCGATAGAAAGGAGAACACATGTCCATTTGTACACAAATGTTCATACACGCATTATTCATAGGAGCCAAAGGTGAGAACAGCTCAACACCGATTGGCAAAATGATGAATGTGCACCCCCACGAGGGGTTGCTTTCTCCCCTACCTCTGTCTCTGTCTCTCTCTGGCAAGCACGTATGACCTCTAGCAAAAAAGTGAAGTGAAAGTAAATGTAAATGAAGCCAGTCACAAAAGACCACATATTTTTCATGACTCATTTATGAGTAAAATGTCCAGAATGGCTAAACCTATAGAGACAGAAAGTAGATTAGTGGTTGCTTAAGGTTGGGGCAGGAAGTGTGTGTGAGAGAGAGAGAGGGAGAGAGAGTGTGTGTGTGTAAAAACAGACAATAGCTAAAGAATAGAGAGATGCCAGGGTGATGGAAGTACCCTACCATTGACTATTAGAGGGGTTGTTGTACATGTCTGGGACATTCTAAAAAGCACTGAGTCTACACTTGGAAATGGGTGAATTACATGGCATGTGACTATACCTCAGTAATGGTCTTAGTGAAGATAGCAGAAATCAGCTACAGGTGCCCCTCAGGTGCACTTGAATTTGCAAGTCCCCTCCACCCCCAGTACCCTGACATCGGAGCTAAGTTTCCCTGTTTCCACACAGGAAAACACTGAGGAGACCAGAACTGAAGAAAACAGAATGCGCTAAATTCTTCCATACTGTGCCATGGCTAAGTCTGTGTTTGCAAGAACAGTGGGAGGGCCGAGAGAGAACAACAGAAAAATAGAGAAAACTGACTGAAAAGCAATTTTCTGTATGGTTGGTAAAGTGCTGCTCATGCAATCATGTTTTTGTTTTAATTAGAAGACTGGTTGAGGGCCGATAGGAGGCCTGGAGGATAAGGGCGCTGGACTCCCACATGGCTGACCATGGTTTGAGTCCCAGACCTGGCAGCTTGCTTTCTCACTTTCTCACCTTCTCTTTCTCTCTGTTTTGCTCTGTTCCTTTCCGGTATGTATGTATGTATGTATGTATGCATGCATGTATGTATAAATAAATAAATAAATAAAGTAAGTAAGTAAGTAAGTAAAATAAAATAATTCTGTTTTTAAGAAAAAAAGACTGGTTGAAAGGAAAGCATCGAGGAACTAACAAGGTGGGTAGTTTGTATATACGCACTAAAAACCAGAGGTACATGAGAATGACTAAATTGTCACGATAAAGACCCTGCTAATGAGAGTGCACGTGACCGAGTACCAGCCTCTGAAATAATATATTAGCCACATGACAGCCCAACGCAGAATGAAAGCCAGCGTGCAGACCATGGCCCCGGCTCACCGTGGCGACGCCGCTGGCCTCCTGGTAGACCACCTTGATGATGTCCATGGTGCTCGTGTTGAAGAAGAAGTAGCCAGAGCCTTCGCTGACACGGAGATCAGCCTGGAGGAGGGAGAAGCAGGGAGGGGACCTGGTGGGCGTCGGAGGGCAAAGGGTCCCCCAGTGCGTCCCACCAGACTGGGCAGTGGCAGGGCAGGGGCTGTACCTGGACGCCGGGGTGGTTGTAGATGGTCACCTCCTCCGGACTCACTCTCACATCCTCCACCAGGATGAGCTCTATGGAGGCCGACACGGGCACAGGAAAATTGTGCTGAAGGGGAAGGACACAACCTCAGATCTGGAAACCCATGCAGGGCTGACACGGAGGCAGGCCACAGGCCACTCCCTCAAGAAAAGCAGGGCTAGGGGACCAGCAGATGGCGTAATGATTACGTTGCTGGACTCCCATGGAGTCGACTGCGGTTCGAGTCCTGGACCTTGTGACTTAAACTCACTGGGCACATGTGCGTGAGTGCCCAAGATCCCGAGAGGAGAATGGACTGTGGCGTGGCTATCCCCCCAGGGGTGATTTCTTGCAGTCACTCTGTCTTTCCAGTGAGCTCAGGTGCCCTATAGCAAAAACCTCTCTTAAAACAAAACAAAACAAAACAAAAGCAGGTCTAGAAGCCCCAGGGCTGACCTCATTCCAGACCGTGCTCTACATCTAGGAAACAACTCCCCATGAACTTTTTCCCATGAGCTTTTTTTTTTTTTTTTTTGAGAGGTTTTCACTATAGGGCGCGTGTGCTCGCCAGACAGACAGAGAGAGAAATAGAGACAGAAAGCGAGAAATCACCCCCCAGGGGGGATGGCCACGCCGCAATCCCTTCTCCTCCATTCTCCTCTCGGGATCTTGGGCACACATGCACACGCACCCGGCGTGAGTTTTAAGCTACCGGGTCCGAGACACGAACCGCGGTCGACTACGTGGGAGTCCAGCAACATAGCCATTACGCTAACTACTAGTTCTCTCCCATGAGCTTTTTGAAGTCTGCCCATGCAGTTAGGAGGTCTGGGAGGGAAAGCAGCTTTCGGGTGAGCAGAGACCTCGAGGTGGGGAAGACCTGAGCGAGGTCAGTCATGGGGGAAGCCACGAGGCAGAGCGGGCCTCACGAGGAATGAACACAGACCCCGAGGGGTAGCTGCCGGCTGCTCAGACCTCAGCGAGGAGCCCCTGAAGCCGTCCACACGAGCCAACAAGTTCTGGTGCAGGTGAGGACACGGACAGGCCTACGCTATCAGGGACAGGGGCAGATTCAAGGCTGCCTCCCTCTAGGACGGCCTCCTCCAGTGCTGTCCCTGGTTCTGCCAGCCCCTTCCCACACGCTTTCCACCAAGGAAATAGCAGCAGCTCCTCCTCCTGGCATCCAGGGCCCCCTGGAATCCAGTCCTACCTTCGCTTTTCAGCCATCATCTGCTCCCTCTACTCTACACCTAAGCTCACGGACTGCCCCACCCCACGAAGCTGGGGGCAAGACTGGGTGGCGTATTCCTCCCCACTCCTACCTCCAACACTCCCTTGGCCCCCCACTCACAGCATCTCTGCCTGGGGACCCCCGGGAGATGCTGGGTGGTGTGGGTGGCCCAGTGGGCAGTGACCCCGTGTACACAGAGGGTAGCAGCAGTGTGTGCATGTCCACACACGCAGGGCCGTGAGAGCAGGCAGCCCAGGGGCACTGAGGTCTGGGCAGAGGCAGCCACTCAGTGCCCAGGTTCAGGGAGGCTCCCCAGGGAGGCTGGGACTCCAAAGACAGAGGTCACTGGTGGATCAGAGTCCACAGAGGAAGAGGCAGCACTGCCGGCAGTGGGGACCGTGTGCTGCAGAGCTGATGGCGTGGACCCGTGGGCTCTCTGCTGGGTCTGGCTTCACCGAGGGAGTGTGTGGGGCGGAGAGCGAGGCTCAGTACAGCCCTGCACGGGATCGGCAGCTCGGCTGGGCTACGTGTGGGGCGGGGGAGCTCGGAGGCGATGAGGCCAGCTGGAGCGCAATCCGGGGCGCCCACACCGGGTCAGGGAGCAGGGCAGGGCACTAACAGCCGTGGCTCGGTGAGGAGGCTCTGCACACAGACACCAGCGTCGCATACCGGGGCCTTGCCCATGGCCCTGTCCCGAGGGCCCTGGGACATACCGGTGGCTTCGCTCTGGCAGCGCGCAGGTGGGACTGCTGGTAGCTGGCTGCGGTGGCAGAGACGGCTGTGGATCCTGGCGCCTGGTAGACCGAAATGGCCTGCAGACCTTGGGAGGAGACCAAAGTCAGATCCGGTCCCCTCGCTGTCCGGAAGCACCTCCTCCCTCCCGATGTGCATCTCAAATGTGAAGATTGAGAACTGGGTTTGTTCAAGGGGTCACAAGCCCTGCGCGAGGTTCCCTGAGCAGCTGAGATGAGCTAGAGAAGGTGGACGTGCTCTGGTTGTCGGGGGGACTCTGGGCGGGGCTGGCAGGAGGCAGCGCAGGTCTTGGAGCCAGGGGGACCTGCTTCACCTCCTGGGATGTGAACTTCAGCTAATGCTCCTCCTCACGGATATCCACGCAGGAGTGAAGGAGCACAGGGAAGCTCACTGCATGCCCACGTGTTAGTCCGGGCAGAGGAGGGCCCCAGATCATGGGCTTCGCGGGCTGCGTGGCTGCGTCCTCCCACCCTGGGCCATAGGGCCCCGTCTGGCTTACCGTGCAGCTTCTTCTGTCCACGCTCATCGTTTTGCGACACCAGCTGCATGGGCAGGCCGAGCTCGACGTCAGCCAGCAGCGGCCTGGTGGACTCCCAGTGGAGGCTCAGAGAGCTGAAGTTGTCGAAGCGGCGGCCCTGCTGGTCGTAGACACACAGGTCCAGCAGAGGGTTGCGGTGGGTGGAGACCGGAACCTGCAAGCAGCAAGGGTCAGGAGCCATGGCTACCTCTAGGACTTGTACAGGTGCTGTTGACCACACAGTGCCCCCCGAAACTGGCCGGCTGCACCTGTGCGCTCCTGGTGAGGCCATGCGGATGGTCACAGACCAGTTTCACTGCTGCTGACATCACGGGCCCCCAGCACTGTCCCACCTGGCTTCTGGCTTCAGACCACAGCTCTCGGCGGAGGATGAGGACCCCTCCCACCAGGGGAGCACTGGCAAGGTCTGGAGGCACTAGGGGCCAACACGACTGAGCAGCTAGTCCACGTGGCGTCTCACAGGAAGGGGGCAGCAGCACCGCTCCGTGAGCAGCAATGCACACGATGGTCCCACACGGCAGTATCTGGCCCCGGGTGTGCGTAGTGCCTGGGGTGAAATCCCAACCCCGGCCCACCCACCACAGCAGGCTGTTCTGCCCTGTCCCCTTCCTGAATCCTTGCCATCTCCCACCCCATGCCAGGCTGTCCCTCTTGAGGTTTAACGCCCATGACAGCACCTCGGATGCCCCAGAGCCACCAGCTCTACGGGGGTGGCCACCCCCACGCTGACGGTGAGCAAGCAGAGGCCTGGGCAAGGACGGGAGCACATCAGGGAGATTCGGGCTAGGCGAGCTGAGGGTGCAGACCCCAGCCCCGAGTCCCACCACTCTGCCATCCTGTCTGCTGAGCAGTGTCCCTCAGATCCTGGGCTACATCCATCTTCCTCACTCCTGGGGCCCCGCCCTCGCTCATGGGGGCCAGCAAGCAGGAAAAATGCACCTGCCCCCATAGCCTGGACTGATGCCAACTCTACGTCTTCCTGCTCGGCAGGTCACGAACATCCCCAGGCCCCAGCTTCTCCAGCTGTGACGCAGAAAGTGCGACCGAACTCCCCTCCTACGACTGTCTTAAGTGTGGGTCATGGGAGGTCACGTTAGAGAAGCTGGCACGAGCTTCACGGCTGAGGCTCAAGCAGGGAGGTCGTGGCCATGCGACTGTTCACAGATAGGACCAGTCCTCTGTCCCAACCCAGGTCCGGGAGGACTGTCCTTGACCCTTGAGGTTAGGAGTGACAATGTCATGCGCTTTGGCCACTGAAATGTGACAAGTGACCTGTGACACTTCCACGGGGGAGTGTCAGCACCAGAACATGATCTGCCCTGCACGCTCTCTCTCTCTCTTTTTTTTTTGCTATAGGGTTTGTGTGCTCGCCAGAGACAAATAGAAAGTGAGAACTCACCTCCTGGGGGGATGGCCACACCACAATCCCTTCATCTCCAATCTCCTGTCTGGATTTTGGGCACGCACGCACACACACACCCCATGTGACTTCCAAGTTTCCAGGTCTGGGACTTGAACCATGCAGCGAGCCACGTGGGATCCAGTGCCTTAACCTCCACCTCACCTGCTGGCCCCTGCCTTGCTCCTTCTCCCTACGACGGCACTGGACCGTCCAACATGCTGGCTGCTTCACAGCCTCAGGCTTGGGATGACGACAGCAACAAGCCCAGGGTTGGAGGGGCTGTTGCTACCGTGTACAGCCCGCCCTGTCCTCACTGAGAGTCACCCAACTCCCCTCCTCCCGATGTGAGGGCTCCTCCCATCTCCTTCTAGGTCTCCCGATCCAAGCATGCTGCAAAGTCTAACGCGTGCCTTCCTAGCAGCAGGTCAGCACGGCTGCCTGGCATGACAAGGGCTCTATAATTACTCAGGACACGAGCTAGCGAGCGATGCGTGGAGGCGAGAACTGCAGGGCATATCCTGACGCCCTATCCCTCCCCCTAGACGCAACATGGGTGGGGAAGATGGTTTTCCAGAAAGGACACTGGCTTCCTGTGGCGAGGATGCTCAGCGGCCGACTGGACAGGACACGCCCAGGAAGGACCATTTAAGACAACAGCATCATCTCCATTTTGCAGATGAAGAAGCTGAAGCTAAGACACGACTTCCCCATGGTCACACGGGCTTGGGGGTAGAACTCAGCTGGCCTGAGGTGAGGGAAATTGAAGCTCAGTATATATTCAGAAAAAGTCTATCCCCTGATTTAGGGGTCTGTTGAGGTAAAATTTTGGCAATTTTATTTTTGGAGAGGCTTTTTTTTTTCTTGTTTTTTCTTTTTTTTTTTTTCCCTAGAGGGCGCATGCACTTGTCAGACAGAGAGACAGAGAGACAGAAAGCAAGAAATCACCTCCTGGGGGATGGCCATGCCGCAATCCTTTCTCCTCCATTCTCCTCTCGGGATCTTAGGCACGCACGCACACGCGCCCGGCGTGAATTTTAAGCCACCGGGTCCGGAACGCGAACCGCGGTCGACTACGCCATTACGCTAACTGCTGGTCCCTTGCACTGAGTCTTCTACTCTTTGCTTCTGTTCTTCTAGGCTGGCACCTCCTGACCCCTGGACCTGAACTGGGCACATGCCTTCCTCAGGGAGGCCTTGCCCACCAGCTCCTGCTGCAGCCCCGTCCAGCAGTCTCGGGCCCTGTCTCACTGGCCTCACAGCACTCGCCACCTCTGGTCCATCTCACTGTGGACCTCATGGTCTGTCCACGCCAGGATGCACGCAGGTCCCTTGCCTGTCCTGATGTCTGTTCCACAGCCGAGGACTGAGCCTGGCAGAGAAGGGGCTGCTGCATGATGAGCAGCTGACTCCCCTCCTCCGAGAAGGGGCCTTATGAGGGGCTGCTGTGCCACATAGTGAGCCGGACATACTCAGGACGCTGGGCTCTTTATGCCTAAGGATTATGGCTGAGGGGGATCTCAAGCCAGAGGGGGAGGACCTGTGGGTTTCCCCTTTATTCCCATTAGACGAACCCCCGCCATAACTCTGCCCCTTCCCAATACTTCCTTCGGAAACACAACCCCATCTCCCTCATGTGAGTGGGGGGTGTTGCAGCTGGTCACCTGTTCTCAGAGATGCCATACCTCCTGCTCGGTCCACAGACCACAAGCCCCAAGCTAACACCCCTGAGTCACAAGACTTCTATCAACTACCAAGAGCATCTGGAATCAGAGGGGACAGTTTTCATCTAGTAAGTGGCTATGTCTGTGGCAAGTCACCTCCCCTCTCCAAGCCTTGAGCTCCCCTCAAATGTACATGAATACAAGCACCCCCTTGCAGGTTTGGGGGCTGAAAGCAAGGCGATACAGCACAGAGTAAGCCCACTGCCACACTGAGACTGGGCAGAGGCAGCCGGGCCTGCAGCCACACTGGGCGGCGACCTGGCCTCCTCGCCTGCCCGCAGCCCCGACTCACCACCTGCTTGTTCTGCTGCAACAGCGGACAGGACAAATCCAGCTGGGGGCTGGCGTAGACCGGGGTGAGGGTGAGCCTGGCCGGCGGGGCACAGACGAACTTCACCACGGCAGGCTCCACTGCCGGGTAGGGGTTGCTGAGACTGGGCTTGTTTCCCACAGCGAGGGCGATGACCTAGCGGGGCAGAGGAGCAGTCAGGCACCCTGTGTTGGAACCCCCTTCCAGGGCCCTCCCCGCCCACCTAACTGAGGTTTTCTGAAGCTGTTCATTTTCGGCAGCCTCTCTTGCCTTGGGGCTGTGGGGGAAGGAAGTGATGGTGGCATCAACACCTCGGGGGTTGCAAGGCCTAGTGACACCCATGGGGGAAGCACTTGCTCAGCACGCGAGCCCCTCGATGGGAGCCCTGGGCCCTCCCTGCAAACGTCAGCCAGACCCCATGCCACTCCTGCCTCAGAGTCGAAGCAGACCGGGGGATGCATCTTGGTTCTCGGGACCCTACAAATATCCCATGGTCGCATCGGCAGATTCCTAAGTGATTTAGATATTTAGGTATCTAAATGAGGAGTCCGCCTGACTTGAAATCATTCCCCAAAAGGAGGGGCAGATGTGGAGAAGAGCACAATGCAGAATGAAAGACCACGATCCTGGGATCTGGGTCAGAACCGGGACCATGCAGGACACGGTCTCAGAGCCGGGGGCTGGAGCCAGCCTGGAGCTCCCACACACGTGCTCTGAGAACAGCTCCACCTCCGGGGGACATGGCAGAAACGGGAACTGAAGGTATGAGGAAAGAGGGAAGTGCGCGCCTGCTGCAGAGCCAGGGCCTCAGGGGCCAGGGGCGGCCGCCTGGCTTTGGTGCTCTACAGTTAACAGTGTCCCCTGAAGCACCCCGAGCTTCTTCCACTGACATACACTTTCTGCGGGGTGCAGTGCTCTGGGCTGGGAGCGCCTGCTCCTTCCCGAGCAGGAGGCAGGACAGACGGCATCACCCCCCCCCCCCGACTCCGCGACCTTTCTACCTTCATGCTGAAGCCCCTAGTGAGCCACAGAGCGTTAGAGGGGGGGGGTCCTTGAAGAGTCCCTGCTGGGAGTCATACTCCCACAGCCCAGGGTGGGACACGATGACAGAGTGCACTGGGGTAGGAAAACGTCTAACTTAATTCACAACTAATTTTATTATAGCCTTCATTTTTGTGTATTTACTAATCTTCTGACTGTATCGTCTTTATCAAAAACACCCCAGTGGGGAGTGGGCCTCGCACCAAGCATCTTCTCTGATCATGCCAGTGCGGCCCTGGAGTGACTGGCATCGGGGGGGCACTGTAGCCAGGTGCGCGTCTGTGTTTTCACGTCAGTCAACATCCTCTGCTCTATCAGCTCTGCAGGAATACCCTTCGTCTCCCCAAAGAACTAAGCTTGCTCCTATCGTTCTTGGTTCCCGTCCTGTGGGGATCAGGCCACAGACGGCTTTGGTTCAGTCCACTCGACCTCCTAATTTTTTGTTTTCAGCATTAATACAAATAAAACCAAGGGGCTGGCAGGTGGCATGGTGGTTAAGGGTGCTGGACTCCCACTTGGCCCAGCGTGGTTCAAGTCTCGGACCTGGCAACTTGCTTCTTACTTTCCCTTTTTCTCTCTCTCTCTCTGTCTCTCTCTGGTCAAATTAAAAATAATGGTAACAAATGAAAGTATTAAAAAAAGAATCAAGACCCAGAGAGTGACACAGTAGGTGTAGGTGGTACACTGAACTACTGGGCTGTCAGAGAAGTCATATCGCATTTCTGCACAGAAAAACAGAAAAAAACGTTGACTCTTCCAAGGACCAACGTGTGGCTAACCGCAGGTCCAGACCCTGGATCAGTACGAAAATACACTGGGTGTGCGTGTGCCCGAGATCCTGATGAGCCGGAAGGCTGGGGAAGAGGACCCTGGCGTGGCAAGATCCTGTCAAGTGTCTCTCTTTCTAGCGCACACGCACGTTTTCTATCATAAACTAAATAAAAGACCCATAAAAACTGGGATTTCTCACTTGCCCTGAAATGCCACGAAGGTGTGAGAACTTGGCGGGCCGACTCGCCTGCCACGCTCCTGCCTGACCTGAAGGCACTTGTGCCCTGACCTCGAACTCCTTCTCCTCAGCTGGTGGTGGCAGCGCTGAGGCCCGGGGGGGCGGGTCACCCTGACTGGCAGCTCTGCCGAAGCACGTGGGTGCCAGGGAGTTGCCGCTGTGGCACTTCCTTCAGCCTGCCTGGTACTCAGTCATGCCACCTCGCCGAGCCCTCGCCTGCCTGGGTGAAACGGTCTGACGGGAGCAGCGCCATTTCAGGGTCACCCCGGGTACGGTATGAAATGAAGGTGGGGAGGGGACCATGGTTTTTCCTCTCTCGCTGGGCACAGTGGGGCTGAGGGGGCTGCCCACTTACCTGCTCGCCCAAGGCCTGGCATGTCGCAAGGATCCAGTGTTGCTGGTAGTTCCGGGAGGCAGGAGGGCCGAGGAGAGCCAGACTGATGCTGTCAGAGTCCTCGGAGGTGACATTCCGGAAGAACTTGGAAGGTTCCAGCACCCAGGGCCTGGGGCCGTCTTTGAACAGCATCTCTTTGGAGGAGCCTAGAGTTACCAAGGCAACGGAGGAGGGATCCACAGCCTGTGGAAGGACAGAAGGGAAGGCTCAGCGTTCCTCTGAGAGGCAGGTGGCCAGGGCTGGTGTCCAGGCCGCCGAGCCTCACCCCGGTTGGGGTAAGATGAGATCAGGTGAGCCCCAGATGTTGTGAAGGCCCAGAGGAGCTGGGGTGAAATGGAAAGAACTAAGTCCTCACTCTCTGATGCACTGGGGACCCTCCAGGAAGGAGCCAGAGCTAGGCACTGCCCTGGCTAGGACTTCTGATACTAGGCCGAGTCACGGAGGCCAAGCAGGCACCTTTTCTTATTCCTGATCTCAGTGGCAAAGCTTTCCGTCCTTCCCCACGGAGTACGATGTTCTCTGTGGATTGTCTGTTAGAAATTGATTTCATGAGAGCGCGCGCACATACGTGTGCCTAAGAGGGCAAGAGGGACCGGCACCCTCGATGGGCCTTCTCCCACTGCAGTGTCCTTTCCTGCAGCCTCCAACACGTCGTAACACTGGCCCGCCCATGCCTGGCACGTTTCAGGTCAACCAGGGATCGAAACCCACAGTCAGCCCAGTGGCTTCCAGCCCTGCAAATCCGCAGGCTGCTGTCTGCCCCAGTATGGCTGGGCCGCTGTGGGGTTTTCACAGGTCACCGTCAGGATGCCGAAGGCGTTTCCTTCCACTCCTGGCTTGCTACGTTTTGTTCTATACTGATGCTCTCTTGCTCGCTGCCTGTCTCTCTCTCTGCTAGAATATCAAGTCACGAGGGCAAGGGTTTCTGTTTCTTACGCTGTGGCACCGGAGGGCTGGAGCAGACACGGGAACAAAGCAGGTGTTCAGACAACTGTGCTGAGTACGTGGATGGGTGGAGCACGGAGCCTGGAGAGCTCGGAAACACTGACAAAGTATCTGCTGGTTTGGGTCAGGGGGTCATGAGGCCTTGGTTTCGGCCTGGCTTGGTGGCCCTGGTCACATGTCCTCACCAGCCCATTCCAAACGAACCCCTCTGAGTTCGAATCTGCTCAGCATCAGCCACTACACTTGGGGCTGGGGATTCAGAGGTGAAAGATCTTAAATGTCAGGATGCTTGTGTCATTTTCTTTTTTTTTTTAAAGAATTTATTTATTTATTGATTGATTTTTTAAAATTTGACCAGAGAGGGACAGAGTGAGCGAGTGAAGTGAAAGAGAGAGAGAGAGAGAGAAAGTGAGAAAGCAAGCTGCCAGGTCTGGGAATTGAACCACGGTCAGCCACGTTGGAGTCCAGTGTCCTTAAGTACCACACCACCTGCCGGCCCCCAGGAAGCTTGCTTCTAACAAGTGAGGACGAAGGAAAACATCACAAACCATGGGGACCAGAGCTGTCCCCGAGGCCTACACTGGGTGTCAGGAACATTCTAGGCTGACTGACTACCTGGAACGTTGGGGATTTCCTGGGACCACCCGTCCGGCAGCTCCCAGAGGGCCGAGCTCCCCACCAGCTTGCCCTACTGCACCTCCTGTGTAAGAGGCCGGCTCAGTCACGGCCAGGAACAGTGACACGCGGCAGCCTTCTGCACAGCAGCCACGTGCCACACCTTCACAGCCACATTGGCAGGAAGGCCCAGCTCTGTCTTCCTTGTGGTTTAGTCACTGACCCTTTCGAGCGTGCACGACCTTCCCGACCCTGTTCAGAGCCCATCAGCTCAGCTGACCCTCCCCATGACCCTGGAGGAGTAGCCATCTTGGCTCCATTTCAGTCAGAGATTTGAGGCCCAGAGAAATGAAGGTAGCCAATATGGCAGAGCTGGGGGGCCTCGGGCCCGGATCCCAACTCGGGGGGCTGGAATGCAAGCACAGGCTGTGTGTTCTGCACTGCACGCCACACCGCTCCTCTCCTCGGGAGGGAGCCCGCTCCTGACCAGGTCTTGGGGGCCCAGAGCTTGCCCTGCCATAGGGTGGCTGTCCTAAGTCTAGGGTTCTTTGGGGACCCCGAAGGGCAACCCTAGCATGGACCAGAAGTGCCCCTTGGTTTGGACCCCGTTGAAAACACTTCTGAAGCTCTCAGGGCACAAGCTCCTGACGTGGTGGACAGCACCCTGCCAAACCTTCCAAGAGCTGTCACATGGAATCACGTGGATATCAGGGCCCACTGTCCCCCACCCAGGAGGCTCAGCTCCTTCTTCATAAATTCCTGTTTTCAGTCTAAAACCACAGGGAGAGGTCACTGCTCCAAGTTATTCTGAACAGAGCTGTGACACGAATTGTCAGACGAGTGAGTAATTTGCAACAGGAAAGGGAAAAGGCTGAGGGGTGCAGGACAGGGGCCTCCGGCTCACCTGGAGAGGCAGGTAGGCCGCGATGGTGATCCTGGCACTCAGGTGGACATGGCCGTGTCTGTAGCTCACAAGGAGCGTGGTGGACCCTGGGGCCACAGCTTTCACCTTGACGCCACTGCAGTGCTCAGACCCTGGCGGCAGCCTCCCTGCAAAGCAGAGAACCCGGTGGGCACAGTGAACTTGCGACCGGTGGGACAGGCAGGATAAGCTGAGGGCCCCTCTTGCATCCTGGGATTGACATGCAACCTGACAGTTTTCAACTTAAAATTTAAACATGGTAAAAAGGATACTTATCACAAGTACACAATTCACAGTGGCTTTTTTCCCACATCCCTCAGTACATCCTTTCTCCGGCCCCCGGATCAAGAAACAGAATGTTCCCAGCACGTCCTGTAGACCCCTCTGCTCTCCAGGCCCTTCGCCAAGGAAACTCATTACCCGAACTTCTACGAACACAGCTTATTTCTGCGTTTCTGTAGTTCCGTACAGGGCTTACACCCTCTGTGTCTGGCTCCGTCACTCGGTATTTATTAGTGAGATTTCTCAGCCCTTGCATGTTGTACATCTTTTCCCCACATTTCTATATCATTCAGCTGGGATGCCTGCATGCGTATGTAGGATAAAGCACTGAAGTTGGCACTTTGACACGCAACTCTATTTAGATGATGCTCATTTCAGAGATGTGAAAAGTGAGGCTCAGAGAAGTGGGTCACGCAGTAGGCTAACTTCAGACGGTGCTGGAGCTGACAGCAGACGAGGACTACTGCTCTGTGCAGGCACCTGGCTGGCCCACGTGGACCGTGACCCTGAGCCCTCCACGTGGGCACCTGGCTGGCCCATGTTGACCGTGACCCCGAGCCCTCCATGTGGGCACCTGGCTGGCCCATGTGGACCATGACCCCGAGCCCTCTGTGCGGGTACCTGGCTGGCCCATGAGGACTGTGGACCCCGAGCCCTCCGTGCGGGCAACCTGGCTGGCCCATGTGGACCGTGACCCCGAGCCCTCTGCACAGGCACCTGGCTGGCCCCTGTGACACCCACTCAGCCGATCTGGCTTACCTGGGAGAGGCTGGAACACACCCTGGTTCTCCATATCCACAGTCAAGTCAAAGTGGGAGCAGTCACTCAGGGCGACCACCTCGCCAGTCCCACCAGGCATGAGGCCACTGATCCTCAGGGGCAGCTCCAGACTCTGGTCCACTCGAGCTTCCACCTGGCACGGGACAAACTCCATGCTGCTGGGCTCGATCACATAGACCTGGAAGACAGGGGATGGCCTGGGAACGTCAGCTCCCACGGGAGAGGCAGGGCTCACTGCCTGGCACACCCAGGGCTGTGAGTGCCGGCGCTGAGGACACACCAGTCATTAGAGGGAGAGAGGTGACAGGATGGGGGTGCTGGGATGGGCTGATACAGGAAGGAAGGCCTCTGAGGAGGAAATCTAGGCGCTGAGGCCTGAGCCACGGCAAATACAGAAGGGACGGTCTTTGCAAAGGTCCCTGGGCACAGACCAGCTCCACACGCTGGAGGAATATAAAGAAGGCCAGTGTGGCTGGAGGGCAGTGAACGGGGAGTGGAGACAGGGTCTGAGAGGCTGTGGGCCAGGTTAGGCAGGGCCTGTGCCTGCGTAAGAACACCAGTTCTCACTGCTCCAGAGCTGGGGAGACCTCGGAGGTCTCTATCACTCTGACCTCCATGCAAAATCAGCAGCTGAGCAACCAGGAAGAAGCTGCTAGAAAATCCCAGAGAGAGATGACGGCAGCTCAGAACAGGGTGGTGAGGACCGGTGGAGGAATCGGTCGGTCTGGGATATGACCTGGGTGTAGAGCTGACTGGGTGTACTGACCAGGGGACGGGCTGCAAAAGCAAGAGCGGCAATAACAGCAACCACTCTCGTAAAACCTACCTCAAGCTCCCTTGAAGGACACTGCTGATTCAAGTGATTCCCGCCCTCCTTGTTCAAGGGCCCCAGCATCAACCCCACAGACCCGGTGAAGACCCTGTACTAGGAAGGGCAGTGACTGCCCCAGCTCCAGGGGGTGGGTCTGAAGTGAACAGTCTGACCCAGAAGCCAGGTTCTCACCTGGACACACCTGAGCCTTGAGAAGAAGGAGGCACATTTCTTGAGAGAGAAAGAAGTTCGGGAGAGAAGACAAGGCGACCCTAATTTATCCAAATACTGGACAACTATGGTTAATCCAAGGGGCCTGTTAAATACGTCTCTGCGTAAGAGCTAGATCTCAGGCCGGTCCATTGCCTACTAGTTATGGGGTCCAGATCCCACGTGGCTGATCGCAGTTTAAATTATGGCCCTGGCAGGAGGCCAGCAGATGGCATAGAAGTGAAGGCATGGACTCCCACATCACACAGCCAGTTGTGGTTTGAGTCCCAGACCTGGTGGCTTGAAAATCATGCATATACATGCCCAAAATCCCAGGAGGAGAATGGAGGAGAAGGGATAGCAGTGTAGCCATCCCCCTTTGCGGGGAGTGATTTCTCACTTTTCCTCTCACTGTCTCTCTGTCTCTCCAGAGGGCACACGTGCCCTGTGATTTTAAAAAAAATTAAAAAACCTTAAAATAATAAAAATAAAAATATGCTGAGAGTGTGTGCGTGCATAGCCTAAATGTCCAAAGGGTGGAAAATGGAAAAGGGATTGTGGTGTCAGGTCGCAAAAGACAGGCGTTGTATGTCCCCACTCAGTATCTACCAAATGCCTGTACTCTGCAGCAGAAACGGAAAGATTAGAAGGTCCGATAGCAGGGAGGGGAACTGCAGATACCAGAGAGAGTATGGGGGGTGGGTAAGAGAAGGTGGGCAATAGGGAGTAGCAGGGAGGGGGTCAGGGACAACACAAACAACACACTTAATAGACGCAGAAATGAAAAGTTATCTGCTGATGGTCATGTCTTTGACTTGACTAATATGCACCGTATTCACGCTGGAAAAAGCCATGTTGTACACTGTAAAGATGTGCAGTCATAAAACGTACATAAATAAATATATATTAGCTCAACAAAGAAGAGAGAAGCCCCAGCCTATTTTGGAACATTGGTTGTAGGCTTTTGAAACCTTGCTCCTTAACTCTCCTCAAGGTCAGTCATGGGAACCAGCAGTTAGCATAATGGCTATGTCGCTGGACTCCCAGTAGTTGACCGCGGTTCGTGTCCTGGACCCAGTGGCTTAAAACTCACGCCGGGCGCGTGCGCGTGCGCGCCCAAGATCCCGAGAGGAGAATGGAGAAGAAGGGATTGTGGCGTGACCATCCCCCCGGGAAGTGATTTCTAGCTTTCTGTCTCTATGTCTCTCTCTGTCTGGTGAGCGCAGGTGCCCTATAGCAAAACAAAACAAAACAAAACAAAACAAAACAAAACTCTCAAAAACAAAACAAAACAAAACAGAAGTGGATCTATCTCTAAGCAGATGAGTCTGCAGAGCTCAATGAAAGACGGGAATAACCTGTCCATCCATGTCTCACAGAACCTGAGAAAGCCGTAACTGGACACTGCTGGGCTTCGAGTTCTGCCCAAAAGGAAATAATAAGGGGGTGAGGTGAGAGCAGAGGTCAGGGACGGCTTGGGGTTAGGGCTACAGGTGGGGCTGGCAGGGGCGCAGCTGCAAGCGACCAGCCGCACCTGCCACCATTGCTAAATGAAAAGGTCCCACTCCACCGGGTCAAAACGCGGGCACAGGGACCGAGTACCTGAACAAGAATGAAGGGAGAGCCAGGCCTGGTTCCTTGCAGCCAGTGGGCTCCGTCCACACACACAGGAATACTTCCAATGTGAGATTGGTATCTTTCAGATCTAGGGAATTTTCTAGAATGGCCCTTTGACGATCTCATATCTATCTTTCGTGTTCTCTGGTCTCGCCCCACCGTGCCAGAAACCCCAGCTCTGTGGATGTGGCCCTGCTGGTCCCACCACTGACTGCTGTAGGATGTTGTGTCTGCTTCCTGGAGTGGCCATTAGCTCCACAGCAGTACTGGGGCGCAACCATTCACCTGATCCCCTCTCTCCAGCTGCAGACACCACATCCAGGACTCAGGGCTAAAGGGTGTTTCTGAAAAGCCCAAGTGTTGTTTAATGGGGGCGACTGGAGACCACCCTGCCTCCCCCTGGGCTGTCCTGGCCCTTCAAGTCTCACCTTCATCTCTCCAAAATGCAGAGAGTTCTGGACATCGTGTGCTCGGATGACACTGAGTCCCGTGTCACTGCCTGTGGTCATCACGCCCTTGACGGTGACTGTGGCCACCGCAGAGTTTGAGGAGGACCAACTGAAGTTCCCACTGCCCCCGTGGGCCTGGAGAGAAAAACCACGCTGGGTCAGCCGCTGCCCCTACTCCTGCACGGGAAACCGGGGGCCCGGAGATGACGCGGGCACTCACTTACCCTCACCTCACACACTCAGCCACTCACTCCCACGTCCACCGACATGTGCTTATACTCACACTCAGACCGACAGCCACCTACTCGCACAATCACGCCCACACGCATCCCTCCTCATGCACTCACATTCCCCCACCCACACCACATGCTCACACACACACTGACCCCTCACTCATATTCCCACGTGCTCACACACTGACGCCAGCCACTCACACAATCACCCATTCATTTTGTCACTCACACCTACTCACTCACATCCCCACCCAAACACACGTACACACAACCATGCACTCTCACATGTACACACAGACCGATTCGTGCTTTCTCACACACATTCTTATTCACACTCTCACACCTACGCTCACTCACACACTCACACGCATGCTCACACACACAAGGTCAATGCCCCCGTTGCATTCAATGTGGCACCTGCTGATGTCGACCTAGAGGCCCCCTCTGTCCTCACTCTCCACTGTGCCTCAATTCTGTCCTCATTTTCTGGGGACCATAAAACTGACATACACAAACACACGCACCTGTGATGGTGGCCCCCAAAGTGGCAGTACTTCTCAGAGGCCAGGCTGGAGTGGAAGAACCCCACTTACAGGACCGGCCAAGACCAGACACATTCCCTGCCACCCCTCTTCTTTCCAGATCAGGGCTGCAACCGCAGAACTGGAGAGGTCAGGAAGGTTATACCTGGGTCAACAGGGAGCAGGTGCCAGTGCACAGGCAGGCCACCTACTGTTACTCCAGGGGACGGCAGGACTGACCAACCCTGAGGGCTCAGGCCCTGTCCCACACCAGTCCCCACCAGGTAATGCCACGAGGCCCATGAAGGTCCCAGCAGTAACACCAGTGTGCTCAGAGTTGAGGGTATTTTTTTCTTTGAATTGAAGTTCTTCTCTAAGTATATTTTTATTGCTTTCAAAGACCAATGTTTAGAAATATAAATGTTGGGACCAGCAGTTAGCGTAATGGCTATGTCCCTGGACTCCCATGTAATCGACCACGGTTCAAGTCCTGGACTCGGTAGCTTAAACTCACGCTGGGTGCGTGTGCGTGTGTGCCCAAGATCCTGAGAGAATAGAGAAGGGATTGCGGCGTGACCATCCCCCCAGGGGGTGATTTCTTGCTTTCTGTTTCTCTCTCTGTTTTTCTGGCAAGTGCATACACCCTATAGCGAAAACGTCTCCCCCCCCCAAAAAAAAGAAATATAAATGTTAATTGGAACACAAATCCATACTCTAAGGTTTCTTTATTGTACTTTTTTTCTCTATAGTTTTAGTTGTTGTTATGGATGTTTCTGATTATCAAAATACATTGCTATGAGGGAAAACGTAAGGAACACAGAAATCACGACAACTGTTTGGTTTCAAATGAATATTAAGAATAACAGAATGGGCCTAGCCTGGTAATGCAGGACGCAGCACACAGCCGGGTCGTGCTGGAGCCACACGGAGGCCTGGGTTTAGATCCTAAGACAACCAAAACACAGCTGCAGTGTCCAGGCCATACCCACCTGGGACCCTGGCCGGCCGTGAGACTAAGGGGAGAATTATGTGTGTGGGACTCCGTCAAGGGTACCTACCTGCCTCTCTTTCCTAAAACAAATACATAAATACACTTTAAAATAAGAATGGATGAAAGGTCACAACCCCATGGAAAACAAAGCCCCAGAAGCGGGGTCTCGCATACCTTTATTGTGTACTGATAAGAACCTCGCTTTGGTTGCCATGGGAATGTCAAGATGCTGGGATGGAGGGTGATGGGGACGTGAATGTCGACCTCCTGCTGGTTCCACACGGGCACTCGGAGAGTGTGGACCCCTCCGTCCTGTAAGGGGGGAGTGGCAATGTGTCACCACGACAACCAGGTTGTTGGCAGTTTCCCAGTTACCCAGATCCCCACACTTCCCTGAGGGTAGAGCTGCTGCTTGTGGAAGAGCAGAAAGGAAGCCCCGGCCCCCTGCAGCCTTCTCGGTCCAGGGATGGCTTCCCACGCTGTGAGAGCCACTCAGCTGGACCCTCAGGGCACCCCAGAGACGGCCTAGTTATCCCCAGTTTACAAATAAGGAAAGGAGGTCTGCCATGTTAAAACATCCCGACCCGACCCTCAGGCCCTGGAGCTGAGGTGGCAGCAGACCAACGGGTATTGCTATCTGGTGCACAGAGCACTGCCTTCCGCTCCATCCTGCTCCCAAACAGGGCCGGGAGAGGTCTGTGCAAGGCAGGAAAGAGAACCCTATGACCATTTCCCGACCGCTAACACACTGCTCCTGGCTGACCTCATCAGCCTTCTAAACCCAGGGGGAGAGAAAGCAGCCGCAGCAGCCGAAGCGATGCTGGTGCTCCTGTTAGGCACAGCTGCAGCCTGCCCCAGAGCCTCTTCCCGGTGAGGGCTTCTGACCCCAGTCAAAGAAGCCGCAAGTGCAGGGAGAAGGCGAGGCCGAGGGCAGCCTTGGCCAAATGCAGGAGCAGGAATAGCCCCAAGTCTCCCGCTTTTAGGCAGCTCCTCTGCCGCTGGGGCCTGAGCCCAGAGGGAAGGGCCTGCCGGGCACCCAGGACAGCAGCCCCCGACCCAGGCTAAGCTTGGAGCTCCCGACGCCCCGGGCTCAGGCCTCCCCTTGAATGGCATTTCTGTGCACACAGACAGGCTGTGTGTAAGCTGAAGGCTCAGGATGCAGACTGGGAGGTCCCAACTTGCCTGGTCCACCACCGAGGTGAGGGCCGCATCGATGACCGTCTGGCCCTTCTTTATGGCTTTGACGAGATGGTACGAGCCATTCTGGGACGAAGAGAGCACCTCGAAGAACTCAGGAGGAAGGACAGTGTCGATGCGGACGCTCTAGAAGGTAAAACGAGGTGGATGAGAGGTGCACCAGGGGTGGCTTGGGAGTCGGAATTCAGGCAAGTTGAACTCTAGGCCCCCCAGACAGCAGTCGGGGCAGCCTGAGGGTCCTCCAGGGCTCAGAGCCCCAACAGCGGGCTTCCAGGCCACACGAGGCCTTGGGACAAATCTCTGCCCACTCCACAGTGGCCTTCCTGCATGGTCTGCCTGTCTCAACTCCTGTGGTGCTTAGGGCAGGAGAAAGCCCGCTGTCAGTTTCCCGAGTCCCAGGGGTCTCAACAAAGAACTACAAATACAATAAGAGGGCGTTATTTTTTTTTCTTTGTTTGGAGGGGTTTTTGCTATAGGGTGCATGCACTCACTAGGAAGACAGAGAGAGACATAGAGACAGAAAGTGAGAAATCACCCCCCAGGGGGGATGGCCACGCCACAATCCCTTCTCCTCCATTCTCCTCTCGGGATCTTGGGCACGCACGCACACGCGCCTGGCGTTGAGTTTAAGCCACCAGGTCCGCGATTCAAACTGTGGTTGACCACATGGGAGTCCAGCGACATAGCCATTACGCTAACTGCTGGTCCCATAAGAGGGCATTTAATCTCTTATGGCCAACTTCAAAATACAGCAATCAACCCAGTTTTCTTTCAAGAAGCTGAGCAAAGCCACAACTTCTGCAAAGACGCCAAAGGGGAATCTTGTCTCCTAAATCTCAAACGTCACCAGGAAGGGCCTGAGAATTCTCAGTGACGACCCTGGGAGTTTCTCACAAAGGACTTTCTCCCCATCTACCTATTTGTCCGACACGCCTTTCCAGACCCAGAATGCTAATCCGGGTTGGCCTCCATCATGCAGGGGCTTCAGGATAGGGTCCCAGGTACTCCTGGGCTCAGCAAGAAGGCCAGGAAGGGGGTTCTGATCCTCTGCAGAGCAGGAAGAGATGGGTCCCCACTTGTGCCATTTCCAGACACAACAAGAAAGATGACGGCAGGAAGCTGGCCGAGGTCACCTTCCCTCACTGCCCTGCTGCTTGTGGGCCCCCTCCATCCCTGCAGGGAGGTCTGTGGTGGGGCCGGAGCACAGACTCACAGGCCTGTAGAGGCTTGAGAGACACAACTGTATCTCCCACAGACCCAGGGGCCCCGCAGGAAAGAAGAGGACCCCTCCTTGGCCTGCTTGCTCGGGGGCGTTGTTGCTTTGGGTAGGAAAATGAGATCTACGCTCTGAACCACAGCAGGTTCCCTTTTAATCCGGAGTGGGTCCAAGGCCGGAATCTCCGCTAGCTCCACACTCTGAATCCACACAGGTCTATGCTCTGAAGCCTCAACTCAGGGCCCAGGCCCCAGGAGTCGAACCCTCCACAACACCGACCAGGACTTGAACTGGCACTCACGTCGGAAAGGTAGACCTTGTTGCTGGACGTGTCAAACACTTCGATGGTGATCTCATACAGGCGGCCAGTCTCAAGCACCCACCTGTCCCCAGGGTGGACTGTGAACCCTATAAACAGGAAAATGGGGAGCCTGACCACTCCGGCCACGAGTGCAGCGGGGCTGAGAAAGAGAGGGGGCCAGCACCCTCAGCACAGGGCCCCTCGACTACCCAAATGAATGCTCCATAACTGCCCACCTAAAACGCCCCTCCATCACCCAACTGAAAACCCCACAACCAACTATCACGAGGGCCCCACAACAGCGCAGCTGGAGGGCCACTCAGCCTCCCCCCGGATAATAACAACTGCCAAACTGCAGGACCCCATAACAGCCCAGCTGGAGACCAGGCGACTGCTCACCTGAAGGGCTGTAGGTACCCACCTAGAAGGCCTTCACTTTACCTGAAAAACCCACGGCTCGCCTGGAGGGCCCCTAAACCACCCACCTGGAAGCCTCCTAAGAGTCACCTCCTAAGGAGGGCGAGACTGGATGCCTGATTCACCCTGAGACTTCAGGGTCTGGGCTGATCTCGCCAATTCCCTGCATCCAGCCCTACACCACCTCTCCCTGTTCAGTGGCTTGTCCACTCTCTAGTTGGCAGTAGGTGCACAGTCTGAAGGCAGAGTAATACTAGACTCTGGATCCAGAGCAGACCTACACTGACTCCACAGGAAGTCTGTGTTCTGAAAACGCAGCAAGTCTAGGCCGGAGGTTACCGCAGCACTTCATTCTCAACCTGCAGCAGGTCAGGATCTGAAGTCGTCGGAGCTCTGGGCTGAGGCCACAAAGATCTCCGCTCTGAACCACTGCAGGTCTATGCACGACCACAGAAGGTCTAAATCCAAAGCAGGTCCATGGCCGGAATCTCCACTAGGCCTACACTCTGGAGCCACCCACCCATAGCAGGCCTAGTATATACTCTGGAGCCACCCACCCACAGCAGGCCTAGTATATACTCTGGAGCCACCCACCCACAGCAGGCCCGCCCTCTGGAGCCACCCACCCACAGCAGGCCTAGTATATACTCTGGAGCCACCCACCCACAGCAGGCCTAGTATATACTCTGGAGCCACCCACCCACAGCAGGCCTACGCTCTAGAGCCACCCACCCACGGCAGGCCCGCCCTCTGGAGCCACCCACCCACAGTAGGCCTGCACTCTGGAGCCACCCACCCACGGCAGGCCCGCGCTCTGAAGCCACCCACTCATGGCAGGCCTGCACTCTGGAGCCACCCACCCACGGTAGGCCCACGCTCTGAAGCCACCCACTCATGGTAGGCCTACACTCTGGAGCCACCCACCCACAGCAGGCCTAGTATATACTCTGGAGCCACCCACTCATGGTAGGCCTGCACTCTGGAGCCACCCACCCGTGGCAGGCCTACGCTCTAGAGCCACCCACCCACAGCAGGCCCATGCTCTGGAGCCACTCACTCATGGCAGGCCTGCACTCGAACCACCTACCCACAGTAGGTCCATGCTCTGGATCCACCCACCCGCAGCAGGTCCATGCTCTGGAGCCACCCACCTGCGCAGGCCTGCACTCTGGAGCCACCCACCCACAGCAGGCCTCTGGAGCCACCCACCTGCACAGGCCTGCACTCTGGAGCCACCCACCCACAGCAGGCCCACGCTCTGGAGCCATAGCTGGCACAGACTCTGACATTGGCACTGAGCACCCTCCCCACAGGGGCCAGCCCTGCCCTGCCCTGCCAGGCGTCCCTGCTGCCCGGGCACACAGGATAGTGCCACAACAGCTGCCTGGAGTGCTCTGCAGTGCCGTCTGCTGTCCTAGCTCCCTACCATTGCCCTGGCTGTGCCCTCTGCCAAGACGTCCTTCTTGCCAAGGAGGCGACCTCTGGGAAAATGCCTGCCTTACAGAGCATCTGTTGGACTCCTCTCCTGCCTCCCTGCCAGCTGTCACATCACCTTAGGGCCCCTCTGTAAGTGAACTGATCACTGGGCCCCTACCCTCCAAAGAGCCATAATGGTTAGTCTGGGCAAAGCCCTGGAACGAAAACCAGGAGAGCTGGCCCATAGCACTACAGTTAAACACCATGCACTAGGGGCCATGTCCCACATGACTGACCATGGTTCAAATCCCAGCCTGGAGCTTGGAAAACATGCTGGGCACGTGGGCATGCATGTCCGAAATCCTGACTACCTTCAGAGATGGAGGATTGGAGGAAGGGGGATTGCAGCATGCCACAACCCAATGGGGGGGGCTTTCTCTCTCTTTCTCCCTCTCTCCCTGGCATGTGCATGTACCCTTGGACAAAAAAAAAAAAAAAAAAGACCTAAAAGAAAACACAGGAGGAGGCTAAGCCTCCACCCCTTCCCTGTCTCATCTCTCCCCGACTGGGTTCCACTCTGCTCACTTCTACACTGAATATAGAAGGTGCTCGTGAACAGCCCAGGCAGGGTGGGGCCCAGCACTGATGGCCCGAGCCTGGCAGGTGACAGAGCTCCAGGAAACACTTCCTGTGGAGCACTGGCTTTTCTTCTCTCTTTTTTTTTTTTTTCCATTGCATCTAATCACAAGCCAGCAGCGCCCAGGAGGCCCCACTCACCCAGGTATCCGGGTTCGACGACGTAGATGGTGCTGTTGGGTAACCTCGAGGCACCCTGCATGCGGATGCCTGAGTTCTTCATTAAGGGACAGAACACAGCTCAGCAAGTCAGCCAGCCGGCGGGCTTCGGCCTGGCTCGGATGGCCCGGTTACCATCAGGACGACACGGAGAGGGGAAGGGATGAGAACGCGCCCCCTTAGACAAGGGGCTTTTGAGGTGAAGGCTGCACTGCAGTTTCTATTTTAGCTAAGGGGGACTCTGCGAGACCACACGGCACGCCGGCAAATTTGGGACTCACCTGCCTCCACCAGGCCCCCTCAGATGAGGCTGTAGGCACCTGGGACGTTCCCAGAGACAAGAAGTGACACTCATTCCTGTCACCACCTCCCATCCCTTTGACCCTCCCCGGTGAGTCGCCCACAGAGGTGAGCAATGCCACTCAGCGGTGCTGCTATTTCAGTTCTGATTTTCACAACGCTGAGGGAAGACGGGGCTATTTTTAGCTTTGCCTGGCATGAGTCATTTTCTTGAAGATAAAAAACTCGACTTCAAAAAAGCAGACTTGTGACACCTATGCAGACACACACACACACACACACACACACACACTGGCCCCAAAAGAGGATACTCCTGTGGCCGAGGACAAGGTGGCTCTGCCCCAGCTGCACTGCTGTGACCGTTGACGTGTCCTGGGCCAAGACAGCCACTGGCTGGGCCGGGTCTCCTGTGGGGCCAGGGACGCTGTTCTGAAGCTGCAGCTCGTATAGGTCGGAAGGCATGGAGAGTTCTGGAGACCCAGGGACACAGCAGGACCAAGAGGGAGAACACAGACGAATGCAATGTTAGAAGCTAATAAGTCCACCCCACCCTGAGGCTCAAGAACCTGCCTTCAGGGGACCAGCAGTTAGCATAATGGCTATGTCGCTGGACTCCCATGTAGCTGACCACGGTTTACGTCCCAGACCCAGTGGCTTAAAACTCACGCCGGGCGCATGTGCATGCGTGCCCAAGATCCCGAGAGGAGCATGGAGGAGAAGGGATTGTGGCGTGGCCATCCCCCCAGGGGGTGATTTCTCACTTTCTGTCTCCTCTGTCTTTCTGGCGAGCACACGCACCCTATAGCAAAAACCTCTCCAAAAAAATAATAATAATAATAATAAGAGCCTGCCTTCAGGTACTACAGCTGCTTGGTTTATGGCTGTAAATCTTTTCATGACCTTCTGACCTTAGCCAACACTCAAGATGTACTTTCTCATGGTCAGAGTCCTCCTGGCCCTCAGTCCACGTAGCCTGCGAGGATGACCCTGGTGACCGAGTCACGGACGCACCTGAAATCTTCCCCTGCCTGATCTTCTGCACCTTGTAGCGGATGGCGGTCCCCACCAACAGGAAGACGTCGTGTGCTGGGCTGAGAAGGATGTTCTCCAGGATCAGCAGTCTCACTTCGGCTGGGCGGACGTTCTTGGCACGAAGAACGGACAGGAATGACAAGGCGTCGGTCACGAAGGAAGTGGGAGAGGAAGACAAGAGAAAGGTTTCTGTTACAATTTTTAAAATTTAACTTATCTTTATGTTTATAGAGGAAGAGGGAAGTTCAGGAGGAAGAAACAAGACATTATTCACAATCCCACACAATCAGACCCAGAAATCGCAAGAGAACTGTACAAGTGAAAGAGATGCATTCTGAAATGATTAAAAGCACACACTGAGGGACCAGCAGTTGGCGTAATGGCTATGTTGCTGGACTTCCACGTAGTCGACCACGGTTCGAGTCCCGGACCCAGTGGCTTAAACTCACACCGGGCACGTGTGCATGTGTGCCCAGGATCCTGAGAGGAAAATGGAGGAGAAGGGATTGCGGTGTGGCTATCCCCCCTGGGGGGTGATTTCTCATCTTCTATCTCTCTCTCTCTGTGTTTCTGGCGAGCGCTTGCGCCCTATAGCAAAGACCTTTCCAAAAAAAAAAAAAGAACACATACTGAGCACCTCACTGTACATTATTTATGTCACAGCTCAATTTAAGATAATGACAATCAGGCACAAATGAAAGAGAAGCCAGGAGGAATCTCTGTGGATGCTACGACCACCAGGAGCTCAAAGTCTTTGCCCTCAAAACCCCCAACGCCCAGGGAGGCTGGGAAGACCACCAACCTCAAAGGGGGAGAAGTATGTGTCTGTGGGGAGCGCTCAGCCCTAGTCCTTGGCCTAGTCCCTACCTGCCCCTCATCCCTACCCGTGACCTCCTCCCTCCTCGGGAAAACTTGTGAGAAGCTCGGAGATGGGAGAGAGAGGATGAGGTGTCCTGTCTGTGCACCCCTGGGTAACGGAACTCTAAGGGCCTGTCCTTTCTACTGCGTGGCCTACTGTGAGCCTGAATGTGGTAATGACCTGATGGCAAAGAGAATGACTCCTCTCCACACAAATGTGAATGTTTTCTTCGGAGGAGTTGCAACTGATTATCATCCTGTGATACTGGCCAGTTGTGCTCTTTGTCAACAGCTCAGCCTCCCGGCCGGCCTAGGCATGCTTGCTTTCTGGATTTTCTGCGAGCCTGCTGTAACGTCTTACAGGTCTCCTCACATATGTCAGTAAAATCCTATCTTTGACAGGTCAAAGGAAAATATTTAAAATGCAGGCTCTACCACTGGCATGGTAGGTTCTTTCCAAGCACGGCAGGCAGGAAAGGCATCTTACTTATGACAGGCAGGACAACGAACTTGCCCTCCCAGCTCAGCAGTGAGGCCAGTCCCCATCCTTGTGCCCTAGGCACTACATGGGGACTAAATGTCCCCAAATACTACCTGTAAGGACCGTGCAGAAGTAAACTGGTATGTCCTTGGATGTTTCCAAAACCCTCCAGGACTCCCGAGCTATCAGCTAAACCCCTAAGGAGTGTGAATTAAATGCCTCAAGTGCCGAGACCTCCCTGCCTACGCTCTGTGAACTAGGCTGTGGCTCAATCTGGGTAGCAGGAAAAAGGGGGTGGGGAGGGGCCGGGTAAAGCCACCCCTTGCTCCCCTTTCCTCTTCTCCACCGCTCTGAAGACAGGTGGACAGGGAAGTGGGTCCTGGGGAGGCAGGGGTGACGGGCTTGGGCTGGAGAAGCTGAGGCCACCCTGTGTACCCTAGCCCTCCACAGTGAAATCGCTGAGCAGCCAGTCGGAACAGGAGTGAAAGCATGGCGGCCACCCGGGAGCCCCGCTTTGTCAGACTCCCAGATGTTTGGGCATGTTCCTACACGGGATGGGGGAGGGGAGGTATCTGCCGAAGTTACTGAGAGTCCATATGCTCTTAGATGTCGCTTGAAACTGAGAAGGAAGAACGGCTTCGTGACTCCAGAGACGGCGTCCTCTGGCGGTGCCTCAACCACCTCTCCCAAAGCCGTGGCCGGAACAAACCAAACCAAAGCAACAAAATGACGGAATCTCGCCCTGAAGTAATTTCCGCTACTCACTGTGTCCGCGGGTGTGAGCGAGAGTGCCCCGCCGGGCTCCACGCGGAAGCCCGGAAACCGGCCTACCTTGTACACAGCCTCCTGGATGCGAGCCTTGAGCTTGGAGCTGCCGGTCTTCATTCCGGACACCAGGACGGTGTCGCCTTGCTTGGCCGCCTTCTCCATCTCCGAGATGTAGGCAGGGGGTATGTACGTGGACTCCGAGAACGTCAGGATTCTGGAAACGTCATGGAAGTGCGTGTGTCAGACCCGAGCACAGGATTCGTCAGGACTGACATGACATTCCCCATCAGGACATCCTACTCGGCACCAGAGGCGAAAGAAGTGGCCCTAGACCGTGCTGCTTAGAAAAGCGTCTGCAGCTTCCTGCAACACAGTCGCCAACCTCGGGAAAGACACAAATTCTTGGCTGCTGGCCCAGGCTTTGACTGCAAGAAGCCTGGGAGTCTGCGTCTTATCAAAACGGACCAGTGCTAATAAACACTGAAATTTCAAATCCCCAGCTCAGTCAAGATGCTTAATTCAAACGCAAAAATTAGGCCTGTGAACGTTCAAGCGGCTGACCTCAGACCGGATTCCCAGCCGCGGCAGCGTCAACTGCGCCCATCGGTCTCCTGAAGCTGCCTGCTATATTCCTGTCCCCCAGTGTGATGGGGACAGCATCACAGTGGCCCTCAGACACCGGCATGGCAAACCCCTCTGTTTCTCCGCTTCGTAGGAGAAACGTGAGGCTCACACTGGCTATGCTCCTCAACTAAGGCCACAGGCAGGAAGGGGCGAGGTCAGGAACGACGCAAGGCCTGACTCTGCAGCTCACGCTCAGCTTTATAAAAGCCCAGAAACCCCAGTGCTGGTCCAGACGAGGTTAGAGGGTGGAGCGTTCAGGCCCCAGTGAGCGCCGACCCCAGAGCAGCAAACTGGCTGGCACTAGTGACAGTGTGTGAGGATGCCTGCCCCGGAGATGGCGTGAGTTCCGCCCCAGCAAAGTTAAGGACAGAGGTGCCACCATGCTGCCTACCGCTCAGCGGTGGACGCTGAAACGTGACTACAAAGCCAGAATCCCCACAGAGTATCAAGTAGTTGCAAAGGTAGTAAGTAAATGACTTCATAGTGGGGAGCCCTGGCAAACACCCCTGATCCAAGTGACTTCAGTGCCCATTGTCAGTGACCGGACAATCTGACCATGCTAACAGGCGGTGAGAATACCAAATGTCATTTCCATGACAGTCCTGCCAGCGATGCAGAGCTCTGAGGCTGGTCATGAGGGAATACCACGGAAATCCAAAATGAGAGACATCTGCAAAACAGCGGAGTGTAAGCTGTGTAAGTGTCTGGGTGACGAAAGTCCAAGACACACCATGAGACTGGCCCGGATGGAGATACTATACTCAGCTTGTGACTCTGACCTGAGGGTTTTTTCTTTCTTTTTTTTTTTTATTCTAAAAAGGACAACATTAAGACAATTGGTAAAACTTGAGCGAGGTCTGAACACCACGCATCAGTGTCAATCTCCTAATTTTGATGGCTGCACTGTGAATATGCAGGATGATGTCTTTTGAGAGTAAATGCACATTAAAATAATTGAGGGTTGTGGGACACCAGGTGGGTGAGTGGCTTTCCAACAACTTTGGGAAATCACTTTCTGTCCTATACCAGCAAATTTTGTTTTGTTTTGTTTGTTTTTTTTTTTTTTGAGAGGTTTTTGCTATAGGGCACATGCGCTCGCCAGAAAGACAGAGAGAGACAGAGAGACAGAAAGCGAGAAATCACACCCCAGGGGGGATGGCCACACCGCAATCCCTTGTCCTTCATTCTCCTCTCGGGATCTTGGGCATGAACGCATGCACACGCACCCGGCATGAGTTTAAGCCACCAGGTCCGGGACTTGAACCGCGGTCGACTGCATGGAAGTCCAGCAGCATAGCCATTACACTAACTGCTGGTCCCACCAGCAAATTTTCTGTAGCCTTAACATTGATGCATAATTTTAAAAAATTAGGTCTTCTTACTCCAAAAGGGATGATACTCTTTTTTTTTTCTTTTTTTTTTTTAATTGGCAAAGGGTACATGCACTCTCCAGAGAAAGAGAGGAAGAAAGCAACCCCCCCAAGTATGGTCATGCTATAATCCCCCCTTCCATTTCTCCAGCATGTCAGGACCTTGAGCACATATGCCTGGTCTGTTTTTTCAAGCCACCATGGCCAGAATTTGAACAGCACAGTCACCATGTAGGATGGCTCCCTTAACCACTAGGCTAAGGAGCTGGCCCAAGAGAGATAATACTCTTTTTTTTTTTTTTTTTTTTGGAGAGGTTTTTGCTATAGGGCGCGTGCGCTCACCAGACAGAGAGAGACATAGAGACAGAAAGCGAGAAATCACCCCCCAGGGGGGATGGTCACGCCGCAATCCCTTCTCCTCCATTCTCCTCTCGGGACCTTGGGCACACACACACACGCGCCCGGCGTGAGTTTCAAGTCACCGGGTCCGGGACGCGAACCGCGGTCGACTACGTGGGAGTCCAGCGACACAGCCATTACGCTAACTGCTGGTTCCCGAGAGATAATACCCTTTAAAAAGTGTCGAACAAAGTGTGAGTGACACAGCCAAGTAGTGAATAAGAGTTCAGCCCTTGGGTCTGCGCCAGCACTGGCCGCGGGAACACAGCGATGGGAACGTTCAGCTTCTGCCCTGCCTAACACGCAGCTACCCAGCAGCCACGGCTGCGAGTACTTGAAGCGTGGCTAGGACTTCTCATTTATCTAACTTAAACATAAAAAGTAGACTGGAAGGAGTTCACACTCTGGGTAGTGCAGATCACACAGTGTGTGTTTAAATTCTAGGTCTGTCACGGTAACTTCAGTGTCAGAGTCTGCATCTGAGAGGCAGAGAGAACGGCGGTACGTGCAGCTCACACAGTGAGACTGAAGGCATCTGTGCAGGCCCCTGAGGAGCCCACCGATATCTTCTTTCCCGCTTCCCTTCAAGGATGCTCAGGCCCAGTGAAGGCGCCTCTTACCGCAGTGCATTGTGGGAATCTGAGACCCCGTCTGCTTCTGGGTCCTTCACAATCGTCCAGTCAAATCCCAGTCCAGCCAGAGTGCTGAAAGTGTTCCCTGGAAGAGAGGATGGGGAGGCACGAACACATCTCAGTCAGTCCCCAGAGCTAAGGGAAAGGGAGCTGGGAGCACCCGCGACAGCCAGGAACTACGCTCAACGCCAGCCCTACGGCCTCCATTTCAGGGAGGAGGAACTGAGGTTCAACGGGATGAAGCTCACAGTCATGTGAACACAAGGGGCTGAGTCAGGATTTGAACCCGGGCCTCAGGTGCAAGCGTGTAGTCTTCCTGCTGCACCTTCCTGTTTTGTGTGAAAGACAATATTCCCCTCACACATGTAAGTACTTCCCCTCACACATGTAAGCACTTCCCCTCACACGTGTAAGCCCTTCCCCTCACACATGTAAGCACTCCCCCTCACACATGTAAGCACTCCCCCTCACACATGTAAGCACTTCCTCTCACACATGTGATTTTAGGAGGCCGCCCTGAGGCCTGAGTCGTTCGGTCCTTCTCACCACCCGTGGGGAGTAAACTCCCATCCCTCCCAGTGCAGGGGAGGAAATGCAAGAACGAGCAGTACCCCTGACCATGGGGTTTCACGTGACTATTCTGATCTTTCAACACTGATTGAGACTTCCGGGGTCTCAGGATGAAGGAGCTAGGGGGCCAGGTCAGCCAGCCCGACCTCTGAAGCCTTGCTTTGCTGACTGTGAGTCTCCTGACTGATGTCTTAAATTAACAAATGCTACATGAGACTAATTCCAAGTTCTCCTGAAAAACCCGAAGATGGGCCTCGCTGCCTCTGACGACCAGGACTGGCTCCACTCATCTGGAAGAGTGCGTCTGCTCTGGTTTGCCACACTCCCCGCCACCCCTTACTGTCCCACACCTATTCCACGCTCTTCATATATATTCCCTGCCTGACAAGCCCTCAAGATAGAGCCCCTTGGGCCGAGAGCAGCTCTTTCTACAGTGCAAAAGGGCAAAGCGTCCTGCCTGGGACCTGCTCCCAACCCCGAGATCTCAAAGACCAAAGGCGATGGCACATCGCGAAAGCTCCAGGACGCTGCTGTCCCTGCTGGGACACCTCCACAGCATCTTCCACGAACGGAGGTTTCTTTCCATCCACGCAGGCAACGACCTTCAGTAAGAACCGTAACCTCCAAAGCTTCCCTTCCTCTCTTTACCAGGAGGTCAAGCTGCAGCCGCAGAGTCTGCCTAAGCCCGAAGAGGCCATCTAGAAGGATTCCAGATGCTCATCCACTCTGGTGGGATGAGGGGGAAGCACCGTGCTCTGAGCCGGCAGCCTGAGCGTCTTGGTCCACATACCCTCCAAGGTCTACACTGGGGAGTCAACACCAGCCCTGAGTGCGCTGTCCCCAAAGGAGCCACCCACCAACCTCTCCCCGCTTTCCATCACTGCCCAGAGAGCTGGCTCCCTAAAACGGGCTCTCCTGGGGCCATCTCTCTGAGCAGGCTGGGCGTGCTTACACTCTGAGCACACGAGCCCTGCGGCGGGGCAGCCTGGGCACAGGAATGGTCAGGATCTGATGCCGCCAACAGCAGGGGGCCCAAGTCAGAGGTGGTTTCTACCCCTTGAACGACTTTCCTGGCACCGACTGGCCACCCGAGTGGAGCAGCCCTCAGTGGAGGGCAGAGCAACAGAGCAAGGCCACGGCCCTGTGACTAAGGCCCACAGGCAGGGAGCTGCAAGGGCTACAGTCTAGCAGCAAGGGTTACGGTCTAGCAGGGCTGCAGAGGACCAACGGGCAGGGGCGTGTCTACACCTTCGGAGTCCAGCGCCTGGATCTTCAGCTCCAGGGGAGAATCTTCCAGGTAGAGCTCGCGAGTGGTGGAGACGATCTGAATGCCATGGATGAGGTCTACGATGGCATCACAGCGCAGGACCTGGCCTGTGGCTGGGGACAGACGGGGAGGGTGAGCACTGGGGACAGCACACGCCCACCCCCAGGGCCCGCGGGCCAGGCAGTCTTACGTCGTGGCAAAGACTATAGCTGCCAAGAAGACAGCATACACCCAAATGCACCCTCGGGAGCCACGTGGCCACTAACTCGCACACGCCCTCCTCAATGGGAACTGGACTTCCAGGAGGGGAGGGCTTTAGAAGTATTTTCATTGTTGGGACCAGCAGTTGCCGTAATGGCTATGTCTCTGGACTCCCATGTAGTCGACCGCGGTTCGAGTCCCAGACCCAGTGTCTTAAACTCACGCCGGGTGTGTGTGTGTGCGTGCCCAAGATCCCTAGAGAAGAATTGAGAAGGGATTGCGGTGTGGCCATCTCCCCGGGGTGGCGATTTCTCACTTTCTGTCTCTCTGTCTCTCTCTGTCTCTCTGGCGAGCACACGTGCCCTATAGCAAAAACCTCTCCAAAAAAAAAAAAGTATTTTGGGACCAGCAGGTGGCGTGGTGGTTAAGGTGCTGGACACTCCCAGATGGCTCTGACCGTTCCTGCGCACTCTGTGTGTCGTTTTGTTAGGAAGTAGGACAGTCCCATGGACTATGCACCCTTAAAAGTGTTCATGTGCTAGGACCCCACTAAGACTGGAATCTTTCCCAAGGGAAAAAGCCCTAAGAGATCTTCAAATTGTTCTCATGATAAAAACAAGTATTTCTATACCTAACACTGAAATAAACATCCGGAATCACTCCACATGAGGGAGGAATACAGGGCGACCTGCTGTTAGTTACTACTTGGCATCAATAACCCTAGGGCCGGCTGGTGACCTGGTGGGATGACCAGATCCCACACAGCCAACTCTGCTGTTTGAGTCCCAGAGACCTGGTGGCTTGAGAAACACACCAAGCAAGTACATGGACACTGAAAGTCTCAAAACGAGGGGAAAATGAGGAGAACAGATTGTGGCGTGATCGCCCTCTTGGGGTGTGCTTTCTCACTTTCTCTCTCTCTCCCTCTCTCTCTCCGGTGAGCACCTGTGCACTCTGAGGAGAAAAAATTCTAGAGTAAATAAAGAATAGTTCTATAGCAAAGTGAAAAACATCCTGTCATGGTAGGTAGGGAAAAGCATGCTAAAAAAAAAAACAAAAAACAGGGAACCAGCAGCTAGCGTAATGGCTATGTCGCTGGACTCCCACGTAGTTGACCACAGTTCGTGTCCCAGACCCGGTGGCTTAAAACTCATGCCAGACGCGTGTGCGTGCGTGCCCAAGATCCCGAGAGGAGAATGGAGGAGAAGGGACTGCGGCGTGGCCATCTCCCCTGGGGGTTGATTTCTTGCTTTCTGTCTCTCTGTCTGTCTGGTGAGCGCATGCGCCCTATAGCAAAAACCTCTCAAAAAAAACCCAAAAAACAAACAAACAAAAAAAAAACAAACACAAAAAAAACCATAGCAACAACAAAATACCACCATACTCTTTCTAACCATTTTATAACTATAATATGGTACATTTAATTAGATAGGGAAAAAATAATTTCCTAGATTAGGACTGCTTTCTTCGCTTTGATTTGCTCTCCATTAAGAGCTCTCTGGGTAACAAACAGTGATTTAGAAACTCAGAAGCCAGCCTCCACCAGAAGGAAAACGGTGCACAGTGTTGGCAGAAGCGACAGATACAGACACCTGGAGTCCTCCCACCCGGTAAGAGAGCTGGTCACGAGCTCCCGCCACCTCTGAGGTCTGAGGTCTCAGTGAGGCATTTCCCCCTCTTTTGTCCCCATCGGGAATGACAAAGGACACTCGCATCCCTTACTGATGTCCTCGGCAAAGATGATGCTGGTCAGGCGGGCGGGCTGAGTCAGGCGGGCCTGCACCACCGCCTTCTGCGAGCACTGGTGGCCATCGGGGCCCAGCGGCTCGATGCTGGCCACTTCCGGCCGGGTCGATGACCTGCAGGGAGAAGACAAAACGTCTCTGGAGCTGCCCCGCAAGGCATAGCTGGGCCGGAAGCCAGCGCGGTGGTTCCCACCCGGGTCTCCATCCTGGACTCCCGCACAGAACAAAGGTGGGAAGCCTCACACTACCTCCGAACCACGGGAGAGACAGGACTGAGCTGAGGCCCCTCCAGGAAGACCTGGACCACCTGAGGGCAGAGGCTTTGGCAAACAGTTACCCACTGAGCACGGGAAAGAAGAGCCCGACGCCTGAAACACTCCACGTCCCAGAGGGTCACTGCTCCGCCTGTCCTGCAGACATGGTGGCGTTTTCCATCAGCAGGAAAACTGCTCCCATCGTAAGTGACTCGTGGTATGAGGAAGGAATGCCAGGGGTCTGGGCCAACCCGGCCCTGAGCTGGCACACAGCAGCCCCCAGGCATTAGCTTCTACAATGACAGACGTGTCTACAATCCCCGAGCTCACTCGCTGTCAGGGCAGTCTTGTATGTGCAGAGCTGACCCCACAGTCAACAGAAACACATCAGCAATCGGTCAGGACTGTCTACGTGACAACGTTCCTTGGGAAACACCAGGACGAAGCGACAGTACAACGGGGGAGCTGTCTGGCATCAGAGTCCTCGGAGAGCTCACGGCATGATTAGGCGCCCGTGGAGGGATGCCCACTGAATGGAGCGTCCAGTGCTCGTCCCTCAGGGGTGCACCTGGCACACTTCCCCATCGCAGCAGGTGCTCAGGGGTGCACCTGGCACACTTCCCCATCGCAGCAGGTGCTCTGGGGTCTCTGCACCCTTCCCCAACTTCTGCTGGAACTCACAGCTGCACGGTCTGTTCCCGGAGGGAAACTGATAAATACTGTGTGGTGTTAAAAGCGATGGTGTGAACCTCCGACACATCTCTGCATGCCCATGGCCATCACAGCCTCACTCGTAAGGGCCAAGACACGGGAACAACCTAGGTGTCCAGCACTGGGTGAGTGTATATTGTGCGTAAATACACGTACAATGGAATAGCATTCAGCCGTTAAAAAGGAGAAGTGCAGTTTCTTGCCCAAACGTGGAGGGACCTGGAGGGCATTATGCTAGATGAAACGAACCAAGCGGGACAGACAAACACTGCATGATCTCACTTCTATGTGAAATCTTACCAAAAAAAGGGTTAAATATATATATATATATATATATATGTATGTGTGTGTGTATATATATATATATATATATATATATATATATATATATATAAAGAATAAAAGCGGTCGGGACCAGCAGTTAGTGTAATGGCTATGTCGCTGGACTCTTATGTAGTTGACCGCGGTTCGAGTCCTGGACCCAGTAGTTTAAACTCGCGCCAGGTGCATGTGCGTGCGTGCCCAAGATCCCGAGAGGAGAATGGAGGAGAAAGGATTGTGGCGTGACCATCCCCCCTGGGGGGTGATTTCTTGCTTTCTGTCTCTCTGTCTCTCTCTTGTCTGTCTGGCAAGCGCATGCGCCCTATAGCAAAAACCTCTCCAAAAAAAAAAAAGAACAAAAGTGGTTATCAGGGCCAGGTTGGTAAGGGAAGAAAAGGGGAGATGTAAACTGAAGAGTACAAAGTACTGAACGTGTGGGACGAGCCATGGAAGGACCCAGCATACAGCATGAGGGCATAGTTAATAACAGGGTAGCACGCTGGGGTTTTTGCCAAGTGAGTAGATTGTAGCTGCTCTTGCTCTACAGGGAATGTGGGTCACTATGTGAGATGATAAAGATATTCGTTCATTTCCCTATAGCAGCCATTTCACTGCACATGTGATTCTTGAAACTTCATGTGTGGGGCCAACAGATGGCATAATGGTTTAGTCACTGGACTCCCACGTAGTCAACCACGGTTTGAGTCCTGGACCTGCTGACTTACAACACCCTGGGCGCATGTGCATGCATGGCCAGGATCCTGAGAGGAGAATGGAGGAGAAGGGATTGCGGCGTGGCTATGGGTGATTTCTCACTCTCTGTCTCTTCAGCGAGCGCATGCACCCTATACCAAACTAAAAAAAAAAAAAAGTCACGTTGAATGCCTTAAACATACACAATAAAATTTGCTTAACAAAAAAGCAGTGGAGTAAAACACAGGCCAACGAGACTTCTGGTTTGATGCCAAGTGTCTCTCGGAGCCAATCGGCACAGGTGGCATCTCCAAACACACCCGAGGACACGGACCACACCAACACCGCCAGGCACACGCTGAGCGGCTGGGAGGAGGCCTGTGCTGGAGAAGTCACTTCTCCTGAAGATATGCTGACAGTATCCCTTGCCCACCGGCATGGTATGAAACCCCGGCCCGCGAGGAATACACGTGTGGTCTCCTCAGTGAGCTCTTCTGAGAAAAGAGCATTTCAGAGGCTAAGAGAGGAGTACAAAGAAAATATGAGTGCATGCAGACACGGCAGACAGGGTGCCTGTGGTAACATGCCTCACAGCGAGCTAGAAGCAGACGCTCATTAGTAACTGATTTGGAGCCCTAAGCTATTCTTCAAAGGGTGTTAAGCCCTTCCCACACACCAACCTGCCTGTGGAGACACATAACTAGAAAATTCACACAGAGCAGAGAAGACAAATAAATGCAGCGTGGAATCCCGGATTGGATCCGTAGCAGAAAACTGATGAAACCCAAATATATGCATCTCCCCCTGTCCACACTAGCTACACTCCTAGCGTCCAGTGGGTGCCTGAGACCACAGAGAGTCTCAACCCTGTGGAGGCCATTTTCTCCTCTGCATACATACCCTGATAAAGTTTAACTTCTAAATTAGGCGCAGTAAGAGATGAACAATAATAAGTAATAATAGAACTGTAACAACACACTATGATGAAGGTATGTCAATAGGCTCTCTCTCTCTCTCTCTCTCTTTCTGAAGACCTCTGTTGACTATGGGTAACTGAAACTGTAGGAAGTGAAACTTTCAATAAGAGGGGACAACTGTAGTCTAGAATTCAGTTAGTACCTATGTCCTAATGTTAATTTCTTAGTTTAACAAATGTACCTGGTTTTGTAAGATGTCAACATTAGGGGAAGTTGTATGAAGGTTCACAGCAACTCCCTGTATTATGTTTGCACGTTCCTTTATCTAGAATTATTTCAAATTTACAATTAAAAAGTGGGGGGAGAGGCTGGCAGGTGGCATGGTGGTTAGGGGCACTGGACTCCCACATAACCAACCGTGGTTCAAGTCCTGGACCTGAAGCTTGCTTTCTCACTTTCTCTCTCTCTCTGTCTTTCTCTGGTCAAATTAAATAAATAAATAAAGGTAAATAAAATAATTCTTTTTTTTAAAAAAAAAGGTTAGGGAACCAGCAGTTAGCGTAATGGCTATGTCGCTGGACTCCCATGTAGTCAACCGCGGTTCGCATCCCGGACCCGGTGGCTTAAAACCCACGCCAGGTCCGTGTGCGTGTGTGCCCAAGATCCCAAGAGGAGAATGGAGAAGGGATTGCGGCGTGGCCATCCCCTCTGGGGGGTGATTTCTCGCTTTCTGTCTCTCTGTCTCTCTCTCTCTGTCTGGCAAGCGTACGCGCCCTATAGCAAAAACCTCTCCAAAAAAAAAAAAAAAAAAAAAAGGTTGGGGGAAAGAGAAATGGATATGCAGAGCATCAAGGACTTCTAGGTTTATTTATTTATTATTTTTTGGAGAGGTTTTTGCTATAGGGCACGTGTGCTCGCCAGAAAGACAGAGACACAGAAAGCGAGAAATCATCCCCCAGGGGGGATGGCCACACAGCAATCCCTTCTCCTCCATTCTCCTCTCGGGATCTTAGGCACGCACGCACACACACCCGGCGAGAGGTTAAGCCACCAGGTCTGGGATTCGAACCGCGGTCGACTATGTGGGAGTCCAGCGACATAGCCATTATGCCAACTGCTGTTCCTAGACTTCCAGGTCTAATGGTGAATACAAGTCATCCATTTGTCCACACCCATAAACTGTGCAATACCAAGTGTGAACCCTAAAGTCAACTATGGGCTTTGGGCAATGATGATGTGCCAAGGTATTCTAGATTTGTCATCTGTAGCACATGAGCCAATTTGGTGAGAGACGGTGAAAGTGGAGGAGGGTGTGAAAGTGTCAGAGGGGGGTAGTGGGAAATCACTGTACTTTCCACTCAATTTTGCTGTATCCTCAAAATTGCTTAACAAAGAAAGCTTATAAAAACAAAACTAATTGAACACTTTCAGCTCCCACCTCTGAGAATCAGTGAGGTACAGTATCTTGCATTCAAGGGCCCCTCGAAGCCAAGGACTTGGGCTCCTAGTCTGGGCAGTAAATTCCAGCCCCTTCTCTCTGTGCCTTGGTCTCTTCAAGAATAAAACCACCACCACCTTTTTTCTTGCTCCCCCCAGCAGTGAATTAGTCTCAGACAAGAAACAGATATAATCTACATAGATAAAGATAACAAATCAATTCTAATAGAGTGCCAACGAACACAGAGAAGAGCAGAACTCCCTTGGAGAGGCCTCCCATTCTCTCTCCCATGCTCCCTACCTTCCCATGGGCTGCCTCTGAGATGTCCCCGCAGCCTTGGGACACAGCTGCCAACATGCCTTTGATTCCACGCATACCACGTCACGGAGCTGTGTCAGGGGAGGAACACAGCCCAAAGGCAGCCCTCCACGGCAGGAATAGAAAACCAACCACATCGGCATGTTCTGCCATAAAAAAAAAGTAATGGGGGGACCAGCAGTTAGCGTAACGGCTATGTCTCCGGACTCCCACGTAGTTGACTGCGGTTCGCGTCCCAGACCCGGTGGCTTAAACTCACGCCGGGCGCGTGTGCGTGTGTGTGCGTGTCCAAGATCCCGAGAGGAGAATGGAGGAGAAGGGATTGCGGCGTGGCCATCCCCCCTGGGGGGTGATTTCTTGCTTTCTGTCTCTCTGTCTCTCTCTGTCTGTATGGCGAGCGCATGCGCCCTATAGCAAAAAAAAAAAAAAAGTAATGAGTGGAATTAAGTTTTTAATATAAAGTACTTTTAGATGCATAGCAAAATTGACCAGGAAATACAGAGCTCCTCTCTACACCTGTCCCCAACACGACCCAGAGCTCCCCTGTCTACCAACACCCCTTATTGGAGTGGCCATGTGTTACAGTGGGTGCGTCTACAGTGGCATCAGAATCACCTGACCTCACAGTTCCCATGAGGGCTCAGCCTTGGCACTGGACGGTCTGTGAGTTTGGACAGGTGTATGTCACTGTCTGCCATCATAGTATCATACAGAACATGAGGATTCGTAAGGGACAGGGACACACCAGACTGGAAATGGTGATGTCCTTGGTGGGGACAGAGAAAGGGCAACTGGGAGGAAGGCAGTGAAGGGGAATTCGCTTTCATCTCTAAGGCTTTATTTCTGAAAAACGAGAACAAAAACAAACCCAAGTTCAACACTGTTACACGGTGATGAATATGGATGGCTGGAGTATGGGTATTCACACTACTCTCTTTTCTGTAATACTCTAACTGCTAAATGAAAACGTCTCCTCCCTAATTCTGCATGTAACACAGAGAACTAACTACTGCCGCTGTGCCCTCATCTCACAGAGAAGTCAACGGAGGCCCGAGAGGAAGAGGAACTGCTTCGACACACCAGGCCAGGCTCAGGCACAGGGGTTCTGAGCCCCAACGCAGGATGCTTTCTGCCATCTGGAACACCTCTCAGTCATAGAGAAGTGCCCAGATGTGGGCTGTTTCTGCATCTCATGGCTCTTTAGGTTGGCTTCAAAAAAACCCTACAGAGGCCCGTGGAGATCTGGGCTGGCTTTGCGGGGAAGTGGGACTACTTCTGCTTCCAGGATACGGTGAGAGGAGAGCCACTTCTTCACAGAGGCAGCGTGGGTCATTCTCAGAGATACAGTGGTTAACCCCCCAGAATCAGAGGAGAGACAGGGAGTGCAAGCAGAAGATAAGACAGGAACAGCATGGAGCTAGCATGTAGTGTAGTGGCTAAGGTGCTGGACTCTCCCATGGCTAACCATGGTTTGAGTCCCAGACCCGGTGGTTTGAAACTCATGCTGGGTACTTGTGTGTGCATGCCCAAAATACCAGGAGGAGAATGGAGGAGAAGGAATTGTGGTATGGCCATCTCCCTGGGACTGATTACTCACTTTCCCTCTGTTCCTCTGGCCAGTGCAAACACCCTATAGCAAAAATATCCCTCTTAAAAGAGAGAGAGAAAGAGAGAGAGAGAAACAACTCATTTCTTTCTTTTTTTTGTTTTTTTTTTTGAGAGTTTTTTTTGCTATAGGGCGCGTGCGCTCACCAGACAGAGAGAGACAGAGAGATAGAAAGCAAGAAATCACCCCCCGGGGGGAATGGCCACGCCACAATCCCTTCTCCTCCATTCTCCTCTCGGGATCTTGGGCACACACACACACATGCCCGGCGTGAGTTTAAGCCACCGGGTCCGGGACTCGAACCGCAGTCGACTACGTGGGCGTCCAGCAACATAGCCATTACGCTAACTGCTGGTCCCAGAAACAGCTCATTTCTGAAGAGTACTAATCTACCCAGGGAGGTTTTGATTGAAACATAAAATATACCAACAAAGTATTATGGGTAATTTCATCTATCAATTTGCCCACGTCAAAGGCCAACCAGATTTCTGGTCAAACATTATTCTGGATGTTTCTGGGTGGCTGTTTTGGATGAGACTAGCATTTAAATTGGAGGACTGAGTAAAACAGGTTACCTGTCCCAGGCGGGTAGGTCTCATCCAGTCAGGGGAAAGGCTGGAGAGAATAAAAAGGCTGAGACACTGTGTCCTGCTGATTTCAGACCGAAATTAAACCACAGGCTTTTCTGTGTCTCCAACCAATCACAGACCTTGGGACCTGTCAACCTCCAAAACACGTGACCCAAGATGTCATGATACTGGGTCGGAAAAGTCACGATACATTTTTCTATGTGGGAACATGTCATGACTTTTCAGATAACCCGATAAATCGCTCTCCCACAGGACACATAGATCATAAATATATAGGTCTTCGGGGCTGCCAGGTGGCATGGTGGTTAAGGGCGCTGGACTCCCACATGACTGACCGTGGTTTGAGTCCTGGACCTGGTGGCTTGCCTTCTCGCTTTCCCTTTCACTCTGTCCCTCTCTGGTCAAAATTAAAATAAATAAATAAAGTTGGAAAAAATGTTTTTAGAATAAATAAATCTATAGGCCTTCAAAAGGTTCAAGGAGATGTATATTGTGTAAGAATTCCACATTTCTTTGGGTACCAGAATAAACTAGGACTTTAATTCCATTTTCCACAAACTTTTAGAAGTCTCCTCGTACACCTTACATATGATACATATGTCCTGTTGGTTCTGTTTCTCTGGAGAACTCTGACTAATCAAGGATGGTAGAGAAAATGGGGGAGAGAACCAGAAGAGTATCCACCACATGGTAAGCCCAGTCCATCAGATCAGTTCACCTCCATGGGCCTACAAGGGAAAAGTGAACTGAGGTTCAGAGAGGCTCAGTGGTTAGCCCAAAGCCACACAGCGGTGAACAGTAGGGCCAGTAACCACAGCGAGGTCTGGGTGCAGTGGGACAAGAACCTACTGCATACGTATTCTCCCTGGGTACCATATACAGAGCCATCAGAGAGGAGCTCCGATGACCAACGGATAAACTCTTACAACAGATGCATTATATATTTCTGTTATTACATATTCATTTTAAAGACTTTTCAGAACAACGAATACATCAAACCATTTATCTTATAAATATTAATACTGACGAGAACGCCCACGTTTTACAAAGCGAGTCATTCCGAAGGACATACCAAATGCATTCTAATATAGGTAGGCTATGTAAAGGATGACGTTTTCATGGTGCCGTGTAGTGACTGCAGTTTGGGGAACACCAGGTTCCTAAAGACACTCCAGGGAGGTGTGTGTGACAGAGATCAAGCCAGACCAAGCCCCTGCACACGCCAGGCCTTCCCTCTGGGTCTGACTCTGTTACAAGCTACCATTCTGCCAAGTTTCTAGGAAAACAAAGGCAGGAAAACCTCCAGCGGCAAGAACGGGAGCTCTAAAATCCACACAGTCCTTTCTGTGGTTGGAGGACCCCCGTGAGGACAGGAGAAACTGCTGAGGGACGCAGGTGGCCACAGCTGCTACCACAGCCCTAACCTGTGCAGGCTCACCTCATGTTCATGGAAGGCCAGACGCCCAGGGCAGAGGGACAGACAGGCACTACTTATGCAGAGGTGGCAGGGGGCACACAGGGCTGACCCAGTGACACCTGACACTGTCACCGCCCCCCACTGCAGCCAGGCCCATGGCTCCACAGCCCAAGGCATTTGGAGATGACTCCATGTTCTGCCCAAGACAGCGTCCGGCTCTGGCTCTCCTGCTCAAAAGCCTTGGCCTACCTGCTGGTCTCAAGGAGCTGCCACTCCTCAAAAGGGAGGCTGTGCCTCCCACATTTTCCTGCATCTCAGCTAGAGGCCAGCATGTCTGCCCCACAAGAACAAGAAGAGCGAGTGAGGGACCAGTAGTTAGCATAACGGCTATGTCGCTGGACTCCCATGTAGTCGACTGCGGTTCGAGTCCCAGACCCAGTGGCTTAAAAGTCACGCCGGGCACGTGTGTGTGCATGCCCAAGATCCCGAGAGGAGAATGGAGGAGAAGGGATGAGGCCATCCCCTCGGGGGGGGGGGGGGGGGGGGGTGTGTGATTTCTCGCTTTCTGTCTCTCTGTCTTTCTCAGTCTTCCTGGCAAGCGCACACGCCCTATAGCAAAAACCTCTCCAAAAAAGAAAAAAAAAAGAAGAGCAAGTGAATGTGGAATTTTAGATAATAAGGGGTGTGAACAAACATATTTCAACGGGCGAGTCAGAGGAAGGGTCACCAAGGGAGTGACATGCAGACAGGGACGTGAAGGAGAGAGAAATGTGGGCTCTTCATTGTGACTGAGTGGCGAATATTGTTCATTTGTTGAGATAACTATATGGCTTTCATCTTTATTCTGTTAGTAGGGTGAATTAACACACTGACATAAAAAAATTAAACTAACCTTGCATTCCTGGGATGTACCCTATGCGGTCATGATATATGATCCCTTTTATAGTTTTTCTGTCTTTGATTCAGTACAGTCTGAATTCCTTAAGAGCACTGCCTTATTTCACTCTGGCCTCTGATGTTGAATTTAAAAGCACACGCCTTCATTTATTACATGCTGCTCGTGTGTCAAGCAGAGTGAAACGCATCTCAGATAGTTTATTTGCCTCTTAACTATCCCCTGACAACCCCAGTTAACACAGGAGGAAACCCTTGCTCAGCTGTGAACTGAGCCACCCAAGGCTGTGCCCCTAGAAAAAGCCCTCGATGTGGTTTGTCTATGGACACCTGACCTGGACCTGGTCTGCTCCCTCTGCTGGTGCGAAGATTTCAGAGCAAGCCACAGGGCTCCACCCCTGCCCGGGGCTGCCCACAGGAGGGCCGGACCCTGGTCCCAGAAGAATACAGCCTTCCCCTCTGCCCGCATCAACCCCACCTCCAAATCTCTCTCTCTCTCTTTTTTTCAAGAGGTTTTTGCCTTAGGGCACATGTGCTTACCAGAGAGAGACAGAGACAGTGAGAGGGAAAGTGAGAAATCACCCCCCAGGGGGTTGAGCATGCTGCAATCCCTTCTCCTCCATTCTCCTCCTGGGATCTTGGGCACGCACGCACATGTGCCTAGCGTGAGTTTCAAGCACTGGGTCTGGGACTTAAACCCTGGTCAGTTATGCGGGAGTTCAGAGATGTAACTGCTACACCATCTGCTGGCCCCTAAATGTCCCTTAATGCTGCTTCTAAACATGTCACAGATATTCTAAAACCCTGCAGGTTGAAACTGGGTCAGCTGGGCAGGGCTGGCACCTGTCCTCATGTGGCCAAGGACAGGCATAGTCTGGGGCCAGTGACCTAGGTTGGACCATGGCACTGCCACTAGTTAGCTGGGAGGCTCCTGGCCTCAGGCTCCTCACGGGGACAGTGGGCCGTCGCTCCTGCCATCCTGCCAAAGGGGTGCTTGATTTTCCTTTTTTAAAGAGTTATTTTATTTAACTTTATTTATTTATTTCAATTTGACCAGAGAGACACAGAGAGAGAGAGAGAGCGAGAGAGATAGAGAGAGAGAGAGGGAAAGAGAGAAAGCAAGGTCCAAGACTCGAACTGCAGTCAGCCATGTGGAAGTCCAGCACCCTTAACCACCAAGCCCCTGCCGGCCCTTAATTTTTCTTTTTAAAATTATGTAGGAATAAATATGCAAAGGGGAAAACGGTGGAAAAGCTGCTTCTGCTCTTCAGTTCATTTTGACCACCTCTCTGCAGCCCTAACACCTGGCACCTCTGGACCAGTCTCTGGCCGGCAGGGGCAGGGGCAGGGGCAGGGGCAGGGGCAGCTGCCTGACGCCTGTGCCTCCTGATGACCAGGCCCTGCTGTGTCAGCCGCCTTCCCATCCCAGGCATGTAAAGGACCACTTCTATCCTTTCCTGCTCCTTTTAAGTTGATTCTGTTTTACTGAAAAAGTACTTTTTAAAAAAGAATTATTTTATTTAACTTTATTTATTTACTTACTTATTTTAATTTGATCAGAGAGGGGCAGAGAGAGAGAGAGAGAGAGAGAAAGTAAGAAAGCAAGCCACCAGGTCTAGGACTTGAACCGCAGTCAGCCATGTGGGAGTCTACTGCTCTTAACCACCACGCCACCTGCCGGCTCCCTGAAAAAGTACCTTAAAAGGAAACCTTATCCACTAGCACAAGTAGAAAACTACTGTTGGCTGTACATCTAGGTCCATCAAATAATGTCTCAAGATTCTGAGAAATGGAGGGACGCCGTTGCCTGCTCTCTTGAAAACAGGCTAATGTTAACTTGTGACAAAGGTAGGCTGGTGGTTGTAGGCCTGGGATAGGAGGAAAAGGGAAAAAAGTTCTGGAGACGAATGGTGATGAGCTTGTGTGAATATGCTTAATGGCACTGAACTCTTCACTTAAAAATGGTTAGGCCAGGGGCCAGCAGGTGGCATGGTGGTTAAGGCGCTGGACTCCCACATGGCTGACCACAGTTCGAGTACTGGTCCTGGTGGCTTGCTTTCTCACACACTCTTTCTCTCTGGTGAGCCCATGTGTCCTATATCAAAAAATAATAATAAAATTAAATAAATAATTCTTTAAAAAGAAATAGTAAGGCTGGCAAATTTTATGTTATATATATTTCCACGATTAAAAATAAAGAAAACAATGTGAGTAACGTTCGGCACCAAAAGTAAAGCTGTATTTTTGAGGAAATCTGAAGCCGTGCTGGCTCCTAGGATGTGCTGCGGCTCAGGGAGACACTCCCCGCGCCTCGCAACACAGGAACGGGAAGTGGGCAGAGGACAGAGGCAACCGGGGACACAGGAGGGTCACACCAGAAAGGGACAGTGAGAAAAAAGAGAAGTGAGAGTACGCGGAGAAGCGGGGTTGGTGGGGATGCTGGGCGACGTGGCCCACCCATTCACCTGCAAGCCCTAGCCCGACGGTGCGGGCCAGGGTCTGCACAGCAGAGCTGCCCTGGCAGGACCCGCACAGGAAGCGAGAAGAAAGTAGCCAAGCGTCAGGTACACCAGAATCCACAGACGCTCAGATTCCCCTGCGAGTCTGCTGACCTTCAGCGAGGGTCAAGGAGGCCTGGTCCAGCCCTGCAGGACTTACAGCTGCTGAGGCCTGGGGTGAGGGGCGAGGGGCCAGGTGCACCCCAGGGAAGCAGCCCCAGTCTAACCCCACCCAACCCTTGACCTGACAACCCCCTTCCTGCCTGCTAACCATAACCCACAAGGTCCATGTGACCCTAACCCGCCTCCTCACACCCTTGCCTTCCTTTGACCAAATATGTCTCCTCTGTGCTCTTCCAACAACCTCCCCGTCCTCAGGGTCTTTGACTCGCTCTCCTCTCCAGCCAGACCCTGCTTAAGTGGACGCCAAAGGCACTGATCCTGCCCGCTCTCCAAAACACGCTCCATCCCCACCGACCTTGGCCCAGCAGGCTGTCCTGTTCCCTTCAGACTTACTCCTCTATCGGGGCACCCCCGGACTTCACCCCCTTAATCCCTGAACTCCCACAGTCAGCCTAAGGGCCACAAACACAGGGCATCATCTGCTCCTCCGCGGTGGCGTCCCCAAGGCCCCAGAGAGTGCCTGGCTCCCAGAAAGAGTCACAAATACCTGTCACTTAATGCTGTGGCGCTCTAGCCCTGGTTTGTGAAATAGAGCTGTCCCGGAGTACCGACTTCCCGGAGTACTGACTCGCCCAGGCCCGCAGGAGCACTGGCACCTCCACTCCCTAACTGCAAGGAGTTGGATGGGAAGGATTCCTGGGTGGAAAACACAAGGCTGCAATTGTAGCAAGGCTACAATTCAGAGACCCAGGCAGAAGACAGGGGAGACTTGATCCAGCTGTGAAAGGACAGGCAGGGCACACCAAGGAGGTGGCCAGGGGGAAATGCTCCAGACTAAGGCCCAGACCTGCAGGTGCAGGGTCAGGGAAGGCCAAATGACAGTGGGGGGAATGCAAACCACGGGGCCTCCGGCTGAATTCAACTCACTTGTACGATCAAGTTTCCACACTGTAAATATTTTATTTATTATTGGGGCCAGGTGCTCTCTGGCCCTACTCCCTTGGACGTCCGGCTTCCAGCACGTGCACTTCCTCTGTCCTGAAGGCCACGGGTCCCTGAGCCCAGCAGGAGGCAGCTGGGCCAGACGATGCTCTAATGTGGCACAGACAGGGGTCTCCGCAGGAGCCAGAGGGAACCCTTCACCTCACCCTGTCCTCCTCCACCCCCCACCCCCGCCCGTCTCACTTAAAAGGAGGCTGCAAAGTGACTCATCACTGCTCGTTCCCACTGGGGCAGACAGAGGGACCTGGGACAGCCACATCCAAGGGTGAGCTGGCCTCTGGCTTCCCACTGTCACCGGTCAGCACAGGCAGAGGGACTGTGGGCCTTGCTGCCCACTGACTCCCTTGGGCCACCTGAGCTCCTGGGATCAGTACACCCCACACACATTCCACACTGGCTCTCAGAGGGCTCCCGCTTGCCTGCCTGAGAATCCTTCTACCTGCGGCTGAGAAGTACCCCAGGCCGTGCGAGAGAGGGTTCACCCCGGCCTGGTCTCTGGAAATCAGGCCAACTTGGAGGCATTTACAAAGGTGGGATGGTGGCTGTTAGTGAGTGGGATGGGAGGAAGGGGAGTTAGGGTTAGTGGGTACAGTTCCAGCTTGGCAAGGTGGAAAAGGGGCTAGAGGCATGGCGAGGTGTCCTGGAGACGTTCAAGGGCAGGAAACGGCTGTGGATGCCTTGGCCAGAGGCCCTGTACACAGGTCCACACTGGTCCCCCACCTCAGGCACGGGGAGTGCTGCAGCTCACAACTTACCCCCAGGGAGCTTCACCCAGACCCAGACGCCTGGGCGGTTGCACAACACCCCTTCCTGCAGGCGGAAGCCACTGGCTGACTGACAGTAGGTCTGGAAAGCCTGGTCTCCATTTGCCTCAGGACGGGGACAACCTGCAGTGCAATTCAACCCCAGAGCCCGAGGCTGGACTTTATCTGAGACCAGTCCATGCTCACCTCCCTTCCCATCTCGCTTCCCAGAAGAACCTTTTCTCAATAAAGCACATCCAACTGAACCCCATTGCAGGCCCAGCTTCTGAGAAACTAACCTAAGCCCCTCACCCACTTTCCTCCGAGCCTGGGTAGCCCGCTGAAAAATCTAGAACTCTCTGGGACGCCCAACTGCAGGAAAAGAACCGACGGCTGATGCAATGTGTGCCCAGGCTCAGGCACTGAAACTTTCAGAAGGTAATAAAGCAACAGAGAAGAATACGAGGGCTTTCATATTAGCTGGGTGGCTGGCAGAGTCACCTAATGGCCCGAATATCAGGTGTGAGGTCATGCAACAAAGGAGTTGCGAGGGGAAAAGGAAGAGAGTAGGAGGAAACCAAATTGTTGACTGTAATACAGCCCATGGATTATAGTACGATTTCTTTTCTCCTTCTCTACTCTTCATGTTTCTTATATAATATCATGTGTATATAAAGGAATATCTTCAAGAGATGCTAATGGAATACAGCTTATAAAACATTTTCAATAGCACAGAGTATCTAAAAAGAACCAGGAATTGTTACCAACCAGGAACGCTGGCTGGGTGAGTTTGGAAGTTTGAAGGATTCACTTAGAGCCTGGCACAGTAACCAGAGACTGCATGTGCCCCTCTAAGTCCCTCTCCATCACTTCCAGAGACCAGTGGTCTCACCTAGGCGTAGACCTCTCCATCTGAAAGTGGGTGGGATCAGACACCATGACCTGCACGGTTCCCTGGGCCTGAAACGGTCCAACTCTGAGGCCATGAAATGAACAAACAGGAAAAGTAAACTCACAGTAACTGGCTCAGACATTCAGGGATTTCAGTAAATCTTACCTGGGAAGCAAACTCAAAGGCTGAGCCAAAGTGCCCACAGGGTCTGGCAGTTTAAATTTTCTCTTTTTCACCACAGAGACTTAACAGTAAACTCCTTAAATGAAGTCATTTTCCTCCCAGGCTTATATGACTGTGGATATACACCTTGTCTGCTGGCCAACTTTTTTTTTTCAAAGAGATTTTTGGCTGTAGGGCACATGCGCTTGCTGAGAGAGACAGAGAGACAAAAAGCAAGATCAGCTCCTGGGGGGATGGCCACACTGCAGTCTCTTGGGATAGGCACACATGCACATGTGCCCGGCCTGAGTTTCATGCAGCCAGGTCCGGGACCGGTGGTTGGCCACGTAGGAGTCCAGCGCCTTAACTACCATGCCACCTGCTGGTCCGCTGTCCAGCTCTTCAACTCCTCAGAGGAGAATATACAAAACCGAAGGAGTAGGTGACTACACTAGGAATAGCACTACTAAGAAGAAATAACGCGTTTTCAATGCTTGGTCGAGGTTCGTATTTTCCTGTGCAGTTATAGGGCAATCACAGCCACTGAACATCTCTGAAGAGACTGTAAGGTAAGCAGTCACACACTGGTATAAAAACATATGGCTCAGTGGGAACCAGCAGTTAGCATAATGGCTATGTCGCTGGGTTCCCACGTAGTAGACCGCAGTTCCCGTCCCGGACCTGGTGGCTTAAAACTCATGCTGGGCGTGTGTGTATGTGTGCCCAAGATCCGGAGAGGAGAATGGAGGAGAAGGGATTGCGGCGTGGCCATCCTGGGGGGTGATTTCTCGTTTTCTGTCTCTATGTCTTGCTCTGTCTGTCTGGTGAGCGCGCGCGCCCTATAGCGAAAATCTCCCAAAAAAAAAAAAAAAAAAAAGTATGGCTCAGACACCAAAGCTATGGGTTAGAAGGTATCTGGCACTTCTCCAATGTATCAGACAGTAGGAATGCTTTTCCCTTATTCCTATCTAGTAAATGAAAACTGCCACGGTCCACCAGCTCCTCTCCAGAAAGAAAATGCAAATAGGTAATGAAAGAAAAGGGTTGTTATTTTAGGGGAAAAAAAATTACCACTAGTGGATCACAGAGGAAGTAGTGTGTACAAACACACTCAAAGGGATGAACATGAAGTTGGCTGGTTTTAATAACCAGCTTGCTTTCTTGCCCAGGTTAGCAAGAAAGTTGCAACAGACAACTTCAACAAGAGAACAAACATCTCTGTCCTCCAAGATAATAAAGGGGTCCTTCTTTGCTAGACCTGGCCCCGGACACGATACAGAATACCTAAAGCCCCAGTTCAGCTTCTGAGACTCTGATACCAAGCCAGAAAGGACAGCCTCCAGGCACGAGTCACTGAACCCCTAATGCAACTGCAGACATGGGTGTCCTTCTTTCAGGGGACAGATTTTCAACAAAATCGGTAGGTGCACAGCGCGAGTGCTCTAACAGAGTACCGGGCTTCGCACTGGGGACACTTACACGGCTGATATTCTCCGACTCAAAGAGCACCGCGCACAGCCTGCAAGGAGGGTCAGCCTTCCCCGAACTTCAAACGCGGAAATAAAGGGAGAAGCAAGTGTCTCCTGGGGTCGGAGGGGACCAGAATCGGCCTTCTTTTTCTCCTAGCAGGGCCGGCACTGGGAGGCCTGGGCGCGGGACCGGACGCTGCATTCGCGCCCGCAGCAAATTGGCGGGGCCTGACCCAGGTCAGGTGTCCCCAGGGTGTGCGGGAGGGAAGGGAGAGAGACCTCTGGTGCCTTCCGCGCTGGGATTCCACCTGTCACACAGGAGCCCCTCCGCCCAGCGGAGACCCCCCAAAGTCGCGTCCCCCACCTCCAGCGAAGCGGGTAGGGGAGGTTCTGCCCACAACCGGATAGCCACACCCATGCCCTCGCCTCTCATTCATCTGTCAAACGGACCCGGGGGTTTCCTCGGGAAAACCGTTCCCCGAAGGTTTCTGTTTCTGGGGGACATGCCTGGTCCCCCACAGACGCCTTCCACACTCCTCCACACACCCCAATTCCACAACAGTCAGCGCTGGGGGAGTCCCGGGTCTCTGGACCAACTCTGAAACGGGCCCTGACCACCTGCTCCCGGCGTCCCGGGCAGGAGCAACGGGCAGACCACGTGGGCCCGCCGGCGCCCTCCTCCCCGCAGCCCCGCGGCAGCCCCCCCCCCCCCCCCGGCCCTCCGCAGCTGCTGTCGCCGCTCCCCGCCCGCCCCGCCTCGGCCCTCCCTCCCGCGGCCGCCGCAGCGCTCGGGCGCCCGAGCTCCCACGGCCCGGCCCGGCCCCGCCGCCGCGCTCCGGAGCCCGAGCGCCTGGCGAGCGCGCGCCGCCCGCCCCGGGCAGCCCCGACCAAGGCCGCGCGCCCGGCCACGTGGGCCCAGCCCGGGCCGCGCCGCCGCCCCGCCCGGCCCTGCCCTGCCCGCGCCGCCGCCTCACCAGCGGTAGCAGCCTTCCGACGCCTCGAGCGTGAAGTTGACGCGCGTGGCCCGCGTGAAGGGCAGCAGCACCTTGGGGATGTTGAGCTTGGCGGCCGAGGCAGCGGGGCCCAGCGCCAGCAGCAACGCGAGCGCCAGCGCCGGCAGCCGCGGCGGCCCCCAGCTCGGCGCCGCCATCCTCGCGCGCTTCACCTTCGGCGACCCGGCGGCCGCTGCCCGCGCGCGCCCTCGCCCGCCCTCTCCCGCGCTCGGCGGGGGCGCGCGCCGGCCGGCAGGTGTCGGCGCGGGGGCGGGGCGGGGCGGGGCCGCGGGCCACTTCCTGCGTCCTGGCGGGCCACGCGCGAGAGCCCGAGCTGCGCTCGACCGGAGCTAGCGGAGTCGGGGGCGCGTGCCCCAAAACACTTAGAGCAGGTCGGAGAGGGGCTTGGGCCCGGCCCGCCGGAGGAGCAGCAGGAGCCGGCCTCAGGTCCCCAGCCTGCAAGCTCGTCCCCGCTGTGTCCCGGCCGTCTCCCTCGGAAAGCCCAGGCGGAGCCGTCGCCCTCCTGCAGCCATTGCTTGGATCGTTCACCACCTCTGGCGGTCTGGCCCGGCCTAGGCAGGACCAGAATGGGGCCGCGGGCTCCCGAAACCCTGCACGCAGGCCGGGGGCCGACGGTCCGCAAGCGCAAGGACGCGCGCCCTGGGTCAGTGCAGGTGCCTGCCTCGTCCCCAGTCCCTGCTCCCAGGTTTGGCAGGGGACGCGACCTCCTGGAGCACGGAGGGCCCAGGCTTCCCCCTATACTTTCCATCTCCTTGGTCTTGCCAGGGAGGCCTTTGTTTTCCCATTTCTCCCGGAGGAACCTGGTTAAATAGCCCCTGGACCGCTCAGCAAGCAGGGCGGTGTGGGGTTCTTGATCCCCACGCCCTTGCCCTTTGTGCTGCACTCACTGTCTTCCGGAGGCCGGAAGGGGGTTACCCAAAGGGCAGGTCAGCACTCCCTGCCCCCACGCCCGCTGTACCAGGGCAAGAACAGCATAACCAAATTCACAGGCGCGCAGTGCACCTCCACGCGCACTGTGGTTTGCGGTTGTCTTCGTCGTGACTCGCGTGAAGGAGTGTGTCAGTGGGCACGTCCTCTCGAGGTGCAGGAACGACCCAGCCTGGATAGAAATCAGGCCAGGGTGGGGTGAGCGTGTGCAGGCCCCGCTGCGTAGAGTGTGCAGAAGTGTGTGTCGGCTTGTAGCTGAAAGGCTCACGTCGATGCCGCAGAGTGGCAAGGGAAGACTGACTCGATTCCAGCCAGGCTGGGGCAGGATTTCTGGAGGAGGTGGCCCCGGGACGGACACCGACAGACATCTCACTGGGCTTCAGAGAGGCCTAGAAGGGTCTGGGCCTGCCTCTCCTGGGTCATGGGGCATTTGGATGGTGATGAGGGATGCTTTGGGGTCACCTTCAAACTCCGGAGGACTTGAGACCAGAAAATGTGTGTGTTGTGGAACTCGCTAGAGAAACCAGAGTTGGGAGAGGATGTCTTCCCTGTGTGGAATCGGGTACTCTGAGGGGAAATTCCAGTGGGTTCTCCTCTTTAAAGAAAAAGAAGGAAGAATTGGATGGAAGAGGCAGTCCCGGAGAAGGTATTCAGGAGAAAATCGGGTTTCTGGTCTACACATTGATTAATTCGTTTTTGAGCAGGATATACAATTAGATGGTTTAAACTAGCAGACTCCAAAGATTTACAGTGAAAGTGATTCTCCCACTGTTCCGTTACCCTGTACCCTTCCCTGTCGGCAGCGTTTCCTGCTAAAGGCATGCCTGAATAAATTTGAGAGAATGAACGTTTATGCATATACAATAGTCCTCCCTTGTCCACAATTTCAATTTGGCAGAGTTGAAGCTACTCATGGTCAACTTGTGGTCCAAGAATAGGTGAGTACAGTATAATAAAATATTTTGAGAGAGCGACCACATTCACAGAAGTTTTCTTGCAGGATATTACTAAAGAGTTTTATCATTAGTCATTGCTGTTAATCTCTCACCATGCCTGTTATACAGTAAACTTTATCTCTCTCTCTCACACACACACAACACACACACACACACACATAGTTGGGACAAACAGTTGTACAGCTGGCCCTCCATATCCATAGGTTCCACACCCGTGACTTCCACCGAACACAAATTGAAAACATTTGAAAAATATTAAATGACAGCAAACAATAAAAAATAATACAAATTTAAAAACAATACAGCGGGCTGGCAGTGACATGATGGTTAAAGGTGCTGGACTCTCACGTGGCCAACCATGGTTCGAGTCCCAGACCTGGGTGGGGTGAGAGTGTGCAGGCCCCGCTTGTGTAGAGTGTGCATGGAATATTTTTATTCAGCAATAAGAAGAAACAAACTGTGGGTGCATACAGCTTGGATGAATCTGCAGGGAATTAACACTGAGTAGGAGAAAAAAAGAGATCAATCATAAGTTACATGCAGTATATTAAATCTGTATAACATTCTCAAAATGATAGAAATGGAGGGAACCAGCAGTTAGTGTAATGGCTATGTCGCTGGACTCCCACGTAGTCGACCGCGGTTCGCGTCCCGGACCCAGTGGCTTAAAACTCACGCCAGGCGCGTGTGCGTGCGTGGCCAAGATCCCGAGAGGAAAATGGAGGAGAAGGGATTGCGGCGTGACTATCCCCCCTGAGGGGTGATTTCTCGCTTTCTGTCTCTATGTCTCTCTCTGTCTGTCTGGCGAGCGCACGTGCCCTATAGTGAAAACCTCTCCAAAAAAAAAAAAAAAAAAAGATAGAAATGGAGAACAGGCAAATGGTTTGCAGAGTTGAGAAATAAGGTATGGTGGAAGTGATGTGGCCCTTAAAGGGCAACGTGACCAGTCCTTCTGTGGATGGACATGTTCTGTGTCTTATCAATGCCCTCTGCCTGGTTGTGATATTGTCCTATAACTTGCAAGATATTAGGAGACCTCCATTCTCTCTCACCATTACATGTAAGGCTGCAGTTGCAAAAAATGAAAGTGAAATGAAAACAGAAATACACAGACATGCCTAATAAAACACGACTGAGTGTGCGTAGCTTGATTTAAGGCAAGCAGGACATTTTCCCAGAAATAAACAACCAATGGAATACAGCAAAATGATGGCAAAAAAAATTTTTTTTTCTATTTGAGATTTCCCCCTTTACATTGTCTTTTTTGTTTTGTTTTTCCTTTTCTACTATTTTTTAAATTTAAATTTATTTACTTGCATTCATTCACTGTACATCATTACAGCATACAAGATGAGATTTTTCATCCAGAGTACACCGTATATTCTCAATCAAGCACATCAACATACATGTTATTGTCAGCAAATAATTTTCCATTTCTTGTTTTCTGTATGTTTTGCTTCCCCCCCCTTCCTTGACTCCCTATCTCTTACCCTCTGCCATCTCTCACTCTCCTCCCACACTGTCTCTGGTATCTATGTTTGCTTTCTATACTGTTTCCCCCCCACATTTTATTGAATTACTAAAGACCTTAATTAATCTAAATATTTTTATAACAAACACAGCTGAAATATACATTTCCATGAACACAAGTCTAACTTTACGCATCCTATAAAGTAGCACCTAGCTGGGGCTATATATCTTACTGCAGTCATCGAATACATTTTTTTTCTGAAACTTTTTTCTTTTGTAACTTAATTTACATTCTTTCCCTAAGCATCATCACAGCATACAAAATGTGATTTCCCATCCAGAATATACTGCATAGTGACTTAATCATATTATAAAAAATTTTCCATTTCTAGTTCCTAGAATTATTTTTACCCCTCTTTCTGACCCTCTGTCCTTTCCCACCCTCTTCTCACACTATCTCTGGTGTCTACAATTGTCTTCCATTCCTTTACATTGTCCTTGAAACTTGTGCCCCACCCATCCGCCTTTCAGTCTCTCAGGAACCTGGTGTCTAGGCCCAGCTGGGGACTACGAGGGCTACCCGTGCCTTCTCTGTGGGGTCTGTCTCCAGTCCCTACCTTTCTGCCTCCTCCTCTGGGCGTCAGGACTTTATCTGAGGTGCAGGGAGGCGGTAGTGGATGATGATAATGATGAGGATGATGGTCGACCAAGCCATTCTGCCATGGGTCAGAGACCCTCAGGGACAGAAGGCATCACAGATTCATGTGAGACAGCTGTCCGACCCGAGAAATAAAATGAGATGAAATCATTCCCTGTGGCTTGTACCAGTGCCTCCAAGTCTTCTGTCATTTCCTACTATAAAAAAACTTTTTTTTTTTTTTTTTTTTTACAATATCTGGGTACCAGCTGTACTGTTATTTCCTATGTGTCTAAATCAAAGTGTTTACATATGTTTATTTAAGAAGCAAACGTTTGTCGCTTCTGTAAATAGAAAAACCAGGATCACTTGCCAAGATAGAAGTAGCCACAAAATATAACAAATACAGCAGAACAAAGGGATACTGTAAGGGTCCATGAAAACGCTGTTTCCTGCCCAAGGCCAGAGCCCAAGGCCTGCCCTGAGGGCCTTCGGGGGAGAAGAACAGACCCTGGACAGTGTCAAATAGCTAATGCATTAATCGAGATCCTTTTCCTTGACCACATAAAGAGTGAGAATTTTTGTTTTTTTTTTTGGAGAGGATTTTGCTATAGGGCACGTGCGCTCGCCAGACAGAGAGAGACAAAGAGACAGAAAGCGAGAAATCACCCCCTGGGGGTGGGGATGGCCAGGCCGCAATCCCTTCTTCGTTCTCCTCTTGGAATCCTGGGCACGCACGCACACGCACCCAGCGTGAGTTTAAGCCACCGGGTCCGGGACATGAACCGCAGTTGACTACATGGGAATCCAGCAACATAGCCATTACACTAACTGCTGGTCCCAAGAGTGAGAATTTTAAAAAGCAATTCCTTTGAGATTATCCACCACATTTTGTAAGAACATAATTTTCTTTTTTTGGAGAGGTTTTTGCTATAGGGTGCATGCACTCGCCAGACAGACAGAGACAGACAGACAGAAAGTGAGAAATCACCCCCCAGGGGGGATGGCCACACCGCAATCCCTTCTCCTCCATTCTCCTCTCGGGATCTTGGGCACGCACGCACACGTGCCCGGTGTGAGTTTAAGCCACCGGGTCCAGGATTCAAACCGCGGTCGACTACATGGGAGTCCAGCAACATAGCCATTACGCCAACTGCTGGTTCCAGAACATAATTTTCTTAAAGAGTAATAGTTTTTAAAAATCATTTGACAGTGGGGAAACTCAGTCACAACAGTAGGCCTTTCAGGCCTGTGGCCACAATCCACAGCCAGTTCTGCTTGTTCTGGAGCCAGCCCCAGCCCAGTATAATTTTTAAACAAACATAATATACCCTATCATTTCATAGGTTTCTCACTATCTGTAAGAGATAAGGGCTGTTTGTAATACACAATATAACTGTAATACCATTATCACCTCTGAAAGATAATAGTAATTCCTTAGTCATAAAATATCCAGTCAGAGTTCAAATTTCTTTCACGTAAATGCCATTCACGGTTTGTATTTTAAGGTTGCGATTTCTTGGGGCCAGCAGGTAGCATGGTGATGGGGGTGCTGGACTTCCATGGCCAACCACAGTTCGAGTCCCAAATCTGGCAGCTTGTTCTCTTTCTCCCTATCTCTCTCTCTCTCTCTCTCTCTCTGATGACTGTAGCATGTTAATAATAATAAAAATAAATAAAATAGGGACCAGCAGTTAGTGTAATGGCTATGTCACAAGTCTCTCATGTAGTCGACTGTGGTTCAAGTCCTGGATCCGGTGGCTCAAACTCACGCTGGGCACGTGTGCGTGTGTGCCCAAGATCCCGAGAGGAGAATGGAGGAGAAGGGATTGTGGCGTGGCCATCCCCCCTCGGGAGTGATTTCTCGCTTTCTGTCTCTCTGTCTCTCTGTCTGTCTGGCAAGCGCACGCACCCTATAGCAAAAACCTCTCCAAAAAAGAAAAATAAATAAATAGAATAATTCTTTAAAAAAATTATTGCAATTTCTTAAAGGTCATATCTAGTTCTATTGTAGACAAGAACATTGGTGAAAGTGTTCATTTGATCAGAGAAATGTTTAATGATGCCTGGGACCATGGGCCATGCATTATTTTTATGCATGAAATAGATGCTATTGGTGGTCATCGGTTTTCTGAGGGTACTTTAGACAACATGAGATTCAGAGAACTTTAATGGAGTTACTGAGTCAGATGGACGGATTTGACACTCTGCATAGAGTCAAAATGATCACGGCAGCAAGCAGACCAGATACCTGGGTCCTACTCTGCTGTGTTCGGGAAGACTAGGTAGAAAAATACATATTGGTGGGACCAGCAGTTGGCGTAATGGCTATGTCGCTGGACTCCCATGTAGTCAACCGCGGTTCAAGTCCTGGACCCGGTGGCTTAAACTCACACTGGGCACGTGTGCGTGTGTGTCCAAGATCCCAAGAGGAGAATGGAGGAGAAGGGATTGCAGCATGGCAATCCCCCCTGGGGGGTGATTTCTCCCTTTCTGTCTCTCTGTCTTTCTCTTTCTGGTGAGCGCACGCACCCTGTAACAAACCCCCCCCCCCAAAAAAAAAATATTGGTTTACCAAACAAACAGGCGAGATTAGATACATTGAAAATCCATGCAGGTCCCATTGCAGAACGTGGTGGAATAGATTATGAAGCAATTGTGATGCTTTCCAATGGCTTTAGTGGAGCGGACCTGAGGGACAGGCAGGTTTGCAATTCGTGTTGATCATGATTTTGTAGAACAGGAAGACTTCATGAAAGCAGTCAGAAAAGTAGCTGACTCTGAGAAGTTAAGAGTCTGGATTGGACTACAAACCTGTGTAACTGAATGTAAGATTTTTTTTTTTTTTTTTTTTGGAGAGGTTTTTGCTATAGGGTGCATGCACTCGCCAGAGAGAGACAGAGAGACAGAAAGCAAGAAATCACCCCCCAGGGGGGATGGCCACGCCTCAATCTCTTCTCCATTCTCCTCCCGGGATCTTGGGCACACACGCACACGCGCCCAGAGTGAATTTTAAACCACCGGGTCCGGGACGCGAACCGCAGTCGACTACGTGGGAGTCCAGTGACATAGCCATTACGCTAACTGCTGGTCCCGAATGTAAGATTTTTGATGGCTGCGTGACAGAGATTGGCTTACTGTAAAAATGAAGTTAAGGAAAATGATGTATGTATTGTCAATAATCTCATTAAAAGTATGTGGATAAAAATATGTATGAGTAACATCATAAAAATGAGTGATTCTGTAATTAAGCTGTTAAGGTTGGTGCAGAAGAATTTGTATGTTTGTTAATGCTGCATTTATTGCAGCAGAAGTTACAAAAGAAGAATTGAAGCTTCGCATTTGCTGTGTGAGCATTTTGTGAAACGTTGAAGATGGCTTGAGATGGTTACAAGAGAGTATTTCTTATGACTTAGTTTATATCATTTGTTTTGCTCATCCTAAAAAGTCAAATAAAATCTGTCTGATTCAGTTCTCCTATATATAAACAAATAGATAGATAGAAAGATAGGTAGGGGGGAGAGAGAGAAGAGAGAAGAGAGAAGAGAGAGAGAGAGAGAGAGAGAGAGAGAGAGAGAGAGAGAAAGAGAGAAAGAGAGAAAGAGAGGAAGAAAGAAAGAAAGAAAGAAAGAAAGAAAGAAAGAAAGAAAGAAAGAAAGAAAGAGAGAAAGAAAGAGAGAAAGAAAAGATGATAAGGATGTGGGGACCAGCAGGTGGTGTGGTGGCTAAGGTGCTGGGTCCCACATGGCCAACTTTGTGTTTTGAGTCCTGGAACAAGCAGCTTGAAAAATCACTCAGGGTCTTATGTGTGGATGCCCAAAGTCCCGAGAAGAGGATGGTGGAGAAGGGGTTGTAAAGTGGCCGATCCCCCAGAGGGTGGTTTCTCACTTTCCCTCTCTCTCTGTCTCTCTGGCAAGTGCATGTGCCCTATGGCAAAAATCTTAAAAAATAACTAACAGTTAAGAATCAGGACCTGGGGCCAGCAGGTGGCGTGGAGGTTAAGGTGCTGGGTCCCATTGTGCAGTTTGAGTACTGTGCCAGGTGGCTTGAACATCATGTTTGGGGTGTGGGCATGCCAAGATTGCAAGAGGAGACTAGAGGAGATGGGACTGTGGTGTGGGCATCTTCTTGGAGAGTGATTTCTTACTTACTTTCTCTTTCTCTGGCGAGTACACATATCCTACAGCAAAACAAACAAACAAAACCCAAGTACTGTTGGTACCTTGGGATTGACTGACATGTCTTCTTCTTCTTTTTTTTTTTTAGAGAGGTTTTTGCTATAGCGTGCATGTGCTTTTCTGGAAGACAGAGAGAGACAGACAGAAAGTGAGAAATTACCCCCCAGGGGGATGGCTACACACACGCACCCGGCGTGAGTTTAAGCCACTGGGTCTTGTCCACAGGACAAGAACTGCAGAATAAGCAATCAAAGCCATCTTGTTACCCTTAGGACCCTTCAGAGTCCAGGCACAAAAGTGTTATCCCAGCCACCTGCATATAGCAACACTGGCTAAACAGCAAGGGACTCTTCAGACCTTGTCAGACCACATAATCGGGAGGAATGTAAGAACCCAATTCCTCAATTCCCACAAATTCTCCAGTCGTCCATGTGGGAGTCCACTGCTCTTAACCACTGCACCACCTGCCGGCCGCCATTTTCAATTTGTTTTTAAAGTTTTTCATAATTTTCCTCGTAGAGGTCTTTGACTTCTTTGGTTAGGTTTATTCCTAAGTATCTTATTTGTTTTGTGGTTATTGTAAATGGGATTGCTTTTTGCAATTCTACCTTAGTCTGTTTGTTGTTGGTATATGGAAATGCTATAGAGTTTTGTATGTTGATTTTGTATCCTGCCACTTTGTTGTATTCATTTGTCACTTCCAGGAGTTTTTCTTTTGTGAATTCTTTTGGATTTTCTGTGTATATAATCATGTCATCTGCAAATAGAGATAATTTCACTTCTTCTTTTTCTATTTGAATGCCTTTTATTTTATTCTCTTGTCTGTTTGCATCGGTTAGGACTTCCAGTACTGTACTGAAAAGGAGTGGAGGGAACCAGCAGTTAGCGTAATGGCTATGTCGCTGGACTCCCACGTAGTCGACTGCGGTTCGCGTCCCAGACCCAGTGGCTTAAAACTCACGCCGGGCGTGTGTGCGCGCGTGCCCAAGATCCCGAGAGGAGAACAGAGGAGAAGGGATTGCAGCGTGACCATCCCCCCTGGGGGGGGGGTGATTTCTCGCTTTCTATCTCTATGTCTCTCTCTGTCTGTCTGGCGAGCACACGTGCCCTATAGCGAAAAAAATCTCTCAAAAAAAAAAAAAAAAAAAAAAAAAAAAGGAGTGGAGAAAGTGGGCAGCCTTATCTTGCTCCAGATTTTTGGAGAAAAGTTTTCAACTTTCCCTTATTCAATATTATGTTCAGTATGTTTGTTTTTCATATATGGCCTTTACTGTGTTGAGAAAAGTCTCTTCTATGCCAATTTTTCTGAGAGTCTTAATCATGAAGGGATGTTGTATTTTATCAAATGCTTTGTCTGTATCAAGTTACATGATCATATGGCTTTTTATCTTTCTTTCTGTTGATGTATTACATTTATGGTTTTGCTTATGTTCGACCACTCTTGAGTCCCTGGACTAAAGCCAACCTGGTCATGGTGGATAATCTTTTTGATGTGTCATTGGATATGATTTGCTAGTATTTTGTTGAGAATTTTTGCATCTATATTCATCAGAAATATTGGTCTATAGTTTGTCTTTTTATTTGTTTGTTATGTCCTTGTCTGTTTTTGGAATGAGGGTGATGGAGGCTTCATTGAATGAATTTTGGAGTGTTTCTTCCTTTGGACCTTTAGAAATAGTTTGAGTATAATGGGGATTAGCTGTTCTTTAAAGGTTTTGTACGCTTCAGAAGTGAAGCCATCAGGACAAGGGCTTTTCTTTCTTTTTTTTTAGAGACATTTTTGCTATAGGGTGCATGCGCTCACTGGAGAGACAGAGACAGAGACAGAGAGGGAGAAATCACCTCCCAGGGGGATTGGCCATGCCACAATCCCTTCTCTTCCATTCTACTCTCAGGATTTTGGGCACACACTCATGCACATATGAGTTTAAGTCTAGTACTTGAAACATGATTGACTATGTGGGAGTCCAGTGACAAAACCATTATGCTATCTGCTGGTCCCATAGACTTTTCTTTGTTGAGAGGTTATTTATTACTGATTCGATCTCATTGCTTGTTATTGGTCTATTCAAGATTTCTTGTCTTCTTGATTCAATCTCGGTAGCTTATTTGTGTTCAGAAATTTTTCCACCTCTACCAGATTGTCTTGTTTGTTGGCAAACAGTTGCTCATAATATTCTCTGATGATCCTTTGTATTTCTGTTATGTCTGTTGTCATCTTGCCTAATTCATTACTGATTAGATTAATCTGGTTCCTTTCTCTCTCCTTAATTAGTCTAGCTAATGAGAGTGTCAATTTTTTTTTATCACCTCAAAGAACCAGCTTTTGGGGACCAGCAGTTAGCGTAATGGCTATGTCGCTGGACTCCCACGTAGTTGACTGTGGTTCGCGTCCCGGACCCGGTGGCTTAAAACTCACGCTGGGCGCGTATGCGTGCGTGCCCAAGATCCTGAGAGGAGAATGGAGGAGAAGGGATTGCGGCGTGGCCATCCCCCCTGAGGGGTGATTTTTCGCTTTCTGTCTCTCTGTCTCTCTCTGTCTGTCTGGCGAGCACACGCGCCCTATAGCAAAAACCTCTCCAAAAAAAAGAACCAGCTTTTGGTTTCATTTTTTTTTTTTTTTTGTAGAGTTAGTTTATTCCCTATTTCATTTATTTCTACTTGCATCTGTATTATTTCTTTTCTCCTGGTATTTGTTGGGCTTTTTAATATTGTTTTTCCAGTTCCCTAAGGTGTGTTGTTAGGTTGTCTGTTTGCCACCTTTCCAATTTTTTCCCGTGAGCACTGATTGCCATGAACTTCCCTCTTGGGACTGCTTTTGCTGTATCCCATAGGTTATGAAAGCTCGTATACTCGTTACCATTGGTTTCAATGAATCTTTTGATTTCAGTTAATTTCTTCATTTGTTGGGAGGTCATTCAGGAGTAGGTTGTTTAGTTTCCATGTGTTGGTGTACTTTTGAAGGTTTTTTCTGCAGTTAATTTCAAGTTTAATTCCATTATTGTCAGAAAAGATGCTAGATATAGTTTCTATCTTTTAAACTTGTAAGGGCTTGTTTTGTGTCCTGTCATGTGGTCAGTCTCCAAAAATGTGTCATGTGGGGTAAATAAAATGTAAACTTAGTAGTTGTTGGGTGGGAAGTTCTATAGATGTCTGTCAAGCCCATTCAATTTGTAATATAATTTATATCCTGTATCTCATTGCTTATTTTTTGTCCAGAGGAGACAGTGGAGTGTTGAGATAATCAACAATTATTGTATTGCAGTCTATCTCTCCTTTTAAATTAAGCAGCCTATCTTTCATGTATTTGGGTGCTCCACTGTTGGTGCATAGATATTTACAAATGTTATATCCTCTCCATGTATTAACTCTTTTAATACTATATAATGTCATTCTTTTTCTCTTCTTACACTTTTTGTATTAAAATCTATTCTGTCTGAGGACCAGCCAATGGTGTAACGGTTACGTCACTGGACTCCCATGTAGTCGACCATGTGCCCAAAATCCCAAGAAGGGAATGAAGGAGAAGGGATTGTGGCATGAACCATTACCCCACTGGGGGGTGATTTCTCACCTTCTGTCTCTGTCTGGCAAGTGCATGCGCCCTATAGCTAAAACCTCTCTCAAAAAATTTTTTTTGTTGTTGTCTGATATCAGTATTGCGACTTCATCCTTTTTTTGATTTCTATTCACTTGGAATATATTTTTCTAGTCCTTCACTTTTAGTCTATGTCTATGGGTTTCTTGTAGGCAGCATATAAAAGGGCTCCTGTTTTTGTTTTGTTTTGTTTTAATTAATTCAGCCTCTCTGTGTTTTTTTTTTTCCATTGGAGGATTTAATCCATTAACAGTCAACATTATTATTGATATTTGCAGACTAGTCTCTGCCATTTTGTTAGCCATTTTCTTGATTGTTTTTTGTTATGTTATTTCTGTTTGCCTCTCTTTAGTTTTCCTGATATAGTACTTCCTTCAGTACTTCCTGTAGAGCTAATCTAGTGTTGAAGAATTCTTTCAGTTTTTGTTTATCTGAGAATAATTTCATTTGTTCTTCCCATATGAAGGAAAGTCTTGTAGGGCATTATATTCTCGGTTGAAAGTGTTTTTCTTTTAGCATTTTGAACATATCTTCCTATGCTTTCCTTGCTTGCATTGTTTCCATTAACAGGTCTGATGTTAGCCTATTGGGATAATCTTTGCAAGTAACTTGACATTTCTTCCTTTTTAGAATCTTGTCTTTGTGTGTAATTTTTTTTTTTTTTTTTTTTTTTTTTTTTTTTTTTTTTTTTTTTTTTGAGAGAGGTTTTAGCTATAGGGTGCATGTGCTCGCCAGAAAGACAGAGAGACAGAAAGTGAGAAATCACCCCTCAGGGGGGATGGCCATGCCGCAATCCCTTCTCCTCCATTCTCCTCTAGGGATCTTGGGCATGCACACACAAGCGCCCGGTGTGAGTTTAAGCCACTGGGTCTGGGACTTGAACTGCGGTCAACTACACGGGAGTCCAGCGACATAGCCATTATGCCAGCTGCTGGTCTCTATGTGTGTAATTTTGACCAATCTGGCTATGATGTGTCATGGAGAGAATCTTCTTAGGGTGATTGTATTTGGAATCCTTTGTTACTCTTGGGTCTGTATGTTTGAATGTTTCTCTTGGTTTGGAAAGTTTTCTGCAAGTATTTCATGGAATATGTTTTCTATGCACCTCTTAGTTTCTTCACCTTCTGGAATATCAATTATTGGGATGTTTGGGCTTTAATGGTATCAAGTATTTCCCCTATGTTACCCTCAATTTTTAAATTTTTGGTTATTTTTTCATTCTTTTTGGTAATTTTGTCTAGGTCAGAAGTTTTGTCTTCAAAATCAGAGATAAATCTTCTGCATAGTCTTACCTGCTATTAATACTTTCAAGGGAGGCTGATTTTTTGTATTACAGTCTTTATCTCTAGAAGTTCTGATTGATTCACTTTTATAATGTCTATTTCCTCCTTCAAGTTGAGGCTGGACTTCCTCCTCTCCATCACATGAATATTCTGAATTCTTTTCCTGACATTTCTGCTAATTCTTTGTGCTATTTATGGTTGAAGAAAAATTGTTCTGCTCCCTTCTTCTCCTCCTCCTCCTCCTCCTCCTCCTCCTCCTCTTCCTCCTCCTTCTTCTTCTTCTTCTTTTCTTCATATTTCTTGTTCCTCTGTGCTGGTTTCCATTCATCTGATGAATTTTATACTTCTACTATCTTGGTGTTGATTCTACAGTGTCAGAAGGGAAGAAGGGCTCTACTTCTCAGGCATGTTCTTGAAAGAGGGCCTTGTCTTCAAATTAGAGAAGGGTGTGTGTAGCCAGCTTTAGGTGTTGGTTCCTTTCCCTATCTCTCCAGATGCGGTCCACCTGTGGCTGAGCTGGTGTGGTTCAGCACAGGGGAGCGTAGGGGAAGACTGGCAGAAGGATTTCCAGTTGCACTTCTCCAGCAGCTAGCTCCCTCAAGATTTCTGGAGCGTCAGTGGAACTTGATCAGTTATGCAGGGGACAGGACTGACCATTAGATATCATGAAAGTGGGGCCATCAGGTGGCATAGTGGTTAAGGTGCTAGACTCCCACATGGCTGACCACAGTTTGAGTCCCAGACCTGGCGGCCTAAAACTTATGCTGGGCGTGTGTGCATGCATGTCCAAAATCCTGAGAGGAGAATGGAGGAGAAGGAATTGCTACATGGCCATCCCTCCCATGAGGTGATTTATCACTTCCTGTCTCTCTGTTTCTCTCTGTCAAGCACATGTACCCTATAGCAAAAAATTCTCAAAAAAATATTTTAAACAATATACAAATTACAAGTGGTTGTTTAGGATGGCTAAGTAGCATTAACTCACATTATTTTTCTTTACCTTTACAATCTCTGTGATGTCCTTGGTGTCTTCATTTATTTTGTAATACTGTAATTGAATACCACAGACTAGATAATTTACAAATAACAGGTTTATTTAGATCATGGTTTTGGATGCTAAGAATTCAAGATAAAGGGGCTTCTTCAAAACCACAATGAAGGGAACCAGCAGTTAGCGTAATGGCTGTCGCTGGACTCTCACGTAGTTGACTGCGGTTCGCGTCCCGGACGCGGTGGCTTAAAACTCACGCCGGGCGCGTGTGCATGCGTGGCCAAGATCCCGAGAGGAGAATGGAGGAGAAGGGATTGTGGCGTGACCATCCCCCCTGAGGGGTGATTTCTCGCTTTCTGTCTCTATGTCTCTCTCTGTCTGTCTGGTGAGCGCACGTGCCCTATAGTGAAAAAACGTCTCAAAAAAAAAAAAAAAAAAAAACCACAATGAAGTATTACCTCATACTCTATATTGGCTACTATAAAGGGGCACACACACACACAGAGTAAACAAATTGTTGAGAAATTTGAACCCTGTGCACTGATGATGGAAATGTAGAATGGTGAAGCTGCTATGGTGTGCCGTATGGTTGGTCTGTGGCTGCATTATCTCATGGCACAAGAAGGAATGGTGAGAAAGAGATAAAGAAAGAGAGGGGGGCTGAACTCATCTTTTTATCAAGAACTCATTCTTTTTTATTTTTTTTAAGAGATACTTTTGCTATAGGGCACGTTCACTCACCAGAGAGACAGAGACAGAGAGACCATGAGAAATCACCCCCGGGGGATTGACCATGCCACAATCCCTTCTCCTCCATTCTCCTTTTGGGAGTTTTGGACACATGCACACATACACCTGGCAAGCATTTTAAGCCACTCAGTCCAGAACTTGAGCCACGGTTGGCTATGTGGGAGTCCAGTGATGTAACTACTAGGCCACTTGCTGGTCCCAGAACCCACTCTTGTAATAGCAAACAGCATTATTCCATTCATGAGTGCAGGGCCCTTATGACCCAGTCACCTCTCAAAGGTCCCACATCTCAACGCTGTTGCACTGGGAATTAAGTTTTCAACACAGGAACTTGAGAGGACTCATTCAGACCAAAATAATTGGTTATTTTGGGACACCGGCAAGTGGTGTAGTAATGACTAAGGTGCTGGAGTGCCACCTGACCAATGGTGATTTGAGTCCCGGACTCAGTGGTTTGGGTGCTTGTGCATGCATGCCCCAAATTCCAAGAGAATGGAGGAGAAGGGATTGCGGTGTGGTCACCCCTCTGCCCAGGTGGTGACTTCTTGATGTCTCCCAGGTGAGCACACACTGTCTATAGCAAAACTCTCTCTCTCAAAAATAATAGTAATAATCAGTATTTTAAATCTACAGTTTAAACACAGACATGTACAATACCATAAGAGTTGCAGATAAGAGATATCCTTGCAGCATTTCAAGTAGTTCCCCAAGGTCACAAATTTACTCTGGAATCAAACACATGAACAAAATCCATGTGTATAGGGTGCAGACAGCACACTGACAGTCCTCTGAACTAACATCCATATAGAATATGTTGTTCATTAAAGCATATTTTAAAATAATAATTATTATTTTGTTTAACTTTATTTATTTATTTATGTATGTATGTATGTATGTATGTATCTTAATTTTACCAGAGAGGGACAGAGAGAAAGAGAGAAAGTGAGAAAGCAAGCTGCCAGGTCCGGGAATGGAACTGTGGTCAGCCTTAACCACCATGCCACCAGCCGGCCCCAAAGCACATGTTTTTAAAATGTGTTATTTTAAAGTTTATATGTAATGAAGATTCAATAGTGCACAGAGAACAAAAGTAAAAATAGGTAAATTGAATTATGTCAAATGTAAAAACTTTCATATCAAAAGACCCAATCAACTGAATGAAACAGCAACCTATGAAGTGGAAGAAAATATTTGCAAATTAAATACTTGATAAAGGATTAATATCCAGATTATGTAAAGAATTCTTACAACTCAGGAACCAGCAGGTGGTGTGGTGGCTAAGGAGTTGGATACTCCCACATAGCCATGTGTTTGAAGCATGGTTTGAGTCCCAGACCTGGTGCTTAAACTCACTCTGGGCATATGTGCATGCATGTCCACAATCCTGAGAGGAGAATGGAAGAGAAAGGATTGTGGGTAGCCATCTCCCTGAGGGGTTATTTCTCACTTTCTGTCTCTCTCTCTCTGTCTTTCTGGTGAGCACACGTGCCCTATAGCAAAAACCTCTCTAAAAAGAAAATTCTTACAACTCAACAGCATTGCAACAACAAAACAAATAACTCAATGACAAAATGTGCAAAGGACTTCAATAGACATCTCTCCAAATAAAGTATATAAATGATCAACAAGCATATGAAAAATATCACTAATCATTAGAAAACTGTAAATCAAAACCACAATTAAATAACCACACTCCCTATAATGGCTACTAAAACACACACACACACACACACGCAGAAAACAAAATGTGGAGAAATTAGAACCCTTGTTCACTGTTGGTGGAAATGTAAAATGGTGAAACTGCTATGGTGTGCAGTATGGTAGTTCCTCAAAAGTTAAAAATAGTATTACCACATGATCCAGCAATAATCAGGGTCTAAGAGACAGTTGTGTATCCATGCTCAAAACAGCAGTATTCACAATAGGCAAAAGATGAAACCAACCCAAGTGTCCACTGGTGGATGAATGAATAAATAAGATACGGTCTTTATATACAATGGAATGTTACGGCCTTAAAAAGGAAGGAAGCTCTGACACATGGTACAACCAGGATTAAGCTTGAAGACATTATATTGAGGGAAAAGAGCCAGACATAAAAAATAAAATAAATACTGTCTGATTTCTCAAATAGAATAGTGGTTGTCAGAGGCTAGGGGAGGGAGGTATGAGGAGGTATTGTTTAATGGAAACAGAGTTTTAGTTTTGCAAGATACAAAAGTCTGGACATTGGTTGCACAATGATATAAATACATTTCACAATACTTCACTATACACTTAAAAATAGGTAAAATGGGAGACCAACAGATGGCAGAATGGTTATGTCATTGGAAGACTCCCACGTAGTTGACCAAGGTTTGAGTCCTGGACCCAGTGACTTAAAACTCATGCCAGATGCGTGTGCGTGTGTGCCCAAGATCCCAAGAGGAGAATGGAAGAGAAGGGACTGTGGCTTGGCCATTCCTCCTGTGGGGTGATTTCTCACTTTCTGTCTCTCTGTCTCTCTGGAGAGTGCACATGCTCTATAGCAAAAATCTCTCTCTTTAAAAAAAAAAAAAAAAAAAAGGTAAAATGGGGTCTAGCAGATAGCATGGAGGTTAAGGTGCTGGATCCCACATGGCCAACTGTATAGTTTGAGTCCCTGACCCAGTGGCATGAAATCACACTGGGTGTGTGTGTGTGTGAATGCCCAAAATCCCAAGAGGAGACTGGAGAAAATGGGATTGCAGCGTGGCCACTCCCTAGGGGATGATTTCTCACCTTCTCTCTTTCTCACTTCCCACTGTTTCTCTCTGGCAAGTGCACATGACCTATAGCAAAATAAGAAAAAAAGAAAGAGGTAAAATGATAAATGTATGTGTGTTTTACCACAATAATTTGTTTTTAAAAAGAGTGAAAGAGAATACCCTCAATAGTATGTGCAAGAATTGCTTAGAACTTACACCTACAGACAATTTTTTCAAGGGCCGTGTTTTGTCACTGACTTTAATTACTATAACCTGTGCCTGGTGATAATAAAAGCAAACAACCTTCAGTCCATTTTGATTGTGGGGTTGAAATTCCCCATGGGTTATGCGCCCTCTTCCTACCTGTCCCAAAGCAGACCATTCTCACTGCCCATCCTGGACACTGCTCATCTTGACACCCTTGAAAGGTTGGCCAAGGCCCAGCTCTGCTGCTTCTTAGCTCTGTGGCCCTGAGAAGGTTTCTTAGGAACACTTTCACCTAGACAAGGAGATTCTCCTAGTATGGAACTCACAGAATTGAGACAAGGATTCAGTTAATAACATACATAGAGGGCTGAGGATAGTACTTAGAACAATCTGTGTTCAAGTATTCACTTCACCTGGCATCCCCAAACCCCACCTTTAGTCATCAGACATAAACTGTTTAGATTGTTTTCATTTGAATTATTTGACAACATTTAAAAATCAAACTATTTTATGTAAAATCTGGATGTATAATTTCTCATAAAAGTCAGATGTTCTGGCAACGGTGGGCCCATTTTCTCACATGACAATGACATATTGGAAATGGCTGCTTTTCTTTTTTTCTTTTTTTAGGGAGAAACAGAGAGAGTGAAAGTGAGAAATCATCTCCTGAGGGGATGGTCTCACTGCAATCCCTTCTTCCTCAGTCTCCTCTCAAGATTTTGGGCATGCACAGACTGATGAATGGATTGAAAAAGTGTGGCACATATACTCTATGGAATACTACTCAGCCATAAAAAAAAACAATAAGACCCTGGCATTTGATAGAAAGTGGTCAGATATGGAGGATCTATTGCTGAGTGAAGTAAGCCAGGCTATGAAAGATATTGTATGTATCCACTCAATATATACAGACTATCCACACTTTATGGTAGAGATAGAAATATTGGAGGGCATAAAAGCAGTGAAAATAGTTAGCAATGATAAGACAGTGTGGAACGGGGTGGGAGAAGAGTATGGAGAATGATAGCAAGAGAACAAATAGAGAGGTATGACATTAGTGGGATTCAGATATGGTTTATGAACTGTTGATGATGACATGTATAGTATTCTTAACTGGACAGGTCTGAGAAGTATTTCAAGTTGGGTAAAGTCTTTTTACAAGCAGTATGATAAATAGTGATTGAATGTTTAAAAAAATAAATGGAGTAATAATAATAATCTGGGAAAAAAATGAAAATCTATTGGATGATGATGGGGACTTTAATGTCTTTGTATTGACTGATATGAATGGTATTCCTTCTGGAAAAAGAATTGTAATACACTGTAAAGTTATATGTGATTCAATGTAATATAAACAAGATTATTGTAATAATAAAAATTAAAAAAAAAAGATTTTGGGCATCCACGCACATGTGCCCAGTGTGATCTTCAAGCCACCAGGACTCGAACCATAGTTGACCATGTGGGAATCCAGAGCCACCACTGGCTAGCCCCAGGCTGCTGCCTTTTAAAGAAGGGTTTGTGATCTCTCCAGTTTGCCAAAGTCCCTACCTACCCTGTTGTCCTCTCAGACAGCTTTCATTGTGTACATTATCTTTCACTCTGCTAGGCCTATGAGTACATGGCCCCTGTTGAAGATCAATCTATAACTTATACCCCTGTCCTATTCTCCAGATCTTCACTTCAGGAGAATTAAATAAAAATCACTTCCTCTTTCAGAGTCTGAGTTTTCTGGGCTCACAAACAGGACCAAGCATTTCACCTTCTCAGAAAGTATAGATAATATCTAAAGACATATTAAAAATACAAGCATTGGATAACAGTCAAGGAGTCTTTTAGTGTAAAAATACTTATTTAGATAGGACCAAAATATTCTACTCATTTAACTCTTCTGAATGTAGTCTTTCCATCCTGAATAAGTACATATCCAACAGTGTGTATATTGCATATTAATAAAAATCTACATTCAGGCAGAAATAGACATGTAAACACTCAAAAAAATGAAATGTAGACTAGAAGCCATTAGAGTGATCACCTGTAGAAAGGATAAATACTGCTTAAGAAAACTTTTGTTTCAACTATATAAATGTATATGTGGAGTCAGCCTGTGGTGTGGTGGGTAAGCTAGCTGGATCCCACGTGATAAGACAAGAAAAAGACATGGAAGAAATCTCTATCTCAGTCACAACCTTACCAACACAGCAATGAAGAGGAATTTAGATTTTCCATAATTGTTCATTATGTAAACTGAAGGATAAAACCATGTTTTTTCTTCTGTCAACCTCATAGATTTTATACTGTTTCCCTCTACTTGAGACTTCTTGTGAGGGGGAGGTGACTCCCTGGGAGAAGCTCCAACCTCCCAGCCCAAGGAGCAAGCTGAATTAAGTCAATCATTTCAGTGGTCAACCAGGTATATTTAGTCCAATGGTGGGCAATACCTCAGTATTTCCACCATCAAGGTACACATTAGATTGTGTTAAACTTATTATTTTTTTTTGAGAGGTTTTCGCTATAGGGCGCATGCGCTCGCCAGACAGAGAGAGACATAGAGACAGAAAGCGAGAAATCACCCCCCAGAGGGGATGGTCATGCCACAATCCCTTCTCCTCCATTCTCCTCTCGGGATCTTGGGCACGCACACACACACGCCCGGCGTGAGTTTTAAGCCACCGGGTCCAGGACGCGAACCGCAGTCGACTACGTGGGAGTCCAGCGACATAGCCATTATGCTAACTGCTGGTCCCTTGTGTTAAACTTTTAAGGCACAACTTGGCTTGACTGAATAATTTGGGTTTAGCATTTTTCATCCATTAGAAACTTTAATGAGTTCAAGGTTTAATTAGTTGGAGAGAAATCTTTGTCTGCCTTGTTTTCCACAATGAGCCCCAATTACTTCTCCTTACAGGGAGAAAGGCAGAAATCATCCTTACTTGTGTGAAATTTGTAAAAATTTTCTTTTTATGGAGCCTATTTGTTCCTGGATGGAGCTGAGAGGCAGTTGAGACTGAACTCAGGCACACTAAAAGTGACCGACCTTGGAATGTGTACCTGCCTCTGTCTCCCAATCATCTCTGATCCCCCTTTCTACCCAAAGTACTTTGCTCTGATATTCCATTATCTACCTGTAAAACAAATCCCCAAAGGAGAGAAACATGACCTTTTCTCTCCCTGAGGTTTTATTAACTAAGCTTCTATTGCAGGAAGAGGATTGAAGAATGTCAACACAGCTGGACAGAATTTTGCCAGGAGCTATTGTTTGCCTGGCAAGACCACCCAGGTACCAAGGAGAATATTGCTCACCATTGCCTAAGCATTGAAATTATTGGGAACCAGCGGTTAGCGTAATGGCTATGTCACTGGACTCCCACATAGTCGACCGCGGTTCACGTCCCGGACCCGGTGGCTTAAAACTCACACTGGGCATGTGTGCATGCGTGCCCAAGATCCCGAGAGGAGAATGGAGGAGAAGGGATTGCGGCGTGGCTATCCCCCCTGGGGGATGATTTCTCGCTTTCTGTCTCTCTGTCTCTCTCTCTCTGTCTGGCGAGCGCACGCACCCTATAGCAAAATCCTCTCCACAAAAAAAAAAAAAAAAAAAAAAAAAAAGAAATTATTCTTTTCCCTTCCCCATTTATGACTTTTGCCTTTCAAGTCACCCTGAAGTCTCTAAGACCTTGGCATACATTATTCAGGGCAACTTGGATGTTGCGATATCTAGGTGAATCATCCTAAGCCCTGGCTCAAATAAATAATTTTTATTTCACCTACTGTGCTAATGCCTCTTTTCAGGTTAAGGCTAGAAATTTTTTAGTTTTTCTGGGTTTCTGTCCCAATACTGCTATGTCAAAGAAGGACAAATTCAAATTCCCCACACCAAAAACAAATTACTTAAATACAATGTTGGAGCTAGTTTACAGGGAGCTAAGGAAATAGCACTGAAAAAGTGGAGCCAGGGGCAGCAAGAGAGAGAGTGAGTGCAGAAGGACCGCACATCTTAGACTTCTTATTACTGTCTTTTGTCTATGCAATTGAATCTCCAGCTCAGCCCCAGGTGCATCTGGTCTGACATACACAGGCTGGCCCTATAGACACATTTATATAAGTGAAATAAGCAGTTCCTTAAACAGCATTTACCTTTCATATAGGTGATCACTCTAATGACTTTTAATCTACATTTCATCTTTTGAGTGTTCACATGTCTTTTTTTCTCTTAAATGTGGATTTTTATTAATGTATAATGTACACTGTTAGTGTTGGGAAATGAACCAACCAACACCTAAAGCTGGCTACATACACCCTTCTCTGATTGCAAGATGAGGCCCTCTCCCAAGAACACACCTGCGAAGTAGAGCTCTTCTTCCTCTCGGACACTACAGATCTATTTAAAAAATTAGAAGAAAGTGTATAATTCATCTGAAACCAGAAACAAGCACAGAGGCACAAGAACTATGAGAAAACAATCTCTCTTTCTCAAGGAAACAGAACAACCCCTCAAATCCACGGCCAGCACAACAGAATTTGCAGAAATGTCAGAAAAAGAATCTAGAATATTCATAGTAACAAAACTAAATGAGATGTAAGAGAAAACAGATAACCAACTGCAGGAGATAAAAACGTCCTTCCATGACTTGAAGGAGGAAATAAAAACCAAAAAAAAAAAAAAAAAAAGATTAAACAGAACATCTAGAGATGAAGACTGCAATACAGGATATCAAAACCTCCCTCAATAATATTAATATCAGATAAGACCATGCAGAAGATTGAATCTCTGAAGACAAACCTCTGACTTAGACAATACCATGAAAAAGAATGAAAAAATAACCACCTCAAAATGAGAAAAACATACGTGAAATACTAGATACCATCAAATGCCAAAACATGTGAATAATTGGTATTCCAGAAATACTTGCAGAAAGCTTTCTAAACCTAGAGAAACATTCCAATATCTAGATGCAAGATAGTAAAAGACTCCTTGTAGAGTCAACCTAATGAAATCCTCTCCAATGGCACATCATGTACAGATCAGTCAGGTCAAAGACAAAACAAGATTCTAAAAATGGCAAGAGAGAAGCACCAAGTTACTTACGAAGGTTATTCCATTAGGCTAACATCAGAACTCTCAATGGAAATAGTGCATGAAAGAAAAGAATAAGAAGATATACTCAAAATGCTAAAAGAAAAACAATTTCAACCAAGAATATGATGCCCAGCAAGACTTTCCTTCATAGGGAAGAACAAATAAAATCATTCTCAGATGAACAAAAACTGAAAGAATTTACCAACACTAAACAAGCTCTTCAAGAAGTACTGATGGGAGTACTATATCAAGAAAACTAAAAAGAGACAAAATAGAAATAAGAGAACAAAAAAAAGAAAACAACCAAGAAGGTGGCTAACAAAATGGCAGGAAAAAGTAAAAAATAAATAAATAAATAATAAAAATAACAGTAAATGTTAATGGACTAAGTTCTCCAACTAAAAGACACAAACTGGCTGAATAGATTTGAAAAAAAAATCCATATGTTGCCTATAAGAAACACAGTTCATGGGGCTAGCAGGTCGTGTGTTGGTTAAGGGTGCTGGACTCCCACATGGCCGACCGCACTTCGAGTCCCAGACCTGGTAGCTTGCTTTGTTTCTCTCTCTCTCTCACTTTCTCTCTCTCTCTCTCTGTCCTTCTCTGGTCAAAAATAAATAAGTAAATAAATAAGGTGAAATAAAATAATCCTAAATAAAAATAAATAAATAAAGTTAAATAAAATCATTCTTTAATAATTGTTTTATTCAACTTTATTTATTTATTTATTTTGACCAGAGAGGGACAGAATGAGAGAGAGCAAAAGTCAGAAAGCAAGTCACCAGGTTCAGGATTCAAACTGCCATCAGCCACATGTGAATGTCCAGCGCCTTAACCGCCACTCCACCTGCTGGTCCCAATAACATAATTTTTAAGAAAAAAAAGAAATACACTTTATGAATACAGACAAACATAGACTGAAAGTGAAGTGCTGGAAAAAGACATTCTAAGCAAATAGAAATTATAAAAAGGTTAGAGTCACAATACCGATATCAGAAAAAATAGATTTTAGTACAAAAACTATAAGAAGAGAAAAAGAAGGACATTATATAGTAGTAAAAGGGCTAATTTACCAAGAAGATATAACACTTATAAGTATCTATGCACCCAACATGGGAGCACTCAAACACGTGAAAGATTGTTAGCTCTTTTTTTTTTTGGAGAGGTTTTTGTTATAGGCGCGTGCGCTCGCCAGACAGACAGAGAGTGACAAAGAAACAGAAAGCGAGAAATCAGCCCCCAGGGGGTATGGCCACGCCACAATCCCTTCTCCTCCATTCTCCTCTTGGGATCTTGGGCACTCATGCACATGTGCCCGGAGTGAGTTTTAAGCCACCAGGTCTGGGACACGAACCACGGTCGACTACATGGGAGTCCAGCGACATAGCCATTACGCTAACTGCTGGTCCCGAAAGATTGTTAGTTCTAAAGGAAGAGATAGATTACAACATAATAATCACTGAGGATCTCAACAACCCATTATCTCTTTTGGACAGATAATCTAGATAAAAAATAAGCAAATAGATACAGAAATTCAATGATACCACAAATCAAATGGGCTTGACAGACATCTATAGAATTTTCAGCCCAACAACCGCAAAATACACATTTTTCTCACTCCTGCATGGAATATCTTTGAAGATTACTACATGACAGAACACAAGACAAGCCTTTACAACTTCAAATGGATAGAAAGTATGTCTAGAATCTTTTCTGACCGCAATGGAATTAAACTTGAAACGAACTGCAGAATAAACACTCAAAAATACACAAACACATAGAAACTCAACAACCTACTCCTGAATGACATTCCAACCACTGAAGAATTTAAGACTGAAATAAAAAGATTCAAATGATAATGAGCACACAAGTTTTCCTAGCTTGTGGGACACAGTGAAAGAAATCAAAAGAGGGAAGTTCATAGCAATTAGTGCTCACAATAAAAAAAAAAAAATGGAAAAGTAGGAAGTGGGTGATAACAACATACCTCAGTGAACTGAATAAAACTACAACAACAAAATCCAAAATCCAAGAGAAAAGAAATAATAAATATTAGAGCAGAAGAAAATGAAATAGAGAATAAATGAATTATACAGAAAATAAATAAAACCAAAAGCTAGTTCTTCAAGAAGATAAACAAAATTGACACACTGTTAGCCAGACTAATAAAGGAGAACAAAGGAAAGAACTAGATAAATAAAATCAGCAATGACACAGGCAGTATTACAAAAGACATAACAAATACAAAAGATCATCTGAGAATACTGTTATTATGAGTGACAATACACCAACAAAGAAGAAAATCATAAGATGGACAAATTTCTTTATACATATTATCTACCAAGACTGAATTAGGAAGACATAGGAAGCCTGAACAGACCAATAACAAGTTATGAGATTGAATCAGCAATAATCTCTCAGCAAAGAAAACTCAGATACTGGTGGCTTCATTTCTGAATTCTATAAAACTTTTGAAGAAGAGCTAATCCCCATCCTACTCAAACTAATATTTCTAGAGATCCCAAAGGAAGGAACTCTTCTCAATTCATTCTAAAGCATCCATCATTCTGATCCACAAAACAGATAAGGACATAACAAAAAAAGAAAACTATAGAATAATATCCTTGATGAATACTGATGTAAAAATCTCAACAAGATACTAGCAAGTTGTAGCCCATGACACATGACCAGGTTGGCTTTATTTCAGGAATGCAAGGGTGGTTCAACATACACAAAACAATTAATGTAAGACATCATATTAACAGAGGAAAGATAAAAACCATGTGATCATATTGATCAATGGGGGAAAAGCATTTGATAAAATACAACATTGCTTCATAATTTAGACTCTCAGCAAAACCGGCATAGAAGGAACTTTTCCCAACACAATAAAAACCATATATGAAAAACTCACAGTGAATATCATATTGAATGGAAAAAAACTGAAAGTGTTTCCATGAAAAACTGGAACAAGATAACGCTGCCCTCATTCTCCACTCCTTTTCAGTATAGTGCTGGAAGTCCTAACCAATGCAATCAGACAAGAAATAAAATAAAAGACATTCAAATAGGAAAAGAAGAAGTAAAATCATCTCTATTTGCAGATGACATGATTATATACATAGAAAACCTAAAAGAATCCACCTACTGGCAAGGATAAAATGTGTGCTTTTAGGGGCCAGTAGGTGGCATAGTGGTTAAGGGCGCTGGACTTCCCCATGGCTGAACATGGTTTGAGTCCCGAATCTGGCGGCTTGCTTTCTCATGTTCTCTCTCTCTTTCTCTCCCTCTCTGGTCAAATTAAAATAAATGGATAAATAAAGTTAAATAAAAATATTTTTTTATTTACATTCACTTGCTGTACATCATTACAGCATACAAAATGAGATTTTTCCATCCAGAATACACTGTATATTGTCTCAATCAAGCACATCACATATGTATCATTATCATCAAATAGTTTTCCATTTCTTGTTTCCTGTATATTTTGCCTTTTTTCCCGTCCTTGATTCCCTATCTCTCACCCTCTGCCATCTCCTACGCTCCTCCCACACTGTGTCTGGTATCTATTGTTGCTTTCTATGCCTTCCCCCCTCCCACATTTTATTGTTTCACTAAATGTCTTAATTAATCTAAATTTTTTCAATAGCAAACACAGCTGATATATACATATCCATGAATAAAAGTCTGACTTTAGGTGTAAACCTCAGTGAGTAGAATGAACATACTAAAAAGTAGCACCTAGCTAGGGCTATATAGCTTACTGCAGTCATCAAATAGGTATTTTTAATGCTTTTTTTTAATTAAAAGAAAAACAGTTTTAGTTTTTTTTTTCTTTTTCTGAAACTTTTTTTTTTAACTTAATTTACATTCATCCCCTAAGCATCGTCACAGCATATAAAATGTGATTTTCGGAACCAGCAGTTAGCGTAATGGCTATGTCACTGGACTCCCACGTAGTCGACCACGGTTCGTGTCCCGGACCCGGTGGCTTAAACTCACACTGGGTGTGTGTGCGTGTGTGCCCAAGATCCAGAGAGGAGAATGGAGGAGAAGGGATTTCAGCGTGGCCATCCCCTCTGGGGGGTGATTTCTTGCTTTCTATCTCTGTGTGTGTCTCTCTCTCTGTTTGGCGAGCATATGCGCCCTATAGCAAAAACCTCTCCGAAAAGAAAGAAAAAAAAAGTGATTTCCCATCCAGAATATACTGCATACTGCATAGTGGCTTAATCATACATGTTGGGACCAGCAGTTAGCGTAATAGCTATGTCTCTGGACTCCCATGTAGTCGACCGCAGTTCGAGTCCTGGACACGGTGGCTTAAACTCACGCCGGGTGCGTGTGCGTGTGTGCCCAAGATCCCAAGAGGAGAATGGAGGAGAAGGGATTGTGGCATGGCCATCCCCCCTGGGGGGTGATTTCTCACTTTCTGTCTCTCTGTCTCTCTCTGTCTTTCTGGCGAGTGCATGTGCCCTATAGCAAAAACCTCTCAAAAAAAAAAAAAAGAAAAAAATCATACATGTTATCGTCAAAATTTTCCATTTCTAGTTATATATATATATATATATATATATATATATATATATACATATACATATATATATATATAAATGTATATGTGTGTGTGTGAATGTGTGTGTGTGTGTGTGTATATATATATATATATATATATATATATTTTTTTTTTACTCCTATTTCTGACTCTCTCTCCTTTCCCACCCTCTTCTCACACTACTTCTGGTGTCTACAGTAGTCTTCCATTCTTTTTCCCCCATGTTGTATTGATCACGCAATTTCTTAAATAATCTAACTACTTTCAATAGCAAGTTCAGCTGGTAATTTCAAGAAAGCAGTTTTAACTTAAATCGAAGAAATCCTAAGGAACACTGCTTAAAGCTTAAAACCAGGAAACAGGTTAGGATTCTGTTCAAATGGCAGGTACATGAACCTATCGACAGCTCAAGACAGGACAAAAATCCTTAAAACTGGACAACAAAACTTACAAGAAAATCAGCAATGTTTTAGTCAAAAGTCATAAAATTCTATTTCACCAGTTCAGTCTCATGTACTTTATCTTCTGTTGCAGTTTGATTTTCCCGATTAAATTCTGAGATATAATATTCAATGACAGACTTGTCCCTATGATTAAGTTGTCCATTTTCTTAGTTTTTGAACTCTTATTTCTGTATGTCTGTATTTAATTTTCCTGATATAGTACTCCCTTGAGAACTTCTTAGAGATCTGGTCTGGCGCTGGTAAATTCTTTCAGGTTTTCTTTATCTGAGAATATTCTTGTCTTTTCTTCAAACATAAAGGATAATCTAGCTGGGTGCAGTAATCTTGGTTGAAATTGCTTTTCTCTTAATACTTCGAATATATTTTCCCATTCACTCCTTGCTCACATTGTTTCTGATGAGAGGTCTGCTATTATCCTGATGGGATATCCTTTGTAGGTAACTTGATGTTTTTCTCTTGCCAATCTTAGTATCTTGTCTTTGTCTGTAGTTTTGGTCAATTTGGCTATAACGTGTCTTAGAGAAGATCATCTTGGGTTGATTCTATTTGGGGTTCTTTGTATTTCTTGGGACTGGATCTTTGAGTACCTCTCTAGGTTTGGAAAGTTTTCTTGCAGGATTTCGTGAAATACATTATCAATGCCCTTATAAGTCTCTTTGTCTTCTGGGATACCTATTATCTGGATGTTTGGACGTTTGATGGTGTCTAGTATTTCTCGTATATTATTCTCATTTTTTGAGCCATTTTCTCAGTCTTCGTGGTTGATTTTTCTAGGTCAGCCATTTTCTCTTCTATGTCTGAGATTCTATTTTCTGTATGATCTAGTCTGCTTTTAATCCTTTCAAGGGAGATTTTGACTTCCTGTATTATAGCCTTTATCTCTAACAGTTCCATTTGATTTTTTTAAAGTGTGTAATTCCTCTTTTAGATCCTGCAAGAATTTCCTCACCTCCTGGAACTCATCATCTCCTTTCTCCTTTCTCTTCTGCAGTTCCTTGTCTCTCTTCTCTTCCACCTCCGTTAGCTTCGCCATTATGAATGTTCTGAATTCTTTATCAGACATTTCCATGATTTCCATTGAACTGTCTGTGGATGAAGAGGAGTTATCCTTTTCCCTGGGAGGACAGGTATTTTCTTGCTTTCCCATATTTCTTGTGATCCTAGGATTTCTAGTCATCTGATGGATGGTGGGTTTCTTCCTAATTCTTGAAGTTCAATCTGAGCGTTCAGGAGCGTGCAGAAAAAGGTGATCTGAAATCTCTTTGGTATTCTGTTGTGATTCCTTTGTACAGCAGATTAAGTAGATATTGAGGAATATATTAACCCTAGTAGTATTTGGATGTTTGGCTAAAGTTCCATTAGATCTGTCTAGAAACACAGTAAATGGAGATGACGAGCGGAGAAATAAGATAAAAAGGAAACAGACAGAAAGAAACAACAATGACAACAACAAAGAAACAGAAAAAGAAGGAAAACAAAAATAAAAAAATATTTATTTATTTATTTATTTTTAAAAAGCACAAAATAGAAAACATCACTCGTTCTCAGGAGCCATGAGGAATCTTCATCTGAAGACCTGCCTCTTGTCTCTCCTGCCTGGGTGGGAGGGAAAGAGGGGATTATTAACAAGACAAAGGTGGAGCTGAGAGCAAGAAAATACTTTACCTTTAAAAAATTTTAAAAAGAAAAAATTACAAAAGAAATGAGAAGACAGAAGCAGAGAGAGGCAGAGACAGAGACACAGAGTCAGAGCTAGAGAGAAGGCTAGAGGAGCTCCTACCACTCAGACTTGTGGGCTGGAGGCTGAATTATCAGTAGGAAATCTTCATTTCTCTTTTACACTGAAATCACTAGTTCTCAGGAGCCAGGAGGAATCTTCGTCTCAAAAATAATTTTTTAAAATGTGTACTTTTAGATAAAGATAAGAATTTGGGGGGAACCAGAAGTTAGCGTAATGGCTATGTCGCTGGACTCTCATGGAGTCAACCAAAATTCGCGTCCTGGACCCGGTGACTTAAAACTCACGCTGGGCGCGTGTGCGTGTGTGCCCAAGATCCCGAGAGGAGAATGGAGGAGAAGGGATTGCAGCGTGGCCATACCCCTGGGGAATGATTTCTCACTTTATGTCTCTCTGTCTATCTGCTAAGTGCACGCGCCCTATAGCAAAAACCTCTCTAAGGGAAAAAAAAAAAAAAAAAAAAAAAAACGATTAATTACAGTGTGGAATCAGAAACCATATCAATGAAATATTGGTAGTCTATTTGGTTAAAATCTTTCAGTCTATTTTGTGCTTTGCATGGCTCTTTCATCCATGCATTGGTTATTTGAAAAATATCAGTTCTGTGAGTTATGTAGATCTTTATCACACAATTTTTTTTTTTTTTAAATTTTTCTATAGGGCAATTCCTTCTCCTCTGTTCTCCTCTCGGGATCTTGGGCACGCATGCACACACGCCCGGTGTGAGTTTTAAGCCACTGGGTCCGGGACGTGAACCGCGGTCGACTACAAGGGAGTCTAGCGACATAGCCATTACGCTAACTGCTGGTCCCTGTAATTAATCTTTAAGAAGTATTGCTTATTGGAGCCGGCAGGTGGTGTGGTGGTTATGGGCACTGGAGTCCCACATGGGTCAACCTCGGTTCAAGTCCTGGATCTGGCAGCTTACTTTCTCACCTCCCACCCCCACTCTGTCCTTCTCTGGTCAAATTAAAACTGAATAAATAAATAAAGTGAAATAAAATAATTCTTTTTTTTAAAAAAAGTGTTGCTTATTGAGTTCTGGTGTAGTATTTAAGAAAAACAGCCACAATTATCTGCAAAGGTTGTGAAAACATTGGTCTCTTTACCCACATGGGCGATGACCCTGTCTGTGTTTGCTTCTCCCTGTTCTGTAAGCTAGGGCTGATAGCTCAGAACCAGTGAGGGCACAGCCCGCCCTCTGGAGGCAGCAGATAAACACAAGGCGTCTGGGCGCTGGGGGCTGCAAACACTTAGTACTTAGCGCCACTGCAGCTGACACAGAGGTGCACTTAGCAAAGGCGGGTGGTACTCCAGGGAGAAAATGAGGGTAACTGAGATTAACCTGGCTCCTGCAGATTTTTGTTTCTTTCCTAATCACCAGGGCTGGAGGGCCAAGGCCCCAGGGAGTCCAGGGTTCAATTAAGCTTTGGCAAATTGGATTTCTGGCAGTGAGGCCACAGGCCTGGGGTGGACATTGAGGGTTGAGCTGCCAGTCAGTATTAGGCCAAGGTGGGCCCAGCAGCTAACTCACTCTGGCTTTCCAGAAGCAAGATTTGGAAGATCATAGCTGTGGGTTGCAGAGCCGTGACTCTGGCTGGGTGTTGCAGGGGATCCCCCTCCCCACCTGGCCTCTTCGCAGGTGCGCTAAAGATCCTGACTGCCAGGGACAAGTGGCAAATTAGTGCCAGGGAAAAGCCCAGCCTGGGTATTCAGGGTTAGGGTCTCACACAGGTATCTGCTTGTTCTAAGAGTGAGTTAGGGAGTCTCTGACATTCTTGCTTTTATTTCTTTTTTATTTGATTTGATTTTTTTAGAGGTTTTTGCTATAGAGCGCGTGCGCTCGCCAGACAGAGAGAGACAGAAAGACAGGAAGCGAGAAATCACCCCCTGGGAGGATGGCCACGCTGCAATCCCTTGTCCTCCATTCTCCTCTTGGGATCTTGGGCATGCACGCAGTTCACGTCCCAGACCCGGTGGCTTAAAACTCAGGCTGGGCGCGTGTGCGTGCGTGCCCAAGATCCCGAGAGGAGAATGGAGGAGAAGGGATTGTGGCGTGACCATCCCCCCTGGGGGGGTGATTTCTCGCTTTCTGTCTCTCTGTCTCTCTCTGTCTGTCTGGCAAGCGCACGCGCCCTATGGTGAAAACCTCTCCAAAAAAAAAAATGCAGGGACAGTGACTATTTCTCTGCTTTTCCTGGTTGCTTTCTCCAGCCCAGGCTGGAGTCCAGGCTTTGAGTGGCTCCAGCTGGATCATCCAGCCAGCTGAGCCCCCACGCAGTCTCCTGAGCCCTGCAGGATGGGCAGGCCAGGCCCAGCATGGCATCCCTGTGCTGCCAAGGGACACTAATTCTACATCGTGTCCAGCCCTGCCCTTTCTTACTCAGGTCCTGGGTGGGAGTCCCTGTGTCCTGCAGCCTCCTGGGGCAGTGCTAGAGCAGGTGCACCTCACTGTGGAGGCCTCCGCAAGCTCCTTTCCCTCTCTGGGCCTCCTCCACCCACCCGCTCAGCCTTATGTGCATCTCTGGGTCTCAGGGAGAAAGTACCCCCATGTGGTCGCTTTCTCTGAGCCCAGGCCTGGCAAAGCCAGTAGCAGCCTTTGGGGTGAAGTGGATGCTCCACTCCCCACTCCACACACTGCCCAGGACTTCTGGGCTCAGACCACCAGAGCTACCAGCTAATGTCACTGGAAAAAGTAGGCCTCTCGCCCTACGGCCACTCTACCCCAGAGGGACTTGAGAACGAGCTCTTTGAAAGTCCTTTCTGTGGGCATCTTCAAGGCCTCTCTGCGGTCAGCTGAGTGGGTTCCATTAGAAGCACATGCCTGGAGGGCCCAGCAGTTAGCGTAATGGCTATGTCGCTGGACTCCCACGTAGTCGACCGTGGTTCGAGTCCCGGACCCGGTGGCTTAAACTCACACTGGGCGCGTGTGTGTGCGTGCCCAAGATCCCGAGAGGAGAATGGAGGAGAAGGGATTGCGGCATGGCCAACCCCCCGGGGGATGATTTCTCGCTTTCTATCTCTCTGTCTCTGTCTGTCTGGCGAGCGCACGCGCCCTATAGCAAAAACCTCTCCAAAAAAAAAAAAAAGAAGCACATGCCTGGGCAACGGGCCCTGATTCCTGGCGGACTGAGGGTATCCACGGGGACTCTGTCCAGGGAGTCTGGGTGGTGCCTCGTAGCACAGCAGTGACACCTGCGAGACCAGCAGCGAGGAGGAGGGTTGGCTCTGAGGGAGCTGCTCACGGAGACCTCCTCGTTCCCAGAGAAGGGAGAGGGAGGAAGCTGCTTCCCCAGTGATGGGAGGCCCAGGCTCCCAGGGCCCAGGCCAGTTGTTTCCACACACGCATGCACATCATAACTACAACGGGACCCACGCTTTCCATTTCCAATCACTTTCATTTCAAATTGAATCCTTTATGTTGAGAGAAGCATTGGCCTGGAAGTCAGGAGACTTCGTTTCTAGCTCCTTTGGTCAGAAGTTCTGTGATTTTTTTTTTCCTTTTTTGGAGAGCTTTTTGCTATCGGGCGCGTGCGCTCGCCAGAAAGACAGAGAGAGACAGAGAGGCAGAAAGTGAGAAATCACCCCCCAGGGGGGACGGCCACACCGCAATCCCTTCTCCATTCTCCTCTTGGGATCTTCAGCACGCACGCACACGCACCCGGTGTCAGTTTAAGCCACCAGGTCCAGGACTCAAACCATGGTCGATTACATGAGTCCAGCGACATAGCCATTGTGCTAACTGCCGGTCCCAGAAGCTCTGTGATTTCATAAGGGTCCCTGACTCTCTCCGGGGTTCAGCATCCCCACCTTGAGGCGTGAGAGGCAGAGTCAGCAACTATCTTCCAGGGCCTCTGCAGCCTGGATCAGCTTCCTGGCTGGTCCAAAGCCCCAGGCTGGATCCCATCCTAGGACCTGCCCAGAGGAGGGTCCCCGGAGGCCTAAAGCTGGCCTCCCTGCAGGAGCGGAGGCAGTGCTGCTATGGAACAGCTGGGGCAGGGCAGGAGGCTAGAGCCAGCAGTTTGCCGTCCTCTCTCCCCTCCCGTTCTGAGTGGATTCTTGGCCTCCTGAACAGTACTGCATAGTGAGGGAGAAAGGGGGAGATGCAGAGTGGGAGACACTGGGAGAGACCAAGCTGGGAGGTCCATTTGAAGATAGAGGATCCCGGGACCAGCAGTTAGCGTAATGGCTATGTCGCTGGACTCCCACGTAGTCGACCGCGGTTCAAGTCCCGGACCCGGTGGCTTAGAACTCACGTCGGGTGCGTGTGCGTGCGTGCCCAAGATCCCAGGAGGAGAATGGAGGAGAAGGGATTGCGGTGTGGCCATCCCCCCTGGGGGTGATTTCTCGCTTTCTGTCTCTATGTCTCTCTCTCTCTGTCTGTCCGGCTAGCGCACGTGCCCTATGGCGAAAAAAAACCTCTCCAAAAAAAAAAAAAAAGAAAAGATAGAGGATCCCTGAGCACAGGGGAGGGGAGGCCTGGGAAGGTGGAGGACCATCCCCAGTGGGAGAGAAGGGGAGGACAGAGCAAGGAGAGATGGGACAGTTTTGGGTTTTGGAAAGAGCAAGAGAAAGGAGGGGCAGAGATTTGGGCAATTAGCAGGAGGACTGGGCTTGTGAAGGAAAACGTTTGGAGAGGGTTTTGTCGTGTTTCGTCGTGTGACGTATCGTGTAAGGCCCTGCTCCACATCCCCAAGAAACAGTGCTGCTGATCTAGGTTGAGGTTCCGAGTTTCTGCAGTCGGATCCCTCCCTTCCTTCCTTCCTTCCTTCCTTCCTTCCTTCCTTCCTTCCTTCCTCCCTCCCTCCCTCCCTCCCTCCCTCCCTCCCTCTCTCTCTCTCTCTCTCTCTCTCTCTCTCTCTCTCCTTAGTGTGTTGAACTGGCTGCATTTGAATTACTCACAGACAGACGTCTTTAGCACGTTTCCTCACTGTTCCATGAGCTGTGTTGGGCTTCCAGTTTATGGGTTGCCCTGGCCACTTTGCAAGCCTCTTTTACACGGGGAGGCACCTCAGAAATCATCTATGACCCACAGCTCTGTCTCCCTGAACCCTGGGGTTTCTTGAATGGGTGGCCCTATTCAGAGGATAAAACTGCATGTGGGTTCTGGCCTGCCAGCCAAAGCAGCCAGCCTTCAACAGGGGCTCTTCGACCTCCTCCATTCCCGGGCCCCTCGCTCTCCCATGGCTCCCCACTGGCCCGGCTCCCACGTCATTGCCCAGCCTCCCTTACACCCACAGGAACATGGGGCTGATGCCTCTGCCCTCCTGCATCTCGGGCCATTGGGACACTCACAGGATTCCAGCCAGGCCAAGTGTAACCAGGTGGAAATGCTTAGGACACAAACTCCCTCCACAGAGAAGCTTCCAGCAGGAGAGTCGCAGCCCTGGGAGGGCTCATGACCATGCCCACTCCTCCAACTCTGGCCCGTCTGGTGGTTCCCAGGAAGCTGACTGACCAGATTCAGATGCCTTCATGGCCTCCCTGTGGTTTCTGATTCATCTATAAAATTGGGTAGGAGGGCCAGTAGGTGGCATGGTGATTAAGGAGCTGGACACTCCCAATATAGCTGACCATGGTTCAATTCCCAGACCTGGTGGCTTTATTTCTCATTTTCTCTCTCTCTCTCTCTGTGTGTCTTTCTGGTCAAATTTAAATAAATTAATGAATAAATAAAATTTACGGGACCAGCAGTTGGCATAATGGCTATGTCACTGGACTCCCATGTAGCTGACCATGGTTCAAGTCCCGGACCCAGTGGCTTGGACTCATGCTGGCCGCGTGTGCATGCGTGCCCAAGATCCCGAGAGGAGAATGGAGAAGAAGGGATTGCAGTGTGACCATCCCCCTGGGGAGCGATTTCTCGCTTTCTGTCTCTCTGTCTCTATCTTTCTGGTGAGCACACGCGCCCTATAGCAAAAAATAAATAAATAAATAAAATTTAAAAAATTCTTTTTTGTATGTGAAGGGAAATTAAACTTTATTTTTAAATCCCAGCCTTGAAACAGCAGACAGACCGTGTTAGCATGTCAAGTGATAATCTGACAAAAAGACAACAAGGTCCTTATCAAAAAGACCAGGCGCCACACTGGGGCAGGAACACTCCATGTTGCAAAGGCCCCAGACAAAAATGGTGTTTGGTAATGGGAGGTGGCCCCTCCTTTGCCCGAAGGGATTCCCAGCTCCTCCAGGCCAGGTAACTCACTTTTCCCCCCTTGACTTTTCTGTGGCCAGGGGATTGTCTCAGTAGGCCTTTGGCTCGGGGGGCTCAGTAACCACGCTAGGTTTAGGCTTTCTTCCATTCTGTTCTAGAAAAACCAGGTCTTCCACATCTAGTACTTCACGATGCTCTTAAGTAACCGGCTGTTCCTTTTTACTGTTCAACTCTTGGGTACCAGTACATATCACAATAAAAATCCCCTTTCCTATCAAGGGGAAACTGTGACTGTAAGACTGTCTTGTCATTCTGTGTAGACAGCTTCAGGGCCAACCAGCCAGGAAGAGGGAACCTCTGCCTTCCACACGCGTGGTCGTTACTTCTCACGTGTTCACCTGGTCTCCAGGCTGAAAGGCGTCCTGTGTAGAATAGGAAGAAATACACATCCACCTCTGATGGCCGGTAAAGGCTATCCACAAAGGACTGTTTCAGAGTTGTTACCCAACTCCTCTCCCTCCCAACTCCGCATTCACAACTACTTCATGCCCTTGTATACGGAACAAAACCGAGCAAAACAAAGACCCAGAAACCTTTTCCCCTTCTAAATTAGTGTCTTCATGAGTTGTGTTTTACAATTTATAAAAGTAGTGCTTCGGGACCAGCAGGCAGCATGGTGGTTAAGGCGCTGGACATGCCCACATGGCCGACCATGGTTCGAGTCCCAGGCCTGGTGGCTTGCTTTCTCACTTTCTCTCTCTCTCTCTGATCAAATTAAAATCAATGAATGAATAAATAAAATTTTTAGAAAAAGTAGTGCTTCAATACTACTGGTAAACAGGTTGTCAACAAAGAGAAACACCTCCTCAATCTGCACCAGGGCACAGGGAATGAGGGGAGCCAGCCAGTATGTCGGTACCTGTGCAGGAAGATCTAGCTCCTTGGAGGGCTCTCGCTTGGTGAAAGGAGAATCCTACGGTCAGGACAAGCACTTGCCACCTGAAACTCAGGTTCCGAAACTCTCTCTTGTGCTCTCTTTAACCCCAATTTTAGCACTAGTTTTTTTCCATTTCACTCTCTAGGATTAAAAGATAAAAACAAAACCAAAAAAAAAAAACAATCACTGTTCACAGGCAAGCGACATATGCTTTCAATTTGTTGCCATCCTTAATTTCTTCATAAACTTTGCTTAAAAGACTAAAATTCCCATGGCTCTTTTAAAATAGATTCCTGCCCTCAGCCCCAAAGGTCGCTGGCAAGGACTTGTATTTCCCCGTGGAGGACAGTGGTCCCTTCATCTTCCTGGTCATAGTTGGGATCAGGTGCATGTGGCCATCCACACACCCGGGCACGCGCCTGTCCAGCTGCCATGTCCTTTGAGGCTCCCTGTGTCTATGGAGTCTTCGACGTTGTCCTTGCAACGCCTGGTGCACCAGGCCAGGTGGCCCTGGAACTCTTCCAGCTCGTTGGTCACCAAGGCCTGGGCTCGGGCCAGAGGCACATGGCAGGGCTCGCTGCACTGGTGAACCTGCTGCATGGACACCTGGTTGTCCTCACAGCAGCTGGTGTAGAAGGAGGCCCTGCATCTTCTGGATGTTCTCTGGCTCCAGACTCTTTTTTTTTTTTGAGAGGTTTTTTGCTATAGGGCGCGTGCGCTCGCCAGACAGAGAGAGACAGAGAGACAGAAAGCGAGAAATCACCCCCCAGGGGGGCTGGCCACGCCGCAATCCCTTCTCCTCCGTTCTCTTCTTGGGATCTTGGGCATGCACGCACACGCGCCCGGCGTGAGTTTTAAGCCACCGGGTCTGGGACGCAAACCGCAGTCGACTACGTGGTAGTCCAGTGACATAGCCATTATGCTAACTGCTGGTCTCAGACTCTTCACCATAGAAGCCACTGCTTACTGGACCCGGAGCTGCTGCAACTCGGCTATGGTGACCCCGCGCTGTGCCGCACCGGTGCCATAAATTCTTTTTTTTTTTTTTTTTTTTTTTCCTGCTTTTGGAGAGCTTTCTTTCTTTCTTTCTTTCTTTCTTTCTTTCTTTCTTTCCTTCTTTCTTTCTTTCTTTCTTTCTTTTAGCTATAGGGCGCGTGTGCTTGCCAGAAAGAGAGAGACAGAGAGACAGAAAGCGAGAAATCACCCCCCAAGGGGGATGGCCACGCCACAATCCCTTCTCCACCATTCTTCTCTCGGGATCTTGGGCACGCACGCACACGTGCCTGGTGTGAGTTTAAGCCACTGGGTCCGGGACTCGGACCGCGGTCAACTACATGGGAGTCCAGTGACATAGCCATTACGCTAACTGCTGGTCCCTCTTTTTTTTTTTTTTTTTTTTTTTTTTTTTTTTTTTTTTAAAGAATTTATGGCACCGGGGTGCCCAGAATCCTAACAGAATGAAGAAATGGAAGAGAGGAAATCGAGATGTGACCATGCCCCATTCAGTCTCTCTCTCTCTCGCATGGCCCCACTGACAATTGTTTTTTTAAATGAGGGCAATAATCTTCCTTAGTGGGCTGCTGGGGGCCAGAGAGCAGACACAGGTGCTGAACAGAACCCAGCCCCAGCGGCCCTTCCGCAACAGGACCTTGAACCCCAGTCCAGATCTCGGTGCACAGGAAATACCACTGTGATCTTCCTATTCAGCATCCGAGTGGCTGTGACTCAAAGTCCCTTTTCCTAGGTGGTCAGGTGCGCCTCGGTTCTGTGCTCCTGTGCAAAGCTGGGGGTTTGGGGTGCAGGGAGAGAGCTCGTCCTCCCAGATTGCCGCTGAGACACCCATGTCATCTGTCTGTGCTTCTATCCTGCTGGGGCCGGCATGGTGCGGCAGGCCCAGGACCACCCAGCACTGCGAGCTGTGTAGGCAGGAAATGTTGGGGGGGCTCTCCCTGCCTCCTGTCTCCCTCCCTCCACCCCGCCATCTGCTCCCCTCATATCAGTAAAGTCCAGAGCTGCTACCTGTGGGACAAGGAGGAAGGACATAGAGGAGAGAAAAGAGTGACGTGACATCTTATGACTTCCCCCCCACATCCCCAATTCTTACAGGCCTAGGTATAGCTGTTTCCCCAAACCATCTACCTGCCTTGTGGCTGCAAGGCCATGGGAGAGAGGGAAGATGTTTAGGAAGAGCTGAGCCCATGGTGGGAAGGGAGGTGTTCTTCCCATTCCCCTCAGTGACACCTGGTGGCCCTCTTCCTAATTACTTTGCATGCTTTAAAGCCTATTAGACGAAATCGGTAATGGTATTCCACAGCGAGGTTCCCCGGCCATATGGCTCAGAGCCTCCCTGAGTGCACCCTGGGTTGGGATTTGAGAAGCTTGGGGCATGACAGATGGGGTTGGTGACATTTGGGGAATTATGCAAACTTGCTCAGTGGTGGCCTGGGGCCCTGATTCATGGTGGGCACTGGGACGGCAGGGGTTGGGGAGGGTGACAAGTGTAAATGAGTGATCACAAGAGTGTGTAAAAAATAAATAAAAATAAAGGCATGCAGAGCAACTGCGGATATTAGACACAGTGTGGGAGGAGGCTGGGCAATGGAGAGCTGGAAGGAGGAAATCAAGGCGGGGAAAGAAAGAAGGAAAGAAAAGCAGAACATGTAACAGACGCAGAATGTAAAATTATGTGTCAAAGACAACGTGTATGGTAGTATCTTTGACCAGACTAATATGCAGTGTATTCATGCTGGGAAGATTCACTCTGTATTCTGAAAAGATGTACAGTGATGACAAGTAAATAAAACAAGAAAAAAAAGTTAATTTAAAAGACTGCCTAAGTGGGTAGACATAGAAACAGACAGTTCTCAGAGGAGGAGATCCAAATGGCGCATACACACAATAAAGCATGCTTATCCTCCGTGACTAGGGAAGTCAAATTAAAACAGCAATGAGCTTCACCGATGGACCTGGCCAATGGAGTCAAGTCTGGGCAAAGATGAGGGAGAAAGAGCTCTCATGATGCGGGTAGATGTGTAAATCGGTCCTTCCGGTTTGGGGAGCTCTTTAGTATGTCTGTCTGCAAGCCTTTATTTTTCCCAGAGGGCACCTGCATTCATGAAAGAGAGAGAGAGACAAAGAGAGAGAAAGCATGTACCTGTGGGGTGTGGTGGTGCTGAAATCCATTTCCTCTATTATTACAGCTTCTCAGAATCTGAGCACACACACACACACACATGCCCAGCGTGTTTTCGGTGTGCTGGGGCCAGGACTCTAACTGAAGTAGGTGATGTGGGATCTTGGTCCCTATATACAACACTTAACTGATGCTTTGCCTAATTTTGTTAATACATGACTGCGATAGTTTAGAGAAAATAGCAGGCCAATTAAAAAAAAAGTTTTTTGGGGGCTGGCATTTAGTGTGGTGGTTAAGGGCACTGGAATCCCACTTGACCAACCGCAGTTTGAGTCCCAGACTTGGCGGCTTGCTTTCTCACTTTCTCTCTCACTCACTCTGTCTCTCTCTGGTCAAATAAAAATAAGTAAGTAAATGAAATAAAGTTAAATGAAATAATTTAAAAAAATAAGTTCTTTAAGGCCAAACTGCAGCAGTAAAAACACAATACTCTGAAAGAATGACCCACACAGGAAGGTTTCAGGTTCACAATACAAGACCTCTCTGACTACACCTGGCATGTGCGTGTGCATGATCCAAGGCTCGGGTGGATTGTGGTGTCAATACCCTGCTAGAGGTTCTGTCTCTCTGTCTCTGTCTCTCCTTCTCTCTTGCTCATGGAAATGAATTTAAATAAACTTAAAGAAAAGAAAATGAGTTTTTGCTCTGGTCACTATATAAAACATTAGCTTTGCCATTAGTCAAGGAAACATACTTTAAAAAGAAAGTGACAGGACCCGATGGTGGCACAGCCATAAAGCGCAAAGCTCTGTGTGGTCATCCCACATGGAAGGGTTCTGATTTGAATCTGGAGGCCTCTGTAGGTATGCATAGATCATGTTTGCCCATGAAGGGCTTGGCTGAGGCTTGGGGTAGACCATGGCATTGGAACTCTGTTGGTGATGGCTGTCTCTCTCTGTTACAAATCACTCAGAAAAAAATAAGCTATTTTTCCTTTTCTTTCTTTTATTTTTTTATTTTTTTACATTTAACACTGTACATCTTTGTAGCATACAAAATGGATTTTCCCAGCACAAGTACATTGTATATTAGTCCAGTAAAAGATATTGCCATACACATTATCATCACCAGATAATTTTCCATTTTTGTGTACATTAAATGTCTGGCTTTTTTTTTTTTTTTTTTTTTTTTTGAGAGGTTTTTTGCTATAGGGCGCGTGCGCTCGCCAGACAGACAGAGAGAGACATAGAGACAGAAAGTGAGAAAACACCCCCCAGGGGGGATGGTCATGCCGCAATCCCTTCTCCTCCACTCTCCTCTTGGGATCTTGGGCACGCACGCACACGCGCCCGGCGTGAGTTGTAAGCCACCGGGTCCGAGACGCGAACCGCGGTCGACTACGTGGGAGTCCAGCGATAGCCATTACGCTAACTGCTGGTTCCCGAATGTCTGGCTTTTTTTAATCCTTGATTTCCTCCTTCCCACCCCACTATTGTCCACCCTCCTCTGACACTGTCTCTACTATCTACAGTGGCTCGCCATGCCTTTGAATCTATCACTCTTTCATTTCTGTCATAGAGTGCAGACATTTGGCATATATCAAGTGAGAACATTTAATGCTTCTCTTTCATAGTCTGGCTTGCTTGACTTGCATTAAGTCTTCTATATTTGTCCATTTTTGAGCAAATGCCAGGGCCTCATTGTTTTTTGTAGCTGAGTAGTATTCTGTAGTGTATATGTGCCACATTTTTTTCAATTCGTTCATGTCTTCTGGGACATTTAGGTTGATTCCAGTTTTTAGCATTTGTGAATAATACTGCAATAAACGTGGATGGGCAAGTACTTTCCTGACCAAGTGTATTCCTATCATATGGGTAGATAGCCAAGAGTGGAATTACTGGATTGTACAGTAGATTTATTTGTAGATTTTTTTGAGGAATCTCCATATTGTTCTCCACAGCAGCTGTACTAGCTTACTTTCCCACCAACCTTCTAGGAGAGTTCCCTTTTCACTGCAGCCAGCCTGGGTCTCATCAGCATTTATCATTCTTTGGTTTCTAAATCTTAGCCATTCTGACTGGGATTAGATGGTATCTCATTGTGGTTTTGATTTGCATCTCTCTTCTGATAAGAAATGTTGAGTTTTTTTTTTTTTTTTTTTTTTTTTCATATGCTTTTGGGTTGTTCATAGACCTTCCTTCAAGAGTTGTCTATTCCACTAATTTTTCTATCTTTTTTTTCCTTCATCCACTTTTTATCAAATTCCAGGGCCATGCTGTTTTTTATGGCTAAAAAGTATTCCATGGAGTATATCTGCCACACTCATTCAGTCCATTCATCTGTTTGTGGACATTTAGGTTGGTTCCATATCTTAGCAATCATGAGTAATGCTGCAATAAATATAGATGTGCAAGTGCTTTTCCAATTGAGTGTTCTTCTGTCCTATGGGTAGATACCCAGGAGTGGAATTCTTGGATCATATGGTAGTTCTACTTGAAGGTCTTTGAGGAACCTCCATATTGTTCTCCACAGTGACTGGACCAGTTTACATTCCCACCAACAATGTAGGAGAGTTCCCCTTTCACCACATCCCCACAGCACTTATCATTTTTTTTTCCTAATCTTCACCATTCTGACTGGGATTAGGTGGTATCTCATTGTGGTTTTGATCTGCATTTCCCTTATGATGAGGAGCTTTGAACATTTTTTTCAAATGCTTTTTTCTGTTCATATGTCTTCCTTAAAGAGTTGTTTATTCAACTCATTTTCCCATTTTTTTAATTGGGTTAATCATTTTCTTCTGGGTAAGCCGTTCATTTTTCTATCCTTTAATTAGATTGATTATTTCTTTTTTAGTAAACTGCTTGAGTTGCCTGTATATTTTGGTTATCAGTCCCTTATCTGAGGTATAGTTTGCAAAACTGTTCTCCCATTCTGAGGGTTGTCTCTTCACTGTAGTTGTTATTATTATTATTTTGCAGAAGTTTTTTTTTAAACTTGATGTCAATCCCACTTGTATATTTTTAAGATTATTGCCTGTGCTTTAGAGGTCTTATTTTAAAAGCCTTTGCCAATTCTGATGTCTCCAACAATTTCACCTGTGTTTTTCATCAGTAGTAGTTTTCTTTCTTTCTTTCTTTTTCTGTTTGCTATATTCTTGTCTGTTTTTGGAATGAGAGTGATGGAAGCTTCATAAAATGAATTTGGTTCCTTCCTTTTGGATCTTTAGAAATAGTTTGAATAGAATGGTGGTTAGGTTCTACTAACCTCTTCTTCTTTTTTTTAAAAAAAGAATTGTTTTATTTAACTTTATTTATTTACTTTAATTTGGCCAGAGAATGACAGAGAGAGAGAAAAAAGGAAAGTGAGAAAGCCAACCACCAGGTCCAGGACTCAAACTGTGGTCAACCATATGGGAGTCTAGCGCCCTTCACCATCATACCACCTGCCAGCCCCTCTATTAACCTCTTCTTTAAAGTTTTTGTAGAATTGAGAAGTGAAGCCATTAGAACCTGGGCTTTTCCTTATTGGGAGACTATTTATTACTGATTAAATCTCATAGCCTGTTCTTGGTCTATTCAAGCTTTCTATGTATTCCTGATTCCATCCTGGTAGATTATTTTGGGTTGTCAGAAAAGTCATGACACTTTTTTTTTTTTTTGAGAGGTTTTCGCTATAGGGCGCGTGCGCTTGCCAGCCAGACAGAGAGAGACATAGAGACAGAAAGCGAGAAATCACCCCCCAGGGGGGATGGCCACACCACAATCCCTTCTCCTCCATTCTCCTCTCGGGATCTTGGGCACGCACGCACACTTGCCCGGCGTGAGTTTTAAGCCACCCGGTCCGGGACGCGAACCGCGGTCGACTACATGGGAGTCCAGTGACATAGCCATTACGCTAACTGCTGGTTCCCATGACACATTTTTGAAAAAGATGGCACTAGTTCATTTTTTTGGAAGTACTAGAATCATTTTCATCTATGTTATTTCTATGTTATTTGACGGCTGACAGTTCTAGGTTCATTCTAAAAAAAAATGAAATGATTTGTTGAGATTGGGAAATTTTACAAGTTAAAGATGGAAGATCCAACTGTGCATTTCGCTATATTTTATTGTTTTACTTCCATAAAGGGAACAATGCACATCAAGCTTGTGAAAAGTTGCATGAAGTTTACAGTGACAATCCTCTACAAAAACGTGTATCAATGATGGTTCACAAAATTCTGTGCTGGTGATTTTAATCTCAATGATGCTCCTCGGTCAGAGAGAGAGGCCCATCTAGGTTCAAGATGACACAATTAAAGGTATCGACTGAGTCAAATCCACACTAAGTGACACAAGAGATTGCAGAAGCATTGGACTTCCACTATTCCTGACCACTTGAAGAAGATGGGATATATAGGAAAGCTCGATATTTGGGTTCTTTATGAACTCAGAGAAGTTCATTTGATACGCATATAAACATTTGTGATATGCTCATTAAATGTGAGAAAAAGGATGCTTTTTTGAGGTGAGTGAAAACTGGGGATGAGAAGCAGATTGTTTACAACAATGTGGTGCACTAATGGTCTTGGTCTCGATGTGATAATCCACCCTAAAAAGAAAGCCTGAATAGACCAACACCAAAAGCAGACACTCATTAGAGGAAGTTCATGCTCTCAGTGTGGTGGGATTTGAAAGGTAGTGTGTTTTTTGAGTTTCTACCAAGAAACAATCAATCAATTTGAATGTGTACTGTTGACAATTGGACAGTTTGAAAGAATCCATTATTCAGAAATGCCCAGTGCTCATTAATCATAAAGGAGTTGTGTTTCATCACGACAACAAGAGAGACCGCACACAAGTTTAACCACCAGTCAAAAATTATTGGAGCTTATGGGACCAGCAGTTAGCATAATAATAAAAACCTCTCCAAAAAAAAAAATATATATATATTGGAGCTTGGATGGGACATGTTGCCATGCTCACCTACATGCCTGACCTGGCGCCGTCAGACTTCCACTTGTTTCACTTTATAAAATTCACTGCGTGTTGGGAACCAGCAGTTAGCGTAATGGCTATGTCGCTGGACTCCCACGTAGTCAACCGCAGTTCGCGTCCCGGACCTGGCGGCTTAAAACTCACGCCGGGCGTGTGTGCGTGCGTGCCCAAGATCCCGAGAGGAGAATGGAGGAGAAGGGATTGCGGCGTGACCATCCCCCCTGGGGGGTGATTTCTCGCTTTCTGTCTCTATGTCTCTCTCTGTCTGTCTGGCGAGCGCACGCGCCCTATAGTGAAAACCTCTCCAAAAAAAAAAAAATTCATTGCGTGTTATAACGTTCAATTCAGATGAGGCTGTAAATCAGCACCTTATTCAGTTTTTCCCGGATAAAGATAGGTTTTCCTAGAAATGAGGAATCATGAAACTCACTGAGAGATGGCAAAAGGTTATCAAACAAAACAGGCAACTTATCATTGAATGATCTTTGTTCTTTATTTAAATAAATGACCTTTGAAAACCATGAAACAAATGCATCATGACTTTTCTGACTACCCGATATGTGTCCAGAAATGATTGTCTTGTTTGTTGGCAAATAGTTGCATGTAGTATCCTCGGACAATCCTTTTTATTTCTGTTATGTCTGTTGCCATTTCGCCTGCTTCATTGCCGATTAGATTAATCTGGTTCCTTTCTCTGTTCTTCTTAGTCTAGCTAATGGATGTGTCAATTTTGTTTATGTTCTCAAAGAACTGACTTTTGGTTCTTTTATTTTCTGTTTAGCTCATTTATTCTCTTTTTCACTTATTTCTGCTCGAATCTTCATTGTTTCTTTTCTCCTGGTATTTTGGGGTTTTTTGGTTGTTGTTGTTTTTCCAGTTCTCTGAGGTGTGTTGTTAGGGTGTGTCAACTTGCCACCTTTCCAATTTTTTTTTTTCCTGTGAACTAATTGCTATGAACTTCCCTCTTATAACTGCTTTTGCTGTGTCCCATAGATTATGAAAACTTGTGTGCTCGTTATCATTGGTTTCAATGACTCTTTTGATTTCTGTCTTAATTTCTTCAGTGATTGTGAAATCATTTAGCAATTGGTTATTTAGTTTCCATATGTTTGTGTATTTTCGAGGTTTCTTTTCTGCAGTTAATTTCAAGTTAAATTTCATTGTGGTCGAAGAAGATTCTAGATACAGTTTCTATACCTTTGAATTTGTAAAGGCTTGTTTTGTGCCCTATCATGTGGTCAGTCTTTGAAAATGTTTCATGTGGGGTGAATAAAATGTATATTTTGTGGTTGGTGAATGGAAAGTTCTATAGATGTCTGTCAAGTCCATCCAATTTATGATATTGTTAGGCCAGAGGTCTGGGCAGCTTGGATGTGGGGCTTAGATGCCATGCCCTATTGGCTGATACAACCCGGATTTGATCTGTCATCAGACCTGTGCTGCACTCGGAACTAACCTGGATGTAGCACACAGCGCTCTACTGTGCACGTGGTGCTCTACTGTGCACACGACACCAGACCTTACATGGCACAGCAGTCTGCTCTTCCCCAACCTTTACCATACATGGACTGTTTCTACTCTAAGACACTCCCTCTCCCTATACCCTTATAAAAATCGCTAGTGCGTGATTTCTCTGGCCCCCTCTTTCTCTGTCAGATCAGTGAACCTCACCTGGGAGTGTTCCCAATAAAGGCTCTACATTTCTGTTTTCTCTCGCATGGGTCGGCCCATTTCTTACAGATATAATTTATATCCTGTATCTCATTGTTTATTTTTTCTCTAGATGATCTGGCCAGAGGAGACAGCGGAGTATTAAGACAATTATTGTGTTACAGTCTATTTCTCCTTTTAGATTAAGCAATCTATCTTTCATGTATTTCAGTGTTCCAGTGTTGGAAGCATAGGTATTTGTAAGTGTTACGTCTTCTCGATGAATTAACCCTTTTCATACTATATAATGTCCTTTTTTTTTTTCTCTTTTTACAGTTTTTGTCTTAAAATTTATTTTGTTTCCTGATCATGAATACGCATGCCCAAAATCCTGAGAGGAGAATGGAGAAGGGATTGAAGCGTGGCCATCCCCCTGGGGGATATTGTCTTGCTTTCTGTCTCTCTAGCAAGTGCACACGCCCTACAGAAAAAAATCTCTCTTAAAAAATAATTCTCTTTTGTCTGAAATCATTATTACAACTCCAGCCTTTTTTGATTTCCATTTGCTTGTAGTATCTTTTTCCAGCCCTTCACTTTCAGTCTATGTTGGTCTTTATCTGTGAGGTAGACAGCATATAGCGGGCTCCTTCCTGGTTTTTGTTTGTTTGTTTATTTAGAAAGGGCAGAGAGGCAGAGAGTCAAAAAAGTGAGAAATTAACCCCTGGGGGATGGCCACACCACAGTCCCTTCTCCTCTATTCTCCTCTCTGGATTTTGGACATGTACGTACACATGCCTGGCATGAGTTTTAAGCCACCAGGTCCAGGACTTGAACTAGAGTCGACTATGTGGGAGTCCAGCAATGTAACCATTACGCCATCTGCTGGTCCCTGTTTTTTTCTTTTCTTTTCTTTTTTTAAAAATCTATTCAGCCAGTCTGCATCTTTTGATTGGAGAATTTAATCCTGTAACATTCGACATTATTATTGATATTTGTAGACTTTCCTGCCATTTTGTTAGCCATTTTCTTGGTTGTTTTTTATTCTCTTATTTCTGTTTGCCTCTCTTTAGTTTTCCTGATACAGTACTCCCTTCAGTACTTCTTTTTCTTAAAGAATTATTTATTTTATTTCATTTGTTGTTATTATTATCATTATTATTTAATTTAACCAGAAAGAGAGAGAGAGAGAGATATGGGGGGGGGGGGTGGGCAAGAAAGCAAGCCACCAGGTCTGGGACTTGAACTGTGGTTGGCCATGTGGGAATCAAGTGCCTTTAACCACCACATCACCTGGCAGCCCCATCCCTTCAGTACATCTTGAAGGGCTTGTTTAGTGTTGGTGAACTCTTTCAGTTTTGATCTGAGAATGATTTTATTTGTTCTTCCCATACAAAGGAAAGTCTTGCTTGAAAGTGTTTTCTTTTAGCATTTTGAATATATCTTTCCTTGCGTGCATTATTTCAGTTGAAAGGTCTGATGTTAGCCTAATAGAATAACCTTTATAAGTAACTTGATGTTTCTCTCTTGTCACTTTTAGAATCTTGCTTTTGTCTGTGATTTTGACCAATCTGGCTATGATGGGCCATGGAGAGAATATTCTTAGCTTGATTGTATTTGCCATCCTTTGTGTGTCATGGGTCTGGATGTTTGAATGTTTCTCTAGGTTGGAAAAGTTTTCTGCAAATATTTCATGTAATATTTTTTCTATGCTTTTATTAGATTCACCTTCTGGAATATCAATTATTAGGATGTTTAAGTGCTTAATGGTCTCTAGTATTTCTCGTATGTTATCCACATTTTTATTTATTTCTTTGTTTATTTATATTCTTTTTGGTAATTTTGTCTAGGTCAGAGGTTTTGACTTTAAGATCAGAGATTCAATCGTCTGTCTGGTCTAATTTGCTCTTAGCATTTTCAAGGGAGGTTTTGATGTCCTGTATTATAGTCTTTATCTCTAGAAGTTCTGTTTGATTCTTTTTTATGGTGTCTATCTCCTCCTTCAAGTCGTGGAAGGGACTGCTTCATCTCCTGGAGTTGGTTGGTTGTTTTCTCTTACATCTCGTTTAGTTTTGTCACTATGAAGATTCTGAATTCTTTTTCGGACATTTCTGTGGGATCTATCGTGCTGCCTGTGGTAGGTGAGGAGTGCTGTGTTCTCTTCAGGGAGAGGTATTTCATTGTTTTTTCATAGTTCTGTTTCTCAGCACTGGTTTTTAGTCATCCGATGAAGTACATACTTCCTCCTGTTGTTTGAATAGGTTCTGTAGTGTCGGGGTGAAGAACACCTCTCCTTCCCAGGTGTGTTCTTCGGTAGGGGATGCATTTTTCAATGAGAATAGGCTGTATCTAGCCAGCTCAGGTGCTGAGGTCCTCTAATAGGATCCTCTCAGGATGAGATGCACCTGGAACTGGGTTGTACCATGTAACTACAGAAAGAAGTGCAAGTCCTGTGCTGCACACAACATGGCCAATAAAATGTGGAATCCGGAAGTAGAGGGCTCCCAAGGTCTCTGCTGAGCAGGCAGATGGAAGCTGGAAAGGCAGTGCAGGGGCACGGACATGGAATGGTTCAAAGGCACGGACTGTGTAGCCAAACACCAACCGGGAGCTTCCCAGTAACGGTTCATCAGCAGCTTCTTCCTTAGGCCTCTGCCGCACAGGTGGATGGAACTTCGAAAAAATACATAAACTTTTTATTTTAAAATTTTTTAAAAATTTAACCTTACGGGACCAGCAGTTGGCGTAATGGCTATGTCGCTGGACTCCCATGTAGTTGACCGTGGTTCGCATCCCGGACCTGGTGGCTTAAAACTCACACTGGGTGCGTGTGCATGCGTGCCCAAGATCCCGAGAGGAGAATGGAGGAGAAGGGATTGCAGCGTGGCCATCCCCCCTGGGGGGGGTGATTTCTCACTTTCTGTCTCTCTGTCTCTCTCTGTCTGTCTAGCGAGCGCACATGCCGTATAGCAAAAAACTCTCAAAAAAATTAACCTTGTTTTTCCATTTATTTATGTATGTATTTATTTATTTAAATTTGACCAAAGAGGGACAGAGTGAGAGAGAGAGCGAGAGAGAAAGTGAGAAAGAAGCCGCCAGGTCCAGGACTTGAACTGAGGTCCACCATATGGGAGTCCAGTGCCCTTAACCACCACGGCACCTGCTGGCCTCAGAATGCATAAGCTTTAAAAAAGAAAAGAAAAAAAATGAAGAAGTTGCTGGGTTGTTTATCTACTCGTTAAATATTTTGAGCACCCTAGTGTACTAGGCATTGAGAATACAGAGTTCAATGACATGATGTGTAAGGTTGCTTACAATCTATTGGTGATAATGGAAAAGTGAACAAGGTTACCTTTGGGGCATAGAACATCAAAAAAGCTTTTGTTGGGACCAGCAGTTAGCGTGATGGCTATGTCGCTGAACTCCCATGTACTTGACTGCGGTTTGCGTCCCAGACCCAGTGGCTTAAACTCACACCAGGTGCGTGTGCGTGTGTGCCCACAATCCCAAGAGGAGAATGGAGGAGAAGGGATTGCGGCGTGACCATCCCCCCTGGGGGGGGTGATTTCTCACTTTCTGTCTCTCTGTCTCTCTCTCTGTCTGTCTGGTGAGCACACGCGCCCTATAGCAAAAAAACCTCTTCAAAAAAAAAAAAAAACAAACAAACTTTTGTTTCTGTCTTACATATTTTCTGTAATTTTTGTAAGAATAGGTCTAATCACAATAAGAACAAAATAAAGTTTAAGCTAATAAAGTGCAGTCTATGCCAGAGTAGTGGTAAATACAAAGTGTCCCGGGAGCCCGTCAGATACCCCTGACCCAGGGGTGGGGTGGGGGAAGGTGTCCCGGTAGGTGCCTCCAAGGCACTTATAGAATAGCTCAAACCCAAAAGGGTGACCATAGCAAATGTGGCGCAGGTTGTGGAGCCCCTGGAACTCTCATGCATTGCTGGAGGGGGTCTGAGATGGTACAACTATTTTGCAGAGCGATTTGGCAATTTTTAGAAAGCTAAACACACTTGAGACCAGCAGTTGGCGTAATGGCTACATTGCTGGACTCCCATGTAGTCAACCGCGGTTCGAGTCCCGGACCTGGTGGCTTAAACTCACGCGGGGTACATGTGCGTGTGTGCCCAAGATCCCTGAGATGAGAAGGGATTATGGCATGGCCATCACCTTGGGAGTGATTTCTTGTTTTCTGTCTCTCTGTCTCTCTCTGTCTTTCTGGCGAGCACACATGTCCTATAGCAAAAACCTCTCAAAAAAAAAAAAAAAAAAAAAAAAAAAGAAAAGAAAGAAAAGAAAAAGAAAGGAAAAAAGAAAGAAAGAAAGAAAACTAAAAACACTCTACAATCCCCAAAACTCCTGGCTAGTTACTTGCATAAAGTATGTTTATGCACAAAAAAAATCTTGTGCTCAGAGATTCGAAGGAGCCTTATTCGTAATAGCTTTGGACGGGAGGTAACCCGGTGTCCACCCACAGGAGAGTGCCCACATTGCGGTGTGTTCATGGAATGGAATACTGATCCACGTTAAGATGGGACAAACCCCTGGCGACCTTGAGTCGTGAACAGATCCACAGCAGAATGCTGAACAGAAGAAGCCCGAGCAGAAAGAATGCAGGTGGTCCAAGGGCAAGCAAAACTGATCTGTCTTGTCAGAAATCAGAATGGTGGTAGGTAGCTTCTCGTAGGAAGAGAGCTTCACTGAAAAGAGAATTTCTATAGGGAGGGAAGGTTCTGTGTCTTGATTTGGCAATTGAGCACATGCACGTGGATGTAAGCTCTGTGTATGGGCTCTCCATTGCAATGTAATCCTTTTGCATTTCAATTTTTAGTTAAACAGATACATTCCAGAGTGCTCCAATTCACTGAGTGTGTCCTGTGTATGTCAGAGAATCCTCCCAACTACTGTGAAGCAGGTTCTATCAGTATTCTTATTTATTTATTTATTTATTTATTGGAGAGTTTTTGCTATAGGGCGCATGTGCTCGCCAGAGAGACAGAGAGACAGAAAGTGAGAAATCACCCCCCTGGGGGGATAGCCACACCGCAATCCCTTCTCTTCCATTCTCCTCTCGGGATCTTGGGCACGCATGCACACGCGCCCAGCGTGAGTTTAAGCCGCCAGGTCTGGGACTCGAACCATGGTCGACTACATGGGAGTCCAGCGACATAGCCATTACACTAACTGCTGGTCCCAGTATTCTTAGTTTTTAGACCAGAAAAGGCAAACGTGAAACAGCTGATCCACTTGTCCACGGTTTGTAGGTTGGGAAGGCAAATAAGGGCCTCGAGCCCTGAGTATCTGACTCATGCTTGTGTTGGTGATTGTGGTATGGAGCTGACTGATACACAACATGAGAAGAGAAGGGGGCAAGATTCCTCTTACCCTCCTTTGCTCTTGATTTTGGTTTTAGTTCAGCATTTATTGAGTAAAATAAGCAGCCAGGTCTATGAAACACCAGACTGAATAGTTGGCAGAGTTGTCATGGTTTTGATCTTATCCTCTTGTTTTCAGGGTAATGTGTAGAAAGTTCAAAAGACAAATGAAATAGTCTAAGTACGGAAGCAGAAGGGGCTTTATCTATAGCAATTCTCTAAAGGAAAGAAGTGATTCCCTAAAGTAAAGCAATCCATTAGCTGCTTTCAGCTAGAACAGATAAACAGTGGTCTTCCATTGGGCAAGGCAGCATGGCTACAAGCATTATTCCCGAAAGGTTGTCCAAACACTGTCTAACCAGATAACCACAGTCATGGTATTTCCTTCAGTGGTACTGCCTGTTCTGGGCTCTAGGTTGTCCCTGGGAACCCTCGCGGAGCCTGTAAGCCACTGGAGGGCACACAGAGCGAGTCATGCTTGCTGCAGGGCCATCCAGGATCCGCAGCGAGTGGATGGGGCAAGGGGGTTGACGTCAGTTGCATTCTAGTATGTGGGACCTTCCCAGGTTATCTTTTCTGAGTATCAGTGATCTCCCCTTTAAGTTGAGAATGAACGTCACACTCCTGGCTGGGTCTTGAGGCTGAGGACACAGAATTAAGTATGAATTACTGTAGAGGTGTACTTGGCCAAGTCCACCCTTTCCATGGTATGTGGGAGAGAATGAAACCTTATCCCAATAACCAAGCTATGAGCTTGCAGTCACGGCCCCATTCCTTCGTGCAAACTAGAACAGGAAGGAGCAATCTCAGTGGAGGTGCATCTAAATGGGGGTGGGCTTTCAGTAAAGACTATCGAACAGTGAAAATAATGGTAGCTGGGACCAGCAGTTAGCGTAACGGCTATGTCGCTGGACTCCCACGTAGTCGACCGTGGTTCGAGTCCCGGACCCGGAGGCTTAAACTCACGCTGGGTGCGTGTGCATGCGTGCCCAAGATCCTGAGAGGAGAATGGAGGAGAGGGGATTGCGGCATGACCATCCCCCCCCCGGGGGGTGATTTCCCGCTTTCTGTCTCTCTGTCTCTCTCTGCCTGGCGAGTGCACATACCCTATAGCAAAAACCTCTCCAAAAAAAAAAAAAAAAGAAAAGAAAAGAACAGTAACTCTATCGAACTTTATTGAGCAGTGTGGGCACACGAGTAGAGTCCACTCTAATTTTTCAGATTAAAACAGGCTATGTCTGCATGTACTAAATTAAGCCCTGCCTTCCTGAATTGAGAAAAACGCTAGATTCCTCAGTCCAATAGTTCATAGAACGGGGCTGAGCCTTTGGCAGGTCCCAGTTTGTGGCTGTGGTTCCCTCACGCCCTTGGCACGTGGTGCTTCTGTGGAGCCTTTGTCTCATGCCCCCCGCTGCAGTGCCCGTGTGCACAGTGGTCTGGATCGTTTGGCCGGGTACAGCACTACCCCGCACTGCTCATAGCTTTGCCTTATAACCCCTGCTCATCGCTGTCCCCAGATCAAGCCCATGCAGGGTTACTACTTGGGCACAGTGTGGCTCCGTCCCCATACAAACATAGACCTACCTGTCACTGAGCCCGAGCCACTATGCCCACTGTGACAGTCCCTGGACGGCTCTGCATGTGCATTCTTGCAAGGCCTTTTTAGTCCGGATCACCCCCTGTCAGACAGGCTTACTATAATGGAATTTCGAAGGAGAATGGGTAGAATCGCGGCTATTTTGTGCCCAAGAGGTAATTTGGCTCCAATGCAAAATTCCCCAACTTCTGTCCAGACACTGGCTTTGATTAACTGGGGGGTTCCATGATAGCCTTTCTCCCTCTGCATGCTTGTTTTTTATTTACCCAAGAGGAAACACTTGCTGATTCTTCTCAAGATAACAATTTGCTCTAAAAAGTTACTTTTTTAGTTCGCTGACACAAAGAAATGAAATACCACTTCTTTCTAGAACAACTTGTATTAAAAAACAAAACAAAACAAAACTCTAAGTTCCTCTAAATGCACTCCTGCAAACACACAATAAATGAGTATTCATTACAATAACAAGAGATTTCTCTGTTCTCTTCCTGCCTTTGACCCCCCCCCAGGGCAGGCTGGCCCTCACAGAGCCGTGCCTGCACCTGGGCCTTCGCCAGGGCAGCAAGAGCTCCCCCGGGACTTCGCAGTACTGGCGCTCCATCGCGACCTCTAGTGGTGAAATGAAAGCAGCAAGTCTAGGCCAGGGCTTTGCGGTTGTTTCTCTGCCCTGTGGAAGTTGCCTCCAGAGGCCTAGACTCAGGGATTCGGAGGTAAAGACTCCAGGAAAATGCAAGGGGACCTCTGCCTTACGTGGAGCTTAGGTTCTAAAGCTTAAATGGACTCAACTGGAAAGCATCGGAAAGCAGACACTTAAAAATAAAAACATGGGGGATAGTCAGTGTCGTGGTAGTTAAGGCGCCCGGAACCCACATGGATTGATTACTGGGCAGTTCAAGTCCTGGACCCGGTGGGTTTTGCCCCCACAGAGGGGGCTGGGCTGGTGGTTACACATGTGCCCTCCTGTCAGCCCCAGCTTCTGGGTGGTGACTGTCAGATGAAGGTGACAGAGACATTCTCAAGGGCCAGAGGCATGATGGGAAGATTCCATTCACATCGATGAATGTGTCACCCTAACTCAGTCATGTCTGCCTCCAAACAGGTTATTTGGGGTGGCAGGCCCCGAAAGTCCAGCACGTCCAGGGACTCACTGGCCCTCGCTGACATGGCATGACTCTTTCCCAGGACTGTATGGATTTTTTCCTAAACCAAGTCATTCCTTTTGAGTGCACGACAGTTCAGATTCAGATTCTTTTTCTAGAAAGACTTTTGCTATTGGGCGTGTGCACTTGCCAGAGAGACAGAGAGACAGAAAGTGAGAAATCACCCCCCGGGGGGGTGGCCATGTCAAAATCCCTTCTTCTCCATTCTTCTCTCAGGATTTTGGGCATGCACGCACACATGCCTGGTATAAGTGTTAAGCTGCCGGGCCTGAGACTTGAACCATGGTCGACTACGTGGGAGTCCAGCGATGTAACCTTTATACCATGTGCTGGTCCCATCAAATTCAGATTCTTGATGGGATTTCACTTTATGGGAGGAGTCTATGAAATGAGCTTTTCTCTTCTAAAATGTCTTTCTTGTAGTGTTATCTGTTGCCCATATTCATTACAGTGTGCGTATATAGTACATTCTTAATAAATTCCATTTTTCCCAGTTTATTTCTTCCATAAACAAGAAAGAGAATGAGCGCCCCTCATAAGATCCTGTCGCTGAAATTCACTTCAGCCAGTCCCGTACCCCGGGAATGCAAGCTGGCGAACACAGGGAGGTCTCTGGATGTGAACTGGGAACCCTCCCATGTGGGTCAGCCCTCAGAGCTGCCGAAGCCCCGCCCTCTGCTCTGTTTGCTTTCTCACACTGCCTCCCGAGCAGAACGAAACAGAAGTTTCCATGTGAAGTAGGGTTGTCAGATAAGATACAGAATGCCCAGTTATATTCGAATTTCAGACAAACAAAACAATGAAAATGGTTAGTGTAAGTATGTCCCAAGTACTGCATGGAACACACACTACAAGGAAAAAAAAATCTGTTGTTTACTAACATTTAAGTGTACGAGCATCTTGTATTTTTATTTGCTAAGGTCTGGTCACCCCTAGTGAGGGGAGACTGTTAGTGGTCACCGAGGGCCAGAGAGGGACAGAAATGATCCAAGATCACAAAGGGAGTTAGTGGCAGATGCAGGATAGAACCCAGTCCTGATCTGGTGGGTTGTGAAGTGTGCTGAAGTCCCTGGGGTGAGGGGTGGGGGCGGGAGTGGGAAGAGCAGCTGCTTTCTCTCTCCAAAGCCACCTGCACATCACGTCCTTCCTCAGCAACCCTCCTGGGCAAACCTAGCAGAAGTGAGGCCCCTGCGGAGGAGATGAGAAGTGCAAGGTCGTGCCAATTCAGAGAGGATGGTGTTGACAGAGATTTCCAGACAGGGCGCACAGGCCGCTCAGGAAACGGCTAATTAAGCAGGAGGCTCTAATTGAGAAGCAGGTGGAGTGTTTGCAGCAAATCCCAGCAGCCGGCCAGGGCAGCCGGGAGAACCACAGGCTGGGGCTCCTTCCCCTGCTCTCCTTGTGTGAGACCTCCGCCAGCCCTTCTTCCTCTCTGGGCGCCTGCTTCCTGGGCTACGAGAGAAGGGGATTCTACTGGTTGAGGTTAAGGACCTTGCTGGCCTCCAGAGAGTGGAAGGAGTCTTTCCCTCCACGGTGGAAGATTTTCCAGCACATTGTAGTGTCTTTTTAAAATTTTTCTGGAGAGGTTTTTGCTATAGAGCGCATGCGCTTGCCAGACAGACAGAGACAGGCAGAGAGACAGAAAGCGAGAAATCACTCCCCAGGGGGAATGGTCATGCCGCAATCCCTTCTCCTCCATCCTCCTCTTAAAATCTTGGGCACGCACACACACGTGCCTGGCATGAGTTTTAAGCTACTGGGTCCAGGGCTCGAACCGCGGTCGACTCCTTGGTAGTCCAGTGACATAGCCATTACGCTAACTGCTGGCCCCTGCATTGAGTGTCTTTATCACCTTCTCTGCCTTTCACTCACGGCTGATTATCCTCTCAGTTGTACTTGAATGCTGCTCTGTAAACTGAGGTGTGTGTGAATTGCACCTTCCTTTGTTTTTCACAACCCAACTGTATTTTCCTCTCCAGACCCCATTCCTCTAGGGTGGCCATTCAATGGTTCCCCTCTTCCTCTCCCGAGATCCTCGTATACTCTAGAGAGGTTCAGTATGGTGCCAACATGTACTTGGGACTCCCCTGATCTCTTTCGTACCGTGGGGGTCTCAGGAGTGTCCCTGCTGGGGGCTATGGAGGTCACCTTCCCTTCTACTGAGGATATGCAGCTGGCAGTAGAGTGATGGCAAGTACGGCCCTATGTTCCTGCTTCCCACTGTCCATCGTCCACTGGGACCCTCCCTCCCACACTGGCTGCAGACGAGGCCATGGGACTCGCTTTGGCAGGTGGAATAAGAGCCAAACAACAAGTAGAAGCTTTAAAAGCCCTTGATAGGGGGACCAGCAGTTAGTATAATGGCTATGTCGCTGGACTCCCATGTAGTCAACCGCGGTTCGTGTCCTGGGCCCGGTGGCTTAAAACTCACACCAGGCGCATGTGCGTGCGTGCCCAAAATCCTGAGAGGAGAATGGAGGAAAACGGAGGAGAAGGGATTGCGGAGTGGCCATCCCCCCTGGGGGGGTGATTTCTCGCTTCCTGTCTCTCCGTCTCTCTCTGTCTGTCTGGCGAGCGCTTGCGCCCTATAGCAAAAAACTCTCAAAAAAAAAAAAAAAAAAAAAAAAAAAGCCCTTGATGAATGTGGCTTTGTCTCCTGGAATTCTGTCACTGCCCCGAGGACACAGCTGGGCTAGCTAGAACACAGTAGGAGATACACGTAGAGAATTCATGTCCCACTAACACAGAAGGCCAAGTTATCCCAGCCACGATGTCCTGGACCCAGCCCCGGACCCTAGCCCAGATCAGTCAAGTGCCACCCAGATAAACAGATTCACCCAGCTGACAGATGGACTCAAGACAAACAATGAATGTTTTTGTGTTAAGCCTTAGGTTTTGGGGTGATTTGTCATACAGCCATAGCTCAGTGGTCAATGACTTTTTTGTAGACTTTAGTGCCTGCAGTCTTCTTCCAGGACCCAAGTGGGTTGTGGCGTTGTAGGGTTTGTGTAAAACACGTTCTCCTACCCCTCACAGAGCTCTCTCACCCACAGCACAGGGTGTCCCTTCTCTGCAGTGGTAGCAAGGCTGTCTGGTGAGTTTCTGGGGGATCAAACAGGCTCAGTATTTACAGAATGTCATCTGATTATGTGTATCAAGGGCCTTTAAATCATCCTCACTCTTGGTTCAGTGTAGCTAGGACATGATCTGAAATTCAGGGGAAACTTTTTTTTTAGGCTCAAACACATCTTTATTCATCAAAATGTGAACTACCACCATCCATACATTTTTGCCAATGAGAAATAAACTTGTTTATTCCCGTGGTGTAAAAATCCATGCTTCTGGATCATCTCCTGCAGCCTGCCCGTCGTAGAAACATCTTCCCTACAAAAAGCAGTGGAGGGGGACCAGCCGTTGGCATAATAGCTATGTCGCTGGACTCCCATGTAGTCGACCGTGGTTCGAGTCCTGGACTCGGTGGCTTAAACTCACTCCAGGAACGTGTGCGTGCGTGCCCAAGATCCCAAGAGGAGAACGGAGGAGAAGGGATTGCAGTGTGGCCATCCCCCCTGGGGGGTGATTTCTCACTTTCTGTCTCTCTGTCTCTGTCTTTCTGGTGAGCACATGCACCCTATAGCAAAAACCTCTAAAAAAAAAAAAAAAAAAAAAAAAAAAACCTGTGGAGGTGCTTGAAGAAATGGTAGTTGGTTTATGAGAGGCCAGGTGACTACGGTGGATGAAGCTAGACTTTTAGCCCGATTTATTCAACTTTGGAAGTGTTGGTTGTGCGACGTGGGGTCGGGTGTTGTCGTAGGGATGAACTGGATCCTTTCTGTTGACCAGTGCTGGCTGTAGGCAGTGCTGTTTTCATCGAGTTGCTGGACATACTTCTCAGGAGTGATTTTGCTTGGATTCAGAAAGCCATAGTGGATCAAACCCCACCAAAGGTCTGTGACCTCTTTTTGGTGCAAATTTGACTTGGGGAAGTGCTTAGGGGCTGATTCTGAGTCCAACCTGGGTCACCGGTTGTCGCGTAAAATCCACTTTTTGTGGCATGTCTCAATCCGATCGAGAAATGGTTCACTGTTGTGGAGAATAAGAAAAGGTGACACTTCAAAATGACCCCTTTTTAAAATTTTCAGCCAGCTCAAGGGACCAGCAGCTAGTGTATTGGCTATGTTGCTGGACTCCCACATAGTCGACCGCGGTTCGCATCCTGGACCTGGTGGCTTAAAACTCACACCGGGCGCATGTGCATGCGTGCCCAAGATCCTGAGAGGAGAATGGAGGAGAAGGGATTGCGGTGTGGCCATCCCCCCTGGGGGGTGATTTCTCACTTTCTGTCTCTCCGTCTCTCTCTGTCTGTCTGGCGAGCGCACGCGCCCTATAGCAAAAACCTCTCCAAAAAAAGAAAAGAAAAGAAAATCACTTGAGTTTACTTTTTGTCTAGCATCATTTCTGTAGTCCAAATGAGCGGTCCAGTGTGGCATGCAGAAGAGAGCTCTGGCAAGGGTATGGGACCCGCTTGGGATGGTTGCCTCCAGTGAGTCTTCTAGGGGTGCAGCTCCAAAATGCCATGGTCTGGAGTAAGGAGGCAGTCACCTCTAAGGAAAAGCAAAGTTTATTGAGAGAAAGAGCACCCAAGAGTCTGAAGCCAGAGGGTCAGCTCCAAGGCCCGGGAAAATTTTTTTCAATAAGCCTTTGTCTATGGGGCTGGCAGGTGGCATGGTGGTTAAGGTGCTGGACTTGCACATGTCTGACTGCGGTTCAAGTCCCAGACATGGTGGCTTGCTTTCTCACTTCCCCTCTTCCTCTTTGTCTCTCTGGTCAAATTAAAAAAATAATAATAATAGGGGCCAGCAGGTGACACGGTGGTTAAGGACGCTAGATTTCCACATGGCCTATCGCAGTTCAAGTCCCGGACCTGGTGGCTTGCTTTCTCACTTTCTCTTTACTCACTCTGTCCCTCTCTGGTCAAACTTAAATAAATAAACAAACAAATAAATAAAGTTAAATAAAAACAATTCTAAAAAATAAATAAATACAATTAAATAAATATTTTCAAAACCACCTTTGCACACAAAGTTTTAATTATAATATTATTTATACTAGCAAAAAATAATAAAACATTAAATGTCAAAAAATATACTTTTTAAGTATATTATGATATATGCAGTTGATGATATGTTGTGTACAGCCATTTAAAATCATGTTTATAGGGAATCCGTGAACAACATGGGAAATACTTGTGCTTTGCTGTTGCTGTAAAACAGATTATAAAATTATCTAGAATATGGGACCAGCAGGTGGTGTAGTGGTTAAGGGCGCTGGACTCCCACATGGCTGACTGTGGTTCAAGTCTCTGGTTTGCTTTCTTGCTTTCTCTCTCTGTGTCCCTCTCTGGTCAAATTTAAATAAATAAATAAATGAATAAGTTACATAAAATTATTCTTTAAAAAATTATCTAGGATACAACCTTACTATTCAACCATAACAAAAATAACCCAATTAAAATGAGCGAAGGATTTGAATAGAAATTTATCCAAGAATATATAGAAATAGCCAACAAGTGCATGCAAAGGTGTTCAACATCACTAATCATTAGGAAAATACAAGTTGAAACTGTTGGGTTGTCAGAAAAGTTGTGACTTGTTTTTCTATGCAAAAAGTCAAATATTTGCAAGGATGTTAAAAAATCAGGACCCTTGGAGCCGGCAGGTGGCGTGGTGGTTAAAAGCGCAGGACTCCCACATGGCTGACAGCCATTCGAGTCCTGGACCTGGTGGCTTGCTTTCTTGCTTTCCCTCTCTCTCTCTCTCTCTCAGTCTGTCCCTCTCTGGTCAAATTATAAGAAATAAATAAAGTTAAATAAAATAATTATTTAAAACAAAGAAAAAAATCAGAACCCTTGTGTACTGTTGGTGAGAAAGTAAAATGATGTGGTTGATTTGGAATGATTTGGAAACAGTACAGAAGTTAAAAAAAAAATAGGGATCAGCAGATGGCATAGCAGTTACATTGCTGGACTCCCACATGGTTGACCATGGTTCGAGTCCCAGACCTGGTGACTTGAAACTCATACTGGGTGTCTAAATATGCATGCCCAAGATCCCAGGAGGAGAATGGAAGAGAAGAGATTGTGGCGTGGCCATCACCCCATAGGGTGATTCCCACTCACTGTTTCTGTGTCTCTTTCTCTCTGGCAAGTGCATGCACCCTAAGGCAAAAACCTCCAGAAAAGAAGAAAAACCTTGGGCAAGGAATTACAATATGATCCCGCAACCCCACTTCTGCATATATGTATAGAAGAATTGAAGACAGAGATTTTTTTTTTTTTTTTTTTTTTTGGAGAGGTTTTTTTGCTATAGGGCATGTGCACTCACCAGAAAGACAGAGAGACAGAAAGCGAGAAATTACCCCCCAGGGGGGATGGCCATGCTGCAATCCCTTCTCCTCCATTTTCCTCTTGGGATCTTAGGCACACACGCACATGCGCCCGGCATGAGTTTAAGCCACCAGGTCTGGGACTCGAACTGCGGTCAACTATGTGGCAGTCCAGTGACATAGCCATTACGCTAACTGCTGGTCCCAAGACAGAGATTTGAGTGGTCTTTTGCACACATGTGTCCACAGCAGCATTATTCACAACAGCCAAGAAGTAAAAAAAAAAAATAAAAATGTCCAATGACAGTTGCCTAGATAAAAAAAAATGTGGTATATCCACACACTGGAATATTATCCAGCTTTTTTCTTTTTTTAGAGAGATCTTTGTTATAAGGCTCACGCACTCACTGGAGAGACAGAAAGATGGAGAGATAGACAAACGGAAAGTGAGAAATCACCTCCCGGAGGGATGGCCACACCATAATCCCTTCTCCTCCATTTTCCTCTTGGGACTTTGGGCATGCACGCACATGTGCCCTGTGTGCGTTTCAAGGCTCTGGGTCTGGGACTCGAACCGAAGTCGACCGTGTGGGAATCCAGTGATGTAACCATTACGCCATCTGCTGGTCCCAATATTACTCAGCTTTAAAAAGGAAGGAAATTCTGTAAATGCGCCAATATGAATGAACTTTGAGGACTTTAAAGTCTGGCTTAGTGAAATCAGCCAGACCGTGTCCATAGAAGGATAAATGCTGGAGGACTGAGCTAGTACGAGGCGTTCAGAGTAGTCGGATTCACAGATACGGAAAGTAGAAGGTGCTTAGGGCTAAGAGAAGAAAAAGGAGTCAGCGTTTCGGTTCTGTAAGATGAAGAAGTTCTGGAACTCTGATCACAGCGACACTTAACACTTCTTACCTGTACACTTACGATGGTTAAGATCATTTTATGGTTCTTAGCACAATTAAACAAAACAGTGACTGAGGATCCAAACTAGTTAATTCTTAGAATGCTTCCTTTAGCCTCCCGTGTTACCAACTCATCCCTACTTGTTATTGAATGTAATGTCAAAAACGTGGACGAGGGACCAGCAGTTGGCGTAATGGCTATGTCGCTGGACTCCCATGTAGTCGACTGCCGTTCGAGTCCCGGACCCGGTGGCTTAAACTCACACCGGGCACGTGTGCGTGCGTGCCCAAGATCCCCAGAGGAGAATGGAGCAGAAGGGATTGCAGTGTGGCCATCCTCCCTGGGGAGTGATTTCTCACTTTCTGTCTCTCTGTCTCTCTCTGTCTTCCTGGCGAGCACACGCACCCTATAACAAAAACCTCTCAAAAAAAAAAAAAAGTTAAAAAAACAAAACAAAAACGTGGACAAAGGATTTCATACAGCATCTGGCGTAGTTAGCGATGCTTGTCAGATGGAAGTGACAAAAGCCCATTTCCTGACGGCTTAAACTCAGAGATTTGTGTTCTTCTCATGTAACTGGGTATGAGCAGGGTTAGCTTTGGGTCAGCTCTCCCTGTCTTAGAATGTTACTTTCCTCAGCGTCCAACAGATTTCTGCTTAGGCCTCCTTAGCCGGAACAGTGTGTGGGGGAGATAGAAAAAAGAGGGTGTCACCAGGCAAGGCACAGTGCTGCCATGGATGAACCAAGCTGGAGTGTGGTCAGCAATGGACAGCACATTGTGTAGACCACTGCCGAGTCTTCCTCCTAGCACTGGAGAGATCAGAGTGAAAAGCGAGAAAAGGAGAGCCTGCTTATGTCTCAGGCCCTCATTAGGGGGAAATACAATGTCATTCAAAAAGATACGGGGGTTTGCAAGGCTCAGCCGCCTCGATCACTTGTTTCTGTCATCAGACAAGTTCCACGAGACAAATGGGTCATTACGCTTCAGTGGAGGGTCTCCTGCCCTCCAGATCCCAACTTGAGAACCAAGAGCGAAGGTGGAACTAAGGGCCTGTCCCAGGCACCTGTGTCTAGTAGAGTCCCATCATGTACTGGGGCGTGCAGGCACATACGGTGACCGACAGTGGACCTGCTTCTGCCCTCTTTTTTTTTTTTTTTTTTGGAGAGGTTTTTTGCTATAGGGCGCGTGCACTCGCCAGAAAGACAGAGAGAGACAGAGAGACAGAAAGCGAGAAATCACCCCCCCCCCCACCCCCGGGGGGATGGCCACACTGTAATCCCTTCTCCTCTATTCTCCTCTTGGGATCTTGGGCACGCACGCACATGCGCCCGGCATGAGTTTAAGCCGCCAGATCCGGGACTTGAACTGCGGTTGACTACACGGGAGTCCAGCGACATGGCCATTACGCTAACTGCTGGTCCCGTCTGCCCTCTTGATATTCCAATTTGTGTGGAAGAGAGTCCATAGTAGTGTGTGTGTGTGTGTGTGTGTGTGTGTGTGTGTGTGTGAACACCCTATTACGAGGTCTGGTGAATGCTCTGAATAGGATGTGATGGTAGAGAGCGAGCCAGGCTTAGAGGAGGCCCGTACCTCTGATTGGGTGGCAGCAGCTGTTGCGCCCCGTCCACACCCTTCGGGATTCATGCAGGTGGTGCCTGACTGCAAAAACCCGTGACTTGGCCTGTGGGCTTCCTCTGGCTTCAGCAGCATACTCAGCCGATGCTCAGCAGACAGACTATGGGGGCTTAAGACCCTGGGCAGTGCCTTCAGCTAGGTCTGGGCAGGAGTCGGGGGTGTAGCCACTGCAGCCCGTTGCCCACAGCTCAGCTGTCTTCTGCTGATTGAACACCCTGAACTGGCTCCTTCCAGTCCCCATCTCGCTCCCTCACAATCCTCACCAGTGCTTCTGGAATCATCTTCCAAATGAACCCTGTGCATGAGATCCCTGTCCGATGCATCCTGGGAAACTCACATTGATGAGGGCATGTGCTTGTGATGATCAACAGCTCAACTGCTGTTCTCCCCAAATTAGGGCTCACACCTTCCCCTCTGGGTGTTGGTTTCTCCTTCCTGAGGGGTAAGGGTGCGAATGAAGTGAATATTTTGGGCTCTAAAAACCAGAAGCTAGCTTTTCCCAGAGGCAGCTCCCACCTCCTCCTCCTCCTCTTTGTGCTAGGGGTGGGGTTTGCAGTGAGGAGACCAGAGACCAGAGGCAGGAGCAGGTTCAGCTCCTCTGAACCGGCAACGTGCATGAAGGTGAGGATGCCTGTCCACGCTGAAGCAGTAGGGCCGGAGTCTAATTTCCAAGTCAGAGCTGCAGGGGCCTCTGAAGGCTTGAGTAGGGAGGGAGGACAAGCCCCGAGGATGATGGGACACGGACACTGTGCACGCCTGTGCCTGGGTCCTGTGAGTGGCTGTGTCCTGGAGTGGTTGGGGCCCCTGTGTCTGTCCTCCTCAATGCATTCATGGGCTTTTAGTTTTGTGTTTTGTGTGTATTGCAGGAGCAGATTTCCCGTTGCTTCAGGGTTCCTCCCTTACCTGGTTCCTTCTAAGCTCTCCAATTTTGTACTCATAGCTGCAATAGTTTTTCAAAGAGCTCCCTCCCTCCCTGTGTAAGCGTCAGGCCCAACAGCCCCTGAGTCTGTCTTCGCCCTGTGTATATCTAGGTCTGTGCCTACGTCTGTGTCTTCCTCCCTCCCTCCCTTCTTTCCTTCAGTATTTGTGAGCCGGGTACGTCCCTTTCTGGGGAAGGAGCACAGGAAAGAAGACGCTCAGTAGTTTCAGGTATCCCACCTCTACCCTGGGGTGGTTAGGGAAAGTGAGGCTGGGAGATGGGCAGAGTATCCAGTCGCCAGGATGGGTGTGGCTGTGTGTGACAGTCTGCAGTACGTCTGTATCTGTTGGTGTGGGTGTGTGCCTCTCAGTGTGTGCTGTGTTTGTTCTTGGTGGCACTGTGGCTAACGAGTTGCCATGGCTGTGGAATTCCCTCGGGGCTGGTCTGCCTCTCTGGCTGCCAGGAACCCAGAGCTGGAGGATGATCTCACCTGCCCACAGTGTCCAAAGGCTCCCTGTGCGTCAACCTGGCTGAGGCTAGGGTCAGAGCGTCCAAAAGTTACACCCAGGGGCTTTAACAGATGCAGCGGTTTCCCATCTCTTGGGCATTGGTCACTGGGTGGGACCAGATCCTTGGCTTCAGACAGAGAGAGTAAGTAGAGGTGGCAGAGACAGAGTGTCAAAGTGACAGGCTTTGAGTGCTCTGAGTCAAGGAGAGTCTTTGCAAGAAATAGTGGGGGGACCAGCAGTTAGCGTAATGGCTATGTTGCTGGACTCCCACGTGGTCGACTGTGGTTCGAGTCCCGGACGGAGTGGCTTAAACTCACACCGGGCGCGTGTACGTGCGTGCCCAAGATCCCAAGAGGAGAATGGAGGAGAAGGGATTGCGGCGTGGCCATCCCCCCTGGGGGGGTGATTTCTCGCTTTCTATCTCTCTGTCTCTCTCTGTCTGTCTGGCGAGTGCACGCGCCCTATAGCAAAAACCTTTCCAAAAAAAAAACAAAAAACAAAAAACAAAAAACAAAAAAAAAAAAAAAGAAATAGTGGGGACAGGGGGCATTTTTCAAGCCCAACTCACTCCTGTTGTAGAGTTGGCTGAGGGAGGACTGGCGGGCTCTCCAAGGTCACTCGGAAGAGCTGAGGTTATTCCCTGTTCACACCCCACCCTGCAGACATACGGCTGTGGTTCCCTTCCTATCAGGCTGTGCAACGCTGTCACCATTGTGGGCCCCCCTTGGTCTCGGGTGTCTAGTTGGGCTTAATCAATGAGAGGCCCCTACAGAGCATCAGAAGGTGAGAAGAGAGAAGACTTGGGGTATTTTCCCATTCACCCCTAGATTTGTCAGTGCTGTGTCTCTCAGGAGTCTCTCCTGGCCTGGAGCTGAGGGTCTCCTTGGTTTCAGGAGAACTACTCTTCCCCTCTTCCCTTCAGTGTTCCCCTCATCTCCTGTGAGGTTCCTCATCCTTCCGCTGAGTAAATCAATCCTCCGTTAAGTATTTTCTGTAAATGCAAATGAGTAGCCTCTCTCGTTCTTGCTGGGACCCTGCTGGTTCAGTTTCCCATCCTGTTGGGGAATAAAACTATCCTCTTTTTCTGGTCCTCGACTAAAGCTTTCTGTTCCTTGCCTCTAGCTGCGCACTTACAGTGCCCTCTGCTTGCTTAAAAACCATCTCTTCGTTAATAAAACACATTTTATGTATTTAGCAGTGCTTGACACTTAAGTGTTTAACTGGCTAGGGGCCAGAGGTGGCATAGTGGTTAAGGGCACTGGGCTCCTACATGGCGACTGAGGTTCGAGTCCTGGACCTGGCGACTTGTTTCTTACCCCCCCCCCCCCCCCCCCGTGTTTCTCTCTGGTCAAATTAAAATACATAAAGTTAAATAAAGCAATTCTTAAAAAATGAAAGTACTGGGAACCAGCAGTTAGTGTAATGGCTATGTCGCTGGACTCCCATGTAGTCGACCGCTGGTTCGCGTCCTGGACCCAGTGGCTTAAACCTCACGCTGGGCACATGTGCGTGCGTGCCCAAGATCCCAGAGGAGAACGGAGGAAAAGGGATTGCGGCATGACCATCCCCTCTGGGGGGGTGATTTCTCGCTTTCTGTCTCTATGTCTCTCTCTGTCTGGCGAGCGCATGCGCCCTATAGCAAAAACCTCTCCAAAAAATAAATAAATAAATAAATAAAAGTACTGGCTAACATTGTTGTTAGTTGCTATTCTAAATATGTAAATATGTGTAAAATTGCAAGGGCACTGGTATAGAAATAAAAGGCGGTCACTTGAATTTAAAGGGCATGGTTTTTCTGAGCTGGTTCCATGGCCTAGTAGTTAAAGGAGCCAGACCTCACATGGCTGGCTGGGCAGTTCGAATCCCAGCCCTGAAGACTTGAAAAACATACTGAGCAGAGCAGGCAGGTGATACGGTGGTTGAGAGCCCTGAACTCCCACATGGCCAACAGTGGTTCGAATCCCAGACCTGGTGGCTTGCTTCTTACTTTCCCTCTCTCTCTCTCATTCTGTCCCTCTCTGGTCAATTAAAATTAACAAGTAAATATATAAAGTTAAATAAAAGAATTATTTTAAACATGCACACACACTGAGCATGTGTGTGTGTATGTTCCAAATCCCAACAGAATAGAGAAGTGGAGGAGAAGGGACTGCGGGTGACCATGCCCCACTGGGGGTGCTTTCTCCTCTCTGTTTCCCTCTGGTGAATACTGGTGCCCTGTGGCAAATAAGCTTAACACCTAAAACTTAAAATAACAACAACAACAAAATTAAAGGGCATGATTTTAATACTATGATAGGACATGTTAATCTAATAATAGTGAATTATATTGGGGCTAGCAGGAAGTGTGGTGTTTAAGGGGCTAGACTCCCACATGGCCAACCATGGTTCAAGTCTCAGGCCCAGCAGTTTGAAAATCTCTCTGGGTGCGTGTATGTGCATGCCCCAAATCCTGAGAGGAGAACGGGAAAGAAGAGATTTTGGAGTGGCCATCACCCTTAGGGAGTGATTCCTGCTTTCCCTCTCTCTGTCTGTGGTGAACACATGCACTCTATGGCCAGAAAATTAGAAGTTATATAAAATACTGACTCTGGGGCCAGCAAGTGGCATGGTCAAGGCAATGGACTCCCACATGGCCGACTGTAGTTCCAGTCCCAGACTTGATGGCTTGAAACTGCCAGGCACGTGGGTGTGCATGCCCAAAATTCCAGGAGAAAAAAGGAGAAGGGATTGCAGTGTGGCCATCCCATCTGGGGAGTGGTTTCTCATGTTCCCTCTAACTGTCTCTGTCTCTCCAGTGAGCACACATGTGTGGGAAACTGCACATCAGCGAGTCCGCCGAGGCCATTTTATGAGTCTTATACTATCGCCATTTTAAAGAAACCTTTAGGTTTCGATTTCTCAGCGAGCAAACAATCATATAACGCCAAAGGCCACAATTGGCCCCCCTTCAAAACCTCACCTTCAAAACCATACTCTGATTGGCTACTACCCATGGCGCTCACTGATTGGCGAGCCTAGAATCCCTCAGATTTGCATATCCGGCACCTTATGATTGGTCTATAAGGCAACCAATCATAACCCACCTTCTACAATCCTTCTTTAGCATATAGGACAACCAATCATGACCCACCAGCATGTATATAACCACGATCCCTGGCCCACAATAAACGGATGATTCTGAAGAGTTGTAACACTGCGTCATCTCCGCGCTGCTCGTCCGTCTCTCACTCCTTCCCTCAGGAAACCTGTCCTGCAGGTCGGGACACACATGCTCTATAGCAAAACTATTTAAAAACAAACAAACTGACTCCATGCCAATGATTAACAGTTGCTGTGTTTCTGTAGTTATAATCGTCCTTTATATGTCTGCAGTTTTGCAAAAGAAGTGTTAGGGTTTAGTGGTTTCTTATTCAAGTTCAAATACATTCCAAGACAGCATGAAGTGGGAAAAATAGCCAAGTACACAAATTCAATAATTCAGTGTTGGGCTTTATAACAATGACATTTTAAATAATTCTACGTAGCTTAAAAGTCAAAACACCAACAACAAACTCAGTTCTTTTTTTTTTTTTTTTTTGGAGGGGTTTTTGCTATAAGCGTGTGCGCTCGCTAGAAAGAGAGAGAGAGAGACAGACAGACAGAAAGTGAGAAATCACCCCCCAGGAGGGATGGCCATGCCACAATCCCTTTTCCTCCATTCTCCTCTAGGGATCTTGGGCATGCATGCACACGCACCCGGCGTGAGTTTAAGCCACCGGGTCTGGGACTCGAACCATCGGCTACATGGGAGTCCAGTGACACAGCCATTACACTTACTGCTGGTCCCTACAAACTCAGCTCTTCAAAGGGGCCTTACCTGACCACTGTCTCAGTCAGGAGCCTATCACGTTCTCTCTCAAACAGCTTGACTTTGCTTTCTAGTTGAAGGTTTGTCTCTTCCACTCAGCTGTGAACTTCACCTTGCGTGCCATGTGTAGGCCTGTGGCCACAGTGCATTTTCTTAGCAGCCGCCCTGGGATGCTGTTTACTATGAACCTTTTACATAACAGTTTGAATAATAGGTGTATTCCTCCCACGTGTGATCACGTACGTAGGTGGTCCAGGATGGCACTGTAGTTTGAAAGTGTCCCCAAGCCCTCAGGGCTCCCCAGTCCACCTGCCTCCTCAGCTACCAGGACACAACTTCAAACACCCTCTTACACAGCCCAGCGCTCCCTTTGGCCTCTTAGGCCCTCTCCCGGACCCTCATTCTCCAAACCAGAGGCTCCCCTGAAACCACACTGCAAGTTCTTTTAGATGAAGTCAGCTTCTCACACAGGACACAGGGCTACTTCCGACATTTTCCAACTTGTGTCCTTAAATACTAAGGTGTTTTTGTTTTTGTTCTTTTTTTTTTTTTTTTTTTGGGAGAGGTTTTTCGCTATAGGGCGCGTGCGCTCGCCAGACAGACAGAGAGGGACATAGAGACAGAAAGTGAGAAATCACCCCCCAGGGGGGATGGTCACGCCGCAATCCCTTTTCCTCCATTCTCCTCTCGGGATCTTGGGCACGCACGCACACGCGCCCGGCGTGAGTTGTAAGCCACCGGGTCCGAGACGCGAACCGCGGTCAACTACGTGGGAGTCCAGCGACATAGCCATTACGCTAACTGCTGGTTCCCTGTTTTTGTTCTTTTTATGGCTATAGTTGACATCTACCCACATTCCTGATCTCTCTGGTCAAGTTCTATTATCATTCTGCATTGTTTCCTGGGTTGGTATAAAGTTTTCAGAATCTTTTTTTTTTTTTTTTTTGGAGAGGATTTTGCTATAGGGCACAAACACTCGCCAGAAAGACAGAGAGACAGAAAGCGAGAAATCACCTCCCGGGGGGGATGGCCACGCTGCAATCCCTTCTCCTCCATTCTCCTCTCGGGATCTTGAGCAAGCACGCACATGTGCCCGGCGTGAGTTTAAGCCACCAGGTCAGGACTTGAACTGTGGTCGACTACGTGGGAGTTCAGCGACATAGCCATTATGCTAACTGCTGGTCCCGAGTTTTCAGAATCTTGAACCTGCATTTGATAGGTGCTCTCTACATAATAATCGGTTGTCTTGCTTTTTTCAGCTTCCCCAGGAGGTAGGTGGGCAGTCATTCACTCCTTTTCAGATGCAGAAATAAAGGACCAGATTGTTGAAGCAACTTGCCCAAGGCCACTGCACTGGCAGATGGCCCAGTCTGGGTTTAATCCAGGCCTGAACCTCAAGTACCTTATAATGAAATCGGGGTGATGAGGGCCAGCTAGGTGACGGGTGCTTGGTGCAGCTGGGTCTCTCATGGCCGGCTGCACAGTTTGAATCCTGGACCAGGTGGCTTGAGAAACACTCTGGGCACATGTACATGTGTGCCCAAAGAGGAGAATGGAGGAGAAGGGATTGCAGGGTGGTTATCCCCCCAGGGGGTGTTCTCAAAACAAAAATTGCCGTAGCGATGGCACCTCTTGTAGGATTAGGTTGAGAATCAAACGCCATCCTGCAATCACGTCGCAGGCACTCGGCGGGGGCGGGACTATCTTCAGACATCTGTGCCCTTTGCTCTCACGACGTTCGATCCTGTCACACGGACTCCCCAGGCTGCCAAAGGGATCCCGGCTGCCTGACTCCTAGCAGCCCTCTGGTCAGCTGTTTCTATTTGTTCGGCGGGGAGAGCCGGGCAGACAGAGAGGGCCATTGTCTCCTTCATCTGGGGCTCTATTGTTGGGTCCTCCTCCCGAGTTCCAGCCCCTCAAACCCCCTAAACTGCTGCTCAGGCTTGTTTCAGATTCCTGGGACTGGAGGGGCGGGCGCGGTGGAGGGGGTGCAAACACGCAGTTTCCAGAAGATAGATCAACAGTTCTTTCCCGTGGGCGAGGAAACGGAGGCTCCGAGAGCCTACGTGACCCCGGAGTTCGGTGCCAGTCTCGCGCCCACCCCTAGATTGGGGTGGGAGGTGGTGCTGCATCCCGGAGGGTCAGAGATGGCAGGCTTAGAGCGCATCTTATTAAGCAGGCAAAGGCCCAGCGAATGAGGACGCTTGCTCAAGGGCACACAGCGAGCGCCTTCCCGCCGCCAAGAAAGCAGGTGTTCTAGCCCCACCCACCCCCGTTTTCTACCAGCTTAAGCGAGCGCAGGAATAGGCCTGACTGACGAGGAGAGAGGACGTGATGACCACGCCCCGAGGGCGGGGCGACCACGCACGCGCCAGCCCTCTGTGACGCACGGAGGTGGAACTTGGCACGGCCCGCCCCCTAAAGGGCGTGGCTTCTCTAGAAAGACGGAATTCCATTGGCTATTTTTGTGTGGGGGGGAGGGAACAGAGCGGGCCAGGCTCGGGGGGCGTGGCTTCCCCCCTGAGGGCGTGGCCCACGCGAGGTTCCGTCCTCCTGTGACGCAGGCGCCGGCGCAAGTGGGGCGGGGCCGAGGCTGCCGGACCTCCGCCCACCGCGAGGGAGCTGAGGTCGGAGGCGTGTCCTGGGCGGGGCCACGCCCCGTCCCCGCCCCGCCCGGTCGCGGAGCGGCGGTCAGCGCTGGGAGGGCCAGGCCCCGGGATGTGAGTGCGGCAAGGGTAGGGTCTCGGGGAGGGGTGCCGAGCCGAGCTCTGGGACCCCGTGGGCGGGGACGAGATGGCGCGGGGGTCCACCAGGTGCGGGCCCAGGTGTAGTGGGCGAAGGGGCGCTCCCAGGCTGGTTCCGCGCGCCTGGCCGCCTCCGCGATCCTGCTCCCCTCTTAGAAGGACCGCGGCGGCCTCGAGGCCCCGACCCGGAGGGAGCCGGCGACGTGCGCAGTCTGATGCCCGTCCTCCCTCCTCCCCCGGTCGCCAGCGGTGCAGAGGCCCCCCCAGCACCAGCATTCCAGGCACAGTTATGCTCGGAGTTGGCGGCTGCGGGGGGCGTCAGCACCGAAGTGACCCCCACCCCCGCTCCCAGGCGGGCCAGTCTGAGTACCGGCTGCGGGTTTTGAGCTCTTTGCGTGCCCAAGACCTCTGATGCAGTGTTTTAGTCCTCGTTTTATGGCTGAGAAACTCAAGCCACACAGCTGTTGTGATTGGTAAGAGTGTAGAAGTTAGGCGCTGAGGCTTGCAGCCAGACGCACCTGGGTGCACACCTGCCTCACCACCGACTTACCACCGTGTGACCTTGGGCACACCTGGTCCCCTCTCCAGTCCTCTGGCGTGATTGGGCTGCTGTGAGGACCGGAGTGGAATCGGGCTCGGGGAGCGACAGCTGGTGCTCAGTGAGGAAGTTATCGGAAATGGCCTTTTCTGCTGCCCAAGGAGCTAGTGGTCCTGGGTCAGAGCTGTCTGGTGGATCCACGAGGGTTTGCAGGGCGTCTGCTTTCCACACTGAGACTGCCCCTCTTCTGTGTGTCTGCCCTATGGACACCGAAGGCCACACGCAACCCAGCTGTACCAGCATGTGCCAGAGACTCGCTGGCCAATTGTGTATTCGCCGCGCTACAACATCACCTTCATGGGCCTGGAGAAGCTGCACCCCTTTGACGCGGGGAAATGGGGCAAAGTGATCAATTTCCTCAAAGGTATGGAAGGCTCACCTTTGGCCCTAGCATCTGCTTCCTCTGCCCACCTGTCCTCCCCCTCCTCATCCCCAATGTAAGTTTCAGACTCTTGGGACTAGCAGTTGGCATAATGGCTATGTGGCTGGTCTCCCATGCAGCCAACTACGTACGGTTCGAATCCCGGACCTGGTGGCTTAAACTCACACTGGGCATGTGTATGTGTGTGTGTGTGTGTGTGTGTGTGTGTGCTCAAGATCCTGAGAGGAGAAAGGAGAAGGGATTGCGGCATGGCTATCCCCCCTGGGGGGGTGATTTCTCACTTTCTGTCTCTGTCTCTCTCTGTCTTTTTGGTGAGTGCTCACACCCTATAGCAAAAACCTCTCAAAAAAAAAAAAAGTTTCAGACTCTTCTTCTTTAGCGTCTGTCCTCAGAGTGCCTTTCGCCCTTGGTGTCAGAAGGATCTTTTCCCATACAGACTCCCAAGCATGGTGGGCCCCTGTCTCATCACTCACTTGCTCCTTTGGCTGTGGACCTACGTCCTACCTCAGCCTCCAAGGCTCAGCAGAAGGGAGGCTGATTAATGAGGGACACAGAGAAGCTGACATCTGGGAGTCCCTGTTCGTTGCTCAGAGTTCGGAGTCCGGGAGACAGACAACCTTTGCTTCCACCCCATTGATTACAGATGGGAAAATAGAGGCCCAGAAAAGTTAGGAACCATTCTCAGAGTCACTTGGCTACTAAGTGGGTGAGAACATGTGCACAGGCACCAGGGAGAACCCTGTTCAGTCTCAGGCTGAGAGCCTCGGCCCCCATTCCAGCTCCTCGGGATGTGGCGTGCCCATGCATGTTGTCAGGGTGACCTAGGGATTCGAACTCATGGCGGACATGTGGCTTTCAGCACTTGTCAGTACACTAAGGACTTGGCCACCAGACTGGGCCTGGAGTCGGCCCGTCTTTAATATCTAAGCCCATTTCTCTTTTTAACAAATCTAAGGCAAGCCTCGAGCCCCACATCTTGAAGGCCACGTGATCAGATTAAAAATGAGTAACACTGCTTGTTTTCATTGTTTTATTTACTTATTTATTTTATTTATTTATTTTTTAAGAGGTTTTTGCTATAGGGCGCGTGTGCTCGCCAGACAGACAGAGAGAGACAGAGAGATAGAAAGCGAGAAATCACCCTTCAGGGGGGATGGCCACGCCGCAATCCCTTCTCCTCCATTCTCCTCTCGGGATCTTGGGCACACACGCACATGTGCCCGGCGTGAGTTTTAAGCCACCGGGTCCGGGACGCGAACCGTGGTCGACTGCGTGGGAGTCCAGCGACATAGCCATTACGCTAACTGCTGGTCCCGTTCTATTTTTATTTATATAGTTTTCAAACTTTTATTTATTTCTTAGAGTGAGAGGTGCACCCCCAATGGGATCTTAACACCGTGACACACCCCATCTCAGCTAGGCTGGATCTTGGGTACGTGCACGGCATACACAGACACCGCAGGACAGAAACCCAAAGCACTTCCCATGCGTGTTCAGCTTTGTCCTGCTGTGCTACGATCTGGTTCTGTTTTTTTTTGTTTTGGTTAACACTATGGTGAATGATACTAATTTTCTGTGTAGAGCAGTGACCAAAGTGAGCGTTCAAAAAAACAAGTGGAACAGAAAGGCAGACAGGCGGTGTGCGGTGATGGCCAGGGCCTGGCGTGGCGGGTGGAGCCAGCCGCCTCTCACCTGGTGGTTTGCTTGTGCCTTCACAGGCATGGCCCCCACGCCCTGCTTCCAGCAGGCCCAGCTGCAGTGGCACACGCCTGTCCTTCGTGGGCTCCCATGACAGAAGCATTGCTTGTCTCCCTCATCTCAGAGCCGACAGTCGGCCTGAGTTCTCTTCGAAGAGAGGAGCTGGTCCTTTGCATCAGGCAGAGTAGACCAGCAACTGCTCTGGAGGGTGGGACCTGGCTGCGGTGATGTGTGTAAAATGTATGTTTCTACTGGAGTCGGTTTCTAAGGGTGTCCCCAAATTCTAACTTCCCTGACACCTACTCAGCTTCCGCTGCTGCTTCTGCAAAGCAAAGCAAACCTTAGGTGACGTGTGTCAGGAGGGGGGGAAGAAGACAGTGTTCCCAAATATCGTTTCCATGCAGACCACTCTTGGAACATTGCCATGTCCTCGTACAACCTATTTCATGATCTGCTTCATGTATTTCTTTTATTTACTTATTTAAATTTGGCCAAGGAGGGACAGTGTGAGAGTGAGAGAGACGGAAAGTGAGAAAGTGAGCCACCAGGTCCAGGACTCGATCCGTGGTCAGCCATGTGGGAGTCCAGTGCACTTAACCACCATACCACCTGCCGGCCCCTGCTTCATATTTCTTTTCTTTTTCTCTTTATTCGTGATAGAGCGTGTGTGCACACAGGAGAGAGAGAGAGAGACAGAACACCGTCCAAGGGCATGCTGCCACAGTCCCCTTCCTCCAGTAATGCAGCCCGGTAGATCCGGGTATGTGCACATGTCGGCGTGTTTCAGGTTGACCGGGCTGGGGATTTGAACCCAGGCCACTGTGTGTGTGATCAGGCTTCCCTTGAGCAGCGTGTTATCATGATGCATGGAGCCGGCCCTACTTCATAGTTTTTAATGACTTAGCCTCTGTTTTTATTTTTAAGTTTTTAAAATTAAACTTGGTTTAAAAGGAAACAGTGTGTTATCCCAGTGAGAAAAAGCAGTTACACTCACCAGAAATAGAAGGTCATGGTAAAAAATAAATGCAGCAAAAACAACAGCCTGATTGAGTCCAGGCTGCTTCCTGTGGCCTGCAGGCTGAGAGATGGATGCTGCTCTTCTGGTTAAAAAGAGATGAAGGGACCAGCAGTGAGCGTCATGGCTATGTCGCTGGACTCCCATGTAGTTGACCGTGGTTCGCATCCCAGACCCGGTGGCTTAAACTCACGCCGGGCGCGTGTGCGTGCGTGCCCAAGATCCCGAGAGGAGAATGGAGGAGAAGGGATTGCGGTGTGGCCATCCCCCCTGGGGGTGATTTCTCGCTTTCTGTCTTTCTGTCTCTCTCTGTCTGTCTGGCGAGCGCATGCGCCCTGTAGCAAAAAAAAAAAAAAAAAAAAAAAAAAAAAAAAAAGGGGGACCAGCAGTTAGTGTAATGGCTATGTCGCTGGACTCCCACATAGTCGACCGCGGTTCGAGTCCCGGACCCGGCGGCTTGAACTCACGCCGGGCGCGTGTGCGTGCGTGCCCAGGATCCCGGGAGGAGAATGGAGGAGAGGGGATTGCGGCGTGGCCATCCCCCCTGGGGGGTGATTTCCTGCTTTCTATCTCTCTGTCTCTCTCTGTCTGTCTGGCGAGCGCACACGCCCTATAGCAAAAACCTCTCCAAAAAAAAAAAGGAAAAAAGAAAAAAAAAAAAAAAGAGAGAGAGAGAGAGATGACAACGGGCCAGGCAAGTGTTAGGAGAGGCCGCAGACACTGAGCCACCTGTGAGCCGAAGTAGCCAGAAGGTGGTGCGAGAATGTGGAAGCAGTTTCTCACCTTGAGTGTCAACCCCCCTGCCCCTATATCAGTACCTCTGAAAGTTGTTCGACCACATCTAAGCACGCCTGTGGCTCTCGGTGGTGCAGGAAACCTGGGATCCCTGTGTGCACAACCTTCACTGCCCCCCTGGCCAGAGGACCTGACCGTTGTCCACAGTGGCCTGGGAGGTGGCTTGTCCACAGTGGCCCGGAGGTGGCTAGTCCACGGTGGCCCGGGAGGTGGCTAGTCCACGGTGGCCCGGGGGGGTGGCTTGTCCACGGTGGCCCGGGGGGTGGCTAGTCCACGGTGGCCCGGGAGGTGGCTAGTCCACGGTGGCCCGGGGGGGTGGCTAGTCCACGGTGGCCCGGGGGGGGGGTGGCTAGTCCACGGTGGCCCGGGAGGTGGCTAGTCCAAGTGGCCCGGGAGGTGGCTAGTCCATGGTGGCCCGGGAGGTGGCTAGTCCATGGTGGCCTGGGAGGTGACTTGTCCACGGTGGCTTGGGGGTGGCTTGTCCACGGTGGCCCGGGAGGTGGCTAGTCCACGGTGGCCTAGGGGGTGACTTGTCCACGGTGGCTTAGGGGTGGCTTGTCCACGGTGGCCCGGGAGGTGGCTTGTCCATGGCGGCCTGGGAGGTGGCTTGTCCATGGCGGCCTGGGAGGTGGCTTATTCACACGCAACTTTGTCCCCTGCTTCGCGGGGCAGGAGCTGCCTGAGGCCAAGACTGCAGCCCGTGGGAGGGCTTCCAGGCCGGCAGGGAAGTAGGCGTCTCCTTTGTGGTTTCAGAAGAGAAGCTTCTGTCTGACGGCATGCTGGTGGAGGCACGGGAGGCCTCGGAGGAGGACCTGCTGGTGGTGCACACGAGGCGCTACCTCAACGAGCTGAAGGTACGGGGTGCGGGCGTCAGGGGTGAGAGCAGCAGTGGTGAGAGGTGGGGAAGCTCGGCCTGGGAAGGGATCGCGTCAGCCTGCGGTCCCCAAGAGCAGGAGAGGGAGGTACTGCAAAGGCTGCTTTGGGGGTAGTGAGCACGCGTCTCCAGGAGTTCGAAAGCAGGGCTGTCTGCTGGTGAGGACCGAACTTCCACACGGGTTTTGGGTTTCTACATCGGTGACTTCAATCCGTCCTTGCTGGAATGATGGGGTGGGGGGGGGGGGGCTCTAAAGCTTTTCTGCTTTGTCCTATTTTTAGGCCGAAGTTTAAGATTCTGTTCCAAGGACGTCTGTGACATGGTTGTTGTAAACTGGTGGGCTAAAAACTAGATGGAAACCCCTCAGGGCCCAGCGGGGCACGTGAACCAGTGGGCAGGCTGGGGGCAGGGTCTGGGATGACCTGGAGAGACCCACCCGTTCCCGAGTGGGATGGGTGCTTCATGGAGGTCCCCCAGCACGTGCTTTTCAAAAAGGAGCACAGGTACAGATTCTTAAGTAACATGACTGTTTTTTTTTCTTTTTTCTTTTTTTTTATTTGGAGAGGTTTTTGCTATAGGGCGTGTGCACTCGCCAAACAGACAGAGAGAGACAGAGAGACAGAAAGCGAGAAATCACCCCCCAGGGGGGATGGCCACGCTGCAATCCCTTCTCCTCTCGGGATCTTGGGCACGCATGCACACACGCCCGGCGTGAGTTTAAACCACCGGGTCCGGGACTTGAACCGCGGTCGACTACGTGGGAGTCCAGCGACATAGCCATTACGCTAACTGCTGGTCCCACATGACTGTTTTCTTAATATGGCAGCTCATTTAGGAGTTTTAAATCCTGCCTGCAGACAGCACTGGGCCCAGCACTGCCCACTCTGGCCTCTTCCTAAAGGAGCCCGTGGAGCTTCTGTTAGCAGCTAAGCGTGATGGCTGGGCCTTCAGTCAGTCCTCTGTGTGGGAGCAGGGGTGGGGGGGGGGTAGGGGGGTGCACAGGGCCTTGTGCTGCCAGCCTGCCCTGCCGGTTGCTAGTTGGCAGTGCACCAGGGTCTCTGCCCCAAGAGTGTGGGAGTCCTTGGCGCCCAGGCTTCCTGGCTGGTTCACCTCAGACCCAGAGCCACAGCAGGTGCCGAGCCAGGCCCCTCTGCACTGTGGTACGAGAGCCTAGGCCTGGAGAGAGGCCGTGCTTGTTCAGGGTCACTCGGGAAAGCAGTCAGGTCTCGGGCAGACCCTGCAGGGCATCCAGTCCAGGCTTCCAGATTCCCAGCCATGGCCACCTTCCCTCTTCCCACACCCAGCCCTGGCCAAGAGAATTTGAGATGGGGCTGCCACGGTGTGAACTCATAAACGATTCCCAGGAGGTGACGGAAACCTGGCTCCTGGGAGAGAGAGGTGTGCGACCGATTGGCAGCGAGCCCGGCGCTGAGCTGCCCTGGTTTCCGGCACTCAGGCATGCGTGGTCACAGTCCACAGCTCAGGGGCTGGGCCAGGAGGAAGCCTGCCAGAGTCTGGAGGGGGCGGGGAGGCCCGAGGTGAGAGGCACTGAGCTGGGACAGGGAGAAGCCAGAATGGAGCAGGGCCAGGGTGGGGTGAGTGGGCCAGGATCAGCTGAAGATAGGGGCAAGGGCTTTGGGGCCCTTGTGGAGGGCCTTCAGGGAAACTGAGAGCAGACTGCGTGTCTGGCCTCATCCACCAAAATCCTGGAGTCAGTGTACTATGTGCTAGGTCAGTATTAAAAAAAAAAAGTATTAACAGAGTCCCAAGTACAAAATTGAGTTCAAGGACAGGAGAAGCATTGTGATATGTCCACTGAAAGGATTAGTCAAGGCTGCATATCTGGCCTGGAGCTCCCTGGCAGCCAGAGTAAAAGAAGAAACATGATGATTTCCATTGTACCTACTTACCCACTACCAGCTGTGTGCTGACACAGACTGTCCCAGCAAGATCCCTGCGCCCGTGGATTTGCATTTCCTTTGTGGAAGATGGGAAATAAAGACCCATATAAGAGCATTTCAGAGAGCCTCAGCGGACTGTGAAGATAACGAAAAACGATAACTAGGCAGAGGACTGGGTGGTCAGGACAGCCCCACAGAGGAGATGAGTTTTGACCTGAGACTAAAATAAGCTTGGAGGAAGAATGTTCCAGAGGCACAGACCTGGGGGAGGAACCTGGTTTCCTGGAGGGCAGAGGGGACTTGAGTGGCTAGATGGAGTGGATTGGGCTATAGCCCCAGAGCAGCGTGCAGTCAGGGCGGCCAGCAGTGCCAGGCCACCCGAGGGCAAGCAGGCCACGGGCAGAGCGTACGTCTGGCCGTTCTGTGCGTGCTGCTCAGTGCCCACCTTCCCCTGCCTCCTCCACTCCGCCTCCCAGCCCTGTCCTGGGGGTCTTGCCTGGCTCTGCACTGGGTCATATTTGAGGCATATCCCCAGGGTGGGACTTCTGGGTCCGTATGGCCGTTCTCTGTTGAACTTTCTGCGTTGGCCTTCCATGGCAACAGGGCACTGAAGGAGAAGTGCCAGCCCGATGTCACAAGGCCATGTCAGTTCAGAGACACTCGTGTTTATTGCACACCTACTGTGCGCTAGCCCCGGAGTCAGCCCTGCTGCGGCAGTGGCTGGGCTGGGCCAGTGCTGGGTTCCTGCCTTGTGCTGACCCCGGTGCTGTTTACCGTGGGGTGCAGGGTTGTGCTGGGCCACCCCGGGCTGGGCAGTGCGTGGGACAGCGCCCAGCAAGTACCTGGTGAACACCACACTCTGTTCTAGGTGCTGTGGGGCGGCAGAAGGGCAAGTGAGAGGCCAGATCCCTTTCCTGAGGGAGTCTGAAACAATAACCGTAGTAACTAAGTGGGCACGGTGCACGTGAGGGCGTGCTGAGCCCCTGAGGGGGCGCGGAGAGCTGCTGGGGAGGACAGTTTAAATCAGGAGTCCGAAGGGGGTTGCTGATGGGGACCAGCAAGTGGCGTGGTGGTTAAGGCGCTGGACACTCCCACGTGGCTGACCAGGGTTCGAGTCCTGAATCTGGTGACTTGCTTTCTCACTTCCTCTCTCTCTCACTCTCACCCTCTGTCTCTCTCTGGTCAAATTAAAAAATGAATGAATGAATAAATAAAATAAATAATTATTAAAAAAAAAGAAGGGGGTTGCTGATCACAGACTAGAGAGAGAGAGAGCCCAGCCAGGGTGGACACCTGGGACAGGAACATCTCCAGGGTGTTCTAGAAGCGGGAGGGACAGCTCAGCCCCACAGACTCCCGGACAGCAGACGCCCCTGGGAGAGCCTCTGGGAGAGACCCCCCCCCACACCAGGTCTCCGACTCTCTCATCTCTCTTCTGAGGGGGTTTCCTCTCTCCTGTTCTTTTTTTATCTTTTTTTTTTGGAGAGGTTTTTCGCTATAGGGCGCGTGCGCTCGCCAGACAGACAGAGAGAGACATAGAGACAGAAAGCGAGAAATCACCCCCCAGGGGGGATGGTCACGCCGCAATCCCTTCTCCTCCATTCTCCTCTCGGGATCTTGGGCACGCACGCACACGCGCCCGGCGTGAGTTGTAAGCCACCGGGTCCGAGACGCGAACCGCGGTCGACTACGTGGGAGTCCAGCGACATAGCCATTACGCTAACTGCTGGGTCCCTCTCCTGTTCTTTTTTTCATTGTGATAAAATTCACGTAATACGGGACCAGTAGTTAGCGTAATGGCTATGTCGCTGGACTCCCACGTAGTCGACCGCGGTTCGCATCCCGGAACCGGTGGCTTAAAACTCACGCCAGGCGCGTGTGTGTGTGCCCAAGATCCCGAGAGGAGAATGGAGGAGAAGGGATTGTGGCGTGGCCATCCCCCATGGGGGGGGTGATTTCTCACTTTCTTTCTCTCTATCTCTGTCTGGCGAGTGCACGCGCCCTATAGCAAAAACCTCTTCCAAAAAAAAAAAATTTCACATAATACAAAATTAGCCATTAACCATTTTTTAAAGAATTATTTATTTAATTTTATTGACTGATTCATCCATTTTAATTAGACCAGAGAGAGAGAGAGAGAGGGAGGGAGGGAATGTGAGAAAGCAAGCCACCAGGTCTGGGACTCGAACCGTGGCCAGCCATGTGGGAGTGTCCAGCACCTTAGCCACCACACCACCTGCTGGTCCCGCTGTTAACCATGTTAAAGTATCCGATCCAGTGGCATTCAGTTCGTTTGCAGGGCGGTGCCACCAGCCCCTCCACCCCATTCCCAGTCACTGTCGTCACCCCACCAGGAAGCCCTCTTCCCTACCCTCCCCGCCCCCTGCCCTGGTAATCGCCAACCGCGTTCTGTCCCTGGACGTGCCCGTTCTGGGTGTTAAACGTGAATGGCATCATACAACATGTGACCTGACCCTCTGTCCCGCCTGTTCCACTTTACATGACATTTCCGAGGTGTGTCCGCGCCGAGCGTGCCCGGGGACCTCGGGCTGAGCGTTACTCCAGTGTGTGGGTACACCACCCCTTGTGCATCCGCTAATTCATTTATGGACGTTTGAGTCGTCTGCACGTTTTTGGCTCTGCAAATCATGTTGATTAGACGTTCACCTACAGCATTCTCAGGGATTTGAGATAAATACCCAGGAGTGGAACTGCTGGGTTATACGGCAATCTCTGTTTAACTCTCTGAAGAACTATCAAAGGCTTTTTCTTTTTTCTTTCTTTTCTTGTTCTTTCTTGTCTTCGGCTTTTGCCATAGGGTGTGTGTGCTCGCTGGAGAGAGACAGAGAGGGAAATTGAGAAATCACTCCCCAAGGGATATGGCCCTGCTGCAATCCCTCCTCCATTTTCCTCTTGGAATTTTGGACACGCACACACACACACTCACATGCCTGATGTGTTTTCCAAGCCACTAGGTTCAGGACTTGAACTGTGCCATCAGCCACATGCATCCAGCTGCCTTTGCCTCTGTGCTACCTGCTGGCCCCTCAGTGTCTTGTTCTTTCTTTTCTTTCTTTTTTTTTCTTTAAGTAGATTTAGCTATAGAGTGCATACACTTGCTGGAAAGACAGAGAAAAGGCAAGAAATCACACTCACCCCTCCAGGGTCATGACCACGCCACAATCTCTTCTCCATTCTCCTCTTGGGATTTTTGGGCATGCATGCACACGCACCCAGCATGAATTCTAAGTTGTTGGGTCTGAGACTCAAATCATGGTTAGCTACCTGAGAGTTCAGTAACATAACCATTACACCATCTGCTGGTCTCTATGCCAGTTTTTTTTTGAGAGTTTTTTTTGCTATAGGCCGCGTGCGCTCGCCAGAAAGACAGAGAGAGACAGACAGAAAGCGAGAAATCACCCCCCAGGGAAGATGACCATGCCACAATCCCTTCTCCGTTCTCCTCTCGGGATCTTGGGCACGCACGCACATGCGCCGGCGTGAGTTTAAGCTGCTGGGTCCGGGACTCGAACCGCGGTCGACTACATGGGAGTCCAGCGACATAGCCATTACGCTAACTGCTGGTCCCTTTTTTTAAAAAAATATCTATATCACAGACATCTATTAGCTTTCTTTTTTTAGAAAAAGAATTATTTATCTATTCATTTACGTTTTAATTTTACGCACGCGCGCGCACGCGAGAAAGAGAGAGAGAGAGAGAGAGAGAGAGAAAGAAAGCAAGCCAGCAGGTCCAGATCTTGAACCATGGTTGGCCATGTGGGAGTGTCCAGCGCCTTAACCACCATGCCACCTGTAGTTTCCCCCTTTGTTTTTGTTTTTGTTTTTGTTTTAAGGATTATTTTATTGGGGACCGGCAGGTAGTGTGGTGGTTAAGGGTGCTGGACTCCCACATGACCAACTGAGGTTCAAGTCTTGGACCTGGCGACTTACTTTCTCTCTCTCTCTCTCTCTCTTTCTCACTTTTTTTCTCTTGCTTTTCCTGTCTCTCACTCACTTTATCCCTCTGGCCAAATTAAAATAAGTAAATAAATAAAGTTAAATAAAATGTTATTTAAAACTGGCCCTGCCAGTTTTTGTTTTTGTTTTTTTGAGAGGCTTTTGCTATAGGGCACGTGTGCTCCCCAGGGAGAGACAGAGAGAGACAGACAGCAAGAAATCACCCCCCAGGGGGGATGGCCATGCTGCAATCCCTTCTCCATTCTCCTCCCGGAATCTTGGGCACGCACAGATGCCAGGCGTGAGTTTGAGGCCACTTGGTCCGGAACTTGAGCCGCAGTCGGCCACATGGGAGTGCAGCAACGTAACTGTACCCCATCTGCCGGCCCCTTTTCAGAACTTTATAACAGAGAACTTCACATTCTTCTGTTAAATGTTTCTTCCTTTGCCCTCGAAGGCTTTTCCTGCATCAGTAGATCGTTACTTTTCCGTCTCGCGTTGCTTCCCCTTCCACTTTGCAGGAACTCACCCAGAGCATGCGGTGGGGGCCTAAGGAAGTTGCAGCCAGGGTCCTCCCTGAGAGCACCTCTTCACTGGAGCTCCAGGGGGCCCCCCGAGATCAGGCAGGGGAGGGTGGAGGCCTGTGGAGCTGTGTGTGCAGAAATGACGTCAGCCCCATGTCTGCCATTGTGTTCTCTCAAGGGCGGACGGGGCAGGGGCCCTACCACCCAGCTGGGATGGGGAAGCTCGTAGGCCAGGCCCTCGGTGGGCATTGGCAGCGGGCTGCGGCAGGCCGTCCACCTTCACACAGGGGTTCGTTCATTTGCACCGGCTTAGGGCACGTTCCCAGAGCAGTGGGCCTCACGTGGAGGGCCGATGGCACAGACTGACAGCTGGGCCGCTTGCCGGAGTGTCCAGTCCAGGAGATCTGGGCTGGGGGCTGAGAATCTGCGTGTCTGACACCTCCTCAAGGTGTGTGGCCGCTGCTGGTCTGGGCACCCCACCCACAGAGCCTGAGGTGGGGCTCCAGGGGGCCGGCGCTTTCAGGTGAGACCTGTAAGGAGGACGGCAGAGGGAGGAGCTGGTCCGGACGTTGGCAGCGTGGTCTGGGGTGGGCACGTCCTCCCACGGGCGCCCTGGCTTGTGGACGTGGCCATTGGGTTGCCCTGCTCGGACCCTCGTTTGTCGCCATGGTTCTGACTCTCCTGGGATGGTGAGGGGAATGGCACAGGTGGGGCTGTGGGTGAACCGCCCACAAAAGGCCGGGAGCTCTGCCTGTGCCAGGCCCTGCCCTCGGCCTCATCTGGACAGCAGTGAATACGCTCATGACTGCCCTGGGGGGCTGCCATCTTCCCTAGGGAGACAGGCACCGACTAGCCTCAGGTGGACGGTGCTGTGTGGACGGTGAGGCAGAGGCAGGGGTCCAGGGCACGGTGGTGAGGACCGGCCTCTCTGTCAGGTGTCCAGGGCTGAGTTTTCATCAAGACACAGAGGTGCTGAGAAGTCAAAGCCGTGCTCAGCTTCACACAGCCCACGCAGCCCAGAGTCAGACCAGCGCGACTCCAAGCAGGACTCCCAAACCTCACCCCTGCCCCGGCCCACCCAGCCTGTCCCCAGGGCCCTTGCCTGGGGCGAGGTTGGCAGAGAGCCTGCCATTCCCGCAGTCCCACTGAGCCTGCTGCGTGTCCCAGATACCGTATCTGTCATGCCCACCCTGTCCACGCCGTGCGGCCCTTTGAAAACCGCCCTGGGAGGTGCCCTTTTACCCCTGGCTGCGTGCCAGCTGGTGCCTCTCCGGGTGTTGGCAGGCACGCCCCATGCTCTCCCGTGCCTCCGCCCTCCGCTCATCCCTGCTCCTCCTCTGACCGCACAGCCTGCCTGGCCGGGCCCCTTCTTTCGCATCCCCCAGCCCGGGGTGCAGACAGCAGTCCGCCTCGTCTCCTGCGTTGATTTCCGCCCTGGCCACCAGGCTCTCCCAGAGCTGCACCGTCACCAGGACGTCCTGCAGCGGTGACAGTGTCCCCGAGCTGCTCTGGCCAACCCGCAAGGCACTGGCCACTGCTGGCCTGAGCCCTGGAAATTTGGCTAGTGGGACAGGAACAAGATCCCGCTTGGTGAGAATGTCCAGCCCACGTAGGCAGCCACACCTGGCTGGTGTCCCCGGGGGACAGTGCAGGTTGAGCATCAGTAGACCGCATGCCTGCCTTGAGCAGAACTGCTGTTGGGAGGAGGTCCCATGTCCAGCCTCGGCTGTCCGTGTCCTGCCCTGTCCGCGGTGACTCTGCTCCGAGCCCTTGGAGTGGAGGCTGCACGGCTTCCCTCTGAGGCGGGTCACCTTGGCTGAGTCCCTTAAGCTCCTGTGGTCTTCATGCCCGGCCATGTAAAACCCAGTGCCTGGCTTCATTCTTCTCTAGTGTGCTGTGGATGGTGGGTGCGTGTGGAAGGCAAAGGGGCAGTGGCAGTCTGTGGTCAGAAGGTGTGCATGGGACCAGCAGTTAGCGTAATGGCTTTGTCGCTGGACTCCCACGTAGTCGACCGTGGTTTGAGTTCCAGACCCGGTGGCTTAAACTCACGCTGGGCGCGTGTGTGTGCGTGCCCAAGATCCCGAGAGGAGAATGGAAGAGAAGGGATTGCGGTGTGGCCATCCCCCCTGGGGGGTGATTTCTCGCTTTCTGTCTCTCTGTCTCTCTCTGTCTGTCTGGCGAGCGCGTGTGCCCTATAGCAAAAACCTCTCCAAAAAAAAAGAAAAAAAAAAAAAAAAGAGGGTGTGGTGGAGAGTGCTGGTGAGGCCAGGGGAGAAGACCCTTTGGTGCAGGACTTCCCCACGCTGGGATGTGCTGTGACTCTCCCAAGGGCCCCTCCTTTGCCCATGGACCTCTTCCTTAAAGCATTGGACTCCCACATGGCCAATTGAGATTCAAGTCTCTTTTCTTTTCTTTTTTTTTTTTTATAAAGAATTATTATTTATTATTTAATTTAACTTTATTATTATTTGTTTTAATTTGTTTTGACCAGAGAAAGAGACAGAGAGAGACAGTGAAAGCAAGCTGCCAGGTCCGAGACTCGAACTGCGGTCAGCCGTGTGGGAGTCTAGCGGCTTTAACTACCCTGCCACCTGTCGGCCTCTCGAATCCTTTTCTTGATTATGGGATCCTGTGACACACCAGTTGCTGGGACACAGAGAAGTGTGTGGTGGCTTTGTGTCCATACTGGCCCCCTCAGGAGGCTGGGGTATGGTGTCATTTTCTTCCGTCTCTGTCCCCTGCCACCTTGCCTAACGAGGCCAGGAGGGGCGCAGTGACTTCATGTATGCAGTGGTTCTTTTGGGTGCTCAGTCACTGGTTCGTGGGACACAGCATTCCGTGCCTAGCACACACCAGTTCTGTGCTGGAAAGTGGGGTTAATGGGAACAGGGGGCGCCCAGGACCTTGGGCAGTGGCTTCCCTTCTCAGTCATCCCCACGTGCACACACACACACACACGCACATGTGCATAGGCATGCATGTGCGCACAGGTGTGTGCACACATACATGGAAGCGCGTGCCTGTCCTGTGCCCTCATGGGCACACCCTGCAGTGGTCTGGCCAGCCTGGCCCTAACTGGAACACTCCCCCCATCCCAGGCCTGTGACACTTCCATGGTGCAGCCGAAGAGCCTGGGCTTGTGGCAGGCTCGAGGGGCCCCCTCCCCGTCATCTCCTGAGTGGTGCGGGGCCCTTGGTACCCTGCTCACCAGCCTGGGGGGTCCCCTCAGATGATCGTGGGCAGTGCAGGCAGCCTGGGTGCCCAGTCCACCAGGACCCCATTCCAGTGTCTCCCCTGCGACCAGTGACCTGAGCCACAGGGCCCCTCTGGGACCTGACGCGGGCTGTGCCCTTCCAGGACATCTCCATCTGGCAGCCTGCCTGTCCTTGGCTCCCACCCTCCTCCCGCATGGGCATACTCACGTCTCTCCCATCCCAGACTCCCCTCCCGTGGCGGCTGGACGCAGTGGCCAGCTCTCCGGGATGTCAGGCGAGGCCTCGGCCTCTACACGCCCCTCTGCCTGCTCCTTCCAGAAACCCTCTCTCCTCGTGTGCCCCTGAGAGCATCGCCCTCGGATCTGCTCGCCTCTCCCTGTCCCGGGCAGCCCTCCATCTCCCTGTGGGCTCCACCTCTGGCCTTGTCCTGTCATGCCGGAGTCCCAAGGTCCCCAGGGAGTCCTTCTCTCCCACTCCTGGTTCCCAGCCTGGGCTTCTGAGTTACTGTCAGCCCCACTTGGCAGCCTAGGGTCGGACAGCCCGCTGAGGCCAGCCCCATCCTCCCGCACCTGCCCCAGGCTCCGGTCCCCAGGTGTTGGCACTGTCACCCTCACAGGCCCCAGGCCTGACACCTGAGCCTTGTCCTGGACCCTTCCCTCCAGTCCCAACTCCTGGGCTGTGTTGACACCTTCACTTCTCATCCCTCCCCCTCTCCCCCGCCCTCATCGTCTCTGCCCCCCCCCCCACCCCCCAGGCTGCCGCTTTTATCCCCTCTCCACGGGGTTCTGTTTGTCTCCTGCTCTGACAGCCTGGGGAGCCTGTGCTAGGAAACCCAGCCCCGTGGGAGCTGTCCGTCCTCCACACACAGCCTCCTCTTCATGGTCTCCCTTCTCTGCCTGCATTGCCATTCACTGTGACCCCTACGTCTGGGTCCCTCCTGTTCATTCTTCACTTCTTGCACCTCACTCTGGAAGCCTCTGACACCCCCCACAGCCCCGTCCTGTGCACGTGCAGTCCCCGGTCCCCACGTAGCACGCGTCACACTGCACGTGCGCACCCATGGGCTGGCCTTCCTCCCTGCCAGGCTGCGAGTCCTGGGTGAGGATGGGGCGAGGACGGGGCAAGGCCTGGGAATCTGGCGGGCGTTTCCTGCCTATTTACAAAGCGGGTGCCTTGTACCTTCGGGCCCTTCTGGGCTCTGCCTGGGGCAGTGAAGAGCAGAGAGGGTGGCCGTGGTCCATTCGCAGCCGGGCGGGCGGGAGATGTCTCAGGGCTGGAGGTCACAGGGTGCTCTGTCCTGGTCTTGGTGCAAACACCTTTTGGGTGTCCTAGACTCTCGTGCCTCAGCAAGTGACGAGGACAGGAAGCCCCTTTCATGGGCTCGAGATCTAGTGGGTGGAGAGGCCGCAGGGTGCAGAGGAGGAAGCTCCGTGACAGGGTACATAGCCTTGGAAGGACCCTCCCTTCCCCAGGGCCTCAGTGTCCCTTTAACCCGTGGGTGGACAGGACCCGTTCCCCAGAGGCCCGCTAGTCTGTGGAACTGTGACTGGGAGCCCTGGGCAATGCTTGTTCTGGCCACCAGGGGGCGGCCAAGGGCTTCAGCGCGCCGAGGAACCTGGGCCCGCTGCGTGTTAAGCATTGCCCTGTGAAAACCCCAGACCCTGGTGGGGCCGCTGCTGTCACTTCTTACGGAGGGAACGTGCTTGGCCAGGGAGTTCACCCAAGGGCACTGAGAAGGGTGTCTGATCGCCAGCCCCTGGCCCTTGTCTCTTTTCACAGTGGTCCTTTGCTGTGGCCACCATCACAGAGATCCCTCCTGTCATCTTCCTCCCCAACTTCCTGGTGCAGAGGAAGGTCCTGAGGCCCCTTCGGACCCAGACGGGAGGAACCATCATGGTAGGTGGGCAGGGGCGGGGCGGCTGCGGGACCCCCACCCCCTGGGCTCTCTTCCCACCTGGAACGTCCTTCCTCCACTTAGGAGCTGAACCAAATCCCCACAACAATGACCCTTTCTCCAAAAGCCTTTCCCAATTTGGGAGATTAGAATTCTTGGTTCCTTTCCCTCTGACCTAGTGCGGTTACCGTAATTGCTGGTATATAAGGGACACTTGAAACCCGGGCTGGGCGCACCAGATGTGCTGTGGGAACCCGAAGGAAGCCCTATGCCTGCAGTGAGGGCTGCTCTCCCCCAGCACGGCGTGCAGATAAAGTCTTAGCAAAATTAGGAGCCACATCCTGGTGCGTTCTCAGCCAGGTGGGAGGTGGTGCCCTGGGAGGGAGAGGAACAATTCACACTGAAATGCATGACCCCCATGTAACCCCACACTGGATCAGTACCTACTAATCCCCTGCGATTTTCTTCACAGTTTTGCAAATTGGTACTTTTTCTTTCCTTTTTTTTTTTTTTTTTTTTTTTTTGAGAGGTTTTTGCTATCGGGCACATGCGCTCACCAGAAAGACAGAGAGACAGATAGAAAGCGAGAAATCACCCCCCAGGGGATGGCCACGCAGCAATCCCTTCTCCTCCATTCTCCTCTTGGGATCTTGGGCATGCACACACACGCACCCGGCATGAGTTTAAGCCACCGAGTCCAGGACTCGAACCGCAGTTGGCTACATGGGAGTCCAGCTACATAGCCATTATGCTAACTGCTGGTCCCGGTACTTTTTCTTTTTTAAGCTTAGACTAGTGGTACTGTCCCACCTCTGGCTATAATTTCCTACAGTATTCAGTCTGTTGTCTTTCCATAAGCAAAACAGTGTCTATTTCCTCTTGAAAATGACATTAAAAATCCAAGTCAGGGGACCAGCAGTGAGCGTAATGTCTATGTCGCTGGACTCCCATGTAGTTGACCACTGTTCGAGTCCCGGACTCAGTGGCTTAAACTCACGCCAGGCGCGTGTGCGTACGTGCCCAAGATCCCAAGAGGAGAATGGAGGAGAAGGGATTGTGGTGTGGCCATCCCCCTGGGGGGTGATTTCTCGTTTTCTGTCTCTGTCTCTCTCTGGCGAGTACATGCGCCCTATCGCAAAAACCTTTCGCCCCCCCAAAAATATCCAAGTCAGCTCACAAGTAGCGATAAGTACTTAGAAAAAGAATTTACTTCTTCCACAAAAGAAAGAACAGAGATGAAGAGACAGCACTATCACAGGGTCTTCCTGTCACCGTCCCGCCTGCCTCAGCAGACTCGGGTTATAACCAGGCACGAGCACCCACTGCGTCCGGGAAGGACCCAGGGTGTAAAGCAAGGGCCTTTCCCCTGGGGGCCAGTCGTGTGGCCTTGCGTCATGGCCTGGCCCCTGTTCTTTGATGTCTTCTAGTTCCCTTGCAGACTAGCGAAGGGACTTAGGTCCTGTATGTCTCACACGCCAGCCAGTCTGGTGCTTGCCTGGACTGAGTTTGTTTGGAGGGGAGTAGGGGGACACCTGCCCTCACAGCCTGTTGCCACCCCGGAGTGTGCTCAGAACTGGTTGTGGAATGAGCGAGTGACTTGGGGAGCGAGCCGTGGCCTCGGCTGTGCCCTCACTCTCTGCTTGTCTCCGAAGGCGGGGAAGCTGGCCGTGGAGCGAGGCTGGGCCATCAATGTGGGTGAGTGCCCGGGCTGGGAACGTCCAGCCTGGCCTAGGGGCAGGGGAGGACCTCGGGGTGGCTACGGAGAACTCAGAGGGTCTGGGGCCTTTGGAGTGGTCCGGAGATGGGTGTCCAGCCTCTGGTCCTTGCCTCTGTCTGATAGAAAGTTCTTGCCTAGAAAGTTCCCCAGGGACTGCCCAGCCCCACCCTTACGTACTTCCAGTGATGGGGAACTCCCTCCCAGAGTCTGTGGCAGCCCCGGGCGGCTCTGTGGGACTCGTACCTGCCTCCATGTGGCTCCCCTGGGAGCCTCCGTCTGTCTCCTGGGGCCCAGGACAGCCGGCGGGGCTTGGCCATGTCGTGGTGGGTGACCAGGCCCCGGCCTCGCCCACAGGGCTGGCTCGGGGAGGGCTGCACACACGCCTTCCTGGTCCCATTGCTCGCTGTGAAGGCAGCTCTGGATGGTTTGCAAAGCACTTTCCATGGGGCCTCTCATTTGAGCTGGGCATGGTTGTTATCAGGCCTCCCTAACTGATGAGGAAATCGACACCGAGGAAAGCCTCGTGGCTTGTTCAGAGTCCTGCAGCAGACAGCCCCCATAACCACCCTCACCTCCACAGACCCCTCCCCCAGCACGCACTTGGCCGTGAACTCGGCAAGGCAGGGCTGGGTCTCTGCCGTCTTGGTATGGCCGGGTAGCCAGCGTTCCGTCTGGCATAGCCACGGTGTTCCCTAACACGTTGCCGCACAAAGGGGCGAGCGATTTATGTCCCGCGTGTCCACGGCAGGGTTCCGAGGAGAACCTGGATGGCCCCCTTCCCCCGTGGAACCAGTTATGGCTTGGTGAGGGTTGAGAACCGGGTCTTGATCCAGCTTGGGTTTGAATCCTCATTCCGCCATTAGCCGGCAGTGTGGCCCCGGACCACTCACGGACTCTCTCGGCCTCTTTCTCCTCCTCTGTAAAATGGGCTGACGATGACGGTGCCCGTCCTGGGGCCACTGGGGGCCGCAGCGAGCTTGGTGCCTGGTAGGCACTCAGCCATGGCTGCTGTCTCCTCACTGTGTCTAAGGACAGCCTCGTGGGTGCAGAGGGAGACAGGTCCCTGCACGGAGGCGCCCCGGCTGCACCCTGTCCTGTGGAGGAGTCGTGGGCGTCATCTCAGAGGGCCCTGCGACTCAGGGTCTTGCAGGGACTCCCAGTGGGAGCTGCGTGGGACAGGACAGCTCAGTGTAGCCGGGAGATTCCTGCCTCGGGAACAGCACGATCCCTGTTTCCGGGGGCGTGTGAGTGGGCACTGGGGCTGGCTGGCTGGGGGCACCCTGAAAGGTAGAGCCTTGTCTAGGCTGTCCTCAGAGCCGGGGTGGTGATGTCCCCAGGCGCACAGTTCACCCTGCCAACCCGAGGTGCAAGGAGTGGAGGGGCGGGTACCCGGCCAGCCCCCGGGCCGGCCCTGACCAGCCCTGCTGTCTGCCTTCCGTTCCGCAGGGGGCGGCTTCCACCACTGCTCCAGCGACCGGGGCGGAGGCTTCTGCGCCTACGCAGACATCACGCTCGCCATCAAGGTTAGTTCTGAGGACGCGGGCACCCACTTCCGGGAGCCTCTTCAGTGTCCTCCCACGGCTGCAATGTGGCGCTCTCCCCCTGCATGCCCGGGAGGAGAACCGAGGCTCAGCAGGGAGGGGCTCCCCAGGCTGCTCAGCTGGTCTGGGACTCGAACCCAGACCTGAGGCTACCTCTTCTCTGTCATCGTGGGGAGAGTGGGCAGCCGTGCCAGCCTCCTGTGGTGCCGGCCCGAGCGGTCTGTGAGGCGGGACCCCCAGTAGCATGAAGTCACTGACGAAGGGAGAGGGAGGAGGACAGAAAGTGACAGAGTGTGGGGACAGGAGGCGCGTGCGCTGCAGGCTCGGCCCACTGCCGGCCTCAGTCCTCCATGTCTAGCTCCATTTCATCTCAGAGATAAGGAGTCTGAGGCCGGAGAGGCGATGCTGCAGCTAGAAGGGGCCGAGCTAGTAGGAGCCTTGGCCTTGGCTGGACCCGAGAGCCCCACTGCCCGGTCTGCACCCAGCGGTGTGCTGGGCTTCAGGAATAGGCCAGCTCGAGGCCCTGTTCTCACGGAGTGCATAGACTAAAGGGAGAGGCCTGTGGGTCAGCTGACCTGGCCATTAGGAGGGGGAAGCACAGGAGGCATTCTTAGAGGAGAGAAGGAGGGAAGGAAGGCTTCCTGGAGGAGGAGGCACTGGGATTAGGGTTTAGCCTTAATGAGATAAAGATTGAGGAATGATGGTCCAGGGCTCTGGCTCTCCCTGTCACCTTACACGTTTCCCAGAGAATCTGAATAATTGCACCGTTTACCTCCTGGTCCTCCAGGGGACATACATGCTGCCTCCTCTAGGGAGCCTTCCCTGACTACCTCCTGCACACATGCATGCTTCCCCCGAGCCCTGCAGCTCTTTGCCCTGTGGCCTGACTGCCCTGGAGCACATGTGCCTTCCTGCCCCACCCTTTCACCCTGGGGGTCCCGGAAAGGCTGGGTCCTCATGTGTCCCCTCTCCTCCCTGGGCAGTTTCTGTTTGAACGAGTGGAGGGCATCTCCAGGGCCACCATCATCGATCTCGACGCCCACCAGGTGAGTACTTCGCGAGGGCTGGGCTCCCCCAGGACCCACCTCTTTGGTCCCTGAACCTCCTTGTGGCGGGAGAGTCCCCTCCTCATGTCCCCAGCGGCCTTCGTCTGTCACCCTATCTGTGGGGATCCCTAATTCTAGGACCCCCCAGTCTCTGCCTCTCTCCTGTAGCTCAGGCTGGAAACAGAAGGTCTTTGTCCCTTCGCCCCACTCGGCCCGGCCAGGGCTTCTGCTTTCAGACCCGAAGGTCCTCCCTGCTGCCTCCTGACCGCCCCGTGCCCGGCTGCTGTCCCCAAGCCTGTCTGACAGCCCTGCCCTCTCGCTGGGTCTGCTGTGGCTCTCCATTGCTCCCAGTCACTTGGGCTGCCATTTTCCATTCATAGCTGACGGGCACTAAGGACCTGGTCCTCATGCACAATTTTATTTTATTATTTTTTTAATTTAAATTTATTTATTTACATCCATTCACTGCCCATCATTACAGCATACAGGATGAGATTTTCCATCCAGAGAACACTGTATCTTGGCTCAATCAAGCACATCAACATATGTGTTATCAACAAATAATTTTCCATTTCTTGTTTTTTGTATATTTTGCTTTTTTTCCCATTCTTGATTCCCTATCTCTCAACCTCCGCCATCTCCCACCCTCCTCCCACACGCTCTCTGGTATCCATGGTTGCTGTCTATGCTTTTTCCCCCCCACATTTTATTGATACACTAAAGGCCTTAATTAATCTAAATATTTTCAGTAGCAAGTGCAGCTGATATATACATATCCATGAACACAAGTCTGACTTTAGGCATAAACCTCAGCTCACTCACAATTTTAGGGTTGCCTGGGCTTCCTGAGGCCAGCGTTTAAGAAATCATTATCTAGGAACCAGCAGGTGGCGTGGTGATTAAGGTGCTGGACTCCCACATGGTCGACCGTGCTTCAAGTCCTGGACCTGGTAGCTTGCTTTCTCGCTTTCCCTTTCTCTCTTTCCCTCTGATAAAATGAAAAAGTAATAATAACAAGTGGAATGAAGTAAATAAATAATTCTTTTAAAAAAGAAAGAAATCATTGCCTAGGGGTAAAGCTCCAAAGCGTAGGAGCACGTCTTTCTCAGGACTCCGAACTTGAGGCTGGCTCCTCTGGCCAGAGAGAGGGAGAGAGCTCGTGGTCCCCGCAGGCCCCTCTGTACTCGGCTGCTTTGTGGTCGTACTGGTTGGGGCCCTGCTCCAAGTTCACATGACCCTGAGCTCCTGGACCAAGTCACATGTAAACAGCACCTTCCAGCTTGCTTGTCACACTCCCGACCCCCCCACCTTCCCCTCAGACTTCACAGGGTGTCAGGGCCAGAACTTCTGCCTTGTTTCTATTTTTTTCTTTTCTTTCTTTTTTTTTTTGAGAGGTTTTTGCTATAGGGCGCGTGCACTTGCCAGACACACAGAGACAGAGAGACGGAAAGCGAGAAATCACCCCCCAAGGGGGATGGCCACGCCGCAATCCCTTCTCCTCCATTCTCCTCCCGGGATCTTGGGCACGCACACACACACGCCTGGCGTGAGTTTTAAGCCACCGGGTCCAGGACACAAACCGCGGTCGACTACGTGGGAGTCCAGCGACATAGCCATTATGCTAACTGCTGGTCCCCTGCCTTGTTTCATAGACAAGGAAACCACGAGGGCTGGGGCTTGCCCAAGGTCAGGCTGGAAGGTCCCAGGGCCAAGGTTTGAGGTTGAGTCCCAGCTCCGCCCCTCAGCAGCCACCAGACCCTCGCTGCTGCTGCCCGGCCATGTGGAAGTTTCCTGAGGTGGAGTTGGGGGTGCTGGGCCCACCATGCGCATCTGCCTGAGAGCGGCTGTCCCGTCCTCCCCACAGGGCAACGGGCACGAGCGAGACTTCATGGGTGACAAGCGCGTGTACATCATGGACGTCTACAACCGCCACATCTACCCTGGAGACCGCTTTGCCAAGCGTAAGCCCCTGCCCCTCCCCTCGGTCTTCAGTGCGTTCTTGCTTGGGAGAGGCTGTCCCCTCTGACTATTTCCTGCTAGCGAGGCCCAGCAATCACTTCATTGCCTTCAGCCTACCTGCATGGCAGGGTCACTCCCACTTTACGTGAAGAAAGATGGCCACTACCCACCCAAGATCACTTAAACTTGTCAAGTAGGTGCATGGGGGTCCCGGTGTCAGGGGGACCACCAGAAGAATGAAAGGAGAATCTTCTCGTTGGTACGCATCTGTGTGGCAGGAAACCAGAAAGAAGAACAAAGAGATAAGCCAGAGGGCCAGTACATGATGTAGTGATAACATCGCTGGACTCCCACATGACCGACCGTGGTTCGAGTCCCGGACCAGGCTTGAAAATCATGCTGGGGTGCCTAGCAGACAGCACAGCAGTTACAGCACTGGACTCCCACATGGCCAACTGTGGTTTGAGTCCGGGACCTGTTGGCCTGAAAATCACACTGGGTACATGTGCGTGCGTGCCCAAGACCCCAGGAGGAGAATGGAGAAGGGATTGCAGTATGGCCGTCTCCTGTGGGGAGTGATTTCCCCCCTTTCCCTCTCACTATCTCTGTCTCTTTCTCTGGTGAGCGCACATGCCCTAAGGTTAAAAACCTCTTTAAAAAAAGAAAAACAGAAAGATAAACAGAAAATATAAAATAGAATGGCAGCAGTACATACAAGGGGGCTTCAGAACACGTGTGGAGAAATGGAATTAAAGGATGAGTTTATTTTGGTGCAAATAAAATTTCAAAAGCTGGCCAGCCAGTCCCGTAACCTTGTGGTTAAGGGTGACAGATCCCACATGGCTGACTGCACCACAGTTTGAATCCTGTCTCGGGCAACTTGAAAATCATGCCAGGCATGTGTGTGTTCATTTCCCAAATCCAGTCAGGATGGAGAAATGGAGGAGAAGGTATCGCAGTGTAAGCGCACCCCATGGGCGGGTGCTTCCTCCATATCCCCGTCTCTGTCTGCCTCTCTGGTGAGCACATGTGACCTCTGGCAATTAAAAACGTTTTTCTAATACATGAAGTTTGTCACAATATGGATTTTCTATGAGGTTTTTGAAAATTCCCTTGTATAACAGTTGTTCAAATAAATGGAAGTGAGTTAAACTCATCAATCAAAAGGCAGAGACTCTCAGATGAGAGTTGAAACGGGACGCTGCTCACCTCACAGGCAGGGCACACCAATGCCCAAGGTGCGAGGAGGTTGGTGTGGGAAGCCAGATGCTGAGAAGGCCCAGAGGACTGACTTCCGACCTGGGTCTCTTAATGTGCTGCACGTGGGCTTGGGGGCCGGGTAGGGTGGTCATGTGTCCGGGCAAGGGGTCAGGGGGCCATTACCGAAGGGTCTCTATATCCCCAGGGCAAACTGGCTCAGCAGCCACCCCCCTCCCCTTGCCCCCACCTCTGAGTTCTCGGCATTCTTGTTAGCTTCATTTTGGAGGGAACAGCTCTGCATCAGACCAGTTTGCAGTCCCGCCTTGGACGTAGGGGACCCCACGTTTTCCCTGTCGTCAGCCCCATTTTCCTTCCAGCAAACTGGGACTGTCTGTTCTCTCCCCTCCTCAGAGGCCATCCGGCGGAAGGTGGAGCTGGAGTGGGGTGTGGAGGATGACGAGTACCTGGACAAAGTGGAGAGGAACATGGAGAAAGCCCTCCAGGAGCACCCACCCGACGTGGTGGTGTACAACGCTGGCACCGATGTCCTCGAGGGGGACCGCCTTGGTGGCCTGTCCATTAGCCCGGGGGTAAGTGCTGACCACGGGGTGTGGGGAGGGGCTGCTCCCGGGACGTGGCAGCAGCAGGCAGGTGGGCAACCTGCTGTCAGGGAGGGCAGCGGATGGGCGCCGCAGTCTGGAGCAGGGCCAGACCAGCAGGACGTCCTGACACCACACGGTGCCCACGCCCGCCTGAGCGAGTCCTCCACTCCCCCAGGGCATCGTGAGGCGGGATGAACTGGTGTTCCGAGTGGTCCGAGGCCGCCAGGTGCCCATCCTCATGGTGACCTCGGGCGGGTACCAGAAGCGCACAGCCCGCATCATCGCCGACTCCATCCTGAACCTGCACAGCCTGGGGCTCATCGGGCCCGAGTCGCCCAGCGTCTCTGCGCAGAACTCAGACACGCCGCTCCTGCCCCCGGCAGTGCCCTGACCCCCGCTGCCCTGCTAAGCGTCTCCCTGCCCGCCTGCCCACCCGCCCCTTAGTGCTTTTTGTTTTCTAACCTCGCGGGTTGGTGGAGGCGGCCTCCAGCCAGCACCAAGGGCCAGGCCCAGCCGAGAGGCCTTCAGTCGCAGGCCCTCTGCTCTCCTCACTGGGTGTCAGAGCAGAAAGCAGAGCCCGGGTCCCAGGGAGGACCCCCACGTGGGGTCACGGGGCCGCCTGGGCCCTGGGGAACCAGGCAGTTCGCTGAGAATGGAGGAGGACAGGGTATGCCCCAGGGGCCTCAGGGAGATGTTTGGTTTGGGAGTGTTAGATCCTGGTTAGACCAAGGAGGCGTCCATCTCTGCCACGCCTGGGCCTCTGAACCTCCTCTCCAGCTCTGTGATTGCTCCCCTCTCTCCTTGCCTGAGGGCACAAGGATTTGTGGACCCAGGCGTGGACTGGCCAAGAGGAGGTGCTGGAAGTGGGCCTCTAGCTGGGCCCTGGGTTCCCAGGCAGCAGACAGGAGCCCAGTTGAGGGCAGTTGGGAATGGGTACCGGTAGGTTCATCTGGGGTTCCCCCTCCATAAAGCCAGGGTTGGGCCAGCTTTTCCAGAGCCCTCCCATGGTGAGGAGGCGTGGGGAGGCCTGAGGACTCCCAAACCCCTGCTTTGGCCATGGATCACCTATCAGTGTGAGAGGAGGTTTTTAGAGGCAGAATTCTTAGCTCAGGGACAGGTCTCGGCACTGAAGCCGCCAGGGGCTGCTGGCCTAGGTGTTGGGGGAGAGTGGGTTGGAGGATAGGAGGGTGGAGTCATGGCAAGGTGAGCACCAGCAGGTGGGAATCTGGGATGGGACCAGGTGGCCAAGGCGGGTCCTGTAAGGATTGAGGCACTGGCGAGGCCAGGCTGGGCTTCCCGGAGGGAGAGCAGAGAGATTCCCCATCCTGGCCTGGAGGTTGTGAAGGTAGAAGGCTGGGGTGGGCCTGCTGGGGCCGCCATTGGTTCTATCCAAAGTACCAGGCCCCATCTTGCTCCGTGACCCAGCTGGGCCTGACCTCTGGCCTTTTCCTCAGCTCTGCTCTGAAGGGGGCATCAGGGTCTTCTCCGAAGCTGGGGAGGGGGGGGGGGGGGGGCATGTGTGTGGCAGTGCCTGTCACCTTGGCCAAAGGCAGGGGTGGGAAAGGACACGGTCAGCTGAGGTCCCTGCTCTCGAGTGGCCCCACTTACACACTCGTCACTACCCTCTGGGGTACTCGAAGTCTCCTGTCTCCCTCAGGTGTGTCTGCTGGAGCAGGAAGGGTTCCAATCACGGAGTGTCAGAGTCGCTGGCCTCCTGGACAAACCCCGTCACTAACGATGCGCTGGAGTCACCCCCCCCCCCCCGGGCCTCGCTGGCCTTTGGGTCCTACTTGGGGTGCCTCACAGCTGTCCTGTACCATCTCGGGGCTGCCGTGGGCAGTTTGTCACTGTTGAGCTTCATTCCCAGAGACTCATAAAGGCTCTCGATCGGACTCGGCTGCCGTGTGTTCTTTATTTATTTTTAATGATCTTTTTTTTCTTTTCTTTTCTTTTTTTTTTTTTTTTTTTTTTTTTTTTGAGAGGTTTTTGCTATAGGGTGCATCCACTTGCCAGAAAGACAGAGAGAGACAGAGAACGAGAAATCACTCCCCGGGGGAGTGATTTCAATCCTTCCCCCTCCATTCTCCTCTCAGGATCTTGGGCACGCATGCACACGTGCCCGGTGTGAATTTAAGCCACCGGGTCCGGGACTTGAACCGCAGTCGACAACATGGGAGTCCAGAGACGTAGCCATTACTCTAACTGCTGGTCCCAGCTGCTGTGTGTTCTTGAGGCATAAGATCCTTGCCTCCTAAGGGCTGAAGGGAATAATGACTTAACACTCAGCGTAGGGCCCTGTGGTGTGGTGGTTAAGGGGGCCGGATCCCACGTGCCAGCCGCGTGGCTCAGCTCCTGACCTTGGTGGCTTGAAAACCACTATGGACATGTGCACGACTGCCCCAAGTCCTGACAGGGTGGGGAAGTGATGGGATTGCAGCGCTCACGCCCCCTCCCCCTGTATCTCTCACGTGCACATGCCCTCTGGCAAAAAGGAGGGGAACCCCCCTCATTCGGACTAAATACCGTGATAGCTGACCCGAGGCAGTTGCCCACAGGTGCTGGTATTTCACCCCTCTCCAGAGCCCTTGGAGTAGGTCACCTCACAGATGAGGTCGCAGGCTCAGCAAGAGAGGGATATGTTTTAGGCCCCATGTAGCGAGTGGTCGAGTCCCACTTGATTCCAGCTCTGGCATTTTCCCAAGAATATGTGGTCTTTAAAACGTTGATGGGGAACCAGCAGTTAGCGTAATGGCTATGTCACTGGACTCCTACGTAGTCGACCGCGGTTCGTGTCCCGGACCCGGTGGCTTAAAACTCACGCTGGGCGCGTGTGTGTGCGTGCCCAAGATCCCGAGAGGAGAAAGGAGGAGAAGGGATTGCGGCGTGGCCATCCCCTCTGGGGGGTGATTTCTCGCTTTCTATCTCTGTCTCTCTCTGTCTGTCTGGCGAGCGCATGCGCCCTGTAGCGAAAATCTAAAAAAAAAAAAAAAAAAAAAAAAAAAAAAGTTGATGGAAAATGCACATTGTGGAAACACTGCGTGGATTTCAAACATGTTGCACCAATATAAATAAACCTTAGTCTGTTTTCCGTAAACTTCTGAAGCCCCCTCAAGTGTCCTCAATCTTGGCAGGGGTGAAGGGGTTAGGCGGTGGTTCTTCTCCAGACAGAGGAGGGTCTGGGGTCCCTGGGGCGTAGGGTCTGGGGAAGCACCGGAGTAGTGGGCTGGCAGGACTGAGCTATGATGGCTGCACGGTGTGGGAGGCAGAGGAGGGCCCTGGACGGGCACCTTCCGGCCTGGGGTGGGCTGGGTAGGGGTCCTGCAGGTGGGGAAGGCAGAGTGACTGGGCTGTCCCCAGCAGCAGTGGCACAGCGTGGGCAGGGAGCAGGGTGAGCCCATGAGGGTCGGACATGGTGCCAAGGTCAAGGACATGAGCGTAGCAGGCAGGAGTCCAGGTGGGCCCTGTGCTGGGTGTGAGGAGGCTGACAGGCCGACAGTGAGTCGTGCTAGGACTAGGCCCTGTTCCAGGCTCTCAGCGGGCGTTACCTGCTGACCTCCACATGCTGGGAGGTAAGAACGACTCTTCTGTTTTTAGAAGTTTTTGCTATAGGGCGCGTGCGCTCGCCAGAGAGAGAGACAGAAAGCGAGAAATCACACCCGGGGGGATGTCCACGCCGCAATCCCTTCTCCTCCATTCTCCTCTCAGGATCTTGGGCACGCACACACACGCGCCCGGCGTGAGTTTTAAGCCACTGGGTCTGGGACTCGAACCGCGGTCAGCCACATGGGAGTCCAGCGACATAGCCATTACGCTAACTGCTGGTCCCAGTAAGAACTATTCTTATCCCTGTTTGACAGATGAAGAACTGAGGCATAAAAGGGGGTTCGGTACTTGCTGAAAGCCCACAGCTCCTAAGTGGAGGAGTAAAGATTCAAACCAAGGCTTCGTTGCAGGATCTGTGAACTGTTTCCTAGTCTGTAAAATTGGGACTACAGAGATACGTATCGAGGGAGGTCAATCAGGAATAAAAGCTGTGGTGACTGCGAAGCACTCGGGGGGTACGGGGTGGCACCCTGTAACTGTCGGTGAAGACGAGGGCGTGGGTTACCCTGCAGATGAGGTGGAAGAGTGAAGGGCCAGTTGAGGTGAAGTGTTGGGAATCTACAATCTACTTTTTGCTGTGTATACATTATACCCCAAATGACACACTTTTAGCTGTGCGTAAATTATACCCCAAATTACAAAAATCCTAGAGGAGCATGCCAGCTTTGTGCAGTGGCATCCCTGGACCCCCGTGGGCATGAGTGTAAGGGGACAGTGTGTGGAACCACTGGTGGTCAGACGGGAGAACTTGAGGGGCGGCGTGTGGGCAAGCCACCAATGCAGGAGCTCACCCACCGTGGGCCAGCCCCTGATGCCTGACCGATGGGAGATTTCTGCAAAAGCCCTCCCGGAGCTCCCTGAAAACCTCCGAGCACAGACATTTGACGTGGGGGACACCTGAGACATTGCTAATGCACCCCGTGCCTTGGGGGGGTGGCAGACCTTAGAGCTGATACCCGCCTCATACGAAGCCCCCTGGTGCCTGTGCCTGGCCGTGGGGCCGTGAGCGAGTAACCGCTCAGGCCTCCCTCTTCTCCCCAACCGTGGGTCATGGTCTTGAGGTGGCAGGGCTGGGACACGTGTGTGTGTGTGTGTGTGTGTGTGTGTGTGTGTGCATGTGTGAGGGCATGACTCAGAGCCTGGCACCCAGTAGGTCTGCATGGATGTGGCCACCCCACTCTCCCCACAGACCCGTGCATGATGCCCACCAGCGCACAGAGACCTGGGAGAGGGCTCTGCCGCCTGAGCGCGGCTCTGCTCCACATGGACTGAGTTGAAGGGCTGCCCAGCTGTAACCCGCTCCACAGTGTCCCCCCTCCCCCAGCCCACATGGCTAGGCCAATAGGGCCCTGGCGGGGGAGGAGGCAGGGATGACTGTACCTACCCTGTTGCCAAAGGCGGAGACTGGCACGGGGTCCCCTCCCAGTGTAGTGGAACTCCCGGGCAGATCTGAAGGAAGACTTATGACGCCTCCCGGGCTCCTTGGCCAAGTGTTTGGGGTTTAGGGCCAGGAACTCCTCCAGGGCAGCCTGCTCTTGAGTCAGATTCAGCTCAGCCAAGACTAGCTGGGACACCTTGCTCCAGGCCAGTGCCTGATGTGGGAGACCCTCGCTGCCCTAGGAGGAGAACTGTCCCTCAGTCAGGAAGGCGACGAACATCTGGGTTCCAGTAGCTCACCAGCCCAGCCGTGAGCCCCGCCTCCTTGTCGTGCTAGCTAGAGGACCTAACCTCTGTGCCTCAGTTCACTCATCTGTAAAAACCAACTCTGTACTTATAGAATTACGTGAGCTGGGACCAGCAGTTAGCGTAATGGCTATGTCGCTGGACTCCCATGGAGTCGATCGTGGTTCGAGTCCCAGACCCGGTGGCTTAAATTCACGCCAGGCGTGTGTGCATGCGTGCCCAAGATCCCAAAAGAAGAATGGAGGAGAAGGGATTGTGGCGTGGCCATCCCCCCCAGAGGGTGATTTCTTGCTTTCTGTCTCTCTGTCTCTCTCTTTCTGGCGAGTGCCCTATAGCAAAAACCTCTCTCAAAAAAAATTATGTGAACTAATATTTTTTAACACTTGATCAAGTTACCCATCATCACCATCACCAATTTTTGGGGGAATGATTTATTTATTTATTTATTTTGAGAGTTTTTTTTTTGCTATAGGGCACGTGCGCTCACCAGTCAGACAGAGAGAGACAGAGAGACAGAAAGTGAGAAATCACTCCCCAGGGGTGATGGCCACACCGCAATCCCTTCTCCTCCATTCTCCTCTCAGGATCTTTTTTTTTTTCTTTTTTCCTCTCAGGATCTTGGGCACGCACACACACGCGCCCGGTGTGAGGTTTAAGCCACCGGGTCCTGGACGCGAACCGCTGTCAACTACATGGGAGTCCAGCGACATAGCCATTGCGCTAACTGCTGGTCCCCGGAATTATTTTAACTTTCTTTATTTTAATTTGACTAGAGAGGGATAGAGTGGGGTAGGGGAGTGAGAAAGCAAGCCACCAGGTCCAGGACTTGAACCATGGTTGGCTATGCGAGAGCCCAGCACCCTTAACCACCACACCATCTGCCAGCCCCCACCATCATTAGCAGATGAAGAAACAGAGGGGAAGTGACTTGCCCAAGATCGCAGTCCGGCAATGGCAAAACCGAAGGATTGACGTAAGTCCATTGGACTCCCCAAACAGTGCCTTTCCCCGCAGGCCGTCTGCAGAGTCACACCCCACCACCACCTGGACCTCTGAGCCCTTCCGCAGCCCACAGTCTTCCAGCAGTCCGGGGAGAGGCTGTTGTCCACACCCTTACTGTCCAGAGAAAACGAGGGGCCCAGAGGGCAAAGGGCCCCGGCTCGTGGTGGATGGACCAGGCGGGGCCAAGTCCCTGTCTACCTGGGGCCTGCAGAGACAGCTGTTCAGCTGGAAACCCCACATTGGGCTTTCTGAAGGCCCTTCCAGCTTTCAGCTTGAAATTTCCCAGGACAAAGTGCTTTTGAAAAATAAATGAAACAGAGAAGGCAACTGAGAAGTGCCAGTGGGGACCAGCAGTTAGCGTTAATGGCTATGTCGCTGGACTCCCGTGTAGTTGACCGCGGTTTGAGTCCTGGACCTGGTGACTTAAACTCATGCTGGGCGCGTGTGCGTGCGTGCCCAAGATCCCAAGAGGAGAATGGAGGAGAAGGGATTGCAGCGTGGCCATCCCCCCTGGGGGGTGATTTCTCACTTTCTGTCTCTCTATCTCTCTCTGTCTCTCTGTCTTTTGGGCTAGTGCACACGCCCTAGAGCAAAAACTTCTCAAAAAAAAAAAAAAATGAAGTGCCTGTGGATTGGCATGTGTGCAGTGGAACCCAGGGCCCTGGAGGCTACCTGCTCCCCCTGCTCATGCAGAGGACACACGGAGGCCCAGCCTCAGCCACTGCCCCTGGACTTGGGTCTGGGTGGACAACGAGGAAGGCCGTCCTTCAAGGAGGGCCCGCTCCCATCCCGGCTTGGTCCTGGTGGTCATCCACATCGACGTGTAGACAGAGAGCACGATCCAGGGAACATCAGGCCAAGGAGCCCCGGAGCAGACCAGAGCCAGAGCCCTCACTGCCTGACCTGGCGGCTCCTAGAGTGGGGTGAGGCACGAGCCCTGGTGAGCAGGTACTGTGATCCAGACTGACACGAGAGAACCACGGGTGCGCCCACGTGCCAAGGCCCCCTAGGACTCTACCTACCCGCAAACCACACTACCCCCCGTATTCCCAGTAGCTCCCCATGCAGGGACTCGGAGCTCCACTATATGGATTGGAAAACGAAGGCTCAGGGGACCAGCAGTTAGCATAGTGGCTATGTCCCTGGACTCCCATGTAGTCGACTGCGGTTCATGTCCCGGACCCAGTGGCTTAAAACTCACACCGGGCGCGTGTGCGTGCATGCCCAAGATCCCGAGAGGAGAATGGAGGAGAAGGGATTGCAGTGTGACCATCCCCCCTGGGGGGTGATTTCTCACTTTCTGTCTCTCTGTCTCTGTCTGTCTGGTGAGCATATGCACCCTATAGCAAAAACCTCTCAAAAGAAAAAAAAAAAAAAAAAGATAAGGAAAACAAAGGCGCAGAAGGCTCCCAGCGCTCTGCCAAGGCACTCACAGCCGAGTGGAGAGGGCTGGTCTTTGCCATCACTTTGGGGGGGTGGGGGCGGTGTTGAGGCATAGTGGTCAGGGCAGGTAGGAACCACGAGGTCTGTGCAGGTGGCCTGGGGTCTATGCAGAAAGAACGCAGGCTCTGAAGCTGGCCAGGCTGGCTTGGTGGTCTGCCAGCACCGGTGGCATGTGTGACCCTGGGCAGGTCACGTCCTGGCTGCGTTCTCCTAGGGGACTGAGAGGCAACAGAAGGGAGGCTGGCATACAGCCGGGGCACGTGTGACACTGGCCTTGTTCCCCTCCACCCTGTTCTGTCGTCAGTGTCTCTTTGACTCAGAGACAGCAAAGCCATTTCTCAGTCTTCACTTTGGGGACCCTGGGCAGGACCTTGTCAGCAAGGCCCGCAGCCCAGACACCCCCACACCTCACGCTCACCAGCCTTGGGCCCAGCCCTGCCCCAGCCCCCTCGGGCTCTGAGGGCTGGCTGCTGGCCTGGAGGTTTCACAGGGTCTGTTCAGCTGGGAGGGGCTGGATGACACAGCACACCTGGCCCCTGGGATGTGCAGGGCTTCCCTGAAGCCTACTGTGGCCCCAGTCCAGTCCCCTAGGCCGTGGGAGGACAGCCTCATAGAAGCAAAGTCCAGAGCTGGACTCGGATCTGTGTCTGAATCTTTGCTTTTGGGCAATGGGCAAGTGATTTACCACTTTGTGCTTCCATAAATAAATGTGAAAAACCAGACTGAGGCCACGCAGTGACGTGGCGGTTAAGGCAGCTGGATCCCACATGGCTGACTGCAATTCAAATCCCAAACCCGGCAGCTTGAAAAACATGGTGGGTGTATGTGAGTGCATGCTCCAATCCAATGAGAATGGAGAAGGGATTGTGGTGTGGCCAATCTCCTGGGAGGTGCTTTCTCTCTCTCTCTCTCTGTCTCTCTCTCTCTCTCTGTCTCTCTCTCTCTCTCTCTGTGGTGAGCACACATACCCTATAGCAAAAACAAACAAACAAAACGGGATGGTCTAAGTCCGTTCAACTCAAAAAATAGTGCCTTTCCCACAGGCCGTCTGCAAAGAGCGTCGCATCTCATACACCACCTGGGCTTCTGAGCCCTTCCCCAGGGATCTTGGGGGAGGCTGTTAGCACCCCTGTTGCCCAGAGAAGAAAGGCCCCAGAGGGGAAAGGCCCCTTAACCAGTGCAGATGGGCCAGGCAGGGGGAAGCATGGCCATTGCAGACAAGTGACTATCAACCGGGTGTTGGGGGCGGCCTCAGAGGTGGCCCTGCTGTAACCCTCGTGCAGTGAACGCAGAGGCTGACCCTTCCCTCCCAAAGCTGAGTCCCCCTCCCACCCAGGCCTGGCTGGGAACCCCACAGCGCCCACAGGTCACCCTTCTGTCCCGAGATGTTGACCCCTTTGCAGACAGGTGAGTGTGATGGGTACCTGGGTAGGTCCAGGAGCCAGAGTGGCAGATTCAAGACCCACTCCCACCCCTGCTCTCCGTGACCCTGAGCAAGTAACAGTTCTCTGTGCCTCCATCTTCCTGCTCAAAAAATGGGGATTGGGGAACCAGCAGTTAGCGTAATGGCTATGTCGCTGGACTCCCACGTAGTCGACCGCGGTTCGCGTCCCGGACCCGGTGGCTTACAACTCACGCCGGGCGCGTGTGCGTGCGTGCCCAAGATCCCGAGAGGAGAATGGAGGAGAAGGGATTGCGGCGTGACCATCCCCCCTGGGGGGTGATTTCTTGCTTTCTGTCTCTCTGTCTCTCTCTGTCTGTCTGGCGAGCGCACGCGCCCTATAGTGAAAAATCTCTCCAAAAAAACAAAAAAAAACAAAAACAAACAAAAAAAAAAAATGGGGATTGCACAAGTGCTGGCCTCGCAGGGTAGCTGTGGGCATGAATGAGACCATGGAAGCCCAGAACTGCACCCAGTCAGCCCCGGCTCTGATGGTCACCAGGACACAGGCTGTCCACTTCAGTGAATCACCACCTCCACCCTCACTTAGCCAGCAAAGCGGCACCCAGCAGCCTTGTCTCAGGCTATCTCTGGGGCCCACCGGGAGGCTGCTTCAGGGAGACAGAGTCACCCAGCGGTTAGAGGTTGGATCTGAACTTGGCCGTGTGGCCTGAGGTAAGGCGCATTACCACCCTGAGCCCCAGTGAGCCCCTTCATACGGTGCCCGGCGTGTGGCAGACGCTCAGCTCAGGCTGACGACATTATGCAGGTGGGACGTGGAAGCCCGAGTGTCACACAGGGGTGCCTCTGGGCTCACGGCGCTCTGAGCACCTTGTATGTGTGAAACGACTTCATCTTCACGTGAGAAGGGGGTCCTGGGAGGTGGTGGCTCTCCCGGCCAGGATGGCAGAGACCTCAGCTCAGTCCAGAGCCTGGGGCCTACCCACTGTACTCACCCCTGCAGCGGGTGTCTTGAGGATATGACCACCCCTCGCCCTCAGAAAGTGGGGTTGCAGAGGGTGTGTGCGTCGGGGCGATGTGGCTGGGCAGCTTCTAGGACTTTCCAGCCACTTTCCAGCCCTGAGAGTCTGCGAGTCTCCGTGTGTGCCCTGGTCCTGGAAGTTGGGCAACGGGGTGTGCGTGTGTGTTGGGGGGCTCCTGCTGGGGTAGAGAGGTGTTGGCAGGGGACCCGCCAGTCAGCGCGTGCAGCCCGCCGTCGCCTCGGTAACCGATACCCAGGCAGCCAGACGAAGTTATGGTGTGCGTCTGGGAGGCTATTTTGTCTAATATGCTAAAAGGGCCTTTGGAAATTCCTGGAGCCCATCTGGTCCTAGTTAGTCCACAATATTGCTGTCTCTTCAGCTCCCAGACAAGGGGACACTTTTATTTCTCCTTTCGGAGCTCAGGAATGTGCCCTTTCACACGAGCCTACAGACACCCGTTCGGTTCCCCGAGTTCCCCCAACACGGTCATGCCCATCATCGCCTGCGCCCCCACCCCGCCCCAGTCGTTGCTCCCTCTGGTAATTCAGAGAGCACTTCGGCAGGGCGGGAGGTGGCCGCCTGACCTTACAGTACTCTCCCCTGCATTGTAGGGACAGGAACGCCTGAGAATTGAACATTTCGCTGTGCGAAATGACTATGGCTGAACTCCTGTGTAGCCGACTGCGAGTCGAGTCCTGGACCCGGTGGCTTAAAACTCACACCAGGTGCATGTGCGTGTGTGCCCAAGATCCCGAGAAGAGAATGGAGGAGAAGGGATTGTGGTGTGGCCATCCCCCTTGGCGGGTGATTTCTCGCTTTCTGTCTCTCTGTCTTTCTGGCGAGCGCACACGTGTCCTATAGCAAAAACCTCTCCAAAAAAAAAAAAAAAAAAGAATTGAACACGAGCCAGGCACACGGTCGGTGCTCCGCCGGGGCAGGTTTCACAAGTAGCTTGGTGAATTCCAGCAGGTCCTTCCGCCAGCTCAGGCGCCTGTGACCTGCTATGTGAAACAGGGTCAGAAACGTGGTGAAGGGGCTTTGGAAGGGCCCAGCCATGCTGAGGGTTGCCAGCAATCATTCCTTGCTCCCCTGGCACTTCTGCTCACCCACACCCACCTCTAGAGCCAGAGCGAGGACAGACAGGGGGGCTCCCGTCTATAGCATCTCTCGTGGAGGCCGAGCAGGGCCACGCACCGCTGTCTCGGGGCTGGAGTGTGTGCTGGCTCCTTCCCTGGAGTTCTCGTTCTCTGGTCTCTCCGGGCTCCCGCTGGCTGCATGGCCTGAGGCTGGCTGTGGCTGCTCTAGGCCATCTCACTCACACACAGCCTCCCTCCAGGCTGGCTGGCTCTTGCTACTGCCCTGGACAGTGGCTTAGGACCAGCGGGCATCCTCCTCCCTTCCTGAGAAACACCCGCTCCTCAGTCCCAGGCTGTAACAGTCCCAGTACCCTGGCCACCCCCAGCCCAGCCCTGCTGCCCCAGGAGTAGCGTGTGCTTTAGTCTCGTTGATCCTAGTCCAGTCTTCTCCTTCCAGCCTGGGCAGGGCTGTGCGCTCCCTCCCCTCTAACGTAAGACATGACCATGGACCCGTTTTATGGACCGTGAGCAGACGGCTCGTGTGCCTTCCAGGTGGGAGCTTTAAATGCTGGCATGTGAGTCTCTACCTTCCTTTGCAGCTGTGATCGCAGGAGCACAATTCAATCCTTCGCCTCAGGAGCCCCAAAAGTCAGGAGCCCCCAAAGCCCAGGATGAGCAAGGCTACCAGTTAAGCAGGTTAATTCACAGCACAAGCAAGGAAGAAACCTTTACAGGTTGAGTCACTAGGTTTCAGAGATGCTCGTTACTCAGCATAACCCTGCCTAGCCTGACCAATACACATTCCACTTTCCCGATCACAGGGATGGTTTAACGATACAACGTGATTCAGTCTGGAAAGGAGTTCCTATCTAGACTTGAGTGGGAGGCGAAGGGGACCTGTTCTGAGTGATCCAGTTTTAGAGCAGTCAGATTTCCCACCCTAAAGAGAAAAGCTTAGTTAAACAGAGTAGGAAAAAGATAAAATGAGGAGAAAGGAAAACCCTATTGATGCCAAGACAGGGCTGCCAGGGACAGGAGCACAGGTTGTGCACCACACAACTCCAGTGTGTCTGCTGTGTGTATTACCCCGTAATCAGTGGGTTTATGCCTTGGTGAAGACACATTTCCCAGAGACAGCAGCGAAGTATCTTGAGGAAGTAGAGCTTTTCCCTGACTTGTGTCCAGCTGCTGTACAGGTGAACAGTCACTCCATAATAGGGCCCTCATTTCTTTCTTTTCTTTTCTTCTTCTTCTTTTTTTTTTTTGAGAGATTTTTGCTATAGGGCGCGTGCGCTTGCCAGACAGACAGAGAGACAGAGAGACAGAAGCGAGAAATCACCCTCCAGGGGGGATGGCCACGCCGCAATCCCTTCTCCTCCATTCTCCTCTCAGGATCTTGGGCACACACACACGCGCCTGGCGTGAGTTTTAAGCCACTGGGTCCGGGACGTGAACCGAGGTCGACTACATGGGAGTCCAGCGACATAGCCATTACACTAACTGCTGGTCCCCAAGGCCCTCATTTCAATCCTGAGTCCCCAGAGCTTCCTTGGTTCAAGCAGTAGTTGGTAGAACTCATTCTCATAATGAATTCCCTTTGCTGTTTAGCTCTGATCCCAGCGGAAGTGCTGACAACACAGTCACCCACAAGATGCGTGAAGCTTGTTTTCGATTTTCCAGAGCAAACCTCAAGCACTGGTAGAAATGATAGCTTGATTGTAAGAGAAGAGACAGAACAGTCATTAAAAGCAGACACAGCGAGAACAGTGTATCCGTTGTGGCCATCTGTGTAGGTATAACCTCTCCTGTCTCGCTGAACACCAAGACCCTTACTGTATTATGCTGGAGCCTGAAGGTGATCCACCATGGCGATTTTTTTTTCTTTTCTTTTTTTTTTTTGGAGAGGTTTTTGCTATAGGGCGTGTGCGTTTGCCAGACAGACAGAGAGAGACAGAGACATAGAAAGCAGGAAATCACCCCCCGGGGGGATGGCCACGCTGCAATCCCTTCTCCTCCATTCTCCTCTCGGGATCTTGGGCACGCGCCTGGCGTGAGTTTAAGCTGCCGGGTCCGGGACTCGAACCGCGGTCGACTACGTGGGAGTCCAGCGACATAGCCATTACACTAACTGCTGGTCCCAGATTTTTTTTTTTTTTTTACTTTTTCTTTCTCTTTAGCTTTTGGTATAGGGCATGTGCTCACCAGAGAGAGAGAGAGAGAGAGAGAAAGAGAGAGAGACAGTGAGAGCTCAACCCCCAGAGAGAATGGCTATGCCTTAATCCCGGTGACTAGCAGTTAGCATAATGGCTATGTCGCTGGACTCCTACATAGTCGACCGCGGTTCGAGTCCCGGACCTGATGGCTTAAACTCACACCAGGCGCGTGTGCGTACGTACCCAGAATCCCGAGAGGAGAATGGAGGAGAAGGGATTGTGGCGTGGCCATCCCCCCTGGGAGGTGATTTCTCGCTTTCTGTCTCTCTGTCTCTGTCTGTCTGGCAAGTGCATGCGCCCTATAGCAAAAACCTCTCCAAAATAATAATAATCCCTTCTCTTCCATTCTCCTCTTGGGATTTTGCACACACACACACACACACACACAAGCTCTTTTTCTTTAGGAACACAACAAAGATATTGTGTAGACTTTACTTCCTTTTTAAAAAAATATTTTTATTATTATTTAAAATTTGCTATAGGGCACTTGTACTCACCAGAGAGAGAGCTTGCGAGAGAAAGGGAAAGTGAGAAAGCAAGCTGCCGGGTGCTGTCCAGTGGCTTCACCACCACACCACCTGGTGGTCCCTTCACTTCTTCTGAAAATGGGTGAATTATAACATGTCATTGTTTAAAGGAAGATCATAATTATCTGAACAATTCCCATATGTGTGGCTTCAGCTAGATAAATAGCGTCATTGTAAAAGGAAGGAGGGAGCTGGTGAGGTCCTGTCCCCCAGCTGGCCCTGGTTCAGGAGTAGGAGGCCCTGTCAGCGAGGGCCCTGATCCTACCCTACCCTGCCCAGGTCAGCTCTCTCCCTCCACGCTCAATGCCAGCAGTTTCCAGAGAAGATTTGGGGGAAGGCATTGGGCTCTGTGGTCAGACGATTCGGGGTGGGATCCTGGACCTGCCTCATCGAGTTAGGTGACCCTCAACAAGTGGCTCCCCCACTCCAAGCCTCAGTTACCTCTTCTCTAAAATGGGAAGGCTGACACCCACTTGAGGGGTCGTTGGGAGGGTCGGTGGGTATGAGAATGACCCAGCACAAAGCAGGTGTCCCGTGAGCAGCAAGTGGAACCAGGGTGACTTGGTCTGTGTCCTTGTCATCCTGGGGTTGAATCTCAGGGCAGGTACCTGTAACAACGCACTTTGCCTTTCAGAGTCTCATTTTCCTCATCTGTCAAACGGAGCTTTCCAGAATGTTGAAAACAAATAAGCACACTCTTGTGATGGCTTGCATCATTGTCTGTTCTTTCTGCCAGACTTAAAGGGAGCAGAGAATGACACTATCCCCCAGGCTTGTCGGCATTTAGCAGGTGCTTGGTGAATACTCTTCCCTTTGCTTCGGATGGGAAGGAAATTGGCAGGTGCCTGTTGGGGCAGTCCTCAACCCCCAGACTAAGAAAACAGGCCAGAAACAGTCTTTGGTCAGGCTAGGCTGGAGCCTCGCTTCTCTCATCACACTTCTGGGAATAGCAGGCCCCAGCAGCCCCTCTGAATCTGTGGGGGCCCCACCCCAGTTTTGGGCAAGTGCTCCTGTCTCCCCACCTCTTTTTGGCCCCCTCCCAGGATCCTTAGTCAAAGCTACTTGGCATCAGTGGGACTTGGAGAAGGGAGTGTCCACCCCTCCAGCCAACCTGGGCCAATACCACAATTGTTTTTCCACCTGGAGTTTCCAAGGAGTTGCAGGCCAGCCAGACAGGGGGGCTCAGGCAAGATGCCAGTGGGCGAAGCAGGACCCAAGCTTCACCCTTTCCATCTAGGAGGCCGTCTGGGCCGTAGTACACAGTGGTGCTGGTGGGGTCCACCTTCTCCTGAGTTTGGGTGAGTGGCTTGAGCTCCTCGGCCTCAATCTGAGAAACGGAGGTGATGTTAGTAGCTCCCTCTCGGGGCTGCGGTGAGGAATAAGTAAGTCGGCCCCCACGAAGCCCTGAGAACAATGTGTGGACACAGTGGGGGCTCCAGACACGAGGAGCAGGCTCTGCGTGATTCACAGTGCTGTGAGTCACTCTGGCCTGGAGTCTGGCAGGACGCAGGTCTGTCACTTCCTGGCCTCCGCATGCACATGTGGCCTACATGAGGTCTCATGGACGGCACGGCCACGTCCAGAGGCCACTGGGAAGGAGAAGTGTGGGTGGAAACTTGCTCTCACCCTTTTTGGGCCCTCTGTCCCCATCTTCTTGCCTCTAGCCTGGGAGGTCCCCAGATTTCTGAGGGACTAGCAGCGGAGCCCACGGAAGGATGGCTCTGGGTGGAGCTGTGTCCCATCTCTCACTGCACAGGAGGAAAACCGAGCAGGGACAGGCCAGCCTGGGTCACAAGGAGCTGAGCGGCCATCAGGTCCAGCATCGCGAGCTGCGGCCAGGCCAGGTCCCCGTGGGCCCCGGGTGGAACAGGCTGTCCGGACGGGCTGGCTGCCGTCCCCGCTGTTGTTTGGAAGCAGAGTCATCAGCCCAGCTCGGTGGCCCCGCCCTGCCCCGGGCTCCCACCGCTCTTGGGTCTGCGGTGGCCCTGGTCTGGCCAAGGCTGTGTGCTGAGTGACCTGGGGTGGGCTCTGCCCCTCTGCGAGTGGCCACCCATCACCTCCACCTGAACACCAAGTGCAGAGCCCCTGGTCTTAGCACCTTCCCAACGCGAGGCCCCCGAAAGGGAGGACAGGAGGCTCTCCATGGGGCGAGGAGCAGGGAGCTGACATTTGTCTAGCACCGATCGGGCACCAGGAGCCACCCCAGGACTTCATGTCCCTGTGGGCACTCGGGAGGCAGAAACAGGTGTCACCGTTTTACAGAAGATGCCCGGCCTGAGCGGCACAGCCAGCAGGGGCATGTCCCTGCGTTGCTGCCCACCCCGCCTCCCGTCTGTCACCTCCTTCCTTACCCAGGGTGGGCCCGGCCAGGAATGGGCAGGGAACAGGGCAAGCCTCAGGGCCCTTGGGGAGGGGAGATGGCCCAGGCGGGAGGCATGTGGGAGCTGTAACCGGGAGAATGGCAGAGCCTCACCTTCCAGGCAGCAAGTGAAGCCAGGGTAGGAGCCCAGGTACAGGGCCTGAGAAACACGGCCTGGGAGGAGGCAGCTACTGTGCGAACACGGACTCCAGGCCTGGGGGTCACTGTGAACCCAGGGCCCAGGGCTTTCGACTCCCAGCCCCGCCTGCTGATGGGCGGGCAGCTGCTGTCTCCTCCTGCCCAGTCCTGCGAGGCCTGGACTTTAGGCAGAGAGAGCCTGGTTGCAGGAGTCCTGCAGACCGGGTCCTGGGTTCAAATCTACCCATGATCTTGAACAAGTCCCTTCTGCTCTTTCTCTCTGTCTCGTCTTCCATCACTCAGGAGAGGAGTGCCAGCAGCACCGCGCTGTAGAGGTGCCCCTTGTCACCATCGCACCGAAGGCCCGGGGAGCAGCTGGCGCCTCCCTCCTCCCCCAGCCTCCTCCTTCCAGAGGCCTGAGGAAACAGGAGGTGTTTTTTCGGGCAGACTTCCTAGCCCTGGAGGCCTTTGGGCTGGTCCTCGATGCCTCTCCCAACGATGCCGGCCCCGGGACGGGCCCTGCCTGTGGGCACTCGGGATCATCCCAGCAATGGGGCTTGACATTGGATAAGAGAAGGGCATGGCGGAGGCTTGGCCAGCGCCCTGCCGAGGCCTCTTGGGCACACGATGGAGCAGGGACACCCACCCGCAGAGGCCAGTGCCAGGGCTGAAGGCCAAGGTCCGGGACAAACAGCAGTGCTACCACCAAGGGCTGGCGACGGGAGGGCCGGGAAGCCAGCAGCAGGGAGCAAACACTTTCCCCAAGGACGCCTGGAACCGAGCTGACTCAGGGTACAGATGCTGGCAGGACACATGAGGTGCTGGAGCAGGGAGGGGCGGCTGCACCTGCTGCGGGCAGGGAGGGGGCACCCACTGGGGCTGGTGCTCAGAGTCTAGAACGAAGGGGCTGGGCCACGTGCCTAGGGCTCAGCTCTGTCCCTGGGAGGTCTGGTAAGGGTGCCAGCCATGGAGCCTCACAGACCAGTGGTCTGGGTCTCGGTGTTCCCATCCAAGACTGGTCCAGCAAGGTGGCCTCCTGGGTCTCCCTCCGCCTCCAGTGGCCCTTCCTGTGTCACCGTGGACTGCATGCTCCTTCCACACCTGGCCCGAGTGGCTGGAAGTCCTCTTGCTTTGGCTGCCTAGAACACCTTCCGGAAGGAGAGTTGGGAGACTGAGGTCATGGAGCATGGTCTCTGGGGATGACCCCTAGTGGCTGTTGCTGCTCCTGGGTACCCACCACCCCCCAACCGCAGCCCCGTCTCTCTGTGTCCCCCACCCTGCCCAGCTGCCTCGCAGGCTCCTCAGAAGTGCAGACACCTTGCTCTGCCCTTCGGTTCACGTCTCGGCCCTGGCCGAGTGGTATGTTCTTCCTTTCTTGGTGCCCCCTCCGGAGCGGGGCCAGGGTCTTTGGGAACACCTGGCTCTTCGAAACTCCAGCATTGGGAAGATGTTGGGAAGAGGAGCCAGGACGAGCACAGGGTACTTGGCTGTACCACAGAGAGCCATGGCCCTTCTCAGCTTCAGGGAAAACCCAGGGCTGAGGTAGAAAGTAGGACTCTCCTAGCACATGCCCAGAAGAGAGTTCTCTTCACTCTACAGCAGAAACAGAAAGATCGACGGTACGATAGAAGGAAGGCCAGCTGTAGAGACTAGAGAAGGGGGTGGCAGGGAGGAGGTCAGGGTTAAAAATCAAACAAAATATTTAATAGACGTAAAAATGGAACATTATCTGTGGATGATGATGTGTATGGTAATGTCTTTGACTTGACTACTGTGCAGTGTGTTCATCCTGGGGAAACCATGTTGTAAAGCTGTATAGTGATTAAATCTATATTTTAAAAAAGGTTAAGGACCAGCAGATGGCATAATGATTACGTTGCTGGACTCCCACGTAGTTAACCATGGTTCAAATCCCAGACCCCGTGGCTTAAAACTCATGCTGGGTGCATGTGTGCGGCTGCCCAAAATCCCAAGAGGAGAATGGACGAGAAGTGATTGTGGTGTGGCCATTCCCCCAGGGGGTGATTTCTTGCTTTCTGTCTCTCTGGCGAGTCCACATACCCTATAGCAAAAATCACTCTAAAAAATAAATAAAAAGAAAGGTTAAAAAAAAAGAATAAAGAAAACATCCCTGTCACTTTAGGATCCAAGGCAGAATTCATTTATGTTTGTCCCCCAAAGCAGGTCTGCACTTGCCAAGTGAAGTGGAGAACTTGGCCACTAGCAAGATAATTCATTTCCAAAATAAAATAATACTGTTAAATTGCTTCCTTCCGGGATATCAGAACCGACCCAGTTACTTTTTGGCTTGGCCCGTTTTCCAAAGTGCCTCCTCCCACTGCAGGGAATTGAAGCTGATTGAGAAAACCAGTACGCTCCCCCAGCCTAGAAGAATCTCCAGCCACACTGAGCTGGGGGAAAGCCCCTCCCGGGAAGAGAGTTCTTTCCACACACCCCACGGTAGGCTTGGGTCATGCTCTCTGGTACATCCATGCTTGTGTGTGTGTGTGTGGGGGGGGGGGGGTAAATAGGTTTACAGTTGTTCTGGAAATAAACAAAGTACTCAGCTTTTAATTTGCTCATCTGGCTGCTCCGATAGGAACTAAGCTGTCGGCTTCCTCTCCCTCCAGAGAGGTGCGTCAGCTGCAGAACCTGGCCCCAGACACCTCCAGATCCACCCTCCAATACTCCCAAGGAGAATGCTAGGCCTGAGGAGGCAATTCCAGTCAAGGTGAGCTTCCTGGAGGAAAAAACAATTGCACTAAGTTTTCTCTTTTTTTTTCGGAGAGGTTTTTGCTATAGGGCGTGTGCTCGCAATAAGATTTTTTTTTTTTCTATAGGGTGTGTGCTCGCCAGACAGAGAGAGACAGAGAGACAGAAAGTGAGAAATCACCTCCCAGGGGGGATGGCCACACCACAATCCCTTCTCCTCCATTCTCCTCTTGGGATCTTGGGCATGCATGCAGACGTGCCCGGTGTCTTTTAAGCCACCGGGTCTGGGATGCGAACTGCAGTTGACTACATGGGAGTCCAGCGACATAGCCATTATCCTAACTGCAGGTCCTAATTGCACTAAGTTTTGAAGGGTTAACTACTATATCCCACGTTGGGAAGGGCATTTTAGGGGGAAGGAACAGCATATGCAGAAGCCAGGGGGTGTGAAGGAGCTTGGTACCTTCCAGAAATGGTAGGGAAGGCAGTGGCTGGGTCCTGGGAGCGGAGGGTAGCGTGGGGGGCTCGGGTTTCTGATGCTTTCTCCATCCTCCAGGCGGCTCCTGGCTTGGGTCTTTCCCTCTCCCTGCCTCCATGTTCTCCCGGGCAGCAGAGAGGGCGTGGATGGGTCAGGCACACACGCGGCCCCTCCTTGCTGGTTAGCCTTGGACAGTTGCCAATTCTCTCTGCGTCTCAGTTTCCCCATCTATAAAATAGATCGAGCCTCCTCCTCTCACAGCTGTTATGAGGGAAAATGCCATGAGCTTAGCTAAAACTTCTCCCAGGGTCTGACACAGAGCAGGGGCTAAATAGGGAAAAACGCCCAAGGACAAAACAACATCGAACTAGTTTGTTTGTTGGTTTGTTGGTTTGTTTTTTTCCTCTCCTCTTGGGAGCTTCTGTCTGAAACCCTAGTCCCAAGTCCAGGGGAAAGCAATGATCTGGGAACCCCTGGCTTTGCTGCGGGGCCTCCCCGCGTGATCCTGAAGGAAACCTGCTTCCTTCCTGAGCCTCAGTTTTCTCAGCTGGAAAGTGGGAGTTGCTGGGAGGAGCCATAGCAGGGTGCTTGCTAAGAACAGCCCGGGGCCTTCCCCGGTAGTCCTGCGTGGTCATGAGGATGACACCTTGGTGAGAAAGCTGAGGCCCAGAGAGGGGCAGGGATGGGGTTCCCAGCCAGAAACCACCATGCGGCTTCGAACAAGTCCCCACACCTGGGCCTCTGTGCCCCCAACTCCAATTCATTCCAGTCTGTTCCTGGAACTCCTTATTGGGTCAAGGGGGTTCCAAGGCAGGGCGTGTGGAGAAGGGAACAGAGAGGGTGTAGCGGAGGGAAGGGAAGGTGAGACCAGTGCCCTACCTGGGGGGGAAGGGGACCCTACTCACCCCATTGCAGCATTCCACCCCCACCCCCAGACGGCCTTTCCTGCCTCTCTGGCTCCACAGCCCAGGTATCAATCCAGAGATAACACTGCCTCAGCCCAGGCCAACATCTTCAGTGGGGGAAGGCGGCTGGCAGTGTGGCCAGGAATACCTGGGCTGCCGCCCAGCTGGACAAATAATCCCCTGACAGGGCTGGGTGCCAGGAGCCCTCCTGGGAGCCGCAGGACACTGGGTCTCAGGCCGGAGGCCTGGTGTCAGACTGTGGAGTGGGAGCAGCCTGTCCCCTACCATCACCCACTGGGAACCGCGGGGCACATGGTGGCAGGGGCAGGGTTGCAGGGAGTCATTTTTATCACACTCTACTTTTCATAGAAAAGTAGAACATTTTAATAATAAAAACATGTAACCACAAGTCCCAGAAAACAACACAATGTTTTGCCCATCATGGCATGAAACCTAGTGTTCCAAGATCCCAGTTTATGGCCATTTTATTTTTTATACTTTTAAATAGTTAATATCGGGACCAGCAGTTAGCGTAATGGCTATGTCGCTGGACTCCCATGTAGTTGATCACGGTTTGCGTCCCGGACCCGGTGGCTTAAACTCACGCCGGGCGCGTGTGCGTGCGTGCCCAAGATCCCAAGAGGAGAATGGAGGAAAAGGGATTGCGGCGTGGCCATCCCCCCGAGGAGTGATTTCTTGCTTTCTGTTTCTCTGTCTCTGTCTGTCTGTCTGGCAAGCGCACGTGCTCTATAGCAAAAACAAAAACAAAAACAAAAACAAAAAAACAAAAAACAAAACAACAACAAAAAAAACCTCTCAAACATAGTTAATATTATTTTCTATTTTCTTATTTTTTTACATTTAATCACTGTACACCTTATTATTATTATTATTATTTATTATTAAGGTTTATTCTATAGGGCACTTGTCCTTGGCAGAGAGAGAGGAGACAGTGAGAAGGAAAGTGAGAAATCACCCTCCACGGGGGAGGACCATGCTTCGATTTTTCTCCATCATTCTCCTGGGAATCTGGGCACACATGCTCACATACCGGCATGACTTTCAAGCCACCAGGTCTGGAACTCGAACTATAGTCAACCATGTGGGAGTCCAGCACCTCAACCACCATACTACCTGTGGCCCCAATCACCGTGTGTCTTTTTTTTTCTTTTTTTAAGAATTATTTTATTGGGACTAGCAGTTGGTGTAATGGCTATGTTACTGGATTCCCATGTAGCCGACCGTGGTTCAAGTCTCAGACCCAGTGGCTTAAACTCACGCCGGGCACACGTGTGCGTGTGCTTAAGATCCCGAGAGAACAATGGAAAAAGGATTGCAGCGTGGCCATCACCCCTTGGGGGTGATTTCTCGCTTTCTGTCTCTCTGTCTCTGTCTTTCTGGTGAACACACATGCCCTATAGCAAAAACCTCTCCAAAAAAAAAAAATGTTATTATGGTTTTGATTTTCATCTCCCTCATAAGAGTTGTTGAGCATTTTTTCATGTGGTTTTTGGGTTGTGCATTTGTCTTCCTTCAAAAGTTATCTGCTGGGACCAGCAGTTAGCGTAATGGCTATGTCACTGGACTCCACGTAGTTGACTGCGGTTCGAGTCCCGGACCTGGTGGCTTAAACTCACGCTGGGCGCGTGTGCGTGCGTGCCCAAGATCCCGAGAGGAGAATGGAGGAGAAGGGATTGCGGCGTGGCCATCCCCTCTGGGGGGTGATTTCTCGCTTTCTGTTTCTCTGTCTCTCTCTGTCTGTCTGGCGAGCGCACGCGCCCTATAGTGAAAACCTCTCCAAAAAAATAAAAAAGTTATCTGTTCAGTTCATTTGCCCATTTTTTAATTTGAAAGTTTTTTCCCCAGGAAAGCTGCTTGAGTTCCCGTATATTCTGGTTATCAGTCCTTCATCTGAGGACCGAGAGTTTTCAAATATATTCTCCCATTCTGAGGGTTGTCTTCTCACTCTAATTGTTGTTTCTTTTGCTGTGCAGAAGCCTTTTAATACGATCTCACTTGTCTATGTTGGGATTTATTGCCTGTGCTTTGGGGATCTTGTTTAAGAAGTCTTTGCCTCCTCCCATGTCTCCAAGAATTTCCCCAGTGTTTTCCACCAGCAGTTTTATGGTTTGAAGTTTTATGTGTAGATCTTTGATCCACTTTGAGTTGACTTTTAATAGGAAACAAAAATCGGTTTCATCTTCACGACCATTTTATTTATAAATATAACAAGGAAGCAACACACCCAGAGGGGTGTAGACGTGGCAATAGCTCCGCAATGTTGTGCAAAGTAAATGCATGACAGAAAGTGGGAATAGCCCAGATGTCTATCAGCTGATGAGTGGACAGACAAAGCACGGTGATCCACACAACAGGAGAGTTTCTGACAATAAAAGGAACGAAGTTTTGCCACACACTATGGCATGGATGCACCTTGAAGATACAAAGCTGAGCAAAAGAAGCCAGACACAAGGTCATACAAAAATCACAATACTATGTGGGACCAGCAGTTAGCGTAATGGCTATATCACTGGACTCCCATGTAGTCGACCGCGGTTCGCGTCCCAGACCCGGTGGCTTAAACTCACACCGGGCGCGTGTGCGTGCATGCCCAAGATCCCGAGAGGAGAATGGAGGAGAAGGAATTGCGGCGTGGCCATCCCCTCTCGGGGCGTGATTTCTCGCTTTCTGCCTCTCTGTCTCTCTCTGTCTGGCGAGCGCACACGCCCTGTGGCAAAAACCTCTCCAAAAAATAAAAATAAAAATAAAAACATCACAATACTGTGTGATTCTGGGTAGGAAATACCCAGAAATGGACAAATTCATAGAGACAGTGATTGCCCGGGACCGAGGAGGGGCAGTGGGGAGGGATGCTACCGGACGTGAAACTGTTTTAGGATGATGAAAATGTTCTCAAGTTGACTATGGTGATGGTCTTGTTAGCTTATAAATGTATAAGCTAAAAACGACTGAGTTGGGAAACAGCAGTTAACGTAATGGCTATGTCACTGGACTCCCATGTAGTTGACCATGGTTCGTGTCCTAGACCCGGTGGCTTAAAACTCATGCTGGGTGCATGTGCATGCGTGCCCAAGATCCCGAGAGGAGAATGGAAGAGAAGGGATTGCGGCGTGGCCATCCCCCCTCGGGGGTGATTTCTCGCTTTCTGTCTCTATATCTCTCTCTGTCTGTCTGGTGAGCGCACGCGCCCTATGGCAAAAACCTCTCCAAAAAAAAAAAAAAAAAAAAAAAACCCCGAAAAAAATGACAGTTGTGCACTTTAAATGTGTACGTTGATGGTTTGTGAGTTGTATCTCAATAAAGGTGTTTTCTAAAGCAGACACAGGCTTTATTCGTTACTGTGACTCTGCCAGTATTGAACAATAAAGGCTTTTGCACTGATACAAAGAAAACTTAGTCCTTCCGTTGGTGTTCCTGTGGCACAAGCCTCCGTTTTCTTATCTGTAAAATGGGGGTAACTGTACTTCTCTCACAAGTGCTTGTGAGGATTCAGCGTGAAGTACTCAGGGTAGTGTTCGCTGTTACTATTATTGTCATTGCTATTGTTGTGCTGTGCAGTCAGGCCCTCCCTGGTTCCAGCAGATCCCACCCTGAGTCCTGGGCCATGTGATAGGAGACAGAATAGGGAGGCTGCGAGGATCTGGTACCAGAGGGTCCTCTCCTGACTCCGTCCTGTACAGCTGTGTGCCTCTGGGCAGGCTGATGGCTTCTGGGAACTCTTTTCTCCTTCTGTGAAACGGGAATGAAACTTGCAAAGCTCCCACCTTGTCCTCATGTCACCTTCACAGAGAGGCCTTCCTGGCCACTGTTTTAAAAATGGTGACCATATATTATCACTCTGTGTGTGTCTTCCCAATGTATTTTTTTTCTCTTACTACTCTGGTCACATCATGCATTTACTTATTTATTGTTTTTTGTTTTTGTTTTTGTTTTGTTTTTTAAAGAGGTTTTTGCTATAGGGCGCATGCGCTCACCAGACAGACAGAAAGCAAGAAATCACCCCCCAGGGGGGATGGCCACGCCGCAATCCCTTCTCCTCCATTCTCCTCTCGGGATCTTGGGCACGCACGTACACGCACCCGGCGTTGAGTTTTAAGCCACCAGGTCCGGGGTGTGAACCGCGGTCAACTACGTGGGAGTCCAGCGACATAGCCATTATGCTAACTGCTGGTTCCTACTTATGTATTGTTTTTTTAGAGTCTCTCTTCTCTCACTAGAATGAGCTCCATGAGGGTCTCAGGTGGCACCTGGCTCATAGTCAGAGCTCCAGAAACACTTGTGAAGTGCTGAACGAGTCCCACAGGTTGTTGGCCATACAGGAAATTGGCATATTCCCACCACCGTCTGTTGTACTTGGTGTCTTGCGCTAAATATCCACCTGGCTGATCCCTCTTTCAGTCTGGTTCTTTGCTAGAATGTCACCTTCTCTGATAGCCTTACCTGGCTACCCAGCTTCTATTTACCTCTGCCTCGTGCTAGCTCTTCCCGCCTTTGCCCCCACTGTGTGTCCCCATCTGACATACTGCGCATTTGCTTATCTGCTGGTCTCCCGGTGGCCTCTCAAAACATAGAGAATGCGTGTGTCTTGTTGACCACTGGGTTCCCAGGGCAAATATAGATGTTTAGTAAATGTGTATTGAATGAATATTTCTTTTATTTCTTAAAGGGTGAGTAGACATACATGGAGACTTGCAGAAAAATATCCGGAAGGATGTATGCCAGGTTCATGGCAATGAGGCTTTCTTTTCTTTTTTTCTTTTCTTTTTTCTTTTTTCTTTTCTTTTCTTTTCTTTTCTTTTTTTTCTTTTTTTTCTTTTCTTTTCTTTTCTTTCTTTCCTTCCTTTCCTTTCCTTTCCTTTTTTTTTTTTTTTTAAATTTTTTGTAGAGGTTTTTGCTATAGGGCACGTGCACTCGCCAGAAAGACAGAGAGAGATAGAGAGACAGAAAGCGAGAAATCACCCCCCAGAGGGGATGGTCACGCCGCAATCCCTTCTCCTCCATTCTCCTCTCGGGATCTTGGGCACGCACGCACACGCGCCCGGCATGAGTTTAAGCCACTGAGTCTGGGACTTGAACCACGGTTGACTACATGGGAGTCTAGCGACATAGCCATTGTGCCAACTGCTGGTCCCAGCAGTGAGGCTTTCTGTGAAGTGAGGAGAAGCCCCAGTTGCTAAGCCTGTGTTTTAGGAGATGTGAGCTCACATTTTGTGCCAGGCACTGTTTGAAGGGACTACAGAAGCAGGAAACAGGGCCTTGACCTTCATAAGGTCCACAGTCCAGTGGCAGAAACACAAATAAATATATACATAACGTAGAGGTTTTCAAAGTGTGTTCCACAATGCCCAACGCTCTCTTAGAATGTTCACAGGTCAAAACTGTTTTCACAATAATCCTAAAATACGAGGTGCCCTTTGGACATTTGCACCGACAATGCAAAAGATGTGAGACGTAAATGAAGGCTATAGCATGGCTGTCCCAGTGGCCATCAGCATCTTCACCACCATGTACTTACTAAGGTCAGAAATGACTGCTTGTGGGACCAGCAGTTAGCATAATGGCTATGTCGCTGGACTCCCATGTAGTTGACTGCTGTTCGAGTCCCGGACCCAGTGACTTAAACTCACACCGGGCACGTGTGCGTGCGTGCCCAAGATCCCGAGAGGAGAATGGAGGAGAAGGGATTGCGGTGTGGTCGTCCCCCCTGGGGGTGATTTCTTGCTTTCTGTCTCTCTGTCTCTCTCTGTCTGTCTGGCGAGCGCATGTGCCCTATAGAAAAAACCTCTAAATAATAATAAAAAAAGAAATAACTGGTTGTATTGTCCTTGTCCCATGAGTATACACGTTTTTAGTATTCTGTGAAAGCACAGAAAAAAAGTACACGTGCAATTGAGTTGTCAGTTCACCTAGTCGCTTATAGAACACAATTTTTTTTTTTTTTTTTGCTTGAAAGAACAACCGGCAAATTGTAATTCAGACAGGATATTTGGCAGACTCTTAAAAATGAATGAAGTAAGTTGCCTCTTCAAGGGAAATGACTGAAAGGGATTGTTGTCAATTATAAAATTCTAGTTTCCAAGTGAAAATTAAAATGTTAGAAAACTTGTATCAGCATCAAGAATTAATACTTGAAGATTTTTGTTTTTTTTGAGAGGTTTTTGCTATAGGGCGCACACGCTTGCCAGAAAGACAGAGACACGGAAAGTGAGAAATCACCCCTCAGGGGGGATGGCCACACCATAATTCCCTCCCCTCCATTCTCCCCTTGGGAACTTGGGCACACACACACACACGCATCTGGCGTGAGTTTAAAACCACCAGGTCTGAGACTCGAACTGTGGTCGGCTACATGGGAGTCCAGTGACATAGCCGTTATGCTAACTGCTGACCCCAATACTTGAAGAATTTATTTATTTATTTATTTATTTATTTATTTATTTATTTTTTGAGAGGTTTTTTGCTATAGGGCGCGTGCGCTCGCCAGACAGACAGAGAGAGACAGAGAGACAGAAAGCGAGAAATCACCCCCCAGGGGGGATGGTCACGCCGCAATCCCTTCTCCTCCATTCTCTTCTCGGGATCTTGGGCACGCACTCACACGCGCCCGGCGTGAGTTGTAAGCCACCGGGTCCGAGACGCGAACCGCGGTCGACTACGTGGGAGTCCAGCGACATAGCCATTATGCTAACTGCTGGTTCCCAAGAATTTTTTGATGAGATCGGCCATGATATCAACACATGCGATATTTATTGAATAATGAAATAGATCAACGTTTGGAAGTTCAGTGAGCCAGTATTTTCTGAATGACCCATGCATGTTGTTTTCAAAGTCTTGGGTAAAACTCATTCAAAGAACAATATAGATCAATGGATTATCAAGTAACTAAGCATGGAAAATTATCTTACATGATTTCGGATTTGACATGGCAACTCAAGCTTAAGAAACGACCACTTGTTGGGACCAGCAGTTAGCGTAATGGCTATGTCGCTGGACTCCCACGTAGTCGACCGTGGTTCATGTCCCGGACCTGGTGGCTTAAAACTCATGCCGGGCGCGTGTGCGTGCGTGCCCAAGATCCCGAGAGGAGAATGGAGGAGAAGGGATTGTGGTGTGGCCATCCCCCCGGGGGGTTATTTCTTGCTTTCTATCTCTCTATCTCTGTCTGGCGAGTGCACGCGCCCTATAGCAAAAACCTCTCCAAAAAAAAAAAAAAGAAAGAAAGAAATTAACGCCCACTTGTTGAGTTTTGGTGTGATAGCAAAGAGCAATATACATAATTATCTGAAAAATACTCCTCCCTTTTTGACAACATGTCATTGTAAGGCTAGATTATTTTTAGCAGGGTTCATTGAAAATCACATATTGCAACAAATTAAATGAAGCAGCAGTTAAGAGAATCAGCAGTTTTCAATTAACCCAAACTTTAAAGAGATTTGCAAAATTGCAAAACAATACCATTTTTCTTACTGATTTTTTTTGTCTTGAAAAAATGTGGCTGTTTTTCACAAAAATGTGTTATGTGTGTGAACATGTGAATAATGTTTATTATTATTATGTCTAGTTGCCATAGGGTGCATATACTCACCGGAGAGAGGCAGGGAGTGAGAGGAAGAAAGTATTCTCCCCACCCCCCGCTCTAAAGGCTTCATCCTGCTGCAATCCCTTCCCCTCCTTTCCCCATCCTGTTCAGGTCTGGGGCATGCACCTATGCTTGCCTTGTGCATCTTTCGAGCCACGGGGACCAGGATTCTATTTTTTTTGGAGAGGTTTTTGCTACAGGGCGCGTGCGCTTGCCAGACAGACAGAGAGAGAGGGACAGAAAGCAAGAAATCACCCCCCAGGGGGGATGGCCACGCCGCAATCCCTTCTCCTCCATTCTCCTCTCGGGATCTTGGGCACGCACGCACACGCGCCCGGTGTGAGTTTTAAGCCACCGGGTTCAGGAAGCGAACCACGGTCGACTACATGGGAGTCCAGCGACATAGCCATTATGCTAACTGCTGGGGGAACCAGGATTCTCACTGCAGTTGGTCATTTGGGATCTGGCTCCCTTAGCTACTAGACTGCAGGACCAGCCTAATAATGTTTATTATTTAAAATAATAAATTCATGGGACCAGCAGTTGATGTAATGGCTATGTTTCTGGACTCCCATGTAGTTGACCATGGTTCGAGTCCCAGACCCTGTGGCTTAAACCCATGCCAGGCGCATATGCGTGTGTGCCCAAGATCCCGAGAGGAGAATGGAGGAGAAGGGATTGCAGCATGGCCATCCCCCCTGGGGGGTGATTTCTTGCTTTCTGTCTCTGTTTCTCTCTGTCTCTCTGGTGAATGCACAGGCCCTATAGTGAAAACCTCTCCAAAAAACAAACAAACAAGCAAACCCAATCTACTCTTCAGCATCACCAAGTTCTATAAGATCTAAAAGAAAGTCAAGCATAGACTACTGCTATGGTTGGGACACGCCCCCAGAGATTGATGAGTTGGGACTTGACTACATTGACTGCATCGTGAACGTGTGAGCCTACGTGTCAGAACTTACCTCTTACCTGGTGTCGCCAGACAGACCATAGAGATGAGCCTAGCTGGTGGGGCTGGGTCATGGTGGTCACAGTCGATGCCATTCTCCTGAGGCCCGGTGAGTTCTAGCTCCCGTGAGAGGGGCTAGTCCTCACAGGAGTCGGTTTTTATGAAAGAGAGCTCAGCCAGGGCCTCTCTGCACATGCCTGCCAGCCTCTATCAGCCATGCTGTGGGCCTGAGCTTTGGACTCCGCAGCCACCAGAATTGTGAGTTTGCAAATAAACTTTGGTTTTCCTCATCCAGGCTCGGGTATTTCTGTTAGCAATGCAAAAAGAGACTAAGACACATCCTCCTCTCAGTGTTGTTAATAAATAATTGCTATAGATACTGTTACTTTTTTTATTTCTTCAGAGAGAGACAGACAGACAGACAGACAGACAGGTCACTCTAACAGGATCTTCACACCACAGTCCACCCCAGCCCCAGGTGGCCAGGATCACAGGGAGGTGGGCACGGGCGTGTACAGGGCTGCCCCTGAGACGTGGCACCAGAACTGAACTGGCCCAGCATCTCCACACCAGCTTCCCAAGCCAGGCCTACCTTTTCCTTCCTCACAGAAGTCTTCGTCACTTATTTTTTAATGCAGTAAAACACACATGACATAAAATTGATCATCTATACTGTTTTTTTTAATTTGCCAGAGGTCACATGCACTTGCCAGAGAGTGGCAGAGAGAGAGAGAGAGAGAGAGCGCCAATAAGTCATAGTCACGCTGCAATCCCTTCTCCATTTCTCCATCCCATCGGGTGCACATTTGGGTGCACACACACGCACCTCGTGTATATTTCAAGCCGGGATTCGAGCTGTGGTTGGCCATGTGAGACCCAGCTCCCCTAACCACCGAGGCCGTGGAGCTGGTCCCCTCTTACTCATTTTGAAGTGTGCAGCTTGCTGGCATTAAGTACCTTCACCTTGTTCATCCATCCCCAACGTCCATCTCGAGAATTATTCTCATCTTCCTAAACTAAGACTCGGACCACATTGAACACTAGCCCCCCACGGCTCCTCCCTACCCCCTGCCAACCACCATCCTACTTCCTGTGCCCACAAGGTTGACCACACGAGGTGCCTCGTCATATAAGGGGAGTGATCCAACCTGTCCTTTTGTGTCTGGCTTATTTCGGTCCGCATCATCCCTCTAGGGTCGTCCATGTTGTAGCACGTATCCTCCCTGTTTAGGGCTGACTAATATTCCATTGTACGTATAGATGATTTGATTTTTTGCCCAGGCATCTGTTGAAGGACAGTCACTTCCCTTTTCTTGGCTGCTGTAAATGCTGCTGCTCTGGACGTGTGTGTGCGAGTGTCTGCCTGAGTCCCTGCTTTCAGTTCTTGGGAGTCTACACATCATTGCTATTTTCTGCACAGGGAGTCATGGTCCTTCCCTCCTGGCTCAGATGCTGAGATTGGGGGAGATTTACTGACGAGATCTGAGGCTTGTTTTCAAGAAGGGGAGGGACACGGGGTGGGGCAGGAGCACCGGGGTGTGAGGGGGTGCACCTGCTGGCAGTGTCCACACCTGCAGCCTTGGCGAATCTTCACAACCCAGATCTGGGCCACAAACACATTTGTGTTTGCCTGGGATGCTTCAACATCAAAATCTGTGTTTCTGGCTTCTTTGGAAAAGTCACTGGTTTGGCCTGGTTTGGCCTGCGTTCCCACAGCAGGAGCGCGTGGGGGCCCTTAGACAGGCGGGGGCTCTGCAGTTCTCTGCACTTCTCCGCGGACTGGTCCTTGCTGCTGTATCACCTGCTGTCTAGACTCGTTCTCCATCCCTCCTCAGCCCCTGTGAGCCTTGGCTAGGGATGGGGATGAGGAGGGTCATTTCCCATTTCACAGATGGAGGGAAGGATGGGGAAAGGTGAACAGAGGGAGGGAGGAGGGGATAGAGGGATGATGGTTGCAGGAGTAGAGGGAAGGAGAGATGGGGATGTAGGGTGAGGGATGGAGGAGGGGTGGGGTGCGGCAGGTCTCCCGCCCTACTGTGTGGTGAGGCCCTCTGGGAGGGGATGGAGTCCTTGCCTGGCTCATGGTCCTCCTCAGAGCCTAGCACCGGGAGGAGCAGAAGAGCTAAGTGAGTCAACACGGTGTCTGGGGCGAGCACAGGGCCAGTGCAGTGCACGGAGCCACCTGGGCGATGATGGCAGCTGGGACAGGAGCTGAGCTGGCCTTGGGGAGAGAGGGAGACAGGCAGCCTGGCTGGGCGACCGGACCTCTGGGAGAAGGAGGTCACGTGGCTGCAGTGCGGCTCACAGGACACGGGTCTGGCTGGGTTGGGGCGTGCCGTGTGTGCGGACTGTCCTCTGTTCGGTTCTGTGTATGAGCTCCAGACCAGAGCTGAGTTGGGGATTTCTAGAAGAGGAAAAGGAACAGGTGGGGTTGAGAGATATGTCCAGATCTTAGTAGAAAACTCAAGAGGATAAGGCAGAAACTTTGAGACAGGAGTGTGAAGCCGGCCAGAGAGGAAGAGTCAGAAGGGAGAAACGGGTCAACACGATGGGGATCCACAGGAAGAGCCAGGCCACAGGGGGCTGCAGAGAGAGCATTCAGTCGGGTCATCCCCTGAGGCCTCCTTCTCAGGCCGCTCTGCCTTTGGAGTGAGGCAAGTAAATGCAAGACGAGTCTGGCCCACAGAGCGCAGCAGTTAATGGAGCTGGATCCCACACAGCCAGCCACGGTTCGAACCCTAACCCCAGTGAGGGACCAGCAGTTAGCATAATGGCTATGTCACTGGATTCCCATGTAGCCGACCATGGTTCGCTTCTCGGACCCGGTGGCTTAAACTCACGCCGGGCGCGTTTGTGTGTGTGTCAAAGATCCCGAGAGGAGAATGGAGGAGAAGGGATTGCGGTGTGGCCATCTCCCCTGGGGGGGTGATTTCTCACTTTCTGTCTCTCTGTCTCTCTCTCTCTGTCTGTCTGGCGAGCACATGCACCCTATAGCAAAAACCTCTCAAAAAACAAAACAAAACAAAAACCCTAGCCCCAGTGAGACATGCTGGGTGCACGTGCATGTCCAGAATCCCTACAGGGTGGTGAGATGGAGAGAAGGGATTTGCAGGGTGACCATGCCCCACTAGGGAGTGAGCGTTCTTCTCTCTCCTCTCTCTCTCTCTCTCTCTCTCTCTCTGGGACACATCCTCCCCTACTGAGAACGAAAAGGAAGGCTGAAGGAGATGGGCTTGGCCGGGCAGTCGCCATTCGCTGTGTCCAGGCAGCCGGACAGCCTACGGAGCAGAAGCAGTCTAGGCGATTTATCAACGGAGCTGCAAAGAGAGCGCTGAGTGCTATGGTTGTACGCCCCCCCAATCCCTGTGCGAGATTTGGTTGTGATGGGATTACGAGGGTGAACACAGGCTGTGTGTTGGGAGGTGGGGCCTTTGGGAAGAGACTAAGATCAAGGTCATCAAGGCTGAGCTCCCGTGACCGACTCCTGGGAGGTCGTGAGGAGAGAACGAGACGGACCGAGATCCATGAGCGCAGACGCTCCGCAGTTAGTGTAATGGCTATGTCGCTGGACTCCCATGTAGTCGACTGTGGTTCACATCCCGGACCCAGTGGCTTAAACTCATGCTGGGCGCGTGTGCGTGCGTGCCCAAGATCCCGAGGGGAGAATGGAGGAGAAGGGATTGTGGCGTGGCCATCCCCCCGGGGGGTGATTTCTCGCTTTCTCTCTCTCTGTCTCTCTCTGTCTGTCTGGCGAGCTCACGTGCCCTGTAGCAAAAACCTCTTAAAAAAAAAGATAGGATGGCTCGGAACTCTGCAGGCCCCCTCCGGCTGCAGCACCTGGATCCTGGACCTCTGTCATGAGCTGATTATAAGCCTCTATTTTGGTAAATCACCTAGACTCACGAGTTTCCTGTTATTAACAGAACGGACAGGAACAGTTGTTTCTGACAAACTCAGCCTGCCTTGTCACGGCACCAGTGGAGTCTTGCCATCCACGGCCTCTGTTTTGGACCTCCAACCCAGCTTTACTTCTGCCATGCCTTCAGCACACCCCTTCCCCAGGCAAGCTTGGTCTCTCCAATCTGATCTGCCGGCTGGAGCCACTTTTGCACGGTGCACCTCGGTTTCCCAGAACCCACCCTGCCTCTCTCTGTGTTACTCTGAGCCGGCGGCAGACCTAACGTGGCAGGCACTCAGAGATCACTGTTCAAGAGCCCTGTTCTCTGCAGGACACAGCTATGTCCAGTAATGATCACCAAATGAAAATGTTTATGTAGGAACGAGCATGTGTACTTACCAAGCAAAAGTATTTCGCCCATAGTTTGTATCTGTGTCAGTTTTAAATATAAGCATTTCCATCTTTATTTTGAGAGTTTTTTTTTTTTTTTTTTTTTGCTATAGGGTGCATGTGCTCGCCAGAAAGACAAAGAGAGACAGAGAGACAGAAAGCGAGAAAATCACCCCCAGGGGGCATGGCCATGCCGCAATCCCTTCTCCTCCATTCCCCTCTTGGGATCTTGGGCATGCACGCACACGCGCCCGGCGTGAGTTTAAGCCACCGGGTCTAGGACTTGAACTGCGGTTGATCACATGGGAGTCCAGTGACATAGCCATTACACTAACTGCTAGTCCCAGCATTTCCATCTTTATCATCACTACGCAGTCACTGTCTTGAATGTATAGCCTAAATGCAAGAGTAGGTAGCTCCACAGACATGCACTACATCTGGAAGGGCTGGAATGAGTCTACACCGTCATCAGCCTACTCTCCATACACAGGCTCACAGTTGAACCTGTGTGTGTGTGTGGGGGGCAGCTACGCAACTGAGTTGTCCAATTAAATTCTACGTTTACTAACGCACGTCATCAAAATCTGCTAATGCGAAGCACACGTAGTTGTTATTGAAACTGACTGGTATCAGCCAGAAGAGGTAGTACCGAGCTCCTCAGAGGAAGGTCCTGGTTCACCTCCCGAGGTCTGGAAGGCTGCTGGCCCCTGGCAAAGTCACTGAGGGCGGTGGAGACCTCCCCCTTTATCTGGAGTGGGTCCTGTTATGGTTGGCTGGTCAGGTGGGGGCTTCTGCAGCTGGGCTACATGCTGATTCTTCCTCCCCATAAATTCCCCAAGGTCCCCCCATTCTTCCTTCACACAGCACAGCTTCCCAGTCCAAACGCCACCAGTTTATTGAGCAGCCTAAGCTCTTTTTTTTTCTTGAGAGGTTTTTGCTATAGGGCGCATGCGCTTGCCAGAAAGACAAAGAGACAGAGAGACAGAAAGCGAGAAATCACCCCCTAGGGAGGATGGCCACGCCGCAATCCCTTCTCCTCCATTCTCCCCTCGGGATCTTGGGCACGCACGTACACGCGCCCGGCGTGAGTTTAAGCCACCAGGTCCAGGACTCGAACTGTGGTTGACTACATGGGAGTCCAGTGACATAGCCATTAAGTTAACTGCTGATCCCTTAAGCTCTCTGAGAAGACAAAGGGGAACAGATTTCCTTTTCCTTCCATAGCTCTTTTGACCCTGGTGTCCCCTGATCCCAGCTTCTGTAAGATTCCAGAGCACTCAGATATGGACAGCCTGGTTCAGGTCATTGTTACCTGCATCCTCTCTCCCTCCCCTTGACACTGGCTGGGATGTGGCCTGTGGCTCCAGGGACCTGAGTAGGGAGAGTATGGCCTGTCTTTCCCTCATGCCAGAGACTGCAGGGAGGAGGCCAGAGTCTGGCTCAGCTGGAGCTTCCCTGGCTGCAATGCCAGCGGAGTCCTCGGTGTGGGCTCTCTTCCAACCGGACCATTTGCGGGCACATGAGATTCTCCCAGGAGTGCTGTTATAGGAGACCTCCCTCCCCCCAACACAAAGGACAATGACTTGGGGCATTTGGCTCTAGGTAGGCCCATCCCGTCAGCTCAGTTCCTACTCTGGTGCCTTGTGTCATGCCCCCATCATGGCCAGGCATCCCTCCAGGGTGGCCAGTTTGTGCCTGACCCCCTAGTGTGGCGACCCTTGACTTGCAGACAGGGTCACCTGGAATCAACTGAGGGGCTACAGAGAACCCCGTCTCCCCTCTCTGCCTCGCTGCCTCCCTCCTGATCTCTTCCCCTGTGCAGATGGGCCCAGGATGCAGTCAACCACCCCTTAATGAGATGACACACTCTCACCTCTGTGAGAGACAGAGATGTCTACCTTCCCACCTTACAGGTTCACTCAATCTCTTGGAGTTTTGGCTTCGAGGGACTGGCTTTTCATTGGCTCTTTTAATGTGGGGAGTACAGAGCCTGCCCCAGAAGCAGGATTTCATACCCAGCTGATTTTCAAGCCCCTTCTCTGTTCCCTATGGCTACGTGCTCAGACTGGTGGGGTGGAGTGAGGAGGGGATCCTGGGGAGAGGGCTGACTGTAGGCTGGGTAGGGCCTCCCTGTCCTTCTAGATCTCTTTAGAATGTGAGCACAGGAGGCTTCTTTGTCCTGAGCTCTGAGTCCTGGCCACTGATTCCTGCAGGGGGGACCTCACCCAGTGCTCCGTTCTGCTGATGGAGGCTCGTGGGGACGCTGGGAGGGCCACAGTCAAGGGGCCCACATCTGGCCCAGGACTTCTTGTCACATGTCACATGGCAGAAGACACAGCAGAAGAGCACAGAGGGCAAAACTCACCACGCTTTTGTTTTAGTTTTAGTTGTTGTGATAGGATACATGCACTTGTCAGAGAGCTCCAGAGAGAGAGAGGGAGAGAGGGAGAGAGAAAGTGAGAAATCACCCTCCTCCCCCGGGGGATGGCCATGCCACAATCCCTCCTCTTTCATTCTCCTTTTGGGATTCTGGGTACTTACACACACACACACACACACACACACACACACACACGCCTGGTGTTTTTCAAGCCACCAGGTTCAGGGCTTGAACTGTGCAGTTGGTTACGTGGTATCCAGCTGCCTTAACCACCAGGCCACTGGCTGGCCCTAAAGAGTCACTGGAGAGGTTTTCGCTATAGGGCGCGTGCGCTCGCCAGACAGACAGAGAGAGACAGAGAGACAGAAAGCGAGAAATCACCCCCCAGGGGGGATGGTCACGCCGCAATCCCTTCTCCTCCATTCTCCTCTCGGGATCTTGGGCACGTACGCACACGTGCCCGGCGTGAGTTCTAAGCCACCGGGTCCGGGACGCGAACTGCGGTCGACTACGTGGGAGTCCAGCGACATAGCCATTACGCTAACTGCTGGTTCCCAAGAGTCACTTTGATAACAAACCCAGTCTGATGAGAACGAGCCCACTCTCCCGATAAGTAGTCGACCCCTGTGATAACGGCATTAACCACTTAGGGGCAGAGCCCTTGTGACCCCATCACTTCTTAAAGGTCCCAGGGACCAGCAGTTAGCATAATGGCTATGTCACTGGACTCACATGTAGTCGACTGCGGTTCGAGTCCCGGACCCAGTGGCTTAAAACTCACGCCGGGCGCGTGTGCGTGCGTGCCCAAGATCCCGAGAGGAGAATGGAGGAGAAGGGATTGCGGCATGGCCATCTCCCCTGGGGGGTGATTTCTAACTTTGTCTCTCTGTCTCTGTCTGTCTGGCGAGTGCACGCACCCTATAGCAAAAATCTCTCCAAAAAAAAGTCCCATTTCCCAGTGCTATCGCATTGGGCTACGTGTCCAACATATTGACTTTGGGGGTCACACTCAGACCACAGCTGCTGGTGGCTTGCTTAAGGACACACGCTGTGTTCTGATTAAAGCTGTGACCTGTGTCCTGACCTCCTGACACCCAGAGAGGGACAATTTCCCAATCATTTCTCTCTGTCCTAACATTTCGGGATGCAAAAGAAGAGCAGGGCAAGGATTTCAGTGCAAGGAGTACATTTGGGAGGTGATTCCAAAGAGCACAGAGAGGGTATGAAAAAGAGAGTAAGGAGTCCCTGAAGGGTGTGCTAATAAATGTCATCTGTAGGTACCAGGGCCTCAACCCAGCTAGGCTCCCATGGGGACTGTGTAGGGTGCACTTCAGAGATAACCCAGCAAGAGGCCAGGATGCTGGGGTATTTTGTCCACCAGTCCTGCCCCTCATTGCTTGAGAGTTGTTGCTGGAGGTGTCAACTGTCCCTTCTACATTTGTTTAATTTGCCAAAGGGCTCATGCACTTGCTGGAGAGAAAAAGAGAGAGAGAGAAAGAGTGAGAGAGGAAGAGAGAGAGAGAGAGAACCCCCCACTATGGAGGATGGCCATGCTGCAACCCCTTCTCCGTCTCTCCCTCCTTCTGGGCTTTGGACACGCATTCACATGTGCCCTGTGTGTTTCTCAAACGGCCTGGTCTGGGACTCGAACAGCGCCGTTGGCCATGTGGGATCCAGTCGCCTAGGCCACCATGGTGCTGCCTGGCCTGCCCTTCTACAGTTTGAGTGGGATGTCGCTTCGGCATCTTTGCACACTTCATCTGTCCATCCTCCCTGCAGGGGCTGCCCGCACAGGTAGGCCAGGAGAGCTCTGGCAGCCAGAGTCATTGAGGGGAAGCTCCGCGTGCTCAGGGACTAACTATGGAGCTGAGGCTCGGCCCGGCCGTGGGCAGTGAGCAGCACCAGGCCGCTTCCCTTCAGAGACTGCCCACAAACATAAGCAAGCCCGGGGAGCACCACGGCGCAGTCCTGCCTCCACTAATTTCTCATGCCTGTACACCAGGGTGTATGTGTTGGTATAACGGGCTCACAAATCAAGAGACAGAACCTAGGCCAGCCCTGTAGTGCATTACTTACGCCCCGTGCAGAGGGAACCAGATCCCACATGGCCGGTCATGGGTGAATTTCAGCCCTGGAGGCTTGAAAAACATGCCAGACACGTGTGTGTGACCCAGATTTCGACGGGAGGGAAATTGAGTAGAAGGGGCTGTGGCGTGGCTACGCAGCACTGCAGGGTACTAGCTCTTTCTCCAGTGAATGCATGTGCTCGCTCTGACAGTTGAAAGAAAGAAAGAAGAAAGAAAGAAAGAAAAAGAAAGAAGAAAGAAGAAAGAAAGAGAAAGAAAAGAAAGAAAAAGACAAAGAGAAAGAAAAGAAAAGAGAAGAAAAGAAAAAAGAAAGAAAACAAAGAAAAGAAACAGAACATGGCGAGCCCCCAGAGGCCCCCTTGGCGCCTTCTTCCAGGCACAACCATCCTGAGGGTGCTCTCCCTAAACCCCTGACAGCACAGATCAGTACTGTCTGTTCTAGAACTTTTTTTTTTTTTTTTTTTTTGAGAGGTTTTTGCTATACGGCGTGTGCACTCGCCAGACAGACAGAGAGAGACAGAGAGACAGAAAGCAAGAAATCACCCGCCAGGGTGGATGGCCACGCCGCAATCCCTTCTCCTCCGTTCTCCTCTCAGGATCTTGGGCACACACGCACACGTGCCTGGTGTGAGTTTAAGCCGGGTCCAGGACTTGAACCACGGTTGACTACATGGGAATCCAGCGACATAGCCATTATGCCAACTGCTGGTTCCTGTTCTAGAACGTAGTAAAAACTGGACTCACACGCATCACTTGCCCATAACTTCTCTACCTCCGAGTTGTGTTGGGGAGCTTCACCCACGTTGTCGCGCACAGTTGTGAAGTGTTCGCTTTCGCTCCCGCCCAGGTTTGGCTGTGTGGCTGCCCCTTGAAGTGTGACCTGTCTCCACTGTGGATGGGCATGTCAGTGGTTTCCAGACAGGGAGTGATGGCTACGGCTGCTAGGAACCTTCTTCTTGGAGTCTCTAGGAGGACACACGTTCTCCTCCGCTGAGTAGACATTTGGGCTTAGAATTTTTGGGTTACAGGAGGTGCATACGTTCTACTTCAGCCAGTTTTGTCAAATCGTTTTCTTCGATGACTATCCTGTTTGAAACTCTCACCAGTGGCAGATAAGGATTTCGGTTGCTTTACTGACTTGCCCGTCGCCAGTTCTTTTTTTCTTTTTTTCAGATGTTTTTGCTATAGGGCGCGTGCGCTTGCCAGAAGACAGAGAGAGACAGAGAAACAGAAAGCGAGAAATCACCCACCAAGGGGAATGGCCATGCTGCAATCCCTTCTCCTCCATTTTCTTCTCGGGATCTTGAGCACGCACGCACATGCGCCCGGCGTGAGTTTAAGCCACCCGGTCCGGGACTCAAACTATGGCCAACAGCATATGCCAACCACATAGCCATTACGCCAACTGCCGGTCCCACCCCTCACCGTTTTTTCACCCTGCCCTTTTTACGGTTCTAGTGGGGTGAAGCCTCAGTGCCTTCATACACTCCATCCGTTTGTCCTCCCCTCAGCCCTCACCCACACTTTGCAGATGCGAATACACAGGCGTTCCGAGCAGAGTCCTCTGCCCCATGTCACACCATGTGTGGGCGGCAGGATCAGGCCTGGAGCCACGCTCTCTCAGGAGGCCTCCTGCTGGCCCGGGGAGCTGGGGGTGGACACTCACACGGATTTCCGGAAGTGAAGCAGGCGGAGGTCTGCAGCTGCAGCTGCTGATGACACTTGTCCTTACCCTTCCTCTGATTTGCCCAGCTTCTCCAGGGCAGGCCAAGGTGGGGTTCCATAGAGAAGCCCCCTCCAACTCTCAGGAGCTCTGGAGGGCACATCTGCGTGGTCCAGGCAGGGGGCCTCGAGATGCCATACTGGGGGTGGGGACAGGCTACCTCAGCACTGCCCGCCCCTGCCTGTCCTGGCTGAGCCCATGACCTCCAAGCCTCCCTCGCTACTCATCCATAAAATGGGCCTGGTAGCCACCTCTGCCCAAAGGGTTGGCATGAGCCTTGCATGGGGCCCGAGGGAACAGGCTTTGACTGGCTCTCTCAGCCCCTCGGGAGACCCAGAGGAGGGCCTGGTGCAGCTGGGAGGGGCTTGGGGAGCCCTCTCCAGAGTCTGTGGCATCCGGCATTCTGGGCGGGGACCCAACATGGAGAGGAGCCTGGGATGCTGCCACCCTCTGGCCCCCTCCTCCCACATGTTGGCATATGGTTTTGTTCAGCTGGAGCCAAGCTGGAGGGGGGGAGGGGAGGGGAGTTTCCGCCAAAGAGCAGGGGGAACAAGGTCCCTTTGTCTGGTCTGGGGTCTGCCTGCTCCCTAGGCCTGGGATTGTGGGTCAGATCTCAGGCTGGCCACCCAGGGGCCTCTGTCAGAGGAGAGCTAAGGCAGGACAGAGTGATCTAGAGGGCTTGGATTGTCAGCAGCGGGCATCGCACCAGAACCTGGCTCCCCTTCTCCACCCTCATGTGGGCTCCCAGGGGTCCCTGGGTCCCTCCCAGAGCGGGGTGTATGCTGCAGCCTCTCTTCTTTAACAGCCCTGCAGTACCCCTGCCACCCCGTCCTTCCTGCACACCCGTGGAGAGCTTGGAGAGCCAGCGCTGTGCGGCCGTACACCTGGGTTCCAGCTTTTCAGTGTGAGCACCATAGTCAGGGTTTCGACTCTCAGGCTGTTTGCCATCCACAGGCAAAGCCTGCAGAGCATGCCGATGATGACTCAGTAGTGCCCTAGGTGGTCCCAGGGCTGGACAAGCCCGATGGGGGTGAGGAAAAACTAGGTGGGCTTCCTGGAGGAAGTGATGTGTAGCTGAGGCCTGAAGGCTAAAAAAGCAGCAGCCTGGCAGGGATATGGAACTCCTGGGGAGTGGGAGAAAGCTCCTGTCCCCTGGCAGAGCACCAACAGGAGCTGGAAGGTTGCAGAGAGCAGAGTGGGCAGCAAGCGGAGGAAGCCTGGTAGGCCTGCCGAGGAGGGAAGAATGTGAGCGGAAAGAGGCAGGAAATGGCTCCTATCGGGAACGGAAATGCAGGCTGGAGCCAAACCACCGTAGGGCCTTGCCGGCCAGGCTGCCGGGTGTGGGCTCTACTCCGAGGCCCGTGGGGAGCCATGGAAGGCTTAAAGGCAGGGCGTCACACGGCCAGAGCATGCTTTGGAAATCAGTGATTGCAAGGAGGAAAACAACGTTTTAAGGCAAAAGACGTGAGCAGAAGTTCGCGGTAGAGAAAATGCAGACGGCCCATCAACGACGGCGGGATGCCGTCCTCCACAGTAAGGAGGACCACGTAAATGACAGCCACGCCGAGACGCCAGTGCCCACCTCCTACACAGACACACATCGACAAGTGCTGGGGACACGCAGGACACCTGGAGCAGACAGCGGGAGCGCGTACAGGTGCAAACACCCTGCAACCACAGCGTGGCATGAGCCGGGGAGCTCGGACATCGCCTGCACCCTGCACTCTCTCCTGGGTGCTCACGCTAGCAGACTGGTACAACTGTCACAGGGGAGACAGTCACATGTTATAGGAGCATTATCTGTTACAGGGAAAGAAAAATCCCAGAAAGCAATCTTACCATTTATAGACGGGGACTCCATGGAGGGTGCTTTCAAGAATAGTTCCATATTGGGACCAGCAGTTAGCGTAATGGCTATGTTGCTGGACTCCCATGTAGTTAACCGCGGTTCGAGTCCCGGACTCGGTGGCTTACACTCACGCCGGGCATGTGTGAGTGCGTGCCCAAGATCCCGAGAGGAGAATAGAGGAGAAGGGATTGTGGTGTGGCCATCTCCCCTGGGGGGTGATTTTTTGCTTTCTGTCTCTTTGTCTCTGTCTTTCTGGCGAGTGCACGTGCCCTATGGCAAAACCTCTCCAAGAAAAAAAGAAAAAAGAAGAATAGTTCCATATTCTTGCCCAGCTGCTTCTTTTTTAGCCTTTAGGTCTCAGCTAAACATCGCTTCCTCCAGGAAGCCCACCTAGTTTTTCCTCACCTCCCATCGGGCTTGTCCAGCCCCAGGACCATCTAGGGCACTGTCAAGTAATCATCAGTGTATAATATTCCACTCGGATCAGTGGAATATTATACAGCACAGAAAAGAAATGAAGGATAGCTACAGGCACAGACAGTCTGTATCTTATCTCATCACTGTAATAAGGACACTGAATGGCGTTCCTCTCTTTATAGCAAGTTCCAAAACAGCCTGAACTAAACAGATGAGTCTAATTAGCACAGAGAGGTGGTAACACTTTTGAGGAATCTTGGGGCGTCTGTGCACTTGGGGAGGAGCCCAGGAGAACATCTCACGGGACCCCCTTAGCTGTGAAAATGCATAACCAGCATCTGTTTCAGGGCTCTTGTCACTCCCTCCTGCGGGCTAGCGTTTTTGCAATGGGTGTAACCTGCTTGTTTTATTATTAGTCACCAACCGCAGGCGACTTGCTTTCCCAGTGTGTCTGGAATATTTCCACCTCGGCGCGCCTGGCCTCTGATACTCGGACTGGTATGAGCCAATGACCTTGAGATATCTCGTTATCTCTGGGCTCTGATTAGCTGGATTAAGAAGGCTTTCATGGCTAAGAGCCAATCACCGAGGCATGTGATGAAATCCCCTTGCGCCTGTTGGAGAATTTTAAAACGTGGGACCAGCTGGCGGTATGGCGGTTAAGGAGCTGGATCTTACATGGCTGACCGTGTGGTTCGAGAGCCGGACGTGGTGGCTTCATACACAATCTGGCCGTGTGTGTGTGCGCACGCCCCAAATCCTGAGAGAAGAGACCAGAAGGGATTGCGGCATGAGTGTCCCCTGTCGAGGGTGCTTCTTTACTTTCCCTTACTCTCTCTGTCTCTATCTGGCAAGCTCGCATTCCCTCTGGCAATTTTTTTTTTTTTTTTTTTTGGAGAGGTTTTTTGCTACAGGGCGCGTGCGCTAGCCAGAGAGACAGAGACAGAAAGCTAGAAATCACCCCTCAGGGGGGATGGCCACGCCGCAGTCCCTTCTCCTTCATTCTCCTCTCGGAATCCTGGGCACGCATGCACACGCGCCCGGCGTGAGTTTTAAGCCACCAGGTCCGGGACGCGAACTGCGGTCGACTACGTGGGAGTCCAGCGACATAGCCATTACGCTAACTGCTGGTCCCCCTCTGGCAAATTTTTAAAAATGTGTTAAATAAATATCTGACAGTATCTTATTCTAATGTAGAAGAGACCCATCTCAAAATCAGGGTCGCAAATTCACTCATCCTGTAGGGGACATTCACAGGGTCCAATCCAACATCTGCTAACAACTCTCCGTTTCCCCCTTGAAATGTGGGAAAACAAAACAAAAAAGAAAAACCCCAAGGGCTCTTGGAGACACGTGACCTGAGCTGAGGTCACAGCAGCAAGCATGAGACACAGAGGGCAGCTTCCTCCAGGCAGGCGTCCGGCTAGTGAGCAGTGAAGCTGGGACCCAGACCCAGGCAGCTCGGCTCCAGAGTCTGCTTGTAACCATGTGCTCCCTCAGCCCCACAAGGATGGACGGTGGCCACTGAGGCCGTGTTCTGACTGGGGGTCAGGGTAGGTGGAGACACGGGGTGTGGTGCTAAGACTGGGCCCACATCCCGAGTATGTCAGGAGGCCAGGGCTGGACAGACAGATGGAGATTAAGGCATACCTCCTCGGAGACTTTCTGTTGGTGGGGGCTGGGCCAGCTGGCTGGCGTGTCCGGAGGACACACTCCCTCGCCTGCTGCCTTATCAGGGCCTTAAGGAGGCTGGAAGGAGGAGGAGCTGATGTTGACTCCAGGGGAAAGTTGAATGGGTTGGAAAGAGTCCAGAGGGCAACTCAGTGCAGATTCCCCCACCAGATAGGCAGGCCTGCAGAGGGGTTCCCATACGGCCCAGCCCGGAGTGCATCTCAGTGTGTGGTGCTTGGTCCATCACCCAGGTAACTACACCTTACGCTACCTGGAGTCCAAAGGTTGGAATCTGGAAGGTGAAGCTTCTCTAAGGACTGAGCAGACCACCTGTGCTCACGCCCTGGTACAGCCTGGGAGAGGGACAAGCTGAGCTGGCCCCAGAGAATTGGAGGAGTTTGCGTAGCTGAGCCCAGAGATGAGCAGCCTTGGGATCCTGCTGAGGAGGAGCAGCGGGTTTAGACCAGAGCGAGGGCTGGAAACCCAGAAAGGGAGTCACCTCCCTCTGCAAGAAAGACTTTTTGCTTAACACCCAGATTTGCCCAGGAATGGAAGGTGTTGCCTTCCCACTCCACGATCCTGTGCTTGGCTCCTTCCTCTGTGCTCATCTGGGGCAGGAGACTGGGGCTCTTCCCACCCAGGGAAGGGCCTTTTCTGGGCCTTTCCCCCCAGCATTTCTATGACCCCGTGATGCCCAAGGTGTTTAGAATTGGAGGAGAAGAAGATATCGACCTTGCTAAATTGGAGGAGCAGGTATCAAACTGCTAGGCTGCAGCCCTGAACAAAGGCTCTGAACCTGCAGGTCTAGAGAGGAGAGCCTTGGAAGCCGGCAGGCTAAGGAACGCACGCAGGCTGCTTGGCGGAGGAGCGAATACCTGGATCTGGCTCCCAGATCAGCCGTCTCTGAGCCTCAGTTTTGTCACCTGTGAAATGGGGACACAGTGTTTAACCTCCCACGTGGTGGAGAGGGTTGCAAGACAGGGGGTCCTATGAGAGCTTCGTGAACTGCACGAGACAGTGACTATCTGAATTACTGTTCCTCTCACTGCACTCTGAGTCTGCCCAGAAGCCTACAGTGCTTTGTCAAGTTAGGCTTAGATAAGGAGGAAATTGGGGCGGGGTTGTGGGGAAGCAGCAGGCGGTGGCAGGAGAGGCTGGGACAGCAGTGTAGCTCTGACACGTGTGCTGGGAGGGGAGAGAGGAAGACGGTCAGGAGGAAGCTCCTAGCACCTCATCCCGGGTGATGAGGGGAGGGAAGGCTCTAGATCTTTCTGCTGCTGTGGAGGTGGCCTGGGTCTCGCCAGGGTGTTCCTGCATTAGGAGCTGCTGAGAGTGGCTTAATAGTGGCCTCAGTTCAAATGTGACAGTAGATCTACAGAGGTGGTGAGTCACCTGTGCTGCTCAGAGCGGGAGACCTCAGGGACGCACTTTCAAGGCCACCATGATCATCATTGTCCAAAACTGTCAATACTCAAAAAATGGATGATGCAAGCCCTGTGGGTAGGTCATTTACAGCCTCAAAGGCCGAGGTTTGTTACATAAATAGAAATGTATTTTCTCTTCTCTCATTCCTAGACGGGGAGCTTTCTTGTTACTGGAATTACTGGAAACTTCTGCACTGCAGCAAGGCATCGTGACGGAGGGCCGGCCACCACCTGTGTGGCACGGGTGACGAGAAGGGCAGCAGTGAGCGAGTGGATGGAGGGTGGGCGAATCGGCGTGTGGGTGGATGGGTGGATGGGTGGATGGGTGGATGGGTGGATGGGTGGAAGGGTGGATGGGTGGAAGGGTGGAAGGGTGGAAGGGTGGATGGGTGGATGGGTGGATGGGTGGAAGGGTGGATGGGTGGATGGGTGGAAGGGTGGAAGGGTGGAAGGGTGGATGGGTGGATGGGTGGATGGGTGGAAGGGTGGATGGGTGGATGGGTGGATGGGTGGAAGGGTGGAAGGGTGGATGGGTGGATGGGTGGATGGGTGGATGGGTGGATGATAGCTGAGCACGTTGGCGGTTGGGTGAATACGTGGGTGGAGAGCAAAATGGCTAGCTGGATGAATGAAGAAAAGAACTGGAAGAGAATATAGAAGCTAACTATTTCTATCTTACAGTGGGGAAAGCTTTTCTTTTCTTTTCTATTTTTAGGTTTTTGCCATAAGGTATGTGTGCTTGCTAGAGACAGAGAGAGAGAGAGAGAGAGAAAGTGAGTAATCACCCTCCGGGGGGGGGGGGTGACCACACCACAATCCCTTCTCCTCCATTCCTCTCTTGAGGTTTTGGGCATACACTCACATGCCCCCAGTGCGATTTTCAAGCTGCCGGGTCCAGGACTAGAACTAAGGTTGGCCATGTGGGAGTGTAGTGCCTTAATCACCACGCCACATGCTGGCCCTGAAGGAAGCTTTTCCTAAGCACAACCACAAATCCACTGATCATACACACTGATCATACTGGTAGGCCTGTCTACACCAAACTGAAAAACTTCTCTTTTTAATTGCCAGGGGATGTGTGCCAGAGAGAGAACGAGAGAGAAAGCGCCCTCTAATGGGGCATTGTCACGCCACACTCCCTTCTCTTCATTTCTCCATCCTGGTGGAATTTGGTTCAGGCCTGCATATGCGCCCAGTGTGCTTTTCAAGCTGCTGTGGCTGGGACCCAAACCATGGTTGGCCATGTGGGATCTGACTCTCCTAACCACCAGACTACAGTTCCAGCTCCAAATGGTAAAAATTCCACGTGTAAAAAAATACCTAACCAATGTCAAAAGAGAGGTTTCTGCAGCATATACTTGTAGAATGAAGGTTAACTTGTCTACTTTGCAAAAATACCTAACCAATGTTAAAAGAGAGGTTTCTGCAGCATATACTTGTAGACTAAAGGTCAACTTGTCCACTTTGCAAAGAAGTCTTAAAAATTTATTAAGATAAAAACGAACACCCTAGTGAAAAGATGAATGAAGAATATGTGTGTGTAGTCTCAGAAGAAATGCAGCGGGAACCAGCAGTTAGCGTAATGGCTATGTCGCTGGACTCCCACGTAGTTGACCGTGGTTCGCGTCCCGGACCCGGTGGCTTAAAACTCATGCCGGGCATGTGTGCGTGCGTGCCCAAGATCCCGAGAGGAAAATGGAGGAGAAGGGATTGCGGCGTGGCCATCCCCCCTGGGGGGTGATTTCTCGCTTTCTATCTCTCTGTCTCTCTCTGTCTGTCTGGCGAGCACATGCGCCCTTTTGCGAAAACCTCTCCAAAAAAAAATGCAAATGGCTAGTAAACATGTAAGCAGATAGTCAACATGTACAGTCCTTGCTGCAAGCTGACCAGGAATGTTTGAGGTGATGGGTATGTTTATTATTCTGATGTCATCATTACACATTATGTGCATGTATTGAAAAATCACACCATACTCCATAAATGTATACAACTACAACATATCAGTTAAAAGTTATTTAACGAAGACAATGAAAAAGTTTTTTTTTTTTTTTTTTTTTTGGAGAAGTTTTTTGCTATAGGGCGCGTGCGCTCGCCAGACAGACAGAGAGAGACATAGAGACAGAAAGCGAGAAATCACCCCCCAGGGGGGATGGTCACGCCGCAATCCCTTCTCCTCCATTCTCCTCTCGGGATCTTGGGCATGCACGCACACACGCCCGGCGTGAGTTGTAAGCCACCGGGTCCGAGACGCGAACCGCGGTCGACTACGTGGGAGTCCAGCGACATAGCCATTACGCTAACTGCTGGTTCCCCAATGAAAAAGTTTTTAAAAATAGAGGCAATAAATAATACTTTTAAAAAGATGGTCAACTTCAAAGAATGAAGTACCTTTTTCGTTTGTTTTTTTTTTTTTTTTTTTTGAGAGGTTTTTGCTATAGGGCACGTGTATTCGCCAGAAAGACAGAGAGAGACAGAGAGACATAAAGTGAGAAATCACCCCCCAGGGGAGATGGCCACACCGCCATCCCTTCTCCTCCATTCTCCTCTTAGGATCTTGGGCACGCACGCACACGCGCCCGGCGTGAGTTTAAGCCACCGGGTCCTGGACTCAAACCATGGTCAACTACATGGGAGTCCAGCGACATAGCCATTATGCCAACTGCTGGTCTCTCTGAAGTACCATTTTTACGTAAAAGATTGGGAGGCTGGTAATACCCAGTGGTGGTGAATATGGGAAGAGAAACACTGCTGTGGTATAGGTAGGAGGAAATTCACACAACTTTCTTGGGGCTCTTCGGAAATATATATCGAAAGCATCTAAAAATATAAATGCCCTCTGCCCTTGCAACTTCTTGTAGGTAGACAATGTCTGGAAATATAGATACAAGGATATTCTTTATTTTCTTATGTTTAATTTCCAGAGGGCACCTGCACTTGCCAGAGAGAGACAGAGAGACTGAGAGGAAGAGAGAGAGGGAGAAAGCACTCTTTAGTGAGGTGTGGTCATGCAGCAATCCCTTCTTCTCCCTTTCTCTATTCTATTGGGATTTGGGATGTGCACGTGCACACACTCCCACACATACACTTGCCCTGTGTGTTTTTCAAGCTACCAGAGCTGGGAGTTGAGGATTTGAACCATAGCTGGTCATGTGGGATCCAGCTCCCATAACCACTAACTTATGGGGCCAGCCCAATACAAGGATATTCTTCAAATCACTATCTATAACAACAAAAATAATTGAATATGATCCATGGGGCATCGGATAGATAATCAGTGGTTATGAACAGCTGTTGATAGTGGTTATATAGCTGTATCTTATTAATAGAAAAAAATGACCACAATATATTAGAAGAAAACATGTAGCAGAAAATAACGTTCGCTAGAAGTTGATCGTAGCTGGCGCACACACATGTATACATATGTGTAAAACAAAAGTGTTTGGAAGAGAGTCTGGGGAAGACAGATTAGCTGGTATTGTGTGTTCTCTAACTTGCTAAGATCAGGTCAGCCTCTCATTTTACAGATGGGGAAACTGAGGCTCAGAGTGGGCAAGAGACTGGCCGGGGCCAGGCCTCCTGTCTCTGGACTGTCTTTGTTGTCCTGGCCCCCTTTCAGCTAGTATCCCCTTGGGGGTTTACTGGATGGCCTTAGGCAAGTCCTTTTCTTCTCTGGGATGCTCCAAGAGGGAAGGGACTCTGAGGCCCCACAGCTGACTTTTCCAGCCCTCTGTGGGGAGGTCGTCTCAGCCTCTGAGTTCAGTGCCCTTCCCCCTCAATGTTTCACCTTCTAGCAGAGCTGACCCTAAACAGCAAGGTTAGGCCAAGTCTTGTCTAGGGTGACCAGAACTTCTTACAAGTGCCAGAAACTGGATTACGCCATGGGAGGGATAGGCTTAGTGAGTCATGAGTGAGCCGGGACACGGGGGGTAGGGGCTGACCGTTCCCAGACAGGAGGCATGAGGCCAGGCAACTCTCCTGGAAGAAGCTTGGGAAAGTTCGGAGAAACCCTAGAGTGGAAGAAAAATTGTAACACTCCCTCCACTCCAACTCCTCTCTTCCTACCTCCTGCTCCATGCACTTCGGCCCTTGTTGTTCTGCCAAGGGCCACCCTGTCCCCGTTCACAATCCTGTGTGAGGGGAACCTACTGTCTCACTGTGATGCTCCACACCTTCTACTAGAAAGGAGGGGAAAAAGTGCCCACTCTGGGAGCTGACAGGTGGGACAGTGGTTAAGGCACTGGACTCCCATATGACTGGCTGTGGTTTGAGTCCTGGACCTGGAGGCTTGCTTTCTCACTTTCTTTCTTTCTCTCTGCTTCTCTCTGGTGAGTTAAAATAATAAATAAACGAATAAATAAAATAATAAATAAATAAATAAAATAATAAATAAATAAGTAAATAAATAAAACTGGATACATAATTCTTTTTTTTTGGGAGAGGTTTTCGCTATAGGGTGTGTGCACTCGCCAGACAGACAGAGAGAGACAGAGAGACAAAAAGCGAGAAATCACCCCCCAGGGGGGATATGGCCACGCCGCAATCCCTTCTCCTCCATTCTCCTCTCAGGATCTTGGGCACGCACGCACATGGGCCCGGCGTGAGTTTAAGCCACCGGATCCAGGACGTGAACCACGGTCGACTACATGGGAGTCCAGCGACATAGCCATTATGCTAACTGCTGGTCTCAATACATAATTCTTTTAAAAAATACCTACTCTGGAGTCAGACTGCTCTGGGCAGGCTCTCGCTATGCCATTGAATCTCAGTTCCTCTGTCTGTAAACTGGAGGTAATAATTTCTAGCACCTCTAGGATTGTTCAGATGACAAGATAAATTAGGCTATGTAAGGAGCAGATCGAAACCTGTGGAGGGGCTGAATAATGATGCAGTGGTAAAACACAGCGCTCCGCGAGCCTGACCACACCAGAAGGTTCCAGGCTCACATCTGGGGACCTCTTCACATGAGGGAGGGGTGTGCCAAGATCCAGCGCTGGCTGAGGATGGGGGTGGAGGGCAGCATCAGGCCCCTGTTGGGGGGTGCTGTCTCTCTGTCTCTTGCTCATAAAATAAATGAACAAATACGCTTTAAAAAGTGCTTGGCGCCGGGAACCAGCAGTTAGTGTAATGGCTATGTCGCTGGACTCCCACGTAGTTGACCGCGGTTCGCGTCCCGGATCCGGTGGCTTAAAACTCATGCCGGGCGCGTGTGCGGGCGTGCCCAAGATCCCGAGAGGAGAACGGAGGAGAAGGGATTGCGGCGTGACCATCCCCTCTGGGGGGTTATTTCTCTCTTTCTGTCTCTATGTCTCTCTCTGTCTGTCTGGCGAGCGCACGCACCCTATAGCAAAAACCTCTCCAAAAAAAAAAAAAAAAAAAAAGTGCTTGGCGCTCAGTATATGGTTAACCGATATGTTTATTTTTCCATTTAATCACTATTCCCTTTATTTAAGGCAAGTCATCCTTGGAGGGTCCAGACACCGTAGCAAATGGACCCCCAGTGGCCAACGCTCACGTCCGAAGGGGCTTGGGATGTCCAGGTCCTGCCCTTAGTAGGGAACGTTGCCTCCGTGAGACAAACTCCCTTAGCCAAGGCTCTTGGGTAATAGAATTTATGTACAAGAAACCCAGTTCAAACAGGCTGGGCCCCCAAAGGGTTATTTATTTATTTATTTATTTTGGAGAGGTTTTTGCTATAGGGCGCATGCACTCGCAGAAAGACAGAGAGAGACAGAGAGACAGTGAGAAATCACCCCCCAGGGGGGATGGCCATGCTGCAATCCCTTCTCCTCCATTCTTCTCTCGGGATCTTGGGCATGCACGCATACGCGCCCAGCATGAGTTTAAGCCACAGGGTCCAGGACTTGAACCGCAGTTGACTACATGGGAGTCCAGTGATATAGCCATCATGCCATCTGCTGGTTCCCCAAAGGGTTATTTATTAGCTCACGTAACTGAAGAATCCGGGTGTGGGCAAACTTGAGATACAGCAGTAATTGGGTGCTCACCTGTAACGTCATCACCTGTGTCTCTCTTCGCCTCATCTCACACTGCTTTCCTCTGAGGTGGTTTTACTCTCGCAGCTTCCCTTAAGAGGAGGCCTCCAAGCCACAGGGTCACACCCACAGCAGGGCGACATGGCAGGAAGAGCATCCGCTCTAGCTGCAGTGCAGGCACATCTGCCTTAAACATAGAGGGCCCTCACTGAGTCACATGGCCTCCCCAGAGCCAACCACTGTGGCTGGAGATGGAACCCTCCAGGGCCACCCCAGGCCATCAGTCCACCACGCAGGGGAGTGTCAGCTCCACCTGAAGGAGACACGTGGGCCCAGAGGAGAGAAGAGAGTTCTGAAGAGAAAGGGGTCCAGGGGGCATGGATGGGCGGAAACCACAGATGTAGACCCACAAGTCTTTCCTGAGGGCTCTGAAGCCGGGAGCTTTGTAGGAGACTGAAGCACATGCCGCGTCTCTGACCTCGTGTGAGCCACCCTGTGAGGTGAGAGGGGGTTCTTAGTCAGATTCAGGCTCGACAGCTGTAACAAGGAGACCTGTGGTTTAACCAATGGCAGCTCCAGGGACACCTTCCATGCACGTGTGACTTCACCTGTAAGGAACTTCGAAAAGCACATGGGAAATGGAATAAAAGGATGAGTTTGTTTTTGGTGAAAAATGTAGCAATTCCATGCAGAGTTTTTTTTTTCATTTTTCATTTTCAGTAAACTATTATTATTATTTTTTTTGGAGAGGTTTTTGCTATAGGGTGTGTACGCCTGCCAAAAAGACAGAGAGAGACAGAGAGACAGAAAGCGAGAAATCATCCCCCGGGGGAATGGCCATGCCGCAATCCCTTCTCCTCCATTTTCCTCTTTAGATCCTGGGCACGCATGCACACGCACCCGGCGTGAGTTTAAGCCACCAGGTCTGGGACTCGAACCATGGTCGCCTATATGGGAGTTCAGCTTCATAACCATTATGCTAACTGCTAGTCCCTTCAGTGAACTTTTTGACAGCCCCTTGTACAAGATAGCTGCTTCCAGCCAGCTAGAAGAAAAGGAAAGGGCGAGCATATTCTTCCCTTTCAGGGCAGGAGCCAGAAGTTGACTGTGTCACTTCTGTTTCTAACCAATGGTCCCAAACGTTCCTGGTCCTACCTAGCTGCCAAGGGCACTGGGAATGGCGTCTTACCCACGTAGCCACATGTCCACCAAACACTTCCATGGTTAACGTGCTTACACAAACAGTGGGGCCACCTCAAAGTCTTTGCCACAGGCAGCGAGGATCCAGGCGGATGGCAAGGCAGGAAGCTGGGAACAGTCCTGCTATACGGTAACCGAGCAACTTTCCTCTGGGTGGAGAAAGTGTTCGGGGATGGAAGGACGGGGTGTGAGCGGGTAAAGAACTGGATGGGCAGTTGGGGGTCCAGACCAGAGAGGCCCAAGGATCGACTTGCCCGCAGTGGCCCTCGGCTGCCCTCGGGCGTAGGGATGAGCAGACTGGCACAGTAGCCCGTGCTTGGGCGGAGGCACGGAGAAAGAGACCTACCCTGGCCAGGGATTCTGAGCAGGAAATCTCTATCCCTGTGAGGTCTAGAAGGGAATGTGGGTGGCCTCAGGGGCTCCAGCTGGGGACACCTCCTTGTTCTCATAGACACCTCACCTTTGTGGAGGGACAAAGCCAGAAGAAGGCCAGAGGGAGGCCCTCGAACTGGAGTTTTCAACTGGGGATTACAGGAAAAAAATCAGTGTCTGACTTCACGCTCTGGACACTGGATTAAATTGTTATAGCAGAGTCTGGCACGGGCATTTGAGAACACACGATCAATAGTCTTCAGGTGGCTTTAGGAAGCTTGTTCGAAAGCTGGGATCTGGGGCGGCTGCCCCGAATCTTTCTTAAGCAGTAGGATCACAGTTTTAAGTTCTATTGGGGAGACCCAGGCCTCCATTCAAGAAGTGGGCAGCCCCAGGCTGCTGGCATCTCAGGAGTGCAGGGAGATTGGGGACCCTGAGGCTGGGTCTCTTCCCTCTAAGCTCTGTGTCCCAGGGACATTATAGCAGATCCGTTCCCTCTGAACCACTCAAGTGAGTTTAGGTTGTTTGCAAACAACAGTAGACACTTAATCCATGACTTACGCTCTGTGCTAGGTGCTGCTCCAAGCATCTTAACTTCAGAACAACCCTGTGAGGCAAGACCTGTTTTATAGCCGACACTGAAGCCAGAGGGCTGAGGCCTGCCAGAGGAAAAGGAACGGTCGCATAGGGAGGATGAGAATTTAAACCAAGGCCATCTGGTCCCAAGCTCCTTGTAATTTTTCTTTTTTCTTTTTTTTTTTTGAGAGTATTTTTTGCTATAGGGCGCATGCGCTCGCCAGAAAGACAGAGAGAGACAGAGAGACAGAAAGCGAGAAATCATCCCCAGTGGGGATGGCCATGCCACAATCCCTTCTCCTCCATTCTCTCCTCGGGATCTTGGGCACGCACGCACACGCGCCTGGCGTGAGTTTAAGCCACCGGGTCCGAGACTCGAACTGCGGTCAGCTACCTGGGAGTCCAGCAACATAGCCATTACGCTAACTGCTGGTCCCTCCTTGCATTTTTTCTGATGCCAGGACTGAGGCTTAGAGAGGCACAGTGGCCCCCCTCCCCCCGAGGATACCTAGTAAAGATGCAGACCCAGTCCAGCAAACCTTCTCTTCTTCATCTGGGCTGGCTAGGTAGTGTAGGTGAGCCCCATGCCCACCGGCCCTGGCGCCTCGGTGCCCAGGAGCTGGTGCGATTATCACTGATGTAAATAATCCGGCTGCCCGTGGTGACCATTCTGTTTCAGCCTTATCAGCCTGACACTTCCTCTAACCATGTGTCGGCCAGGCTGGGGGCCCCAAATTCCTGGTGGGTGATGTGCGCTCTGTCTGTGATAACGGCCCTGGCAAGGATCCGAGGGGACGGCCGCCTTGATGCATCTCTGGCTCGGATAACGGAGGATAGGAGCAGTGTCTCTGCTTTATCTTGTGGAAGGCCAGCCAGGCCTTGGCTCTGTGGGATGTGGGCTGTGGGCTGAGCCTGATCTCAGCTCACTGCCTCTCTCCCCCAGGCCTGGGACCTGCAGGGGGAAGAGAGCTTATCAGAGGGCAGGGGTTGCCCAGGGTCTCACTGCCTGGCACCTTCCCTCATGAAGAGAGGGAGGAATCAATCTGTTAGTCACTCTTCACATATTTATTGCATCCTCCCTCAGGTTAAGTACTTTTTAAAAGTTTTTATTTTAGATTTAATTTTACCTATTAATATTACTTTAAAAATTTGACCAGAGAGAGAGGGAAAGTGAGAAAGCAAGCCACCAGGTCTGGGACTCAAACCTTGGTTGGCCATGTGGGAGTTCAGCACCTTAACCACCATGCCATCTGCTGGCCCCTCAAAGTACTTTTGTGGGTTTTTTTTTTTTTCCTCTTTTTTTTGAGTGGTTTTTGCTATAGGGCACATGCACTCGCCAGAAAGATAGAGAGAGAGAGACAGAAAGCGAGAAATCAGCCCCCAGGGGGGATGGCCACACCGCAATCCCTTCTCCTCCATTCTCCTCTCGGGGTCTTGGGCACGCACACACACGCGCCCGGCGTGAGTTTAAGCCACCGGGTCCGGGACTTGAACCGCGGTCGACTACATGGGAGTCCAGCGACATAGCCATTACGCTAACTGCTGGTCTCCTAAAAGTACTATTATATTTTGATTCACTTGCTCTTTCTAACAAACCCTTGGGATAAGTCTTGATGTTATGATCGTCTTACAGTTCCCCTCGAGTTGCAGAGAGGGGCAGTAACTTACCCAAGGATGCAGGCATGTGGTGAAGTTCTTAACTACCAAGCTAGCTGTGTAGAGTCACCTCTAAGTGAGTAAGGAAAATGCATCCAGTGACAGTCTCTGGAGAGGAGGCAGCAGGGTAACAGGGCCGGAGAGTCAGCAGCTGCTACCTCTGCTACAGTCTGGGGAGGGCGTGGCTGGCGGTGACATTTCAGCTCTATCTCAAGGAAAGGAAGAGCAGCCCTGAGGATGAGGGGAGGGACATTCCAGATACAGGGAGCGAGGACAAAGGGCCTGAGGGAGAGCAAGCTCTGGTGGAGAAAAGAATCCAGAAAGCAGAGGCCTCCTCCTAGGGGAAAGCTGGAACAGACCGGCCCAGGCTCGGTCCCTCCAGCCCTCCCCACTCTGTAGGCAGCCTTATCTGAGCTGCTGGGCCCTTCTCAGCCTCACCCCCTCCCAGCTGTGTGACCCCAGGCAGGTGGCTATCCTGCTCTGTGCCTCTGTTCTTGCCTGCCTCTCCCATGTCCCTGGCTACAGTGAGGTCCCTGGGGGGAGATGGGGCACACATATGGCTCCTCCCCAGATGTGACCTGTCGATTTCCAAACCACGTGTTTCTAGACAGGGAGAGCGGGTAGTTCTGAAGCTTGGATCCTAAACAGCACAACCCCAAGACTGACAGAGACACAGAGACCAAGAGACAGAGTTAGAGAGACAAACCAACATTAAAACAGAGGTGGAGGGACTAGCAGTTGACTTAATGGCTATGTCGCTGAAATCCCATGCAGTTGACCATGGTTTGAATCCCGGCCCCGGGGGCTTAAACTCACGCCGGGCGCGTGTGCATGCATGCCCAGGATCCCGAGAGGAGAATGAAGGAGAAGGGATTGCAGCGTGGCCATCCCCCCTGGGGGGGGGGGGTGATTTCTCGCTTTCTGTGTCTCTGTCTCTCTCTGTCTTTCTGGTAAGCGTATGCGCCCTATAGCAAAAATCTCTCTCTCAAAAAAAAAAAAAAAAAAAGAGGTGGAGACACAGAATATTGAGGAGACAGTCTGAGGGAAGAATAAGAGACATCTGAGAGACGGAAGGAGAGACAGAGACCATCTGAATGAGACACCAAGAAACACAGAGAAAGAATGAGTCACAGCGTCAGAGACCGAGTGCAAGGAGCAAAGACGGAGTGACTAAGAGAAGATAAGAGGGTAGACAATGTTCCGAATGCCAGTAAGGGGCATTGTGGCGCCTGCCCTACGGTGAAACCCTGCGGAGGCTGGAGGATTGCAGCATCGAGTCCATCTCTCTCTCTCTCTGTCTCTCTAAATGCCAGCAAGTCATGCATTTTCAAATAAAGCAGTCTTATGCCATGTGAATTTCACTGCAATAAAAAAAGAGGGATAGAGACTCAGACAAGCTAGTGAGACAGATGAGATAGAAGCCTCTGCTTGGGCCCGCTGGCCTTTGAGGTGATAAGTTGGGGCTGGGGAACAGATTTGGGAGTCTAGTCCTGCCAGAACCCAGGTCTGGGGGCCCAGCGGGATCTGGGCCAGTCACCTTCCACCTGGGCGTGCTGGTGTGGGGATGTTGGCCCTGGCCAGGCCGCTGGGTTTTGCTCCGTCAGTTTTGAGTCCCTGGCCAGGAGGCAGCCCCTTGCTATCGGCCAACTCCTGGGCAATGGCACTGAGTCTGCCCACTGCAGATCGTCGCAAGCGGGGGCCCAGACGCAGGGTGTCGGAGTAGGACTGGCGGAGTGACATGGCCTGCCGGGCCCTGTGCTGGGGCGCCGCAGGGTTCTCTGTGTCTCCCCAGCAAAAGGAGGTTAAGCCATTGAAGAAATGAGGAGGCTGGGCCTGGAGAGGTCAAGGGCCATGGCTGGGCCGCACAGGGGCCACAGACTGTAACCCTAGATTGTCCCAAAGCCGGGTCTCAGAACCTCCACCAGGACCTGCAGCGGTGATGGGGGTGACGGGGCTGCAGGCAAGCCGGGTGTTCCCAGAATCCCTCAGAGGAAGCGAGCGGGTGGGAGGCTGGGTCTCGGCTGGGACTATAGGCAGTTTTGCACCCTGGACCCTCAGGTTCTCACTACGTGTGCCTGAGGTTGCCGGGTCCGCCTTCCAGGGGCTAAGGGATCAAAGCCCCCAGCCCACTGACGACAGTGTCAGATCCAGAACGCAGAACGTAGACTGGGCTGGGAGAGGGGTGCAGGGAGGGCTCTGGGCTCCGGGATGCACACGCTGGGTGGCCTCGGGCCAGCGAGGCCACCTCCGGGCCGGGGCTTGTGCATCTCCGCCAGGAGTGAGCGCTGGGCTCAGCCCCCTCGCGGCCCGCTGCGCAGACCCCGCCCCGCAGGCGGACGCCGGAGACGGGCCGGGGGCCAGCTCGGCCCCTCCGCCCCTCCGCCCCTCCGCCCCTCCGCCCCTCCGCGCCTCCTCCCCTCCGCCCCTCCGCGCCTCCGTCCCGCCCTGCGCCGCACTCGGCCGGGACGCACAGCTGCCGGAGGACCGACGGACCGGCGTCGCGCGGACAGCCCCGCGGTGAGTGCACGCCGGCCCTCCCGCGCGGGGTCTTCGGCAGCCCCCCCACCCGCCAGCCCTAGCCCCCGCCGCCCCCTGCCAGGCCTCCGGGTGCGGCAGACGGCTGGGGGCGCCCGAGCGCTCCGACGGCTCGAAGGACTGGCGGACGCGCCCGCGGCTGCTCATGCCTCCACCCGCGACGCGGGTCCCCGGGGTCTCTGTCTCCCAGGCCAGTCTGCGGAGACCGCGCCGGGCCCCATTGCACAGATGCAGGCATTGAGGCGGGCTCGGAGTGGGGGACGAGGAACCTGAGGGCAGGACCCCCCAGCAGCCGAGCCCGCTGCCTCCCGTCCCGTGGGTCCCGCAGCGCTTTCCCCTGCCCTAGTTGGCCACGTCCTGCCAGCGCGTCCTCCTCCTTAGCCTTGCCCCACTGCCACCCGTGGCCTCCATAGCGGAGGCCAGAGACCGGGTCGCCGCCCCAGAGCAGGAAGACCGCCTCGCCTGGCAGGACCCGCCATCACCCCCTCTTCCCCTGCCATGCACACACTCACACCAGCTTTGCAAGTGTCGGAGCTCTGCAGAGGCGCACCCAGTCCCAGCCACACCGTCCCCAGGGTTTCAGTCACACGCTCAGACCCTCCACCCTGAGTCCAGATGCACTCTCCCATGCTGGGGCCCCACACACTCATCTCTCTCACACATCCCTTTTGCACACACATGCTTCACACACACGTGCCTCGCATGTGGGCGTCCCTCAGACACACGCGCCTCTCTGTCAAACAATTGTGTCTGCTGATCACGTGTGCCTAACATGCACACACACGTCTGCCACACAAGATGCCTATCACACCCATGTCTTCATCACGTGTGTGTGTGCGTGTCTGTACGTAACACACGCATGCCGTATATACCCAGAGTCACAAACTAACCCACGCCTGCAGTCTGCATGCACTGTAAATTCCGCAGGCAGGGTCACACCCACCTACAGCATCCCGGTGGGCCTGAGCACCCCGGTACTCGCAGTGACCCGGTACTCCCAGCACATTGTGGGCACAGTCCTCCCCACCGTCCTGGGTGGGGTGGGTGCAGGAGTCCTAGGGGGAGGGAGGCAGAGGGGAGGGGGTTTCTCTTTCTGAGCCCCTTGCTTTGACGCCTGGGCTGGGGCTTGCCCTCCAGGTGGGCCTGACTCCTCACCACCCTTCCTGCATCCTCTCCCCTACCCCTGCTCTGGTCTCCCCACTAGGAGGGGTCACAAGTTTCCGTCCCATCCCAGCTTTGTGGATGCCCCTTGGATCTGAGCTAGCAGGTGTGTTTGGTGCTTGTGCATACCCAGGGCCCCCTGGAGAAGGGTGCTGGTCCACACCCATCCCAGAGATGCCCTTAGGAGTCTGGCAGCAGCTGGGGAAGTGTTCTCGTGGGCCGGTAGGGAGTGGAAGGTGGTGCATATACAGGGCTGGAGAACTGGGCTCCGAGTCACACCTTCCTTAGGTGCACTGTGCAGTGAAGACTCCCCGCTAGGAGGAAGGGTGGGATGAGGGCTGTTGCCCCGGGTGCTCCCTGGGTGTCCTGGCCTCCCCTGCAGCCTCCAGAGCTGTGTGATGGGAGGTGGGCAGAGGATGAAGTCAAGGAAGCTCATTCTGGAGGCGCAGACCTGCCAGCTCCATCTGGGGCTGGCCCTGTGTGTTTTGTCTGGCATTCACTGTGTTATTATTATTTTAAACAATTTAATTAGCTGCCAGCATTTACAAATTGGCAGGTTTCACATCAAAGTCCGGATTTCCGTCTTCTCTTGAAAAAATCACAAAGTCGGGCAGTTCAGGGCCTGCATCCCTTTGTATGCTCATCAGTGGGGGCGCCTCTCTGCTGCCCCTGGGGGTGGGGCAGGAGCACGTTCCTTGGGTCCTTGGAAAAGCCATGATGCATTTTTGCATAGAAAAACAGGTCATGACTTTTCTGACGACCCATTGGCTGCAGTCCCCACTCAGCCCTTTTGCTCACTCTCAGCTCCTGCCTGGCCCTCTGTGTGGGCGGCGACTGTACAGATTGAGCTGCTGTTGGTGCATTGCTTCCCGAAGCGTGAACCCAGGTGAGGCCTCTACCTACGGCCCCGGAGCCTTGGGGGAACCTCATGGCATTCAAAGATTTAGTCACTGGAGCAGGGACCACAAGGCATTTTGTGATAGTGGCAAGTACTTTCCCCAGGACTGTGGGGTCTAGGGGCCCCACGAGAGGAGGACAGGAGCGCATGCCAGACACGCACTGGGCTTTTTCCTTCGCTTTTCTTCCCGGATCCTGTCAACTGCCTTGTAAGGGTACATCACGAGTCCTCTTTTTTTTTTTTTTTTTTTGAAGAGGTTTTTGCTATAGGGCACGTGCGCTTGCCAGACAGACAGAGAGAGACAGAGAGACAGAAAGCGAGAAATCACCCCCCAGGGGGGATGGCTACGCCGCAATCCCTTCTCCTCCATTCTCCTCTCGGGATCTTGGGCACACATGCACACGCGCCCGGCGTGAGTTTAAGCCACTGGGTCTGGGATGCGAACCGCGTCCAGCAACATAGCCATTACGCCAGCTGCTTCGACCCCTCTTTGACAAATGGGAAAAGAGAAGGTTAGGAAGGGCTCCCAGAAAGCAAATAGGAGAGCCGGTGTCCCTTCCCATCCCTTCCCTCCCCTTCCCGTTCCGTTTCTCTCTTTTCTTTTCCTTTTTTTTTCCTTTTTAAAGATTTATTTATTTATTTAATTCCGTTAGTCATTACTATTTTTTAGAATTATTTTATTTAACTTTATTATTTATTTATTTATTTTATTTTGACCAGAGAAGGAGAGAGAAAGAGTGAGAGAGAGAGAGAAAGTGAGAAAGCAAGCCACCAGGTCCAGGACTTGAACCATGGTTGGCCATGGGGGAGTCCAACACCCTTAACCACCACGCCACCTGCTGGCCTCTGTTATTACTATTTTTTAATTTGACCAGAGAGAGACAGATAGAGAGAAAGGGAAAGTGAGACAGCAAGCCACAAGGTCCAGGACTCGAACCATGGTCGGCCATGTGGGAATCCAGCGCCTTCACCACCTTCACCCCATTCTTTTCCTTTCTTTATTGCCCAAGGGCCCGTGCGTTTTCCAGAGAGAAAACAGGAGCGAGAACACTCCCCAAATTGTGATCACATCACAATCCCTCCTCCTCCATTACTCCCTCTAGTCGGGACTTTGGGCCCGAACACTCGAACACCCGCATGCTCTTCCAGCTGCTGTAGCTGGGATCGGATTCCTGGTTGGCCATGTGGGATCTGGCTCCTTTTAACCACTGAGCTGTGGGTCTAGCCCAGGAGAGCTGGGATTTCTGACTAAAAGGGAGCCCCTCGCTCACTCTCATTGAACCATGAGGGAGGGCTTGGTCTTACTGACCCTGTGGGGAATGCCCTGTTGCGAGTTGGTGCTTAGTACGTGTTTGTGCACTGGGGAGGTTCGTGAAGGTTAGCGAAGGTTAGCGAAGCTGTGTTCTCTGGGGACCTCATGTGGGGCTCAGTTCAGGGCCTAAGGTGAAGACTGCATAGAGCCTGCCCACATGGCTACTAAGGGTCCCTTTAATCGACTGTAAAGCCCAGTGCAGGATTTCAGGCCCAAATTCCGAGGGCCAAGTCCCTGGTGAGGCCCTGTGGCTCCAGAACTGTTGTGGTGTGTCCCGCAGGCCACCAGGTGCAATGTTGGCCTTGCGTTAGGGGTCGTGGGATGTGAGCTGGTCTTTAGACCCCTGGTCGGCCCTAGCAAGTGCAGTGCTATGCAGAAGGACTCAGGGGAGCCGCGTCAGGGAGGGACAGCTGGCATGCACGTGCCCTCAGTGGCTGCCGAGGGCACCCGTGCTCTGGACGGGGTAGTCCCCGTGTCATCCAAGTCCCAGTTCCTGACTGTCTGCTGTCATTTGCCACTTATGTGGCCGAATTGCCCCTATGGTGTGTGGCCTCCTGGCAGTTTGTCGCCCCCTGGCCTCTTCCTCGTACCTCCTGGAAGGGGCAGGACACAGCCTTTTTTTTTTTTTTTTTCATTTTTTGTTGGGAAGAAAGGTGCTGGGCCTGGCCTGCTGCTGGTTGCTGTATACCCCTGTCCTTCCTCCTCTGAGCCTGTCTTCCCTTCTGATGTTCTGCATGGGAGGAGTATGGAATTCTGGGGACTGCTGTTCAGGGGGCAGTTGGGTGTGGCCTGCTGCTCTGGCCAAAGCCTTTCCCCTGGATACAGTTCCAGCCCTGGACGGGATTGCGTGCTGCCCACAATGCCCCCCCTCCAGCAGGCCGGCAGGGCCATTGTATTCAGCTGGAGCTGCTGAGGCCTGGCTCTCCTGGGCTAAGGTAGGAGCGTCTAGGCTTGGCCTATCCAGGTAGGCGGCTCACAGAGGACAGTGTGGACACCATCTTTGCCCACACATATGGGGCAAGGAAGGCCATAAATAAATGAATGACAGATTCAGGGAGGTGGAGCTATGGAGGGGTGGAGCCACCGGGGCTCTAACATCCAGCCCTGAGCAGGGACGGCCTCTTGGAGGAGGGGATTTCTGAGCTGAGCTGGGAGTGCACTGGGCCTAGGGTGGCGCCCTGCTTGGAGTGTGTGAGGGACTGAAAAATAGAGACTACTGAAAACTCAAAATCCCTCTGCCCCATGTCTGCATTCGCCCCTCTCCCTGAGCCAGGGAGGAGGAGTTCCAGTTTCATGTGGGGACACCCTCAATAGCTGCAAGATGGAGGGCTTTGTGTCTCTGCGGAAGGGTTGCTGGCAGAAACGTTGAGCTACCAGCCTGTACCAGGCCCCGTGCTGGGCACGGGCCTCACCTTGAGAAGCCACACGCAGGTGGGGAGACAGCTGTGACACACCACAGGGCCCCGGCAGTCACGCTAGTTGAATTGGTGAGCGCACAGCCATGTGGTGGAATATTATGCAGCTGTAAAAAATGAGGATGCTCTTTCGGAAAGGTCTTCAATGTCTGTTAAGAGAAAGCTCAGTGCCAATGGGATTAAAGAATGGCATCTCTTTAGCTGCTTCTTCTTCTTCTTCTTCTTCTTCTTCTTCTTCTTTTAAGAGAGATTTTTTGCTATAGGGCATGTGTGCTCACCGGAGAGACAGGCAGGGACAGAGAGACAGAAAGTGAGAAATCACTCCCTAGAGGATATGGCTATGGTGCAATCCCTTCTCCTCCATTCTCCTCCTGGGATCTTGGGCATGCATGCACATGTGCCCAGCGTGTTTAAGCCGCTGGGTCCGGGAGTCAGACTGTGGTCAACTACATGGGAGTCCAGCGACATAGCTATTATGCAATCTGCTGGTCCCATATCTTCTCCTTTTTGAACCATGTCGCTGTTTAAATCATTCCTTGATGGGACCAGGCAGTGGCGCAGTGGTGGCACAACTGGCGTCACACAGAAAAGGTCCTGGGTTGCTGTCCCGAAACCTCTCTGACTACAGTGGACACCCGCGTGTGTGGCTGTGACCCAGTGACCCCGGCTGGCTGGGACTGGCGGTGGATGACAGCGTGGGGACCTTGCTGGGAGTGTGTGTCTCTCTTTCTCTCTCAGAAGAAATAAACGAACTTAAAAACACATTTAAAAAAAGTGGTGGGTGAACGAACATTCATTAGTGACTTTTACGTGAACGCATTTAGTGGTTTTGAATTCCCTGTTACTGTGTTGTCCAGCAGACCGACTTCTTGTGTGGTTCATGAAAGTTGCCACCGTGATTTCTCCACCAAGTTTAGTCAGTTGACAGAGAACAAAAACAGAAAGTCCAGGGACCAGTAGTTAGTGTAATGGCTATGTCACTGGACTCCCACGTAGTCGACTACGGTTCGAGTCCTGGACCCGGTGGCTTAAACTCACTCCGGGCGCGTGTGCGTGCGTGCCCAAGATCCTGAGAGGAGAATGGAGGAGAAGGGATTGCGGCGTGGCCATCCCCCCTGGGGGGTGATTTCTCGCTTTCTGTCTCTCTGTCTCTCTGGTGAGTGCACGCGCCCTATAGCAAAAACCTCTAAAAAAAAAAAAAAAAGAAAAAGCCCAAACTCACCCTTCCCCTCTCCCCTTTCCTTTCACCTCTATTCCTGCAGGTGTGTTTGCTTCTGGTGACTTGATCGGGGCTCCTCCTGGGGCGGCCATCACTGTCTCTAACATGCTGTGGGGGCCTGTTTCCTCAGTCTCCCCTGCTGCCTTGGAGCCGGTGGCCGGCCATGCCCTGGGGCTGCTGCCCAGGCAGCAGCTGGGAGTGGGGAAGAACCCGCTTTGGCGTCCTCCAAGGTGCAAACCCCAGCTTTGCTACGACACATTGTGCTTCCTCGGGGTCCGGGACTCGAACCATAGTCAGCTACATGGGAATCCAGCAACGTCGCCATTACACCAACTGCTGATCCTGGGACTGGACACTTTCGAGCGCTGGGAGTCAAGCAGTGGCCAAGACCACATCCTCCTCCCCATGAGCATGCTCCTGGTAGGCGACCCAGATGGGAGACCGGTGGGTGTGCACCGGTGTGTCCTGTGCTGGCCACGTGTGCGAGGAGGGGCAGACGAGGCTGACTGGGGACAGGAAGAAGGGGTGGGCTGTTTTAGGGTAGAGTGTCAGAGGAGGTAGGGACCCAGCTGGGGGCATGTGAGGGAAAGGACATTAAGCCAGAGATTACATCGGGGCAAATGACCGTAAATAGCTGGGGGATCTCCCCATGGGCAGAGGGTGCTGGGGGAGTCCCATGGTTAGGGAGGTGGCCAAAGCCGGTCACTGAGTGTGACGAGGAGCTGCCGGCGGATTCTGGTTTGGGGCGTGTGAGGTCTGATTGGCCCTTTAAAGCCCCCTGTCCTCGTGGGAGGAGCAGGCTGGAGTGGCAGCAGGTCTCTCCCCAGCTGTGCTGGCAAGGGGAGGGCCACCCTGGGCTACTGTGCAGGTGGGGCGGCCGGGATGTCGCGATGAATTGGAAGTGGAGTGGGAGAGAGACCAGGTGAGGCTGAAGGTCCTGGCCCAGTGCTGGACGGAGCAGCTATTTCTGGTCCCCTGCAGCCCTTTGTAACCCATGTCCCTTTTCTGAGGCCCGAGCGTGGGCTGTGCAGGTGGCTGTGTGGCTGCAGGCCGCAAGCCCAGGGGGACTCTGGGCTGCAGAGGCCTACCCTGCTGATGGACCAAAGCAGTGGGCTGATCCTGTACCCCAATAGGGGAGACTTGGAGACTGCAGGGCTGAGGTCTACAGGGAGGCTTCTGGGGCTCCGTGGCCTCACTCTGGGAGGGTTAGGAACCCTGCTGGGGTGTTGTGTGGAGCAGCCCAGGAGGGGCTTGCTGGTGTTGGGGTTCCCAACTGGCAGCCCCCTGAAATTCCAGGCCAGCGAGCAAGCCCTGGGCCTTGGGCTTCTTCCCTTGACCATGGTGCTGGCAGGAGCCCGGCTGGGCTGGTCCGTGGAGGGGCAGAGCACAGGGCCCCTCTCACAGGTGTCCTGTCCCGAGACACCTGCACAGGCAGCCCTGGGGCACTTCGGTGGGGGCTGTCCTGCAGGAGAGCATGGCAGTGGGGAGCCCAGGAGGCACTCAGTGGAGCCTGGGTAGTCAGGGAGGGCTTCCTGGAAAAGGAGGTTCTAGCACTGCCAGGAAGGTGGCAGGGGTGAGGAAGACATGGGAATGCAGACAGTCCACCCTCTCTCAGGGGAGAGTTAGAGAAGAGGTGGGGAGTCAGGCTGGGGTGGTGGACTGGACCCCGAAAATGGAGTATGCTCTTGAGCCAAAGGCAGGATAGGCAGTCTCGGGGTGCGCCGGGCAGGGGAGGGAAGTAGCCAGCGCTGTGATGTCCACTGGGAGCAGGAGTAAGTGGGCATGGCGGCAGGTGGGAGGCCTGTGGTGCAGAGACGGGTGCTTGCCTGCAGGCCCAGGGGGCACTGGGGCGGGAGCCAGCTCTGTCCACTTCCAGGTCCTGGCCCTGGCAGGCTGCCCTCAGTTATGGGCATGCCTGCGCCACTAATTCACCTCCTTTGGCGGGTCCCTTTCCAGGGCTCCTGTTGGGTCAGGCTGTGCGTCACTTCGTGCCATTGTCCTCACAGTTACTGGAATTTGGAAACGTTGCAAAAATGCCTCTGCCTCTCCTCATATATGGAGATGGTTGCAAAGAACGTGCTGGATTGAGGAAAGGTTATTTCCTTCCTCAAGGGTGGGGAGCCGGCTTTTCTTTGTGAGGGGCTGTGTTGGAGGCAGCCAGTGTGTCCCCGCCCGGGTATCCAAGCTGGGGAGGAAGTGGTGGTGCCACCTTCCTGCCCCAGGCTGGGCTGATGGGGAGGGTGGGCAGGGAGCTGCAGCCACAGAAGCCTTGACTCTGCTGGCCCCGGGTCTTTTCAGCGTGCAGGCCACGGTTTCCTCACCTGTGGGCCGGGGCAGCCTTCCTGGCTCACCTGACACTGGCACCCAGGAATGGCGTGGCGTGCGGGAAGAGGGTCTGGGGCCTGAGCCACAGGTCCCTGCATGGTGAGGGCTTCCTCTCTCAGCCTGGGCTTCTCTGTGAAACGGGCCTGCTTAGAGTGTCCCCCGCCCCCTGCCACCCCCCGCCAGGGTTAGCGTGAACACGGAGGACAAGTGGAAAGCCATCGCCCACTTGGGAGGGTAGATGGCACTGCGCTGGCTGGCTCTTGGAGCACGTCGTCCATCTCTCCTGTCACCTTTCTCCCTTCTGGTAATGGAAGCGCCAGTGTCTGTGTCAGGGCCACCCCCTAGCCCTGTGCCCGCTCTTTGGTGCCCTTGGAAGGCACGGCACATCACAGCCTTACTGGCGCTCACGCCCGTGCACACATAGCCACACAGGGTCACACTTACACACACTCACTTAAGTACGTACCACACACAGGCACACACCCCACACTTCCAGGCTCACTCACGGGTCTCCCCACAGACACACACACACCCACATACAGGTAAACACACTTACACACGCAGTACATGGGCACACACACACACCACTCACATGCGATGCACACATGTGTACACATGCTCACACTCACGTCCCTGACAGCTGTCCCAGTCTTTGAGGCAGAGAGACCGTCCCCATGGTGTTTGGTGCTGGCCGAGCCTCTCAGTGACACTTATCTGTCCCTCGTGCATCCTTAGAAGCAAATTAACTTCACCACCTTGTCTGGCTGTGGTACTCTGGGCCCTGGCGGCCGTTGTCTGGTCACAGGCTGATGGGGCAGGGCCTGTGGGGGCCTGAGGAGAAAGCCAGCAGGTGTTCCTTCCTGTCACCAGAGTGATCGTGGACTTGGCCCCCTGCTGTGTGGCCATACCCTCCTCCTCTGCCTTCGTTACTGTTTTAACACGGGACCTCGCTCTGTGCTCACCCTGCTGCCTGTGCAGGGCCCAGGGGGGTAAAGACAGCTTTCTTGACGCTCCTGCCTCAGCGCCCCAGCTGGGGCCACAAACCACACTCAGCTCTTCTTTCAGACAAGGCCTGGCTGTGTTACCCAGGCCAGCCTCGAACTCACAATCCTCCCGCCTCAGCCTCCCTGAGTTCTGGGGTTACAGACACCCACTGCTGCATCTGGCCTTTAGGTTGGACCAGGAATCGAACCCAGGCCTCCTCAGGGGGTCCCTCCCAGCCTGCAGAGCACATCTTAGCAGTGTGCGGCATTGTGGCTGGCCAATACTTGATATCATTTAAAAAAAAAAAAAAAATCTCTCTTCTGTTATATTTACTTAAAAAGGAAACATTTTATCACACTCAAGACGGGAATCGGAATCCCTCGCCCCAAGTCAGCAATGCCCTTAGAAATAAGCACAGCTGGGACCAAGCGGTCCTTGCAGTCCCAGCCTCCTCTGGTCCCGGCCTCGGGCCTGGGCCCACATGAGGCCTTCCTGGTCTGTGCTGAACGGGACAGCCGTGAGTGCCGTGATGCTGAGGGCACACTGAGCTACGCGGAGACATCCTCCAATACTGAGTCGGTTAAGAGATAATCGGGGGTGGATAGGCCAGCAGTTAGCGTAACGTCTATGTTGCTGGACTCAAACGACTGCAGTTCGAGCCCTGAACCTGGCGGCTTAAACTCACGCCAGGCGCATGTGCGTGTGTGTCCAAGATCCCGAGAGGAAAATGGAGGAAAAGGGATTGCAGCGTGGCCATCCCCCCTGGGGGGTGATTTCTCGCTTTCCCTCTCTCTGTCTCTCTCTGTCTGTCTGGCGAGTGCATGCGCCCTATAGCAAAAGCCTCTCCAAAAAAAAAAAACAAACAAAAAAAAAAAAAAAAAAAAAAAAAAACCCGAGGTAATTGGGGTGATCCCTCTCTCTGGGACCACCATCCTTGGTGCCTGTCCCTGCAGTTGGACATAGCCGTAGGTGGCCATCCCTAGCATCCACTGGAAAGACCCGTCTGGCTGGTGACCATACCGCCCCCTTCTGGAGAACCCTCGGCGTATTCCACACTGCCCCAGGCCCTGAGTGGAGGCTCCGGCTCCGCAGGGATGTCTCTTCAGAGACCACGTGCCTGCTTCTCACTCTGTGGCTGTCCCTGAGCTCCTGCGGCTGCTGCAGTCGTCCTTGGGCCCAGCTCTGTGCTCTGCCTTCTGCCTGCGCAGGGCCCAGGAGGGGATGGCTGCTTAGCCTGGGGTCTGTGCCAAGGGGAAACGGCTGGGGGTTAGGATTGGAGCTCCAGGGCTGGGGAAGCGGGCAGGGGGTCCGTGAGGAGGTGTGGATCCAGGCCTGAGGAGATGGGAGAGCCTTATCCGCTGTCAGGTGTTGTGCCTGTGAGTGGGGGGCATAATGTCGCTCCTCACAGTGACGCCAGTGACCCAGGGATGACAGGCGGCCTCTCCCTGGGTGTTCTCTTAGACCGAGCGATGCCACAGGACTGCGTTTCCAGCTCCTGCTCTGCTCTTCTCATGCCATAGCCTTCATCCGCAGCCTTCGTCCACTGGCTCTGTCCACAGGCTGGTCCATGGCTGGTCCACTGGCTGGTCCACAGCCTTCGTCCGCAGCCTTCGCCCACAGGCTGGTCCACAGTAGCGGTGGCCCCAGCCGTTCCAGCCTCACGCTCTTGAGCCCAGAAGCCCCGGAGCAGGGAGCTCCCCCTCCTGGAATTTCAGCATGGGCCTGTGTTTCAGGGTTGTGTGTCTGGGTCCTGTCCCGGACCAGTCAGTGCGGAGCGGGGTGGGAGACCCCTCATGGCCATCCAGCCATCCATGTAGCTTGAAGTTGGGCGCAGGGGGCTCCCTGGGGGAAAGTAAGGGGGTACTTAGCCGGAGAAGGGAGCTGAGACCCCCAAGCATCGCTGACCTGTGCTCATAAGCAGCCTTTTCCCGTCCCTGTCGCACGTCCCAGGGAACGTGCCTGTGTTGGAGGGTGACTAGTGGCAGCCGTTCACGATCTGGGAAAGTTCACGGCACTCGGGAGTTGGAGGGGGGTTAAAGCTGTGAAATCTTGACCTCTGGCCCAACTCACTCACCCACGTGGTGGGGCTGGAGGCCGAGTCTGTGACCCTCTGAGGGTTTGCTCTAAACTTCTGGCTTTTCATCTTCCTCGTCCGTAAGCCTGAAGCTCCAGGAAGCCCACGTGCAGAGTGCAGGAGGCCACGGAGAGGCCGCAGTGAACTCGGAGGAAGGGCCTCCGCGGGGGGATGTTAGGCTAGGCCTTTAGGGTTCAGTCAGAGTTTACTGAAGGAAGAGACGTGTGCCTGGCACAGGGAACAGCCCGTGCAAAGGAGCAATCCCTGAAAGGTTTGAAGAGCTGCCAGAGGTTTGGTGTAGCTGTAGCCAGTAAGCTTTTTCTTCTCCCCTAGAGAATTATTTATTTAATTTTATTTTTTTCATTCATTTATTTTAATTTGACAGAGAGAGAGAGAGACAGAGAGACAGAGAGAGAGAGAGAGAGAGAAAGAGAAAGTGAGAAAGCAAGCAACCAGGTCCAGGACTCGAACTGTGGTTGGCCATGTGGGAATATCCAGCGCCTTAACCACCATGCCACCTGCTGGCCCCCAGGTAGCCAGTAATCTTTTACAATATACTGGGCATTTGCTGAGCGCCTGTTGTTTGCCAGGCATGGTGCTGGGGTCCTTACGTCGCCTCTGAGTCCTCCCAGTATTGCCGGGAGCCTGCTGGGATCGGCCCCCTTTTGCAGATGAAAGCGTTGCCACTTGGAGGGTTTCATTCTCCCAGCTGCCCAGCAGCCTAGGAGGAGAGCTGGGTTTCAAATTCAGCCCTGATCTCTGCAAGTCCAGAGTTGGCCCTGCTTGCTCTGGCAGTGGAGGCTGACCGCCTTGGGGGGCTCCGGAGTTTCTGGGCCAGGTCCACCCGAGACTGGGCCAGACTCTGCCCTTTTGCACATGGGCTGCCTCACTGGCAGCCCTGAGAAATTCCTAAATTTCAGGCTGTGCAGACAGATAGGGGCTCTGGCATACAAAGGCCCAGGGGAGTCGTGGAGAGACTGGGCTGCCCGCTACCCTGGCTGGCAATTCTTTCCAGATGCATCTCCTGTCTGTCTCTGTCCATCTGTCTGTCTTACTGGCTTTTGGTATATGCTTCTGTCTCTTCTTCTCTCTCTCTTGCTCCATTTCTGTTTTCCTCATGGATCTCTGTCCTTGTCTCTGTCCGTCTCTGTGTCCCTCTGTCTTGGTCTCTTCCTGTCTATGACTTGTCCACCCCCCATCTAGGATCTCAGGCCTTTGTGAGGCTATAAGGACATAGGAGTGTGCCTCAGGGGGTACATGTACCTTAGTGGGTGCAGATGAGGATCTTAGCTTAGCTGGGGACTTGCCAGGTGATGTCACGCAAGCTCTTCTGTCTCTGAGGGCCCTTCCAGGTTGAGTGAGTGTCACGTTCACATTCATAACTTACCCCATGCTCTGCGCCAGTCCTGTGCTGGGGTTATGCAGGGTAATTAATCTACCACTCTTCACTCACCATCCACATACTTACCACTTCCCCATCCACCCACTCGCTAATCAACCCACCTACCCACCCACCCTCCTAGCCACCTATACATCCACTCGTCCATCTACCTGTGCATCCGCTCATCCTTCCACCCGCTCATCCTCCCATCTACCTTGCCCATTCATCCTCCCTACCCACCATCTGCCCATCCATCGGTCCATCCGTCTACCTACTTATCCATACATTCACCTGCCCACCCACCCACCCACCCATCCATGCCTCTGTGCCTCCAACCAGAGCACCTTGAGTGTTTGCCATGAGCCAGGCCCTGGAGCTCAGGGCTGGGCAGGAAGCATAGGTATCTGTGCCTCAGAGACTTACGGCCCAGATTGAGAGACAGACAAGCAGACAGACATGTCCGTGTAAGATGGCGGCTCCTCAGTGTGGGGAAGGAGCCGCGCAGCCCCAGCCTCCGATGTGCCCTACGGTTAGAGAAGGCAGGTACTGTCAGATGGGCTGATGGCAGAGTGCCCTGTGAGCGCCACGCGTGGTGACATCTGCAGGGCCGTCTGCACCGAGGTCACGTGGGAGCAAGGGTGCCATGTGGACTAGAGCGGGTGGCCTCTGACGGGGTGAACAGGTGGGTCAGAAATGCCGCCAGGGAGCCCGGAGCAAGGCATTGCAGGAACACTGAGGAGGTGAAGCAGTCCGGGCAGAGGGGAACATGGTGAAGCAGTCCGGGCAGAGGGGAACATGGCATGGCAGGGAGAGGGAATTGGGAGTCAGGAATTGTCAGGGGACTGGGGGCCAGTAACCCGGGGGATGGGGCTGGAGAGGGTGTGGAGGTAATGGACAGAGGTGAGGACTTGCCAGGGAGGTGCCCCAACACAAACATGTGCATGTTCCCCACTTCCCCCCCCCCCCCCCCCCCACACATACACACACACAGCTCTCATGGAGAGGAGTCTTGGTCTTTTTAGTCAAGCAAGGAAAGTCCGATTAAGCACAGAGACAGGTGAGAACCCAGCCCTGGCCCCTCTCTGGGGCTACCCCATTCTGGGTGGTGTGGTCTCTGTCCCGTCTCTCGGCCTGAGTGGGCACTGACTGGATGCCTGTCCTCTCCGGGGTGGAGGCAGGTGAGCTGCTGCTGCTTGGGGGCCTGGCAGGCTTTGGGAGAGGCTGGGTCCCAAAAGCTGTCTCTGCTGGCCTGTATGGCACCTGAACCCCACTTTCTGTTCCTTCAGAGAGGCATTAAAGTCCCCCCAAAGGCCAATGCATTCTCTGGGAGGAAGAGGGCCACCCCATCTCAGTGCCTGCTGGGAGGAGCCACCTCCCACAGGAATCAGGTAGAGGATTCTCTTTACCAGGAAAAATGAATGAGCCCTTAATCCCCAAATATCGAATGTTATTAAATCCAGTAGTCCCCCCCCCAATCTGAGGTCTTACTTGCCATGGTTTCAGTTATTTGTGGTCAACCGCAGTCCAAAAACATGACATAGGAAATTCCAGATGTAAACCATTCATACGTTTGCAGTTGCATACCATTCTGAGGAGCGGAGCGCACCTCTCGGCCCCCCGCTCCGTCATCCTGGGACAGCAGGCCTCCGCCCTCAGCCTGTCCTCTCCATAGCTGCCCTCCTCTTTGCCACGGGGGCCGCCTTGGCCAGCAGGTCGAGAAAACATCGTTGAAATGGGGTGTGATATCGTCCTTCATTTCAGGCGTCCTTGGGGTCTGGTAATGTCTCCCCCCAATAATGGGGGACAGAATAGGGAACGTACGTTTTCAGCATCCAGTGAGATGATCATGTGGACTTTTTCTTTTAGCCTTTTTTACACAATAGTGACTTGTATTGATTTTAAACCCTACCTGGGCTTAATATATTATTATTCTTTGAATGTGCTGCTAGATTTTATTTCCTAGCATTTTAATTCGAATCTGACAGCTAGATTGTTTTCTTTTTCTTTTTTTCTTTCTTTTTCTTTTTCTTTTATTTGTTACAGGGTACATGTACTTGCAAGAGAGAGACAGAGAGAAAGAGAAAGTGAAAAAGTACCCCCCCAGGGCGATGACCACACTGCAATCTCTTCTCCTCCATTCTCCTTTCAGGATTTTGGGGGCATGCATTCACACGCACGCGCACACACACATACACACACGTGCACGCACATGTGTCTGGCATATCTTTCAAGCCTCTGGGTCTGGACTCAAGCTGGAATCCAGCTGCTTTGACCACCAGATCACCTGGCTGGGCCACTAAATTCTTTTCTTTTCTTTTTTTTTTTTTTTTTTTGGAGAGGTTTTTCGCTATAGGGCGCGTGCGCTCGCCAGACAGACAGAGAGATACAGAGAGACAGAAAGTGAGAAATCACCCCCCAGGGGGGTTGGCCACGCCGCAATCCCTTCTCCTCCATTCTCCTCTCAGGATCTTGGACACACATGCACACGCACCCGGCGTGAGTTTTAAGCCACCGGGTCCGGGACGCGAACCACGGTCGACTACGTGGGAGTCCAGCGACATAGCCATTACGCTAACTGCTGGTTCTGCACTAAATTCTTTTCTTGCAGTGTCCATATCTGCATCTGATATTAGGATTTTCGTAGGTCTTTTTTTTATAATTAAAAAAATTTTTTTTAAATAATTATTTTATTTAACTTTATTTATTTATTATTTTTAATTTGACCAGAGAGGGGTACAGTGAGAGAGAGATCGAAACAGGGAAAGTGAGAAAGCAAGCCACCAGGTCCAGGACTTGAACTGTAGTCTACGTGTGGGAGTCCCGTGCCCTTAACCATGACGCCACCTGCGGGCCCCAAGGACTTTCGTAGTTTTATAAAATGAAAGGAAAACCACATTTCTTCTCGTAGGCCTGAAACAGTTTTTTGTTTTGTTTTGTTTTTGCTATAGGGCACATGTGCTCACTGGAGAGAGACAGAGACAGAGAAAGAAGGAAAGTGAGAAATCACCCCCAGGGAGGATTGCCACGCTGCAATCCCTTCTCCTCCATTCGCCTCTTGGGATTTGGGGCATGCATGTACATACCTGCCATGTTTTTTTTTTGGAGAGGTTTTTGCTATAGGGCGCGTGCACTTGCCAGACAGACAGAGAGAGACAGAGAGACAGAAAGCGAGAAATCACCCACAGGGGGATGGCCACGCCACAATCCTCCTCCATTCTCCTCTCGGGATCTTGGGCACGCATGCACACGCGCCCGGCGTGAATTTAAGCCACCGGGTCCGGGACTCGAACCGCGGTCTACTACATGGGAATCCAGCGACATAGCCATTATGCTAACTGCTGGTCCCCATACTTGCTGTGATTTTCAAGCCGCTGAGTCCAGGACTTGAACTGCAGAGTCAACTATGTGGGATCCAGCTGCCTTAACCTCCACGCCATCTGCTGGCCCTGGAACAGTTTTTTTGAACAGATTGCAAAGTATCGTCACCTCTGACTGTCCTGTGTCTGTGTCTTGTGCTAGCCTCTGTGGGTCATTCTTTATTTAGTCCGACAGCCTGTTGTGGGGAAACTTGCTTGTTCTCATTTCACAGATGGGGAAAATGAGGCTCAGAGAGCCGGAATCCCTGCCAGGGATCATGTAGTCAGGTTGAAGCACAAGCTATTCTGATTTAAGCCTGGGTGTTCTGAGCTGTTTCCTCTGAACAAGAGTAGTCTGAGATGCTGGCTCAAGAGAGTACCCTGGCTTGGGACTAGCAGTTAGTGTAATGGCTATGTCGCTGGACTCCCATGTAGTTGACTGCGGTTCGAGTCCTGGACCCAGTGACTTAAATTCACACCTGGCGCATGTGCGTGCGTGCCCAAGATCCCGAGAGGAGAATGGAGGAGAAGGGATTGCGGCGTGGCCATCCCCCCTGGGGGGTGATTTCTCGCTGTTGTCTGTCTTTCTGGTGAGTGCGTGCGCCCTATAGCAAAAACCTCTCCAAAAAAAAAAAAAAAAAAAAGAGACAGAAAAGAAAAGAAAAAAAGAAAAAAAAAAAAAGAGAGTACCCCGGCTTTGTTCTGGGCTTTTCCAGCAGGTGTGTGTGCGGGAGAGTGGGAAGAACGCTGGGTGTCAGGTGTCACCTGTCTGTTACCTGCAATCCAGGCAGCGGCTGTCTGCTCTTGGATGATCTACCCTGCCACCCATCCCTCAGCCATGCGTCCCCAGGCCAGTGCACCCACGGTGGATTTGCCTCCCCATCTGGCCAGCCTCCCTCTCTTCCCCGCCCGTCTACCACCCACGAACCCAGCCCATCAGGTTACTGCCATTCATCTACCACCTGCCCTCCCTCCTCCTCCCCCACCTCCCCATCACTCACTCCCGCGTGTACCCGTGACCCACCCACCACGCATCTACTGACCCATTCATCTCTCCGTCGCCTTTCCACGTGCCGGCTCACACGCCACTCCACTCATCGGTCCACCTTTTCATCCGTCTGTCTACCCATCCATCCGTCATCTACCTTCCTTCCATCCATCCGCCACCTTTCCTCGCTTCCTTCCTCCCTCCATCCCTTCCTCCCTTTTTAAAGATTTTTTTTGAGAGGTTTTTGCTATAGGGCACGTGTGCTCGCCAGAAAGACAGACAGAGACAGAGAGACAGAAAGCGAGAAATCACCCCCCAGGGGGGATGGCCACGCCGCAATCCCTTCTCCTCCATTCTCCTCTCGGGATCTTGGGCACGCATGCACATGCGCCCGGCGTGAGTTTAAGCCACCGGGTCCGGGACTTGAACTGCGGTCGACTACATGGGAGTCCAGCAACATAGCCATTATGCTAACTGCTGGTCCCTTTTTTTTTTTTTTTTAAAGAAGTTTTTGCTTTAGGGCATGTGTGCTCACTGGAGTGAGAGAGAGAGAGAGAGAGAGAGAAAGAGAGAGACAATGAGAGTGAAAGTGAGAAATCACCCCCCCCCCCCCCAATGGGAAATGGCCATGCCACTATCTCGTCTCCTCAATTCTCCTCCAGGGATCTTGGGCATGCATGCACATACGCACAATGTAATTTTCAAACCACCGGGTCTGGGACTCAAACTATGGTTGGCTATGTGTGAGTCCAGTGACATAGCCGTTATGCTATCTGCTGCTCCCCCCCTTCCTTTGTTTCCTTTATCCATCTGTCCAACCACCCAACTATTCATCCTGCCATCCAACTGGTCACCCACCCCTATCCTTCCATCTGTCCTTCCTTACCCACCATCCTGCCATCCAACTGGTCACTCACCCCTATCCTTCCGTCTGTCCTTCCTTACCCACCATCCTGCCATCCAACTGGTCACCCACCCCTATCCTTCCATCTGTCCTTCCTTACCCACCATCCTGCCAACCAACTGGTCACTCACCCCTATCCTTCCGTCTGTCCTTCCTTACCCACCATCCTGCCAGCCAACTGGTCACCCATTCCTATCCTTCCGTCTGTCCTTCCTTACCCACCATCCTGCCATCCAACTGGTCACCCACCCCTATCCTTCCGTCTGTCCTTCCTTACCCACCATCCTGCCAGCCAACTGGTCACTCACCCCTATCCTTCCGTCCTTCCTTACCCACCATCCTGCCAGCCAACTGGTCACTCACCCCTATCCTTCCGTCTGTCCTTCCTTACCCACCCTTCCGTCTGTCCTTCCTTACCCACCCACTTGATCATCTGTCTCTCTACCCACTCATTTATCTCTCTATCTCCCCACCCACCCCTTTATCCATCTACTTCTCACCTACCCATGGGGCTTGGCTTTAAAGTAGGGGTTAGGATTTGGATTTGCAGTTTCAGGAGGGAAGGCATCTAGGTTGGGGTAGTAAGAACCGACATGAGGGGTTGGGAACCAGGAGAATCTTCCCGTTTAGTAGGAATTGGGTGTGTGGAGGACAACAGGGGAAGACGGCTTAGGAAAGAGAGGTGGAGGTTAGAGCTCACTCGCTCTCTTTCTCTCTTCCTAGTGAGCAATGAAAAAAAAAAAAAAGAAGAATTCTTGGTTGCAAGTGATAGCAAACCTAGTCCAGGTCAGCCTGAGCAGCATGGTTCCTGTCCCCACAGGTCAGCTTTTCAGTTAGACTCAGCCATGCTCGGAGCCAGGTACCCAGCAGCTGTCACTGTGACCCATCTTCCATGTCTTGGTTGTTCTTTTTCTTTTGAGTTGGCTCTGGTCTCAGTTTCCACTGGTGACAGGATGGCTTCAGGGACCCTCGACATTCCATCATTTTATGTCTCACACCGCAGGAAGGGGAAGGCCGTTTGCTCCGTATCTCACCCAAGTTGGACCTCATGAGCTCCAGGTAACCCAGTGTCCACCCCGAGTTAGGCGTTACGGTGAGGGGAACGGGAGGTGCTGGGTGGAGTGGCAGTGGGGTTCTGGAGACCCCAGAATGAAATCCAGGGGCTGTGCTTAGAAAGGGGGTCAGAAATCCCTCCAGTAGGGACCAGCAGTTAGCGTAATGGCTATGTCGCTGGACTCCCATGTAGTCGACCGCGGTTCGCGTCCCAGACCTGGTGCTTAAACTCACGCCGGGCGCGTGTGCGTGTGTGCCCAAGATCCCGAGAGGAGAATGGAGGAGAAGGGATTGCGGCGTGACCATCCTCCCTGGGGGGTGATTTCTCGCTTTCTGTCTCTCTGTCTCTCTCTGTCTGTCTGGCGAGCGCATGCGCACTATAGCGAAAACCTCTAAAAAAAAAAAAAAAAATCCCTCCAGTCCACCACAGAGCTTTGTTCGTACTCTCCTTTTCTGCTGGAGGTGGGGTGACTGTGCATAGCTGTTTTCAGATTGTCAAAGGGGCCAGCGCTGCTTGGAACCATTCAGGACTCATCTGGGTGGGAGGTGGACAGAGGAGGAGTGCATCCCTGGAGGCTGCCTGGGTTCTCAGGGGGTGGGCGGGGCACCCAGGGCGGGCCACCCATCTAGGGCCAGTGGAGGGAGCCCTGAGCACCAGGTGGGGCGTGGGTGAGCTCAGCCTTGGCTGGGGCAGGGCTTTCTCTTCGTTCACGCCCTGGGAGCGTTTCCTCTTTCCAGAGTAGGGCCTGGTGGGGAAGGAAAAGATCAGTCCCCTCTGGTGCCAAAAGCAACATTTTCTTCTCAGAAAGGTTGATTAAAAGTCACGGGCATTCGTCTCTGTAATTGTTCACTGGTTATGTTGGTAACGAGATTACTGACTATGTATGCGGGGTCCAGCCACCCCAGATTTAAGGAGCTCTCTATTCTTTTCTCTCTCTCTTTTCTTTTTTCTTTTTTGAGGGAGGAGAGGGAAGGGAGGGGACAAAAACCTGGCCGTTCCACTTGGAGGATTATTTTCCCCAGTGTTCTCATGAGCTCACCCAGTAGAGGGAAGGCCCCGTGGCTGCTGAGCCTGTGAGGACCGCAGGGCTCCTGCCGGCCTAGTCCCTCCAGAGCCCACGGCTCAGGCCTCGCCTTGCAGCCAGCGTTTGTCCTGGACCCGTTGTCTTCCTCCTCCTCCCTGGGGGTCTTAGACACCCACCTGTGCCTTCACCTCACCTGACCTCCTCTGACCTGCAACTGAAGCTGTCACCTGAAAACATCACAGACCTTCTCCCCAGGCCCCTGGCTCTGTGCCTTTTCCTTCATGGCCAGGTTTTTTTTGTCTTTTTGCAAATCATGCCATCGATTTTGTTTTGTTTTGTTTTTGGAGAGGTTTTTGCTACAGGGCACATGCACTCGCCAGAAAGACAGAGACAGAGAGACAGGAAGCGAGAAATCACCCCCCGGGGGGATGGCCACGCGGCAATCCCTTCTCCTCCATTCTCCTCTTGGGATCTTGGACACGCACGTACACATGCCCAGCGTGAGTTTAAGCCACCAGGTCCGGGACTCGAACCGCGGTCGATTACGTGGGAGTCTAGCGACATAGCCATTATGCCACCTGCTGGTCCCAGTTATTAAGACTGTTTTTCATGCCCACTAGTAAATGAACTCTGGCTTTAGAGGGGGAAGCCAGACACGATCCCTTTACTTTGGATATTTTGTGACTTTCAGATCTCCCAGTTTGTTCCATTTCCTCTGCCAGTACCCTCTCTGGCTTTTGTTTCCTTTCTCTGGACTACTGCAATTGGTCATTTGTTCCTTTCCATCATAAAAGAGACTTTTTACTAGTCAGTACACAGCAGCCTGTTTACTGTGGTGGAGGAGGCCTGCAGGTCGCCAGCCCTGGTTGAAGCAGGAGAACGCTGCCCGTTTCTGGAAGCCTCGAGGTCCTTCCAGTCTCCCTGTTCCTGGTACCGCCCCTGCCTTCGCTTTGTGCAATTAAAACCTTCCTTGTACTGCTTTTTTTCTGGAGAGGTTTTTGCTATACGGCACGTGTGCTTGCCAGAAAGACAGAGAGAGACAGAGAGACAGAAAGCGAGAAATCACCCTACAGGGGGGATGGCCACACTGCAATACCTTCTCCTCCATTCTTCTCTTGGGATCTTGGGCATGCACGCACACACACCTGGCGTGAGTTTAAGCCACCGGGTCTGGGACTTGAACCGCAGTCAGCTACATGGGAGTTCAGCGACATAGCCATTACGCTAACTGCTGGTCCCCCTCGTACTTCTTTTCCTTTGGAGAGGTTTTTCGCTATAGGGTGCGTGAGCTCGCCAGACAGACAGAGAGAGACAGAGACACAGAAAGCGAGAGATCACCCCGCAGGGGGGATGGCCACGCCGCAATCCCTCCATTCTCCTCCATTCTCCTCTTGGGATCTTGGGCACGCATGCACATGTGCCCAGCATGAGTTTTAAGCCACCGGGTCCGGGACTCGAACCGTGGTCGACTATGTGGGAATCCAGCGACATAGCCGTTACGCTAACTGCTGGTTCCCCCCTCGTACTTCTTGAAAGAGGCATCTACATACAGCCCTTTCTTAATCCCAGCTTACTCTTACAGCAGTGGCCCAGCGTTCTTTTGGAACAGTGTCTCCTAGGTGGACCAGGTGCCTTGCCGAGGGCCTGGGCCCACACCTGGGTGGCCCTGTACCTGGGTGGCCCTGGTCCTGCCTCTCTGGGCCTCTCTCTTCCTGGTGCTCACACTCCTCCCCGAGCCTGTGCTCCTGGTGCTCAGCCCCGGCGCACCCTGCTGCTCTGTGCCTTGTTCTCTGCCAGCCACCACGTGTAACTGGTTCCTGCTTCCCAGCCTCTGCGCTTGCTGTGACTCCTGCGGGGACATCCTTCCCCGGACCTTCACTCTGCCCTGTGTATGTGCCAGGTAGGGCTCAGCTGACACGCTACCCGCCTCCTAGGCCTGCTCTGGCCACTCTTACTGAGGAAGCGTCAGTCCTCTGTCACAATGCCGGCGTGGTTTTCTTCAGTTGTTCTTTCTCTCTTCCCTCTGCCAGAACGTGGCTGTCTGAGGGGAGGCCCGTCACTGGTCGCCTTCACTGCCATATCCCAGCACTGTATCGGGCTCGCAGCGCTAAAAAAGGCAGGTGCTCGAATGGCCGCACGCTGCAGGGCTCTGGGCGCATGCTCTCGGTCAGACCAACCTGGGCTCAAGTTCCTGCACCCACTTTTACTGGTCGTGTGACCTTTGGCAGCCTATTTACTCTGTCTGGCCTTCCTCAGTTCCTTATCTGTAGAGCATGGTTACATAAAATAAATATCCCCAGAAACTTGCATTCCCGTGTTTGGCTTTGTGTGGGCACTGAGGAAGTGATAGTGAATGAATCTGATCAGCAGCTAATAGTCGTGCCAAGAACAAGTTTATTTTTCCCAGTGAGCTAAATGACTTCCTCTTATCAGACAAGGAGCACCGGGTCACCCTCTAATTTCCCTTTTGGCTTTGGCTGCCAGGAAGCTCCTTACCAAGGGGAGGTCTTGGGAGCAGCCCTGTTTTCTATCAGGTCTTTGGTATCATTCTTTCTTCCCTTTCCTCTCTCTACGGTTTGGTTCTTCATGTTTGGCTCTCTGGTGCCCATGTTATTTATTTTTTATTGTGGTAAGGTACACATGACAACATTGACCATCCTAACCGTGTTTCAAGTGTGTATTTCTGTGGAATTAAGCACAATTACAGTGTTGTGTTTTATGTTACCACTAGAGCTTTTTCATCTTCTCAGACAGAAACGCAGTCTCTGTTAAACACGAACACCCTGTTCCTTCTCCCTCAGCCCCTGGCACCCGCCATTCCACTTAGCGTCTCTTAATTTGAACTGCTCGTACCTCACGTAAATGGGATCATACGGTATTTCCTGTGTGTCTGACTGGCTGACTTAGCATCATGTCCTTAAAGTTGGCCCATTTTGTCACATGCGTCAGGATGTCCTTCCTTTTCAAGGCTGAATCGTATTCCGCTGTATGGACAGACGACATTTTGTTTATTCATTCCTCTCTGGGTGGACACCAGAGTTGCTTCCATCTTTTGGTTACTGTGAATTACACTGCTGTGGACTTGAATGCGCGAATGTTGTTTTGAAAAATTACGTTCTTGGGACCAGCAGTTAGCGTAATGGCTATGTCGCTGAACTCCCACGTAGCCGACTGCAGTTCGAGTTCTGGACCTGGTGGTTTAAACTCACGCCGGGCGTGTGTGCGTGCGTGCCCAAGATCCCGAGAGGAGAATGGAGAAGGGATTGCTGTGTGGCCATCCCCCCCCAGGGAGTGATTTCTCGCTTTCTGTCTCTCTGTCTCTCTCTGCCTTTCTGGCAAGTGCACGCACTCCATAGCAAAAAACAAAACAAAACAAAACAAAAACAAAACAAAAATAAAATAAAACAAAAAACAAAAAAACTCTCTCTCAAAAAAAGAAAAAAAAAAGAAAAATTACATTCTTACCTTTAGGGCCTTGGGTGATCCCAGACCACACTCTCAGGGTAAGTGTTTGGGTGGTTCTTAGGTTCAAGCTGTCCTGCCTGCTTTTGTGTCTTGCCTGAGAATGTCTGTGTCTTTGTGTGTGGTAGACGCTGTGGCCCCTACTGGTGCCCCATTCAGTCAGTCACCTGGAGCACATGGCTCCCAGCTGCTGCAGGTGTTGGCCGCTAACGACTCACACCTGTGCCTCCCCCAGCTCCTTGGCCTTGGCTAGACGGGGATGCCTGGGGTAACTCTCCATGGGTTTTGCCCGGTGGCTGACTAATTGCCCGTGAGTGGCATGAGCCCTGGGATGCTGTCACACTGTAGGGTCCCCAGTGGGTCAGGCTGGACTGAGACCACAGTGTTGCCAAGCTTTGTCCCCTCCTTGTCCACTTCTCTCTTCCCTTTCCCACGAGCATGCCCTCCGGTACGCCACACGCACGAGCATGCCCTCCGGTACGCCACACGCATGAGCATGCCCTCCGGTACGCCACACGCACGAGCATGCCCTCCGGTACGCCACACGCACGAGCATGCCCTCTGGTACGCCACACGCACGAGCATGCCCTCGGTACGCCACACGCATGAGCATGCCCTCCGGTACGCCACACGCACGAGCACCCCGTCTGGTGATCTGCTTCTGGAGGGTCCAGTCAAGGCCCTTGGTGGGTCTCGCATGCCTAGGGGAGTTGGGTGGGTGCTGCTGTAACTGACACAGAGGCCATCGAGCCCACATAGCTTGCTGGTGTCTCCTGGGAAGGGCAGAGTCCCCAGTGTCTGCCGTGTGTAGAAGTGCGATCCTCAGCCCGGTGACCAGGCTAGAGGCCGGGATCCTGGGAAGGACAGAAGTAGGAACTCCCCTGGGCCTTGCTTTCTTCCTGGGTGCAGACAAGAGAAACTCAGCCTTGGGGAGTCCTGGCAACTAGAGAAGAACAGGGGAACCCACCATTACCAGGGGAGGTCCAGCCAAGAAGAGGGTAGCCCCCCTGCCGGGCCCCACAGAGTCAGTGTGAAACTTCCTGGTACTGGGGTTGGTGGGTGGTACAGCGATAAACATGTGGTGCTCTGTGAGGGGAGGGCCTGTGTTTGCGTCCAGAGACCTCTCTGAATGCGCTGGCACCCTCGTGCCCATGATCTGGGGTTGGCAGAGGCTAGGGGTGCATTGTGGTGTCAAGACCTGTCGGTGATCTCTCTCTCTGTCTGTCTTTATTCTCTGTCTGTCTTTATCTCTTTCTCTCTGTCTCTTATTCATGGAAGACATAAATAAATAGACTTTAGGAACGTTCTGTTAGGGCTGTCCCCCTAATTGTTATAGGAGCCAGACCCCACATGACTGATGAATCCTGACCCTAGTGGTGCGAAGAACACCCTGGGTACACGTGTCTGTGTGCGTGCACCCCAAATTCCAACAGGGTAGCAGAGGAGAAGGGATTATGGGTGTCCACACTCCACTGGGGGGTGCTTTTTTCTTCCTCCTCTGTCTGCCTCTCTGTCTCTCTTTGGCAAGCTCACACAACCTCTAGCAATGAAAAAAAGTTCTATTATTAAATGTTCTGATAGTAAATAAATTGTAAATGAGTAATCGTGGCCTAATTTAAAACGCTCCATGTGGGCCCTGCAAACAAGGTCCGTGTGCAGATGGGTAGGCTGCTGGTTGCTGCTGCCTTTGGTTGGCTTTGGGAGCCAAGGTCTGTGAGAGCCAAGGTCTGGGTGGAGCCGGTGGGCCGGGAGGCGCTGGCTGCTTGTTTGTAACTGGCGTGTCTGCAAATGTCTTGTCTGTTTATTCCCCTTCTGTCATCCCCAGCTGTTTGCAAGTCCCCGTATTTTGACACAGCTGCCTGTTGTTTAAAAGAGAGCTCTTTGCAAATACTTGAGAAGTTTCAAAGCCATGCCAACACCAACTGGAGACATTGTTCTTGTCCAGAGTTGCCCTGTTAAATTGGAATTTCCAATCGATGACGAATGCGAATGTCCCAAATATTGCACAGGATGTACTCAAATCATGATTATTCGTTGTCTATCTGAAACCCCAATGTAACTGTATGTCCTTTGGTTTCATTTGCTAGAACTGGCAATCCCCTACCTTACCTCCTTTGTAAAAAATTTCTTTTTGTGAGAGAATGTAAGACAAACACCCCCAAACGTAGTCTCCCCAGCGCAATCCACCCCTGGCCTTCGCCAGGCCTGAGTACGGTCATGCACGCTGAGCTCCTGGCATGCACCGAGAGGCCCCAGGAGGGGAACCTGGGGCCTTCCCATGTGGGTCCCCATTCCTGCAGAGCGTTGCAGTACCACTGTGCCACCTTCTGGCCCTCTTTTCTTTTTTTGGAGAGGTTTTTGCTGTAGGGCGCGGGCGCTAGCCAGACAGACAGAGAGAGACAGAGAGACAGAAAGCGAGAAATCACCCCCCAGGGGGGATGGCCACGCCGCAATCCCTTCTCCTCCATTCTCCTCTCGGGATCTTGGGCACGCACGCACACGCGCCCGGCGTGAGTTTAAGCCACTGGGTCTGGTATGCGAACCACGGTCTACTACGTGGGAATCCAGTGACATAGCCATTACGCTAACTGCTGGTCCCATGGCTCTCTTGTTCTTGTCAAAGTCAAGGGTCAGAGAGCTGGAGGAGGGCAGGGCTTTTCTGATCCCTTCTGGACAGTCTGCTGCCGCTAGGGCAGGGTCCCACCGGTCTGGTTACTTACTGTAGTGTCACCCATTACCTGACATCACAGGTGGCTGAAAACCATGGTTGTCTAACTTGTTCAGAACCAGTCACAGCGAGGGAGGCTGTGAGCCTGTGGACTGGCCGAGTGTGGTCGTCTTGTCTCCTGTCGGGGTCCCAGCGAAGCTGGCCCACCGGAACTCTCTGCTGAGGCTGTTAGCGTCCCCCTGTTGGGGACTCGGGATTCTCTTTGTTTATTTATCAGAATCTCAGGAGCTGAGAGCTGAGGTCGTTACCCTCGCCCACTAGCTCACTGTTACCTTGGCTTCTGTGGGTCCCACTCTTATGTCCTTGGTTTACGGTGTCCCCTTCATCTTTGGTCATGCCCTTCTCCCTAGAGTCGAGCTTCTTGTTCAGTTCAGTGCGTATCTGTGGTTTGCCTGTGTCTCGCAAAAGGCATCCTTTACTTTAAACACCTGTTTATTTTTTAATATTTTAAAATAATTTTATTTTATTTTTCAAGTGTTTGCCATAGAGCATGTGTGTGTGAGAGAGACAGAGAAAGAAAGTGAGAGCGCACCCTCCAGGGAGTACGGCCGTGTTGCAGTCCCTTCTCCTCCATTCTCCTTTTGGGATTTTACGCACACACACGTATGCACCCAGTGCGAGTTTCAGGCTGCCTGGGCTGGGAACTCAAACCATGGTCAGCCCTGTGGGAATCCAGTGTCTTAACCACCACACCACCTGCTGGCCCCAGTAATGATGCTATTCTAACGGGTAGGGAGAGCCTGAAGCTGTTTCCGCTTTGCATCTTCCTGGTTCTCAGTGAGTCCTCCTGAGGGCGGGCTCAGTGCCCTGTGACCCAGCGCTGTAGGCCCCTGACAGCCTCTCATAGGGGCTGCTGGGGCTCCCCTCGTGGGGAATTCAGGCCCCCAGCCTCCTTTTGGAGTGGCTCCTCTTTTCTGTTGTTGGTGGTAGGGGGTGGCTGTCTGTAGATGCCAGACATTCGGGAGGCCACGTGCGGTGGGGCCGTGGTAAACGCAGTTGGAGCCCCCAGGAAGAACACGTTCGAATCCGTGACCCAGCAATAGGGCAGCGTCTCCTCCTAAATCTCACTTCTATGAGTGAGCCCAGCCCTGCTTGCTCATCTCCAGGGACAGGGAGCTCGCCTCCTCCTCCTTGGCTATCCCTGAGCTGGAGCGGGCTTTCTCCATGGAGCTCTGCTCTGCGGTCTCTGCCCTCCACCCCTACATGTACACACCCCCTTGGGCAGCTGTGGAGTTGAGGGTAATGATGTCACGACCCTCTGAGGCTGCTGTTCTCCAGGTGAGCCACTCCCTGGGGCCTGGGCTCCCTCCCGCCTCAGGGCCCCTCCTCTGGACACACACTCGTGGGTCCTTTCTCCTCCCAGGTGGATGGACACCCTTCAGACAGCACCAGGGGGCTCTCAGCTGTGTGTAGGGGGTTCCAGACTGTGCAGGGAAACTGGGACCCTGAGTGCCGTGTGAAATCTTGGCGTGGCCACAGCTCAGTGGTTTTCACATGAGTTTCTGCATTTCCAATTTTTTTTTTTTTTTTTTTTGAGAGGATTTTGCTATAGGGTGCGTGTGCTTGCCAGAAAGAGAGAGACAGAGATAGAAAGCGAGAAATCACCCCCCCGGGGGGATGGCCACGCCGCAATCCCTTCTCCTCCATTCTCCTCTCGGGATCTGGGGCACGCACGCATATGCGCCGGTGTGAGTTTAAGCCACCGGGTCCAGGACTCGACCCGCGATCGATTACATGGGAGTCCAGTGATTACACTAACTGCTGGTCCCTGCATTTCCAATTTGTAAATGCCAGTTACTGATTTAAAACTAAGAACCCTCTGTGATTGTCAAACAAAATGATTATTGGGTTAGACAGTGCCCACAGGCTCTTGACCACGACCTGAGGCTTGGTTGAATCTCCTTCCCTGTGGGTACAAAGTGGAGGCTCAGAGAAGGCCAGGCCCTGCTCAGAGCTGCCCAGCAAATGTGGAGCGTGCAGTCAGGGTTGGCGCCTGACGGTCTTTATCACGCCGCTGGGCCTGGAGCGTGGGGGCAGCTGAGCCCGAGCTCTGGAGCCGCTGGCTGTAGACAGAAGGTGATGCTGGTGCTCAGCGGCCAGGACCCTGGGAGCCGTGGGTTGTGTGTGTGAGCAGGACAAGGGGACAGATGTGGGGGACTGGATGGTGGGGTGGGGCTGGCTCGGAGGGAAGTTTCCCTGCAGGAGTTCTAGAAAGCTCTGTGCACATGTGGCCAAGTCCTGTCCTCTGGACAGTACATTGCTTCTGGTGCATGTGCGTGCGTGTGTGTGTGCACACGCGTGTGTGTATGTGTGAGTGTGAGTGAGGGATAGAGAGAAAGAATGGGAGGATGGGAGGGAGTTAGGTCTCAGTCCAGCTAGGGTTTTCTTTCCTGTTGAGCGAGGACCCCCCAGTCCTGTCACCTAGAGGACTTTCGGCAGTCGGTTGGAATGGAAGCGCTTACTCTCCCAGTGGCTGTGGCTGGCTGCCGATCTCAGTGCCTGTATGGAGCTGTCCACCCTCCTTAGGTGGCACATTACCCCGAGTCCCTTAGAGCCTGGGGCTCCCCTCGGAGTCTGGGACTCTGGCCCTTGCCTGAGTGCCAGCCCCTGTCTCCAGCCTCCTTACTGGGCAGTTGGTTCCTAGGCTTTTCGAACTGGGCGCACTCCAAACCATACTCATGTCTTCCCCGGCCTCTCCCCCAGCCTCCCTGCCTGAGGCCATTGGAGCTCCCTCTTCCAGGCGCGCAGGAAGACCCCGGCTCCTCCCGGGCTCCTCTTCCGTCTCAGGCCACCCAGTCGTCCGCAAGTCCTGCCAGTTCCGCCTTCCCCATAACTCCCTTCGTGCCTCTCACCCCTTACTGGCCTGGCTGCCTCCCACCTCCTTCCTCCCAAGCGCGTCCCTGACTCCAAACCACAGCCAGGGAGCCCTTTCACTGCAGAGCTGGGGTAAGGCCTCCAGGGCTGCTGTCGCTGTGACCAGACCCTGCGTAGCCTGCCCTCGGCTGCTTGGCCTTCCTCCTTCTGCCCCAGCCAGGGTGGCCTCTGCTGCTCCTCACCTGCGGCCTGCTGGTCCTGCCTCAGCCTTTCGCCCTTGCTGTCCCTGCCATATGACATGCTTTGCCACCAGGGACACCATTCAGGTGTCAGCTCAAAGCCCACCTCCTCGGGAACCAGCAGTTAGCGTAATGGCTATGTCACTGGACTCCCATGTAGTCTACCGCGGTTCGTGTCCCAGACCCGGTGGCTTAAAACTCACGCCGGGCGCGTGTGTGTGCGTGCCCAAGATCCCGAGAGGAGAATGGAGGAGAAGGGATTGCGGTGTGGCCATCCTCCCTGGGGGGTGATTTCTTGCTTTCTGTCTCTATGTCTCTGTCTGTCTGGTAAGCGCACGCGCCCTATAGCAAAAAACCTCTCCAAAAAAAAAAAAAAAAAAAAAGCCCACCTCCTCAGAGAAGGCGCCCTTGCCCACTCTGGCTAAAACAGGCTCACCCACCCAGCCGTTCCCTGTTTTCATTTCCCTGCTTTTGTTCGTTTATTTCTTCATTGTCCTTGTTAGGCCTGGCATTCAGTTTTGTCCAGATCTGAACTCGGCCTTAGGATCTAGTGTGCCCGCCTTCATCCCCCACCCCCGAAATCAGCACCCAGAGATGGCCAGGAAGCCAGTTCCTAGAGGTGCCTGCACTGAGGAGGCACCTGTCAGCCCACCGTGCCAGCCACCAGGGTTGCCTGCAGCCACTCTTGGTGGGGACAAGCCTGACTGTCACTCAGTCACTGCCCCAGGCCCAGGCCGAGCTTCCAGGGCTCTGGGCCAGCTCGCCTGTCCCTGCCTGGGGCTGGCCCAGGAGGTGAGTGTCTGTTTCTGCAGACACTCTGCTTTTTTCCCCTTTTCTTCAGAAATGTTTAAAAGTTACTACTTTTTAAACTTTGAAATGATAGACACTTAAACTATTAGAGATTTCACCTCATTACCTTTTCATTTTATTTATTTGTTTTTAAATCGGACAGTTTTTTAAAAATAGGTTTTTGCCATAGGGCACATGTGTTCACCAGAGAGAGAGAGACAGAGACAGTGAGAGGGAAAGCGAAAACTCACCCCCCTGAAGGCATAGCCATGCTGCAATCCCTTTTCCTTCATTCTTTTCCTGGGACCTTGGGCATGCATGCACGCACAAGCACACACTAGCACACGCTCCTGGCATGATTTTCAGGCGACCAGGTCCAGGACTCAAACCGCAGTCAGCCATGGGGAAGTCAAATCAGACAGTTTTAACAATGTATTTGCCAGCATTAGCGCAGCGGCAGGCCTGGAGTTGGTGGAGAGGAGGCCATGTCTGTGACTTTGGAGAGGCAGGTGGTCCAGGTGGGGCAGGCCTGGCTCCCCAGTCACAGTGGGGCTGAGGACCAGTGACTTTTGCAAGGGCTGAGGTCAGGGGAGTGAGGACTGGCTAGAAGGCGGCACTTGAGTGGCTCTGGAGGATGCCGATGAAGGGGAGAGCCCTCCCCTTCATCGAGGGTCAGTCCGAGTGGATCCTGTGGGACTTTAGGGTTCAGCGCAGTTGGAAATCTGGGCCTCTCCTTGCTGACAGCGGGAAGCCAGGGCAGCCTGGGGGGCTGTGGCGTGCTAGGCGGGGCCTGCTGTCTCAGACTGCTTGCCGCCAGAGAACAGGGCGCTGGGAGAGGGCAGGGAGACAGCCAGCGTGTCCCAGAGCATGGGCAGGAGAAGCTGGAGCTGGTGCAGGGCTTGGTGATGGAGGAGAGGTGGCCCAGAGAGGGGAGAACTCTCCAGAGAGAGAATACACAGAACTGGGATTGTGGGGGAGGTATTGGGGACAGCAAGGTGTCCAGGATGCACTTACTGGGCCGCTGAGCAGGTGGGCAGGCGTGGCCCTTGGGGCTACATGTGCAGGCCGAGGGCATCTTGCAGGACTGTCCTGGGAGCTTATTCCTACCAGCGTCTGCCAGTGACCGGACTCTCTGCCAGCAGCCAAGAGCAGATGTCTGGGCATGGAGCGGGATTTCTGAGAGAGAGAAATTGTTTGGGTGGTCATGTGTGTGCATACGTGTGCATGGAATTGTCCGTGTAAGATCCCTGTGGGTATGTCCTGCCTATGGAGGTGCCGTGTGTGCAGCTGCACGGGGCACGGTGTCAGACCCCTGGACGTGTGTCCTGGTGAGCGAGTGTGACCGAGTAAGGGTGCAGGTGTGTGTGGATGTGTGTGTGAGACACTTTGAATGAGGAGCCCAGGATCAGACAAGTGTACGTGTGTGTGTGTGTGTGTAGGGGGGGTCCACGTCAGTAACTCTGCCTCTCACTGGGGACCCTGCACTGTTTGTGGACCTTTGTCACAGGTCTCAGAGCCTGTGCGTTTCCCAGCAAGCCTGACAGAGTGTGTGCACGGAATGAGCGGTTGGGAGTGAGGGTGGCTAGGTCGCCCCACGTGTGCACATGCTGGTATGTGTGTGCGGGCCACGTGCGGGCCTCTGGTTCTCACAGGCTTCCTTTCTGAACCCCCAGGGCTTCCCAGGAGAGGAACCGTCCTGAGCTGGCTTGGACCATGGCGCTGCTCAGGGTACCTGCAGGAGCCTGGCTGGCTCTCACGCTGGCCTTGGCCCTGGGCCCACGCACGGGCGGGGCGGCCCCGCGGCAGGACTGCACCGGTGTCGAGTGCCCGCTGCTGGAGAACTGCATCGAGGAGGCGCTGGAGCCGGGCGCCTGCTGTGCTACGTGCCTGCAGCAGGGCTGTGCCTGCGAGGGCTACCAGTACTACGACTGCCTGCAGGGCGGCTTTGTGCGCGGCCGCGTGCCTGCGGGCCAGTCCTACTTTGTGGACTTCGGCAGCACCGAGTGCTCCTGCCCGCCAGGCGGTGGCAAGATCAGCTGCCAGTTCATGCTGTGCCCGGAGCTGCCGCCCAACTGCATCGAGGCCGTGGTGGCGGCCGACAGCTGTCCACAGTGCGGCCAGGTAGGCTGCGTCCACACTGGCCGCAAGTACGCTGCCGGCCACACTGTGCACCTGTCGCCTTGCAGGGCCTGCCACTGCCCTGATGCCGGTGGTGAGCTCATCTGCTACCAGCTGCCTGGGTGCCATGGGAACTTCTCAGATGCCGAGGAGGGTGACCCCGAGCGACACTACGAAGACCCCTACAGTTACGACCAGGAGGTGGCTGAGGCAGAAGCAGCAGAAGCAGCAGCAGCCCTGGCAGGCGAAGTTCAAGCAGGCGTCGGGGGCCCACCTGCTGCCCTGGGAGGTGGGAGTCAGCCACTGTCTACCATCCAGGCAAGCCCCTGGCCAGCCGCCCTACCCAGGCCCACAGCGGCCGCTGCCCTGGGACCCCCGGCCCCTGTGCAGGCCAAAGCCAGGAGAGTGACAGAGGACAGAGACGAGGTGGAGGAGGAGGAGGAGGAAGAGGAGGAGGAGGAAGAGGGCGAAGAGTTGGCTGTCACCGAGCAGCTGCCAGCTGGCGGCCCCAAGGGCCTGGATGAATTGCCCACCACAGCCCCCGTTGGACCTAGTCTCTCTGTGCAAGAGAAGGAGGTGGAAGCCAGAGCAGGACCGGAAGAGAACCTCATCCCCGAAGCTCAGGCCACCCTCCGCAGTCCTGGGCAGGAGGCAGCCGCACTTGTGCTGGGATCAGGCATGGCTGGTCTCACGTCCCAGGCTGTGCCGAGCTCTCCTGGGGACCTAGTCAAGCCGAGCAGTCACACCATCCCTTCCGTGCCACCATCTGACACAGCTCCAGTCCCACCCACCCAGGAAACACCCAAGAAGCCACAGGTTCTGCCCCGTTCCCGAGCAGAGGAGGACACAGACCCCAACTCTGTCCACTCTGTTCCCAGAGGCAGCACTGAAGGTAAGACGCTTTCCTGGTGCCTCCCGGGCTCCCTCGGGGCTCTGCTTACTGCCCCGTCTCTGCACAGCTGCCGGACACAGGGAAGCCGGGTCTGTGGCGGTGGACTGGGCAGGCTGGAGGCTCAGGGATAGCCCTTCGCTCAGCTCCAGTTCTGGGGGATGGAGCAGTGGTGTTGGGGGTTGGGTGCTGGTCGCCCGTAAGACTATGAGGGCCTGGTAGGTGTACCTCAATAGAGTTGAGGGTTCCCGAGGAGGGCCCTGCCAAGACCTGCTGTGCTGTGCTCACACCCTTTCTGAGGGAGGCCTCTGGACATCTCATTCTTGGTCTCTTGAAGTAGCTGTAGAAACAATGCATTCTCTTACAGGAAGCTCCTTCCAAGAGCCTGGTCCCAGCTCTGCCACTCCTTCTCGGCAGGGATCCTGCTGACATGCTGGCTGGCCCTTGGCCCTCCTCGGGTCAGCACACTGCCATGGCTCCCATGTGCTCAGAGTGGAAGCCCAGGTCGTCACGGTGGCCATCGGCTCTGTCGCCCTTCTCCTCGCCCACTCTGCTCAGCCCCGTTGGCCCTCTGACCAGGCCCCTGCCTGCCCTAGAGCCTCTGCACTGCTTTTCTCTTCCTGAAATGTTCTTCCGGGAGTCCCCGTGGCTCACTTCTTTCCTCCACTCAGCTCCCTGCTCAGGTCGCCTCCACAGAGGGGTCTTCCCTGACTACCCACTTTTCTTTTACCCTGCTTTAATTTCTCCTAGCAATACCTCCCATTATAGTGCAAAACTGAGAGGGGAGATGAAACTGGAAGGAACAGGTGGTCAGGACATAAGGCCGAAGATGGAGCCACTGTAGCCAAGCTCCTATGGTGCATTAGTAATGCCTTACACGCAGGACACAGGACAGAGCTCGCAGCCGTGGTTCACCTCGTCCCAGGCTGCAGCACGACCTAAAGCAATTACAGTGAGAAAGACAGGGTCAGTTGCCCCCCAGAAAACTTTGTAATAGATTACCTTAATTGTCAGTCAGGAAAGGGACCCAAGATCCTGACTTTATAGACAATTTTAGGTTTTTTGAAGCCCACTTCCTTATCAGAGAGCCAGCCCCTTGCTTGGACTGCTAGATAAAAACCACTGAGAAGAGCCCCAAGTTGCCTACTGTTCTTCAGGACTCTACCCATTTGGAAGCTTTTCTCTTTTGATAATCCTGCTTTGCTACTGCTGCTTTTTTTCTTTTTTTTTGGAGAGGTTTTTGCTATAGGGCACGTGTGCTCGCCAGACAGAGACAGAGAGACAGAAAGCGAGAAATCACCCCCCGGGGGGGTGGCCACGCCGCAATCCCTTCTCCTCCATTCTCCTCTCGGGATCTTGGGCACGCACGCACATGCACCTGGCGTGAGTTTAAGCCACTGGGTCCAGGACGCGAACCACGGTCGACCACATGGGAGTCCAGTGACATAGCCATTACGGTAACTGCTGGTCCCTGCTGCTTTTTGTGCTCTGATTCATTGTGATTGTGAGACACAAACTTGAACTGGGCCAACTCAGAAATCCTGCTACAAATGACTCTTCTGCTTCTTTATCATTTTTCTTCCCTAGGAGGATGCTTTGCTGTGAAGGTGGGGACCATGGCTGTCTTTTTTTTGTTTCTGAGCCCAGCAGCCTCCGGCAGGACCTGCTCACAGTTGGTGCTCTGTGAAATACTGGGTGGATCTCTGGTTTTCAGTCACCCCTCCTCCTCGTTCCCCCACCATGCTGATTGCCTCGCCTGGTCTCCCCTCTGTCGTAGGCATTTGCTCCTGCTGTTGTTGGCCAGCATAAGCAGCACCTCCTCCAGGAAGTGCTCCCTGAATCTCTGTGTCTTATTTCCCCCCCTCACCCCCCAGCTCCAGCTCTGATTTTTCCCTTCTTCTTACTGAGGATGCTCTGGGGAGTTGTCAGGTTTCTAGAGCTCTCTCTTCATAGATGGGAGCTTGTGTCACGATCAATTTCATGCCATTCATCCTACAAACCTTCGTTAGGTGTCAGCTATAAACAGATCCTGGCGGCTCTGGGAAGGCAGAGGTGGACCGTAGGGCCTTGGTGCATAGGCTGGGGTCCCTGAGGGAAGGATGCCTGAGTGGTATCTGAGAAGGCTTCCTGGAAGAGGGGACAGGAGGGGCTCTATGATTTCTGCAGCATGACTATCTGCTATCTTGCTGCCATAATGGTATGGCCTCGGGCAAGTCCTTTTAACAGCCCCCCCCCCCCCCCGCCCCCCCCCCCCCCCCCCCACACACACATACCCGAGAGCTTTCCTGTTTGCCATGAGCTCCTGCAGCCAGCTGTGTGCACGGTCTGTGTACGTGCAACGAGGGTAAAACTGGGGGGCTCTGCGGGCTCCTCCAGGCCTGGAGGTCCCCACTCCATGACAACTCTGCTTCCAGCCTGCTCACAGTGGGCCGGGCACAAAACTTGCCCTGGCTGAGCACAGACTAAATTTCTGTGACTCTGTCTTCCCCACCAACTGGAGAGATGGTCTCCCTTTCCCCATTCTAAGCCCAGGAGGCTGGTCTGAGAGGTGTGCCTAGTGCTTCCTGGTCTCATGGTGGGAAGGGGCCGGCCTAAAGGGCAGGGAGTTTGCAGCCAGCTCCTCCAGCTCCCCACCCAGCCCTGAGCTTGCAGGATTTGGGAGGCATGCGTGAGGTGGTGGTGGTGGTGGTGGTGGGGGTGTAATGAAGCGCACATGTGCCCAGGGAGGGCTTGCAGCCTGGCTTTGGAGCATGGTGCATGCAGCTTCCAGTGTTTCCAAAATAGATGCAGCCCCTGCCCCCATCCCTACCCCCATCCCACCCCCTCCTTTTGCTGCCAGAGGCCTCTCTGTGGTTCTGGGCTTTGGAATCCTGGAGAACGGCTTTGTTCTCTGGAGCTCTCGTTGGTTTGTTTTCTCTCTGCTCTGGGCTTTCTCAATGGATTTTGGGGTATGGTCTTTGATGAGGGCTGCCAGAGTGTCCGGGGTTCCTGACTCAGTGCCCTTGCCTGGTGGAAGGGGTCCAGCACATGCTAGGTCCAGAGATTAGAATTAGCAGAGCATGCTGTTGGTGCACAGAGAATAGACGATCCGGGGAGTCAGGGAGGGGGTGGATTTAAAAGGGACCCAGGAGGGCACCAGCAGTTTGCGTAATGGCTATGTCGCTGGACTCCCACGTAGTCGACCGCGGTTCGCATCCTGAACCCGGTGACTTAAAACTCACGCCGGGCGTGTGTGCGTGTGTGCCTAAGATCCCGAGAGGAGAATGGAGGAGAAGGGATTGCAGCGTGGCCATCCCCCCTGGGGGGTGATTTCTTGCTTTCTGTCTCTCTGTCTGTCTCTGTGTGTCTGGCAAGTGCATGCGCCCTATAGCAAAAACCTCTAAAAAATAAATAAAAGGGGACCCAGGAGCCCAAGCCTGGCCAGGTAAACACCTACGACCCCCTGCATCTCTCAGCCTCTGTTCACCGGCATCTGCCTGCCACCTGCCACTTCCCGTGCCCCGACTGCTGTACTCCACGGTCCCTGTACTTTAGGCAGATGGCTGTCCTGTGCCTCAGTTTATCTGTAAGCAGCAGAGAAGCCTCTACTTCATGGGACTGTTCCGAGGGCTGAATGAGAAGGGCTGCTGCTGATTATCCACCATCTGGCCTTCAATCCACCCGCTCCTTGCTTCAGCAGATATTTATGGAGCGCCCTCTCTGTGCCAGTGAACGAGGCGGCACAGCCTCTCCCTGGGCTCTGATGCAGGGACGGCCTTCAACAGAGGCACACTGCTCTGTCCTGAGCTCGAAGCCTCCTGTGTGCCTCACGGGGAGGGGGTGTCAGGTTTCCCAATGGAGAGATGGAGCGTCCTGGGGAAGTAGGGTTTGGGATTTAGAACCCCCTGGTTACCCTTGTGTGGGAAGGGCTTGGGGACCCCCTGTGAGGGAGGGATTTGGGGTGCAGAGAAGCTGGGAGGTAGTTTTGCCCTGCTCAGCCCCTGGGGTGTACTGAGAGCCCTTTGATGGGCTGAAGTGACCCCCAGCCATGTTGCCATGGCAGCCCTGGGGCCTGGAGAAGGTTTCCAGCCATTGCCCCAGGCCTGGCTGGGGTGGGGTCCGTCTTTGAGGGGAGCTGTGCCAGGGCTCCAGGCCGCCTTCGCCGGGCTGTCCCTGCCTCTGAGTACGTCCAGATGTGGCCTAATGGAAGCCACATGCTGGCTCCCTGGGCTGGGGAGAAGGGGTCTGATGTCCCTTGTCGCTCAGGGGGTTTGGTGAGGGGGTGAGGGTGGCTTTTCCCACTGGGCTGGCACCACGGAGGGAGCCAGGGACTGCCTCAGGAGGTTGGAGGTTCCAGGAGCAGGCGAGGGCAGCCCTGACCTGGAAGAGGCTCCAGCATAGCCTGTGTGGTTCCGGGAACTGGTGAGAGAAAAGGGGCCCCTTTCTCAGGGCCTCCCGTGTGCAACCAGATTCTGTAGGGCTGGGGTCTCTCAACACTGAGATACTCTGGTTAGGAGAGAAGCGCTTTCAGGAACCAGCAGTTAGCGTAATGGCTATGTCGCTGGACTCCCACGTAGTTGACCGTGGTTCTCGTCCTGGACCCGGTGGCTTAAAACTCACGCCGGGTGCGTGTGGGTGCGTGTGCGTGTGTGCCCAAGATCCCGAGAGGAGAATGGAGGAGAAGGGACTGAGGTGTGACCATCCCCCCTGGGGGTGATTTCTCGCTTTCTGTCTCTCTGTCTCTCTCTGTCTGTCTGGCGAGCACATGCGCCCCATAGTGAAAACCTCTCCAAAAAAAAAAAAAAAAGAGAGAGAGAGAGAAGCACTTTAAAATGCGAATAACTGCTTCTATTAACAGGAGCCACCATGGAGCGCTTGTGACTTGGGCCAGGCCCCCTCATACTCATTCTGTGGTACCCGTAACAGCCCTATCAGTTTACAGGAGCCAAACGTGAACTGTGGAGAGCCCAGGCCGCTCGCCTAGGGACAGGTGGCTGGAAAGCGCTGGAACAGGGTTTGCTCACGTTCCCTCATCCGCTTATCCGCCGACGACCGTGCCGTGCCCAAATGCCCAGCGTGCAACAGGCCATGGCAGACACTGAGCGCAGTGTGGGGCAACACCAGCAAACCCTTCCTTTGGGAACTGTGGGTTGGGACCAGCAGTTGGCGTAATGGCTATGTTGCTGGACTCCCACGTAGTTGACCGCGGTTCGAGTCCTGGACCCGGTGGCTTAAACTCACGCCGGGCGCATGTGCATGTGTGCCCAAGATCCCGAGAGGAGAATGGAGGAGAAGGGATTGCGGCATGGCCATCCCCCCTGGGGGGTGATTTCTCGCTTTCTGTCTCTCTGTCTCTCTCTGTCTGTCTGGCGAGCACACGCGCCCCATAGCAAAAACCTCTCCCCAAAAGAAAAGAACCCAGGAGTGACTCTGGCTGAGGAGTCTGCTTCCTTGCTTCCTGGAAGAGGTGATGCTTGAGCTGCAGTGTGGAGGAGGGGCGGGCGGGGTGGGAAGAGGAGCCCTCTCCGCAGGGGGAATGGCACAAGTGAAGGCCGGGCCAGCTGAGGGAACCGCATTGGTCTGGGGCGAGGGCCAGAGCCAGGGTGACATGCGGATCCTCAGGATGAAGATTTGGACTCTGGTCCTGAGGGCAGGTGGAGGCCGTTAGTATAGCTTATAGGGCCAGGTGAGGCACAGTCGGGCTTGTGTTTTCAGGTGCCCCTCCAGGTGCAGGAGAACACAGGAGCAGGCTCTTGCTCCCTCACCCTGCAGCCCCGGGAGGCCGGCTGGACCTGGGGAGCCTGTGAGTCTTCGAGCCCCTCAGGATCCCCAGACGGGCGGCTCCAGGGAGCCACAGAGAGTGGCCTCTTAGCCTTCTCCTGCTCCCTAGAGCACCCTCTAGGCTGTGCCTTAAACTAGGGCGGGTCTGGGGAGGCCGAGAGCAGGGCCTGGAGTTCCAGGGCATCTGGACCAGGGTTCTGGAGACTGGAGCCAGTGGTTTGTAGCAGAATCACCTCCTGCAGGGGCGCCAGGCCCCTAGAACAAGTGAGGAGGGCGTCGGCCTCCTAGTGGCCACGGTTCCCGTTCATCATCTGGACCCAGAGAGTAGGGCTTCTAGGTGAGTCAGCTGACCTTTGTCCCCCACTACCCCACAGGGCTCCGGATGGGATGTCCGGGTATGCTAGGGTTGCGAGGGCCTGCTGGGATCAACTGGACCCAGGATCAGAGGTCTGTGCTTCCCGCCAGCCTCTGCACGGGCTTGGGCCAGTCTCCTGAAGCGTGGTTACCCTGGCTCTGGCCACCCACGTCCAGGTGACAGTGCAGTGTTGGACTCTCCACATGGCAGCTTTGAGAACTGGGGTGGGGAATGCAGGTCCCTGGGTATATTGTAGGGCCCACCCCTCGCTATTTGTGTGACTTGGGGTCTGCGGCATCACCCCTCTGCGTCCCAGTTGTCTCTTTGGTAGTTGGTGAGCTTCCAAACCATTGGGGTCTACAGTGAGGAGAAGGGGGTGCTGTTGTCTGCCTGAGAATACTGCCCAGCCTGGGGAGCCGGTGTGGCCGGCGTGGTCCTCACCTCAGCCTGCTCAGCCCCTGCCAGCCCTCCTGCTGAAGTGGCACACCCACCTCTCGTGGCCTGCCTGTTAGTGCAAAGCATGTCGTCAGCTTCAGAATGTGTGGCACTTAAACAGAGGAAGATGGCATTCACGTAGCACTTAGCTTTCTGGCTGGCATTTGTTGAAAAATGCAAGGACGTGGCTACAAGAGGCAGGCCCGCAGGCCCCAGACCAGCCTGCAGCAGTTGAGACAGGCTGCGCCTCGGGCCGGGCAGGTGCTCTGCGTGTATCCCAGGGCCCCTCCAGGCCAGCACGCTTGGGTCTCATTTCTGACTGGCCCTGGTTGGCTCAGGTCCTCTGCTCGGGGTCACCTATGAGAAGCAGAGTTTCAGCCTGTGGCAAGCTTGTTAGAGTCCACGTAGACATCCAGTCTATGGGCAGGAAAACGGTCATCCTGGGGTAGGGGCTTTTCTGGATGCCAGAGTAGAGCTGGGGCAGGGGCCCACTCTTCATTGGAGGGTGGGCTGTGGCTCTCGTGGGGGAGTGGGTCTGTGGCCTACCGTGGGGCCCTCGCTGCATTTGCCTGCTGTGGAGGAATGGCCCATTTCAAAGCTGCTCCACTCCCCGTAGTGAGTGTCTGTGGTCCAGGCTGGGCCTGTGATGGAGTTCTTTATTTTTACTTTTTATTTTCCTTAAAACAGTCTCACTAGTCATGATCCTGCCGCCTCAGCCTCCTCAGTCTCTGGGATTATAGATATCGCACCACTGCACCTAGCCTTTAGGGTGGACTGGGAATCGAACTGGGGCCTCCCCTGTGGTCCCAGCCTGCAGAGCACACTGTCTTAGCAGTGTGTGGCACCGTGACCGGGCAGGGGTTTTTAATGTTTAAAAATGACTTTTTATTTGTTCTTCAAGAACGAATAATAGTTACTGAGATGTTATTTGCATGCCAGGAAGTCCTCCCTTAAAGCGTACGATGGAGTGATTTTTAGTATATTCACAGAGCTGTGCAGACCTTGCCGAAATCTAGTTTCAGAACATGTTCATCACCCTGAAGAGAAACCCAACATCCTGCAGCAATTACTTCCCACTCCCTCCTTTTCCAGTCCCTGTGACCCTCACTGTACCTTCTTTTTTTTTTTTTTTTTTTTTTGAGAGGTTTTTGCTATAGGGTGCGTGCACTCTCCAGAGAGACAGAGAGAGACAGAGAGATAGAAAGGGAGAAATCACCCCCCAGGGGGGATGGCCACGCCGCAATCCCTTCTCCTCCATTCTCCTCTCGGGATCTTGGGCATGCACGCACACGTGCCCGGCGTGAGTTTAAGCTGCCGGGTCCGGGACTTGAACTGCAGTCGACTACGTGGGAGTCCAGCGACATAGCCATTATGCTAACTGCTGGCCCCTCACTGTACCTTCTATCTTGGTAGGCTTGCATATCCTGAATAGTGCTTGACTGTCCAGAAGTTGTATAATACGTGGCCGTTTGCACATGACTGCTTCTTCCACTTACTGAAGTGTATTCAGCCTTTATCCGTGTTGTAACATGCATCATTACACCATCTCTTTTTAAGGCTAAATAATATTCCATTGTATGAATATACCACTTTTGTTGTTGTTGTTAGGTTTTTGTTATAGGGTGTGTGTGCTTACCAGAGAAAGAGAGACAGAGAGAGGGAAAGTGAGACATGTCCCTGGGGGAATGGCTATGACACAATCCCCTCTCTTCCATTCTCCTCTTGGGATTTCGAGCACACATGCACATGTGCCCAGTGTGATGTTCAAGGTGCCAGGTCCAGAACTTGAACTGTGGTCATCTAGGTAGGAGTCCAGTGCCTTAACCATCATGCCACCCACTACACCATGTTTTAAAAATCTGTACATCTGTTGATGAACATTGTATTTCCAGCTCTTAGCTATTATGAGTAATGCTGTTATAAATATGCATGTACCAATTTTCCATGGACATATGTTTTCATTTCTCTTGGGAGTATATTTAGGGATGAAATGGTTGGGTCAGATGCTATCTCCATATTTAACTGTCAGAGAAACTATCAGCCTGCTTTCCAATGTGGGTGCACCATTTACACTCCCAGCAGCGGTGCTCAAGGCTCCCATTCCCCATCGCCTCAGAAGCGCTGTCGTTTTAGCCATCCTACGGGGTGCGAAGTGGTGTCTCATGGTGGTTTTGATTTGCACTCCCCCAATGACTGAAGATGTTTGGCATCTTTTCATAACTTACTTTAGAAAATTCTAGAAAACACATGATATATCACCCTTCAAAGGGATGACATCAGTATTCGCTGGGCAACTCCTCTCAAGGGAGAGAGAACGCAGAGAAGACAACTGCTGTCATAGCGTTATTATGAAAGTTCTTTTGACCTTTTGTGTCCCTGAAAGGTTCTTGGGGACTTTCTAGGGCCGGTATCACACTTGAGAAACACTGGCCAACACAACTAGAAGTATGCAGGTGTGTGCACATTTTCCACACAGACCAACACACGACGCTCACAATTCTGTTCTGTGCTCCTTTTCTTTCTTTTTTTTTTAAGAATTATTTTATTTAACTTTACTTATTATTATTATTATCATTATTATTTTCCAGTTTGATCAGAGAGAGAGAGAGAGAGAGAGAGAGAGAGAGAGAGAGAGAGGAAGTGAGAAAGCAAACCACCAGGTCCGAGACTTGAACCGTGGTCGGCCATGTCGGAGTCCGGCGCCTTTCACCACCATGCCACTTGCCGGGCCCCTGTGCTCCTTTTCAATTACCAGCTTATCTTGGTGCTTCTCCCATCAGAATGTGGTGCGTACCCTGCCGTGTTTGCTCTGTATGCGTGTCCCGTGCTTCCCCACTCCCCTTTGGGTGAATGTTCTGGTTGTTTCCAGTCTTCTTGCCATTAACATGTGCTGTTGCAGGCCAGCTGGTGTGGCAGTTAAGGCAGCTGGATCCCACGTGGCCAGCTGTGCGGCTGAGTCCCAGACATGGTGGCTTGAGAAACACGCTGGGCATGTGTGCTTGTGTGCCCAACACCCTGGGAGAAGGGAGACTGGAACAATTGTGGTGTTGCCTTTACCCTGGGGGTTGCTTTCTCATTTCCCTCCCTTTCTGTCTCTCTCCAGTGAGCATATGCACCTCAAAACAAAAGACTAAAGTAAAACAAAACAAAACGACGAAAAGCATACTGCTGCTGTCCGCGTCTTGACACCCTGGCCCAGCGTGGAGTTGCTGAGTCAATGGGTGTGTGCATTTCTTTGGATTTCCTTTCCGACCTGTTCATCGAAGTATAACCAGTAGGACCTATGGGAAGAGCACAGCTCACTAGAACATTTTCATAAGTGTAGCTAGTGCTCAGGTCATATGACAACAGGATCAGGTCCCGTTTCTCTGACTTCAGACACGACTTGTCCTCTCTTAAACTTGCACGAACGGAACCAGCTGGGATGTTCTCTTCCTTGTCTAGGTGCTTCTGCTCAGTGCAGTGTTGAGACGCACTGTGCTATGACTGTGCTCTCAGTGGTCAGTCCTGTTTATTACTGGGCAGTGCTCCATTGCATTGGCTGGTCCCAGTGGGTTGTCCCTTCACCAGAGGACACGGGGGTTGTTTCCAGAGAGACAGAGAGTGAGAAATCACCCCCTAGGGGGATGGCCATGCCTCAATCCCGTCTCTGGGTATTCATGCACACGCATCTGGTGTGAGCTTCAAGCCACCAGGTCCAGGACTTGAAGTGCAGTTGACTATGTGGGAGTCCAACACCGTAACCACTACACCACCTGCTGGTCTGAGATACAGGATGTGTTTTTACAACCCTACTAGATCGAGGGTGTTAACTTATCCTCCCAGGATGGCAGGGAGGGCATACCAAGTTTTACTCACACCACAATACATGAGAGGGCCTCTCTCCCTTTCAGGTAAGCAAAAAATACTGGGTTATCGGAAGTCATGATGCATTTTTCCAACAGACGGTGCTAGTTCATTTTTGGAAGTACTAGAGTCATTCACGTCTGTGTTAGTGCTATGCTGTTTCACAGCTGACAGTTCTAGCTTCATCAAAAAAGTAATCGAGGGACCAGCAGTTAGTGTAATGGCAATGTCGCTGAACTTCCATGTAGTCGATCATGGTTCGAGCCCCAGACCTGGTGGCTTAAACTCACGCCGGGCACATGTGCGTGTGTGCCCAAGATCCCGAGAGGAGAATGGAGGAGAAGGGATTGCGGCGTGGCCATCCCCCCTGGGGAGTGATTTCTCGCTTTCTGTCTCTCTGTCTCTCTCTGTCTTTCTGGCGAGCGCACGCGCCCTATAGCAAAAACCTCTCTCTCTCAAAAAAAAAAAAAAAAAAAAAAAAAAGTAATCGAATGATTTTGTTGAGTTTTGGAGATTTTATGACAAGTTGAAGATGGAAAACCAAACTGTATTTTCGCCATATTTCACTGTTTTACTTCCATGAATGGAGGGATGCACGTCAGGCTTGTGGGAAGTTGCAGAGTTTACAGTGACAATGCTCTACAAGAGCGTCGGTGCCAACCATGGCTCACGACATTTAGTACTGGTGATTTTGATTGCAACGATGCTCCTTGGTCATTGGAGGCCCACCAAGGTTGATGACAAAATTAAGAGATGGCAGACACATGGAACATCCATCATTCAAGGGTCCATGCCCACCTGAAGAAGCTGGGGTACATAAAGAAGCTTGGTGTTTGGGTTCCTCATACACTCAAAGTTTATTTGACGGTGCGTATAAACACCTAAATATGCTCGTTACACGTGAGGACACGATCCCTTTTTGAGGAGATTGAAACCTGGTGATGAGAACTGGATTCTTTCCAACACTGGTGTGCAAATGGTCTTGGTCCTGGTGTGATGATTTGACTCAACTGATCCCAAAAGCAGACCTTCATCAGAAGAAGATTATGCTGTCAGTGTGGGAGGAGTTTAAAGATTTTGTGTTTTTTTTGTTGTTGTTGTTGTTTTTTTTTTTGAGATGTTTTTGCTATAGGGTGCGTGTGCTCGCCAGACAGAGACAGAGAGACAGAAAGCGAGAAATCACCCCCCCAGGGGGAATGGCCACGTCACAATCCCTTCTCCTCCATTCTCCTCTCGGGATCTTGGGCACGCACGCACATGCGCCCGGCATAAGTTTTAAGCCACTGGGTCTGGGACGTGAACCACGGTCGACTACATGAGAGTCCAGCGACATAGCCGTTACGCTAACTGCTGGTCTCAAAGGTTTTGTGTTTTTCGATCTCCTACCAAGAAACCAATCGATTCGAATGTGTACTGTGGGCAGTTGGACAGTTTGATGAATCCATCATCTGGAAACATCCAGAGCTCACCGATGTGAGACCGCACACACATTTGATCCCCCATCAGAAATGATTGGCGCTTGGGTGGGACATGCTGCCACACTCCCCGGGCTCCCCGGGCCGGGCGCTGTCCGACCTCCACTTGTCCGGCTCTCTTCAGAACTCTGCGTGGTGTAAGGTGCAATTCAGATGAGGCTGTAAATCAGCACGTTGTTTGGCTTTTCTGCCGGTAAAGTCAGGTCCTTCGATGAGCGAGGAATTATGCAGCTCACTGACAGATGGCAGGCGGTGATCGAACAAAATTGGCAATATATCATTGATTGATCTTAGTCCCTCATAAATAAACACTCGAAAACATGGAACAGCTATGTCGTGACTTTTCCGACAACCCAGTAGTTGTGCGTCCCACCTCATTGTTCCAGGTGCCAGGGGCACAGCAGTGAACCAGACAGAGACTCCCTTTCCTCCCAGAGCGGCCAGGAGGGAGAGACGCCTCAGTGAAGGGAGCCTGTGGCACCTGTGGCATGAGGAGGCTGTCACGCAGTGTGCCGAACGTTGCCGGGACGCTGCAGCCACTGGTGGCCTTTGTACATGTGCTTGGCATTGTACCCACCCTGTCTGGGGACTCTCTGGCAAGTCTCAGTGGTCACACTCCCACCAGCACTGTGGCAGGGGCTATGGGGAGGGCCTCCTGCCACGCCTGCCAAAGTGGTGCCAGCCTTCCCTTCCAGGGCACGACTCGATGGTGGTATAAAAGATCTCTTGCCACAGTAATGCAGGTGGCATCCAGCCACTCAGATCTCTGTGGCACCCACAGTAAACCTGTGCTGCTGTTCCTATGTCAGTGGGCCAGCCGGGCAGTCCCGCTGACCTGGGCCAAGTGTGATTAATGCCAGCTGGGCCCAAGGTGTGTCTGTGGTCAACAGGTGGCTCAGCTGGGTGGGCTGGTCTATGAGGTCTCAGCCACGATGCCTCATCTCTGCTTCACAAGGTCTCAGCCTCTAGCATTTAGCCTGACTCGTTCTCACTGCAGAAACAGGGGTCAAGAGAAAGATTAGAAACGCACGAGGCGTTTTAATTTAGGATCTTTTTTTTTTTTTAAGAGGTTTTCGCTATAGGGTGCGTGCGCTTGCCAGACAGACACAGAGAGACAGAGAGAGACAGAGATAGAAAGAAAGAAATCACCCCCCAGGGGGGATGGCCATGCTGCAATCCCTTCTCCTCCATTCTCTTCTCGGGATCTTGGGCACACACACACACACACACACACACACGCCTGGCGTGAGTTTTAAGCCACCGGGTCTGGGATTCGAACCGTGGTCGACTACATGGGAGTCCAGCAACATAGCCATCACGCTAACTTCTAGTCCCTAATTTAGGATCTTTAAGATGGAGAGGACTCCTTCAATGGCTGGGAGAGATGCAGATGGAAATAGTTTATTACTTACAGTTGTAGGGTACATGGCGCACACACACGTAGAGGTCAGAGAGCCCTTGGAGAGAGAAGGGTGTGGGCCTGAGGGCGCTTGCTTTATCTGGGGTCAAATTTAACAGAGCACAACCCGTTTCTTCAGGGAGGAGGTGTAATCTTGGAATCCTGCTGGCCTTGTGGGTGGCATGAGTTTGGAGCAAGGGCTAAGCTGGCTTCAAGCAGAGCAAAGACAAAGGGAACTTACCATGTGGTTAGCCAAACACAATGGACCTTAGCAGCATGTTTGCCATAGACCACACGCTCACAGCTCTCGCTGCAGGTTTAGAATGAGCTGAACCTTTGCTTTTATAAACTGCAGGGTCTGGGCACCCCTGTCCTAGCCATGTGGGGCCAGGCCACAGAGCTGGCCCACAATTTTTTCCGAGGAGGGACACCCTAAGGGGCTTGCCCGTTCTGTAAGAGCTAAACTTGCCAAGAATTTCTGTGCTTTTTTTGAACGAGGGAAGCCCAGGGTCTGCATGCCTCTCTCTCTCTCTCTCTCTCTCTTTCTCTCTCTCTCTCTCTCTCTCTTGCATAGAATTGGTTTCTGATTATTTGCAAATGCCTGAATGGGAATAACCCATTAAAATGCCAAAGGCAGTCACACCCACCAGTTCCCTAGGAGGCCTCGGCAGGTGGGGTCTGACCCTCGGTCACCAGATTTCTTGGCTATTACCTTCCAGATCTTTCTTTCTTTCTTTCTTTTTTTTTTTTTTTGGAGAGGTTTTTGCTATAGGGCGTGTGCGCTCACCAGACAGACAGAGAGAGACAGAGAGACAGAAAGCGAGAAATCACCCCCCAGGGGGGTTGGCCACACCGCAATCCCTTCTCCTCCATTCTCCTGTTGGGATCTTGGGCACACACACACACGCACCCGGCATGAGTTTTAAGCCACCGGGTCCGGGACGCGAACCGTGGTTGACTGCGTGGGAATCCAGCGACATAGCCATTACGCTAACTGCTGGTTCCCACCTTCCAGATCTTTCTAAGGAGCAGCTGGGAGCCAAACTCTGTGGGGCCTCATGGTCCTAGCCCCTCCTTCCCACGTTGTCAAAGCCCATCACAGAGCCCCTCTTGGTAACGGTGGCTCTGCGGGCCGTAGCACACTAACATTTTAGGGTTCCACCTGGAACTGCACACCACGAAGCTAGAACAGACCTTGGGGGGTGTTTGAGGGGGAATGGAGTTCAGTGAAGACGCCTCAGCTCCATTATTGCCCAGTGCTGTCTCCTTCAAGATATACATGAACATACGTGTGTGTATGGGTGTGTGTGCTTATGGGTGTGTGTGCTCATCCTGGAAACATTTAAGTCTTGACATTTTATTTTGCCACTCTAGAAAAATAAAAGATGGTCTTGTTTATGACCGCCTCCCATGACCCTACACTTACCACAACTGCCAATTCCCTAATGCCATCTAGCACCGTCTCACACTCAGACCATGTTCGTATTTCCCCACTCAACCCCAAAGTGTGTCATGTAAATCCTTCTGTAAGCGTACTAGCTAACAAGGAGGACTTGGGTTGTTCTATCTCCTGAGTTTCCATGTTTCTAAAAGCTCCTATAGACCTCAATCCTGAGGTCCACTGGGCAACAGGAGCGGCTGGGTGCCTGCTGTGGCGGGGTGGGCAGGCGTGAGCACCATTCTAGGACACGAGAGAGGAGGTGAGGTGGGGGCCAGAGCCAGGTGAGGAAGGGAGGGCTAAGGCTGGGGCTGTGCCGCTCAGGGTGGCCAAAGAAGGCATCTCAGAGCTGAATTGGGTGGACTCAGGTGGGTTTCCAGCTGTTTCTTCTTTTCTTTTTTTGGAGAGGTTTTTGCTATAGGGCGCGTGCGCTCGCCAGAAAGGCAGAGAGAGACAGAGAGACAGAAAGTGAGAAATCACCCCCCAGGGGGGATGGCCACGCCGCAATCCCTTCTCCTCCATTCTCCTCTTGGGATCTTGGGCACGCATGCACATGTGCCCGGCGTGTGTTTAAGCTGCCGGGTCTGGGACTTGAACTGCAGTCGACTACGTGGGAGTCCAGCGACATAGCCATTACGCTAACTGCTGGTCCCCATTTTTTCTTTTTTAGAGATTCTTGCTACAGGATGCGTGCGCTCGCCAGAGAGACAGAAAGTGAGAAATTACCCCTTAGAGGGCTTGGCCAGGCCCCAATCCCTTCTCCTCTACTCTCCTCTTGGAATTTTGGGCATGCACACACATGTACCTGGCATGAGTTTTAAGCTGCCAGGTCCAGGACTTGAAATGTGGTGGACTACATGGGAGTCAGGGACATAACCATTATGCCACCTGCTGGATTTCCTGCTGTTTCTTAGCCATTCCTCACTCACTTCTGTGATCTGGGGGCTCAGGAACCCCCTCCTGTTGGCCCACTCACAGTCTTCATGAAGATGCTGCAGACCCTCCCCTCCCCCTCGGGGGGCCTGCAGGTAGCACCCTCCAACCCCAGCAGAGAATCGGCTGGTAGGAAAAATAGGGCTGTAGTATTGTGTGGGCTGTTTGCAAAGGCTCCACAAACATCCTGTCCAAACAGAGGCCTGGCAGAGATGGCCCCAGCACCATCCTCCTGCCAGGTGTATAAATCTCACTGCAGCATTTCCAAAGCCAGAATTCTTTAGATCTTTAATTGTCAGGGAGAACGGACTGTCTAGAGGGGTCATGACCTCTGGGCTGGATTGTTCCAGGCACCATTGTCCTATGATCAATGGCGTTAGAGTCCCTGGAATCCTGGAATCTTTTTTTACAGCAGAATGCTTCTTGAATAGGTAATACCTATGTAAGAGAAGTAAACAGACACAAAACACTAGGGGTTAACAGTGACAGTTTCCTTCCTCCCTTCCCAGGCCTGGGACCTTCCTCAAGATAACCACTACTGCTAGTTTCTCGGGTCTCCTTACAGAGACACTCCACGCACATCCCCGTATCCCTTTAAAAAGACAAAAGTAGCTTATTACCTAAGCTCTTCAACCTTTACTTAAAAAAAATTCTTCACAGTACATGCAGGAAATTGTTTCATATAAGTGCCTGCAGATCTCTTTAGCACTGGCAGGTCTAATTCCTTTGCACTCCTTTTAACAATTGAATGGATGTAACATAAATTATTTAAGCTCTGCCCTATAGGATTCCCTGTTACAAACGTGGCATCTCTGTACCCCTTCGTGTTGGTGGAGGTGTTTGTCAACAGATGAGAGTCCTAGAATCTACAAGGGGACTTGCTGGGTCACTATTTTTTAACAGTGCAATTAATTTTTAAATTTCATGACATGAAATTTACCATTTCTAGACATGTAGCTTAGTAGCATTAATATATAGACATTGTACAAACATGCTCACCATCCTCCTGGAGCTTCACTGTTTCCCCAGCTGAAACTCTGTTCCCATTTAACATCAAGTCCTTTCCTCCCAGCCCCCTGGCAGCCACCAGTCTACTTCCGGTCTTTATGGATTTGACCGCTCTACAGACCTCATGTATGTGGAATCATATGATGTTTGTTTCGGTGTGTCTGCTTACTGCACTTAGCTCAGTCCTGCTTTTGTTTTGGAGAGGTTTTTGCTGTAGGGCGTGTGCGCTCGCCAGACAGGGAGAGAGAGACAGAGAGACAGAAAGCGAGAAATCGGGACCAGCAGTTAGCATAATGGCTATGTCGCTGGACTCCCACGTAGTCGACCGTGGTTTGCGTCCCAGACCCGGTGGCTTAAAACTCACGCCGGGCACGTGTGCATGTGTGCCCAAGATCCTGAGAGGAGAATGGAGGAGAAGGGATTGCGGCGTGACCATCCCCGCTGGGGGGTGATTTCTCGCTTTCTACCTCTCTGTCTCTCTGTCTCTCTCTGTCTGGCGAGTGCACGCGCCCTACAGCAAAACCTCTCCAAAAAAAAAAAAAAAAAAAAAAAGAAAAGAAAGCAAGAAATCACCCCCCAGAGAGGATGGCCACAACGCAGTCCCTTCTACTCCATTCTCCTCTCGGGATCTTGGGCACGCACGCACACACACCCAGTGTGAGTTTAAGCCACCGGGTCCGGGACGCGAACCGCGGTTGACTACATGGGAGTTCAGCTACATAGCCATTACACTTACTGCTGGTCCCAAGATTATGAAATTCTAAGACAACGACTAAAAGGGTCCTAAAAATAGGATCCAGCTGGGACCAGCAGTTAGCGTAATGGCTATGTTGCTGGACTCCCACGTAGTCGACCGAGGTTTGAGTCCCGGACCCGGTGTCTTAAACTCACGCCGGGTGCATGTGCGTGCGTGCCCAAGATCCCGAGAGGAGAATGGAGGTGAAGCAATTGCGGCGTGACCATCCCTCCGGGGGGTGATTTCTCACTTTCTGTCTCACTGTCTCTCTCTGTCTTTCTTGCGAGCGCACGTGCACTATAGCAAAAACCTCTCAAAAAAAAAAAAAAAAAAGGAATTTCATAATCTTGCCATCTTGTTCAGTAATTTTTTTTTTTTAAGAGAGGTTGTTCACCGACCATTTAGTGTGTCACCCTTGCCATAAGAGTGAGTGTGCTCGCCAGACACAGAGACAGCGAGAAATCACCCCGGAGGGCATGGCCACACTACAGCCTCATGTCCTCCGTTCTCCTCTTGGATCTTGGGAATGCACGCACACGTGCCCAGTGTGAGTTTTTAAGTTGCTAGGTCTGAGACTTGAGCTGAGGTCGACTCATAGGAGTCCAGCGATGTAACTATTACGCCATCTGCTGGTCCCAATGTTTTTTATTAAAAAAAAAAATGTTTTTTGGGGCTGGCAGGTGATGTAGTTAAGGGTACTGGTCTCCCACGTGGCCAACTACGGTTTGAGTCCCAGACCTGGCAGCTTGCTTTTTCACTCCCTCCACTCCTGTGTCTCTCTCTGGTCAAATTAAAATAAATAAAGAGTTAAGTTCAAGAAAATAATAATAAAATAATTTTTAAAAAGTTTTGGGACCAGCAGTTAGCGTAATGGCTATGTCGCTGGACTCCCATGTGGTCAACCACGCTTTGAGTCCCGGACCCGGTGGCTTAAACTCACAGCAGGCGCGTGTGCGTGCGTGCCCAAGATCCCTAGAGGAGAATGGAGGAGAAGGGATTGAGGCGTGGCCATCCCCCCTGGGGTGCGATTTCTCACTTTCTGTCTCTTTTTCTCTTTCTGTCCTTCTGTTGAGCACACGCGGCCTATAGCAAAAACAAAAACAAAAACAAAATTTAAAAAAACCTCTCAAAAAAAGGTTTTCATTGCCAGGGGATATGCACGCTTGAGAGGGAACAGGAGGAGGAGAGGAAGTACCTGTGCTGGGTGTGGTCACAGAGCAGTCCTTTCTCCTCATTTCTCCATCCTGCTCGGATCGGGGTGAGCTGCACACACACCTACCTGGCATGTTTTTCAAGCAGCTGGGCCTGGGATTCGAACTGTGGTTGGCTATGTGAGATCCAACCTCGTACCCACAGCCTCAGCTACTGAGAGGGCTGGCCCTCAGTAAGGCTTTTATTGTGGGGTATTTGGGAGTAGGGGAGCACGTGGGGCTTAGGTGGGCCGTTCACGAAGCATTAAAGTGGACATTGGGGACAGAAATCCTGGGACCAGCCCCGACCCCTCACCCCGATTCCACAGTCACTGCAGTCCTCATGCGTTCCTTCCCTTTTTGGGGGTGGGGGTGGGGTGGGCTTTTGTATGGGCCGCCTCTTCCTCTCTTTATTTTATTATTTTTTTTGGAGAGGTTTTTGCTATAGGGCACGTGCGTTCACCAGAAAGACAGAGAGAGACAGAGAAAGCAAGAAATTGCCTCCCAGGGCAGATGGCCACTGGCAGATCCCTTCTCCTCCATTTTCCTCTCAGGATCTTGGGCACGCACGCATACGTGCCCAGTGTGACTTTAAGCCACCGGGTCCAGGACTCGAACCGCGGTCCACTATAGGGGAGTCCAGCGACATAACCATTATGCTAACTGCTGGTCCCTGGGCCGCCTCTCTTTCGAACAGTCTTGTTCATCGTTGAGGCTGTGGGTAATGGATCCTGAGCATACGAATGGCATTGCTTTAGAAGAATGCATGTATGCAGATGTGCAAGAAGGCCAGATGTGGTTGGTTGATGCCATTGTTACTGTTGTTAAGCCTGGTTGACTGGAGGTGGAAAATGCTACGACTCTTGTAATGTCATTGTGTTAGGGCATGGATGGCTGCGAATAGGGGTTTGAGGGCTCCTAGACACAGGGCTAGAGATTGTATTGTTTTGTTTTCTTCTACTAAAGGGTAAAATTGGCTGAGTAGAGGATACAGCTACACTGCAATCCCTTCTTCTCCATTCTTCTCTCGGGATCTTGGGCATGCATGTACATGCACCCTGTGTGAGTTTTAAGCTGCCGGTTCCGGGACTTGAACTATGGTCGACTATGTGGGAGTCCAGCAATATAACCATTACGCTATCTGCTGGTCCCTAGGACATGTCACCTTTAGTGCCAGGAGGCCAGAGAGAGCTCCAGGTCAGGGCTGCAGCTGTCACAGCAAGGGACTGCCTGTTCCTCTCTTTCCCTGGTGGTGCTGAGTGACAGGCAGGTGAGGAAGGCCACGCCCCCTCCCCACCTGAGTTCAGGAAAGGTAGCAAAAATGGACAAATGAGGAGAAACTTTAGAAACCCAGAGGAAACAGAAAAGGCGGGGGTGGGCATTGCCGAAAGCCCTGCCAGGTTCTTGTACTGAAGAGATGATTATGCTGTTCACCCACTTATCCATCTATTCTTGTGTTCGCTAATTATTTTTGACACGTCATCACAGATACCTTGTGTGTGCCAGGGGACCAGGAGGTTATGTTCACTGACCCGTAGCGTGTCACACACTGAGTCTTCTCTCTGCTCGTGAGTTGCAGGTACTGTGTATCTGTCCATTTTGCAAGAAGGAAACAGAGACTCTGAGGCTAACTGATGTGTCCCCTCCCGTAGCCAGTAAGTGGGGATGCCCAGCTCGATCCGCAGCTGGATACCTACACTCTCAGCAGTGGCGCCAACACACCTGTTCTGGTCTTCCTGACCCCTGGTAGAGACTGCTCCATAGAGGTGGCGTGGAGGCGGAGGACCAGGGTTCACCTTCTTCCTCGTCAGCCTCCCAGGCCTGTGCCCTTGGCCTGCGTATCTGAAGCTCCCAGACCTCGTTTACACATCCAGGAGAGGGAGATTGACATATCACCCTCGTGTTGTTGATGTGAGTGTTAAATGAGAGTGTAGACCAAGAACCTGGGAAACTTCATCCAGTCCCAGGTTTTCTTAAGTATTGGCCCTGTCTCTCACTGCAGCCCCTGAAGTGACTCAGACTAATCCTTGGCCTGTGAGATCCTCCCAGTCTGGTGGCTGAGACGGGATGTCACCTGGCAGGGCCATCGTGATGAAAGCTTGTGAAGGAAGCCAGAGGAGAAAGCTGCTTGTTTTGCCTGGGATTGAGGTGGATCCTGGCAGGAGCCCAGGGAGGGACAGGCAGGGAGTCGTACTCAGATTGGCTTGTCAAGGATGGGTAGCTGGACGTGTCACGGCGACAAGGTAGAGGAAGGGCATGACCCACATGGAACGGCAGGTCAGGGAAGGGTGTGTCGACTGGGAGAGGGCTAAGAGCTGGGACGTGGTTTCGGGCAAGGCCGTGAGGGCCCTGATGGTCACTTTACCCTGCAGGGCAGTGGGGTCTGTGGGACCCCACAATGAGTCAGGGCTGTTGAAGGCCAGGGCGCTGTGAAGAAGACGGAGTAGGGTGGTACAAAGAGGTTGGGAGGACGTTAGTTTAGATATGGAAGTCAGGGGGATTCTCTGAAGAGGTGAGATTTACCCCCAAAAAGAGAAGGAGCCAGTTCTGTCTCTGTTTCTGTGCTGTCATGGTGTGCGTGCTTGACTCCGATCCTTGCCGTGTCTTCGCTCTCTCTCTCTCTCTCTTTCTCTTTTGTTTCTAGAGAGTTTTTTAAACTTTTTAAATTTTTGCTATAGGATGTGTGTGCTTGCTGGAGCAACAGTGAGACACAGAGAGACAGACAGGGAGAAATCAGCCCCCGGAAGTATGGCCACACCGCAGCCCCTCCTCCTCCATTCTCCTCTCAGGATTTTGGGCACGCACGCACACGCACCCAGTGTGAGTTTTAAGATGCCAGGTCTGGGACTCAACGGCTGTCGACCACGGAGTCCAGCGACATAACCATTACACCACCTGGTGGCCCTGCCATGTCTTCTCACAAGACTTAGAATGGAAAGATTCCTGGCCAAGAATCAAAAACTAAGCTGTCCCATTCCCCAGTGGATCTGGGTAGAAAACTGGTAATAAAACCGGGTACACGAGGGGACACAGGATGAACCCAGCTGGGTCTATAGGGATTGCACAGAAGGGAAACACACACATTGACACTGTATCAAGGCCACTATTCTCGACAGAAATAACCAACTCTGCAACAATAATAATTAATGTGATTTATTTCTAAGCAGAATGTGAGTGACCTAGATGCAAAGAGGAGGCAAAACGTGCCTTTCTTGGGGTGATCAGCTACAGGGGTTCCTTTTATCTGATTTTGAGAGCGAGAGACAGAGCTTAGAATTTGTGAACAGTGTTTTCATTGGTCTGGCCCCAAAAGGCGGGCTTTGGAAGCAGGGGCTTGTAGGTTATAGGTGGGTTTACAGTTTTTAGGTTGGTGATTGGAAAAGCAAGGTTGATGAGATCAGAAAAGAATGTACTTTATCAGAGATAAGGAGGCTTGGGGCCAGCGGGTGGCATGGTGGTTAAGGGCGCTGGACTCCCACATGGCTGACTGTGGTTCCAATCCCGGACCTGGAGGCTTGCTTTTCACTTCTCTCTCTCTCTTTGTACCCCTCCCTGGTCAAATTAAAATAAATAAAGTTAAATAAAATAATTCATTAAAAAAAAAAGCAGAGAGGAGGCTTAATATACATTACAAAGATACTATGCCAGAAACAGGATGTAGGAAGAATCCTGTTACCAGTGGGTCAAAATGGTCTGTAAATGTTTGTGGGCATGACGCCCTCCATGACGCCCTGCTGGAAAGGATTTTGGAAAGAGGAAAAAGTCAGACTTCCGAAAATGTCATCAGTCTACGCAGTCGGATGTGTTTTATTGGGAAGATGATTTTTTTCCCTTTGTGCTCTGCACAGAGCTTGGTTCAGTAATAAATATAAGACCTTTTGTTTAGAGGAGAGAGGAGAAGAGAGAGCATGGGGCAGCTCTATGTAGTGGGGGATGGGACAGGGCATGGGGGAGGGTGGAGGATTTTACACAGAAGGCCTGGCGAGTGCAGAGGCCCTCAGGAGTTTGATGAGTGGAGAAGAGTGAGTGAAATGGGGAGGTCAAAGAGGAAAGACTGGCAGAGTCCATCTTAGAGGACTTTGTAAAGAAAGCGGGGCAGGCACTAGGAGCTGTAGACTCAGGGAGACCCAATGCGAATTATGTTTGTGAACGATTCTTCTGGTGCCTCTGGAAGATGATTGGAGGACCATGGATGGCAGCAGGGAGCTTATTGGGCCAAGAAATGGAGGTAGGGCATGGGAGAGGTGGGCAGGCTGGGATGTGCTTTGAAGGTGGTCCCATGGATGAGGGATTTGAGGAGGGAGGTGAGAAATGGAGGAATTGGCCCAGGAAGGTCCTGAAGATGGTGTGGACCTTCATTAACATGGGGAAGACCTGGGAAGCGGGTGACGTGGGGGAAATCGGGAGCCGAGAAGATTCCAGCATGGGGACATCGGGGAGAGGCCCGGTGGCAGCAACTCCTCAGCCAGCTGTGTATGCGTGTGACTAGGACTGGGACTGCAGCCAGGTGGAGTGGCAGTGCAACCTCTGAGATGAGACCAGCCTGGCCAGGTTGTAACTGAGGGAGAGGAGGCCCCAAAGCTTCCCTGAAAGGATTCTTCTCAGAAACTTAAAAGGCACCAGAGAGAGAGAGACAGGGCAACCTCTGAGGGGGTGGTCAGGAAGGAGACTTGGAGGTGTCGGCCCTGTAGGCCAAGTCTTGGAGGTGTGAAGTAGGAAGAGGACTGTCCTGTGCACCAGGAGGTGAGGGGGCACTGCTCTTACTGGGCTCTGCCCCCACGTCTTGAACAGGTTCTGTGATGCTGGGCTTGGCCTCAGTATTGATCCCTTCTTCTCAATCCAAATGGGTGGCCCCCTGCAGGGTCACAGCTTCTGAGCTCCTTTGTCTGAAAAGGAGGGACGTGGTGTGGGAAAGGCCAGGAGAGAATGGTGGAAGCCCGCCAAGTTCAAGCTGGAAGCTGGCATTTGGTCAAGGAGAGGCAGAGCGAGAAGACCATTCCATCCGCACGAAAGCAAAGCCACCTCGCAAGCTGGTGAAGATGAGGTTCTCAGAGAGGACCTTCAGGACTGGCTGTATCAAGTTACCTGTGCTACATACATGAGGGCGCTGAGGCCTGGAGAGGGGAAAGGAAGAGGGAAACGGAGGTGTGAGACCGCTAATCCTCCACTTGATCGGTAAAGTGGGAATAATAACAGTACTCAATCTGAATAACTAAAGAGTCAAGTGCTTGGACCTCTGCCTGGTTTGTTACCATGACCCTGACTGAGTATTCCTCTCATATTGTCTGGCTAAGGCCCAGGGAACCTTGCAATATCCTAATCTCTGTAAGGCAGTCTTGGAAAAGGCTTAGGAGAAAGGATTTAGTCTCTTAAAAAAGAATGTTAGTCTGGGTTATGTAGAAAAAGAACACGCTGCTTGGGTGGGGTGAGCTCACCATCACTAGAAGTATTCTAGTAAGGAGAGATTTCCACATACCCAGAATATAGAGATAGGATTGAGCATTGAATGGTGGCATCATTCCTATGGCCACAGAGACTCAAATTTTGAGTGTGGGTCCAGGCAGGTGCCTGGCACCCAGGGCCCCTGAGTTTGGGGTCCAGAGTACATGGGGCCAGGCATTACATTCAGAGTCCCGACCCTGTCCTCTGACACAGCAGTTCTTATCTGCCCAGGGTCTTGCTGATTCATTGTGTACCAGGGGCTGGGGTATGGATGTGCACAAGATGGGGAAGACCCCTACCATCTCAGACCTGGCATTGCAGAAGAGGAAACAGACAACTGAAAAAGTAAACTCAGAAATACACAAAAGGAGGACCAGCGGATGGTATAGCAGTTACGTCGCTGGACTTCCACATAGCCAACCGTGGTTCGAGTCCTGACCCAGTGATTTGAAAATCATGCCAAATATGTGTGTGTGCACATGCGTGCCCCAGATCCCTGGAGGAGGATGGAGGAGAAGGGATAGCAGCATGGCCATCCTCCCTGGGGGTGATTTATCATTTTTCCTCTCACAGTCTCCCTCTCTCCAGGAAGTGCACGCACCCTAAGGCAAAAACTTTTTTTTCCTTCTCTTTTTTTTTTTTTTTTTTTGAGAGTTTTTTTTTTTTTTTTTTTTTTTTTGCTACAGGGTGTGTGTGCTCGCTGGAGAGACAGAGAGAAACACAGAGACAGAAAGTGAGAAATCACCCCCCCAGGGGGATGGCCATGCTGCAATCCTTTCTCCTCCATTCTCCTCTCGGGATCTTGGGCACACACGCACAAGTGGCTGGTGTGAGTTTAAGCCACCGGCTCCGGGATTTGAACTGCGGTTGACCACATGGGAGTTCAGCGACATAGCCATTACACTAACTGCTGGTCCCAAGACAAAAACTTCTAAAAAAGAAAGAAATACACAAAATGATCCTACATAGTGATAAATGGTAAAAAGAGATTTAAAAAGTAAATGATGTCAAGCCAAGGGCCAGCAGGTGGCTGGGGACGCTGGACTCCCATATGGCCAGCTATGGTTCAAGTCCTGTACCTGGTGGCTTCCTTTCTTACTTTCCTCCTCTCTCACTCTCGCTCTGTCTTTCTCTGGTCAAATTGGAAAATAATAATAATAAATAAAGTTAAAATAAAATAATTCTTAAAAAGAAAAGTGAATGAAGTGGGGCCAGATGGTGATGCAGCAGTAAAGCAATGCTGGGCAGAGGCTGACCCACATGGTAGGATTCTGGGTTCTGGATTCTCTGGTGTCCAGAGACCTCCCTGAGTATGCAGGGCATGAGGGTACCTGTGATCCCGGGCCGACTGAGGCTGGGGGCAGATTGCAGCATTGGGATCATTTCGGGGTGCTATTTTTCTCCTTCCTGTCATTCATAGAGGAATAAACCTTAAAAATTGAGTGATGTCATGAGGGAGCAACTGGAACTGGCTAGGTGTGCCACCTTTCGCCATACAGATAGTTTACATATAATCAGTGGTATTGAAAAGACTTAGGGGCTGGCGCCGTAGCCAAGTGGTTGAGGAAGCTAGATCTCGCATGGTCAACTGCATAGTTCAAATCCTGGTCCTGGAAACTTGAAAACCACACCAGGCATGTGTGTGTACCTAAAATCTCAACAGGATGGATAAATGGTGGAGAAGGGATTGTGGTGTGACTATACTCACTGGAAGGTGCTTTCTCCTTCTCCCTCTTCCTTTCTGTCTCTATGGTGAGTGTACATACTCTCGGTGCAAAAAAAAAAAAAAAAGTTTTCCTTTCTGTTTGTGGATTTTATTTCTAAAAAAGGTACTTTTTATTATAAATTATTTTCTTAAATTTTCTTCTAAAACTACCTTTATAGATTTGGAATTACTTCTATGCATGATGTGAAGTAGATTCCAGTGTAATATATTCAGTCTTTTCCCTAGTGAGTTTGAATGACACCTTTAGCATGTACTGTATTCCCATTTGTATATAGTTCTGTTTCTGAGTTCTGTTCTGTTCTACTGATCTCTTTGTTTTTATTATTAGAACTTCTAAGTGTGCTTTGTTACCAGTGCTTTTTTGTTCTTTTGATTTTTTGTTCTTTTTTTTTTTGGAGAGGTTTTTGCTATAGGGCCTGTGCGCTCGCCAGACAGAGAGAGAGAGACAGAGAGATAGAAAGTAAGAAATCACCCCCCAGAGGGGATGCCCACGCCGCAATCCCTTCTCCTCCATTCTCCTCTCAGGATCTTGGGCACACACGCGCATGCGCCCGGCGTGAGTTTTAAGCCAACAGGTCCAGGACGCGAACTGCGGTCGACTATGTGGGAGTCCAGTGACATAGCCATTACGCTAACTGCTGGTCCCCTTCTTTTGATATTCTTAAGCATTTCTTTTTTATTTTAATTTTTTTAGGTTTTTGCTATAGGACGTATGTGTTTGCCAGAGAGAGTCAGAGAGACACAGAGAAAGGAAAGGAAAAGTGAGAAATCACCCTGCCCATGGAGGGACCACAATGCAATTCTCTTTCCTCCAATCCCCTCTCAGGATTTTGAGCATGTGCGCATATGTGACTGGCATGATTTTCAAGCTGCCAGATCCAGGGCTTGAACAATAGTTCGCCCTGTGAGAATCCCATTCCTTGACCACAGTGCCACCTGCTGGCCCTCAGCTTGACAAATTCTGTGACAATTATGTTGAAGTTTTGATTGGGATGGTGTTGAAGTTATAGATGAAGTAGAGAAGCTTGGCAACTTTGCAATATTATATCTCCCATCCAGGCACACAGTATATATTTCAAATATAGTATCCTATTATATCCTTTAGGGAAGTAAATTTTTTTTTTTTTTATGTAGGTCAAGCATGTTTACTGTCTATTTCAGAGAACTGAAATAAAAAATGTCCTATTCAAAGTCCTTTTGAATAGGACTTTTTCCCACTACTTTTTCTATTTACTTTGTTGCTGGCATATAAGAAAGACAATGTTTTGAGATAACCTTGATTCTGGCCACCATATAATAATAATTAGTATTGTTTAAAAATAATTATTTATTTTATTATTATTATTTTTAAAATAATTAGTATTGATTTTAAAGTTTTGTTAGTTAAAGGTGTCATGGATTTCCTAAGAAGATGAAACTGTAACTTCTGCAAATAATTATTGCTCTCTCTTTTTAAAAATTATTTCTGTTGCCTTTTTTTTCTTGTTGTATTGCATTTGCTAGTACCTCTAGGACAATGCTAAACAGTAGCAAGGTCAGTGGGTATTTTTGTCTTACAGAGGACTTCAGTAGGAAATGTGTTTAATTTTTCTCCATTGAGTTTGATATTTGCTACTTGTTTCTGGTAGACATCAGTTATCAAGAACTCTTCTTTCCTTCTAATTCTCAGAATAGCCCTCAGCTTGTTCTTGAAGTTTATTTTCTATGTTTTATAGAAGAGGAATGCTCAGTCACAACTTACCATGAAGCTGATGGTCCTTAATGGGCTCTTGCTTTTGCTGGAATGCTGCAGGCTGGTGACATCCCTTGGGACATCTATTCCTCAGCCCTGCTCAAGGACATTTAGAGGCCACTCAATCCTCATACAGAATAGGACACTAAATATTTAGAAAGGAGAAACAACTGTCAGTGTAGCACAGTGAGATACAGACCCAGGCTTATCAGGCTTCAAGATATTTTATTATCTCCTGTTGCCCTTCAGTATGTGTGTTTTTTTTTTTTTGGAGAGGTTTTCGCTATAGGGCGCATGCGCTCGCCAGACAGACAGAGAGAGACATGGAGACAGAAAGCGAGAAATCACCCCCCAGGGGGGATGGCCACGCCGCAATCCCTTCTCCTCCATTCTCCTCTCGGGATCTTGGGCACGCACTCACATGCGCCTGGCGTGAGTTTTAAGCCACCGGGTCCGGGACGCGAACCGCGGTCGACTACGTGGGAGTCCAGTGACATAGCCATTATGCTAACTGCTGGTTCCCCAGTATGTGTTTTGTAAGCATTCTACATGAGCTTGCCTTAACAAATGTCATTTATTTCCAGACCTTGAGGCCAATGCTTGGGTTAGTTGTATTACTGGCAGGTCTCTTTGTGCAAGACTCTCTTGTTGTATTTATGTGTATTTTTTCCTTTCCTCCCTGTTCTCCCTTCCTGTTCACTACCACCATTGTATAGGTGACAGTTCTCTTTTGTCCAGTTGGTATATTTTTTGTTCGTTTTTATGTGTTTTTGAGAAATATGTATTCTTACTTCAGGTGTAATATTCTGAATTTGTGTAGTAGACCTTATTTGGTTTCTTCCTGTTTTTCCTCCCCTCAGCTCTGTGCTCCTCCATGTTGCTGTATGTCTGTGTCCAGCTCCACATTGTCCTATGTCCATCCAGTCTGTGGTTTCTAACAGCTGCACCGTCCTCTGTGATTTGACTCATTCATTCCCCCAGTGCTGGACATCTAGGCTGCCTCCAACCTTCTTCCACAAAGAATACTGATGTAGGCATCCTTATCCTGGATGGGCAAGGTCTTCTCGGGCATGCGCAGCCAGGATCAGAACTTCTGGTAGATACTGAGTGTCTGCACTCTATGGCAGGAACTGAAAGATTGGGAGGTATAGAAGCATGGAGAGCAAGTGTGGACACCAGAGGCAGTGTGGGCGGAGGGTGGGCAATGGGGGTTGGGAAGGGGGAATCAAGGGGGGAATAAGCAAAACATTTAATGGACACAAAATGGAAAATGATCTGTTCATGATAACATGTATGGTCATATCTTTGCATTAATATGCAGTATATTCATGCTGGGAAAGTTTGTTTTGTATGTTGTAAGGATATACAGTAATTAAATGTAATAAATAAATAAATAAATAAAAAGAACTTCTGGGTCTTAGATGACACATTTACTTGCATAAATGGTGTCACAGCTCCTTCCTACTGGCTGTACCAGTCACTGCTCCCACCCCCAGGCACAAGGGTCCCCACCTGTGCGTGTCATTTATCACTCTTCCTATTTTTCCCAGTTTACTAAGTGGTTTTACTTTCAGGTTGGTTTATTTCTGTTAGTTTTCAGAAGTTTATTATGCTTTATAGATGGCAGCTCCTTGTTAGTTTTAGATATCTCCCCAAAGTCTCATCTGTCAGTAGCCTATTTGATTTGTCCATGGAGTTCTTTCTCATATGAGAAGTTTTAAATTTGAGGTAGTCAAATGCAACAATATTTAAAAAAAATATTTATGTATTTTATGAGAGGGTAGGGGAGGGAGAGAGAGACAGAGGGGGAGACAGGCAGCCCCAGAAGGGTCTTCATGCCCTGATCCCCCAGCACAGGCCGGCCAGGATCACAGGTATGCATACAGGGAGATCCTGGGATGCAAACCTGGAACCTTTCTATATGGCTTCAGCGTCATAGAGCATTACGTCGCTGCTTTGCCACCATGGCTGGCCAAACCCATTAATTTTTTAAGCTACAAGCTGTACATTTAAGCAGTTTTTCCCTCCTCCTGACTCCTTCCACTTTCCCTAGGCACAGATCCATTCAGTGTTAAGTTCTCCTTTTGGCATTCCTGGGTGAGTTCCAACTCTCCCTTGCTGCTGCTCCTGCTGCTGCTGTTCTCTTATCTCTTGACCTCTCTGGGTGTCCTAGGTCAGGCCTTTTAGAAGCACAGACTGAGCCTTGTGCATATGGTGGTTTATCCAGGGAGACCTCTGGGCATAGGGGTAGGAACTGACGCAGCTGTGGTCTGACCCTGTGGCAGCTCTGGAGTGTAGGGGACCCCACAGAGCTGTCCCCCTTTGAGACAGGGCTGGGCTGGTACCCTAGAGCTCGTCTGTAATTGGCTGTGCCCCTCCAGCCCTCTGTCCTCATTGTGGGGACTTAACCTCCCAGGCAGTTCTTGGAAGAAGGCTGCCATCGTGAGCTGTTAGCAGCCGCCACGTCCAGCGGCAGGGCAGGGACGTTTCCCTGCTGAGTGAAGGGGGTCTGGAGAGGCACCAGTAGAACCTGGTCTCCTTGGTGACCCTAGACGCCAAGAACCACATGCTCCTCTGCGGTCTTGACTCTGCCCTGTGTTGCCACCCTTAGGTTCCACCAAGGACCTGATCGAGACGTGCTGTGCCGCTGGACAGCAGTGGGCCATCGACAACGATGAGTGCCTGGAAATCCCCGAGAGTGGCGCCGAGGGTGACGTCTGCAGGTAGACCAGCTGCCTGGAGCAGGCAGCGCTGCTCATTCTCCGCCCTGTCCCTGCTGTCCTTGGAGCTCAGGCCCCAGTAGTGCCGGGGGAGCACACGTCATCTGCCTCCAGGTGCACAAGGGCAACTGGATCCAGCTGCTGTGGGCCTCTGGGCCAGGCTTTCTCCAGGTGTGGAGAGCCCCAGGCTGGACCTGAGGATAAGCTGACCACGTAAATTTGCAGCTGGCCTCGTGAGCATAATCAGAGGAATGCACAATTTGGAGCAAGTTTTAAAGGGCTCGTGTCACCTGGGAGCAGGCAGGCTCTTCTGCCACACACTGCAGCTGCTGCTCCACAGTGCTCTGTGCCCCCGGGTCTTCTCTGCTCAGCCCTCTGGCTTTCCCCACTCACTACTACTAAGCTTCTGACCATCCTGGGCTGCCTGTGTTCCTTGTTTCGTCTGATTCTAGTGTTCTCAGAAAAAGAATTGTTGATACCCATGCTCTTCCTTTGTTGGGCTCAGGAGAGATCTTGGTCAGCCATTCACTCTTTTCTTCCATAGACTCCATCTAGTCTGAACTCCGCTTCTTCCCAGACAAGAAAGATAAGGTTTGGAGAGGCGCTGGGATTCGCCCAAAGCCACGGAGCTTGTTGGCAGCCTGGCCAGGATTCGAGCCCATGCTTTCTCCTGTCCAACCCATACTGCCTCGTCTGGAAAAATCTAAATTTGAGCCTTGTCCCTTTCCTTTCCCTCTTAGGAGTTAGAGCACGCATCAAAGAAACCTGGAGTTTTGAATTAAGGGCCCTAGTGCACACTTGCTTCCTTCTTGTGATGGAGAGCTCACCACTTCCCACCACTAGATAGTCCTTGCCACATGCCCTCCTCAAGTGGTGCCGAACCTGCCTCCTCAGGACCCCAGACTCCCGTCCTGGCTCTCCCTCTGTATCTCTGACTCATCAGCCACCTCCACCCCAGGGTGGCCCTACAGAGATTGGCAGGCAGTGACCAAAGGCTTGGAGGCTAGTCTCCTGCAGGTTGACCTGTGCTGTCCTTTCTGGGACTGGTCTCTGTATCCTTGGCCCAGGTGGGCAGGCTCTGAGTGCCAGTTGTTCTCTTTCAGTGAGAAGTCAGGGGCACAGTGTAAGTCCAGGGGGATCCAGGGCAGAGTCTTCTTGGTTAAGCCAAGAAAGGAAGGTTGGCAGGGGTCATATTGGCTCTGCTACCAGCCTAGGCCCCGATCTCCGAGGACCTTGGAGTGAGGATGCCCTGCTCTGTGCCTCAGTTTCCCTCTGCATCATGGGGCCCGTCATCCTCATGGAGAGGCTCCCTGGGAAGACTGGCAGGTGCCCGGTGGCTGAGATGTACCCTCTCTTGCAGGACAGCCCAGAAGCACTGCTGCGTCTCCTACCTGAAGGAGAAGAGCTGCATGGCCGGTGTCATGGGGGCCAAGGAGGGTGACGCCTGTGGGCCCGAGGACAACGACACCTGTGGCGTCTCCCTGTATAAGGCAAGCTAGGCCCCCGATGGGAGGGTGAGGCAGCGGGGCCTGCAGGTCCTTGGGGGCCTGGGGGTGGGGGTGGGGGAGACACGCGTCATCGCTCAGTTATCCTACTGACTAATTCTCAGATTACTTCTGGAACACCAGTGGGTGTCGGGCCCTGTGTTAGGCAAGAGAGGGTGTGGCAATGGGCAGCACAGACAGTCCCTGTCCACTGGGGAGAGAGACAAAGGTGGAGCTGACTAGGCTAATGCAGAATGTGTTAGGAGGGCAATCGTGCTTAAGAGGAAGAACTCAAGTGTGGGGGATGTCAGGGCTGGGAAGGGCCGGAGTGTGAGCTGACAGTGGCTGGGGCAGGGTCACTGAGGCGGGGACGTTTATGAAACATCCTGGAGGAAGAGGGCGAGCCATGCGGACCTCAGTGAAGCTGTCCAGGCAGCAGGAGGAGCAGGCACGGAGGTCCTGAGGTGGGTGTGTGCTGAGTGCTAGCATGTGCCGGGAGCAGCTAGGCCTGCGTGGCTGCAGTGGCGTGATAAAGGGGGCATAGCTGTAGCTGAGACCATAGAGGTGACGGGGTGGCCATCTTGGAAGGACCGTGGTTCCACTCGGAGTGAGAGGGAAGCCATGGAGGGATTTTTTATTTCGAGGTTTCTATTTTGAGGACATGAGAGAGAGAGAGACAGGCAGCCATAGATCACTGACAAGGTCTTGCCATACTGTGATCTTCCCCCCAACCTTACAGTCAGCAGGATCTTACAGGGACTGTCATTGAGGGCAGCTCTCCCACATGTGTGATCAGGATAGGGTAGAACCTTGCCAGGCAGCAGTGGGGCAGAGAGATGGGGGGATGCTTCAGGTAGAGGGAACAGTGTGAGCCAATGCACAGGGGCAGGAGCATATGCTTTTTTTTTTTTTTTTTTTTTGGGAGAGGTTTATCGCTATAGGGCGCGTGCACTCGCCAGACAGAGAGAGACAGAGAGACAGAAAGCGAGAAATCACCCCCCGGGGGGATGGCCACGCTGCAATCCCTTCTCCTCCATTCTCCTCTCGGGATCTTGGGCACGCACGCACACGCGCCCGGCATGAGTTTTAAGCCACCGGGTCTGGGACGTGAACTGCGGTCGACTACGTGGGAGTCCAGTGACATAGCCATTACGCTAACTGCTGGTCCCAGGAGCATATGTTTTTGAGTCCACTTTCCTGTTGATGACAAGGGAATACAACACTGGGTAATTTCTAAGAAAAGGGATTACTTTGCTCATGGTGTTGGAGACCCAAGGGCCAAAGGGCTATATCCAGTGAGGGATTTCTTGCCAGTGGGGACTCTCAGAATCCAGAGGTAGCATAAGGTGTCACTTGGTGAAAGCATTAGAGTCTGTACCCCTGTTTCAATCTCTCACTCTCTAAAGCCACAAGATTTCAATCATGGGGCCCCCACCCTGATGATTTTAATCCTAACCACTTCCCCAAGACCTCACTTCATAATACCATAGATGGATTAAGTTTCCACCCTCTTAATACCTTCACAACACAACCAAAGTTCAACCCATGAATTTGGGGGGGAACTCATTCAAACCACAACAGTGTTGAAATGGGGTGTGCAGTCTGGTCAATGTGGCAGCAGTAGGGATAGGCTGCCAGGAGCCCTCAGGCTGGGACATGAAGGACTGTCAATGGTGCACTGAGCATTTTGGACTTCAGGTGGAAGGTACATGGGCCCTGGGAGGTATTTACACAGGAAGATCAGTTTGCGGGCCAGAGCTCACACAGGCCACTGGAGGTCAGGGTGGTAGTGTGGGTACTTAAACCTTTGATTTAAAATTATTTATTTAATTTTTAATTTATTCATTCATTTATTTTAATTTGACCGGGAAGAGATACACAGAGAGAAAGAGAAAGCAAGCCACCAGGTCCAGGACTTGAATTGTGGTTGGCCATGTGGGAGTGTCCAGCGCCTTAACCACCACGCCACCTGCTGGCCCCCAGTAGTGTGGCTACTTATAGTGGAAAACTCCCTAGAACATTGGTTTTTCTCTCATATGCTGGAGAACGGAGGTGGACAGGCCACATGAGAGGAGCTGGCACTTTGTGGTCCCCAGGGACAGGGCCTCAGGGTTTTGCTGGCTTGTTGCTCTGGCAGCTTTAACTTCCTGCCTTGTGATCCAAGATGATAACTTGAGCCCTAGTCAGAGGCAGGAGGAAAGGGGAGAAAAGCCCTCATTCTTTTAAATTGTTTATTTATTAAAAACAAAATTTTGTGAGAGGGTGTATATGCTTGCCAGAGGTAGACAGAGGGAGAGAGGGAGAAAGCACCCCCCACACAGGGCCTTGTCATAGCACAATCCCTTCTCATCCATTTCTTCATCCTGTCAGGATTTTGGATATGCACATTCATGCATTTAGCATATTTTTCAAGCCGTTGGGGCCAGGATTCAAACCACATTATTTGGCTATGTGGGATCCAACTTCCTTAACCACTTGGTCATGAAGCTGGCCTTTCAATTATTTTTGATTGTGGTGAAATACATGTAACATAAAATTGGTCATCCTAACCATGTTTAAGTGCACAGCTCCGTGGCATTAAATACGCTCACATGGTTGTGTATCCATCACCACCATCCATGTCTAGAAGTCTTCATCCTCCCCAACGGAATCTCAGCACCCTTTCCACACTGCCTCATTCCTCCTCCCATTGGCCCCTGGCAGCCACCACATACTTTCTGTCTATGACTTTGATTATTCTGGGATTTCAGACAAGTGGAGTCATGCAGTATTTATTCTTTAGTAACTGGCTTATTTTACTCAGCATACTGTCACCAAGGTTCATCCACTTTGCAGCATGTATCAGAAGTCCTTTCCTTTTTTTTTTTTGGAGAGGTTTTTGTTATAGGGCGGGTGCGCTTGCCAGACAGACAGAGAGAGACAGAGAGACAGAAAGCGAGAAATCACTCCCCAGGGGGGATGGCCATGCCGCAATCCTTTCTCCTCCATTCTCTTCTCGGGATCTTGGGCACGCACACACACGCGCCTGGCATGAGTTTTAAGCCACTGGGTCTGGGACGCAAACCGTGGTCCACTACCTGGGAGTCCAGCGACATAGCCATTATGCTAACTGCTGGTCCCCAGAAGTCCTTTACTTTTTAAGGATGAATAATATTTCATTTCATTGTGTGGGGATGTAGTACAGTGGTCTATTGATAGTTTGATTCTGTGTTTTGACTATTGGGAATAGGCTGGTATGAACATGAGTTTAAGAAGAGCCCCCCTCCCCTTTTATAGTGAGATTTTTGCTATAGGGTTTGTGCACTTTTCAGAGAGACAGAAAGTGAGAAATCACCCCCTCCCAAGGGTGATGGCCATGCCACAATCCCTTCTCCTCCATTCTCCTCTCAGAATCTTTAGCATACATGCACACATGCCAGGCATGTTTTAAGCCACCAGGTCTGGGACTCGAACAGTGGTCAACTACGTGGGAGTCCAGCAGTGTAACAATTACGCCACCTGCTGGTCCCAAGAAGAGCACCTCTTTGAGGGCAGACAGTATTTCTGCTTAGATCTCATTGGTTAGAACTTAGTCTGATGGCTACACCTAGCTGCAAGGGAGGCTGGGAAATACAGTCTTTATTCTGGGAGTTTGCTCCACAAAAGGCTGTTATTTATTATTGTACTCAGTGCCCCACTGACAATGAGGAAGAAGGAAAGACAGACATCCAGGTTGATAACTGGCCGTCTCTGTAACAGAGTGGGGGCAAACTAGGCTAGCGGAATGGTTCCGGGAAACTTTGCAGGAGAATCCTGATCCTGACTGGAGAGATGAGGTGGAAGAGTTGAAGCTGCTCAGTGTCCCCAGTCTTGGTGATGGTGACAGAGCCCTCTGAAAGAAGGAGGCATTTGGGAGATTTCAGCTTTGAGTTTTGTCACATTTGGGTCAGTTTTTTTTTTTTTTTTTTAACCAAAACCCCAAACCCTGATATTAGGGAGTGGACTTTGATGATAGGCAATTTCAGAATCCCTTTTCTGTCTTCATATTTGACTGTGGACCACTTTCTTTTTCTGAGACCCAACTTCTCCATCTGTGAAATGGCAATAACAATCCATGTTTGTGGGGTAGTTGTGAGAATTAGAGACAGTACAATAAAATATTCATTAAGTGTGTGGTGTCCTTCATTAAGTGGGCCGGTTCTACCTTTAGGATGCAGACCTGGAATCTCAGCTGTTGCCATGGAAACAACCACCCCAAACTAGGTAGATTGTGATTGGCTTAGTGTATGAGCCTGTGGCCAATGGAGTACTTCTGCTGTCTACACTCAGCAGAGCCTGGCTGGGCTTGCTTATATGACTGCTGTCAGCCAATGCCTTTCCTGGGGCTCGATGATCTGGGATGACCTCAGCTGGAATGACTTGCCTCTGATCCATGCAGTCAGTGCCCCTACTGGTTAGCATGGGCTTGTTTAGTTAGGGGCTGAGCGTGATTCCAACAAAAGGAATAGAAACTTGCAATGCTTTTAAAGCCATTGGACAAAACTGGCACATTAACACTTTTATCTTCATCCTGTTGGCCAAATCAAGTCAAAGTCATCACTAAGAAGTTGGGAAATAGGCCGTTTTTTTTTTTCTCTCTCTCTCTTTTATAAGCATTTTTTGCCTTAGGGCCAGTGTGCTTGCTAGAGAGAGGGACAGAGTGAGAGGGAGAGTGAGAAATTACCCCCTGGGGGAATGACCATACTGCAATCCCTTCTCCTCTATTCTTCTCCTGGGATCTTGGGCATGCATGCACATGTGCCTGGCGTGATTTTCAAGGTACCAGGCCTGGGACTTGAACTGTGGTTGGCCATGGGGGAGTCAGCGATGGTCCCTGCCCCTCTCTTAATAGAAGCTGCAGAATCACATTGCAAAGACAGTGGACAAAGGAAAGAGTGAGGAACTGGAGCTATTATTGTAACCAGTGTTTTTTTTTTTTTTTTTTTTTTTTTAACCTTTAAGCACTGTGTATCATTACAGCATACCAAATGGATTTTCCCATCTTGAATACAATATTGGTTCATTCAAAGATATTATCATACACATTCTCATGAACAGATAATTTTCCACTTTTGTGTCCTAAAATGTTTTGCTTCTTTCTTTTTCCATTGATTCTTCTCTCTCACCCTCCATTTCCCACCCTCCTCCCACATGGTCTCTAGAATCATTATTGCTCTCCATCTTTTATACCTTCCAACTTTTCTGTTTCTGCCGTAGAATTCAGACATTCGATATGTATCAGGGGGGACATACAATGCCTCTCTTTCATAGTCTGGCTTGTTTCATTTAGCAGTAAGTCTTCCATATTCATTTACTTTCTATCAAAGGTCAAGGTCTCATTTTTTAAGGCTGAATAATATTCCATAGTGTATATGTGCCACACTTTTTCAATTCATTTATCTGTTCGTGGACATTTGGTTTGGTTCTGTGTTTTAGCAACTATGAATAATGCTGCAATAAACATAGATGTGCAAGTGTTTTTCCAACTGAGTGTATTCCTATCCTTTGGTTAGATACCCATTGGAATTGAAGTGGAATTGCTGGATCATATGGTAGTTCTATTTGTAGCTCTTTAAGGAACTTCCACAGTGGCTGCACTGATTTACATTCCCAAGAACAGTGTAGGAGAGTTACCTCTTCACTGTAGCCTTGCAAGTACTTGTTGTTATTGTTTTCAATCTTAGCCATTCTGATGAGGGTTAGGTGGTATCTTATTGTGGTTTTGATTTGTATATCTCTTATGATAGGAGATGTTGAGTATTTTTTTTAATGTTTTTTAGCTGTTCATTTGTCTTTTTTTTTTTTTTTTTGTGGAGAGATTTTCACTATAGGGCACGTGCGCTCGCCAGATAGACAGAGAGAGACATAGAGACAGAAAGCGAGAAATCACCCCCCAGGGGGGATGGTTATGCCGCAATCCCTTCTCCTCCATTCTCCTCTCGGGATCTTGGGCATGCACTCACACGCACCCGGCGTGAGTTTTAAGCCACCGGGTCTGGGACGCGAACCGCAGTCGACTACGTGGGAGTCCAGTGACATAGCCATTACGCTAACTGCTGGTTACCTCATTTGTCTTTCTTAGAGAGTTGTCTGTTCGGCTCATTTGCCCATCTTTTAATTGGATTATTTATTTGTTTTTGTAGGTAAGCTGCTTGAGATCCCTGTATACTTTGGTTATCAGTCTCTTATCCAAGGGAGATTTTGCAAATATAGTCTCCCATTTCAAGGGTTGTTTTTTTCTGTTTAATTATTGTTTCTTTTTCTATGTAGAATATTTTTAACCTGATGTAATCACACTTGTCTATTTTGGGGATTATTGCCTGTGCTTTGGGAGTCTTATTTAAGAAGCCTACTCTGATGTCTCCAAGAGTTTCCCCTATATTTTCCACCAGTAGTTTTATAGTTTGAGGTCTTATGTTTAGATATTTGATCCATTTTGATTTGATACTTGTTAATGGTAAGAGATAGGGGTCCAGTTTCATTTTTTCTGCAGGTGGATACTCGATTTTTCTAGCATCATTTGCTAAAGATATTTTCTTTTCTCCACTGGATTGTCTGATGCTCTATTTTTTAGTTTAATCATTAGCTTATAGCATTCACCTCCAGGGTCACTGTATGGCTCAAGATGGAAGCTAAAGCTCCAGCCATCACATAAGAACTCCAAGAAAGAGGAAGTGGGAGAGCAAAAAGGATGTACTTTCAAGTTCAGTCAGCCCCAATGAAAAACTTTTCCCAAAACTCCATTTAGTGCAAGGGCCCCTGGGCAATGCTGTCTTTTAGGTAACCTGAATAGAATTGGGTCTGCTAGTAAAGATTGGAGGATAATGGCTGTGGTTGGAGGTTAATTTATAGTCCTTACCCCCAAAGGCCATGTATTTATTCTTTCAAGATGTGTATTGGCCCCGGTTTATGCCAGACCTAGGCAATGGAGCAGACAACCCCTCTACCCAGACAGAAGTGACAAGAAAATGGTAAATTCTGGGACCAACAGTTAGCGTAATGGCTATGTCACTGGACTCCCACGTAGTTGACTGCAGTTTGAGTCCTGGACCCGGTGGCTTAAACTTACGCCACGCGTGTGTGTGTGCATGCCCAAGATCCTGAGAGGAGAGTGGAGGAGAAAGGATTGTGGCATGGCCATCCCTCCTGGGGGGTGATTTCTCACTTCCTGTCTCTTTGTCTCTTTGTCTTTCTGGTGAGCGTACACACGCTATTGCAAAAACGTCTCAAAAAAAAGGAAAAAAAAATAAATAAAATGGCATCTTCCTTACTCAGACCCACTCTAAGACCATGCCCTGGGCACTTTGTGTGAATTACACAGGTTCAGAGGCCTTGGGAAAGACAGCTGGGCTCTGAGGGGGGAGTGGTGATGAAAGTGTGTCTCTTCCTCTAGCAATGCTGCGACTGCTGTGGCCTGGGACTCCGTGTGAGGGCCGAGGGCCAGTTGTGCGAGTCCAACCCTAATCTGGGCTACCCATGCAACCACGTCATGCTCTCCTGCTGTGAGGGCGAAGAACCCCTCATCGTCCCTGAGGTCCGCCGGCCCCCAGAGCCTGCGGCTGAACCGCAGAGAGGTGGGTGCTGCCCCTCCCTGGGGCACAGAGGGCAGTTGGGTGAGGAGCGGGAGAACTGTTGGGGTTCCCAGCCAAAGACTGAGTGACTGCTGGCCTTTTCCAGGGACCCCGAGTTCATCTTCATCTATGGCATGAGGCACAAGCTCTGCTCTTAACAGAGTTCTGTGCTATTCTGACCGTGGCCTCTGCCGGTTATTTCTGAAATGGTGATCTTTAAGTTGATTTATTTCATGAGATATATATATAGAGAGAGATACAGAGAAGGAGAGACAGGGACCCCATGACTAAGTCTTCTCACATTCTGGTTTGCCTCAGCTTTCCAGCCAGCTAGGGTCACTGGCACACCTGCGGGCATGCCCAGTGTGTTCGGGTTGACCCAAGAACCAAACCTTGGTCCTTCCCAATGGTCCCAGTATCACATCACAGGGTTGGGCCTCTCATTCCATTTTGTGTTTACCACCCATCATCCTTCCACTGTCCACTCAATACCACCCATCTCTTTGTCCATCTGCGCATCTCTCCAGCTTCCTCCCAGTCCTCTATGTTACCTTCTATCCATATATTTCAGCCCTCTGCCACCCATCCTCCCATCCTCTTCTCCATCTCTCCATCCCTTCATCCATCTTTCAGGTTGCCGGGAAAAATCACAACTCATTTTTGCACTGAAAAACAGAAAAATACATGATGACTTTCCTGACGACCTAATACTTCCTCCTTTATTCCCTATCCACTCATCTATCCATTCATTTATCCACTTCATTCATTTCCTAGCCTCTCGTCGATATACTCATCTACCCATTTCCCCACTCATTCCCTGTCCTTTCATCCATCCATCCAGCCATCCATCCACTCACACACTCACCCACCAGAAAGCCTCTCACTCATCCACTGACTCACTTAGCTTTCCTTCCATCCATTTCTCCTGTTTGCCTGGTCATCCCCTTTAGGCCAGAGATGTCTTCTTAGTGCCTGACCCTGTGCTTGGCCTAGAAGAGTCACTAACAAGTGATCCATCCTTTGACAGCTGCCCTGTACCACCAGACTCTGAGCCCTTCCAGGGCTGACCAGGCCACCCTTGCTGTGCTCCTGCCTGGAGTCTGTCCCTGAGTGGTCTTAAGCGCTGTGTGTGGACGCTGTGGCCCCGCTGAGCCCCTGGGCCCTGTGAGCCTGCCCTGAGGTTGAGTCAGCTGGAGCCACATCTGGGAACTTCCAGCCCTCAGCGTCCCTGAGACTGCTCTCCTTGTGCTCTGGTCACTGTTCCAGCTGCACATCTAGCCTGTCACCTGAGCCAGGGCTGTCTCTTGGGCCTGTGGCTGTTTGGCTTCTCTGTGCCTGGTGGGTTTGCAGGAGCCTAACAAGGTGCCCCAGTGAGTCAGCTGGGCCTCAGCAGCCTGGGGCCAGGGCAGTGCCAGCCCTGGAGGCCTCTTAGGGCATGTCCACATGTTCACCCTCTGTTGGTTAGGCCAGATGCCCAGGAGGGTACCAGACCCAGCAGTCCAGTCCTTTCCCTGTTGCCATGAACCATCTGGGGCCCCTATAGGTCTGTCCTGGGTACTTTATGGGATGAGAATTAGAGCCACAGAGAAGGTTCTAGAAATGAGGTTGAACTCTTGATTTCAGGGGCCAGGCAGAGCTCGTTGGAAGTCTCAGTTTCTCCACTCAGGAAGTCATGGCCCCTTTTAGAGCCTCCATCACTGTGTCTGTCAGATGGGATCCTACCCTTCCCCTCATTCAGTGTGAAGATAAATGATGTGATGCTTGTCCAGAGCTTCTGACGTGCCTGACAGAGTGCTCTGAGTTACCACTTCCATAACTAATTGCCATGTTCTAGCAGATCAGAGGAGGAAGATGAGGCCCAGAGAGAGGCAAAACCTTGCCAGAGGCTTTTCGTGGGTCTCTGGTGTGGCCAGGACTGGACACCTTAGCTCTGGGGACTATCATTGCTGCCCACCCTTCCTGCTGTCCTGAATTCGGCCCAGAACCAGTAATCCTTGGCTCTCATCCACTCAGATTACTGTCATGACAGTGCAAGGTGGTATGTCTGTGGATGACCATTGAGATACCTGTTGTCAATAGGCTGCAGGGCAGAGGAGCTCGGCCCCACTGAGCCCCTGGGGCCACGTGAGCCTGCCCTGAGGTTAAGTCAGCTGGAGCCAGCTGAGAAGAATTCCGACCCTGTGGGGCACAGAGTTGGACGTCATGGTAGGCCTCAAGAATACCTGCATCTCCCATCCGAACAAGGCAGGGATGTGCATGTGGAGGCTGGACCAAGCCAGAACAGGGCAGATAAGCCAAGACCGATAGACAGGGAAGCCTTTCCTGGCTAATGCAATGTAGAGGCCAAATCTAGTCCAAGGAAATGCCACTTGCTGGGTTGTCCACTAAGGAGCTCACTGAGTACTGGTTTGAAGGCCATGCTAGTTCCCAGAGGGTTCTGGTTCAAGTTAGAGTTTGGGAGGAAGACTGACTTTGGGAGACAGGGTGGGTGGGTCTGGGCAGAGCAGGTAGACAGCGGGGCCTGGCAGGATCAGAGCCAGAGATGACCATCACATTCCTTCTGTGAGGAACTGTTAGGTAACCTGCACCTTAGGGATGCAGGCAGTGAGGTAGACCCCACTGGCTTCTAGTCCCACTTAAATGGCTATGGGCAAGTCACTTTGCTCTGTTTCCCATCTGTGGGAAGGAGCATTGTGAGGAACATGTTGATGAGGATAAGCTGATCCTGAATCCTGGAGGGCTTCCCAACGCATGGTGTGCTCAGAGGATCCCTAGGCCTAGATCTATTTACTGCCCTCTTGGTCCCACGGGGAGGGACAACCAGCCAACACAGCCCTGTCCGCAGGCTCCAGGCCAGGCCAGATTGGGCTGGAGCTTAGCGTAAATGCTCTTGATATGAAACACGTTCCTCAGACATGACCTCATGCAGCTTCTCTCTTGAAGAGCTGGTGGGAGGGACTTAGGCCCCAGGCCAACGTAGAGCCTGGAGGAGCTGCAGTCCGGCTCCTGGAGCCTCCGCCAAGTGTCCTTAGCATCACAGTTGTACAAAGGGCTTCTCAGGGCAGCTCAGCTTCAGGATTCTTCTCCTACACTTACCTACTTGCTACTGCAGCCCTGGGGGATAGGTGTATCTCAGAACCTGGAGGCTCAGGGAGACCTAGTCCTGCCCAGGGTGACACAGCCAGAGAAAGCCTGAGTCAGAGTTTGGATCCTGATCTGATGGAATCCAGGTTTGGTGAAGTCAGGAGTCTGAATCCAGTTCAACACTTCAGTGGGAACTAACTTGTGGACCTGGCCTTGTCCTATTACAGGGGTCACATAATCTCTGATGAGTTCACTCTTATTACTAGAGGACTGTTCATTTATTAACCTATCATCTATCATCCATCAATCCATCCATCTACTCAGTCATCCATTTATTAACCCATCCACTCACTTACTCACCCACACAGTATCCATTCATTCACTACTCTTCCATCCATCAATCTATTCATCCACATACCCATTTATCTACTCACTCTTACATCTATCCATCCCTCCATCCATCCATTTATTCATCCATCCATCTCGCTACCCACTTACCATTTACCCACCCTTTCATTTATTCATTCATTTATCCATCTTTTCATCCTTCCACCACCCATCCATCTATCCATCTATTCATCCTTCCACCACCCATCCATTCATCCATCTGTTCATCCTTCCACCACCCATCCATTCATCCATCTGTTCATTCTTCCACCCACCCATCCATTTATCCATCTGTTCATCCTTCCACCACCCATCCATCTATCTATCTATTCATCCTTCCACCACCCATCCATTCATCCATCTGTTCATCCTTCCACCCACCCTTCCATTCATCCATCTGTTCATTCTTCCACCCACCCATCCATTCATCCATCTGTTCATTCTTCCACCCACCCATCCATTCATCCATCTGTTCATCCTTCCACCCACCCATCCATTTATCCATCTGTTCATCCTTCCACCACCCATCCATTTATCCATCTGTTCATCCTTCCACCACCCATCCATTTATCCATCTGTTCATCCTTCCACCACCATCCATTTATCCATCTGTTCATCCATTCTCTCTTCCATTATCCATCCATCTAGCCACTCACCCATCTACCCATGTATCAACTCAATTATCCATCCATTCATCCCTCTACCTACGCACCCATTCATGCACCCATCCATGTACTGATTCATTCATCTGTCCATTCATTCATCCACCCACACCCATCCATCATCCATCCATCCATCCTTTCTTGCTGTTTTCTGGGCACAAAGAAGTCCTGATGAGAATTTGCACTGATTTGGGGGGGGGGGGGGGCCCTATGGTCATCTACCTATTCAGACCTAGCCAGTTCTATCATGAATTCCAACCCCTGCTCTAGTTTCAGAGGTGAGCCGGGAGGCCCTGTCGCTGGGCACAGAGTCTGAGCTGCCCAACAGCCTGCCGGGTGATGACCAGGATGAGTGCCTGCTTCTCCCAGGAGAGCTGTGCCAGCACCTGTGCATCAACACGGTGGGCTCCTACCGCTGCGCCTGCTTTCCTGGCTTCTCTCTGCAGGATGATGGTCGCACCTGCCGCCCAGGTAAAGGCTGGACAGGGTTTCCTCAGACAGGAAAAGGACAAGGGCTGGTCTTGCCAGAGGAACATGGATTTCCTGGGGTGGAGACCACAGGGTCCTTCACCTTCTTCCTCCTCACATTGGGACTGGCAGGATCCTGGGGCCTCGAACAGTGGAGATTGTTGAGGCCAAGAAGACAGAGGCTTCCACCCTCGAGCTCCACCTGCAGGAGCTCGTCCCAACATCCTGTTCTGGTTGCAGCTCAGGGTAGGCTCAGGCCTGTGTCCTGGACCTGTAGTGGTCAGGTCCCAGGAGGTCTGTCGCAACCCCTGACCTAGAAAGGCTTTCTCCTAGCCTGCTGTCCTGGGACTGGTTTGTTTTCAGTGTAGACAGACTTGTCCTCCCTTCTTCCTTGCCTCTTTCCCGTCACCATTCTCTGCCCTGAATAGCTGTGAGATGGGTCTTCCCAAGGTGTCTGTGCCCTGAATCTCAGGAGCCTCACCTGTGAGATGGGGTGGGGGGAGCTAAAGGAGGTGATTGGGCAGTGCCTGATGTGGTGCCTGGGCCTGAGGAAGGCTGGTGCCTGTTGAGTGCTGGAGGACCGGCTGAGGACATGAGACCACCTTCCCGTGACAGATGGGAGCCCTTCACAGCCGGAGGCCGCACAGCCGGAGTCTGCACTGAGGCCAGAACCTGCCCAAGTGGCTGCCAACAGCATTCCACTGCCAGTGCCGCAACCCAACACCTGCAAAGGTGAGCAGAGGGGGGTGTTCCTGCAGGGCCCAGCCTCAGCCCACCTGGGCTGCTTGCAAGTGGCGAGCTGTCTGGTGTGGGCACGTGCGAGTGGCGAGCTGTCTGGTGTGGGCACGTGCGAGTGGCGGGCTGTCTGGTGTGGGCACGTGTGAGTGGCGAGCTGTCTGGTGTGGGCACGTGTGAGTGGCGAGCTGTCTGGTGTGGGCACGTGCGAGTGGCGAGCTGTCTGGTGTGGGCACGTGCGAGTGGCGAGCTGTCTGGTGTGGGCACGTGTTAGTGGTGAGCTGTCTGGTGTGAGCACGTGTGAGTGGCGAGCTGTCTGGTGTGGGCACGTGTGAGTGGCGGGCTGTCTGGTGTGGGCACGTGCGAGTGGCGAGCTGTCTGGTGTGGGCACGTGTGAGTGGCGAGCTGTCTGGTGTGGGCACGTGTGAGTGGTGGGCTGTCTGGTGTGGGCACGTGTGAGTGGCGAGCTGTCTGGTGTGGGCACGTGTGAGTGGCGGGCTGTCTGGTGTGGGCACGTGTGAGTGGCGGGCTGTCTGGTGTGGGCACGTGTGAGTGGCGGGCTGTCTGGTGTGGGCACGTGTGAGTGGTGGGCTGTCTGGTGTGGGCACGTGTGAGTGGCGAGCTGTCTGGTGTGGGCACGTGTGAGTGGCGGGCTGTCTGGTGTGGGGCATGTGTGAGTGGTGAGCTGTCTGGTGTGGGCATGTGTGAGTGGCTGGCTGTCTGGTGTGGACACGTGTGAGTGGGCTGTCTGGTGTGGGCACGTGTGAGTGGCGAGCTGTCTGGTGTGGGCACGTGTGAGTGGCGGGCTGTCTGGTGTGGGCACGTGTGAGTGGCGGGCTGTCTGGTGTGGGCACGTGTGAGTGGCGAGCTGTCTGGTGTGGGGCATGTGTGAGTGGTGAGCTGTCTGGTGTGGGCATGTGTGAGTGGCTGGCTGTCTGGTGTGGACACGTGTGAGTGGTGAGCTGTCTGGTGTGGGGCATGCACAAGGAGAGCCTCCCGAAAGAAAGTGCTTTGGGGCTTGGTGGGACTCGCTTGTCTGGGGTCGAGTGAGGACGTAAGATCAAGGATCTGCCTGGAGCAGGGCATTCCGGGGCCTGGTCGTGACCTCTAGGCAAGCCCATTAACTGTGTTTTATCTTGTTTCTGTAAAACTGAGATAAAAGCCTTGCTTGATGAATAAGCATGGCTTTATTCAGTAATGACTAGAAAATTATTTTCCTTGTATTTTTCCCCTTACCTCTCTGCATCTTTCTCTTCTTCCTTCCTCTTTGTCTCCTTATCACTGTCATTACTTGAGGGATGGTTTGGGATCTGAGTGGTGGTAGGTGGAGGCCCAGCACTGCCCTGACACCCACTAAGCAGACTTAACAGGCCAACCCGGGAAGAGGGCCAGGACCAGGGTGCCTTGTCTCCCAGTTCCTTCACCTCCCTGGGCCTCTGGTTCTGCCTCGGAGGCAGAGGTCAGAGTCAGTTGGAAGAGCCAGGGTGGGCCAGGCCACAGTTGGGTGGTCTGTGACTTCTGCGTGGTCTCCTCTAGACAACGGGCCCTGCAAACAGGTGTGCAACATCATCCAAGGCTCGGCCATGTGCTCCTGCTTCCCTGGCTATGCCATTATGGCTGATGGCGTGTCCTGTGAAGGTGAGTACCTGGGGGCTCCAGGAGGGGGAGGTGGCAGGCTGTAACAGCTGCTGTGCTCATGAAGGACCAGGTTTGCTGTGGTGACAAACAGCCCCCAAGAAAGCAGCCTCAACAGTCCCTCTCTCGTCCCTGTGCAGTGTGTCCCTGTACCCAGGGTTGACCCCTAGTGCTTGTTGCCTCAGAAGGTCCCGAGGCCCTGGCTCCTTCCATATTGTTGCATTGCTGTAGAATTCACATTTCTTTTCTTCTTTTCATTTTTGCCAGAGAGTACATGCACTTGCCAGAGAGAGAAAGAGAGAGAGAGAGAGAGAGACAGAGACAGAAGACACCTCTTATGGGGAATGGTCATGCCCCAATTCCTTCTCCTCCATTTCTCCCTCCTCTCTGATGCACATGCATCTGGCTTGTCTCGTAAGATGCCAGACACAGGTGGTCCTGTGGGATCCAGTCACCTTAGCCACCTGATGCCACAGGCTGGCCCATATTTCTAACATGGTCCCTAGTGGTGGTAGTGCTGCAGGTCCATGGACCACACAACTTGCCCTGCCTTGAGGGCTACCCCAGTCTATGCAGCCGAGACTGCTGTGTGACCACCATGTTTGCCTCCATGGATAAGCGATGGGAAATCGAGAAACAATACCCAGTTGACTGAAGTATAGCATCCTGCTCTGGGGTTGTGTCACTCATCTTCCCACTTGCTCCAGTGGGGAATGGGAAGGAGATCGGAGGTAGGAGGCGCTGGCTGGAGTCTTACTGAAATGAAGGGGGTGATAGATATCGGTGACCATTAGCTGCCCCTGCTCTTCCCAGAGGCATCGAGAGGGCCCACAAAGCTTATCCCTTCCACTCCAGCAACCTGAGGTCTGGGTGTTGTCTTGGTGGCTTGTCAGTGGACCAGGAGCTCCCCCTTGAAATAGGGCAGCATTGGATCCAGTACTGCTGGGTTAGTTCCATCAGCCTTAAGAACCAACCCCCAGGTCTTGGACTTGCCTGGAGACGGACAGGCACGGAGCACGTGGAGCACCTAGGAATGAGTCAGTTCAGTTTCACGTGCAGGAGACACGAAGCTGGTGGGTGTCTGGGGAGAACTGAGTCAAGTCTGTCTGGAAGGAGGAGAGTAGCCACCCCTCCCAGAAGCTGAAATTCCAAGGATAACCCATTAGCTTGGACTGCTCTGTGTGGACAAAACCCATCGTATGTGCCCAGAGAGGGCAGCAGACTGCCCAGGACACAGCATGATGGTGCCCTGCCAGCCTTTCTCTTCTAAGGTGAGGTCTGGTCTTAGGCCCAGCTGGGGCTGTGTGGTTTGGACCGGAGTGCCTCTGTCCTCAGTCAGGCCTCCTTTGGGCCCACTTGCTGGCCACGCTGCCTGGCATGTCTGTGAACCTGGAGGCCGCTCGTCTTCCTCCTGGAGGGCTCCAGGCAGAATTAGCTGTGGGGTCCAGGTCAGAGTTTGCAAACATGTTCAAAGTGCATCCTGCCCCGTGGAGGAGTCGGGCTTAACTCTGCTGTGTTTAAACAGTCAAATGAGCTTCCAATCTTGACAAGCTCGAGACTTTTTGAGACATTTCCAGGTTTTGAGCTTTTCTTGGCACTTCATAAAATCTCCCCGTGAGGGGCCCATGTCCTGTCCCGTTTTGGACAGAGCACAGGCCTGGGTGTGCCTGGAGCGCTCACTCGGCTCCTCCTGGGCCCTGTGTGTACAGCCTCCTCTGGAGTAGTTCCTTTGGCTGCCCACGTGCAGGGCATGGACAGAGCGCCCGCTGGCCCTGCCCCACTGTGCGACTGCCCCATCGGCGACTGTGGGCCGGCTGCCTGCCCTCTCATGGTCTCACTGCCACCTGTCCCAACTGGGGCTGTAGGACCCAACTCTGATGCCTATGGGCTTTGCAGACTGGGACTTGGGCCCAAGGTCCAGCCGTGCCACAGGCAGACGGGGAGGCCCTGGGCTGGCCCCTGCTCTGCTCCAGGTTTCAGCGGTCCCCTCTGTCACTGGGTGCTTTGTGGCAGGCCATGCCCTCTAATGGCCCTTCTGTTTTTCCTTCCACGGCTGCCACTAGACCAAGATGAGTGCCTGACGGGTGCTCACGATTGTAGCCGGAGACAGTTCTGTGTGAACACCCTGGGATCCTTCTACTGTGTCAACCACACAGTGCTCTGTGCCGAGGGCTTTATCCTCAACGCGCACAGGAAGTGCGTGGGTAAGCCAGGGCCCCTGCCTGCCGCCACCTTCACGGCACTCTGCTCGCTCCACGCCAAGCCGCCACTCTGTGGCCACATGCCAAAGGGCCTGCCCTTTGCATGTGCCTCTCAGCACAGCCGGCATCCCCGCGCTCCGCGTCATGCCCTCATCCTGGTGTCCTGTCCCGCGTGTCCACCAGCTCCCCCAGAAAAGGTAGCTAGCTGAGTCACAGACCCCACGTGGGCCTCAGGAAAATGAGGAGGTCGGATGTGCAAGTGGCAGGATAGTGTGTGGGGTCTGCAACAGCGCCCCTAGTGGCTCTATGATGGTAGACAAGTGACTTGTCTATCAGCTGCTGTTTCCTCATCTGTGAAAGGAGGCTTCCATCCTCCTTTTATGGTCACACGACATGTGCCCAGTGTAGCCCAGAGCCTGGGGCATGTGAAAATGTTGCCTCCACTGCGTAGGTTGTCCTCAGATGCACCCAGAACCCCTCCACGCAGGTGAGTACACAGACCACGGAGTTCACTCCTGGCTTTGCACTCCAGCTTGGCCCTCGTTGGCTGTGTGCCTCTGAGCAGCAGAACTCTTCTCTGAGCCTCTGTTTCCAACCAGGGTATCAGTGCTTCCCCCCGTCCCTCTGTGCCTGTGTGGGCCAGGACCTGAGGTTCAGGGGGTGCTCCCACGTGTCTTCACAGAGGAGACGCAAGCCCTTTTCCTCTTACAGCTCGTAGACAAAGACCCAGAGTAGCCGAGAGTTAGGGCAGACTATGGTAAATACTACAGCAAAGATGCATGTGGGAAAGCAGATCATTCCAGCTGATGGCATCTGGGTGGGCTTCTTGGAGAAGGCAGTACTCGCACCCATCTCCCAGGATGGATAGTAGGGAAAGAACAGGAAGGGCATGTACTGGGCAGAGGGACAGCTTGAACAAGGGTGTGGCAGTAGGGACAGCACACCATGTGTCCTGGGCATGTGACCAGAGCCCCGTCTGTCTTCTCTGTGCTTGGGGACCATATCCGGCCTGGATGTGTGTCCTTCCCCACCCTCTGCCGCTGGGCAGATGGGCCATGGTGCTGTGCGGAGCGGCTGCTGCAGATCTGTTTGCCCGGAGCCTCCAGCTGTCGGCACCATGCGCCCTCCCGAACTTGCTTGCCAGCGGGCTGGGCAGCTCTCCCTGTCTGGGTCGGGTCTGAATGTGTGTGTCCGGGGAGATGGGCTCCTCCAGGACGCCCTTCGCTCTCAGCGTGCCTGCGTTACAGGCTCCCCTCGTCCTTGCCTGCAGGGGAAGGCCTCGTGCTGAAACGGGCTCCGGGGCAGCTGGAAGTGGGTTCTGGGAATGGAAGTTCCATTACATTCAGCAAAATTTATGAGCTCACATGGTCCTTCTTGTACTTCACGCCCTCTTCCGTCATCCTGTCCAAACTTACGGGGCCTCGTCTTTGTCTTTCCGTCCCGCACACTCACGTGTCCGTTCCTCCGTCTGTGAGTACTCGCGCTCATCCTCCGTCAGACTCACGTGCGCGGTGTCTGCGGCTGCTTCTGCGGTTCACCTGTCTGTGTCAGCCCAGGCAGGTGACATGGGAGGCCCGAGCGAGGACAGCGAGTGTGGCCTCTGCAGCCAGGTCGCCTGGGCCCAAATCCCGGCTCTGCCCCTTCTAACCTGAGACATAAACAAGTCCGTCACTCTCTTGGAGCCTCAGGGTCTTCATCTGTGAAGAAGCCCATGTCCCTCAAAGCCCACTGTGGAGGTTCATGAGTGAGTCTGTGTGAGGGTGTGCTGGTGCGCTGGCGCGTCGCACTGTGGGTGCCTGCAGAGCTGGGAGCACCCCCTCACTGCCGGCGTGTGCGCTGAGGTGGGTAGTGCTGGGTGTGGCCTCTGCCAGGGACGCCCCTATTCACCATTTGCCTTTTATTCCCTGTGCTCAGTGGGCTGTCTTGGCCCCCAGGGAAAGTGCCTCTGGTGGGCTGGGCTGAAGGTGACTGGAGCAGAGTGGCCGGCTCTGGGGCCCGGCCAGCAGCAGTGGCTAGCCTGTGGGAAAGGGGCAGCCCTGGGCAGGTGTCTGGTTCTCCTCTTGCTGCCACCATGTGCTGCTGTGGGACTGTTCCCGTCCTGTCACTTCCTGGAGTGAAGTGGGGCTGGTCGTCCCTGCGTGGCAGGATGATGCAGTGGCTCTGCTCCTGCCTGCTGGCTGCCATTTATGACTGTGAGTTCTCCCAGGCAGTGCAGGCTCCCAGGGCTGGTGTCTCAGGGCCCTAGTCCCATGCTGTTTTCTCTTATTGCTTTTTTTTTTTTTTTTTTTTTTTTTTTAAGAGAGATTTTTGCTATAGGGCATGTGTGCTCTTCAGAGAGACAGCAAGAGACAGAGAGACAGAGAGTGAGAAATCACCCCCAGGAGAGATGGCCATGCCTCAAACACCTCCATCCCTTCTCCTCCATTCTCCTCTTGGGATTTTGGCATGCACACACATGCTCCCGGTGTGAATTTTAAGCCACCAGGTCCAGGACTTGAACCGTGGTCGACTATGTGGGAGTCCAGGAACGTAGCCATTATGCCACCTGTTGGTCCCGATGCTGCCCTCTCTTAATCCAGGCTGCAAGTCAGAAGTCTTTTTCTTGCCCGGCCAAAGCTTTCTCAGAGCTCTCCTTTCCTCTCTTCCCCATCCCCAAACCCTGATCTGCTCATCTTTGGTTCTGTGAGTTTGGGAGGGTCTCCTTCCCCTTGGGCCTGTCCCCTGTCTCTCTACCTCATCCCCTAGTCACCCTTGCAGACTCAGCTCCAATGTCACCACCCCTGAGAAAAGACTCCAATGGTTTAGGACCAGAAGAGTTTCTCTGGCCTGAATTCCCAGAGGCTGTGTATTTGTTCACCTAGCTTCTCCACTGGCCTTGCTGCTTCTGGTCCGGCCGCCTCTTTTTTTTTTGTTGGAGAGGTTTTTGCCATAGGGCGGGTGCGCTTGCCAGACAGACAGAGAGAGACAGAGAGACAGAAAGCGAGAAATCACCCTCCAGGGGGCATGGCCACGCCGCAATCCCTTCTCCTCCATTCTCCTCGTGGGATCTTGGGCACGCACGCACACACACCCAGTGTGAGTTTTAAGCCACCAGGTCCGGGACTCGAACCGCGGTCGACTACGTGGGAGTCCAGTGACATAGCCATTACGCTAACTGCTGGTCCCCGGCCGCCTCTTGAGGGCAGGGGCTGTGACTGGCATGCAGCTTGGCTGCAGGAGCCCGGTGTGGAATCGGTGCTTGTTACCGTGTGCCCAGTGACTGGATCAGGGGATGGATGGTGCACCTGCCCTGCCAGTGGGACCTCGAGGAGCCGGGGGCTTGCTCCTCCCTGACACCCTCAGCGCTCGTGGTTTCTGAGTTGGTCTCTGTGGTTCTCCCCCGGCCTCCTGTTGCTCTTTCCCGTCTCCCCATGGGCTCATCCCTGGCACCTCCTAGGAGTCAGTCCCTGTTCCCTTCTCTGTGCCCTCTGCACCTGGCCCTCCCCGTTTCCTTCCTTGGCTCTGTGTGTGCACAGCTCCCATAACCACCTCCGTGTCACCTTCATCCATGTGTCTGTCCGTCATGTCTCCTCCTTGGTCTGCTCCACAGGGCCAGGGGTCTCCGTCTGTCCTGGTCGCTCATGTATGCCCTGTGCAAAGAACAGTGCTTGTGCACAGCAGCGGCTGCTCAATAAATCTTTGTTGAATGAAGGGGTGCGTGGGTACGAGGACACCGGCGTGTCTGCTCTCTGGATGGTGAGCACCCGGAGGACAGGACCTGGTGCTCCCTCCCTCGAAGTGGCCCGAGGTCCCTGAGCTGTTCTCAGCTACTGCCCTGGGACCATCCTGCAACCTCTGATGGCCCCACTCTCCCTGCAGACATCAATGAGTGTGTGACGGACCTGCACACGTGCAGCCGGGGTGAGCACTGCGTGAACACGCTGGGCTCCTTCCACTGCTACAAGGCGCTGACCTGCGAGCCGGGCTACGCCCTGAAGGATGGCGAGTGCACAGGTGAGAGGGCTTGCTGGCCGGCCCCGCCATCTCCCTTCCAGCACATTTCCATCACTTAGGGTTGCTGCCGGAGGGGATGTTGGGGAAGGGTCTGCAGCTGCTGGGAGAGGCCAGGCTCTGCCCCTCATGGGCTACCATTTGCTGCTGTGTTGCTGCTGGCGATCTCCCTTGCTGCGCTTGGTTCTCAGTAGTCCTGGCGTGGAGCCCTACAGAAGGATCACATCTCTCTTTTTCACCAGAAAAATTCTAGCCTTCTAAAGATTTTTCTTTAAGTTCATTTATCTCTTTCTTGAACAAGAGAGACAGAGAGACAGCAAGAGGCAGAGAAACTGCACACCTGATAGGCGTGCTGTGATCTGCCTCTAGTCTCAGGCAGTCCTGGGCCCTGGGCACAGCATCCCAGTGCACACGTCCAGGTGTGAACTGGAACCACCCATATGGGTCCATACGGGTCCACCCCACAGATCATCGCATTTCCACGTGGGACTCCAGTGGGGGGTGGTGGGAGGAAGGGGCGGTTCTTTTCCTCTTCCTTCCTTCCTCCTTCCTTTCTTCCTCTCTCTCTTTCCTTTCTCCCTTCCTCCCCTTCCCTCTCCTCCCCTTTCTTCTTCCTTTCCTTCTTTCATTCTTTCTTTTTTCCTTTCCTTCTTTCCTTCTTTCTTTTTTCCCTTTCTTTCTTTTCTTTCTTTCTTTCTTTCTTTCTTTCTTTCTTTCTTTCTTCTTCCTTTCCCTTCCCTTCCCTTCCCTTCCCTCTCTCTTTTTCTTCCTTCCTTCCTTCCTTCCTTCCTTCCTTCCTTCCTTCCTTCCTCCCTCCCTCCTTTCCTTTCTTTTTCTTTCTTTCTTTCTTTCTTTCTTTCTTTCTTTCTTTCTTTCTTTCTTTCTTTTTCTTTTTCTTTTTCTTTCCTCTTTCTTTCTCTTTCTTCCTTTCTTCTTTTCTTTCTTTGTTTTTCTTTTTTCTTTCTTCTTTCTTTCTTTCTTTCTTTCTTTCTTTCTTTCTTTCTTTCTTTCTTTCCTTCTTTCTCTCTTTCTTCTTTTTCTTTCTCCTTCCTTCCTTTCTTCCATCCTTCCATCTCTCCTTCCTTCTCCTTCTCTTCCTTTTTTGCCGGAAGGTGCCTGCACTCACCAGAGGAAGATAGAAAGCGTCCTCCAGTGGGTGTGGCCACAGCGCCCCACTTCCGCCTCCATTTCTCCACCTGCCAGGATTTGGGGCACATGCTCAGCACGTTTTTCAAGGGTCCAGGGCCAGGGCCGGGGCTAGCATTGCAAGTGGCCATGTGGAATCTGGTTCCATATGCCCGTGTTTAACCGCGACACTACTGGGCCAGCCCCAAGGGGGGAGTTTTTAAATCTTTTTTTTTTTTTTTTAGTTGGGTAAAAGGTCTCTATGAAATTCCACCATTATTTTTTACATTTTTAAAATCTGCATTTAATCACTTAAACCTTTGCCGTGTACAACCTGGCTTTTCCCAGCATGTGTACAGTGCATATTAGTCAAGTCAGAGATTCTGCTGTTTACTCAAGAGGGTGAATTTCTATTCAACCTTTTCAGCAGATATTTCCGGAGATTCGTGTCTGTGCCTGGCAAGGTTCTGGGCACCAGGGTTACACTGTGGGGTGCGGTGACCCTTCTCTGACTTCAGGTGGGAAAGACAGGAAGGAAGGTATCTTGGCATTTTCAAAACCCGAGAAGAAAGTGCTAGGGTTGGCGCCTTTGTGCTGCCAGTGCCATCTCCCCAGACATGTCCCCACGTGATATTCCATTTCTGTCTGCCCCAGCCAGTGTGGGCCAAGGGGTAAGAGTGCAGGCTCGGGAGCCAGACTGCCTGGGTTCTGATCTCAGCCCAACACTCTCGAGCTGTGGAAACTTGGAGCCTCAGTTTCTCCCTTTGTAAGACGGAGCTAGTCACAGCCCCGAGGGGTTGCTGGGAGTAGGGGGTAAATGCATTCATCTCAGAGTGCTTGGGACAGTGCCAGGAACAAGGAGAAGCCCTGCGGGCCCAGTTAGATCGTTACTGAGGGAACACAGGCCACACCGGCCAAATGACCACATCAGCTTCATGGGATGCAAGACCCTCTGTGACTGTCCCGGTCATGGCAGCCTGAGGGAGGGGGCCTCGGAGGGCCGGGGCTGCCCGGCTGTCCCCCTGACTCCCACCCTCTGTGTGGCAGATGTGGATGAGTGTGCACTGGGCACGCACAACTGCCAGACGGGCTTCTCGTGCCAGAACACCAAGGGCTCCTTCTACTGCCAGGCTCGGCAGCGCTGCATGGATGGCTTCCTGCAGGATCCCGAGGGCAACTGCGTGGGTGAGCGGGGCACAGGAGCTATGGCCATCTAGTCATGGGGCTCTTCCGTGGGGGGCTCTGAGGGCTTTAGAGACAGGTAAGCCTGGCTCTGTGTCCCTACCTGTGAGTGGGTGTATCAAGGCCTTACCCCAGGAGGCACCTGTACAATGTGAGCGACTCTACCTGAGCTGTCTGACCCCGGCAGAGGGGGTTCTTTCATGGCCTCAGTTTACCCACCTGTGGGTTGGACTGGAAGAACACATATCAATTTTTTTTTTTTTTTGGAGAGGTTTTTGTTATAGGTCGCGTGCGCTCGCCTGAAGAACAGAGAGAGACAGACAGAAAGCAAGAAATCACCCCCCAGGAGGGATGGCCACGCCGCAATCCCTTCTCCTCCATTCTCCTCTTGGGATCTTGGGTATGCACGCATACACGCCCAGAGTGAGTTTCAGCCACTAGGTCCGGGACTCAAACTGTGGTCAACTACATGGGAGTCCAGTGACATAGCCATTACTCAAACTGCTGGTCCCGTCCAAGTGTTTTTTAATCTGCCGGGGCTGGGATTGGAGCTATGGAGTCTATCATATGGGATCCAGCTGCCTTAACCACTAGGCCGTGGAGCTGGCCTGCACTGATAGGGTTTTTACACCACACCACAGACTGCCCCACTGGCAGGCAGTCCTGGATCGTGGAGGTGCGCAGGCCAGCACACACAGGGAGGTCTCTGTCCTCGAATCTGGAGCCTTCCCCTGGGGCCCAGTGCCTCAGAGCATTGCATTTCACTATTGTGCCGGCATCTGGTCCCTAGTCAGCCATTTTAGTGAGGGAGGGATTAAACAAGTAAACACGTTTGTAAACATGACAGTTATTCACAGGCACTTTGATCAATAATAAAGTGAGTTGGAGATAAAAACTTACGGGAGCAGCTTCTCTACTTAGACTGGTCCAGGAGGGCTTCCCTGTGGAGGTGACATTGGGACCCCAGGAAGTGAGGGGCTAGAAATGAAAATATTAGGGGACAGCATATGCCAGGAACGTGGGACAGCACACGGAAAGGCCCTGTAGGGGTGCCCAGGCAGGGTGGAATTGGGGAGGATGGTGGGCCGGGCGGTGTGAGGGGGAGGGGGCAGGCCCTGCTCGTCAGGTGGCAGGGCAGCTTTGGAGGTTGCAGTCATCCTAGAACTCAGCCTGACTTCCCCTCGGCCTTCAGCGCTCCCTCAGGTCGGACGTGAGGAGAATGTAGTCAGCTTGGCAAGTGCGTGGGTTCTAGGAAGTGCATCCCCTGGGCCCAGGGCTGGGTCTCTGTGGCCCCCAGACCTGCCAATGTGGTCCTGGGCCCAGATGCTGGGCGGGGAGGGTGGGCCAGGCTCCCTGTCACCACCTCTGGCTCCGCAGACATCAACGAGTGTGCGGCGCTGTCGGAGCCCTGCCGGCCGGGCTTCAGCTGTATCAACACGGTGGGCTCCTACACGTGCCAGAGGAACCCCCTGGTCTGTGGGCGCGGCTACCACGCCAGTGAGGACGGGACCAAGTGTGTGGGTAAGGTCAGCCACCTCCCCCGCCGGCCACCCTCAGCCTGCCCCCCGTCCCCGCCGTGGGAGGCCATGCAGAGGGAGCGCCCAGGCCTCAGCATATTCTGCTCAACCCCCACTCTGTCCAGACGTGAACGAGTGTGAGACGGGCGTGCACCGCTGTGGCGAGGGCCAGGTGTGCCACAACCTTCCGGGCTCCTACCGCTGCGATTGCAAAGCTGGCTTCCAGCGGGATGCCTTCGGACGGGCCTGCATCGGTAGGTGGGGCTGGGTGGCCAGGACCCTGTGGGTGTCCCCAGCACACGGCCTCCACAGTGAGGCCAGCCTTCAGGCCGCCTCCTCTCCCTGCCCTGGCTCTGACCTGCGCGCATGCTCAGTCTGGCCCTGTTGTCCCCCTGCCCTCTCCTACTGTCACCTGCTTCCTCTGTGCTCTCTGGGTCTCCATTTCTTGTCACCCTCTTGCTGTGCCCTCCTCCCTCCATCTCTGCCTCGCACCTCCTTCCACTACTCCTGCTGCCTCCCTGCCACCCCCGGCCAGGTCTTTCACTGTCCTTCTTTCTGGGCCTGGGGGTGGAGGGAGCTGGCTTTCGGTCCCTTTCGCCGTCCCCATGGTCCCGTCACCTCGTGCTGCCCACCCGCCCACAGACGTGAACGAATGCTGGGCCTCGCCGGGCCGCCTGTGCCAGCACACGTGTGAGAACACGCTGGGCTCTTACCGCTGTTCCTGCGCCTCGGGCTTCCTGCTGGCTGCCGACGGCAAGCACTGCGAAGGTACTGCGCCCCGACCCTGGCAGGCCCTGGGGTACCCACAGAGAGCCCCAGCTGGCACCTCTGCCCACACCTTCACCCACACTGTCCCACACCTGCCTTTCTCCCATCCGTCTAAACTCTCCCTGGCCTCCTTGGGCCTGCCGTTTCCTGCCTTGAGTTCTCTAGGGTTCTAGGGTCCTGGCTACCCCCAAACAGGAGCTCCCTGCAGCAGGAACGGCAGCCACAGGGTCGACTCAGCCTTTGGTAGGGCAGGTTATCGTGGGTCACCATGGCGCAGCAATCTCGGCGGCAAGCAGGGTGTGGGAAATGGGGGACGTTTTCTTTTTAATTTGTGGTAGGGCACGTGTGCTCACTGAGAGAGAAAGAGAGAGCAAGCATCCCCGGAGGGATGGTCACACTGAAATCCCTTCTCCTCCATTCTCTTGGGTTTTGAGCCCAAACTGCTAGGTCCAGACCCAAACCACACACCACCTGTGTGGGATCTGGCCTCCGTCACCACATGCCGCCTGGCTGGTCCCAAATCTGCTAGTTTTGCATGTTGCTGATTGGTTTAAACCTTTAAAGAACATGCTGATTTAAACCAAGCGTATGCCCAGGCTGGACCTGCCATGGGCTGACCTCTGAGGCCCCGTGTGGGTGTACCCATGGCTGATGAAGGCTGCTGTCAGGCTGTCTCTGACGTTTGTGGCACGGGTGGGCCAGGCCTGGTGGGGACTGATGCAGGAGGAAGCCACAAGGCTGCTTAGTGAGGGGGCAGGGTGAGGCTGTGCCAAGGGGCCATGGGGTCACCCCATTTCCTGGTATCATCCTTCCTAGCCTCTTCTCAGCCTAGAGACACTTGTTTTGGGGGGTAGGTGAGTCTTCTGAGACCCTGGGAGGCCGCGTGCCCTTTCCCAATCACCTGTCTGGCTGAAGACTGGCCTCCAATGAGTCAGGGCCAGTCCAGGGACAGGGGAGTGTGACCAGGCCTGGGTGTGGCAGATGGCACTTGGACAGGCTCCCCCGGACAGACTGTCTCTTGGCTCACTCACACATTCATTCTTTGGTGCTATCCACACCTGTGGGCACCACTTCCACGTCAGCCTGAGTGCAGAGAGCTGTGCGGATGGGGCCTCTAACCCCCCGGGCATTACTGAATGGTCTTCATCTTTCTGATTCTTACCCCTTTCACTGGCTGATGATAGAGACTCAAAGATGAATCCAGTGTGGGCTCTGGCCCTGCAGAAGCTCAGAGTGATGGGCTATTCATTCATCATTCATGGCATTATCTTTTCATAGAGGTTTTTGTCTTAGGGCATGTGCACTTGCTGGGGAGAGAGAGAGACAGACAGACACACTGAGAGGGAAAGTGAGAAATCACCCCCCCAGAGGGCGTGGCCACATTGCAATCCCTTCTCCTCCATTCTCCTCCTGGTGTCTTGGGTATACTCGCACATGCTCCCAGCTTGAGATTTTTTTTCTTTTTTAGAGGTTTTTGCTATAGGGCGTGTGCGCTCACCAGAAAGACAGAGAGAGACAGAGAGACAGAAAGCGAGAAATTACCCCCGAGGGGGGATGGCCACGCAGCAATCCCTTCTCCTCCATTCTCCTCTCAGGATCTTGGGCATGCACGCACACGCACCTGGCGTGAGTTTAAGCCACCGGGTCCAGGACTCGAACCGCAGTCAGCTACATGGAAGTTCAGCGACATTGCCATTACACTAACCGCTGGTCCCCAAGCCACTGGGTCTGGGACTTGAACAGCTGTTGGCCATGAGGGAGTCCAGTGGTGTAACCGCTATGCCATCTGCTGACCCCTCATGGCATTCTTTTACGAGTGAATGCTGTATGTGCTGGGAGGTCCTGAGGCTTTAGCCATGGGTCAGACAGTGGCCTGCAAAGACCGGCCTGATCCGACGTCTCCACCCCCCACTCTTCTCGCTCGTCCGTCCTAGCCTCCTCACTGTTCCTTGAATGCACTACAGCATACTCCCTCCTTAGGGCTTTTGCATATACTGTACCTGCCCCCTGAGAAGCCCAGATGGCTCTGTCCCTCCTCGCGATGTCTCCCCTCATCATTTTAAAACCACAGCCAACCCAAACATACTTATCCCCTTCCCCTGCTTGATTTTGATCTTTTCCCATGATGCTCAGCATGTTTTGGCATACCAATTACTTTGCTTGTGTTTTGATTGATTGCTTTTGCTATAGGGTGTATGTGCTCGCTGAAGAGAGACAGAGAGAGGGAAAGTGAGAAATCATCCCCAGGGAAGATGGCCATGCCTCAGTGCCCTTCCCTCCATTTTCCTCTTGGGATTTTGGGCATGCATGCATACATGCCCGTCGTGATTTTTAAGCTGCCGGGTCCAGGACTCAAACCACAGTTGACCATGTGGGAATCCAGTGCCCCAACCACCATGCCACCTGCTGGCCCCTTTGCTTGTTTTTATAAGTGCCTCCTCTCTCTTCCTTCCTCCAACATGCACATGCATGTGGGCTCCACAACATGGAGATTTTGTTTGTTTTGTTTGGCTATAACCCAGGTCCAGCACAGGGGCTCAGCAGTTCTTTGGTGGCTGAATGAAAGACAAGTCCCGAACTTTAAGAATCTCAGAGCCCAGGAGATGTTTCATCTAAGCCCTTAAGTGATTCCTCATTCGCTCGCTCACACACTCACCATCACACCCTCTCACACACACCAGCGAGTCCCCAGCCCCAAGCAGTGCCAGTCTCTGCAGTGTGGTCCCTTTAGGACCAAGGAGGGCAGGTGAGGCCCTAGCCCTCCAGGAGGCCCCTTGGTGGTGCCTAGGTGACACCGGTGAGAACCGGCTGTACCGGTGCTGTGGGACCTCACAGGACAGCGTGTAACTCCTGGTGGGGGATCTGAGCCTGACCTGCAGCTGTGTCCTCCAGCCAGCAGGCCTTAGCCTCACCCCTGCCTAGCTGCACGCCCTGGGGCCCCTGCCCTTTTCTGGACCTCCAGTTCCCTCCCTCGAGCAGGCTGTAGGTAACTGGGGGCCCAGCCCATGGTTCAGCAGCCGTGACTCTGGTCGGTGTCCCCACAGATGTGAACGAGTGCGAGGCCCAGCGCTGCAGCCAAGAGTGTGCCAACATCTACGGCTCCTACCAGTGCTACTGCCGGCAGGGCTACCAGCTGGCCGAGGACGGGCACACCTGCACAGGTGAGGGCTCTCCTCTGCCCAGGGTCCCCTCCCAGGGAGGCACTCCCACCCCATGTGCCAGGGTCACACAGAAGTCTTCGGATCAGATCCGTTAAAGTCTCAGCCCTGCGGCTTCCTGGCTATGTGACCTTGGGCAGACTGCCTCTCTACTCTGACCTGAGGCTCCTACTCCGTAAATAGGGATAAAGGATTTAGTTAAATATTGTAGTGAGAGTGTCCAGGCCCATGACCAGCCCCGACTGGTCCTTAGCTGGTGGCAGCAGCTGTGACGTGGCCCCAGGGAGTAAGCACTATTTTGCTGTATGGCCTCAGGCAAATCTCTACGCTCTGAGCCCACTTGTCCTCAATTGTAAAATGGACCCCTATGCTCCTAGGCCGTGACAGGGACCAGCTCTCGGTGGCTGGTACCTGTGAGTAGACGGGATTCACCAGGGGCCCCACCTTTTTCCGGCAGACATCGACGAATGCGCTCAGGGCGCCGGCATCCTCTGCACCTTCCGCTGTCTCAACGTACCAGGGAGCTACCAGTGCGCATGCCCAGAGCGAGGCTATGCCATGACCGCCAACGGGAGGTCCTGCAAGGGTGAGCAAGGGCGGGCTGCCAGGGCCGCAGGTGGCTCCGAGCTGGCACGGAACACCTCCCATGGCCTACTGTGCACCGGGAGCGCTAACACCAAGCTCGTAAGCACAGAGCAGACAGCGCCCCACCAGTGGCCACAGTAGCCAGTGTCTTTCCTGGGATAAGTGTGGTGACAGTCTTTCTCTTGTTCAGCCCAGCTTAGAATCTTCTAGGCTTGGGCTCCACTCTGGACCCTGCTCTGGGAGCAGGACGGGGATACCATCCGGTAGTTCTGAAGGGTCAGGAGGCCTGACTAGTGAGGATACTGGAAAGGAGCAGCCTTGGGAGTCCCGGTCACTGTCCCCAAGTCTCTGTGGGCACAGGGAAAGCAGGAGGGCCTGTGGACCTGCGGGTAAGGTGTGACCTGCCAGGGTAGGGAAGGGGACCGTGGGAGACTTATCCCAGCCCAGTGAAGAGAGACATTCTCCTAGTCAGAGCTGTGCAGAGTGTAGGACTCCCCATTGCCAGGGACATGCAACGGGCAGGGTGGCTACCTGTCACATTTGGAATTGAGGTGACTATGTCCCTGGCTGGGGCCAGGTTCTGTAACATTCGATGTTTACTCTAAGCTGGATAGTTAGGATTGGAAGTTCAGTGCTACTGACCACCAAATTCGGGGCCTGGAAGGCAACAGGGGAAACAGGCCGGGCAGCCTGCAGGAAGGGCACTGACATCCCCCAGGAAAACCAACCACGGGGCACCCGAGCACCTAGAGTTTGGGCCACCTGCCTTCCTCCTGGTTTCAGGGGCTGAGTCCCCCCAGTGGTGGAGCTGAGGGCTAGTGTTGCCTGAGCTGCAGCCGTGGGGTAGGATCAGGGCCCTGACCCAGTCTTGGACAGCTGCATGGTCTGAAAGGCAGGTCCTGGTATTGAGAGGGCACAGGAGTGAGTGCCCATGAGGGCACAGTTAAACCAGCATTGTGTGCGCAGGTGGTTGCACCTGTGAACAGCTCCTGGTAAGTCTCGGCCAGCTATTTGTGTTTTCATTAATATGAGATAGAACATGGGGCAGGACAGGGAAGGTGTCAGCATGGAGGTCAGAGTGCACTGTGCACCTAAGTATCTTTTGGCATTTATATATATGCTAGGTTGGTGTAAGAAAATAATGCTAATAAATTAAGTTGCAGGCCTTGCGTGAGACCATGAGTCGGAGCCCTGCGGGCTCACAAGAGCCAGCCTGGGTCTCTAGCTGCCAAACGCATTCGTGAGGATTTTACCCACTCTAACTCAGCTGGACAGGAAATGTGTTTTATGTTTCTAGAATGTGAGTTCACATTTGACACATGGGCCCTTTCTGCCTGGTAGAACAGAGTGGCCACTTCTAGGGGGCTCCACCAGATACCACAGTGACATTTGTCCTTAGAAGTGCTGTGGGTTAAAAAGCTTTCCACATTCAGGACAGTCTCCTGGCCCCTCATCCCCTAGCCCATGCCAAGTGCTGGGGTCTCAGGGACACCAGGCCATCTGTACGTGATGATGCCAGGCACTAGAGAAGGCTCCCCGGGGCCCCGCACACACTGCTCCGTGCTGGCTGTGGGACCAGCTGTCCATCGGCTTCTCTCCTGCCCAGGCCTCCTCCTACTCCATCGTTCGTTGCCTCTTCCTCCTGCCCCTTCACAGCCCTCCTTGAGAGGCAGAAACATCAAGGCACAGCCCCACTCTCTCCAGTCTTGGCCCCTCTTACTACACCACCACAGGCGATGAGGGCAGAGTGGGGATGCCAGTTCCCTGAGGGATGCCCGCTTCCCAAGGCTGCCATATACCTGGGTCTGTGGCCACTGATCTTCAAAGCCTAGAGGTTGTTCCCTGTGTGCCCTCCTCCTGTTATGACTTGGGCCAGGCATGGAGGTCTCAGCACAGTGGGCGGATATGCGGCTGGCCGTGTGGGAAGATTACACTCTGGTTAGTATCTCCATTCACATCCTGCCCTCTTCAGTGGTTGAAAACAAACAAACAATAAAAAGATAGAAAAATGTGAAGGAATTTAGACCCTGCCATCTCTCCCGGAGTACGCACTTCCTGAAGGTACGCTAGTGTCCGTGTCATGTGACAGCACTTGGAGCAGTGCCCATACGCTCTGATCATGCCACTGAATCAGGACGCGCGTGCTGCTAAGATCTGGATGTGTTAGGCCACTGGGAACGCCATGATGTGCTTTCTATGAAAAAATGTGTCGTGACTTTCCCAACGACCCCATATTTCCTTCCAGTCTTTCCTTATGTTAAACATATACACATCCACTCAGGGGAGGTCTTCAAAACGTTCATGGAAATGCGTATTATGAAAACTATGCGTGGATTTAAAATACCCTTTTGCACCAAAATAAACTTGTACTTTCATTCCATTTTCCGGACTTTTGAAAGTCCTTTAATATTCATGTATATACGCATGCACACATAATATTAGGATCATACTGAAAATAATCTTTTTAAAATTCTCATTTTTAATTTTTTTCATTAATTTATTTTCTGAAACTTTTAAAAAGTTAATGAATTAATTTACATTCATTCCCTGAGCATCGTCACAGCATACAAGATGTGATTTCCCATCCAGAATTTATTGCATAGTGGCTTAATCATGCATGTAATTGTCAATAATTTTCCATTTCTAGTTTTATATATATATATGTGTGTGTGTGTGTGTGTATGTATATATATATATATGTGTGTACACACACACACATATACATATATATACACACACACATATACTTTACCCCTATTTCTTACCCTCTGCCATTTCCCACCCTCCTCCCACACTGTCTCAGGTGGCTACAGTTATTTCCCATTCCTTTTTACCCCCACATTTTATTGATTCACAAAAATTTCTTAAATAATCTAACTACTTTCAATTGCAAGTTCAGCTGGTATATACATAATATGTGAATACATGTCTGACTTTAGGTGCGAAACTCTGAGTAGAATGAATATACTATAAGGTAGCACCTAGCTGATGCTATATAGCTTACTATGATCATTAAATAGGTATTTTTTAATATATTTTTTAATTTCAAGGAAAGGAGTTTTAGCTTTAATAAATCAAAGAAATGCTAAGGAATTTTGCTTAAAACTTAAAGCCAGGAAACAGGTTAGAATTCTGTCAAATGGTAGGTCCATGAACCTATCTGCAGCTCAAGACAGGAAAAAATCCTTAAAACTGGAAAATAAAGCCTAGAAAAAAATCATCAAAATTTTAACCAAAAGTCAAAAAAATGCTATTTTACAGTTCAGTTTTATGTACTTAATCTATCTTGTGTTGTGGTTCAAATTTCCCAATTAAATTATGGGATATAATATTCAACTCCAGACATCCCTACGATTAAGTTGGTCCTTTTCTTAGTTTTGAACTCTTATTTCTGTGTGTCTGTATTTAACTTTCCTGGTATAAAACTCCCTTGAGAACTTCTTGGAGATCTGGTCTGGTGTTGGTAAATTCTTTCAGGTTTTGTTTATCTGAGAATGTTCTTGTCTTTTCTTTCCATATGAAGGATAATCTTGCCAGGTAAAGTATTCTTGGTTGAAATTGCTTTTCCCTTAACACTTTGAATATATTTTTCCATTCTTTCCTTGCTTGCATAGTTTCCAATGGGAGGTCTACTGTTAGCCTAATAGGATATCCGTTACGTAGGTAACTTGACGTTTCTCTCTTGCCAATCTTAGTATTTTGTCTTTGTCTGTGGATTTGGTCACTCTGGCTATAACATATCTTGGAGAAGATCTTCTTGGGTTGATTCTATTTGGGGTCCTTTGTATTTCTTGGGACTGGATCTTTGAATGCCTCTCTAGGTTTGGAAAGTTTTCTTGCAGGATTTTATGGAATAGATTATCAATACCCTTATGAGTCTCTTCACCTTCTGGCATACCAATTATCCAGGTGTTTGGATGTTTAATGGTATTTAGTATTTCTTGTGTATGATTCTCATTTTGGGGGCAATTTTCTCAGTCTTTGTGGTGGATTTTTCTAGGCCAGTGATTCTATCTTCTACATCTGAGATTCAGTTTTCTGTATGATCTAGTCTGCTTTTAATACTTTCAACGGAGATTTTGACTTCCTGTATTATAGCCTTCATCTCTAGCAGGTCTATCTGATTCTTTTTTATAGTGTGTATTTCTTCTCTTAGATCTTGCAAGAATTACCTCACCTCCTGGAACTCATTGGCTCCTTTCTTCTGCCTCTTCTGCAGTTCATTGTCTCTCTTCTCTTCCATCTCTGTTAGCTTTGTCACTATGAATATTCTAAATTTTTATCAGACATTTCCATGAGTTTCATTGTACTGTCTGAGGATGCAGAGGAGTTATTCTATTCCCTTGGATCAGATGTATTTTCTTGCTTTCCCATATTTCTTGTGACCCTGTGGTGATTTCTAGTCATCTGATGGATGGTGCTTTCTTCCTAATTTTTGAAGTTCAATCTGAGCGTTCAGAGGTGTGTAGGAGGAGGTGATCTACAATCTCTCTTCTGTTACATTTTTACTCTTTGTGGATCAGATTCAGTGGGAATAGGTGAATATTCTGACCCTAATCGTATTCAGATGTTTGGATCCTGTTCACCTGGATCTATCTAGACACTTAGTGTGTTGGAGCTCAGAAGCCAATGAATAAAGATAAAGAAAAAGGAAAAGAATTAGAGAAGAGGAAAGAAAAAGAAAAAAGAAAATGAAAAAGGAGAAAGGGGTAAAAAAGATACTAGAAAACATTAGATTTTAATTTTAAAAAGCAAGAAATGAAAACTGTGTGGTGTGCATCAAGATTTCACAGCTCAAGTTCAGTATCCATCTTAGGGTGGGCCTGGCCTGGGTTTGTGCCTTTCCTAAATGAAATGGGGAAAGACAGCAATTAGCACAATAAAAGAAGAGCTTGAGAGCCCAGAGAATACTTTACCTTAAAAAAATTTGTTTTAAATGAAAAGTCACAGGGAGACACAGCAAGACAGAGAGAGACAGAGAGAAATGGAAAGGAGGTAGAGGTAGCCCTACCCACTAGAAATGATTCTGGAGGGTGAAGTCTCAGCAGAAAATCATTTTTGGTCAAGGAAAGCAAGATTTCAAAGCTCAAGTTCAGTATCCATCTCAGGATCAATTTCTTCTTCTTTTTTTTTTTTTATGCCAGTGGATGAATATATATGCAAGAGAGATGTTGTGGGTAGGGAGGAGAGAACCCCTCCCCACACACCCAGGTCATGCTGCAATTCTTTTCCTCCAGTTCTCCATCCCATCAGGATCTTTGCATGTGTGCCTGGTGTGTTTTTCAAGCCACTGGAGCTGTTGGGCACGTGGGATCCATCTTTCTCTGTACATCAGTTAATTGCTGTTCTACAGGACTGGCCCTGGAGATAAAAATAACATTGACACCTGCTTTTTCTTCCCCCTATTTGCCCTACCAGCATGCCACTCAGTGAGAACGTGCTACCTTGAGCCGTCCTAGTGACTTGCATGGACTGGCCGAGGCATCTTCTCAGTCTAAGCCCTTGTAAGCCTCTCTTCCAGGGCCACATTCCGTAGCATTCCTGTTTCTGAATTTTCACCTTGTCCCCCCACTTCTGCACATCTGCATTGTGGCTGCCACCCTGTCAACTCTGATGGGCTATGGTGACACCCCGAGTCCAGGGCTGTCAGCGCTCACATTAGCCTGAGCCATCCACACGAGGCTGCAAGGTCAAAGGCCCTTCATCAGCAGGAACCTGGTAGCTCCATGCCGAGGTCCCTGGGTCCAGAGAGCAGCCCTGTGACCGCTTCCTGTGAGTTTGGCCAGGCCAGGCCGCAGCCGCTGACCCCTCACAGCCTTCCTGCCCATACGGGGTGTCTCCATCTGCACAGAAGCAAGAAGCAACCTCTGCCCCGCACTGGGATCAGCAGAGTGGGAGGCCTCAGGGCCTCAGCTGAGGAACATGTGAAGGGGCCCTCTCTTCATGTGCCTTTGATTAATAATCGGCAGGGTAGAGACCGACTTGGCCTGGGCCCCACCCCTCGTTGGCCTCTGGCCTTTGCTTCCTCCTGCCTTTTTGCCATTCTGGGAAATTGGGATCACACCCCACTTTATAGAGGAGGGTGAGGCCTGCAGAGGTTAACTAATGTGAGCTGACCCCTGCAGGAGACTAGGGTGTCCAGTAGCCCAGAGTCTGGGGCACGCCGGGGGTGGAGCTTGGCCCTGCCCTGCTGCAGTCATGAGAAGCTGGGCCCATCGGTGGTTCCAGTGCCTCCTCCTGGCTGTGAGTTCACTGCCTCAGCGCAGGAGGGATCGCAGGTGGTAAGCCCTGTATGCAGGCTGGCTAGTATTAAAATTACCATCACGCCAGTGTTAGGAGTCAGCTTGGCATCATGACTGGATCCCAGATTGGGCCATCAGCAAACCTGGCTTGCTGCTGCACAGACCGCTGTGTAACCTTAAACATATGTCCCTCTCTGAGCTTCAGTTCCTTCTTCTGTCGGAGGAGGCTGGTGATCCTCACCGCAGAGGGCTGGTGTGGGAACTGAGTGAAGAGAAATCCCTCAACAGCATCCATGTGGAGGATCAGAAAACAGAAACTGAAGCCCTCAAGAACTGCCCACGAAAGACCCCCTGTTCCACCATTCCAAGAAACAGTCTCCCAAGGCCTCCTGAGGCTGACTGCTCTGAACAGCTGGTCCCCGCAGAAAGGGTTTTTAGAACTCATTTGTTTGATTTTTTGTCTTACAGTCTGCTTGTGGAACATACACAAACACACACACACACACACACACACGCACGCACACGCACGTATACGTGTAAAGTTACATCTCTGAGCTGAACTTTTTTTGAAGAGGTTTTTGCTATAGGGCGCGTGCACTCACCAGAAAGACAGAGAGAGACAGAGAGACAGAAAATGAGAAATCACCCCCCAGGGGGGGTGGCCACGCCACAATCCCTTCTCCTCCATTCTCCTCTCGGGATCTTGGGCACGCATGCACACGTGCCTGGTGTGAGTGTAAGCCACCAGGTCTGGGACTCGAACAGTGGTCGACTACGTGGGAGTCCAGCAACATAGCCATTACGCTAATTGCTGGTCCCTCTGAGCTGAGCTTTCGTCACAGCTGTCTATCCTGGTGTCTATCCATGTGTTTCCTTAGGCTTCATGGGTGTACTCTGTGGGTGTCTGTGTTTCCATGCACCTGCCATATATGCCTAGCGTATGTGTGTGCTTAGCCCCTGTGCCTGTTGGCGTTTGCACATCTATGTGTGTTTCTGTGAGTGTATACAGGAAGCAAAAGTATGTCTGTGCTATCTAAGGAGTGTTCGTAGCTGTGCTTGTGGCTCCAGTACAGATACTCCTTGATTTCTGATCAGATCATATCTTCACTTTTTTAGAATTAAATTTTTTTAAATTATTTAAGTAAATAATTCACTGTACATCACTACAGAATACAAAATAGATTTTCCACCAGAATACACTGTGTATTGGCTCAGTCAAAGATGTTACCATATATGTTATTGTCAATAAAAAATTTTCCATTTCTTGTTTCTTACATATTTTGCATTTAAATTTTTTCCCCCTTGATTCTCTACCTTTCACTCTCTGCCATTTCCCCCCTCCTCCCACACTGTCTCTCGTATCTACAGTTGTTTTCCATGCCTTCCTCCCACACACATTTGGTTGATCCACTGAAGATCTTAATTAATTAAAAATCTTTCAATAGCAAGCACAGTTCATCTGTACATACCTATGAACATATGTCTAACTTTAGGCGTAACCTAAAGTGAGTAAAGTGAACATACTATAAAGTAGCACCTAGCTGGGGCGATACAGCTTACTGCAGTCATTAAATAAGTATTAATAGATATGTTCAGTTCATTTTTAAATTTCAAGAAAAACAGCTTTAGTTTTTTAAAAATAATTATTTATTATTTAACTTCAATTATTATTATTATTATTGTTAATTTGGCCAGAGAGAGACAGAGAGAAAGAGGGAACGTGAGAAAGCAAGCCACCAGGCCTAGTACTCAAACTGCGGTCAGCTATGGGGGAGTCCAGAGCCTCCAACTACCACGCCACCTGCTGACCACACAGTTTTAGTTTTAATAGATCAAAATAAAAAAAAATATATTAAGAGAAATTTGCTTAAAATTTAAAGCCAGGAAAAAGGCTAGGATTCAGTTCAAATAGTAGGTAGATAACCCTATCAACAGTTCAAGAGAAGACAAAAATCCTTAACTATGGAAATCAAAGCATCAAAGAAAATCAGTAATGTGTTAGTCTAAAGTAAAAAAATTCTATTTCACTAGTTCAGTCTCATGTAATTAATCTCCTATTAAATTTGCAGTGTTGCTGTGGTCTGATTGTCCCATTTAAACTCTGGAAGTTAACATTCCACTCCAAACTTGTCCCTACCATTTGGCTGGCCATTTTCTTGGCTGTTTTTTGTTCTCTTCTTTCTGTGTGTCCGATTGTAGTTTTCCTGATATAGCACTCCCTTCAATACTTCTTGGAGAGCTGGTCTGGTGTTGGTAAATTTTTTCAGGTTTTGTTTAACTTTGTTTTTGTCTTTTTTCCCATATGAAAGATAATCTTGCTGAGTATAGTATTCTTGGTTGAAATTGTTTTTCACTTAACACTTCGAATATATTGTCCCATTCTTTCCTTGCCTGCATTGTTTCTGATAAGAGATTTGATGTTAGCTTGATGGGATAACCTTTGTAAGTAACTTGACATGTCCCTCTTGCCAAATTTAGTATCTTGTCTCTGTCTGTGGTTTTGGTCAATCTGGCTATGATGTGCCTTGGGGAAGATCTTCTTGGGTTGATTCTATGTGGGGTCCTTTATATTTCTTGGGTCTGGATGTTTGAGTGCCTCTCTAGATTTGGAAAGTTTTCTTCCAGGATTTCATGGAATATATTATCAATGCCCTTATTAGTTTCTTCACCTTCTAGGATAGTGATGATCCAGATGTTTGGGCATTTGATGGTATCTAGTATTGTACGTTATTCTCATTTTTTTTTTTTTCAGTTTTTTCTTTTTGCTGAATTTTTCTAGGTCAGAGGTTCTATCTTATACATTTGAAATTTGATCTGCATGATCTAATCTGCTTTTAATACTTTCAAGGGAGGTTTTGATTTCCTGTATTACAGCCTTCATCTCTAACAATTCCATTTGATTGTTTTTTATGATGTGTAGCTCCTCTTTCAGATCGTGCAAGAACTTCCTCACCTCCTGGAACTCATTGTCTCTTTTGTCTGGCATTTTCTGGAGTTCATTATCTTCTTCTCTTGTGTCTCTGTTAGCTTTGTCACTATGAATATTTTAAATTCTTTATCTGACATTTCCATGAGTTCCCTTGTATTGTCTGTGGAGGAAGAGGAGTTATTCTTTTCCCTTAGAGTAGAGATACTTTCTTGGTTTCTCATATTTCTTTTGCCTCTATAGTGGTTTCTGGTCATCTGATGGATTATGTCTTTTCCTAGTTTTCGGTGTTAAATCTGAGCATTCAGAAGCATGCAGGAAGAGGTGACCTGCAATCTCTAAACAGTATCGTTTTTTCTCCCTTTGGGCAGCAGTTTCAATGGAAATTGAGGGTTACTCTGACCCTAAAAGCATTCAGATATTTGGCTATCGAGCACCTAGACCTGTCTAGAAAATCTGTGTGTGGAGGCTGAGCAGAAAAGTGAGAAAGGTAAAAAAGAAAAGATAAAGGAAAAGAACAAAAAAAAAAGAGAGAGAAAAAAAAAACAAGATGAAAACATTAAAATTTTTTTTTAAATTGGGACCAGCATTTAGCATAATGGCTATGTCTCTGGACATCCATATAGTCGACTGCGGTTTGAGTCCCGGACCCGGCGGCTTAAACTCACGCTGGGTGCATGTGCGTGCATGCCCAAGATCCCAAGAGGAGAATGGAGGAGAAGGGATTGTGGTGTGGCCATTGCCCCTGGGGGGGTGATTTCTCGCTTTCTGTCTCTCTGTCTCTCTCTGTCTTTCTGGCGAGTGCACGCGCCCTATAGCAAAAATCTCTCAAAAATTTTTTTAAAAAAATTAAGCAAAAATGAAAACCATGCATCACTCAGAACTCAGATATAGATGGCTGGTGTTTGGCTTGTCCTATGGGGGCAGAGGGAAAGGTAAGAATTAGCAAGACAAAAGAGCGACAGAGAGCTAAGACGTTTTTAAAAAATTAAAAATAGAGACAGACAGAGAGAATAAATAGGGTGCTCTAACCTGGCTCCTGGCTAGATCTGGAGGGCAGGAGGGTGAAGTCTGGGCAGAAGGTATTCGGTGGTCCTGATCCCTGAATGGGGACACTCAGAACTCTGGGTCACATCTTGATAAAGCCATTATGGGTTAAAAATATCCTAAATTGGGACCAGCAGATAGCATAATGGTTACATTGCTGGACACCCACATAGTCAACCATGGCTCACATCCCGGACCCAGCAGCTTAAAACTCACACTGGGTGCATGTGTGTGTTTGCCCAAAATCCCGAGAGGAGAATGGAGAAGGGATTGTGGCATAGCTATCCCCCCCGGGGGGGGGGGGGGAGAGGTAATTTCTCACTATCTGTCTCTCTGTCTCTCTGGCAACTGCATGCACCCTACAGCAAAAATCTCTCTCTCTAAATAACAATAATAACAATAATAATAATAATAATAATAATAATAAATCAAGCCAGATCTCACATGGCCAATTGCAGTTTGAATCCTGGCCCTGGCAGCTTGAAAAACAAGTTGGACATATATGTGTGCCCCAGATCCTATCAAGATGGAGAGATGGAGAGGGGATTGCAATGTGACCGTGCCCCACTGTGGGGAGAGGGTGCTTTCTCCCTCTCCTCGTTCTCTTTCTTTGTCTTTCTGCCTTTCTCTGGTCAGCACATATCCTCTGGCAATTAAAAATATATATCTTAAATTGGGGCCAGCATGCAGCACAGTGGTTAGGGGAGCTGGACTCCCACATGGCTGATTGCAGTTCAAGTCCCAGACCTGCCGGCTTCCTTTCTCACTTTCTCTTTTTCTCTTTGTCTCTTTGTCTTTCTCTGGTCAAATTAAAAAAGAAGTAAATGGATAGATAAAGTTAAATAAAATAAATATAAATCTTTAGTTGAAAATGAATTTAATACAGCTTACTTGCCAGACATCACAGCTTAGCCTTCCTGCCCCCTTAAACATGCTAAGACCGTCCAGTAGCCTTCAGTTAGGCACAGCAGGTCACACTAAGCCTGCTCCACCCAGAAATACCCTGAATGCAGTACACCGCACACTGCAGTCTCAGCTCTTTGTCCTCGTGGTCACGTGGCTGAGAGCCATGGCTCGCTGCTGCCGCCCGGCCTTGCTAGAGTATCTCAAGCCCAGGAAAAGACAAACCGTCCCATGTGAAGTACGGCTGTACTGAGTGCACACTGCCTTCACATTGTAGTAAGGTTGGAAATCATCGGTACGTGGGCTCAGTCCGTCAGGGACGGTCAGGTGTTACACGTGGTGGGCCTTGTGCTTGGGTCCAACAGGACATGCTGGGCACCTCCCTGTGTGGCCGGATCACCATGGATGGGAAAAGACAACCACACCCGCCCTCCTGGAGCTGGGCGCAGGAGGGAGGGAGGCACAGAGCAGCCGTAACCGGTACCATGGGTGTGCTGCAGTGTGACCGGCCACACAAGGGCGATAAAACTGGGTGGGATGGAGGGCAGTGGGGTCGGAGGTGGAGTGGTCAGGTAGGCCATCCTGGAGGCCCAAGGCTGATCTGAGACCTGAAGTTGAGGAGTCAGCTGTGGGAAGATGTGGAGGGACTGGGTTCCGGCAGCACCGACAGTATGTGCAAAGGCCCCGGGGCAGGATCCGGTCAGGCTGTTGGACTGCCCGGAAGTGTACAACCTGTGTGGAAGGGAGACTTTCGGGGAGGTGCCAGACAGGCCCTGTACCACAGGGTTTGGTGTCCATCTAGGACATCTTGTGAGCGTGAGAAGCCATCAGAGGAAGGGGCACAGATAATTCACATTCTGAAGGGAGGTCCTCCGAGCTGGCTGCAGAGCGAGTGAGATGGGGTGGGTATGGTTCAGGCAGTGAGTAAACTGTGCTCGTAGAGTGAGGGCGAGCTGCTCTGAGGCCTTGGCCTCCAGCATGCACGGGGGCCACTGAGGCCTGGGTGTCCCGCCCTGGGGGACCCCTCCCATCTCCTCCGCCCTCCTCTCCACAGACCTGGACGAGTGTGCACTGGGCACTCACAACTGCTCCGAGGCGGAGACCTGCCATAACGTCCAGGGAAGCTTCCGCTGCCTGCGCTTCGAGTGTCCTCCCAACTACGTCCGAGTCTCTGAAACGTGAGTGTCCCCCGGCCACTGGCCATGGGCCTGGGGACCCTGCACCGACCCCACACTGCCCAGGGGAGAGGTCAGGTGATGGGCTATCCCTGCCTCGATCACCTCCTCTTCACCGCCCTGCAGATTAAAGCACCTTGCAGAAAGTTCCGAGTACAGAGAGCAGAGGGAAGAAGGCTCGAGACCCCCAGTTCCCTCCCTGCCGTCCTCTCTCTCACACTCAGATGAAATATTAGTTATCCGGTACCCTGCCCCAGGTCATCCCTCCACTTGGCTCCCTAATACCACAGTATGTCTGAGCTCAGCTCCGAGGCTAGCCGCCTAGAAGCAGCTTAGCTGGGTGGTTCTGGCCTGCTGTCTCAGGAGGCTGCATCATCCGAAGGCGCAGCTGGGGCTGAAGAATTCCACCACCCACTCACACGGCTCTGGGCAGGAGGCCTCAGCGCCTCGCCACGTAGGCCTCTCCATGGGGCTGCCTGTGACGCGACTTCTCTGAGCGCAGGTCATTAGGAGAACAAGCGACAGACCTTTAACCTAGCTTAGTCTTGAGAATGACAGACCGTCACTTCTCCCAGCAGCCACACAGTCCAGCGTGGGAGGGACATAGAGGGAGGGGTCTAGGAGGGGACCATGCGAGCTGTGGCGCCAGCAGGAGGGACATTGGGAGCCCTGGGAGGAGGGAGAGGAGGGCGAAGGAGGAAGGGGAGAGGAGAGGAGGGAAGAGTGAGGGGAGGGAAGGAGGAGACAGAAGAGGAAGGAGAGAGGAAAGAAGGAAGGACGGGAGGTTGGAGGACAAAGGGAGGGAGGGAGGCAGGGAAGGAAGCACGAGGGATGGAGAGAGCCTCTGACAAACCCAGCCCTGGCGGAACACTGGGGTCAGGACTCCCCCCATCTGCCCAAGGAAACCATCAAGTTAACCCCATCTTACAGATGAAGAGACCGAGGCCCAGAGACCTAAGCTGACCTAGCAGGGGCTGCTGGTAAAGGAAGGGCAGAGCCAGAGACGGTGGGAAAGCTGTGGGTGACCCCGCGCCCCTTCTGTCCCGCAGGAAGTGCGAGCGCACCACGTGCCACGACTTCGTGGAGTGCCAGAACTCACCGGCGCGCATCACCTACTACCAGCTCAACTTCCAGACAGGCCTGCTGGTGCCCGCGCACATCTTCCGCATTGGCCCCGCGCCGGCCTTCACTGGGGACACCATCGCCCTGACCATCCTCAAGGGCAACGAAGAGGGTTACTTCGGCACGCGCCGGCTCAACGCCTACACCGGCGTGGTCTACCTGCAGCGGTCAGTGCTAGAGCCGCGGGACTTCGCCCTGGACGTGGAGATGAAGCTCTGGCGGCAGGGCTCGGTGACCACCTTCCTGGCCAAGATGCACATCTTTTTTACCGCCTTTGCGCTGTGAGGGTCCTCCTGGGCCGCCCTGCAGGGGCCGTGGGGCTCGTCTTCCTTACCCCAGCAAGCACACTTCTGTGGCCGCTCAGCCTCGCGCTCAGCGTCGCGTGGGCAGGGTGGCCGGATTATTACTGTGGTCGTTTTATTATAGCTTCGTAAATTAACTTAATTTTGTTGACTTGGTTCCTCTTGGATTTCTGGGCCTCTCCAATGCCACGCGGTAGGGAGCTTGGTGGCAGGAAGCCTTTCACGCAGGCACTCAGTGGGGGCTTTGAGGGCTGTCCAGGGTCACCGGGGTACCCTGTGAGTGAGGGGTCAGAGGCTGGACGGTGGCCTGCAGATCAGAGACAGCCACCATGCTGAGGCTCTTGGACTCGCCCAGATGACCCGTCCCTAAAGCTGACGTTCCATTTCCAGTTCCACTGTGATTCCTGCTTTGCTTTTTAAAAAAATCACTTTTAAGTTTTTCTGTTTAATTATAAAAGTAGTACATGTACATTGTAAAAAAAAAAGTCAAATAGTACAAAAGGGTTATAAAGTAAAAAAGTAAAACACCTCCCGGTCCTCCTGTTTGTAGTTGTAGAGTTTGACGGTGTCCGGATGGCACCGAGTCCCCAGCCGGCGTGTCAGATCGAGGCCTTCCTCCATGCCTTTCTGTCAGGCTTTTTTTTTTTTGGAGAGGTTTTCGCTATAGGGCATGTGTGCTCGCCAGAAAGACAGAGAGAGAGACAGAGAGACAGAAAGCGAGAAATCACCCCCCAGGGGGGATGGCCACGCCGCAATCCCTTCTCCTCCATTCTCCTCTCGGGATCTTGGGCACGCACACACACCCGGCGTGAGTTTAAGCCACCGGGTCCGGGACTCAAACCACAGTGGGCTACATGGGAGTCCAGCGACATAGCCATTACGCTAACTGCTGGTCCCCATGTCTTTCTCAAATAACGAGCCCGGGACCAGGAGCTCGGCGGAAAGCTGCAGTGTGAATGGTGCTCTTTGCGATCCCTCCCGCTGGCCTCACTACTTCCGCTCCTCCTCCGCCCTTCTTTTCTCCTCCCATATTTTCTCCTTTCTCCTCCTCTTTCCCCACCTGTGGCCCTCAGCCATGGTTTGTCACTCAGGGTATCTTGAACTCCAGTCCCTGAACACGGCAGGCCAGGCAGTGGACTTGGGCACATGCAGGAGTTCAGCTTTTCACAAGATGTCACAAAATTCCGTGTATCTTTTGGTGACTTTAGGTCGGAGGCGAGGAGGATACGATGAGAACCAGGGAAACCGAGGCCCTGAGTGGAGAAGAGAACAGCTCGTGGTCCACACTGAGTGTCCACACCCCGGTCTGCGTGACTGGCCCTGTCTGAGGACCCCCTCATCCCCCACACACCTTGCATATGTGTTTGCCACAGTCCTCGGCTCCCTCTGAGTCAGTGGGTTTCTTTCTGCAAGTGTCTGTGATGCAGCGGGTCTTGAGTTCAAAGCCCGCCAACATCTCAAAGCGAGAATTGAGGTGTAGACCATGTGTCAGCTAACGGCGCAGAGGCGGTTCAGCTGCGCCCACATGGGCAGGCCCTGGGTTGGCGTCCCTGGATTCCGGAGCATGCGGGGCACACATGTGCCCCTGATCTGGGCCAGCTTGGACGGGATGGGTAACGGCCTGAGGACCTTGTTGGGGTTGTCTGTCTCTCTGTCTTGGAAGAAATAAATAAACTTTAAAAAACTGTATCTACTTCATACCTGGTAAAGAGCGTGATCTCACCAAACAGCAGTGCACGTGTCTGTGTGAGTGAACATACACGTGTGCACACCAGCTCTGCTTCGGGCCAGTGGAGAGAAGGCAGGCCAGCTGGGGACTGTACCTCAGGGACTCAGCAGCTACTGTTTCAGGGCTCACAGACCCTGGGTGGCCAGATGTCTCATTCTTCAAGACAAGTTCTTAAGGACATTTTGGTGCAAAAGTTCCTGGTGTTTAGAAATGGAAACAAATTCGGGACCAGAAGTTGGCAAAATGGCTACGTCGCTGGACTCCCACGTAGTCAACCGCGGTTCGAGTCCTGGACCTGGTGGCTTAAACTCATGCCGGGCGTGTGTGCGTGCGTGCCCAAGATCCCGAAAAAGAATGGAGGAGAAGGGATTGTGTTGTGCCCCCCCCCCAGGGGGTGATTTCTCGCTTTCTGTCTCTCTGCCTTTCTCTGTCTTTCTGGTGAGTGTACACACCCTATAGCAAAACCCTCTAAAAAAAAAGAGAGAGAGAGAGAAGAAATTAAAAAGTTTCAAAACAGGTGTGAGTCAACCCAAGCCTGTTGCCGTAAGCCTGCCCTAGAGGGTTATCCGTCACAAGAGCTTCCCGCCCCTCCTCTCCTCCCTGTTCCTCATCATCCCTGTCCCCAAGGGTGTATAACAGATGTCCGGACTTCCCTGTCACTGGCCCAGCTGTCCCTGTTCCTTCTGTCTCTGGCTTTCAGGAAAACAGAACACAGTAATCTAAGTCACTGGGCAGGGACCCTTAGGCAGTGGACTTCCTTCAGAGGACGGGCAGGTTAGGGACGCCAGTGAGGGATGTGCAGCACGTGCTGGGGCAGCTCTTCTCTCCTGGCACGGGCCTGGTTTCTTCTCCAAGCTCATGAACCCATGAGGGACTCCCTGTGGGACCTGGGGCGAGTGGCCCTACTTCCCTGGGCTTCATTTGCCTCGCTTGTGAACGGGGACCCCAACATTTCTTCCTGCACGGGGCTGCCGAGCCCACAAAGTGAGCGACGCGGGGCCAGATGGTGGTGCAGAGGTGAAACTTGCTCTGTGAAGCACCCCACGTGTGGCTCCTGGTTCAAGTCCACAGACCTTCCTGAGTAGGCCAGGTGTGCACTTGGCCACGGTGCAGGGCTGGCTGAAGGCTGGGGGAGGATCGTGGCATCGAGACCCCATTGGGGGTGCTGTCTCTCTCTCTGTGTGTCTCTCTGTCCCTGTCTCTCACTTATAGAAGAAATAGGTGGGTAAACTTTTAGCGAACATGTGCAATTCATTCAGCTTGACACCCAGTGCACCCATAGTCTCTCAAAAACCAATTTTCCTTTCTTGGAGTGTCTGAGGTTCCTTGGTGTTAGAATTCCATTCCTGCAAGGAGCGAGGCCAATGGCAGCTGGAGGGAATAGCTCCTATGAGACCACCCTCACTCCAGATGGCAAACACAAGCGCTGGCACCCCCAGGACCACCCTCACGTCCTACCAGCTAGCTACGAATATGGGGGCCGTCATGGCCACCTTCAGTGCGTCACTTCACCTGAGCACGTCAGGAAAGCACTACACTTAGAACTGCGGTTTTGGGGACCAGCAGTTAGCGTAATGGCTATGTCGCTGGACTCCCATGTAGTCGACTGCGGTTCGCATCCCGGACCCGGTGGCTTAAAACTCATGCTGGGCGCGTGTGCGTACGTGCCCAAGATCTTAAGAGGAGAATTTAGGAGAAGGGATTGCGGCGTGGCCATGCCCCCTGGGGGGTGATTTCTCGCTTTCTGTCTCTCTGTCTCTCTCTGTCTGTCTGGCGAGCGCATGCGCCCTATAGCGAAAACCTCTCCAAAAAAAAAAAAAAAAAAAAAAAAAGAACTGCGGTTTTATACAGCGGAAGGATACACACGAGGAATCAACTAAGGACAATGACACACAGGGCGGGGTCCAGGAGGTGTCAAACGCAGCTTCGTGCCCTCGGGACATGTTACCGCACAACACGGGTGTGTGACGGTACACGCAGGTATGGCCAACCAGGCAGCCTTTGGCGTCCAGTGTTTCTATTGGAGCCTGGTGACAATCTGATGGCATGGCTGACCTTCAGTCACGAGTCCTTCCAGAAGTCAGGAAAGCAAAGGAAATAAAGACATTTTTGCCAGGGAGGACATTCGGGGTGGAGACTTGCTGCGTAGGCCACCTTTCGGCCGCTGGCCTAGGCTTTCTCGCAGCAGAATGTGGACATCTTCTGGGCACCTGCGTTTCTGCCTTACTCTTTTCCCATCTATGGCTCTTGGGTTGTCCGAAAAGTCATGATGTATTTTTTTCTGGTTTTCTATGCAAAAATACATCACAACTTTTCTGACAGTCTGGTATTTGTACCTATCAAAAATGTGTGCAGAATTATTTAGCATAGACATTAGCTGATGGTTAGCATGGTCCGGATCTTCCTAAGATTCATTTCCACCAGTATTACATCCTGAGGAGGCTGTAAGTCAGCTTCCCAATACAGTTGGCCAACAGTGCCACCAATGCCAGTGCGATACCCACGTCACAATATGACACACAGAACAGAAAAAGACCAGGGTCCCACTCAGCCACTAGCAAACAGCCCGGTCCACCGTCATGTCAAGACTGTGTCTCCCAGGGCCAGGTCACTTAGGTTTTTAGGGAGCTATTCAACCTCGGGAGGTTCTGAAAGCAGGGTGGCCCTGGCACCCTTGGCAGTGGTTAACTGGCGGATTACTTTTGACCTTCTTCAATGATAGGGGTGGCCTCCCAACCAGAATGTGGTCTGTTCACCTCGGATCTGCCATCTATACACCAAGCAGCTCTGTTGGTCAATCGAGAGCTATCATAGACTTCCCAGTGGGGTTTGGCAACCAACCTCAGGTGGTCCCCAGGTCACCAGCACCTCAATAGGGTTTAATTTTACTTTATTAGCCTAATGTAGGAATACGATGAGGAGAATGGGGTTGAGGTCATGGATGAAGGAAGAGGGTTAGAACTTGGGATGGTAAAGATCCCTTCAACACGGTGCAGTCCTCAGTCACTGCGGCTTAACTGTAGATCGAGTTGCAATCGAAAACGCTGACAGCAGCCTTCGCTCTCCGTTTGCATGTATAGCCTCTTCCATTACAGAGTGACAAGGCCTACCAGGTGCCTTCCGGAGGAGTCATGGTGTCAGGGAGAAATTGACTAAGGTGTCAAAGAGTTGTGTTCCGGGCCCGGCAAGTGGCATGGTGGTTAAAGGCACTGGACTCCCACATGGCCGACCATGGTTCAAGTCTCGGACCTGGTGGCTTGCTTGTCACTTCCTCTCTCTCTCTCTGTCTCTCTCGGATCAAACTGGAAAGTAGTAATGATAATAATTATAAATAAAGTTAAATAAAAATAATTCTTTAAAAAATAAAAAAACAAATAAAAAAAAAGAGTTGTGTTCCTTGAGCATAGGTGTGATCCCCATCCGAAAAGCCTAGAGCCGTAAAATCGGAACCAGATCTCAATAGGGTCTTGATGCTGTGACCCGCGCTCAGCCTCCGCCAGCCCTGGGCCATCGGCACGCATGCCTAGTGTACTCAGGGGGGTCTCCAGATGTGAACCTGGAACCCTTGTGTGTGGGTCAGTCTTGCAGAGCATCGTGCTTTACTACTGCACCACTGTCCAGCCCACATCACTATGTACATGTGTCACAAGGAAATGTAGATAACCAATACTGATAAATGATTAATTAGGGGACCAGCAGGTGGCGTGGTTAAGGTGCTGGATACTCCCACATGGCTAACCACCGTTCAAGTTCCGGACCTGGTGGCTTCCTTTCTCACTTTCCCTCTCTGAGTGTCTCTCTCTGGTCAAATGAAAATAAATGAATGAAGAAATAAAAATTCTTTTAAAAAAAGTATTAATTTAAGTCCATACTTTATTTAGTTTCTTTTAGTTACCAAGAATGTCCCTTTTCTGTCCTAAGACCTCAATCGGGACAGTACTTGAGTCATGGCACCTCTGGGCTGAGACGGTTTTCAGACTTGCCTGGTTTTTGATGACCTTGCCATTCTGAGGAGCACCGGGCAAGTATATGGATGTCTTTCTCATGATTAGACGAGGTTTGGGCATTTGGGGGAGGGATACCACGGAGGTACAGTGCCTTCTCGTCACATCGCGGCAAGGACACACGCTGTCAGCAGGAAGTCGACCTGGTGATGCTGGCCTTCCGCCTGTGGAAGCCTCGCTGGTCAGGCTTCTCCACCGCAGTTTCTCTCTCCCTCTTCCACGCCGTGCCCCTCTGTGCACGCATTTTTACCTCTTTTAGTGGATTGTGCTCTTGGTGCTGTTCAGTTTCTCGTTCTGCGCCCTGAACTGTCACACACCGACTGTTTGGGCTCGGCGCTCATCTAGCACACAGGAGGGTTCCAGGTGACGCCCAGGGACCTCGCTGAGTACCCCAGGTATGTGTGCCCATGCTCCGGCGCTGCCTGAGGCCGAGGGTGAACTACGGTACCAAGGCCCTGTGGAGGGTGCTGCCTCTCAGGCCCTGTCTGCAGCTGCAAGTGCTGAGGTGCTCTGTAGGGTGCCCCGGCCATTTCTCCTGGTGCCCCCGGGTGCCCCTCCCTCCCACACTGCACTGCGGTGAGCGGGGCCTGTTGGAGACATTCCTGGACACACGACCAGCGTGTCTGCGCTCCTGCTTGGATCACACGTGGTCCAGCTGCCCCAGGAAAGGCAGCACATCCCGACCAACGCTTTCACGTCCTGGTAGACGCCACGCTGGGAGGTGTGTTTGCTGGTTGTCGTCGGACTGTGTGCAAGTGGAGGTGTCTGACCGTGGCACACAGATGCCCGCGGTGGGCTTTGTCTCAGCCCCTGAACTACACTGTAACCCAGAGCCAGCGGGCTATGGGCCCAAGCAGCCCATTGCTTGGCTGGCCTGATATTTAGGGAAGTTTCGCACCAAAAGATAGACGCTGAGAAATTCCACATAGAAGTTTAGATTCTGAGCTTTTCTGGAAAGCCCAAACTTCCTCTTTCTCATTGTTTCCCAAGGTGAAGTGTTCTCTTAAAAATCTTTGGTTTAGTAACCCCTGGGGTCCCTAAGACCTTGTGGCTCTTACAAAGTAGGCTCAGCCCTGAGATGCTCTGGGCAGCCTGGCTAGATAGACGCACTCAGTGCCCCTTACAGGAGTGTGCAGTGGTTCTAGAAGGTCCTGGGCGTGGGTGGGGCCCTGGAGTTTCTGTCTAGTCCTGACTCTGGGATTTTATGAAGCAAGCATTCTCTGGAGAGCTGCTCACAGACTGGATGGAAAAGCTCCTTCCAGCAGGCCAGAGGGCCCTAGCACATTTGCGGGGCAATGGCGCCCCCTTGTGGCTTGAGCTGGAGCCCAGCCACCGCACCTGCCACAAGTGGAGAGGGTGGATTGGACCATAGGCCAGGAGAGAGGGGTTTCTGGTGGCAGGAGCCTCAAGGGCTCCAGGCCCTGCCTGAGGCTGGGTAGTGGCAGGGAGGAAAGCGCATACCAGGAGCAGAAGTTGGAGGTCTGTGGGAACCAGGCGAGAAGGCACTGCGTGCTGAGGGGCAGCGGTCCTCGAGGGGACTTGGCCCGGATGGTGCCCTGACTCTGCAGAGTGGCCAGCCTTCCCCTGAGCAGCAGGTGTGTTCCTGGCCCCAGTGTCTCCCTGGGGTCTGCTTCTCTGCCTTCTCTCTGGAATGAAGAATTCCCACGCACAAGAATCTCCCTGGCTAACAGATTTGCTTTGATCTGGGACCAACAGTTAGCGTAATGGCTATGTCACTGGACTCCCATGTAGTCGACTGCAGTTCAAGTCCTGGATTCGGTGGCTTAAACTCACGCCAGGCGCGTGTTTGTGCGTGCCCAAGATCCTGAGAGGAGAACGGAGGAGAAAGGATGGTGGTGTGGCCATCCCCCCGGGGGGTAATTTCTCACTTTCTGTCTCTCTGTCTCTCTCTGTCTTTCTGACGAGTTCACGCGCCCTATAGCAAAAACCTCTCCAAAAAAAACAAAAAGAAAGAAAAAAAAAATTAATGACCCACTTTAAAAATGGGCAAAAGATCTGAATGGGCACCTCACCGAAGAAGATACACAAAGGTCATATAAACGTATTTGCCAAAACAGAACAAAGGTGCTCAACATCACACGCCATCAGGTAATTTCCAGTTGAAATAATGAGTGGTATCTCTCGTTAGATGAGCCATAACTCTCGCTATTAGAAGAGCAGCCCTCTATACGCTGCATGTTTAATTATGTCTTTAAAAGTTTCTGAAAAGGTATGACTGCTTGAAAGGACGTTAGAGCTTTGATAAGTATTTCACATTTCTCTCCAAAAAGCCTGTACAAGTTACACTTCCAGTTAGTGGTGTATGTATGGCCACCCTGTACCTGCACAATCCCTAATAACTGTATATATTATCTTTTTTCTTTTTTTATTTGATCTTTGCCAATATAACTGAAATAGTACGTCATTTTAAAAATGTGAATTTCTCTCATTTCAAATAAGGATATTATCAGTGCTGTTATTGGCCACTTAAATTCCTATTTTATGAACCACCTGTCCATTATCTCTACCTATTTTTATTTTACTAACTAGGACTTAATTTTTTTTTTTTTTTGAGAGGTTTTTGCTATAGGGCGCATGTGCTTGCCAGAAAGACAGAGAGAGACAGAGAAACAGAAAGCAAGAAATCACCCCCCATGGGGGGATGGCCATGCCACAATCTCTTCTCCTCCATTCTCCTCTCGGGATCTTGGGCACGCACGCACACGCGCCCAGTGTGAGTTTAAGCCACCGGGTCTGGGACTCGAACTGCAGTCGACTACGTGGGAGTCCAGCGACATAGCCATTACACTAACTGCTGGTCCCACTAGGACTTAGTTTAAAGTGGGAACATTATTGATAAGATGCCAAGACTATCATATTGCTGACAAAATCTATTATACGGTTTATAGTGCATGTCTTTAACAGTTTAAGTCTTGTTATTGTTATATATTAAGAAGTAAAATAACTTGTTCCTGTTACTAACATTAAAAGTCACTTGTAAGTTGTATAAAATTAGGTACTTTGCTTAGTACAAGAAATCGGAATGCTTTATGCTTTATTTCATTAAGCATGCCTACTTATTCCAAGCATAGTAAATGCTGTGTTTTAAAAAGGTCAAGTAGCGTTTATAATTGAGGAAGCATTGCTAGCTCTAGCATGAGTGTAATGGTCAAAAGAAAAACCATTTGTCTTGTCATAATAATAAAACGATTAATATATATAAAGATAAAAAGAAACACACTTCTTGGATAAAGACAGACAGACTGAAAGTGAAGGGCTGGAGAAAGATATGCCAAGTGAATGGAAATTTTAAAAAGGTTAGAATTGCAACACTGATATCAGATAAAATAGATTTTAAGACAAAAACTGTAAGAAGAGGCGAAGAAGGACACTATATTATACTAAAAGGGAAAATTTGCCAAGAAGATATGACACAAATATCTACGCACCCAACACTGGAGCATACCAATACATGAAAGAAAGACTGATTTAAAAAGAGAGATAGACTGCAACAAAATAATTGTGGGAGACCTCAACACTGCACCGTCTCCTCTGGACAGATCATCTAGACAAACAACATGCAAAGCAATACAGGATCAGGACCAGCAGTTAGTGTAATGGCTATGTCGCTGGACTCCCACGTAGCCAACCACAGTTCGAGTCCTGGACCCAGTGGCTTAAAACTCACGCCGGGTGCGTGTGCGTGCCCAAGATCCTGAGAGGAGAATGGAGGAGAAGGGATTGCAGTGTGGCCATCCCTCCGGGGGGGTGATTTCTCACTTTCTGTCTCTCTGTCTGTCTGGCAAGCTTATGCGCCCGATAGCAAAAACCTTTTCAAAAAAGAAAAAAAAAAAAAAAAGAAATACAGGATCTAAACAACACCATAAATCAAATGCACTTGACAGACATCTATAGAACCTTCCACCAACAACCACAAAATACACATTTTTCTCACCCACGCCTGGAACCTTTTTGAAGATTGACCCCATGAACGGGCTCAAGACAAGCCTTTACAAACTGACAAGGATAGAAACTATAACCAGCATCTTCTCCAACCACGATAGACTTAAACTTGAAATGAGGGCAGAAAACGCCCTCAGAGATATACAAAGACATTAAAACTGAAGAACCTACTCCTGAATGACTTTGCAACCTCTGAAGAAATTAAGACTGAAATAAAAAAATTCATCGAAACCAATGAAAATGAGCACATGAGTTTTCATAATCTATGGACACAGCAAAAGCGGTCGTAACAGGGAAGTTCGTAGTAATTAGTGCTTGCAAGAAAAAGGGGGATAGTCAGGGCCAGCAGTTAGCGTAATGGCTATGTCGCTGGACTCCCATGTAGTCAACCACGGTTCGAGTCCTGGACCCAGTGGCTTAAACTCATGCCGGGCACATGTGTGTGCGTGCCCAAGATCCAGAGAGGAGAATGGAGGAGAAGGGATTGCAGCGTGGCCATTCCCCCCGGGGGGTGATTTCTTGATTTCTATCTCTGTCTCTCTCTGTCTTTCTGGTGAGCGCATGCGCCCAATAAGAAAAAAACCTCTCCCAAAAAAAAAAAAAAAAAAAAAAAAGAAAGAAAGAAAAAGGGGGATAGTTAGCAAATAGACAACCTAACAGAACGCCTCAGAGAACTGGAAAAACAACAAGAAAACCTCCCCCCCAAAAAAACAAAACAAAACAAAACAAAAAAACACCAGTAGAAAGGAAATAATAAAGATTTAAAGGACCGGCAGGTAGCTTGGTGGCTAACACACTGGACTTCTGCTATACCAGGAAAACTAAAGAGAGACAAACAGAAATAACAAGACAAAAATACAATCAATAGAACGTCTAATGAAGGGAGAGACACAAGTCCGCAATTACCAATAATAATGTTGAAAGTTACAGGATTGAATTCTCCAATCAAGACACACAGAATGGCCGAATGGATGAAAAAGCAGAAACCCTCTGCTGCCTACAAGAAACACACCTAATGGATAAAGACATGCAGAGACTTAAAGTAAAGGCCTAGAAAAAGGTATTGTAGGGACCAGCAGTTAGCGTAATGGCTATGTCACTGGACTCCCACGTAGTCGACCGCGGTTCGCGTCCCGGACCCGGTGGCTTAAAACTCACGCCGGGCACGTGTGCATGCGTGCCCAAGATCCCGAGAGGAGAATGGAGGAGAAGGGATTATGGCGTGGCCATCTCCCCTGGGGGGTGATTTCTCGCTCTCTGTCTCTCTGTCTCTCTCTGTCTGGCGAGCGCACGTGCCCTATAGCAAAAAGCCTCTCAAAAAAAAAAAAAAAAAAAGAAAAAGAAAGAAGAAAAGGTATTCTATGCAAATGAAAACCCCAAAAAAAGGATGAAGTCATGATAATAACTTCAGATAAAATGGGTTTTAAGATCAAAATTGTAAGAAGAGACAAAGAAGGATGTTGCATAGCACTGAAAGGGCTGAACACATCAAGAAGATTTAACATTTACAAATTTGTATCTATGCACCCAACTTGGGAGCCCCCAAATACATGAAGGAAAGACTCCTAGAGCTACAAGGTGATACAGATGGCAATAGACTAATTGTTGGGGATCATCACCCCACTGTCTCCTTTGGACAGACCATCTAGACAAAAAATAAGCAAAGAGATATAGGATCTAAATTATACCATAAATCAAGCAGACTTGATAGATATCTATAGAACTTTCCATCCCCAAACCAGAAAATATACATTTTTCTCACACCCACATGGAACTTTTTCAAAGATTGACCACACGATAGGGCACAAAACAAGCCTTTACAAATTCAGAGGCATAGAAACTATATCCAGCATCTTCTGGAACCATGGTGGAATGAAACTTGACATTAACTTAAAAAAAAACCCTCGAAAATACATGGACGTATGGAAACTAAACAACCTTCTCCAGAATGACTTTATAACTATTGAAGAAATTAAGACTGAAATCAAAAGATTCATTGAAACCAGTGATAATGCATGCATGAGTTTCCATAACCTATGGGACAGGGCAAAGGCAGTCATCAGAGGGAAATTCATAGCAATTAGTGCGTATAAAAAAAAAAAGATGGAAAGGTGGCAAATAGACAACTTAACAACATGCCACAGGGAACTGTAATAACAACAATAAAACACTGGGAGACAATAAATACTAAATATTCGAGCAAAAATAAATGAAATAGAGAATAAATGAACCATACAGAAAAAAAATGAAACCAAAAGCTGGTTCTTTGAAAAGATAAACAAAATTGACACACCATTAGCTAGACTGACTAAGAAGAGAGGACGGAACTAGATAAAGTGAATTCGCAATGAAACAGGCAATATTACAACAGAAATACAAAACACCATTAGAATATACTATATTCATAGTATATGAGTATACTATGACCAGCAGATGGTGTAATGGGTACATCGCTGGACTCTCATATGGTCGACCGTGGTTCGAGTCCCAGACCCAGTGGCTTGAACTCACTCCAGGCGCATGTGCGTGCCCAGGATCCCGAGAGGAGAATGGAAGAGAAGGGATTGTGGAGTGTCCATTCCCCCTGGGGGGTGATTTCTCACTTTCTATCTCTCTGTCTCTCTCTGTCTTTCTGGCAAGTGCATGTGCCCTATAGCAAAAAATATCTATATCTATATCTATATCTATATCTATATCTATATCTATATCTATATCTATATCTATCTATATCTATCTATATCTGTCTATCTAAATCTATATCTATATCTATATCTATCTATCTCTATCTACTATGAGTGACTATATGCCAACAAACAAGAAAACCTGGATGAGATGGACAAATTCCTGGACACATAAAATCTATCAAGACTGACTCAGGAAGACATAGAAAGCCTGAAGCCATAGCAGGCCATGAGATTGAAACAGTAATAAATAAATTCCCAACAAAGAAAAGTTCAAGTCCTGATGGCTTCACTTCTGGATTCTACCAAACTTTTAAAGAAGAGCTTACCCCCATTCTACTCAAACTATTTCTAAAGATCCAAAAGGCAGGAACCCTTCTAAATTCATTTTATGAAACCTCCATCACCCACAGCCCCAAAACAGACAAAGATATGACAAAAAAGGAACACTATAGATCAATATCTCTGATGAATATAGATGCAAAAATTCTCAGTAAGATACTAGCAAATCATATTCAATGACACATAGCAAAGATTATACATTACGACCAGGTAGATTTTATTCCAGGGACGTAAGGGTGGCTCAACATACCCAAAGCCTAAGTGTAATACACCGTATTAACAGAAAGAAAGATAAAAAACCATATGATCAATCCATGCAGAAAAAGTGTTTGATAAAATACAACATCTCTTTATGGTTAAGACTCTCAGCAAAATCAGCATAGAAGGGATGTTTCTCAACACAATAAAAGCCATCTATGAAAAACCCATAACTAATATCAAACTGAATGGGGAAAAGTGGAAAGCTTCCCCACTAAAAACTGGTACTAGACAAGGCTGCCCACTTTCTCCACTCCTTTTCAACGTAGTTCTGGAAGTCCTCGCCAGTGTGATCAGAAAAGAGAATAAAACGAAAAGCATTCCAATAGGGAAAGAAGAAGTGAAATGATCTCTTTTTGCAGATGACATAATTGCATACATACAAGATCCAAAGGTACCCTCGAAAAAAACTCCTGGAAGTGACAAATGAATACAGTAAGTGGCCGGATACACAACTAACACACAACCATCTATAGCATTTCTATACACAAAGAACAAGCAGACTGAGGTAGAACTGAAGAAAGTAATCCCATTTACCATAGCCACAAATAAATCTATAATAAATCTGACCAAAGAAGTCAAAAACTTCTATAAGAAAAACTATGAAAATCTAAAAAAAGACATAGAGAATGACACACAAAAAGGTGGAAGGGCGGGACCAGCAATTGGCATAATGGCTATGTTGCTGGACTCCTAAGCAGTTGACCGCAGTTCAAGTCCTGGGCTCGGTGGCTTAAACTCACGTAGGTGCATGTGCGTGCGTGCCCAAGATCCTGAAAGGAGAATGGAAGAGAAGGGATTGCGGTGTGACCATCCCCCCTCAGGGGTGATTTCTCACTTTCTGTCTCCGTGTCTCTCTCTCTCTTTCTGGTGAGCACACGCGCCCTATAGAAAAATCTTTCCAAACATTCCTGGAAGAATTAATATATTTAAAATGGCAATTCTACCAAAACTAATCTACATATTTAACACAATCGCAATCAAAGTACCACGGATATTTTTTATTTTCATTTTTAACTTCTAAAACTTTATATTTACTAAGATTCTGGCAATAGCTTTCTGTAACAAGACACTGTAAACCAGGCCTGCCACTCAACTTGTTTATAATAAAACTCAGGTTCAATATAAAGCTACCTTTCTAAAAAAAGAAAATCAAAACCCTGCTTTTTACGTGTTAAATATCTTGGCAAACATGCCATTAGACACAGTAATGAACTTAGATAGCAATAGTAAAAGTTAACAAACGCTAGACATTGGAGCCTAAACAAAATCCATACGAAAAATAAAGTCAACTATCGCTGGTTACATAAGACTTTCCTGACTGGTTAAAACTTAATAGTAGAAAACATGCAGTTTAGAATCTTTAGCCATCAAGTCCAAAAGTACCAGTGTCTTTTTGAAATGATTCCTGGGACCAGCAGGTGGCGTGGTGGTTAAGGTGCTGGACACTCCCACATGGCCGTCCAGGGTTCAAGTCCTGAATCTGGTGGCTTGCTTTCTCACTTCCTCTCTCTCTCAGTCTCACCCTCTGTCTCTCTCTGGTCAAACTAAAAAAAAATATATATAATAATAAATGAATGAATAAATAAATAATTATTAAAAAAAGAAATGATTCCTTTCTAAAGCCAAAGTGTAGCCAAAATTAAATTCGAATACCGTCACACATTTGATGCTGAAAGTTACTCTGTATTCTGGAAGTGGAGATGAAGCCAAGTCCTTTAGGCTTTCTTTTCCTGCAAAGAGCTGTCTCTCGGGGCCACTCAGAGCATGGAGCAGAGGGGAAGGCCCTTACTCAGCTCTGACCTCCCACAAGCATGGCGACTGTTAACAAAAATAAGACGCGTGAAGATCGAAGGCACGGTATTCTGCTAGCTAAAGAGACAGCAAATCACGACCACCCTAAAAGCTCCTTTTCCAGGTAAATAAAAGTATACAAGGTGGGGGAGGGGAAGTTAAAACACTCTTATCTATATAGTAAGGATTTTTTTAAAAGGATTATTTTATTTAACCTTATTTATTTATTTATTTATAATTTGACCACAGAGGGACTGGGGGGGGTGTTGGGGGGGAGCGAGAAAGCAAGTCGCCAGTCCGGGAACTGAACCACAGTTGGCCATGTGGGAGTCCAGCGCGCTTAACCACCTGGCAGTCTTCCAGAGTAAGGATTTTAAAATATCAATGTAATCCCTATTTCAAAACTTTTAACTAGAGCCATCAGGTCGTAACGGATTAAATCCAGAGTCAGTTTCTGGTGATGAATCACTGACTTCCAGTCAAAATATTAACTTTATTCCCAAATATCTGTTTTTTGTTTGTTTGTTTGTTTGTTTAGAGAGAGATTTTTGCTATACAGCACTTGTGCTTGCCAGAAACAGAGAGACAGAAAGCGAGACATCACCCCCCAGCGGGAATGGCCACACCTCAATCCCTTCTCCTCCATTCTCCTCTCGGGATCTTGGGCACGCAGGTATGCGTCCCTGGCTTGAGTTTTAAGCCCCAGTATGGGAGTCCAGCAATGCAACCCTCACACCATCTGCAGGTCCCTATTCCCAAATATCTTAACCACTAGTATGACTGTGGTGTATTATCTTCCAATTATCAAGCACTGGAAGAGGAAACAAAACAAAATAAAACCACCCGATAATCAAGCAGCAGGCAACAATCATGGTCCTTTCACACAGCAGCATCTGAGTGGCTACGGCAAAGTCCAGGAATAATTCTACAAACAAGAAAATGTGTGCACGTTAGTAGATATGCCCTAATTTTCACAGTTGAACTTTCCTTAGACATTGCACTTTGTTTACAAGGGCACCCTGACTTTTCCTAATGGCATGGCAAGTCAGGACTTGAACTAGCAGCCTTCTTTTTCTTCTTCAAACTATGTTTCTTATGCTTATTTTTTCTGTTTGTCTTTTTATGTCGCTTTTTCTCATTCCTTACTGCTTTTCTTCTCTTTTGCTCGTACCTCCTCAATATAATCTGGTTCTGACAAAGACTTTGAGGATGGAGGTTTATCGTCAGGGTACATCTTTCTGTTTTTGCTCCTGTTTTTTTTTTTTTTTTTGAGAGGTTTTTGCTATAGGGCACGTGTGTTTGCCAGAAAGACAGAGATAGACATAGAGACAGAAAGCGAGAAATCACCCCCCAGGGGGTATGGCCACGCAGCAATCCCTTCTCCTCCATTCTCCTCTCAGGATCTTAGGCACACATGCACACGCGCCTGGCGTGAGTTTAAGCCACCGGGTCTGGGACTCGAACTGTGGTTGACTACATGGGAGTCCAGCGACATAGCCATTATGCTAACTGCTGGTCCCTGTTTTTGCACCTTTAATGTACTTATCTTTCTCAGTTGCATCCTTTGATTTCTTTCTCTATTTAAAACTATCCTTACTGTCTGGGGACCAGCAGTTAGCGTAATAACTACATCGCTGGATTCCCATGTACTCGACCGCAGTTTGAGTCCTGGACCCGGTGGCTTAAACTCACGCCAGGCGTGTGTGCGTGCCCAAGATCCTGAGAGGAGAATGGAGGAGAAGGGACTGTGGCGTGGCCATCCCCCCTGGGGTGATTTCTCGCTTTCTGTCTGTCTCTCTCTGTCTTTCTGGCAAGCACACGTGCCCTATAGCAAAAATCTCTCAGACAAACAAACAAACAAACTATCCTTACTGTCTGATTTAGTTTCTGACATGGAGCTTTCAGATTTATGTAATGGTTCTTCTTTTTCTTTCTCCTTTTTCCCATTTCTTGTCCTCATCTTCAGAATCTGGAGAACTGCTGGAAGAATCAGAGCTCGATGAAGAAGAAGATGAAAACCTACCTGATTTCTTCTTTTCTTTCTTCTTTTTCTGTCTCTTTTTGGATGAGTCTCACTTCCACTTAACAATTCCTGTGCTTTTCTAGTTCTTTCTTCCAGTTCTTATTTACTTTTTTTTTCCTTCAAGTTCAGCCAAAGCCTTGGAGCCTTCCCTTTTCTTTTCTAGTTGCTCTTTCACTTCTTCCTGGCTAGGCTTTGGTTGATTCAGATAATCCTGGGTCATCGGCCCTGAGGACCGGATTGGACCTCTTGATCTGGCCATTGCCATTGGATTCATACAGGCCACTCAATTGTCTCCCTTCCCCATGGTGTTGACCAAAGCAGTCAGATGCTGATGGAGACCAGGCCAGAAAAGCGACTGAAGCGGGCCTGTTGCAGGTCCTTCTGCCACTTCCTCACCCTGCCCAGAGAGCGCGCAGTGTGGCACCACAGACATTCTTCATAGATCTAGAAAAGGTAATCATAGAATGTGTCTGGAATCATGAACAACCCCGTATTGCAATGGTGATCTTGTGCAAGAACAGTGAAGTAGGAGGTAGCGCATTCCCTGACCCTAAAATATATTATAAAGCTGTGATAATTAAAACAGCCTGGCTCTGGCACAAATACACACATGTGGACCAATCAAATAGAATTGAGACTCTAATAAACCCCAAAACACTCAACAAACTGATTTTTGACAAAGGGCACCAGTCTATTAAGTGGGAAAGGAGAATATCTTTAGCAAATGGCGCTAGAAAAATTGGGTATCCACTTGCAGAAAAAATGAACCTGGGCCCCTATCTCTTACCATCAACAAAAATCAACTCAAAATGACTCAAAGGTCTGAACTTAAGACCTTGAACTATAAAACTACTGGTGGAAAATGCAAGGAAAACTCTTGGAGACATCAGTGTAGGCAAAGACTTCTTAAATAAGACCCCCAAAGCACAGGTAATAATCCCCAAAATAGACAATTGGGGTCACATCAGATTAAGAAGCTTCTGCACAGCAAAAGAAACAATAGTTAGAGTGAGTCGACAATCCTCATTCTCCCGAATGGGAGAAAATATTTGCAAACTAAGCCTCAGACAAAAGACTGATAACCAGAATGTACAGGAACTTAAATGGCTTACCCCCACTTCCAAAAAAAAAAAAAAGAAAAACTGATCAACCCCAAATAAAATATGGGAAAATGAGCTGAACGGACACACAGAAGACCAAAAAGCATATGAAAAAATGCTCAACTTCCCTCATCATAAGGGAGATGCAGAATAAAACCACAATGAGATACCGCCTAACCCCAGTCAGAATGGCTAAGATGGAAAAAAAAAAAAAAAAAAACCCAAAAATCAAAAACGAAAAAATGGTAAGTGCTGTGAGGCTGTGGTGAAAAGGGAGCTCTCCGACACTGTTGTGAGAATGTCAATTGGTCCAGCCACTGTTGAGAACAATATGGAGGTTCTTCAGAGACCTACAAATAGAACGACCATAGGATCCAGCAGTTCCACTCCTGTGTATCTACCCAAAGAAAAGGCGTGTACTAAGTTGGAAAAGTGCTTGCACACCCATGTTTATTGCAGCATTACTCACAATTGCTAAGACATGGACCAACCCAAATGTCTACGAAGAGATGAATGGTTTGAAAGAGTGTTGCACATGTACACTATGGAATACTACTCAGCCATAAAAATCAACAAGACCTGGAATCTGATAGAAAGTGGATGAATTTAGAAGAGCTACTTCAGAGTGAAGCAAGTCAGTCTATGAAAGAGAGGCATGATATGTCACCACTTAATCTATACCGATTGTTCGCACTCTATGGCAGAAACTGAAAGAATGGAGGATATAAAAACATGGAAAATAGTTACAGATACTGGAAACAGAGTGGGAAGAGATTGGGAGCTGGGGGAGTGTGAGAGGAAGGGAATCAAAGGGAAAAATAGAGAGGCAGGACATCTGGGGGATGCAGAAGTGGAGGAGAGTGGTGGTTCAACATATGCGAAACCATAAATGCAATACATCACATTAACAGAAGGTAAGATGACAACCATATGATTATACTAATTGTTGCAGAAAAGGCATTTGGTAAAACTCAACATTCCCTTATGATTAAGCCCCTCAGCAAAATTGGCATAGGAGGGACATTCTCAACACAATAAAAATTATATATGAAAACCCAATAAAACCCATCACTAATATCATACTGAATGGGGGAAAAGCCAAAGACTTGACCACTCAACAAGAGAACAAGACAAGGCTATCCACTTTCTCTACTCCTTTTCAACATACTACTGAAAGACCTAGCCAATACTAGGCATTCAAATAGGGAAAGAAGAAGTCAAGTTTTCTCTATTCGCAGATGACATGATTATATATAATACACAGAGAACCCGAAAAGAATCCACAAAAAACTCCTGGAAGTGATAAATGAATACAGTAAAGTGGCAAGATACAAAATCAACATATGAAAATCTATAGCATTTCTCTACACCAACAGTGAGCAGACTGAGGTAGAACTGAAGAAAACAATCCCATTTACAATAGCCACAAGAAGAATAAGATACCTAAGGAATAAACCCACCCAAAGAAGTCAAAGATCTCTATAAGGAAAACTGTGAAAACCTAAAAAAAGAAATTGAAAATAACACAAAAAGGTGGAAAGATATTCCATATTCCTGGATTGGAATAATAAATATAATAAAAAAATGTCAATTCTACCCAAATTAATCCACAAATTTAGTGTGATCTCAATTAAATTACTAGAGATATTCTTCACAGATTAAGAAAAAACAATCACTGAATTCATCTGGGAGTCATAAAAGACCCCATATTGCCAAAGCAATACTGCACAAGAACAGTGGAGTAGGAGGCATCTCACTCCTTGACCCCTGAATATATTATAAAGCAGTGATAATCAAAACAGCATAGTACTGGCACTAAAACAGGCATGTAGTCCAATGGAACAATATAGAAACCTCAGAAATAAGCCCCCAAATATACAGCCAACTGATCTTAGCACAATACAGTCCAGTGGGGAAAATAAAATCTCTTCAGCATATGGTACTAGAAAAACTGGATATCCAGTGCAGAAAAATGAAACCGAAACCCCATTTCTTACCATGAACAAAATCAATTCAAAATGAATCAAAGATCTAAATATAAAACCTCAACTATAAAACTACTGGTGGAAAACACAGCAGAGACTCTTGGAGACATTGGAGGAGGCAAGACTTCCAAAGCACAGATCATAATCCTTAAAATAGACAAGTAAGATTACAGCAAGTTAAAAAGCTTCTGCACAGCAAAAGAAACAATAATTTGAGTGAAAAGGAAACACTCAGAATGGGAGAATATATTTGCAAACCCCCTCAGAAAGGGGACTGATAATCAAAATATGCAGGGAACTCAAGTAGCTTACCCCCCAATATAAATATACAGACAAACTCTCCTAGGAAGATATATGAACAGCCATAAAGCATATTTTTAAAAAATGCTCAACATTCCTATCATAAGGAGAATGCAAATCAAAATCACTATGAAATACCACTTAACCCTAGTCAGAATGGCCAAGATTAAAAAAATAAAGACTAAAAAGTGCACGTGAGACTGTGGTGAAAAGAAACCCTCCTACACTGTTTTTAGGGGTGTGAATTAGTACAGCCATGGTGGAGAGCAATATGGAGGTTCCTCAAAGACCTACCAAGAGAACTACTATATAACCCAGCAATTCCACTCCTGGTTATCTGCCCAAAGGATAGGAATACACTCAGTAAGAAAAACACTTGCACATCCATGTTTATTTTAATATTATTTACAATTGCTAAAACATGGAACCAACCCAAATGTCTACGAACAGATGAATGGATTGAAAACGTGGGGCACATCTACACTATAGAATACTACTCAGACATAAAAAACAATAAGACAGGGACTAGCAGTTAGCATAATGGCTATGTCGCTGGACTCCCACGTAGTCGACCGTGGTTCGCGTCCCGGACCCAGTGGCTTAAAACTCACGCTGGGTTTGTGTGCGTGTGTGCCCAAGATCCCGAGAGGAGAATGGAGGAGAAGGGATTGCGGTATGGCCATCCTCCCTGGGGGGTGATTTCTTGCTTTCTATCTCTCTGTCTCTGTCTGTGTGGTGAGCGCACGAGCCATATAGCAAAAACCTCTCAAAAAAACCCATAAAAACAAAAACAAAACAAACAAGCAAAAAACAAAGCAATAAGACACTGACATTTGATAGAAAGTGGACATTTATGGACAGGTAAATGCTAAGTGAAGCAAGCCAGACTATGAAAGAGAGGCATTGTATGCCCCCACCTAATATTATATATGAATGTCTGCACTCTAGAGCAAAAACTGAAAGATTGGAAGGTATTAGAGTATGGAGAGCAATTGTGCACACTAGAGACACTGTGGGAGAGGATGGGGAATGGGGGGAGGGTGGGACGTATGGAATCAAGGGGAAAAAAGAAGCAAAACATTCAAGGGACACAAAAATGTGTTGATGATAATGTGCATTGTAATATAGTTCCCTGGACTAATATACAGTGTTTTCATGCTTAGAAAGTTCATTTTGTATGCTGTAAAGATATACGGTGGTTGAATATAAAAACAAAATAAGAAAATGAAATAAATAAAAATGAAATAAAAATAAAAGATCAGTGGTTGCCGGGGTCAGGGGACAGAGGGATGAATCCGTGGAGCACAGGCATTTTTATGGCGGTCACACTATTCTGTATGATATTACGATAGCAGAAACATGTAATTATATATTTGTCTGAACTCATAGAATATACAAGACCAAGAGTGAACCCAAAAGTAAACTGTGGACTTACAAATATACTGTTCTGGGGGGAAATGTCGATACTGGGGGAAGCGGTGCCTTTGTGGGAACAAGGGATCTATGTAGACTGTACTTTGCACTCAGTGTTGCTGTGAACCTAAAATTGTCCTAAAAATAATCTGTTTAAAAATGAAACAAAACTCATTGCATTTTCTTATCCAGCCTCACCAAGCTCAGTCCGCTGGACATCAGAAAGTCAGGTATGGAATCAGACACAACCAGGGGGACTGCAATGAGGGGCCAATTAGGTTGAAAGGATAATGATCCCAATTAAATACAGCAGGTGGGACCAGCAGTTAGTGTAATGGCTATGTCGCTGGACTCCCATGTAGTCAACCGCGGTTTGTGTCCTGGACCCGGTGGCTTAAAACTCAAGTCAGGTGTGTGTGCGTGCATGCCCAAGATCCCAAGAGGAGAACGGAGGAGAAGGGATTGCAGCGTGACCATCCCCCCTGGGGGGTGATTTCTCGCTTTCTGTCTCTCTGTCTCTGTCTGTCTGGAGAGCGCACGCGCCCTATAGCAAAACAAACAAACAAACAAAAAAACAACAACAAAAACAGCAGGCTTTGCTGGTGCAGCGAGGTACCCAGGTGAAGGAACAGGGCAGGCACACTCCAGGCATGAGAACCAGCATATGCAAAATCACTTGACATACTGGGGAAGCGGAGGAAGTTCTGAGAGCAGAGAGTAGCTGCTTCTTGCAGAAAGAAGTCACGGGGGGGGCGGGGGGGGGGATGGGGGACACAGCAGATGATGTAATGGTTATGTCACTGGACTCCCATGTAGTCGACCATGGTTCAAGTCCTGGACCTGGTGGTTTAAAACTCACACAGGGCCTGTGAGCTCAAGATCCTGAGAGAATGGAGGAGAGGGATTGTGGTGTGGCCATCCCTCCTGGGGGGGTGATTTCTTGCTTTCCATCTCTCTGTCTCTTTCTGTCTCTCCAGTGAGCACATGCGCCCTACAGCAAAAATCTCTTTTTTTTTTTTTTTTTTTTTTTTTTTGAGAGGTTTTCGCTATAGGGCGCGTGCGCTCACCAGACAGACAGAGAGAGACAGAGAGACAGAAACCGAGAAATCACCCCCCAGAGGGGATGGTCACGCCGCAATCCCTTCTCCTCTATTCTCCTCTCGGGATCTTGGGCACACACGCACACGCGCCCGGCGTGAGTTTTAAGTCACCGGGTCCAGGACGTGAACCACGGTCGACTACGTGGGAGTCCAGCGACATAGCCATTACGCTAACTGCTGGTTCCCAGCAAAAATCTCTCTTAAAGAAAAAAAATAGTCACAGGAGGTGAACAAGAGGACTCTTGCTCCTAAATGCATTGCCATGAGATCCAGGGATGGACCGCAGTGTCTGGGCTTTCTGAGGCTCCTCTCAGCCACGGCATGTGCACAGCGTCACCTGGCGGTGGAATGAGGGACTATGGTCAGCTGCAGGGGCACAGAAGGCGGAGAAGTTGTGTTGGGTAGGATGGGGCTGTGTCCAAGAGCACCTCCCAGAACCCGGGAAGAAATCAGGAGATCCTTAAACGTGGATAAACTAAAACGACATATTTTGTCACTCACCTCTAATGGGAATTCAGCATTTTGTTTCATTTTGAATGTAGGTATTTTAAGCTGTGTTCACATCACATTTCAAACATCTCAGAATCTCATTTCACTTATCAGCACTTTGAAATTACAGTGGGTATTAGACAGCTGCTACACCGTGTTGTTGACCGTGTTAAGAAGCCCACATAATGCCACATCACAGACCTCTTTTGGTATTTTGATTATTATAATTTGAATTTTATTGGTGGTTGTTTTTTTTTTTTTTTTTTTTTTAAGAGTTTTTTGCTATAGGGCACGTGTGCTCGCAGACAGACAGAGAGAGACAGAGAGACAAAAAGCAAGAACTCATCCCCAAGTGAGGATGCCCCCGCCGCAAATCCCTTCTCCTCCATTCTCCTCTTGGAATCTTGGATGTGTACGCACACGCACCTGGTATGAGTTTAAGCCACCGGGTCTGGGACTCGAACCATGGTTGACCACATGGGAGTCCAGCGACATAGCCATTACGCTAACTGCTGGTCCCTTATTGGTTTTACAGTACGTACAGACCTGCTCAGACTGACAACGATGTCTTTGGCATATTTATACACAAAAGTATGCACACAGGCATACAGGCCTGCCTGCAAACATGCACACATGCACACCTGAGTGGAGCACACATATGCATGCACATGCATGGTTGAGGACCCCTCTGGAGGGGAGTGGTGACACCAATTTGTGCTAAGTTTGTGGCAGCTGGCCATATAGCTTATCCTGCAGATTCAAACACCTGAGAAAGAAAAGGGCATTGGTATTAATTAGCCTGGGACAGGCCTACCGCACCAGGGCCGGGCTCCCCTGTGTCCAAGGCTTGCAGGACATGGAGGTGGTGTTGGTTTGCATCTCGTTTCCTCTGTGGGAGGCCGGCGGGCTACCTGACTCACCTAATTCACCCTCCTTCCATTATCATCCTCCTCTTACAGATTCAGAAACTGACCCACACGGGGTATATATTTTGCCCAGGGCCACACAGGGAGTCCAGCTGTGGATGATAAGGGGCAGGGTTCGAGGCAGGGAAACACACTTAGTCTTTCTGAGCCTCAGTGTACTTGTCTGCTGTCAGCAGGTGAGAGGAAGATGTCTGTGGCTGAGTTAGCAGAGCGGACACTCAGCTTTGGACTCTCTCCTGCCTAAACCCACCGTGACTCCCCGTTGCCCACAGCATCAACTACAGGTTTCACTGCCTGGCATTCTGACTCCTCAGGCACTGTGGCCTCCTGGCCCATCGCTCCTAGCCTCTCCCCACGCTCCAGCCATGCAGGCCTCTAGGCCATTCTAGCTTCCCCAAGCCCGTTTACATCTCCAAGCCTCTGCGGATCTGCACATCCATTTAGAGTTCCCAGGGAACGATCATCCTGCGATGCTCAGCTCTGCCTGCCCACACAGGGCCGGCACCTCCCTGCTCTGTGCCCCACTGCCTGCACAGTCCTGCAAGGAAGCCCTTCTTGGGACTTAGGCAGACACACACCTCTGAGCACCTAGCACCAGGCACGGCAGAAAGTGGACACACGCACATTTGTCATGTGTGTGTGCACTTCCGTTACCTCCGTTACCTTCCGTGTGAACTGCATGAGGGAAAACCATAGGTTCTTGCTTTCAGGGATTACTGAACTGTCCAGATCAGAGCCCACGCTCAGGGAAGAGCAGGGCTGGGTGTGGTGGGGCAGCAGCTGGGGGTCCAGGCCCCTCTCTGCATGTTCCTTGCTTCAACACAGGTGTCTGCGCGTCTCTCCTGGGGCTCAGGACACAGAGACTGGCTCTCTCCTGGCCCTATAAGTCAGTGCAGGGCCAGGCCTCATCCTATAAGTATGCAGGGCCAGACCTCATCCTATATGTCAGTGCAGGGCCAGACCTCATCCTATAGGTCAGTGCAGGGCCAGACCTCATCCTATATGTCAGTGCAGGACCAGGTCTTATCCTATAGGTCAGTGGAGGGCCAGGCCTCATTCTATAGGTCAGTGCAGAGCCAGATCTCATCCTATAGGTCAGTGCAGGGCCAGGCCTCGTCCTATAGGTCAGTGCAGGACCAGGCCTCATCCTACAGGTCAGTGCAGGACCAGACCTAATCCTGAAGACCAGTACAGGGCCAGGCCTCATCCTATAGGTCAGTGCAGGACCAGGCCTCATCCTATAGGTCAGTGCAGGGCCAGGCATCGTCCTATAGGCCAGTGTAGGGTCAGGCTTCGTCCTATAGGTCAGTGCAGGGCCAAGCCTCACCTAAAGCCAAGACTCATCCTATAGGTCAGTGAAGGGCCAGGCGTCGTCCTATAGGCCAGTGCAGGGTCAGGCTTCACCTTGTAGGCCAGTGTAGGGCCAGGCATTGTCCTATAGGCCAGTGCAGGGCCAGGCTTCGTCCTGTAGGTCAGTGCAGGGCCAGGCCTCATCTTAAAGGTCAGTGCAGGGGCAGGCCTCATCTCAAAGGTCAGTGCAGGGCCAGGCCTCATCCTCTTCTCTGTCCATTTATCAAGTCGGAAGCCCAAGGCTGGCCCAGCCCATCTGGGGCCAAGGTTTATGTGCCCGTCCTCTCTGCCCCGGCCACTCTGACCCTGCGAAGCATGCCAGGAAGGGTGGGGACAGGAAGGGGACAGTAGGACTTCTGTCTGCTCTCGTTACTGTCAGCCTGGTCAGGATTTATGCCTTGAAACTCCCACCCTGGGACCTGGTCACCAGGCTGAGCTATGCCCTTCAGGGGACCCAGTGGCGCCTGAGGACCAGGATCTGGGGAGCGGGGGTAGCAGGGGTAGCAGAAGGTGTTCTGAGACACCAGCCTGGCTGCATGTCGGGTCCAAAGTGGAGACGGTTGGGGGCTTTATCCAGTTGAGAGATCTCTGGGACAGCTACCTTCCTGGGCTGTTTCCACAACTGTGAAGGGGCTTAATCTCAGCCACCTCTAATCTCAGCTGATGTCCCAGCTGCAGTGCAGATGGGAATAAAGTCTCCTTCCTCTCCACATGGGCTTTGCTGGGCTGTCCCCTGTACACTGTCTTGCTCATCCTTCCACACACAGGGTTGAATAGGGCTCAGGTGGGCAGGACATAGGGGAAGGTGGTTTGCTTGGCAGCTAACTGAGTCCAGGAGCCACAGCGAGGACTGGGAGTGGAAGGAGAGTCAGCCAGAGCCAGATCAGGGCATGCCCGGGGGATGGCACTGCCAAGTGCCCCAGGTGCTCACTTAGAAGTCTGGGGTGGCCCGACTCCTCTCTCACGCCTGCACCCAACCATCGGCGAATCCTGCACAGCCACAGATGTTCCAGAAGCAACCCCTTCTCCTGCCTGGACTGGTTCCAGCCCCTGCATCCCTCACCCACATCACTGCTGTCACCCCCTCAGTCACTTCTGTCTCCTCCCTTCTCGGTGCCACTTTCTCCTCACCCCTGCCTGAGCAATGACTATAAATGGTTCCCCTGTTTTCAACTTCCCCACACTCGATGGTTTCCCTTCACTGCAGGGTAAATTTGAAACCCTTGCTATGGCTTTTAAGACCCAGAGAATTCTGGCTCTGCCCACCTCCCCGCCCTCTCTTTCCCTGACTCCTGCCACATCCACTACGGTGGTGTGCGACTTGCTGTCTGTGCTCGGCTAGCACACTCCTACCACAGGACCTTTGCACATGCCACTCGCACTGCCTGAACTGTCACTTCCTGGTACCCATAAATGCTGCCTCCTCACCTCCACAGATCTCTCAAACGTCCCCTGGGACAGTGTTTGGTCAGCCCTGTCTTCTTACCCTGCTATGTCTTCATTCCCGGCACTTTCATTCGCTGGCAGTATTGTATCGGTTTAGTTGTGTGATTACTGCCTGGGGGGCTCTGTGGCACGCCGGGAAAGCCTAGCATGTCTACAGGGGACTTGCAGCAAGTCATGGCTCTGCTCTAAGCCTCAGTTTCCCCAGCTGCTAAGGTCTGGGCTGGTGATCTCTCAAGGCTGCAAATAAGATGTGTGTAGTTCTGAGCCTCCGGCTTTGTCCTGCAGGAAGGGTTGCCATGGAAACAGACAAAAGGCTCCTGCAGAGGGAGCTTCCACCTCCCTTTGTTAGAGCCGGGGCTGCTTCTGGGGCCACAGCCTGGTTTCAGGAAAGCCTCGGTCTGCGCTGGCCGAGGGCCCAGTGGGCAAGAGCCCCCAACTCGCATCTGCTCCGCCAGGTTTGCGAGGCAGGTGTTGAAAGGGCAGCGTGCGCAGGTACGGGGTCAGAGCTGAGGTCACCTGTCCTCAGCCCACTGGCTTCAGGCAGGTCCCGCCGCCCTGCTGTGCTCCCAGCGCTGCTTCTCGGCTCCCACGCCCGTGGGGTAGAATGCAGGCTCCGCCGCGGCATGGGGACGGGGAAGACGCCCCGCCTCTAGGTCTCCGCTCCCGGCTAGGTGATGCGGGAAGGGAGGAACACCTGCCGAGCACAGCTGGGAGGTGGAGAGGCCAATCCCCTGCCCACGCCTCCCCAGGTCAAAGCTGCAGCCTAAATGTCCACGACACCAGGGCCCGAGGTGTGGCCGCTCTCGGAGGCTAAACGTGTCCTCGGGCCAGTCCCCTCCAGCAGGTGGCGCAGCTCAGTCCGTCAGGGAGCCAGGCAGTCCCGCTGCCTGCGGCTTTCGCTTGCCTGCCTGCAGCCGGCCCTGAACCGCGCCCGAACCGGCCTTGGGCGTCTCTTCCCTTTCCGAGGGCGCGCCCTGCCCGCCCGCCCGCGGCATCCCGGCTCCGCGCAGGAAGGACCCGCCCGCGCCCAAGGCCACCGGCGCCGCGGCAGGACGCCGCTCGCCGCCAGGGGGCGCTGCAGCGCGGCGGGACGCGCGGGGCCGGCCGGCTCCGAGGGCCTCCCAGTGCCGCCTGGGGCCGGGCTCGTGCCAGCTGCCCGCACCTGCCGCGATGTGCCCGCTCCTGCCCCGGTGTGCCCGTTCCTGCCCCGTCTGCCCAGTCGCCCTGCCCCTGCGGAGGGTGCTGGTCCCGCGGTGGTGCCCAGGCACGCGGGACCTGGTTAAAGGTGTCAAACCGACCCTGGGTGCCCTCCCGGAGGACGCGCATTACAGAGAAGCAGCTGTCAGAGCTCCTCCGAGACTTCAGGGCACCTTGGGCCCTTCCTCCCCAGGACACAGATGCCCAGACGTCTCTGCGTGGGCCTGGGGAGAGAGCCCAAGGTGGAGAGGGCCTGGGGACGTTTCAGAAGGTGTCTGCTCTCAACTGGATCTGATCTCTGAGTTTAGCGCAGTGTGGTGGTGACATCCCGGAGCCAAATGGCCTGGGGCCGGTCTGCCGTGTACCAGCTGTGCGACCCGCGTGTGCCAGCGACTCGGGGTTAATGCTAGCACCGGCTTCACGGAGCAGTGTTGAAGACTCAGTGAGTCAGGCAGGTGACCTCCAGCCCAGCCTCGGGCTGGGTGATTATTATCCGGGTTATGGAGTGTCTGACTCAGGGCACGAAAGCCAGAGGCTCACGGGAGGCACAGAGGCTCAGGAAGTTCACAAACGAGCAGTGTATGCACTGCAGAGGACGGGGAGTGTCCCGGGGATATCTGGCCCAGACCTGACTTCCTGGGGAGAGAAGAAGAGGAGAGGAGAGAAGAGGACAGGAGAGGAGAGGAGAGGACAGGAGAGGAGAGGAGAGGAGAGGAGAGGAGAGGAGAGGAGAGGAGAGGAGGGGAGAGGGGAAGGGAGGGGTGGGGAGGGGAGAAGGGAGAGGAGGGGAGGGGAGGGAAAGGGAGGGGGGAGGGGAGGGGAGAGGAGAGGAGAGGAGAGGAGAAAGGAGAGGAGAGAGAGGGGAGGGGAGGGGAGAGGAGAGGAGAGGACAGGGGAGGGGAGGGAAGGGGAGGGGAGGGGAGGAGAGGAGAGGAGAGGACAGGACAGGGGAGGGGAGGGAAGGGGAGGGGAGGGGAGGAGAGGAGAGGAGAGGAGAGGACAGGAGAAAGGAGAGGAGAGGAGAGGAGAGGAGAGGACAGGAGAGGAGAGGAGAGGAGAGGAGGGGAGAGGGGAGGGGAGGGGTGGGGAGGGGAGAGGGGAGAGGAGGGGAGGGGAGGGGAAGGGAGGGGGGAGGGGAGGGGAGAGGAGAGGAGAGGAGAGGAGAGGAGACAGGGGAGGGGAGGGAAGGGGAGGGGAGGGGAGGGGGGGTAGGGGAGGGGAGGAGAGGAGAGGAGAGGAGAGGACAGGACAGGACAGGAGAGGAGAGGACAGGAGAGGAGAGGAGAGGAGAGGACAGGACAGGACAGGACAGGACAGGACAGGAGAGGAGAGGACAGGAGAGGAGAGGAGAGGAGAGGAGGAGCAAGCAGCCCAGCAGGTGTGGAGCCAGGGCAGGAGGACGGCCTTGGGGCTGCCCCACTGCTGGGTGGTGTGGACGAGTTGCTGACCCCACCGAGCCCAGCTCCCATCTGTAGATTGGGGTGCAGGTGCCTTGCATATGGGGTTTTGGCATCCGGGGTGGGGTGTGGCACACAGTAGGCCCTTGACAAATAGGGGTCGCTGTCTCCCTCCTCTCTCACTCAGGAGGAGAGGCTTGAATTTGAGAACCTGGGCTAAGGACCCACCTCTCTCTCCCAGAAGAGTAAGGATGACCATGGTGGGGACACTTTCCATGGCTGCTGGGCTGCTGAGGGCAGCCCTCGGCCCCTGGCAGTCCGGAGTCCTGTATTCCTCTTGTCTGTGAAGGCTGCCACCCCTGAGCAGTGAGGGGAGGTGGGCAGGCTGCCCAGTGAGGGTGTTTGCGAAGGGCACAGATTCAGAGTGGGGGGCAGGTTCGGCAACAATGAGAAGGGGGATTTATTGCCACCCTCCATCACCCCACGTTGTAAGAAGGCCGAGGACTGAAGCTGAGGAGATTAAGGGACTTGGCCAAAGTCATGCAGCCGGACAGAGGTGTGTAGGATGAAGGGGCCAAGTCCACATCTCTCTCCTATGAGAAATATCCAGGTCTGATTCATTTCTTTCCTTTTTTTTTTTTTTTTTTGAGAATGCTTTTCTATAGGACATACGCGTTCGCCAGAGAGACAGAGATACAGAAAGCAAGAAATAGCCCTCCAGGGGGGATGGCCACACCGCAATCCCTTCTCCATTCTCCTCTTGGAATTTTGGGCATACATGCACACACACCAGGAGTGAGTTTTAAACCACCGGGTCCGAGACTCAAACCATAGTCTACTACCTGGGAGTCCAGCGCTGTAACCATTCCGCCATCTGCTGGTCCCAAGGCCTGAATGATTTCTGCAGACCTGTCTATACCAACATGGAGCAGCATGAAGATACGTTTGTTGAACCTGCATCTGTTGGACCACATTACCAAAGGTCTGTGCTGTGCTGAGGGAAGGGGTATCTGGTCTGCGTTGTTCTCAGCTCCTTGGCTCCTGTGCTCCAGGCCCGTAATGGACCCTGAGCTGGACAGGAGCCCCTGGAGTGTCCATCCTACGGAGCAGAGTGGCTCTGCCTAGGGAGACTCAGGAGTCCCACGTGCTGTCCCTAGTTCTCTGGAGGGTTGTTCTGGTGCAGGAAGGGCAGGAGGGGCCTGGTGGGTCTGTGGGTAGGTCTGGCACCTTGGACAGGACCCAAGCTTGTGATGAAGTCCCCCCACTTTAGTCCTGGTGCCCCGTAATGGAGTGTGGGTAACTATGTGATGGGAATGTTCATGCAGTCATTTGCTGGGACACCATCACTGGGCACTGCACACCCCACGCTGGGACCGGTGCCGTTGTGCTGGAGATAAGGGGAGTTAAATTCGTGATGTGGCGTTGGGTGGCAGTGAGTGTGAAGATGAACAACAGGGTGGGGCCCAGGGCAGGGGGCCAGCCAGGGCCTTGGTTGGATAGAGGGGCTGTCATTAGACCTGAGTCTGATTGAAAAGCCAGGGGAAGCATCCCAGGCAGAGAGAACAGTAAAGGTGAAGACGGGGAAGTGCCCATGTGCCAGCCTGCTCACAAATCAGCCGATGTGGCTGGAGAGGGCACGGGAGGCCCCAGGGCGGGACAGTCCCCGGGGGGCGGGGGGGGACACCTTTGCCTTCTGCCACGTGCAATCTTCCTCTCTCAAGCCCACTCCCCGTCCACAAAGCTGTGCAGGCCACGTCAACCCCAATGACCACATGGGGGCAGCAGAGAACAGGGCTGGGATGTGGTTGGGGACAGTCTGTGAGGTTGAGGGCTCTCAGGCGGCTGGGCCGGACACAGACCAGCCCCTCTCTCTGCTTCTGGGGACCCAGCTCCCTCCTCCTCATCAGTGGGAAACCCTGCTGTGGAGAATCCAACCCCACTACTTCTGGTAGAGCGCATCTCTGTGAGCCTTGACGTGCACACTGGTGGAGTGGGGACGAACAGAGCTTCTCTGATCTCTAGGGGGCGTGTCAGGAGTGCTCAGTGACACTGTGCTTGCAGTTGTGAGTGCCTCCGCCCATCAGCTGGGTGATGTTGGGCAACTTGCTTACTGTCTGAATCGGCTTCTGATTCTCTAAGTAGAAATGATGCTAAGACTCTGCTGGGGAATCTTTTTAGAGTTTATGTTATGTGTGATAGAGACTGCATATGTGTGCGCACGAGAGAGAGAGAGAGAGAGAGAGAGAGACACGGAGAGAGTAGGGAGACTCCTCATTACTCTGCATCCCCTTCCCTGGTCCCCTGGCTTGTCAGCATGTCAGGCACACACCTGGATCCCCAGCACTTTTTACAAGACTTCCGAGGGATCCAAACCTGTGGCTTCTAGCACCGCAGTTCAGTTTGCTACCGACTATACCACCGGGTTGGACCGTATGGGGAATCTTAAGCAAGAAAACTGATGAATGGGTAATGCGTGGTCGGGCCTCGCCAGTGTCTGGCACTCAGTGAATGCTCCATGAGAATAATTAATAATGATGATGATAATATTTATGAGTTGGGGGCTTAGAGTCAGGAGAGACCTACTGTACAGGGGAGAATGCCAAGCTCGTGAAGAGGATGGATTTACCCAACATGTTCTCACAGGGACGAGAGGCCAAGAGACCCCTGCAAGACTGCCTGTCTATTCGGCACGTGGGGACACAGGCCCACAGAAGGACTCAGCTTGGCCAAGACACAGCCTAGAATTGGGACCCTGCTTCCTGGCCAGAGCGCTCCTGCCAGGTCACGGGCCAGCCCTCAGAGGGCGGGCGGTTTCCTAGGCTGCTGCTCCGGGAAGTTGCCTGTTCTTCTCCAACTCCCTGTGCCAGTCGGTGCGAGGCTAGAGAACCGCAAATCTTGGAATGCCGGGTGCTGGGAAACCTGGTCGCTTCTAGTCTTTGAATTCTGAGAACTTCCCATCAGAGTTGGGGCCCCTTGTTTCTTACAGAACCTGGGAGGAAGCGAATTCCTTCTGGGGCTCTTTGGGGTGAACAAGGTATTTCTGGTGCATGGGCAGCGTGGGGTGTGTGAGTGGAGGTGAGGTGGAGACGGGCGTTGGAGGCAGAGAGGCGGACGGGGTCGGGCACGCGCTCTGCGTACCCCGTGCCATGAGGCAAAACCTCCTACTTTCCCCTTGGTCAGGACAGGAAGCCGTTTGAGTTTTTTTTTTTTTTTTTTTCTTTCCATATCCTTGTGAGACACCCGGAGCCCTCTTGGAATAATTCCTCCGAAACCTCGAATACCTCCAGCGTCTCCTAGAGTATTTTTCTTGTGGTTAAGGTGGTATTTACAGTGAAAACAGCTATTGAGGAGAATTGAAAAATAATGTCAGTGTTTCCACTTTTGACGAAAATGGGAAGGCAGGTGGTTTCTTGTCTGCGATAAGCGCATCTGCTCCTGCAATAATTACTATCTGAGATAATTATGAAAAAGAATTTAAATACTCAAGGCACGCACGGGGGCCAGCACCACTTTCTTTGGCCTTATTCATAATTTCTCCTGCAAGTTGGAGTCTTGTCCTGACTGGGACACTGTGGGGGTGGGGGATGCAGAGGCCTGCCGGGCCAGCGCTCAGATCCCACCACGGGGGACTGCTCCAGTTTGGAGCAGCAGGGTGAGCCCAGAAAGGGCACAGCCCTCAGGCAGGACAAGTTTGGGTTAGATCAGAATTGGTGAGCTGAGCTACCTGGGGCAGCTGTCTCTGCACCTCAGTGTTCTTATCTGGAAATGGGATTAATCGCCGAATGCGTAAGAAGAAAGTACCTAAGAAAAGTGCTCAGCACTCTTCAGGGGCTATGCCACTGCCACCCAGGTCTGGGGGAGCTTCTGCAGCTGCCTGTCCACAGAGATGAAAACCCAGGGACCAGCAGTTAGCATAATGGCTATGTCACTGGACTCTTATGTAGTCGATGCGGTTCAAGTCCTGGACCCGCTTGTTTAAACTCACACCGGGTGCGTGTGCGTGCGTGCCCAAGATCCCAAGAGGAGAATGGAGGAGAAGGGATTGCAGCGTGGCCATCTCCCTGGGGGGTGATTTCTCGCTTTCTGTCCCTCTGTCTCTCTCTGTCTTTCTAGTAAGCGCACACGCCCTATAGCAAAAACCTCTCAAAAACAAACAAACAAACAAAAAACCAGAGCTCGAGCAGCCCCACAGGAGTCTATATTTGATTCTCCTCTCTCCTGCCCTAACTTCTTGCTGGGATGCAGAATTCACACAGTAGCAGGTCAGCAAATGGCCAGGAACTTGGAGAGCAGCCTCCTCAGAGAGTCCCGCTCTTTGTCTCTGGATGAGCCCAGAGAAGGGCTGTGACTCCAGCTCCACCGTGGCCCAGATCCCCAGGGAGCACTCCCCTGTGGTGGAACTCGGCACCACTGGGCTAGGAGGTCTGGGAGGAATTACTTTCCCTGCCACTTGACATGTCCAAGTGCACCTGGGAGACTGTCCGCCAGGAATGCTGCAGATGGGAGAGGGCTTGGGCTGGGGACTCTGGGGATGTCCAGTTCTGGGATTTAAGGACCAATCAGAGCTCTGGAATCTTGGGTCCTGGGGGAAGTTATGGAGGCAAGTACCCAGGGCCGATGAACAAAGCACACACAGGCCCAGGCTCACGCAGATGCCCCTGGCAAAGCCCGGCCCTTGCAGCGCCTCCACCCTGGGCTGTCTCCAGGTCCTTGGAGACACCATACAACCAGCTGGGGGCGGGCCAGGCAACCCCGGAGGAAGAGAGTCTTATCACCCAGTAGAGCGAGAATCAGAGAAACCGGCCCAGGGGTTCTTGAGAAGACAAAGTGTGTGTCTCAGTTCTGTCCTGGCTCTGCCTGCACCGTTTTCCACCCTCACACAGGCCTGACTGGGCTTGCTTGTCTCATCTATGACTTGACTTCGATTTTTATCCTGGGACCCATCTGAAAATCAGAGAAAGAAGAGAAGGTGGTACTGAGGTCTACCAGCTGACCCTACTATGGGATAGCCTCATGGGGTCTTTCTGCCTTAACTCATGATGAGGGTCTTAGGGCCTGGGAATGTGCAACATACCATGTCCCAGACTTAAGAACAGACCATGGGCTAAGTTGAGAAAAATAAGTTTCAAAATTCTAAGGGTCTGCGATTCTAGAATTTCCAGGTGGAGTATGTGTGTGTGGTGTGTGTTTGCATGTGTGCTGAAAACTCCAGAGAGCAGTGGCTTCTACGAGAGAGACATTTTTATATCTCGTAGGTCTTTGGTTTTGTTGTATTGCCAAGAGAGTGCATGCACTCACCAGAGAGAGAGAGAGAGAGAGAGAGAGAGAGAGAGAGAGAGAGAGAGAGAGAAGAGAGAAAGAGAGAGAGAAAGAGAGGGAGGAGAGATCACCCCACTGGAGGCAAGGTCATGCCATAATTCGTTTTCCTCTATTTCTCCATCTCATCAGGATTCTGGGCCCTTACACACATGAACTTTGCTTGTATTTCAAGCCTCTGGGTTGGCCATGTGGGGTTCTGAGTCTCATGCCTAGGGCTCAACCAGTCTATCTCTTATATTGAAGCCTTTGGGCAGGTGATACAGATCTGACAAGGGACCTTTCTTTTAGTTCCTGGTTTCATCAAACTAAGGAGGATATCTGGTCCTTGTGGTCCAAGATGGCTGCCAGAGTGCCAACCATCACATCTGAGCTCTAAGCAGAGAGACAGACATGAGAGAGAACACAAGAAAAGGGCTGAGTGTGTCAGATATCCTAAGAAAGGCTCCTGGAAGCTGATGTCAGACACTTTTGCTATATCCACTGGCCGGAGCTTAATCTCATGGCCACTCTTAGACACAAGAGAGTCTCAGGATAGGTTTTTATTCTGGGACCTCACTGAAAATTGGGGAAACAGGATAGGATGGTAGTGAGGTCTACCAGCTGACTCTGCCATAGGGTCATCTCATGGGGCCTTTCTTCTTTAACTCTTAAGGGTCCGAGGGCTTGGAAATGTATACTTTGTACGTCCCAAGTTTTTAAGAACAGACCACGGGCAAAGTTGAGATAAACAAGTTCTCAAAATTCTAAGTGTCTGAGATTCTAGAATCTCTAAATGGAGTGTGTGTGTGTGTGTGTGTGCGCGCGCGCTGAGGTGCAGGGCCCCACACAGGTAGCAGACCTGGGCCTCTTGGGGAGGGGCTGGTGGTGTCCCTCGGTGGGCAGCCTCTCCAGGCCTGCGGGCATCTCCCGAGCTCCTGGAATCCGCTCCGCTGGCCTGTCCACACACGTGCCTGCGTGCACTGGAGGCCCCGAGGCCGGGGGCGGTGAGAGGGGAGGGGGCACACAGGAATGCCTGCTGTTTTTAAGGCCACGGTGTCTGTGCAGACTACAGAGGTCTGGCTCCACGGGCAGGCAGGTGACTCGCACCTCCTCGGCAGAGAACGGCACCCCAGACCACCTCCAGGTGCTGGAGGCTGTGCCCAGCGTTCAAACCCAGCTTCCACCTGGAGGCCTCTAGGTTCTGATTCAAGTACTGGATATGTATTGTAGCTACTCTGTGTGAGACAACGTTGGAGGCCCTGGGAAAAGAGAAAGTGCCTGCCCAGGAGAGGGAGCCACACCCAGTTACCAAAACAAGCAAGTAAATAAATGATCTGTAAAAGCAATTGGAAAGGACCAGCAGTTAGCGTAATGGCTATGTCACTGGACTCCCATGTAATCGACCGCAGTTCGAGTCCTGGACCTGGTGGCTTAAAACTCATGCCAGGTGCGTGTGTGTGCGTGCCCAAGATCCTGAGAGGAGAATGGAGGAGAAGGGATTGCGGTGTGAGCATCCCCCCTGGGGGGTGATTTCTCGCTTTCTGTCTCTCTGTCTCTCTCTGTCTGGCGAACGCACGCGCCCTATAGCAAAAACCTCTCCAAAAAAAAAAAAAAAAAAAAAAAAAAAAAAAGAAGCAATTGGAAGAAAAACCAAGCAGGCAATGGCAGGGCGTGCAGTTTTAAGCAAGCTGGGTCAGTGAAGGGCTTGGGGGAAGGAAACGTTTGGGCAAAGACTAGTAAGAGAGGAAGAAGTGAGCCATGGGGGCATCTGAGAGAGAGTGTCCCGGGCCGGGGGCACACAGAGCCCAGGTACAGGGGTTCAGAGAGGTCACAGGGCCAGGTCATGCAGGGCTCTGAAGCCAGAGGGGACTTTGACTCTTCCTTGGGTTAAGGGGGGCCACTGGAGGTCCTGGGGAGTGGAGGATGGTGGTCTGACCTAGGCTTTTACAGTGTCCCTGGCTGCGGTGGGGAGAATGCGAATGTGACGGCTGTGGTGATGTCTCAGTTCCCCACAGGGTCCTCTCCCTCCCCAAGCACCATGAAGAGTCAGGCCTCCATTTTTTTTTCCTGAGCCTTCCCCACAGCCATTATTTCTGCCCAGGCCTCATCTTTTCTCACTGGTGATTTTTTTTTTTTTTTCTTTTCTTTCCTCTTCTGGTTTCTAATTCCCTCAAGGTGGCAAAGTGGCTGCAACTGCTCCCAGGTCTCACTCCCAGGATTCTCAGCAGAGGTTCTAGCCTTTGCACAGATGAGGCCATTTTTGTGCCAGTTTCGGGGGCCTCCCCAGGGCCTGGATTGGCCCTGGTCCTGGTTTATCTGGACCAATTATTGAAGTGCGGGGCCAGGTGTTGCAGACCAGCTTAGGTGAGTCAGGGAATGGTCCTGCAGCCAAGCACGGGGAGAAATCCTTCCAGCTGATGTGCTTGTCCTCTTGTGATGGGTGAGGTGAGGCCACCATGGTGCCCATAGCTACACCCGAGCTAGGAATGTGGCCTTCCTGGGGTAGCACAGTGCTATGGGAGGCATGTCTAGGGCCCCTAGTGCTGGGTGGGGGGAGTGGGCCTCACTCCAGTCCAAACCGCTTCTATCCTGTGCCCTCTTCCGGCTGACTTGGCACTTGTGTTATTTTATTTTATTTATTATTTTTTTGGAGAAGTTTTCGCTATAAGGCAAGTGCGCTCGCCAGACAGAGAGAGAGAGACAGATAGACAGAAAGCGAGGAATCACCCCCCCAGGGGGGGATGGCCACGCCGCAATCCCTTCTCCTCCATTCTCCTCTCGGGATCTTGGGCATGCACGCACACGCGCCCGGCGTGAGTTTAAGCCACTGGGTCCGGGACTCGAACCGTGGTCCACTACGTGGGAGCCCAGCGACATAGCCATTACGCTAACTGCTGGTCCCCTTGTGTTATTTTTTAATTGTTGCTGTAACCAATTTCTACAAACATGGTGGCTGAAAACAGCATGCATTTATTGTCTTAATAGTTCTGGAAGCTAAACATCCAACACGGGTCTCACTGGGGACGGTGGTTACCTCGGTGTGCCAGGGCAAGTGTCCTGCTTCACAGTGGCAGGGGAGGGCCACTTGGGGACCCCACTGCCCCCAAGGAAGCCAGTGGTGAACCTGGCCTGTGGAGCTCTGCTGAGCCCAGGAGGCATTTATATGATCACCCCGCAAGGTTGGGACGGACGTACCTGCTTTACAGAGTAGGGGGCTGAGGCTCCAACTTAAGGTTTAACTACCTGCCCTCCACCTCTGGGTTCCCTTGCTCCTGTGCTGCCCTGCCCTGGAGCTCCTCACCCCCTCTCCCCCCACACCTTGGCCCTTTCCGGATGAGCCTCCTTCAGCAGGGTTTGTCTGAGGCTCTGTGTTTTAAGTGACTGGATGAGGAGATGCTATACAAATATCTGGCTTTGGGATTTGTTGCTTTTCTCTGAAACAAAACAGTAATTGGGAACCAGCAGTTAGTGTAATGGCTATGTCGCTGGACTCCCACTTAGTCGACTGTGGTTCGTGTCCCGGACCCGGGGGCTTAAACTCACGCCGGGCGCATGTGCGTGTGTGCCCAAGATCCCGAGAGGAGAATGGAGGAGAAGGGATTGCGGCGTGGCCATCCCCCCTGGGGGGTGATTTCTTGCTTTCTGTCTCTCTGTCTCTCTTTGTCTGCCTGGTGAGCGCACGTGCCCTATAGCGAAAACCTCTCCAAAAAAACCCAAAAAACAAAAAATAGTAATACTGACCCCACCCCAGGAGCCCCTACAGTTCACAGAGCGCTGTGTGTGCTCCCCTCTTCCCATCTGCTCCCCTGCCCTCCGTAGTCCCCGCTGCTCCCTAAGATCTGGATCTGTCCAGGCTAAGCGGCTTCTCAGTTCCGTCCTGCTACTTGCCTGGTGCCCGGGGCCTTTCCTGGACAGCCCTAGCCCGGGGCTGGTCCTCAGCTCTGGCACTGAAGCTGGTGGGGCCTGGGCAGCAGGGACGTGTCTCCAGGCCTTGGAGAGTCCATGGTGCGCTGGGACACGTGATGTGGGAGAGCAGGTCTCTCGGGGTCTGACAAGGGGTTGGGTGGGCACATGGTAGGTGTTCACTGAGGTTCCAGGGCCAAGGAGGGATGTCCCGGCACAGCCTCCTCCGTGTCTCAGGCCTCGATGACCACCAGTCCCCACTGACCTGGAGTGTCCACACCAAGCCCGGCTTCGACACCTTCTCTGGCCATCACACCCCCTTATCATTTCTGAGCCGTGCTTTTTTTTTAATTTTTGGAGAGGTTTTTGCTATAGGGCATGTGCGCTCGCCAGAGAGACAGAGACAGAGAGACAGAAGTGAGAAATCACCCCCCAGGGGGTATGGCCACGCCGCAATCCCTTCTCCTCCATTCTCCTCTCGGGATCTTGGGCACGCATGCACGCACATGCGCCTGGTGTGAGTTTAAACCACCAGGAACTCACCAGGTCTGGGACTTGAACTGTGGTTGACTACATGGAAGTGCAGTGACATTGCCATTACGCCAACTGCTGGTCCCGTTCTGAGCCATAGATTTTGCACCCAGGAACGGGCATACTGGTAGGTATCATGGTCTCCAAGAAGCCTCCCAGCCCGGGCTCTGAAATGCAGCCTGGAGCTGTGCTGGGAAGTCAGGGCTCAAAGCCTGTTCCATAGCAATCTCCTTCGCGTTCACTCTCCCGCCTGTGAATGGCTGCTGCTAGCCGGGATCAGGGCTCTGAACGTGCTTTATTAAGCATTCAGACTGAAAGGAGGAAGAGCGCGCTGTTCATTAAGCGCTTGCTGTTTGCCAGGCCCTGGTTCGAGCACTCGAAGGTGGACTCAGCGCTCTCTCAGACACATGAAGAAACCGAGGCTCGAGGTGTCTGAGCGAGCGGCGCCCCCAGATGAGGAAGTGTGGGGAGGCAGCTGGATTTGAAAGGAGGCTCCTTCCTTCCCTGCACTGAGCTGAGTGAGGAGAGTCGGGCTGAGCTCCGGAAGATCCAGGTGCTCGCCTGCAGCAGCTCCGACTCTGAGCAGGAGGCAGGCCGGTCGATGTGCTGGGCAGGCCCCCTGGGCGGGAGCAGGGGTGGGCAGGAAGGGAAGGGGGCGTTGGCGCTGCCAAGAGGGATTGATTCCAGGCACCAGGCACTGTGCTGGGGCCCAGCCAAGAGATGAGGTCATGAAGGACAGGACGGTGACTCCGGGGACCAGGGCGTCCCAGTCGATGACGTGATCGCCAGACGAGGAATCTCTGCCTGGAAGACGCAGGCTCTCCTTCCTTCTCCTTGACGCCCCCTCTCCCCAGCCCGCCTGCTCAGGGAGGGAAGGCCTGGGCTTCCATTGCCTTGTGCTGTGTGACCTTGGGTGAGTCAGCCCTGCCTCTGGACCTCCCGTGGGACTCCATGGCTCTGAAAGAACTTCCCGTGGGAATCTTTGACCGGTCCCCACTCACGCCCCTCAGTCTCTGGGGAGGCCCAGGTAGAGGTGCCTGGGAAGGGTTCATCGGCAGCTCCCAGGGACCACCATGACTGCCTCTGTTTCTGGACTTAGCACCTAGGGCCAGGAAGCAGCCATCTTCCCTGCTCCCTCTGGACTTCCCCAGTGGGGAGTGGGAGGCCCAGGCTCTGCCGCTTACAGGCTGTGTGGCCCAGACAAGTTGCTTAACCTCTCTGCTCCTCGTGTCCCATCCTGAGGCTGTGGTGAGCGTGTGTGTTGAGCTGCCTTGCCTGGGCCCTGGCACATGGAGGGGTTGAGAGGTGCTGGGCGGGTGGGTGGACTCCTAGCTGTAAGTGGGCACTCTCGTCAACTCACATGTCCTCTGGAGTCTCACGGGCCTGGTGCGGGTCCCAGCTTTGGTGTGACATAGCTGTGCCATCGGGAGTTTGGGTCCCTTCCCTGGGCCTCAGTTTCCACCTGTTCCAGAATGGAAGTTTTCTGGGCCGAGCTTCGGTGCAGTGCTTGGCACCCGAGGACTGACTGTTGATAGCCCGCTCTGCCCCTGTACCCGCAGCCTGCCCTGATCAGCCCAGAGCGACCAAGCCTCCCCGACACTCCCGAGAGTGAGTTCTGCCTCGTCAGAGGGCCACGGATGGTCAACACACCCATCCTGGTGACCAGAGACTCCACCCAGCACCCACCAGCCCCAGACCCCTTCTCGGCCACAGAAGCACAAAACCACGCATTTCTTTAAAGTGTCCCTTTTAACTAAGCTTGGGGAGTTGAAGTGACTTCAGAGGAAGCAACCCCAGGTAAACGAAAGGATGATAGAACACCTGCCTATGACTCCTTCTCAGAGGTGTTTGTTAGCATTTCAGCCTCTTCAATGACAATAGATACGTATTTCTAGTTAGAAAGAGGCCGTGCTAGCCGGATGTTAGTGCCGTGTGATGCACATCTTTGTGGTGTATACTGTTCCCTGTTGGGACAAATGTGCCCCTTAGGTCTAACTCGTTAGCTGAGTCTGACTCCATTGTGGAGTTTTCCTCGACAGGTTCTTTGGAAATGGTGTCTTGAAGTAAAAATTGCTTGTTCAAATGGTGCGCTTTTTAAAAATTATTATTATTTTTTTTACTTTTTAAAATATTTGCTAGAAGGCACATGGACTTGCTGGAAAGAGACAGAGAGGGAAAAGGAGAAAGCACCCTCACGAAGGACGACCGTGCTGCAATCCCTTCTCCTCCACGCCGGGTCTAGGACTCGAACTACACAGTCAGCCATGTGTGATCTGGCTGCCTCAGCCACCACGCCAGCCACTGGCTGGCCCCGAAGACTGCATTTTCAGTGTTCAATCCTTTTTCTTTTTTTAAGTTCATCTCTTACAAGGAGGAGGATGAGAGAAAGTGAGAGTTTTCCTCGACAGAGCCTTATGTTGCCTCAGGCCAGCACCAGCCTTCCAGCCAGCTGGGATCCTGGCCCACTCACAGGTGCACCCAGTGTGTGCAGGTGGACCCGGGACCCAAACCCGGGGCCTTCCCACTGGTTCCCTGCATTGCTGTACAGGGCTCTACCATCTCTCCCACTCTGCTGGGCCTGATGCTGGATTCTTTTCCTTCTAAGAATATTTTATTTTTTCTTCTATGAGTGAGGAAGAGTGAGATAAAAAGAAACAGCACCCCAAAAGAGTCCCAATGCTGTGATACACCCCCAGCCTCAGTCGGCCTTAGGTCATGGGCGCACGCATCCCTGGCACACTCAGGGAAGTCTCTAGATGTGAACCCAGAACTTTCCCCTGTGGGTCTGCGGGAAGGGCACTGGGTTCTACCACGTGCCACTGTTTGCCTCCTCTGATGTTTGATTCTCGACCCAGTCAGTGCCCAGCAGCTATGTGCTGGTTATCGGGCAGAATGTTCTGGAACAAAGTGATACAAGCTACGTGTGCTCCTTTCCAAACAGTTCCCCCTGGTTTGGAAGAGGAGGTACCCTTTTTTTTTTTTTTTTTGGAGAGATTTTTGCTATAGGGCGTGTGCGCTCGCCAGAAAGACAGAGAGACAGAGAAACAGAAAGCGAGAAATCACCCCCCAGGGGGGATGGCCACGCCACAATCCCTTCTCCTCCATTCTCCTCTCGGGATCTTGGGCACGCACGCACACGCGCTCGGCGTGAGTTTTAAGCCACCGGGTCTGGGACGTGAACCGCGGTCGACTACATGGGAGTCCAGCAACATAGCCATTACGCTAACTGCTGGTCCCAGAGAGGGGGTACTCTGTGAGGCAAGCCTCACTCCTGGGAACCCTTCATGCCAGCCTCATCTCCTCCCGGCTTCATCTTCTAGTTCGTGTGGAATCACCTCGCTGGCCACCTCGTTGTTCCCCTCACATGCCGAACGCTGCCCGCCTGAGGGCCTCTACACCTGCTGTTTATTCTGTTGGAATGTCTTCTCTCGGACTGCCACACTCTGTCTTACCGTGAACCCAAATTCTATTTCCCATGAGGCCTTCTCTGGCCACCTTGTGGAATGTACCTGTCCACCCCCATCTCCTCAGTATTCTGTCTCTCTTCATCATGACATTATCACTTAGGGAGTTTATCTTTTTTATACATACATTTGTTTACCAGCTCATTGAGGGTACAGTGGGGTACCACGTCAAAGTAGTGTGGGTAGTAGCTGAAGGTCAGCCCTGGTCTCTCTGCGACAGAAAAAGCAGGGACCTCATTTTTGCCATTTCCTGGGATTCTTCAGAGGCTAGACTGATGCTGGAGATGAGACTAACCATGACACATGAGGCAGGTGGACAGTGACTCAAGAGTGGATGCTCTTGGGACCAGCACTTAGCGTAATGGCTATGATGCTGAACTCCCATGTAGTCGACTGCGGTTTGCGTCCCGGACCCGGTGGCTTAAACTCATGCCGGGTGCATGTGCGTGCGTGCCCAAGATCCCAAGAAGAGAATGGAGGAGAAGGGATTGTGGCGTGGCCATTCCCCCTGGGGGGTGATTTCTCCCTTTCTGTCTCTCTGTCTCTCTTTGTATTTCTGGTGAGTGCACAAGCCCTATAGGAAAAACCTCTCCAAAAAAAAAAAAAAAAAAAGGAACCAGCAGTTAGCGTAATGGCTATGTTGCTGGACTCCCATGCAGTCGACCACGGTTCGAGTCCTGGACCCGGTGGCTTAAACTCATGCCAGGCGCGTGTGCGTGCGTGCCCAAGATCCCAAGAGGAGAATGGAGGAGAAGGGATTGCGGCGTGGCCATCCCCCCTGGGGGGTGATTTCTCACTTTCTGTCTCTCTGTCTCTCTCTGTCTGTCTGGTGAGCGCACGCGCCCTATGGATAAAAACTCTAAAAAAAAAAATAAGAGTGGATGCTCTTGTTCCCTTCTTTGACAGAATAAATGGCAGTAGTTTGGGGCAGAGTTCAACTGCCCTGATTTCCTTAGCTGGGTCTCAGTTTCTCCAGCTATAAAATGGGAAGACTGTTTCCCACGCAGCACGCATGCTGTGAGGAAGAAGGGCAATGACGTGTGTAATGTGTCCAGCCCTGCGTTTGGCACGGGATGGGGAGACACGCAGACCAGTGGCCCATTTCCAGGTCTGGGGCACCGGTATTCACACCCCACAGGGAGAATCTCATTAACCCGATGGCGTCTGTGTGGTCTGGGGTAAGGCTTGTGCTGTGCCCCTTTATCACCGGACAAGCCACCCAGAGAGGTCATCGTCCAAAGTCACCTGGCTCCTGGGGTGGGAACTGGGACCCTGGAGATCTAACCGCAGCAGAACACTGCCTGGTAAGTGGTGGGGATGCGTCGGCACAGCTGGGCCCCACCTCTGCCCCGAATGCCAGGCCCGTCTCCGTAGGCTTCAGTTTCTTCTCCTTTAAGGCACAAACCACCCTTGTGTCCCTGCCCTTTATCAGCGATGCCTGGGGAGAAGTAGGGCTGGGTCTTTGGGAAGCTTCTGGCCGCCCTAAGCCTAGAACGAGGGGCAAATCAAAGGACAGAAAAAATGGCCTTATAGGAGGGTGGGGTCAGGCTCTGACTCGGCTGCTTACCAGGAGGTCACCACGTGCTCTTACCTCTCCTGCAAGGTGACAGCCCACCTGCCCTGCCCTGGCCTCTGCAGG